>CM040429.1:9332037-10744537 GCA_022702705.1 Papilionanthe hookeriana x Papilionanthe teres
TAATGTGTGATAGGAAAGCACTACCTAGAATTAAAGAAAAAAATTATATGATAGTGGTGAGACCTAAAATGCTTTATGACACAAAATGTTGGCTTGTACAAAAGAAGCATAAAACTAAGTTAATTGTTATTGAGATGAGAAAACTTGGATGGATGAGTGGCTTGGAACTTAGAGAGAAATCTGAATGAATGTATCCTTGAAAAAGTTGGAGTAGCTTCAGTGGCTAATAAGATTAGAGAGAGTAGTCTTAGATGGTTTGGTCACATTAAGTGTAGACCATCTGATAAATCGATTAGAAGAATAATTGTTTTAGATTCAAATTAAGTTAAGGAAGGTAGAGGTAAACCTACAAAAAATTGGGATTGTTGTATAAAAATAATCTTAATTTATTAGAATTAAATGAAAATATGACACTCAATAGGACATAATAAAGAAAAAGGATTCATTTAGCCGACCACTTAGTGGGATAAAGGCTTATTTAAGATGAGTTAACCATTTCTTCAAGGACATGGAAGACCAAGCTTGAAAAGATTGACCAACACTCGAGTAAGCATAAGTAAGTGAATATTCCCTTAATTATAATGCAAGGACTTTGTAGGCTTTTCAAGAGAGGATGATGGCTTTTGAAAAAGAGAACTTGATGCTATAGAATTAGTGTGCAAGAATAAAAATTCATCGATGCTTTGAACAAATGGTTCATCAACTATGATGTTAAAATACTAGCACTTTTTGTATCAATTTATGTATCAGTGTTTTTTTAATATATTGATATGACAATTATACACGATGACACTATGTTTGTATATATGTCTTTCTTCTACTTTATGAAGTAAAATTTTATCATTGCTTCTGAGGCTAGTTTTCCTTTTCTTTCTGAGCTATTCTCGCTCAATTTTTAGGATGATGTTGCCCCACTTCCAGTGTGTTTTTGATGCCTTCATCTCCGTAGTAGAATCATAATGACAACGAACTCTTTTGAGGCTCATGAATTTTTTGATTATTTAGCTTCTCAAATTTGTAGAAGTCTGTAATTGAAGTTAGCACAAGTGCATTGTATGAATAAAAATTATGTACTTTTTGAGGCTTTAGCCTTCTAAGGTTTGTGCATTTTGAGACTTGTGTCTTCTAAGATTTTTAATATACTTGTATCTTCTAAGGCATGTAGCCTTCTAAGATTTTTGAGTGGAGACCCTATCAACAACTTGCTCTCATGGAGTCTGCTTCGTAAGGAGTGAATCCACTTCTAGCTTTTCATCGAGACTTGCCTCATTGGCTCATCTTCTAGTGGTATGGGTAGAGACATTGTCTATCACTTTCCCTCAAGGGGTCTACATAGTCAGGAATGTATCCACTACTAGCTTCCTATCGAGACTTGCCTCCCGAGCTCATCATTCAGAAGTATGGGTGGATAAATTGTCGGACACTTGCTCTCAAGGGGTTATCTAGTGAGAAATATATCCACTACTAGCTTGTCATCGAAATTTGTCTTTTAGGTTAGTATTTTAAGGATATGGATGAAGGCCTTATCTGTCACTACAAATTTTTGACTTTTCCCAAGTTGTTAGTCGAAGCTCATTTGCTTGACAACTACAACATGTAAGAAAAGATGTCGATGGTAATTCATTAAGAATTTTTGCCCTATCTAAGGTTGTTAGTTGAAGTTACTACCTGATGACCATATCCTGTGATGGAAGAGTTTAAATCGAGTCCATCTGGGACCGATAAACCGAAAATGAGGTTTCAGAAAATATTTTGCTTCTCGAGGCTGGGGCATAGATCAAAATTGATCATACTTTTTTTGGAAAAATGTTTGAAGTCGTAGTTAAGAATGAAGCTTCACAACTTCCTAATTGCTGCTTAGGAATTTATTGTCACCCTAATAGGGGCATTTTCACATGAATTTATAAAGTAGCTTATGTATCAAACCATAAAGAGTTCCACTTCCCAAACAAGTTGAAAAGAATCTCTAGACACTAAGTACTTGTAAAGAGTTCCCCCCAAGTCTAGAAATGGTTCTAAAATACTTGTTGTCTAAATAAGACATAGGATGAATACCCTATTATAGTCATGCCTAAGACATTAAAATAAATGATCATTTCATGCTACAGTGTGTTGTCCTTCATCTTTGAAGTAGTTTTCATAAACCTGATATCTAAAAAGATGCGGGAAGACTACCCCACTGCAATGGTGCTTAGAATGTTGAATGAAATTTCAAGACTATAGTGAAGGCTTAGCCCCACTTCAAAGAATTCTTTAGAAGTGCAAAGAAGGTTCATTTTCTAGTTGGATGATGTATACCACTAGGAAAAAAAATAAAGGCTTATTGTTGCTTACTTGAAGATTGTACCGATGAGATTTCGTTCCCCATGTACAGTGCCAAAATAATGCATGTTAGAAGATTCGTGGCAGTAGATTAATAGCTTAGTATCTTAGTGTTGGACAAAAATCTAGCGCACACTTAGGTAATTAATGTGACGGACTGGGACTCCTTATGTTTTTAAGTAGAAAATCCTTGAAAGTGAAAAAAATCACGGTGTTTAACTCAATTGAAATAATCCACTATATAATTGTGAGTTTACAAGCCCACTTTTCTTCTGAGTTTGGGAAGATGAAATTACAAATTTGATGTACAATGATATTTCAGCAATAATAGTCGTACATGTCGCAAAGTCTGTATTTGATTGTTATGGAGGTAGTAGGATGTCGTGAATGTTGTGGTTGATGGTTGTAGTGCTAGTTTGTTGTAGAGGTTGTAATAGTTGGTTCTATGAGCCATAGATTATAGCTTCAAAAGCATTGATTGTCTAAAGAGGTCGTATAAGAGAGCTGTGTGAGTTGTAAGATATGTAGGTCATAGATGGTCACATAGACTGTAGCATGGAGCTATAATATTGTATGTAGGCCGTTGAGGATGGATTTGGGAGTTGTGGCAAGTGTAGTCCATAATTGGTCAAATATGCTATAGCGGGAAGCAGTAATAATGTTTGTAGGTTGGAGAGGTTGAAGTTGAGAAATGCTTGAACTGTGAGCCGCGTAGGTCGTAGTTAGTCACATAGGTCACAATGGGGTACATTAATAACATTCTTAGGTTGCAGAGGCCAGAGTTTGGAGCTACACGAGTTGTGATAATGACTGTAGGCCATGGAGGCCAGAGTTGGTGAAGCTGCATGATCTGTGAAAGCGTTTGTAGGCCACTAAGGTCGGATTTGGGAGCTACACATGGAGAGAGCTTTAAAAGTATGTAGAAAGTCATCTTATTATGAGTGTGGTAGTTTTAAGCAGTTATAGCGTGGTACGTTGTTACACCGTATTCATGAGACAATTGTATGGTATGAGGGCCGCTTTATTGCACCATATATGGGGTGCATTATTGCACCATATGTGGGGCACACATTACACAAATTTCGGGTGTTGTTACATCCTCTTCGGGGCGTAATGTTACACTGTCTTCAGGATGCGTTGTTTCGTAGAATGTTTCGCTACTCCACAATGCTAGTTATTTCTTTGTATTTTGCTTCATTACTCTGCAACGTACATCAAGATATATTCTGCATTGGAGGTCGTGATTTAGCAGGAGACTTGGTTGTGAAGAGCCAGGGGAAACCAACAGTGGTCGAGGGCTATCGACGAGCAGGGGTTGATATGGTCAGTGGTTGCACCAGAACTTCTGTGTGGAACATTGGACCTCAACTTCACCTCCAAGTCCTGGGCTTCCTTCGGTTGAAGGTCTAAGTCTCTTTTCACGAAGAGGGCATGATTCTATTTATAGAGTATAGGAGATGTCTCCCTGCAAATAAGGAAGGAATTCAAACCACTCCATCGGATGACTCGAAGATATTCCCTAACCAGACGACGTTCTGCGGACATTTGAGTGCTTTAACAGAGTTTGAATCGAGTGATATTAAGTTTGTTGGATTCGTCTCATCAAGATGCTCAATTGTACTATAAATTTTTCAGATTTGGAATTTGTTTGATCTTTCGACGGGGCAAAGCTCCAAAAATTAGTTTACCCACTCTGTTGTCATTGAGTTCGTCAAGACGGTCAGTTTGACTATAATTATACTGAAATTAGACATATTAATGTTCTTTAATATGTGTTTGAATGTCCATTGCTCAAAAAATTATCTTGAAATTCATGTCACACATCGAGATCCATGCCGGCTGATAAAAATTAATTGTGTGATATGCATGTAAATGCCCCAATTTTTTATCATTAAAAAATTAATATTTTTTTCATAAAAAATAAGCAATATGACAACTAAAATTATAAGTATTTTTAAAATTGAGAGTCTAATATTTATCGCAAGAATAAGATATGTATTTTATCATCATTGAAATTAATTTAAGTTAAACAACATAGTATAGAAAATAAAAATCAATCCTTTATTCTCTTTATCTCAAGATAAATATTTCCCTAAATAATCCATAATAATTAATGCACTTGAATCATAATTTCTTCACCTATTTAAATACCATTTTAATCAAACTTATTCGTAGTCTCTCTTTGATGGGAACACGTAATTGATTCCTAATGGAAATACGTGGAAAAATTAGATACAGTGAGAATCTAACATATATCTCCTACAAAAGAAAAAAAAATTAAGCTATGATTATATTGAAAATATTATATATATATAGACACATACACACGCATATATAAATACATAACTGATGAACATGAATGTTAATGCAATATTAAAACAAATGTGACTTGCCTCTACGTGAAGTTAATTCTACGTTCGGTGTAGAGGAGACGTGAGATGGTGAGCAGGACGAGGGAAGCTTATAAACTTCAAAGTAAACAGCAATCCAATCCCGTATCTTAACTACTTGTCCTTGCGTGTTGGGTAGCTTTCCAAGGCGGACTTTTGCAATGAAATATCGTATCAGTCTCTGAGTTTTGGATCTCATGCTGACGAAAGTAGGATATTCTCAAATAAGTAGCTTGGTTTGGCGAGGAAGAAATGACTTACTAAATGAAAGCGATTGTCTTAGAAGGTGGTTTGGGATTGGTAGGAAATTGAATCAGCATAGTAACATAGATCATGAATTTATATGATCGAAATGAGATGGGATAAATGAGATTACAGCTGGGATAACTTGGCTAATGGTTTTGGATCGAGGGTGATGTCTCTAAACAACAATAGGAATGTATATATCCATACATGTGTGTATAACAAGAATGTGTGGGCATGAATCTTGAAGATTTCCCATGGGTAGCGAAGGAAGAAATGTGGGATTGTTAAAGCCTGACAGGAGGAAAGTAGGCCCCTATCCCCAGCCTCGTCGGCCGGCTTCCATAAGACGAGGAGGAAATTAGTCCCCTGACAAGTAGAACTCGACCACCTTCTTAGAAATCAACTTGCTGGCATAAGACCCCACATGGGTAAGTCGAGCACTTTCATCTGCTCCAGTTGAATGAGCAGAGTGAATTGTCCTAGCCCAAGATAGTTAGCCGGAACTCTCTACCCAATTTTTATTGTTGTGAATCCTCAACAAATAGTCAAACTGACAGTTGACGTCAAGCCTCTAGCGAAGGGATGCTTGACCAGAAATGAAGCGAGACAAGAAACTAAGCAGGCATTCGGCTCTGTATGGTTGGGCACTTTCAGAGTCCCGGCCGTGTTCGGTCGAGAAACTACATGACCCTATTTGGCGAGGAACCTACCCAACTCTGTCTGGCCGGGAATCTACCTGCCCCTGTCCAAGCCAGCCGGAAAGCTACCCGGGCCTGTCCCGACCGAGAATTTTCAATGCTCTTAGTATAATATTCATGTATTGACTAAAATGTCTCTGTCGTATCATTTTGTACTAAGAGTACAATTTGTAACTATACATTCTCCATCCCTATAAATATGGAGGCTCTTGGTTCATTCATAAATAATGGTTAACTGATTTTATTGTTCTATATTGTGTTTTTGCTCTCTCTCTCTCTCTCTCTCTCTCTCCCCCCCTCCTTCTTTCTCCTTAGTGCTCTATTCTTAGTTTTGTCTTCCAAACAATTTTTGACTTAACATCCTAAAGAGTACGATAATCATGGAGTCATTTAGTTGATAAGAAGAGAAGCATAGTGATCACTAGGGGGAGGGGGGGGTGGTAAATGATAAATTTATCACCCACAACAAACAGGCGTAGAGGGTGGATGATTTTTTAGTTTTTAGTGATTTTTAATTTTAGTATTTTATAATTAATACGATTTACATTATTTTTTATTAAAATTGAATCATTCCAACATCCACGAGCAACACCCATCGCAGAAGGCAATACCAGTGCATGATGGCAGAAGACTGAACAACAACACTAAAAGGACCGATGAATCACAATACCGGGACAGTGTGGGATACACACTGGAGAATGAACAACTTGAGCGCACTGAAGCACTACATCAAAAGAGCCCTTTTTTCCCTTCATATCTCTGGGGTGGAAACCTCGTAGACGTTCAAGATTCTAACGTGCTTTCCTTGGGTGGTCAAATCCCAATGACCACCTCGCCTCGTTTGAATCAGTAATGTGCCTGCTGATGGTTTTGGACGCCTTCAAATGTTGAATGTCTTTACGACTCTAAAGTTGTTAGCCTTGAAGTGGTTCCAATCACTCACAGATGAGAGCATTAGCAGCTTTTTTGGAACTCCGATATCCTTTTTGGGAGCAATTTGCAAGAGCCCGGGCACTAAGGAAGGGCACGCAAACTCTGTTGCGTATAAAACATGCATCAAACGAGAGCATATGTTCTTATATCCTTCATTAATTCGAGAGAGAATTGTTGAAGGTAAAGGGCCCCCAAGCTGATACGCTTCAAATTTGAGTTGTTGTGTTGATGTGGGTGCCGAAAAAATATTTGATATGAAAAGTTACGACTGTCATATTTTTCTATAACATTTGATGCAAACTACATTTAACTGTTTGCCGAGTGAAGTCTTTAATCCATTGATTGAAATCAGTGTGTTCTTTAGAAAACTATGTGCAACTCTTTTGAAATAACGGCGTACGCCAGTTAGAAGAAAACATTCTTGTAACACTTTGTAAACTCGATAAAAAATTTTCGCTTCATTTTTTTGAATCGATAGAGCATCTGCTATACATTTACCTCTGCGAGGCAATATTTAGAGGTCAAGTATAGTACTGCTAAAAGTATCGTTTGATAGGTAATTACTTAGGGACTACGTAGTTACTCACTCATTTATAAAGAATATTATCAAAATGTGCTAATTAACTTTTGTTTTTTAAATTTTTAAATAAATTGAAGAGAACTATAAAGAATAAAGCCCGACCAGAATGAATAATATATGAAGTATATTTACTGCATGAGACCACGACTTTTGCTCCTACTAATTTGGGGAAGAAAAACTCATGAAGGAATCATTGGGTTTGGTGTCACCATCGGCACTTTTTGTTTTCTAGCAGTTAGGTGAAGCATCGGGGAGATGCATGTCACGTTATCTTTATGATCAAGAACTTCGAGCAGAAACCTTTATATTCTCTTAAATGCGACAAAGTTCAACCCTTTATTGAGTAAGATATTATTTATTATAATTATTCACTCTTTCGAGTGTAAAATATCATGATGAGCTAATTCATGAATATTTCAATGTGTGAATAGTTTATTTATAGATTTGGTTTACAAAGCATGTGAGTTAATATTGACATTTTAGGTTCTCATATGACAGTGAATTTTAATTAACACATTATTTCTTATGTATTAATAGATTTATGATTGGAAAATGGAGTAACAAATTAGGGCATGATAGATCTTGCTTAAGGACCTACTGCATCTTGAAAATTTGACAAATTTACAATAAGAATGGGTGCAAGTTTCATACGAGATCCCAGTCCAAAAGAAAAAAAAAGGCTTGTAATTCAGGTGTTTGTGTTAAAGAGAACATTAAATCAGACGACACGATAGACTATCATGGGATTCTTAAAGAAGTTGGTGAACTATCTTATCCAGACTCTATTAGAGGAACTGTATTCCTATTCAACTGTGTTTGCTTCGAACTTGTTTCTAATCATGGAATAAGGGTAAACCAACCATACAATATCTTAGAAGTGAAAGTGAATAGAAGACATGCTAAATTTGATCCTTTCATTCTTGCTCGACGTATTTCCATAAAGCGAGAGATAAAGTTGACTGGGCGATTGTCATATCGAGTAAACTTAAAGCCACCATTGATATTCAAAATAATATTGAACCCGCTCATCACGAAACTGAAATGTCAAATTATGTTTTTCACTTGACCCTCTCCATGAAGAGCTCAATCCAAAGGAATCTAGTGGCAAACACGAAGAAATTGCTCTCAGTGATGAGTATGACTCTGACAATGCGTCTAAAGAAGAAAATTTGACTACATCCTCCAGCCACTCTTTGCTTCTAGGAGTTCGCGGTATATATCGTTCACAAATATATTAATTTGTGTTTATATATTCATCAATCTAAGATAATCCATGTAATTTTGCAGAAGTAATTCTTGTGATGCCTTGAGCAAGAAGCACACCTCTGATGCAACTTTGAGTGCATGGGCAGCAACCTCCTACAGGACATGTTTGACGATATTCAGAAATTGTGGCAGCTTCCCTTGTAGCTCAGAGACCATATTTTTGCCTTATTGCTCATGGTCTAGAATTTCTCAAAGTACCAAAGGAAGAGGAAGCGGGTGAAGCATAGTTGGCGCTCGGATTGTGAAGCCGTAGGACCCTTCAAGCACATTTGTGGGGCACCCCAAGACACAGTATACCAGCAAAGGTTGGTATGATTCCATTTTTGCTTTCAATTTTACTAAATATCAAACATAAATTCTAATTATTTTGTTACTTTTATAGACTGTGACATTGGGATGAGAGCCCTCCACTATCAATGTAAAGGAGCTCACCCATAGAAAGCAGTTGAAACAGTCGTGGATAGATGACAGATCACGTGTGACCCAGGTAATTCACGAGCTAAATTAGTTTGATGTTTATGTTTGCTAGCTCTAACTAAACATAACTGCTTTTTGACATGAGAGATTTCAGCAGCTGAAGGAGAGAAAATCCCAGATGTAAGGCAGTATTATGATTCGAGATTGTGATCCTTCTGAGTATGATCTCTGTGAAGGGAGGTTGCTAGAGGGGCTCGTACTTTTTGTATTCTGAGGTTTGAATTTAGTAATAATAGAATCTACACCGAGTCTTTGTTGCACTTGACTTCTAAAATAGCATACATCTATTTACAAAATAATCAATCTTCTATGATGCCAATGCTAACTTGGAGACCAGCTTTTAAGCATTTATAAGTCTTATATAACTAGGGGTGTAAAAGAACCGAACACGAACGAACAGAACTAGTGTTCGTGTTTGAAATGTTCGAACACATCACTGTTCATGTTTGGTTCGTTTAACAAGCCGAAATCTTTTTTGTTTATATTTGGGCTCCTCAATTTACCATTTTCTTCTTCCTTAAGTGGCTTCATCTTTTATAACCCGCACGACACATCAAAATTCCTTGCTTGCATGTAATATTATCATAAATATGTAATAAAATATGAATTGACATAAGGGAATCTTATCACATATTACATCCACATCAAACAACAAGCGCGAGAGTACTCTGCTTCGTCGCTAGAATGGACGATTTAAATAGAAATGGAAGAGTAATTGCACCTGGCACGCCCGCACCAATCTTTGGCATGCGAATGTCGCGCCCTCTGTAGTCGGGTGCAAAGGTGCCCCATAGAAGGCGCGGGAGCGCTACAGACATGAGTGCGGTGCGCTACACACTTTCTCTGCATGCACGGGCATACCATTAAAACACATGTGCACCGCATCCGAAATATCTAAGCTCCTTGCCCAACTTCCTTGCAGCTGTGGGTGCTCTTCCAGGCCCCACTCCTCATCAATATGATCTTTTTATGGCAATGGGATGGAATAAAAATGGGTGTATTCACTTTTTAGGTGAGAAATTTGATTTGACATTTCTAACAACTTCGTTGAAATTACAATATCATAAGTTACTTATGATACGTGTAAGGAGTGCACGGGCAAGCAATCAAAGAAATACAAATTTGATCAAGTCAATCCAAAACTAGTCATATCAAGAAAAATAAGCGTCTTATATGCAATATTGCGTACAAAGGAGGGAAGCTCGCTGACAAAAACTTGAGCCTGCAATTAAAAATAACTATTTCCGCATTAATAAGTTAATATTCAACAACTTACAAATTAATTTGTTTGTATGCCGTTATTTCAGAAAAAATATTATAAACCTTAATTGAAAATCTCGTCATTAAATTCTGATTTGACAAACATTTCTGGAAGATAGTAATGCGCATTAAGAACTTTCTTTTGCTTCAGAAATCTGATTTGCTATATTAATCAACATCTTATTTGAAGCCCTTTCAAGTTAATTCTCAGTTCCCACGTTTTCCTTCCATTGACATAAAATCAAATAAAATCATATTTGAGGATATTTCATTATATATATTGTTGAAAATTTGAGGGCAAAGAAAAAAGAGAATCAACACAAAATTCAGAAGAAAACACAAAGATTTAACGAGGTTCGACAAAGATGTCTATGTTCTCGCGAGCAGAGCTATTTCAGGGAAAAAGGAGTACGAAATTCACTTAGGGTTACAATACGTGTATATATATAACCCTGATGTACAATATGTAATTACAAAGTTACCCATGTACCATACACAATGCACTCCGCTATGCTGGCTAGCTCCGTTTCATTCCAGCATCTGTCTCTTATCTGATATATATACAAATTATAATATTTAATACAGAAAGCCCCTCACCCAATGGATATTGGTGGACTAACTTGATTTCATAAAATTCATCTCTCTTTTTATCTCCATGTAAAATAATATAAAAGAGAAGAGAGACCCCTCTAATGTCTCATCCAATTCCACTCTCTTATTAATCAACTTCATCCTCAACCATGCATTCCATTCTCCTCTTTTTACCTACTCTCCTCTATCTGTTCCCAACTTTTTCCTCTTCAACTCTCATCCCTTTTCAATCTAACAACTCAATCCTAGACTTTGGAAGGATAATAGAAGAAAACCCTAGTGCAATCTTCAACCCAAAAACACCCCAAGAAATTTCCCTCCTCATTGCATCCATCTTCTCCAAAAACAATAAAAACCTGCAAATAGCAGCAAGAGGAGCTGCTCATTCCACCTACGGCCAATCACAGGCTCTAGGTGGCATCATCATCAACATGACTCTCCTCCCCACCATGATTAGGGTTGAGAAAGAGTACGTTGAGGTTGGAGGTGGCGTTCTATGGATCGAGGTTTTGAAGGAGACGTTGAAGTATGGACTGAGTCCAAGATCGTGGACTGATTATTTGTATCTCACCATTGGAGGGACTCTTTCTGTTGGTGGTATCAGTGGCCAGTCATTCAAGTATGGACCTCAGATTTCAAATGTTTTAGAGTTGGATGTGATCACAGGTAGAGGAACTTGATATTTCTTCATATAAGTTCTATTTTATTTTATTTTTGAATTCTCTATGGGATATTTTGATAGCCAGCTAACTGTTTTTAAAGAAATTTTGCTCAAATTTAATTTTTGAACATAATTTTAAAAAAAAAGTTATATAAACAGTTTTATGACAATAGATTCTGTCATTAAGACATCATGCTCAAGTTAACTATAATATTTTCTTTGAGAGGCAGATGATCAACTTAATTTCGTGCTAATTAGGATAGATAACAAATCATTACTTGCAGCATGCAATCCATAAATATTTTGTTTTGCAAAGAGACCAATATTTGTCATATTGAAATATTAAATAATAACTTCATTTTATTTTATAAAAAATGCAAGGGTGCGTTTGGAACGGCGGTGCGATGACAGTTCGGTACAGTATTGAAATTTTTTATGTTTTCACAAAGCAGTATTTAGTCTGCATTCTAAAAAAAATGCAGCTTATTATTGTTTTTTTCCCAAGAGACATGACTACATGCGGTGACTGCTAGAAAGCTACGGTCTGATTTTAAAAGAAAAAAACTGTCTAGTCACTGTAATTATTTGAACAATAACTTATTTTTCAGCATCTTCAGCAGAAACAGCTGAACCTATCTTAAACAGAAAAAAAATCCAATAAAAAAATCTCTAGATGCATGCATGGAATATCGGAAGCTGAAAATATTTTATTAACACAGGCAAAGGAGAGATTGTAACTTGCTCCGAAGGGAAAGATTCAGAACTTTTCTATGGCGTATTGGGAGGATTTGGACAGCTTGGAATCATAACAAGAGCAAGAATCGTATTACAGCCTGCACCGAAAATGGTTGGCATATAAATTAATCATCCATGCTTATAATTGTAGAATATCATATTTTCGTCAGCAACTTATTGCTTTCATATGATTTCTTTATTCAAAGGTGAAATGGGTTGTCAAATCCTACAAAGACTTCGAAGGATTCAGGAAAGATCAAGAGTTTCTGATTCATGGGGGGGAGGTAGACTACCTTGAAGGATTCATAAATTTGCAGAGAAGGAATAGCTCACAGGATAGTTTAAACGATTATGTCTCCTATTCGATTGAATTTGCCGTATATTATGACGACGAAGACGTCGCGCAAAAGGTATCAATTACGACGACTTGACTGCAAATTTTTTATTGTTGTTATTATTATTATTATTTTTTTTACATGTGAAGGGCTCCTTTTTTTTATACATTACGTTGAAGGAACGTTAGTATTCTATTAATTGTACGTACTTTGATCTGAATTCTCTTCTACTTTATAATAGCATACGGCCTAATTGTTCATGCATGTCCCACACTTTTCAATCAAATAATTCAAAAAGTATATTTGTTGAACTAAGATTTGTTCGTGATTCACATTCAAGAAATAATGCATAGAGTTGTAAATGAGTCTAGCTGACGTGTGAGCTGGCTCGTGGTTGGCTCAGTAAGTAGCTTGTAAAGTAAGTTTGACGAGTTAACAAGTCAAGTTTAAGCTAGTCCAGACTTGACTCATTAACTCGTGAGTTGGATTATTTAAGGAAATATTAATATAGAATGCACTCGAAATTTATTAAATTTGAAGACTTTATTTTAAAATAATAAAAGTACGTAAGAAATAATATTTACTATTAATATTAAGTAATTTATTATTATTTATCTCTTAGTTGTTCATTCTATTAGTCATTTTATTGTAACATTATCTTAAACTAATTTTATTTTCTCTTTTTTATAATATATAAGTCAGCTCATGAGACTATTCGAACTCATAGACTTAAGCTCCAGCTCTAGCTAGCTCGAGCTCGAACTCAATAAAATTAATGAAGCTTGAGCTTAAGCCGAGGTTGGCTTGAGCCTGGCTCAACTCATTTACACCTCTAAATTCATAAAGCGTGAAAAGGAGAGAGAAACATATAGTAAGACAGATAGGAATGAGGTATTTTTGTATATAATTTTAAAAACCTCTATTATATTTGATGCTTCTCTATTTATATAAGACTCGGATTATTATGAAATGATAATTATACTTCCGACCCCCTTTAACCGGTCGACTTATAATCAATTGGCTTCATGTCATTTAATTGATGGATATCTTGCGTGTCGTCTTCTTGTCGATTAGCCTCTACCTAAGCAACCTTCGAGTCAGTCAGCCTATGGGTTGGTTGGCCCTTGGATGACCGCTCGATTAGACTTTGGCCGGTCGAGTATTGTCATTTGGTCATCCTCCACGTAGATTTATTTATTCTCGTGAAGTTTTTCTGGCGACGTGTGCTCGGCTCCAAACTATTTTCATGGTGCTAGATTTATTTCCTTATTTATGTGATTTAATATTTAAGTATGATAACACTAAATACTAATTAACAATCCTCTCGACTGTGTATTGATTAACATGGTCTTCAATTAAATATTACATGTCTAATACCTATAGCCTGAGTTAATTAATCCTCATATGTTCTTATGTCAGTGCAAATAAGAACTCTATTGCTAATTAAAATTGCAGGTCAACTGTATACTGTAATCATATATTTATTTGAATCTTATAGGATAGCAACCATTCAGATGCTAATAATCTAGATAGCAACATCGGAACCTTTTAAATAATGCTAGGCCCTATTTATAATCATATTTAGCTTCTCAATGATAACATCAATTCAACTACGTAATCTAGGCAATAATATTAACATCTATGATCTGTTTGGGATCTTTTTCTTTCCTTAAAAAATATTTAAAAATAAATATTATTTTTTAAAATAAAACTATATCTCATATTTTTTCCTAAGTGGGCCTACAGTTTAGTATATATATACACACATATTAAATATGCATGGATTTGGAGAATTCCTCTATGATTAGTGCATGGGACATCTAGTTTAAAAACTAAAGAGTATAACGCTTTAGATAACTCTTTAGTGAGCCTAATGATATAAGTGAAATAAGGATTGTTAGTTTCAAAATATGTTAAGAGTGACTTGACCAATACACATGTGTTGAGAATTTTAGGGCAAAAAAAATACAAAAATCAACACAAATCTAGAAGCAAACACAGAGATTTAACGATGTTCAACAAAGATGTATAGCAAAGCGGCGGCTTTCTTTCAATTCGGAAAAAGAGTACAAGATCCCTAGGGTTAAAAGCAAGACATAGTCTTACAACATGTAATTAGAAAATTACCCATGTACTATATCTCAGGATTGTTGACCCCGCTACCCCCAACCCATATAAATGAAACTCCCCCGATTGGACAGATGCTTCCGCTCCGCTGGCTCGCTCTGTTCAGCTCCAACATTTGTCCCTTATCTAGTATATGAGCCATAACTAACATGTTTCACATTTTCATAATAATAATTAATTATTTGATAGTGTATTTAGTTCAACTGAGGTATCACAATTTCTCCTCTTATTTTCTTCACTATTTCTTCTGCTTAACACACACTTTATAAGAAACACTCATCAATCTAGTTTTGATATGAACATTACGTGCAGCATGATAGGTGCAGATTGGTGGTATTGAAGCGACATTCATCACAATATCACCCCAGCACTACCAATCTGCATATATGAATATAAATAATATTTACTCCTAATTTTGACAATTCCTTGTAGCTTATGTCTTCCATATATGGTGGACTCCATGCAAACTCCATCACATACATGCATTTTCAAAGCATTTTCAAATGTTCTACTATCTTTTCATGTTATTGTTATATAACGTCCATTTTTTATAGAAAAAATTGCTAAAAAAGCTATACTAATGTTAAAAAAGAAAAGAAGATTGATGCTAATTTCTATACAGTTTCACTTCTCTTAGCAATCGCAGCATATACAAAAAAACCAAAATATAATAACTTTATAAATAAATTTGAACTTAAATTTGTTAATAATATAAATTTTCATATTAAGATATAAAACTTATAGCGACATCATAATAAATAATCCAAATAACAATATGAACCGAGATGTTGACCTCACAGAAACATTAATATAATAGAAAATGAGTTCATACATTTTTAATTAAATTTTCTCACTAATCTTCTTCTGTTTCTTCATTCAATTTTTTTCTAGCAATTTAAAAAAACATAAACTATCCTCCCAATTATCTATTTACCATTCAGATATCTTAACATGCACTTACTTAAGGCTTAAATGTTTGATACAGAGACTGAAAGAGATCTTCCGAAAATTGAGGTATAGGGAATCAGCGGCCGAGATTACAAATACTTCCTACTTTGAATTCCTCAATCGGGTAAGGAAGTCGGAGGTGGAGCTAAGGAAGGAAGGACTGTGGGAGGTGCCTCATCCATGGCTTAACGTATTTGTTCCAAGAACTCAGATAAAGAGGTTTAAGAACTTGTTGCTGAGAGCCATTGCAGATACATACAATTCAGGCCCTATCATTATTTATCCAATATTTAGACACAAGTAAGTTCACTCTCAAGCATTTACATGCATGCCACCCTATTGCTATGTATTTACATATCTAACACCTAAACATTACATTTTTACATTTATGACACCCAAATCTTCCGTATAACATCAAAAATATCACTAGAAGTGAAATACCCCATTTCATGCATGGTTGGGGTAGCTTATATATGTAAAAATTGAAGTTTAGGTGTTAGATATTTAAATACATAAGAATTAAGTGGTATGTATGTAAATTTTACATATTTGAAAGGCTTAATATGTAAAGCATATTTAGATATATGTAAATACTTTTAAAAATACGCACCACATTTTAGGTGTAAATTTTACATGTTTGAAAGGCTTAATATGTCAATACATTTAAATTGAAGGTTATGTGTTAGATATGTTAATACATATTAAGCCTTTCAAATATTGGGAAATTTACGTGCATACCGCACAATTATTAATATTTACTTATCTAAACATAATTTGATATTTATACTTATAACATTGGTGTCATAAATTTTTGCATGAAAGATGTATTTTATTTTTAAAAAGATAGTGATAATGATATGTTATATATATGATGTTAAATATCTTAGCAGTATGCATGAAAATATAGATTTTTACGTGTTAGTCAGATATGTAAATATATAAGATTTGTATGTTATGTATGTAAACACATTTGTATTAATCTATAGAAGAAAACATTAAAGTTATCATTTAACATTGTAAATGATATTAAATTTAAACAAAACTAGATTGAACCAAACAGATACATTAAAATTATCATTTAAAATTGCATCATGTAGATGGAATCCCAAGATGTCAGCTGTGCTACCACAGGTTGATACTGAGGAAGATATCATATATGTTGTTAGTGTTCTTCAGTCAGCACCACCAACCTGTACTCGCGGCACTCCCTGCCTTGATGCCATGCTTATTCAGAACCAGAAAATCATCAATATCGCCACATCTGAACCCAAAGTTCGTCATCTTCTTCCTGCAGACACTTTGTAGGAAAAGGGGATAGGGGAGGGATGGGTGCAAAACAATACATGCCATATCTTCAGAATGAGAAGCAATGGAAAGCTCACTTTGGTTGGAAATGGGAGAGCTTTCAGGATCTGAAGAGGAGGTTTGATCCCTTGCATATTCTGGCACCTGGTCAGAGGATCTTTCAAAGGAAATGATTTTCATTTTGCAACCAATACAGTGTTTGTATGAAAACCACATTCAATGGAGAGGAAAATGATAGAATGATAATGGAAGGAGACTACAGGTTTGACCATAGCAATTGTATTTTGTTGATTGTCGTGTTAAATTTGAAACGATTTACATTGTTTTTGTTTGAAGTTATGTTTCAGGAGTGTTTAAAATTAAAAAAATGATTGTAATGCTTAGAAGATGATATGAATAGAAGTTTGTGCAGCACTCTTTTTCGGGAGATAATATTCACTAGTTTGAGCTGGAGCCATATTAGCAACCAACAGGGCAAGGCAGTGCTAGGAAGAGGAGTGTTTAAAAAATGTGTTGTTTTGACCCCCAATTAGTTACTAAGGTAAGTGACACTCTTGTAAATTTCTACTTACTTTAAGCCTCCATTGTTGACTTTTCATGGAAGACCCTAGAAGAGGACATGTGGAAGGACATGTGGAGGCCATGCGGTGGAAGGAGGACATGTGAAAGGACACGTGGAGACCATGCGATGGAGGACTCTAAAGGGTGGACATGTGGAAGCCATGCGATCCTCGAAGGTTACACCTCATCTATTTATAGAATATTATAATGTAATCTAATCTACTATAAATAGATGTAGATGGGGAGGCCTTAGTGTGGGTTTTGTAAGAGTGAAAAGAACTCAAGGAGTGGGGGCTAGCTTGTAGAGGGTGAGGAGTGCATCTTGGAGGCCTTGGATTTGAAGAGAGGCCATGGAAGATGAGGGCTCATCTATGTAAAGCTAAGTACTCCTTTTGTCTCTTACCTTAGTGGATTATTTCGATTCCCTCCCGTGGACGTAGGTCAAAAAGACCGAACCACGTAAATCCTCTTGTTTGCTTGTGCTCTTGTGTTTGCATCTTCTTTGTTGTGATTTGCGGTTTGTTCTCTTACCAAGATTAAGGAAAGAAAGTGTTTTTCCCACAACAATTGGCGCCGTCTGTGGGAAAATCTCGACACATCTTGGTCGGAGGAATCACACCCAAGAAATCGCAACAAGAAGATGTGTTTGGCGGGGACAATGGGTTCCACCAAATTCGACATCGAGAAATTCACGGGAAAGAACGACTTCGGCTCGTGGAGAGTAAAGATGAGAGCCCTACCGGTTCGACAGGTGTCGCGAAGCCTTGCAAGAGCCGACGGCACCGCCGGCCGACATGACAGAGAAAGAGAAGATTGGCATGCCGGAGAAAGCTCATGGCTTGATAATCTCGAGCTCGGGCGACAAGGTTCGAGGAGGTGTCGAGGGAGACAACGGCTCAAGCGCTTGGGCCAAACTCGAGGTACTCTACCCGACCAAGTCCCCGGCTAATAAGCTATTTCGAAACAACGCCATACTCTTTCAAAATGCACGAAGACAAATTAGTCTCGAAGCGGATAGACGAGTTCAACAAGATCATAGATGATCTCGAGAACATCGACGTCAAGATGGATGACGAGGACAAGGCGCCGTCGTTGCTAAACTCTATTCCTAAGAGCTACGAGCAGCTCAAGGATGCGATGCTCCATGGAAGGGCGCGACGATTACTCGGAAGAGGTTCAATCATCGATCGAGCCAAAGAACTTCGAAGAAGCACGACATGAAGGAGGAAACCAGCGGAGACGAGTCCGATGGTTAGAGGAAGATCGAGCAACAAAGGTTACAAAAGTGATCGAGCAGCATCAAGGTCCGAAGAAATGTTAGAGGTCGGCCTTCTAAGAGATCCTACAAGTGCTACCATTGCCACAAGGAAGGTCATTTTAAGAAGGACCGTCCGGATAGAAAGAAAGGCTTTCGTGAGAAGCCTAAAGATTCTGGAGAAGCAAGCATAGTCTCGTACGGCTATGATTCAACCGAAGCTCTCGGTGATCACAAAATCCGAATCTAGCAAGGAGTGGATCCTCGACTCGTGGTGTTCCTTCCACATGTGTCCTCACAAAGACCGGTTCGAGACACTACAACCGGCAAATGGCGGATCCGTTCTACTGGAGACAATAAAGCTTGTAAGGTGATCGGCAGCGGACGATCGTAATAAAGATGTTCGATGGAGCCGAACGGATATCGCGAAGATGTCGTACGTCCCGTAACTTAAAAGAAATTCGATTTCTTTAGTGGACGCCTGAGTCGAATGGATACTCATTCAAGGCAGAGAATAGCCGTATCGTAGTAGCTAAGGGCTCTCTCATAGTCATGAAAGGAGTCGAAAGAATGGGCTATACTCCCTAGTTGGAAAACTCGTGATCGGGAACTTCTCAAATGCGCTCAATCGTAGATCGACGGATCCGTACTATGGCACATGAGGTCGGGGCATGTAAGTGAAAGGGGCTTACAGGAATTGTCCAAGCGAACCCGTTATGTGGAGATCGGGTCGACGAACCGGAATTCCGTGAACAATGCGTACCGGGGAAGGCCACCGGGTGAAGTTCTCCACCTGGAATACATACATCAAAGAAACCTCTCGATTATGTACACCGTGATCTATGGGGCCCAACTAGAACTCGTACTCATGGAGGAGGAAGGTACTTCATGTCCATCATCGATGACTACACCAGAAGGTATGGGTCTTTATCCTAAAAACAAAAGATGAAGCTTTTCAACGATTCGTGGACCGGTTAACTCTCACCGAAAACAAGATGGGAGCAAAGCCGAAGCACTTCGAGAACCGACAATGGATCGGAGTACCGTTCGCAGCAAGCTTGAGGAGCCGTGCGGGAGGAATGGCATCACAAGGCACAAGACGGTCCGGAGCACTCCTCAACGTAACTGGCCTAGCTGAGAGGATGAACAGGACTCTCCTAGAGAGAGTGCGGTGCATGCTGTTAAATGCAGGTCTACCCAAAAGTTTCGGGGCGAAGTCGTGTCAACCGCTCTGTTACCTTATCAACGGATGTCCATCGACAGTACTGTTGATACGAAGACTCCTTCGGAGATGTGGTACGGAAAACCGAGTAACTATGATAATCTTAAAGTCTTTGGATGTATCGCATACGCTCACGTTAGACGAGATAAGCTGGAAGCGAGGGCTTTGAAGTGCATCTTCATCGGATACCCACCGGAACCAAAGGTTACAAACTTTGGTGCCTAGATCAACAAAAATGCATCATCGAGTAGGGACGTGACATTCGATGAGTCCAAAATGGGAATCCGCAAAGCTACGTTACCGGGACAGCTGCCACTAAGGAGGATTCGTCAATCGAGGTGGAGCCGCAACAAACTTCGACCGATCGAAGGACAACTATGAATGATCAAGATGAAGCGGCAGAAGACCGGCAAGTGACTCGAACCGTAAAGGAGATCCGACGACTACGGCTCGGTAAGGGACGGACAAAGGAGAACCATCGTACCGCCGGAGAGATACGGCCATGCGGATATGATCTCCTTTGCTCCGAATGTTGCCGAAGTGATAGAAGAAGCGTGAACCAAGCAGCCTACAAGGAAGCCCCGAAGAGCAAGGAAAGACACAAGTGGGAAGAGGCAATGGATGAGGAAATGGCTTCTCCGATGAAGAACAAAGCCTCGGGAACTTGTGGATCGACCAACGAACAAACGCGTAGTCGGTTGCAAGTGGACCTTTAAGAAGAAGGAAGGCATGCCGTGTACCGAGAGGATCGTGCACAAAGCCGGACTCGTTGCAAAGGGATTCACACGGAGTCAAGGAATCGACTTCAACGAAATCTTCTCACCCGTGGTGAAGCACTCGCTCAATTAGGATAGTCTTAGCACTAAGCAGCTCAATTCAACTTGAATTAGAACGACTAGATGTTAAGACTGCGTTCTCGCATGGAGAGCTTCGAAGAAACCATCTACATGGACCGACCGGATGGGTACAACACACCCGAGACAAAGGACAAAGTTTCGTCTTGAAGAAGGCATCAGTATGGGGTCGAAACAAAGCCCAAGACAATGGTACAAACGATTTGATGATTTCATGCTAAAGATCGGTTTTGTCGGAGCAACTACGATACTGTGTGTACATGAAGTGGCAAGACGGTGAAATCGGTACGTACTTGCTCCTTTATGTGGATGATATGTTAGTAGCCGACAGGAGCAAGGAGGAAGTCCGTAAGATCAAAGGTATGCTCAATTCCGAATTTGACATGAAGGACCTAGGACCACCTACAAAGATCCTGTGTATGGAGATTACTGCGAGACAAGAAAAAGGGTAGCTTATTCTTGTCTCAAAAGTCATATATTCGAAGGTTCTAACAAGGTTCAACATGCACGAGGCTAAGCGAGTTGCAACATCTATCGGCCAACACTTCGTACTCATCGAACTCTCAAGCACCGTAGATCGAAGAGGAGAAAAGGTACATGGAGGGTGTCCCCTACGCCGGTGGGGTTGGTAGCATCATGTATGGTATGGTTCAGTAGCAGCACCGCATTTAGCCTACGCCGTCAATATTGTAAGCGTGTTCATGACAAGCCCGTGACGAGCTCACCGGGAAGCACTAAAATGGATCCCGAGATACTTAAGAGGCACCACCGATTTGGGGCTACTCTTCAAAAGGCAGGAAGACAAAGAAGAAAAAGTAGTCGGTTACGTAGATTCCGATTACGCAGGAAGCATCGACACCGGGAAGTCACCGACCGGATTCATCTTCACCGTCTTCGCATCGCAGCTCGATTGGAAGTCTAACCTCCAATCGGCTTGTGGCCCTCTCAACAACAGAGGCCGAATACATCGCCGCGATCGAAGCAATCAAGGAAGCTATGTGGCTAAAGGGCATGGCCGAAGAGCTCGGGATACATCAAAAGGTGATAACCGTGTTTTGCGACAACCAAAGCACCATCCACCTAACCGAGAATCGGTATTTCATGAAAGATCCAAGCACATAGATGTGAAGCTTCATTTCGTAAGAGACGTCGTCGCTAAAGGCTCAATAGTGGTAGAAGATACCAACCGAAGAGAACCCCGCCGATATGCTCACCAAGGCGTCGCTCATAGCTAAGTTCCGACACTCGTCCGAACTTAGTGAATTTTTCCACCGGCCGAGGGCCCTCGGGGGCCACGTGGAGGGAATCACTACTCCAAAGATAATCGAGGGTCAAGGTGGAGATTTGTTGTTTCGACCCCCAATTAGTTACTAAGGTAAGTGGCACTCTTGTAAATTTCTACTTACTTTAAGCCTCCATTGTTGACTTTTCATGGAAGACCCTAGAAGAGGACATGTGGAAGGACATGTGGAGGCCATGCGGTGGAAGGAGGACATGTGAAAGGACACGTGGAGACCATGCGATGGAGGACTCTAAAGGGTGGACATGTGGAAGCCATGCGATCCTTGAAGGTTACACCTCATCTATTTATAGAATATTATAATGTAATCTAATCTACTATAAATAGATGAGATGAGGGGAGGCCTTAGTGTGGGTTTTGTAAGAGTGAAAAGAACTCAAGGAGTGGGGGCTAGCTTGTAGAGGGTGAGGAGTGCATCTTGGAGGCCTTGGATTCGAAGAGAGGCCATGGAAGATGAGGGCTCATCTATGTAAAGCTAAGTACTCCTTTTGTCTCTTACCTTAGTGGATTATTTCGATTCCCTCCCGTGGACGTAGGTCAAAAAGACCGAACCACGTAAATCCTCTTGTTTGCTTGTGCTCTTGTGTTTGCATCTTCTTTGTTGTGATTTGCGGTTTGTTCTCTTACCAAGATTAAGGAAAGAAAGTGTTTTTCCCACAACAAAATGCTTGAAGATGGTCTAAATCATTTTTTTCAGATGATCCTCCATTTTCTATAATTATTAAAAATTAATGTAATGATAGGCTCATTATTTGTATGGAGAATATCTACGAACATCAGGGTAATCCATAAATTGGTCTTGGTCTTCAGTATTCTCACACTCATCACATATCAAATGATGTCGAATCCAAAGTTTTTTGTTTAGAGAAACACTACCAAGGCGTGAGAATTCTTTCAAGGAGTTTATTTATAGATGAACACCACTAATAAATCTCCATCATCCGACACAATGTCGCCGATCTCAAAGCAACCTTTTAGTAAGAAATATTCAAACTTTCATTAAAAATCATCAATTGCCGCAATTTTAGCGAACTTATAGTCAAACTAACAAGCTCAATGAGATGGACCCACTGATACCAACATTGTTCTAGTCTGAAATAAATTGAGCCCCAATCAAGCGATTAATTCACCTTTGAAAATTTTCTGAACATTAAAACATATGTAAAATCTGGCAAGTTTATATTTGAGTCGAGTATCTCGACAAAACGAAACCAACGAGCGTGTGCTCGCTAAATTCTGACATTATTAAGACATTCAAATGTCCATCAAATGTCATTTAATAGAAGGAAGCTCTCCGGACTATCCAATCAAAATTATTCATATTTCTGCATTAATTGTACCCAAAACACTATAAATAGAGTCTCGCCTCTCTTAAGAGAAAGGAGGGGAGATTGAGGCTTGAGAAAGAACTTGAAGTTTTGAGATGAAACTGAAGTTCAACACCACTTCCACTACCGTCGACCACCGCCAATCACCACCTGCCGTCGTCGCCACAGCCAACCGCCGTTAACAACCACCGACCACCATCGAGCACACCTATCACCATCAACCATTGCCGACCTTCGTCGATTATCACCTACCGTCGTCGATCACCGCTAACCACCATCGACCACCAACGACCGAACACCGACAGTTATTATCGGTCACCACCAGTCGACGTTGTAACTTAAAAAACCTAATAATTATTTCTTTCATGTATGATAAGTGATTGCAATTGTAATCATCTTTTTATAGTGGAACTCTTCAGCTGGGTCAATCCCCGTGATTTTTTCCCTTTTCGAGTTTTCCATGCAAAAAATATTGGTGTCATTATTAGTTGTTTTCTATTTTCTAAGTGTGTATTGTATCTTCGTACCTCGCTAAGATGAAAATATGTTATTCTACTGACGCGAATTTTCTAGCATCACATCAATAAAGAACTTGCACTAAACACTTTAGATAAATATGAAGTACAATAGAACTCTGAGAGATTTAGTTTTGATACACCACAAACAAAATTTAATCATCTAACACAAATCTCGAGTATGACATGAATCTCGATACAATCTTTTGAACAAGAAATATTTGAACTTCAATTAAAAGTCATCTGGAGCTCCAATTTCAACTGACTTATAGTCAAATTGACCGGCTAGATGAGACTGGCCCGATGATATCAAAATTAGTCCAATTCGAGTCAAATCAAGCTCAGAACAAGTCACTAAACCACACTTGGAAGATTACTTACATATTTAGAAGGTCAAACGAATTCTAAATTTAACAAGTATATAGTTGAATCAAGTGCCTTGACAAGACGAATACAGCAATCCCAAGATTGCTTAATTCTGATATCATTAAGACACTTAAATGTCCATCAAACACCCTCTGATCGAAAGAAGTTCTCCGGACCATCCAACTAAAATAGTTTATATTCCTGCATTAATTACAACTAGAACACTATAAATAGAGCCCCACCCCTCTCATGAAGGGGGAGCTTGAAGCCTGGATAAGAGCTTAAAGTTTTGAGTAGCTGAAGATCATCATCATTCCAGTCATCATCGAACACCATTGAAGACCGTCGACCACTGCCGACCGTTCGTCAACCACCACCTACCGGCTTCAGTTGATTGTCATCGGCAGCCGCCCACTTCTTACAACATGTTTATTCATGCACTCACGTTGTAACTCTTAAGAGTGTTTAACCATTTCCCGCCTATTGGATGAGGGATTGTATATGTAATATCTAGTTTATAATGAATTTCTTCAGCTGGGCTACGCCCTAGTGGTTTTTTCCCTTTACTGCTTTTCCACATAAATACTTCTGGTGTCACTTTGGTTATTTTCTTTTGTTTGATTGTGTGCTAAATTATCGTGCAACGCTAACCCATTACTCTACTGCCGCGGGCCATCTGTGCAAAGTGAAGTACTGAAGTCTCATTCTGCATTGTCTTCAAGTTTAAGAAACCGAGCTCCTACTTCGTTTCCCAATGATGTACATCATCCAACTGACGAAGGAACCTTCTTTACAACTTGAAGATCATCTCCAAAGCATTCTTCAAAGTGGGGTAAAATATTCGTTACAGTCTTGAAAGGTTGTTTACGTTAATGTTCTGGGCATGATTGTAACTTGGTTGTCTTCTCACATCGTATTCAGATACATATTCTTTCACAACTTCTTCCAGACTAGAGGGGGGCAACCTTCACTGTAGTTTCGAAAAGTCATTCATGTTAACGTTCCGGGGACGACTGCAGTAGGTAGTTATCCCATATTTTGTTTAGACAACAAGGCTTTGAAAACAACTCCTAGACAGAGGACTGCCTTCGTTGAAAATAATGCTTCTTCAACTAAATCAAGAAGCTAATCTCTTGAAGGCTCGATACATGAGTTATTTTACAAGCTCGCGTGGAAAATACCCTCACTGTGGAAAAATGATTCAAGAGTAGCAACTAATGAGTTTTCAAATATTATTCTTGAGTATGACTGCAACTATATTTCCAAGAAAACATACAAGTCCATTGCGACCTACAACACAATCTAAAAAAACACAAAGTATCTCTGACACCTCATTCTATGTTTAATATACCCTAAGGGGACTCGATTCGAGCTCTTCCAATATTGGTTGCAGCCTTCAAGCAAAAACTTCAACGTACAGCCTCATATAGGTCAAAAATCCTTGGTGGATTTTTTTCGACCTCGTCCATAATAGATCACTGCTGTCAAGCAATAGCTTTGACCAACAACCTAGGATAGGTCAACTATCCACAATGGACTTCATATGGCATTGTCCCTTACGGGTTAATGCCATTAAGCATCTCCAGTTATACAACTCATAACTGGTCTTACATTCTTAATAGATTCTTCTTTAAACCATGCTCATGTAAGTCAAGCATAAGAGGCAAAACTTGATAGGAAGATCCGGTACCACTGGAAGTTTAGCCGAAGAGGCAAGACTCGATGTAAAGCTACGATGCTCCTAGAACACAAGCCGAGGAAGCAAGTCTTGATAAAATGCTACCATGCTCCTGGAAGTCAAGCCCAAGAGGCGAAACTCGATGAGAAGATATGGTACCCTTAAAAGTTAAGCCCACGTGGCAAGACTGAATGGGAAGCTACAATGCTCCAACAAGTCAAGCCCAAGAGACAAGACTTGATGAGAATGTGCCATACCCCTGGAAGACGAGCCCAATGGACAAGAATCGATGGAAAACTAGCAGTGGACAAGGTCCTCACTAGAAGGACTCCAATAGAGCAAGTGTTTGATAGGGTCTCCTCTGAAAGAACTCAGACATCAGAAGACACACGTACATAAAAGACATCAGAAGATTACAAGTCTCATAAGACATAAGTGCATCAAAGTCCTCAGAAGACTACAGAGCTCAAAAGACACAGGTACATAAAAAGACCTTAGAAGGTTACAAGCCGCAAAAGGTATCAGTTCATTTCAAGCTCCTAGAAGGCATAAGCCTGAGATGACACAACCTCGGAAGGCACGAGCCTTAAAAGGTTCAGGATTCTCCATTTTATAAAGTTTATATGTTAATTTTAATTACAGAATTTCGTACGATTGAGAAGCCACAACTACATCAAAAGCAAAGTCAAAGACGTACAATGAAATGCATTATCGTCATCTATAAATTTCATAGCAAATGATTAAAAAAGTTATAAAGACCAATAAGAACTATTACAAAGGCTACAAGAGATATTGACACTACATAAGCTTGAAAATCTCCCCCTCAATGTACGATGGGAAAACTCTAGCATTTCTTCATTTCCATCGAAATGTGTAGCAGCAACAAGCAAGAAGCTCCCGAGTCACCTGTTAGGCAAGGACAGAGAAAACTTTCTTCAACTCACTGAAGCAAAAGAAGATCCATTGGTCACCTACTACACAAGATGAGGGCAACTTTCTTCTGCGCTACAACATGAAAGAGGATCTCTTTGATCTTCTACTACATAGGATATAGTCGACTTTATTTTGCGTCGTCACACGAAGAAGGATCTTGTTACTCGCTTACTACAATGACAGAGATGAATTTTCTCTTCCCCGCAATAGGAAAGAATATCTCATTGCTCATCTAGTACACAGGACTGTAACAACTTTCCTCTTCGCTACAACATGAAAGAAGAGTCTGTTACTCGTCTGCTACGTAGAACAGGGATGACTCTTCTTTCGTCACAACGTAAAAGAAGATCTCATTGTATGCATGCTATGCAGGATGGTGACGACTTTCCTCTTGGTCTCAACATGAAAGAAGATCTCATTGCTCACCTGCTACACGGGACGAGAACGACTTTCCTCTTGGCTGCAACAAGAAAGAAGATCCAGTTGCTCGCCGCTATGTAGAACGAGAATAACTTTCCTCTTGGCCTCAACATAAAAGAATATCTCGTTACTCGCCTGCTATGCAGGTCGATGACGACTTTCATCTTGGTGACAATGCGAAGTCTATCTCGTTGTTCGCCTGCTACGCGGGACATGAAAGACTTTATTATTTTTGAAAATCTCGCTAGCATAATGCTCTACTCTCCACTTTTCCTTCTTTTTATTCTTCTCGTTCTCATTTACCATCATTCATGGCATTTATTTATATGCTTAAAATAAAGCGAAATATTAAAGGCATTATGAAAAAAAATTAAAATCTGCATTCATCTTTCCGGCTTCCGCCTTATGGCCTTCCAGCATTCTCATTTCAAATAAAAAAATTATTGAGATTCTTTTAATATTCCTATCTTTTAACCTTCCAAATTCTATTAAAAAAAAAAAAGAAAAAAGACAAGCCATTTAAAAATAAAATAAAATAAAATTTGCCTTAATTTTCTTGTCATTCCACCTTCCGTCTTCCACCTTACATCCTTCCATCTCCCAAATTCATTTCAAATAAAAATATAAAATCCAGATTCTGCTTCAAATTCCAGCCGACGTCCTCCTAGCCTTCATACCACAAAATTATTACTTATACATCACAATAAATTTACTAACCTACCACCACACGATTTCTATGCACGTCATCTATTTATGTAAAAGGTATATATATATATATATATATATATATATATATATATATATATCTTTGTGTGTGTTTATGTGAAAACAATGTCATGAAAATGTAAAAGTGTTTCAGATTTTAATATTTTTGAAAGATGAAATTGGTATCGCTTGAAAATAGTATGGCAATTGATACGACACGAACAAATTTTCATCATCCGACTTGAATCACGAGGTATGACATGCATTTTGAGGCATTTTTTTAAGCAATAAATATTTAAACGTCAATTAAGTTTCATCCAGGGCTCCGATTTCAACAGTCCTACTGTCAAATTGACAAGCTCGATGATATGGACCCAATGATGACAAAATGACTTCACCTTGAGTCAAATCAAGCTCAGATCAAGTCACTAAACCGCTCTTGGAAGATTTTTGGACATATTTAGAAGGTCAAAGAATGTCAAATCTAGCAAGTATATAATCAAATCAAGCGTCTCAGCAAGACAAATATAACAGGCCCAAAATTGCTCCATTCCAACATCATTAAGACACTTAAATATCCACCAAATATTGTCGGATCGCAGTAAGCTCTCCGGACCGTCCGATTAAAGTGGTTCATATTTCTGCATTAATTGCACATAAAATACTATAAATAGAGCCCACCCATCTCATAAGGGGGAGATTGCAGCTTGAAGTGGAGCTTGAAGTTTTGAGAAGTTGAATTCCATCATCACTCTAGTCACTGTCCACCACCGTTGACAGCCGTCGATCACCGTTCACCAGCATCGACCGTCGTTGACCACCGTCGACCGCCGTTGGCTACTGCTGACCGCGCATCAACTACCAGTTACCGGTCTCCACCGATTACTATCGCTGCCGTTCACTTCTCACAATAAGTTTATTTGTGCATCGACGTTGTAACTCGGAAGAGTGTATAGACCTTTACCACATGGAGGACAATGGATTGTATATGTAATACCTTGTTTATGGTGGATTTCTTCAACTGGGCTAGGCCCCATGGTTTTTTCCCTTTACGGGTATTTCATGTAAAACTTCCAGTTTCACTACTGATTATTTTTTTTTTATCTGATTGTGTGTTGAATTCTCGTGCAACGTTAAGATGATAATCCATTACTCTACCCCCACTAATTTTATAGCACGCATCAGCTTTGAAGGGGAAGAGAAAAATGTTGGGAAAAACTTAAATTTTTATAAACTCAAAATCACAAAATATATAACCCTCAAACTCACACAAACACTATTTAAAAGCTCAAAAAATATTTCTTGATACTTGATTCATAACTCATAAAAAGTTCATAGTATTTATATAAGCTTAAAAGTAATCAACACCACACATTACTTAATAACTAAAGAAATCACAACCATTCATTTTTCACCTACCACATCTACCATACACTTGTGCATCACATATCTAATCTGACATTGAATTTTCATCATATCAACTTTTAAACAAGTTTAATTATTCAAAACAAATTATTTCTAACATAAAACAAGTTTATTCCTGACTCCCTCTCTTAAACTTGATTTATAACTCAAAGAGTATTGTGGAACTTCACAAGCATTTCTTGCTTCCGTGGCTTGGTAAAAATATACATCGCTTGACCTTGAGACAACAAGTACTTCAACTCCACTTCTTTTCATGCAATACATTTTTTTATATAGTGATAATGTGTGTTAATGTGCGTGCTTCTATTATGAAAAATGGAATTTTTTGCCAATGCATGTGCTAATTTATTATCAAAATGTATCTGAATTGGCACATATTGTAGAAATTATAATTCTTTTAATCAATTCCTTGGTCTAAATGCATTACAAACCCATGAAATAACCATAACATATTTAGCTTCACAAATTGAGAGTGTAACAATATGTTTCTTTGAACTCAGGTGAAGGCAATATCTTCCATAAAAAAACATGAATCTGATGGTACTCTTTCTATCATCGAAATCTCCACCCTAGTTGCTATTATATATATCCTATAATTTTGTATTTTTTTTAAAAAATAAGAGTAAAGTAAACCATAATATATTGTACATTTAATGTATCAAAATATTCTCGTAACAATTTTGGAATGAGTTATCATTGGAGCTTATATGTAACGACTGATTATTCCAACTGCATAAGTAATATTTGATCTTGTAAAAATTAAGTAGCTTAGACTTCCGACGAAACTCTTATAAAGAATTAGACTCACCTTTTTTTGTTTCATCATTTTTGAATAATTTGACTCTATATTTTGTTTGTATTCCAAAAGGAAAATAGTTATCCATTTTAAACTTCCTATGTACTTCTGTAAAATAACCATATTGAGTCATAAATATGCCTGATCTTCTTGCCTTCAAAATTAGGTATGAGATATATACATATATAAAAATTGCATGCTATATAATGCCCCTAAATTTAAATAATCTTATTTTGACCACATTAATTTTATTTTTTGATATTCTTATGTAGCATTTAAATCATAGATATTTTTAAAATAATATTAAACATTTAAAACATTTAAATATACATCACTTAATTTCTATATTGATACGTGCTAGAAAATTCACGACAGTTGAGTAGCGAATTATCGTCTTAAAGTCGTACGAAAATTCAGCACAAACACAAACGAAGGAGAAAACAAGTAGTGATGACTTCAGAAATTTTTACGTGGAAAATCCGTAAAAGAGAAAAATCACGGAGCCTGACCCAGTTGTGAAAATTTACTATTGATTGATGATTACAGAAATTCCTTGTCCCACAGACAGGAGAGAGTAATTATATTTTTTAGACAACAAAGTTGACGGATGGCGTCTGGTTGGTGGTGATTGACAATAACTGATGGAGGTTGACGGTGACGGAGGTCGACGAAGGTCGGCGGTAGTCGACGACGGTCAACGGTGGTCGACAGCGATCGACGGTGGTGCTAAGCCTCCCCCCTCTCATGTGAGGGTTGGGGTTTATTTATAGTGTTTTAGGCGCAATTAATGCAGTCTTTTTGATCGGACGGTTCAGAAGGCTTCCTTTGATCAGACAGAGTTTAAGGGGCATTTGATGGCCTTAACGATGTCAGAATTGAGTGATCTTGGGCTCGTTGAATTCGTATTGTTGAGACGCTCGATTTGAATATGGGCTTGTTAGTGTCGGCATCCATTTAACCTACCAATGTGTCCGAAAATCTTTTAAAAGTGGTTTAACGTCTTGATCCGGGCTTGATTTGACTCGAATTGTACTAGTTTTGATATCATTGAGTCTGTTTCATCAAGCAGATCAGTTTGATTATAAGTTTATTGAAAACAAAGCTTTGGATGACTTTTCATCAATATTTAAATATTTCTTGCTCAAAAGATTACATCGAGATTCGTGCCAGATGGTGAAAATTTGATTGACATATCATATACATTTATTTTATTATATAGAATTAATACATAAATTTTAATTTTTTATATAGTTGCCAATATCATTTAAATGTATATGTCATTTTCTGAAGCTTAAAATAATAATTTTTTTATATGAAATTTGTATGATATAAATAAAAATAAATAAAGTTTAAATATTATATATGTAAATACATCGGAATTGGTGGTATTTATGTAAACGCCGCTGGATTTTTCTGATCACAAGTCTAGAGTATTCTAGCAGTCGTATTTGACCGCGTCATGTGAGGCTTGGCGTTCCCCGAAATTCATCCCACAATCGCGTCACCGATACTTCGAAATACCGCCGCAATTATTTTCCGGTTTGGCCGGTCACCAAACAATCCAAGAAGGCATACCGCTACTCAAGCGGCCCTAATCTTTCGGAGGTAATCTGACCGCCTGAGTCATTTTAGGGGGTAAGGTCGGCCATTAATGCTATAAATAGTGCCCAAACGGAGGGATCATCATTCGCTGCTCCCTTCGACCACTTTGTTCAAGCTCCCAGACTCCTTTTCCTCAAGGTCTGTTCCTCTTTTTGTTCCTTCTGCTTTTTTTTTCTCCTAAATTATTTGGTTTCGACGGTCCGATTTGAAGCAGCAACTTCATATTATTGCGCTTTGATCTTTATATTTATATACGGTTTGATCTAGATCGAGATATGTTTAGGGTTTGTAGATAATGATATCGACCAAGTAGATCGAGTTTTTGTTCTTCTTCATGTCTAGTTAGGTTGTTATTCTTCCTGTTATATCTTAAAACGCCTACTCTATTTAACTTTGGTGTTCTCAGAAAGTCTTATTTATTGAGGTTTTTATTTTAATAATTTTGCTCTCTGATCTTACTTTAGTAAGCTCCGAGTTTTATTTTTTTTTTCTTGGTTGCGTTGGATTCGTTGGTTCTTTTTCTTAGATCTATTGAATCCTGTTCTGATGAACTCACAGAGGTTTGATCCTATTGTTACAGATGCAGATCTTTGTGAAGACCCTCACAGGCAAGACAATCACCCTCGAGGTGGAAAGCTCTGATACCATCGACAACGTTAAGGCCAAAATCCAGGACAAGGAGGGTATCCCACCGGATCAGCAAAGGTTGATCTTTGCTGGCAAGCAGCTTGAGGATGGTCGTACCCTTGCTGACTACAACATTCAAAAGGAGTCGACCCTGCATCTTGTTCTCCGGCTGCGGGGTGGGATGCAAATCTTTGTTAAGACTCTTACCGGCAAGACTATCACCCTCGAGGTGGAAAGCTCTGACACCATCGAGAACGTCAAAGCAAAGATCCAGGATAAGGAAGGCATTCCTCCTGATCAGCAGAGGCTGATCTTTGCTGGCAAGCAGCTGGAAGATGGACGCACCCTGTCTGACTACAACATCCAGAAGGAGTCCACTCTTCATCTTGTGCTACGCCTGAGGGGTGGGATGCAGATCTTCGTGAAGACTCTCACCGGTAAGACTATCACCCTGGAGGTTGAAAGCTCAGACACCATCGACAACGTGAAGGCCAAGATCCAGGATAAAGAGGGCATCCCTCCAGACCAGCAGAGGCTCATCTTTGCAGGCAAGCAGCTGGAAGATGGCCGTACCCTTTCTGACTACAACATCCAGAAGGAGTCCACACTCCACCTTGTTCTCCGTCTGAGGGGAGGGATGCAGATCTTCGTGAAGACTCTGACTGGTAAGACCATCACCCTGGAGGTTGAGAGCTCGGACACCATCGATAACGTGAAAGCCAAGATCCAAGACAAGGAGGGCATCCCTCCGGACCAGCAGAGGCTTATCTTTGCCGGAAAGCAACTTGAGGATGGGCGCACTCTGGCCGACTACAACATCCAGAAGGAGTCGACCCTTCACCTAGTCCTCCGCCTTCGTGGTGGGATGCAGATATTTGTGAAAACTCTTACAGGTAAAACTATTACCTTGGAGGTGGAGAGCTCCGACACAATTGACAACGTCAAGGCAAAGATCCAGGACAAGGAAGGGATTCCGCCGGACCAGCAGAGGCTTATCTTTGCCGGTAAGCAGCTTGAGGACGGCCGCACCCTTGCGGACTATAATATCCAGAAAGAGTCCACGCTCCACCTCGTTCTCCGCCTTCGTGGTGGGTTGTGATTGCTGCTTTCGTGGTTATCGTTTGCTGAGCCCTGTTCGTGGGAGATTGTCGTCTAAGACTTGGAAGTCCCAGTTTGATTTGCTTGAACTATCTTAGTTTCGCTTGTTTTTTATTTCAGTCTGCGTCTGTTGAATTTACAACTTGTTTGTGTTGTGAGCGTTAACGCTTTATGCAGTATCATTACTAGTTATATATGGTCTGTTTAATCTATATGTAATGTTTTGTGTTCTTAATGCTATAATGTCTGTCAACTTTGTTTTAACTTGAAATTCTTTGGGTGTTTATATGGTTTGTGAATTTCCTAGCGATGTTCGGTGGAAGAGAGCCGATTTGTTGGATTATGTTGCAGTTGTTACGCATTAACTGTTGTTTTGGGCTCCGTTCGTGTTGCAGTTCTAACCAGAGGGAATTAAGATTTGTGAAGAACATAATTTTGATCATTCCTTGTTTACTCCACGAATATAGTTATGTTTTTGGATTCTCCTAATATCGTGAATCACAGCCCTTCATTACTAATTTTTCACATCCTCAATTTTAATTTAATTATTTTATGTTATATTATTTATTACTAAAAAGCCAAACTATTCCAGTATCTTTCCCCATTATTTTTACTTGGCTCATTAAATTTCAATCGGTATAAAAAGCCTTTCAAATAAAATTAAGTTTCATTTTGTTCTTAATTACGAATTTATAATCTGACCTTTGAACTTCATTTGTACTTTTTTTTTCTCCCTCTTCCCAATACATATTGTTTTATTAGTAGGAGACGAAGAGCCCTTCCCAAAATCGTCACACACCGGTCAATATCAACTCCTTATGTTAATCTCTCCATTCCTCTACAAGCAGCATTCAAAGGATTCAGACACTGGGAATTGTATGCGTCTCTTTGGGGACTCTATCGGAAGCTAAAGACTTCTTCTTTTTTGGCTTCCTTGTATGTATTTTTAATTAACTTTTCCTGAATGCATCCCCTCTCCATTCTATCGGCTTCAAACTTCTCGCAAGTTCATTTCCGGAAAGACAGATCTAACGCAAACCATACAAGAAACCCCCCTTTCTCATTGAGTTTTTTTTTTTCCTTCCGATTTACTATTTTTTGTCATGAATATGTTGATAAAACTTTATATTACTGCTTTATTCTGTAAATGGACAAAATTGATTGATGTTTGTCCAGCTTGTTAAACATGTGTGATTAAAATGAAATTTAAATATTGAATGGATATCCTGTAAAATATTTCTATGAATCTCGAAGAGATCTACCAGATAAAAGAATAAAGGAGTATGGCTAAGAATAGCCTGCAAGCAAAAAGATCAAAGGGCATATAGACAGAAAATTTTGTAAGTTTCTGTTTAAGTCCAAGCATTAGTACTGTAAGGTGTTTACAGAAGCTCGGGAAACTTGCTTGGTGTGTTTGCAAAGTTCAATTTATTGGAAGGGTTGTTTAATTTTATTATAGTTATTTGCAAGACTCGTCATAATAGTTGTACAAAAAAACTTAATTTTGTGTCAACTTGCATCAATGGTAATGACCAACCAGTGGATAAAAGTTTGAAAACTATACATCTGAAACCCTAAAACCTTATGCCCTAAACCCCTAAATATAGCATTTTTGCTTACATACCAATTAATTATTGTGTATTTACATATATAATATCTAAACATCAATTTTTACATATGTCACCCTATCTTTTGATGAAAAAGTTTATCATTTTCTAAAAGTCAAAATAGTTATATTTCTTATTAATAGGATTTATTTGGAGAATATAAGATTTTGTAGCAGATCCTTTCTTAAATTGCAACTTTACCTATTAGCAGCTCTCAACTTCTCTCCGTTCCTTCAGAACTCTCAATCTTTTGTGCAGCTCCTTGTGTCGTAGAACTTAGCTAGGGTTCAAGTCATGTATCCAATTAGCTTTTATATTACGTCATATGGTTTGTCAAATGTCGTTTGTACCCTCGCATGTTTATTACAAGTTTGCCACTCGTAATATATATAAATAGAGATACTTGTAGCAATAGCAATGTTGTGTGAATGAACGGGATTGAAACACTTATTTTAGAATTTCTATTATTTCTCAATTATTTTCCTTCTCAGTTCTTTCATATTATCAGAGCTGTAAGCTTAACAACATCAAAAGATTTATGAACTCATCATCCTCTACCTCTCTTCATCTCACTCAACAGTCTCGACAATTCCTCAACAAAATGAAGGAAACTCAAGTTCTTGGAACCTTAAAATTATTGATGTAGCACATCAAGAACATGAAAAATACTCTATTGGCATTTGAAAATTATGTTGTTTGGAAGATAAAATTTTTGAAACTCGTCATTGCTAATGGGTTCGATTCTTTTCTTGAAAACATTATACCACTTCCGCCACGATTCCAACAAGATCCCATAGGAACTCCAAATGAAAATCTTGACTATGTCCTTTGGAAATTGGTTGATCAAAATTTGGCCACAACTATTTTTTCAGGAGATTGACTCTCTGTTTTATCTTACGTTTTTCACTTAACCAAGACATCGGATATTTGGATTACCTTAGAAAGAAGGTTCCAATCAGCCAATTGTTGAAGAGTTATACAACCAAAAAATGAAATTCACAACATCAACATGAGAACTCAGACCATGAATAGATATCTTATAAGCACCAAAAATATTGTCGACTCCATTGCGGTTGCATGATCAAAGATAGATAATAATGAAATCATACTATATACTTTAAATGACAACTATCAGAACTCAGTTAAGCGCTATTGCTTTAGAAGATTTCTACTCCTTCATACTGAAGAAAGCAATATTTTAATTGAAACTTTAAAATCAACCCACAATAATAGCCCTACTTACCTACAAAACCAAAAACTCTCTTTTGAAACCCAGATTTTCTTCCAAGAATCACCAAACCAACAAGTCTTCTCCGACAAAAAAACCCAACCAAACAAACTAGCCATCTTATGTCAGATCTGTCACAAGAAAAGGCACTTGGCGGCTCGGTGTTGGCTCAATACCAAGCAACTGCCCTTAATGTTACCATATGTTCAAAGAATTAAGTTTGACAACAACACATTTAACACCATATATCGAAAATATACTGCACTCTACTCCTTACAATGGATCTGATCAAGTCATGGTAGGTAATGGATAGTTAAAAATAATTTCTCACATTGAAAATGAACTCCTTCCCACGTTGGGTCATAAGCTTACTCTATCCTTTATACTTAAAGTTCCAAACATTTCTTACAATTTAATTTCAATTTCCAAACTTCTTCAAGACAATAATTATTCTATTACTTTTCATGCTAATAGATTTACTATACAGAATCACATCACAAAGAAACAAATTTAGTTAGTTAAATTAATGAAGGATTATAGCCTCTTACAGTGCTTATGGCCACCATTCCTATGACTTGGCATAACCGACTTGGTTATCCACACCGTAAAGTCATGCATCACACTGTGAAACAACATCCTCACCTACAAATACACAAAAACACTTTAGCTTGTCATAGATATTATCAAAATTAAAGTTATAAATTGTCCTTCTTTGTTAGTAGTACTAATTATGCCTTGTTGAGAATGATCAATTTTGATATTTTGGGGACCTTTTTCACAGCCATTTCTTAATAGTTGCAAAAATTATGTTTCCTTCTATAGATGCTTACTCTCATTTTGGCTAGTTTTTTACTTTGTGCACTAAATCTGAAGTGCTTTATTTTATTACCTTTCATAAACAGTTGATAATTTAGCATAACAAATATATTAACTATTTATGATCTGATGGTGGTGTTGAATACAAATCTACCCAACTTCAAACTTATTTTCAAACAATGTTATTCAGCACCCATTTAGTTCCCCTTACACCCTAGAATAAAATGGGGCGGCAGAACAAAAAAATTATCATATTATAAAAATCGCCACAACTCTTCTCAACACAGCTTCCTTACCATCAAAATTTTAGATGGCAACTATGCATACAATTGTCTACCTCGTTAAACAGACTAGTTTTTCATAATACATACAACAAATCTCCATTTCAATTTTTATTCAAAACTCCTCTTGAATATCACAATCTCAAGACCTTCGATTGTGCTTGTTTTCCATGACAATCACTATCTATCCATCATAAAATTTGTCTCAAGGCACATCTCTATATATTTTAGGCTACATTCAACTACACAAAGGATATCACTGTTATGATATTCATCATAATCACATGATTATCTAACATCATATTACTTTTAATGAGTCATATTTTCCCCTTAAAGAAACCCAACCAACTGTAACCACTACACCAACTTCCTTCTCCTCTCCACCTTAACTTCTCATACCTCTCAAATATCACCAACTAACACCAACCCACGCCGCTCATCACACCAATTCAATAACAACACCTTATAACCCACCTCCTTAGCACAATTTCACTCCCTCTCCCAGTATCTCTTTAGCATCTCACCGCACTGATGACATTACATCACCCTTAACTATTACAACCTCCTTATCTGCGTCATTGCCTCGGCCACCTACCAAAACTCACAAAATGATCACATGCACCCAATTAGGTAAAATAAAACCTTGAAAAATATTTTCACTTTTACATCACATACTCTGACACACCCATGTCAGATCAATCTACGACCCTTCAACAACAAGGGACATGGACTCTTGTGCCACCATTCCTATAAAAATATGTTTTAGGTTGCAAATGCACTTTTTGGATCAAGCATCATACTGATGGTTCCATTACTTCTTACAAAGCTTGGTTGGAATTCCAAAGCTTAAAAAAACAACCAAGCATTGACTATTAGGAAACATTTAGCCATGGTGCCAAATTCTCTACTATTCGCATGTTTATTGCTTTAGCCACCAAAAAACATTAGGACATACAACAATTAGATGTCTCCAGTGTATTTTTACATAGCAAATCAGATTATGTATTATATATGTCTCAACCTCTTAGTTTCATAGATAACAATTATTTACAATATGTGTGTAAGTTAAACAAATAAATTTATGGCCTCAAATAAGTATCAAGACAATGATATTCAACCTTTTGTAACTTCTTATATACAAAAAAAAATTTGAATATAGTTCTTCTGATCATTTATTACTCATCTGTCAACATAACAATGCACATATTTATTTACTCGTATATGTTGATGATACTTTCATCACTTGAAATCACCAAATGCAATAAATAACTTAATTCACACATTAGACAATCAATTGAATTTAAAGCAAATAGGCCATCTCTCACTTTTTTGGCTTGCAAATAATAAAACAGCTAATGACTATTTTAAACATCAAGCCAACTATCTATCCAACCTTTTAACCAAAGCAGGTATTTTGCAATCCAAATCTGTTTTAAAACCCTTACCGCTTTAATTACACAAAAGCAATAGTCAACTATCATCTGCAAAGTATAGGCAACTCATTGGGTCATTACAATATCTTAAAGCTACTAGACCAGATATAACATTTATAGTTAATTTATTAAGTCAGTGTATGCATGATCTAAATACCCTACATTTTCAACTTCTCAAAAGACTCTTATGATATCTTAATAGAACTCCCCGTCATGCTGTTCCAATTATTGCTAGACCACTTTACCTATCTGCTGATGCAAATGCTTGGGCTAGTGATAGCAATGATAGAAAATTAACAAGTTTTTGTATTTATCTCGGTGCCAATCTTCCATAGTCGACAAAGAACAAAACATCATTACAATATCATCTTCATAAGCAGAATATCGGGCTCTTGCGACCACCACCACAGAGTTTTTATGGCTACAACGGGTAACTTCACGAACTTATCGACGCACTTGTTCCTTCCACCGTTCTTTACATTGACAACACATCAGCAATTGCTCTTGCCCATAACCCTGTTTTCACGATCAAATAAAACATATTGAGGTGGATTAATACTCTGTCATAGACCACATCAAACTCAAATAAATAGTTCTCAAACACATCCCGACCGTAGACTATAAAGCTGATATTCTTACTAAAGCACTTACAACAGAATTAAATCACGATCTTACAAGCAGGTTGACCATCTGACCACCCGATGCTCAAAATGAAATGGGGGTAATAGGACTTATCTAGAGAATGAAAAATTTTGTAGCAGAAACTCTCCCATATTGCTATTTTACCTTCTAGCAGCTCTCGCCTTTCCCTCAGCTCCTTTACAAATCTTGATCTTCTATTTTGCTCCTGGGTTGCAGAACCTAGCTATGGTACAAGTCTTGTATCAAATAGGTTTGTCGAAATTGACTCGTTATGAAACTCGTGTTTAATTTATTTTCGTAGGAAACAAGACAAGCACAAAACATTTTTTTGTGCTCGATATTTTAGCGAGTCGAACACGAACTAAAATTTGTTTGTTCGTGTTCGGCTTGTTGTGGCTCGAAATAATTATATGTGTATAAAGATTTATAATCAATTAAAATTATTAATGTTAAAATGGAATAAAATATATTAAATTATATTTAAATGATATTTTAATATAAAGAATAAAATTTAAATCTATAATTGACTTATCTGGATAATCAGAGATTTTGTAGCTGATTCTCTCTCATATTGCGGTTTTAGCCGCTAGCAGCTATCGGCTTTCCCTCAGTTCCTTTAGTGCTCATGATCTTCTTTGAAGCACCTTGGGTTGCAGAGCTTGGCTATGGTTCAAGTATTGTGTTAAATAGGGCTATTAAAAAGGTTTGTTGTTCGCAAACACTTCGTGTTTGACTCGTTAAGATGCACGGGTTTATTTCATTCTCTAAGCAAATGAGATGAACATGAACCATTTTTTTGGCTCTCGATGTATAAACGAGCTGAACACAAACTAAAATTTGTTCGTTCGTGTTGGCTTTAAATTTAATTTATTATATTTTTATTTTATTTTTAAATTAATAATTTTAATTGATTAGAAATTTTATAGCATTATAATCAATTAAATCATTTAAAAATACTACTCATCATATATATATATATATATATATATATATATATATATATATATATATATATATATATATATATTTATATATAGAAAATCCAAATTATATCCATAAAACAAAAATGTTTATGGGTAAGATTGTTAAATGCATTAACATGAAAAACAAAACACTTGGACGCAAATGAGCTGACATATTTCATAATAATCAATACTCCAAACTATAAATATATATTTACAATCGCATGCACGTGATTTGCTTATATTACTTTAACGAAAGGTTAAGTTTATCTTAAGTTTTCATAATAAAATAAAGCACACATCCCCAAAAAAATTTTCTGGAAAATTAGGTGAGTACAAAAAAGGTGTGAATTTGGTGATATTCGCAATACCACTACAATATCATCAAATATCACTAACCTGCATGTGTAAATTCTACATGGAGTATTCGCTCAAATTTCTCAACATCATTAAGTTTCAATTGATGCAAACAACTTAAAATAATATAATATAAAATTAATTTGTAAAGCACTTATAGGGAAAAAAATTGCATACATAAGACATACGCAGAGATGCGTACGTAAAAGGGTATAAAAAGGTTAAAGGGGGTTATATCCACGTTACAACATTCTTGTAACCTACTTATAACGCGCTTCTGTTTTCATGCATTGGTATGTTACAGGGAGGTTACAAGGGGTTATAAATAGATTACAGGGGAAACAGAGATGTTACAATGGGGTTATAAGTAGGTTACAAGGGTTGTAACCTGGATATAACCCCCGTATACTCCTTGTTTACATGCGCAGATCTGCGTACGTCTTACGTACGTAAGTTTCTTCCCATTTCCAAGGCACAGGCCGCCTAAAAATTCTTGCTTGCCAAATAGATGTAATCTTCAAACAACAATGCAAAATTATCTGTTATCACTACAAAACACACAATTTTAGGATGTATGAAGTTTATGATATCGATACATTTCTTGACCTTAAGTGATTTTTTAGTTTAGAATGTGGCCCAAATTATGTTGGCATTGGACCAAAAAGTCTGGTGTGCCAGATGTGGCACAATCCAAGTTACAAGAAAATTTTTGTAGAGGTCCAAAGGATCTGAGATTTCTTTTTGGTGGGGAAGCATTCCGGTGTAGCGATTTACTTTGAATATGGAGGGAAATGTAGGGACGGAAATTGAAATAATCATCCATTTATAATCCAGGTTTCATTGATGTTTTGTTATATTATACGTGCCCCCAAATAGTAAGCACACTTCACTTATAAACCCTAAACCTCTAGACAATTGCATCGTATTAACGTTTTAAGGAGAAGACCCCGTGCTTCTCCATCCTAACCAACATGGCAAACTTTTATACTTAGGTGGCTGTCTATAATGATTAAAGTGTTCGGGACTCGTAGACCCAGACGGGATGTTAGTCTTTCGTGAGGTGGTTGTCTAGAATGATTTAAATTGATTTAGGTTAAATCGAGGTAGGTCGGGTTGACCCAGGTTCGTTTTAAGTTTGAGTTCACCTGTGTTAGGTCGGGTCGACCCAAGTTTCGTTTCAATTGAGTCAAGTCTGGCTGGACTAGACTTGAGTTAGGTTTTGGGATTTAGGGTTTTAATTAGGTTGAGTTAGGCCTAAATTGGATTAGTCTTGCTATAGTTTTCTACAAAAATCATATTGTTTCTTGATCTGCATTTTTGATTTGCATATTTGTTATTATCATAATAAGATTCAACCTAAACCTACAGAGGTTTATGACAATATAGCAGTATTTTACGTGATGCAACATTTTTTAATACTAAATGCGGCAGTTTTTAAGGTCAAGTTGTCACAAAAGCATTAGAATGAAGAATGGCTGTAGCTGTAGCCAGGAAGATGATAAATGTGAATTATATTATTATTACTTTCAGTTGCTAGGCACTTAAAATTTTAAAAAGAAGGAAAATTTACATACATACCACTTAATTCCTATGTATTTACATATCTAACATTTAAATTTTATTTTTTACATACATATCACCTTACGAATGAATGAAAAGCTGTATTTCACATTTTGAAAGTTATGTGATATGGAAAATTTAGGTGATATAAATGTAAAAAAGCAATGTTTAGGTGTCGGACATGTAAATACATAGGAATTGGGTGCATGTGTGTAAATGCCCAATACAGAACTATTATGCCCGATATAGTATAGTATATTAATTTATTTTAATATATAATATAGAATTAGGGTTTTATTTTAATATATAATATAGTATATTAATTACAATATTATAATAATTATATTAATATAATTAATACTATAATATTATTATTGTTATTAATAATGTATCATATATTATAATTTATAGAAGTTTAACTATTTAAAATATGATAAATTTTTAGAATATATAATTATTTTTAAAATATCATAAATTTATTTATATATAATTATTTTAAATTATTTTATATTTCGAACAATAACGAACCAAACACGAACGAGCACATCATTGTTCGTGTTTGGTTCGTTTAACAAACCGAATGAAAAAAATTGTTCGTGTTCGTCTCGTTTGCTTATCGAACGAATCAAACACAAACTTCTTCACGAACCGAACACGAAATGTTCGCGAACAACGAGCTTTTTGGACAGCCCTAGATCATAGACTCATCTACACTAAATCATGTTTAATAATTTTAGTAAAGATTCAAACTTTCAGTTTAACATATCCAACATATTAAAAATTACGTTGAAAATACTCCTAATTTTTCTCTGCTTTTTTAGAATATGAAGAATCATTGTGAACATGTCGACAACTATATGGAAGCTCTATTTTTTATGTCAGTTTAATAATAATTTTTCATATGTGCAATTACAGTTCTTATGTTAACATCCTTACCTAACAGGTGACCAATCCTATTCAACATGTACAGGTCTTAGAAAACTGATAACTACATGATCATAACTATAAAATTTAACTTTGATCTGGAGCTTCATTAAGGCTTGATAGAAATAATGCAATAATATAGAAAGAAATAAGTAAGCTGACAGCTTTTAGGATAATGTGCCTGCTAATAAGTATATATATTGATGTCATAAAAAATGTCCATTTCACCAAGTATAAATATTGAAGAACATTTCCTATCTTAGCACACTTGAATATTTTAATAAAAATTCAAAATTGACACGAGGGCTATTCAAGTGTTGATTTCTACAAATATATATTTGAAACAATCATTTAAATGATATTGGTCTAACAATACAGCTTTTCAATCGCCCAAATGGGCTAAATTAAACACTAATAAGTATAGCTGAAATGTTTAGAAGATCCATTTACGGGACCAAATTGCCTGCACATTTTGTGTGTGCATATAGCAAGAATGAATGTCTCAGCAAGATAAATCTAATAAGTTTAAAATATTTTAATTTTAATATCATTAAAATATCATAATGTCTAAAAAAAATTAATGACTAAGATGGATTAATATGAATCATCTGATAAAATTTTCTAATTTCTAGTCAAAATAACGAGAATGACTCATTTTAAAGAATAGTCTTTACTTTCACATATTTAGAAAAACTTCAAAGGGAATTATGAAGGAGAATTCTAGGGCTCTTACCGATAATTTCTCACATTTATGATAACCAAGTAGACAGAAGATCGATGACACCCACATCACCAATAAGCTCGCATCATTGTCATTAAGGATAACCCTAATCTTCATCAATGGTAGCAGCTTCTATGATGTCAAACAAGGATGATATTTATTGTTGCTAACAATATCTACACCTATTATCATCAGCAAGACTAACTCCCATTGCCAACCCAACCAAGAGTGACGCTTGTAGTCTCAACCATGAGTTGCTCATAATTTTTCTATGCACGTGTATGCTGGATTGTCATTTTAAGCTTAAGATGATAAGCTCTCTTTTATCCTGGTGAACGCTTGAGTATGCAAAAATATATTCTTATAATAGTACATTCACATAAGCAAATCGTAGAAGATCTAATAATCTTTACAACACTTGTGAATTTAACAATTTCATGCAAGAAACATATCAAAACACAAATCCACCAAAGCAATTCATTGGACATGCTCTTTTATGTCAAGTTATCAACAGAAATTCTTGAAAACAAATCCTTTGCCGCTGCCACAAGATGAGCTAGATTCCACCAATCCTTTGAGAGCAATAAAATTTACACTAATGATTGTATTTTTGTGACATTAAGGGTCTGTTTGGGGTAACTGCAACTGTTTGAAGAAACTGTTGTGAAGTTGTTGCAAAAGAAACAACATTTCAAAAAAGTGCGGTGATTATTACAAATTTATTTTATTTTCAAATAATCAAACCTCAACTTTCTTACATCCACCAAACTTTAACAGTCTAAGTTGAGAAAATCAGCTTTCATCCACAAAAATTTCTAAAAACAACAAGAAAATAATTTCCCAAAAAAAGATTGTTGTGGCGGTCTAAAACGCAAAGTTGGCAGAAAGCTATCCCAAAGGAGCCCTTATTTCATCAGGACACCGGACGCAAATTTGCGTCCGGAGTCTAGTGAGCATTTCTCACATGACAAGTGGGCCCCAATACAATTCATTGGTTGTGGAGGTTTTCTAAAGTGAGACCAACTTGCCACGTGGCCAGTGTCTACTGGACATCGAACACAAAAATTTACTTCCGTGTCCTGATAGAATATTTATCCATCCCAAAGAGACTCTAAGAGCATCCATTTTCTTACTCATGGGAAAAAATCATCGCTATCAGTTGTGTATGGTGGTAGTCTTTCAAACAATGAAAAATAAAAAAGTTGTGAGCTCAATGGTAAAATGTGCAAGGATTCATCTTTGGAAAGATGAGAATACTTTTTAGAAAAAGGATGCATGCTTACATGATAAAATGTATGGCCATTTACATTCATCCAAACAATTATCATCTATTTATATAGGTAACACCTATAATTTGATTTTTACCTTTATAAAACTCAAATCTTTCACGTAACATCAAAAGTATCATTATTATTAATTTTTCAAAAGTAAAATATGCATTTTTGAGCATTAGTAAAGTGGTATAAATTTAAAAAATAAAAATTTAGGTGTTCGATATGTGAAGTCATAGGAATTGTGTGGCATGTATGTGACTCTTCCTAAAATATAATCACAAACTTCATCTCTCCCCAAGAAAAATTAAGTATTTTCTCTCTACATGTATGGGTCAACATTTCACAACCTATGCTGAGTACAAGGAAAAAAATATTTACAAAATTATTTTAGACAGCCTGGCCCATCCTCGAGGTCCAACTATGTTATTCTTTGTTCAACTAAATTTATATCACTCAAATGTTCTAATAATCATCACAGTTGTATGAAATAAAAGAGGTGAGCGCTTATGCATCAAGCTCTCTACCTTACCACAGTCACGGTATAAATTATGATGCTTATGCGCCCATGGCTTGGAGTGTATGCACCAAATCTCTTTGTTTTGTCATTGCCACAATATGAAATATGGCGCTTATACACCCATATGCGCCAAGTTCTCTGTATTTGCTCAAGCGAACCTTGTTACCTGTACAAATAAAACATATATGAAAAAGCATAACATAAATTAAAACAATTAATTTCATATAATTTACACGTCATATAACCATAATAAGGTTTCATGGAAAGAAAATATTTACCAAGATTATTTTGGACAACCAAATAAAGCCCATGCTCAAGGGCTAATTATGTTATTCTTTGTTCTACTAAATTTATATCACTTAAATATTCTAATAATCATCAATGTTGTGCCACCAAACAATGGGATTTAATTATATAATCTTTAAAAGATGTGCTAAAATTGAAATGATATTTAATAAAACCCAAAAAAGAATTCTTTTCACTAAGTCCAATAGCCCAAATCAACTTAGTAGCTTGAGAATTATTTTTCTTTTGTATTTAATCTATTGTACCAATATTGGAATTGATTTTCTCATATAAACTATAAACCGCAACAGAAAACGAAAAAAATAAGATTTACATACATGACACTCAATTCTTATATATTTTAACACCTAAACTTCAATTTTTACATATATGCCATCTTATCTTCCCATTAAAATATTTATTTCTTCTTTTTTTTTTTTAATTTAAAATAATGATATTTTAATTTGACATAAAAAATTTAGGTCGTATAAATTTTGAAAGTAAACTTGGGGGGTTAGATATGTAAACTTGTCTGTCGGTGCTTATTTAAATTAATCAACATTAATATAATGAATAAAAATTTTGATCAAATTTTTATTACGATAAGTCTAAAAATATTTAAATTGATTTATTTTTATTAATTTGAACTTGTTGTTTTGACCCCCAATTAGTCATTAAGGTAAGTGGCACTCTTGTAAATTGCTACTTACTTTAAGCCTCCATTGTTGACTTTTCATGGAAGACCCTAGAAGAGGACATGTGGAGGCCATGCGGTGGAAGGAAGACATGTGAAAGGACACGTGGAGACCATGCGATGGAGGACTCTAAAGGGTGGACACGTGTAAGCCATGCGATCCTCGAGGCGTTACACCTCATCTATTTATAGAATATTATAACGTAATCTAATCTACTATAAATAGATGAGATGAGGGAGGCCTTAGTGTGGGTTTTGTAAGAGTGAAAAAGAACTCGAGGAGTGTGGGCTAGCTTGTTAAGGGTGAGGAGAGCATCTTGGAGGCCTTGGATGTGAAGGGAGGCCATGGAAGATGAGGGTTCATCTATGTAAAGCTAAGTACTCTTGTTTCTGTCTTAGTGGATTATTTTGATTCCCTCCGTGGACGTAGGTCAAAAAGACAGAACCACGTAAATCCTCTTGTTTGCTTGTGCTCTTGTGTTTGCATCTTCTTTGTTGTGATTTGCGGTTTGTTCTCTTACCAAGATTAAGGAAAGAAAGTGTTTTTCCCACAACGATTGGCGCCGTACGTAGGAAAATCTCGACACATCTTGGTCGGAGGAATCGCACCCAAGAAATCGCAGCAAGAAGAGCCGTTTGGCGGGGACAATGGGCTCCACCAAATTCGACATCGAGAAATTCACGGGAAAGAACGACTTCGGCCTGTGGAGAGTAAAGATGAGAGCCCTACTGGTTCAGCAGGGTGTCGCAGAAGCCTTGCAAGGGTCGACGGCACTGCCGGCCGACATGACAGAGAAAGAGAAGATTGACATGCTCGAGAAAGCTCATAGTTTGATAATCTTGAGCTTGGGCGACAAGGTTCTGAGGGAGGTGTCGAGGGAGACAACGGCTCAAGCGCTTTGGGCCAAACTCGAGGTACTCTACCGACCGAGTCCCCGGCTAATGACTATTTACGAAACGGCGCTATACTCTTTCAAAATGCATGAAGACAAATTAGTCTCGGAGCGGATAGACGAGTTCGACAAGATCATAGATGATCTTGAGAACATCGACGTCAAGATGGATGACGAGGACAAGGCGCCGCTCGTTGCTAAACTCTATTCCTAAGAGCTATGAGCGGTTCGAGGATGCGATGCTCTATGGAAGGGCGCAAACGATTACTGCGGAAGAGGTTCGATCATTAATCGAGCCAAAGAACTTCGAAGAAGCACGACATGAAGGAGGAAACCGGTGGAGACGATCGATGGTTAGAGGAAGATCGAGCAATAAAGGATATAAAAGTGACCGGAGCGGATCGAGGTCCAGAAGAAATGTTAGAGGTCGGTCTTCTAAGAGATCCTACAAGTGCTTACCATTGCCACAAGGAAGGTCATTTTAAGAAGGATCTGTCCGGATAAAAGAAAGGCTTTCGGGAGAAGCCTAAAGATTCCGGAGAAGCAAGCATAGTCTCGGACGGCTATGATTCGACTGAAGCTCGGTGATCACGAGATCTGAATCTAGCAAGGAGTGGATCCTTGACTCAGGGTGCTCCTTCCACATGTGTCCTCACAAAGACTGGTTCGAGACACTACAACTGGCAAATGGTGGATCCGTTCTACTTGGAGACAATAAAGCTTGTAAGGTGATCGGCAGCGGGACGATCAGAATAAAGATGTTCGATGGAGGCCGAACGGATACTTGCGAGCATGTCGAGTACGTCCCGGAACTTAAAAGAAATTTGATTTCTTTAGGGACGGCTGAGTCGAATGGATACTCATTCAAGGCAGAGAATAGACTGTATCGGAGTAGCTAAGGGCTCTCTCATAGTCATGAAAGGAGTCGAAAGAATGGGTTATACTCCCTAGTTGGAAAAAGCGTGATCGGGAACTTCTCGAATGCGGTTCAATCGGAGCCCGACGGATCCGGACTATGACACATGAGGTGGGGCATGTAAGTGAAAGGGGCTTACGAGGAATTGTCCAAGCGGAACCCGTTATGCGGAGATCGGGTCGAGAACCGGAATTCGTGAACAATGCGTACTGGGGAAGGCCACCAGGGTGAAGTTCTCCACTGGAATACATACATCAAAGAAACCTCTTGATTATGTACATAGTGATCTATGGGGCCCAGCTAGAACTCAGACTCATGGAAGAGGAAGGTACTTCATGTCCATCATCGATGACTACACCAGGAAGGTATGGGTCTTTATCCTAAAAACAAAAGATGAAGCTTTTCAACGATTCGTGGACCGGTTAACTCTCACCGAAAACAAGATGGGAGCAAAGCCGAAGCACTTCGAGAACCGACAATGGCTTGGAGTACTGTTCGGAGGCGGTTTGAGGAGCTCGTGCGGGAGGAATGGCATCACGAGGCACAAGACGGTCCGGAACACTCCTCGACGGAATGACCTAGCCGAGAGGATGAACGGGACTCTCCTAGAGAGAGTGCGGTGCATGCTTCGTTAAATGCGGAGTCTACCCAAAAGTTTCTGAGGCGAAGCCGTGTCAACCGCTCGCTACCTTATCAACGGATGTCCATCGACGGCCGTTGATATGAAGACTCCTTTGGAGATGTGGTACGGAAAACCGGTAACTATGATAATCTTAAAGTCTTTGGATGTATTGCATACGCTCACGTTAGACAGGATAAGTCTGGAAGCGAGGGCTTTGAAGTGCATCTTCATCGGATACCCACCGGAACCAAAGGTTACAAACTTTGGTGCCTAGATCAACAAAAATGCATCATCAGTAGGGATGTGACATTCGATGAGTCCAAAATGGTAAATACGCAAAGCTATGTTACCAGGAACAGTGTCACTAAGGAGGATTCGTCAATTGAGGTGGAGCTGCAACAACGACAAACTTTGACTGATCAAAGGATAATTGTGAACGATCAAGATGAAGTGGCAGAAGACCAGCAAGTGACTGAACCGTGAAAGAAGATCCGACGACTACGACTTGGTAAGGGACGGACAAAGGAGAACTATCGGACCGCCGGAGAGATATGGCCATGCGGATATGATCTCCTTTGCTGCGAGTGTTGTCGAAGTGATAGAAGAAGCAGAACCAAGCAGCTACAAGGAAGCCCTGAAGAGCAAGGAAAGACACAAGTGGGAAGAGGCAATGGATGAGGAAATGGCTTCTCTGATGAAGAACAAAGCCTGGGAACTTGTGGATCGACCAACGAACAAACGCGTAGTCGGTTGCAAGTGGACCTTTAAGAAGAAGGAAGGCATGCCGAGTGCGAGAGGATCGGGTACAAAGTCGGACTCGTTGCAAAGGGATTCACACAGAGTCGAAGGAATTGACTTCAACGAAATCTTCTCACCCGTGGTGAAACACTCGCTCGATTAGGATAGTCTTAGCACTAGCAGTTCAATTCAACTTGGAATTAGAACAGCTAGATGTTAAGACTGCGTTCTCGCATGGAGAGCTTGAAGAAACCATCTACATGGACCCGACCGGATGGGTACAACACACCTGAGACAAAGGACAAAGTTTGCTTGCTGAAGAAGGCATTGTATGGGCTGAAACAAAGCCCAAGACAATGGTACAAACGATTTGATGATTTCATGCTAAAGATCGATTTTGTCAGAAGCAGCTACGACAGCTGTGTGTACATGAAGTGGCAAGATGGTGAAATCGGTACGTACTTGCTCCTTTATGTGGATGATATGTTAGTAGCCGGCGAGGAGCAAGGAGGAAGTCCGAAGATCAAAGGTATGCTCGATTCTGAATTTGACATGAAGGACCTAGGACCGACTACAAAGATCCTAGGTATGGAGATTACCGGAGACAAGAAAAAGGGTAGCTTATTCTTGTCTCAAAAGTCATATATTCGAAGGTTCTAACAAGGTTCAACATGCACGAGGCTAAGCGAGTTGCAACATCTATCGGCCAACACTTCAGACTATCGAACTCTCAAGCACCAGAGACTGAAGAGGAGAAAAGGTACATGGAGGGTGTCCCCTACGCCAGGTGGGGTTGGTAGCATCATGTATGGTATGGTTTGTAGCGGACCGCATTTAGCCTACGCCGTCGATGTGTAAGCAGGTTCATGGCAAGCCCAGGACAGGCTCACTGGGAAGCACTAAAATGGATCTTGAGATACTTAAGAGGCACCACTGATTTGGGACTACTCTTCAAAAGGCAGGAAGACAAAGAAGAAAAAGTAGTCGGTTACGTAGATTCTGATTACGCAGGAAGCATTGACACGGGAAGTCAGCGATCGGATTCATCTTCACTTGTCTTCGATCGCTGAGTCGATTGGAAGTCTAACCTCCAGTCCGGTTGTGGCCCTCTCGACAACGAGCTGAATACATCGCGCGATCGAAGCAATCGAGGAAGCTATGTGGCTAAAGGGCATGGTTGAAGAGCTTGGGATACATCGAAAGGTGATAACTCGTGTTTTGCGACAACCAAAGCACCATCCATCTAACCGGGAATCGGTATTTCATGAAAGATTCAAGCACATAGATGTGAAGCTTCATTTCGTAAGGGACGTCGTCGCTAAAGGCTCGATAGTGGTGAGAAGATACCAACCGAAGAGAACCTCGCCGATATGCTCACCAAGGCGCGCTCATGCCTAAGTTCGGACATCTGCCCGAACTTAGTGAATTTTTCCACCTGGTCGAGGGCCCGTCGGGGGCCACGTGGAGGGAATCACTACTCCGGCGATAATTGAGGGTCAAGGTGGAGATTTGTTGTTTCGACCCCCAATTAGTCACTAAGGTAAGTGGCACTCTTGTAAATTGCTACTTACTTTAAGCCTCCATTGTTGACTTTTCATGGAAGACCCTAGAAGAAGACATGTGGAAGGACATGTGGAGGCCATGCGGTGGAAGGAAGACATGTGAAAGGACACGTGGAGACCATGCGATGGAGGACTCTAAAGGGTGGACATGTGGAAGCCATGCGATCTTGAAGGTTACACCTCATCTATTTATAGAATATTATAATGTAATCTAATCTACTATAAATAGATGAGATGAGAGGAGCCTTAGTGTGGGTTTTGTAAGAGTGAAAAAGAACTCGAGGAGTGTGGGCTAGCTTGTTAAGGGTGAGGAGAGCATCTTGGAGGCCTTGGATGTGAAGGGAGGCCATGGAAGATGAGGGCTCATCTATGTAAAGCTAAGTACTCTTGTTTCTTGTCTTAGTGGATTATTTCGATTCCCTCCCGTGGACGTAGGTCAAAAAGACCGAACCACGTAAATCCTCTTGTTTGCTTGTGCTCTTGTGTTTGCATCTTCTTTGTTGTGATTTGCGGTTTGTTCTCTTACCAAGATTAAAGAAAGAAAGTGTTTTTCCCACAACAGAACTGTTATGCTTGTCTCATATATCAAATAAGGGATAGGTGTTGAAGGAGCGGAGCAGAGTAGAAGCATCTATCCAATTGTGGGAGTTCCGTTAAGTGAGTTTGGGTGTGGGGGCAACTCCCTGTGGTACAATACAGTATAATTTTGTACTTGCAACAAGGTTTATGTATATTTCTATATATATTGTATTTGCTCTTGAGAATGTAGGCATAATATCCAATCTCGTTAAATCTCTGATTTACTATTCTTGATTCTTATAATTCTTTGCTCTTCACTCTCAACAAGAACAAATATGATCAAGATTTATCCAGCCTAATTAAAGTTTGCTTATCAAGGTGGAAGGATGGGTTGTAATCATCATCAGCTCTTTCTTATTCTCCTTTATAAGATTTTTGACAATAATACATATCGTAAATGGTTATCTCATTTGACAGCCACCCGTGACCAATGTGACCGCAGAGTACCAACTAGCAGGAAAGCGAACAAACAGGAAATCTTCATAATAATGGTCTGCTAGAATTGGCTCTATTTGAATTAAAATGTTTGATCTCAGTTTATGAATGCAATTCAAATTATTTGAAAATGTTTACGTAAGCATTGAAGATATGCTATATAAATGGAAGGATTGCACATATGCCAATATAAGTGCATGACATACCACCAAATTCTTATGTTCAACTACAGTTCTTATGTTAACATCCTTACCTATCAAAATATTTATATATTGATGTCATAAAAAAAGTTCATTTCTCCAAGTTTCAATATTGAAGAACATTTCCTATCTTAGTACACTTGAATATTTTAATAAAAATTCAAAATTGACACAAGGGCTATTCAAATATTGATTTCGACAAATTTATAATTAAAACAATCATTTAAATGATACCGGTCTAACAATGCAGCTTTTCAATCGCCCAAATGGGCTAAAATTAAACACTCATAAGTATAGCTAAGTTTAGAAGATTAATTTGTTGGACCCAACTGCCTAAAAATTTTTGTATGGTTATGGTTAGAATGAGTGTCTGAACAAGATGAATCTAATAAGTTTAAAATTTCTTAATTTTAATATCATTAAAATACCATGATGTCTACAAAAGTTAACATCTAAGCGGATTAATATGGATCATCTGAAAAAATGTTCTAATTTCTAGTCAAAATAACTAGAATGTCCCCTTTAGGAATAGTCTTTACTTTAATATATTTAGAAAAAACTTCAAAGAGAATTATGGTGGTAAATCTTGGGCTCTTACCAATAAGATCTCATGTTTATCATTATCAAACAGGCAGGCGATTAACGACGCCCACATCACCATTAAGCCAACATCATTGTTATTAAGAACAATGCTAATCGTCATCAATAGCAGCAGCTTCTATTTGTGCCAAACAAAGATGATATTTATTGTTGCCAACAATATCTATACTTATTATGATTAGCAAGACTAACTCCCATTGCCAACCCAAGCGTAATGCTTGCAGTCAGAACCATGAGTTGCTCATAAATTTTTTATGTATGTGTATGCTTGATTTTCATTATATGCTGAGAAGATAAGTTCTCTCTTTTCTTGGTGAATGCTTGAGTAAGCAAAAATATGTTCTTATAATAGTAGGTACATTCACATAAGCAAATCTTAGAAGATCAAATAATCTTTACATCACATATGAATTTAAGAATTCCATGCAAGAGACATATCAAAACACAAATCTACCAAAGCAATTCACGCTCTTTTATATCATGTTATAAAAAAAAATTTCATGAAAACAAGTCCTTTATCACTACCACTAGATTATATGAAGAGCGAGATTCCGCAAATCCATAGAGAGTAAAAATATTTACGCTATTTTAATGATTGTATTTTTGTGACACTAAGGTTCTGTTTGGGGCAGCTACAGCTATTTGAAGAAGCAGCTATAAAGTTGTTGCAAAAGAAATTGCATTTCAAAAAAATTAAGGTGGTTATTACAATTTTTTTTTTATTTTCAAAACTTCGAACTGCAATTCTCTGGCATCCACTACACTTTAACAGTACAAGTTGAAAAAAACAGTTTCAACCACATAAATTACGAAAAGCAACAAGAAAACAGTTCTTCAAATAAAACTGTGGTGGCGGTCTGAAAAGTAGACAAAAAACAGTCTGAAAACAAACGCTAGGAGTATCTATTTTCTCACTCATGGGAAAAAGTCATCGCTATCAGTTGTGAATGGTGGTAGTCTTACAAACAATGAAGCATAAAAAGATTGTAAGCTCTGGTAAAATGTTGAAAGATTCATCTTTGGAAAGATGAGAATACTTCTAAAAAGGATGCATGCTTACATAATGAAATGTGTGGGCATTTACATTCATAACAAACAATTATCATGTATTTATATAGGTAACACCTAAAATTTGATTTTTACATTTATAAAACTCAAATCTTTCACCTAACATCAAAATTACCACTATTATTAATTTTTCAAAAGTGACATATGCATATTTGAGCATTAGTAAAGTGGTATAAATTTTAAAATGAAAATTTATGTGTTAGATATGTCAAGACATAAGAATTGTGTAGCATGTATGTAACTCTTCCTAAAATATATTCATAAACTTCATCTCTCCCTAAGAAAATATAAGTATTTTCCCTCTTCATGTATGGATCAACATTTCATAACCTATGACAAATGATAAGTATAAGGAAGGAATAATTTACAAAATTATTTTCGATAACCTGGCCCATCTTCGAGGTTTAATTATGTTATTCTTTATTCAACTAAATTTATATCACTCACATGTTCTAATAATCATCAATATTGTGTGAAGTAAAGGAGGTGGGTGCTTATGCCTCAAGCTCTATGTCTTGCCACGACCACGTTATGAAGTACGGCGCTTATGTGCACATAGCTTGGAGAATATACACCAATGTCTCTGTCTTGCAATTGTCACGGTATGAAATATGATGCTTATGCGTCCATATGCGCCAAGCTCTCTGTGTCCGCTCAAGTAAACCTTATTACCTACACAAATAAAACATACCCGGAAAAGCATAACAAAAATTAAAACATTTAATTCCACATAATTTACACACTCCATGTAACCAAAAAAAAGGTTTCAAGGAAAGAAAATATTTACCAAAATTCGAGGGCTAATTATGTTATTCTTTGTTCTACTAAATTTATATCACTTGAATATTCAAAAAATCATCAATGTTGTGCAACCAAACAATGGGATTTAATTATTTAATCTTCAAAAATGTGCTAAAATTGCAAGGAATTTTAATAAAAACCAAAAAAAGAATTCATATAACTATACATTATGGTCATATTGTACCCATCCATCATTCTTTTCACCAAGGCCAACAGTCCAAATCAACTTAGTAGCTTGAGAGTTATTTTTCTTTTGCATTTAATCTATTGTACCAATATTGGAATTGTTCTTCTCGTTCAAGATGCTGAGTAGAGAAGTACTCTGAATTGTCCCACTTAAATCACAACAAGAAAATAAAAAGAAAAGGAAGATTTAGGATCTGTTTGGGGCAGCTGCATCTTATTGAATAATCTGCTGATAAGCTGATTAAAAATGATCTGCCGATAAGCTAGGTGCGGTAGCTATTACAAATTTTTATTTTTTCGGAAAAGTCAGACCACAAACAGAAAGCTCCCACCACACCTAGATAGGTGCAGTGTGAAAACGCTATTTTCAGCGTTTTAAAAACCCATAAGCTACCAAACGTAGTTTACCCAAACATGTCAGCTGCGTTTTCAAAACGCTAACGCACCAAATAAGATGCCCCCAAACGGAATCTTACTTGCATGACGCTCAATTCTTACATATTTTAACACCAGAACTTCAATTTTAAAATATACGCCATCTTATCTTAACATAAAAATGTGTATTTCATTTTTCTTAATTTAAAGTAATTATATTTTAAAACAACTTTTTTTATCAGGATAAGTCAAAATATTTAAATTTATTTATTTTTTAATTTAAACAAATATGATCAATATTTATGGAGCCGAATTGGGGTTTGCTTATCAAGGTGGAAGGATGGGTAGTAATTATCAGCTCTGTTTTTATTCTCCTTTTATTAGAATTTTTGTCAATAATTTGTATTGTAAATTGCGGTCTCATTTGACAGCCACCCTTCACCAATGCGACCGCAGAGTACCAACCAGCAGGAAAGCGAACAGACAGGAAATCCTCATAATAATGGTCTGCTATACTTAGCTGATTGTAACTTGGCTTGTTGAATTAAAATGATGGATCTCGGTTTAGGAATGTAATTCAAATTAATTGAAAATGTTTAGGTACAAGGTTCATTGAGCTATATATAAAGGGAAGGATTACATTTCTGTTAATATAAATGCATGACATACCAACAAATTCTTATGTATTATTTTTTAGGTTTATACCACCTAAATCATATCACCAATATATATATAATTCAAAATATCACTTGCTGTGACTCTTTGGTTGACGGCAGGGTTGTCAGTCGTGAGTCCCCTTGGGTCACGGGTTTGAGCCAGCTTGAGTGGATTTGCTTGCAGCTTGGGATCGAGTGGTTAGGTACACAAGATTAGTTGGGGGCTTGTATCATAGCCTCTGGTCAATCTCTATTTTAACTTTTAGATGTTAGTTATGTAAATACATGGGAGGGGATTAAGTGGTATGTATGTAAATTGCTCTCATGTATTTTAGCTCATAGGAAATTTAATTTCAAATGCACTTGTATTTGATTTCAAGATGACTGGATCGGATGGCTTTGTGTGCAGTTATTAGATTTGAATCAATTTGGATTTTAAGTCAAATTTAATTTAAATATGAGAATATTAAGTCCGCCAATTTATTACTTACTGATCCAAAGTGTTGCTGGTCGTATGTTTAAAATCTTATTTGAAGCTTTTTGAAATTTGTTCATTGTGTTAAATTAGATCAAATTTGTAATAACTATAAATTTGAAATTCACGAAGGAGCCCATTAGGAAGTTGGCTATGCCCTCTGCTACAAGGTTCATTTAAGGTATGTTTGGGGCAGCTTGTGCGTTTTAGGATAAGCAGCTTATCCTGAAATGCGGCCCGCGGGTCGGCCGCGGGGGTCGACCTGCAACTTGCGTTTAGTGTTAAAAATTTCAAACGCGGCAGACAGCGTTTTTAAAAACACGCGAACCAAACGGTTAGACGGCGTTTTCAAAAACGCCGCCGCACTTATAAGCTGTCTCAAACGGGCTAGGATTTTCGAGAAGAAATATTTCACACGGATGGACTTCCCTCCAGAGCAAGAAATATAAAACTCTCCCCTATGGCAGGCAAACAAAAAAAAGTACTTTGACGAATGATTTCTTCCCTGACAGAGGACTTTTCCTCCTCATTTGCATTTTACGGTGGACTTCTCCATCCGACTATTATCTTTTCCCCCCGACGATGCCTTTTCTCTCCAATAAAGGATTTTTTCCTCCGACCAGCCACCGAAACCCAACTTTCCCTCTAGAATTGCAAATCCAACAGCAAATTAGAATAAAGCAGAGAGTGTCATTAGCATATTATATGTTCAAGATTTGTCTGGTTTATAAATTTGTTTGTCCTTATTCAATCGTCGCTATCAAGAAGTAAGAAAATTGGGGAGCTTAATATTATACTAAAAAATAATCAACACGAATCTCAAGGCGATCTACAGTCTACCCCTGCCAAACTGGCTAACCTTAGCCGACTTTTTTTTTCAGATGGAGGACTCTTCCGTCCAAATGATGACTCGACGGGGGTCTTTTCCCTTCGAAGGGAGGATTCCGATGAAGAACTTTTCCCTTCGAATGGAAAATTCCAATGGAGGGATTTTCCCTCTAACTGGACTCTGACGAAGGAATTTTCCTTTTGAAAGTATGACTCTTCCCTCCGAATGGAGGATTCCGAGGAGTACTTTTCCCTTCGAATGAAGGAATTTTTTCTTCGAACAACCACTGGAATCCGACAATGCCCTCGACAGAAAAACCACTTTTAACTATAAAATTTTAAGTGATATTAGATATTACACCTTCTTATTTGGGACAGTTGCTGTTTTTTAAAAAGTTGAAAGCTGCAGAAAAATAACATAATGTTCAAAAAGCTGTGGTAGTAATTATAATTGTTTTTTTTTTTTTTTGAATCAGACTGCAGTAGAAAGCTATCACCACACCTAGTTAATGTCGGTGGGAAAACACAGATTTTAACATTAACTTTTGAAAAAACTTTCAGAATGTAGTTTACCTAAACCGATAAAATCACAATGCGGTGCCGGACAACCGCCTGAAACGGATCCTAAATTAACATACAAGAAACAAAATACAAATGTAAAAAATATTCAACGGTACAAAAATTTTATTTTAAAATATTGAATCGATGCTAAAATATTGATTGGTAATGAATAAAATGTTTTTTTTTAAAATTTTTTTTACACACAGTTCGTTGGCCGCAAGTGAATGTTAGTGGGGGGTATTTTCGGAATTATATCACTATTTTGAAAATAAAAATTTGAAACTGCGCTCCCACTCCAACTCCGCGGTTCCTCTGTCTCCATCGAAGCCCTAACTTCTCCGTCCTAACGGGCTAATCCTCCCCGTAATTGTCTCTCCTCGCCCATAAACGATGCATACGAGGAACCAGAACAAAGCCCCTTCGATCCCGGGGAACCAGGTTTCAAGAAGTCTTTCTAATGTAAGGTTTCTTTCCCTGCCTCCATCTCAACCGGGTAGGTTTTTGCTGTTTGGGTTCTGATCTGTTTGCGGTTTGCGCAACTTGGAATAATTTTGCAGAAGAACGAGGTTTTGTATGAAGAGCAGTTTGATAAGCGGCGCAAGATTGGAGGAGGAAAGATGGCGGGTCAAGCGGCGGGTACCCGCTCTCGTCCACCTCTGTCGGCGGTAAATGCGCTACCTGGGAGTAAAGGTACTGTGTCGGCTTCGGAAAGCTCTAATGGAGACAGCGCTGGAGGCCAACTCGAGTTTAAGTCAAGAGAGGATGCGGAGAACTTGCTAGCTGAAAAGCTAAATCCTAAGAATAGAAATAATGATAAGGTATTGGCTCTTTTTATAATTTGGTTTTACTTGATCTTTCTTATTTTATGGTTAACCTTTTTTTTTTCCTTTGATTACTGTTATTAACTCTTTTTTACTGTTGTTTTACTCTTGATCTGGCTTGTTTTGCGGTTTATTTTTTAAAATTGTTTTGTGGTTCACTTTTTCACTTTTTGGTTTGAATTTGCAGGGAAGGATTATGGAGCTGCGGGATAACATAAAAAAGTTCAGGACCTGTATCAATTGGTACATGAAGCTCGAAGATGGATATCTGGCAGAGTTGGAGAAGCTTCGTGTTGCGTTGGAATCAGAACAGAGAAGACATTCTGACATTGGTAAACTTTTTACTTGTTAAAACTATTGTCATATGATATTGAAATACTTAACTGAATTTTTGAAAAGTTTTGTTCTCTTGTGGTCTTATTTTGCCAATTATTTTTAGAGGCCCAAATGAATTGCAAGATTGATGAGCTAAATTTGTTGATCGAGGAACATCAGAAACATGTGGTGTTTTTGGAGGAGAATCTTAGGAAGGAACAGGCTGACAAATTGGTATGTTTGCTGGGAAAGAAAATCTTTTTGTTTTTTTTTAATGTCCATTGTGATCTAATATCTTTTGAACTTGTATTTGTTTATTTATTTTAAATTTTTTGTTTAGGCTGCTATTGAATCTTATGAGAAAGAGGCTGAGGCAAAGGCTGCTTCTGAAAAATTACGTTGTGGTCTCTTGGAACAGCTTGAAAAAACCAATGAGGATATAAAGTATCTTAATGATCAGGTAATGCCATATGCTTTGGTGGATCTGTATGGGATATGAGAAACTAGTATGAAATTTTCTTTATTGTTGCAAAATAGATAAAAATGATTCAAGAGACAAACAAACGGTTGCAAGAGTATAATACCAGTCTGCAACAGTATAACAACAACTTACAAGCTGAAGCTATGAAGAATGGTGATACTGTAACAAAGTTGCAAAAAGATAAGACTGCTATGATGGAGACTCTCGCTGGATTAAGGGATCAATCCAGCTTGCTTAAGAATCAAGTTGATGCCATTAGGGTGAGGATATTTGATTTTAAATCATAAAATTGCTGCTTATCCTGAGAAGAGGAGCTCTTTTGTCATGTCATTTGATTCCTTTTTTTTTTTTTTTGCAAGCACTACATCATTTATAGCTTAGAAATGAACTCCTTTACATGCTATTAGTTTAGTTTTTTTTTAATTAATTGCATCTTTATTGTAGAACTGCCTCTAATCCATCTATAAATTCAGTAATTTTCATGCCATTATTATCAATATTTATATTTCCTTTTGCGCAATGATGTATGCAGTTGTGCTTGAAAATTATCATTTTTTTTTTGGACCAGCAACATTTATATTTCACACAATGATTGACAAATTTAAACATGATAGAGTGTCATTTTAAATCTCGCTGTTTGGCCAATGCATTATTGTTTTTTATTTATTATTAGCGTTCATAGTTATTTGGATGTGTTTGAAATAGCTCACGAATAAGCTCTTGCTTGATTGTAAGCTTGTTCATTCAAATTAGCTCATTTGTTTGAATTAGCTCGCTTAACTATTTAACAAGCTAACTCGAATTTAAGCTTAAATAATCAAAAATATTATTTAATTTTTGATCAAGCCGTTGCAAAGCATTTTACACCATGTTCTCCACAAAATTTTTGTACTTTTCATTCTTTTTAAACTTGTAAACATCAAAGAAAACTTAAGCAAGATCGGTGTGGGACTAAAAAAAGCTAGGCATGGGGCTTGGCAGGGTCTTGACATGGGAGAATTGAAATGAGAAATATTTTCAGGTATTTACATACATACCACCCATTTTTATATATTTATATATGTTATGGAGTCATGGTTTCCAAAAAAATAAAAAAAGCAGACGCATGGCTACATATTTTATGGAAAATATATATGCATACCATCCAGATCTTATGCACATACTTGACACTTGAAATTAGCATTTTTTGGGAGCTTCTACATACATACTGGCCAAAACTATGTATTTACATATTTAACTCATAAAATTATATTTCTTATAATTATATCACCCAAATAGTCTTTTAAAAATAATAAATTAGCCTTTTAAAATATAGTATAAAATTAATATAGATAAATATTATTATCTAATTATTTCAAACCGAAACTAGCCGAACACTAACATACAAACCTGTGCTCGTGTTCGGCTCATTTATTAATTGAGCCAATTAGTTAGGACTGATGATGATGAGTTACGACTTTTAAAAATAAGTTTTTACATTATTTTTTTATCCCTCTACCATAGTTTTTATAGCATGCATGCATTTTTATTAGTATAACTTAATTAGGGTTTCCAAAATTTCTTTCATAGTCTTTGCTACAGATTGTTTATTGAAGTTAATGCTTTGAATGTTGTTCGAGTTGATTCATTATTTTCTTTGTAATGCAATTTGAATTGTTCTATTAATAATCAATTCTCATAGCTTATAACATTTTAAATTTGTTATTTTGTTGTGCTCATGATACATTTTAAAGTTTTTTATTTTCTTTAAAAAAAAGTTGTTATTTTAGTATTGTCTTTTGAGATGTTTACTTTCTTATTGTTTATTTTTTAGTCCTCTCAACAAGAAGCAATTAAACAGAGAGATGAATACAAAAAGGAAGTGGATTGTCTCAGAGTTGAATTGCAACAAGTAAGGGTGGACCGTGATCACCAGCTAGAACACATTCAACACATGAATGTGGAGCTTAGAAAATATGAAGAGCTAAACGGAAAGTCTAGCATGGATAAAGATATTGCTGTAACGAGGGCTTATGCGCTTGAGGTTTCCTCTTTTATTTTTTTTGGGACATTTAGTTTTATTTCACTCATTTATTTTCTCATAATGTCTTATTATGTTTTACTAGGAGACCTGTTCTTCTCAGCTAGCTCAAATAAAAAATTTACATAATCAGCTGACAGTTGCGAATGAGAAGCTCAAGGTTTGAAGCTTCCACAAATCTCTTTCAGTTTTTTTTATGTATTCATTGTTTTTTGTTGATTTTAATGTTTATTGTTAGCATAATTTTGACTGCTTCAAACTTCATTCAAAATTTGTATTTATACAGAAGGTTGATTTGACAACGGTCGAGATTGTGCAAGAAAATGAAACTAAAAAAAAGATTGTTGATGAGCTGCAAAGTCGTGTCTCTGATTTAGAGTGTAAACTTGTTGAAGGAGAGAAACTAAGGAAGAAGCTACATAACACTATTTTGGTATGTTTCTTAACTAAATTTTATGCTTCTAGTAATTCATATAATTGTTTTATTTTACTTTGTTTTTTACAGGAATTAAAAGGAAACATCCGAGTTTTTTGTAGAGTACGACCCACTTTACCCACTATTGACTCCAGTGGAGATGATGGAACAGTTGTTTCGTATCCAACGGGTGTTGAATATCTTGGACGTGGGATTGATTTGATGCATAATGGTAAGAGTTTTCTCTTTTTATTTTTTTTAAGCAATATTTTTTCTATAATATTCTTGTGGACACCAAATTAATTATAAAATTTGAATATTCAGTGATTTTCTATTATTTTTCTTTTGTTTTGATCAGCTCAAAGCTATTCGTTTACTTTTGACAAAGTATTTAGTCACGAGTCATCTCAAGCGGATGTGTTCTATGAAATCTCACAGCTTGTGCAAAGTGCACTTGATGGATATAAGGTATGTTCTACTTCTTTATGCTCTTTTGCAGCTGCATTTATCTTTTCTATTACACTTCTTTTTGGTGGTTTCTTTGTGAGGGTGTCATATGCTAAAACAAATTCAAGGATTAAATCCAATGATTTTGATTTTTCATTAAAGCTACTAAAGTAAATGGAGAATTGCATGTTGAGGAGAATTGGATAAAAAATTAGAGGTTTGGGTTTTAATTTGAAGGCATTGCTTTATGCACATATCACTCATATCTGCATATGTATCAGTGGTGTCCTTGTAATGGATTGTCATTATATCTTGGGGTAAGCTAGAGTTATTTGACAAACAATTATGCCTTTTTTAAAATATGTAATATGGGCAAGATTTAGCTAGAGTTATAAATTAATTGCGATAGATCATTTCAAAGTTTAAAAGTGGCCTAGTGGATGGATTTGCAGTTTTTTAGATTTGAGAGGTTAATTTTGTTGAATGGGATTTAGATCAACTATTAATTCTCATATTGTTTGCACAACTGGCCAATTTTCTGCTGAATGCAATATGGATTTATCACTTTATGTTGATTTTATACGGTTTTTCTTCTGGAAATATAGCCTAAATGCTCATATTTAGGTTTAGTTGTTTATTTTTTTAATTAAAAGTGTTAACTTCCAAATCTAAGTATATGAAGGATCACTTGGCTCTTCTCGAGCATTGTGACCTTGAGCTAAATGAATATTTTCATACTAGATTGGATTTTTTTTTTTCCCCTCAAGTGATGTTTTGTTTGTTGTTTAGATGAAATCTCCACGTTTCAAGTTATTCGCATACTATGAAATAATGTTAATAAATTTTTATATAAAGATAATATATACTTTTGTGATTTATTCTCATTTAGTTATATTTTTTTTCTCATTCTCGTTTTTCTTATTATATTCATCTTGTACAGCTATATGTAGGTACTTGCGCTTAATGAATAAGATGTTAAATTTCTAGTCTCTTCACTTAACGTGGTATAAGTACATGACTAAAAGTTGCCTATTGTCACTCATTCCCAAATATTGCCTTCCACTCGTATGTGCATTACAACAACTTCATGTCTACTTGCACATGAACTCTCATCACATCCGCATCTCGCCCTGCACCTCCTCGCTGCCAATTTAAGACATTGCACTTATCCCTCTTGTGATATGATCAATTTAGTTGTTTGTAGATGTAGCTTAGAACCCAATTTGTTTTAGTTGTAGTTGTGTCGATCCAACTCGTGCAACTCCAACTCATCTTGTTCCTAGAATTGACTTTTCTCTCCTTTTATTGAAGCAAGAATTTATGTCACTGTTATTTTTATTAAATTTAATGGTATCAAATCTCTTGCGGTTGTGCGTATTTCATTTTTATATCTTATCACAAGATAAATGTTATCATCAAGATGCTCTCATTCAAATAACAATGTTATCATTAAGTTCTTAGGCAATATTTTGTCTTTTCCATTTTTATCTGGATTGTTAACAATCTTGAATTGCACATCTATCCTGTTTCAAGGCACCATCTAGAAAGATGTACTTCTTTCATTCCATCATTGTTCATGATTAGTGTCTCTTGAGCCTACAATTCTATCACGTATTTTTTCTCTGTAAAAGAATGCTATTATAAGAGTACAGTGATACCTGAGAGGAAGATTAGTAAATTGCTTTATTGTATTCATTTCACTATTGGTCATTTTCTTTTGTAAAAAAAATAGAATAATGAATTCTACGTGGCCAGGTTCCTTTTAGACCTCTCTCTTCAATGTGTACAAACTCAACTGGCTTTCAACTTCACCATATTAAAACTTATTAATGCTTAATTTCGAGTCTGGACAAAACCAAACTTTAAAAGTCCTTTCCTCTTGATGCATGAGCTAGTGGTGGTCATGGTTGTAAAAATTCTTTTATCCCATGTTCACATTGTAACCACATTGGGCTGTACTTTAGGCTTCATAATTTTGTTACATCTATTAATAATTATTTTCAAGTTGGGTATATCTATTAAATTGTCTCTCAAAAGTATTTGCTATATTTTACAATTTTATGAAGAAATTAAAGTTTAGTTTCTACTTCTAAAAATTTTTGCTTTGTAAATGATACTTTTTATAAAATCATATGTCCATTTACTTCTCAGCAAAATGTAATTTTTAAACGCAAGCATTTTCATCTTATTAATATTACTAGGGCACTCGTGTTTTACATGAGTGACCCATGCCAATTTTGGGGAATTGTGATCGTAACTACTTTTTTCCTTACTAATTTATGTCATTTCTAGTCTGATTTATAATCAATTATCAATCAACATTCTTTGAAGGCATCTATCTCTTTTTGCTCTTACTTGACTAATGATTAGGTCTACATGCTTGACTCACACCTAACTTTAATGATAGATTCAACCTAAATTTTGATTATTTACTGACACCCCACACTCCAAGGACTTTCTTGAATGTATCTACCATGTTTACTAGATCTGTAGATATGCTTCATATTTTGCTTGGGGTTGAACTTCAAAATAATCCCCCAAAAAATTATGTAGCTAATTTAATCCTAAAGTTTTTTATTTGTTGTCTAATTTAGTCTTTTGACTATATAAAATTGATCCAAAATGATCCCATAAGTATTAAACTGTATAATTGAGGGGCTAAACAATTTATACATGTCACATAATACTCAGGGACTAAATTGGTCGCATTTGAATAGTTAGAGGGCCTATTTCAAGATTTAATTTCTTTCTCTTCTTTTAAAAATAAAGTTAAAGAGAAGAAAAAAAAATTATAGTTTGTCTTTATTACTAATTTGGATTAAGCTTTCATTTATTTATTTAGAAGGAGGGTTATTTTTTTCAATATGATTTTAGATTGCTTTTTGATATCTATTGAGATGATGAAAGCCCATCACTATCATTCTTGGTATAATCACTTTTTTATGCGAAAGGATTATCAAGATTCTAATTCAATAATAGATAATTGATCACTAATAAAAAGGAAATGTTAAAATTTTGAATAGCTGTCAAAGTATTATGATCACCTAAAAACGTATTATCTTCATTTTAACTAGCATATCAAACTCTATTAAGGGAAAATATAATATTATATAGATTTCACCTTTTTTTTTGAGTTCTTGTAGTTATGATAGCCACATTAAGAAAGACAGGAACTCCAAATAAACTTGCAGTATATTTTGGGGAACTAACAGAGTAAAGATTTTTGCTAAATACAGCCGACGACATTCTTTTATTCATGAAAGGATAGGCACTGTAGATTTACGATTTATGTGATATCTTTTATGTGATATTAAACTAATGCATTTTTTGGTAATTTTGTAGAGAATGAAATCTTGTTCATCGGAATCTGTAATTCAAAACTAAAATTGATTAAATATGAAACATGGATGCAAAATAATTTTTTCTGTATCACATTTCTATCCAGTGGAGTTCCCAACCAATCTTTATTGATGGAAATGTTTAGAAAGCTGAGAACAAATGGTTCAACTAGTTTAAAGTTTCAAACACGAATTGATAGAATCCCATTCCAATATACTACATAAACTTATTTCAAGATGACTTGCCTACAAAGAAGGTATGAATCCCTAACCATAATTCAGCTGTATTTCAATTGAAAAGATTCATCCTAAAAATGTGCTCTCATTTTCATTGCCATCAGAATTCTTCCACAACAACAACAACAACAAGCTTTTATCCTACTAGGTCGGGTCGGCTACATGTATCATCCTATTGAATATCATATTTTCATTTTATTCTAATAAATTATGATCAGTTTTTATACAATAGGCCCAAGACTTTCTAGGTCTGCCTCTGCCTTTATTAACATAAGTCGAATCTAAAACATCTACTCTCCTAATCAGATCATCAGATGGTCGACGTTTAATGTGACCAAACTATCTAAGACGACTCTCTCTAATTTTGTTCGCCACAAGGGCTACACCAACACAATCACGGATATATTAATTTCTCATTTTGTCTCTAAAGTGTAACGCCACTAATTCACCTAAACATTCTTATCACAGCAACACTCTACGCCATAGAACATTGTAGGTCTCACCGCCATCCTATAAAATTTTCCTTTCAGTCTAGGCGGTACTTTTCTATCATACAATAGGCCCGAAGCATTCCTCTACTTCAACCAACCAACTTGAATTCTATTAATAACATTCCCATCTATATCACCATTACTTTTATAATAGATATGAGATATCTAAAGCATTCACACCCTTTAGTAATTTGATCCCCCACACTTACAACTCTCTTGAGAGCTGATGTTGAGTTGCTCATACCACATAAAAAGTAGGCGATATACCGCATGAAGAGTCATTCTGGAGTAAATTTTGTGGCAATGTAAAATTTTTACTGCAAAAATGCCAGAACCGTGAACAGAATGCCATGATTTTGGAGAAGTATTCACTCTTTATTGATGACAAACTTCGTCAATCTTGTGGTACATTTGTCACTGGTTATCTGCTCATCTTCACCAGGATTTTCTTGACGGGGACTAATAGTAGTCATCCTATCCTTGTGATAATCATTCTGCGGATTCTTCTAGTGTTGTTTGTTTTAGATATGCTAATATGAAGTATCTAAAATTTTTTTCATCTTTGAAGAACTCTTTTACTGATTGAATGTTGCTAGCACTTCTTTATCACTCGAGGTCCTGCGTAGCTTTGCATGGTTCAGCTACTTTTCTGAAAATTTTCTCATACTTAAATTTTGAGGAATGCTAATGATTTGTGGCCTCTGTTTCTTGGTGTGCTTACCATGCATTTATTTTCTTGTGCTGGTTATTGCACTGTTGGAATAATGTGAAATCATATAGTGGGGCACACTGGGCAGCTAAGCAATTCTGTTTGCTTGTAATTTCTTGGTGCCTTTTTAATCTCATAAATCCTTTTCAATGCTTCTCATAATTCCCTTTCTACTGTAACTTCTGCTGCCTTTTTGTGATTTACATGATTCTTCTCGGTGAAAATTGATTATGAGGCAAGTGTCCGGTACACATCACGTGCGTCACACTTGAGCAATCAATGAGCTAAAATTTTTTTATATTTATATAAACAATCTACTTAAATTGTTAAATCATATAAGGAGACAATGACCTCTATATTTGTGAGAGGTTTCGCAGTCTAAATACTACTGTCTCTTATCAATTTTTACTGTCATTTTTAATTTAAATATTTTGTATTAACAATTGTACAACATACCATTACTCTAAAAGAAATACGGCATTACTCCCATTGATCATTCTATCTATTGTTTAAAAATAACATGGAGCCATTACTTTTTCTACTTTTGAAATTATGCCATTCAAGAATTTTCTTTTATTATTATTTTTTTTAACTAATTGTGTTTGAAGTTATTTTTCACAACAATATTGTGGTCATATACATAGCCACTAATTTATTGTTTTATGAAAGTATCAAACATATTGAGGATGATTTTCATTTTATGCAAAGTATTTTGCTTTCCAAAAGATCTTTACTCTTTAATTTTTTTCAGTTCAAAATAAGGGTAGATATCTTCTCACCAAATTTCTAGGTCCTTCTCAAATTTTTATTTATGTGACAAGGTGAAGCTAATAGATATCTATGCTCAAGCTTTAAGAGATGTGTTACTAGATTGGAAAATGTTGTTAGAACATGATTAGAGAAGATAAGTATATAGCTTGGGATTTATTATCTCTCAATTACATTTATCTCCTTATTTTTCTTTCCGCCATAACCATCTTCTATGCTAATATATATAGGCACTATTACTTGGTGTATAAGCTATTATTTTTGCTAACAACAATCATTTCACCTACAAAGAGATGGTTTGTTAATCCTTTTTATTTTATATTTATATTTTTTGGATGAATGATAGTTTTATAAATAAGGTAGATTTTCATCTCATTGGCTTGGAGCTTTGAGTTTAAAAGTTGATTCTAATCCTTTAGTTACAATATCCTGGTCCCTTTCATTTAAAAGATCTCTTATATAAACTTTGTTGCTTGTTTATTGCTATATCTTATGCGCTCTGCTAAATTCTTTTTTTTTAAACTCTAATCTTAAGTATCGACCGAAACTTTAAATAATTCTAAAGTCTAACTATGTTTTTACATTTTTAGGTTTGCATTTTTGCCTATGGACAAACTGGTTCAGGTAAAACGTACACTATGATGGGGAGGCCTGAAGCTCAAGAGCAAAAGGGATTAATACCACGATCCCTGGAACAGATCTTTGAAACTAGTCAAGCCTTGAAATGCCACGGATGGAAATACAAAATGCAGGTATGATCATGCAATTCAATCTAGTTGTTTGTAACAACTTTTTTTACTATAAAAATTTGATCATTCTTTTCTTCTTATTTTTGTAGGCATCAATGTTGGAGATATACAATGAGACAATCCGTGATTTGTTATCTCCAAGTCGAAGTAACAACATTGATACGACTCATGCTAATAAGCAGTATACAATAAAACATGATTCAACTGGTAACACATTTGTGTCTGACCTTACCGTGGTAGATGTCTGCAGCATAAATGAAGTGTCTTTTCTTCTTAATCAAGCAGCACAGAGCAGGTGACTTTTATTGCAGAAATATAGTCAATAACTTAAGTCTTTCTTGTATTTTATTTTTTTCTTTTTTAAGTAACTGACAGAGTGAAAATTGTGTGTTTTTTTAATTTTTATGAATACATTTGAAGTTGTTTTTGTTCTTCTAACCATTATACTATTGTTCATTGGGTTTTGCAAACTTTCAAGTGTGTTTCTATGTTGTTTTCAGTGCAAGTAAACATTTTGTTCCGTCATGATTTTTTATCTCCAGCGGACACTACTTTTAGATGTTAGGATTTGACTTATGTTTATAAACTTTTATTTTATTTTATTTTATGCTAAATGTGTTTTTTCTTTCTCGATGTCATTATTATTTTTCTATGTAAATATAATTTTTAAGATTAGAGATTTTTTTCTTTGTTTTTGTTGCCAGGTCTGTTGGCAAGACACAAATGAATGAACAATCATCAAGGAGTCATTTTGTTTTCACACTAAGAATATCTGGAATCAATGACGTGAGTGGTAATTATTTTTCTTTTACTTTGCTAAACTCGTAAACTGTTAATTGACCTGTTTTATTTCTTCAGTCCACAGAACAACAGGTTCAAGGTGTTTTGAACCTGATAGATCTTGCCGGAAGTGAACGTCTTGCTAAAAGTGGCTCAACTGGTGATCGCCTAAAAGAAACTCAAGTGAGACTTTACTTGTTTAGTATGCTATTTTTTATTTTCTCTTTGGGTGGATTTGTGATAATTTCTTCTGTTTTTTGTTTTAGGCGATCAATAAAAGCTTGTCATCTTTGAGTGATGTAATATTTGCAATTGCCAAGAAAGATGATCATGTACCTTATAGAAACTCAAAATTGACGTACCTTCTTCAAGTAAGTATGAATATTTTAATTCTAGTAGTCCAATTTATTCATGTTTGATATAGCATGTCTATGTGCTAATATCAAGTCTTTGTGATTAATATTTTTCTTTGGAAAATAGTTCGGAAAAAAACAATGTAATTTATTATTTTTAATTAACATTTGTATTTTATTTGTCCTTACTATAACTATTTTGGTGATTCAAGCCTTGTCTTGGGGGTGATTCGAAGACTTTGATGTTTGTCAACATTTCCCCCGAGGCTTCATCAGCTAGCGAATCTATATGCTCGCTCCGGTTTGCAGCTCGTGTTAATTCCTGCGAGATTGGGGTACCTCGCCGCCACACACAGATGAGACCACTGGATTCTAGATTAAGCTATGGATGAGGACAATACTTTCTCATAAAAATGTTTCTTTGCAGCAGATGTAACAACAATGTATCATTTAGTGATCATTTCTCTCTCTGCCAATTCATGGAAAGGTATGTTATAGATTTGTATTTGATCATTGTATGATAAGCTTGTAAGTCAGGGTAAAATGATTCTCTTTATACCTTACATGCTCTTTTTAACATGCTAAAGAGAAATGCCATGTATTGATCAATGTGTTTAATCTAAGAGATTAGTTGATTGATTTGTGTTGTTATAATTGATAAAATGTTAACATCGGCATGAATTTTGATCTTTTATTTATTTTCTAGTATTTTTAATTGCATTAGCTTATTTTAAAACATTGACTCATGAGTTTAGTTTATCGCCTTTAATTTCTAAAGCGAACTTAAAAGGTTCAAATAACTCGCCAAAAAAACTCCTGTCTTTTCTGCCTTATACATTGTTTCTTTTTGAAAGAGCATGCTTTTGTAGTGCTAACTATTGCTGAGCAAGCACAATTTTCTTTAAATGTGAATTTATTTATTTGTCATTATATATATGTGTGTGTGTGTGTGTGTGTGTGTGTGTGTGTGTGTGTGTGTGTGTGTGTGTGTGTGTGTGTGTGTGTGTGTGTCATTCTCATTGTAGTTTGATTTAATTTGAATAAAAAATGAATAATGTATTTTAGTGGAATGTATATGTTATCGAAGGGTTCTGCCATGTATGATGAGTAGATAATTATTACATAGGACACTTGACCTGAGGGGACTTACAGAGAACCCCGTCAACCAACAATCCAAAGATGCGACACTTTTATGATGAATGTTTCTTTAGTGTATCATCTCTAGATTTTGATATTTTGTGTTTGTTTGATCTTTCTTTTTCATAATATTATTTGATCATAATTTCTTATAATATTTTTGTAAGTTCTTTCTCGCTGTCGTAGCAGTATTATATGCCTAGTTTATTGAGATAACTTCTATGCTATTTAGGTCCTCCCAATCAAGGACCATCGTCGATTAGCATGCCTCTTATATTTCTATGAGATATGTTTTCTCTTCTACCTTTTAATATTATTGTGAACAACATTAATTATTAATTAGCATAACATCTGCATGAGTCGCGTCCTTGAGTTAAAGTTCTTATATTTGCTCGTTCTTTCAATCTTTTTAAACTTTTTATTTAGGATTTGATATCCCATATGTAACTTACATTGTTTACGTTTGATCATAACTTTCATGCTTGACAAAAAGATGTACATTACCATGGATGTGATATTCTATATAGTCTTTTATACATCTCAAATTGCTTGTATTAAGACCCAGTTAACTAGTAAATTATGTAAGGGAAGTTAAAACCAAAAAAATTATAAGTCTGGTCTCTGGAGTTCATATTTTTTAGTTCCTATGTTCAATCAGCGCAAGTTTTACTTATAGTTGTTGACTGATCCCTTTCAGTTATCTTTTTTAAAAATAATTATTTACTTTCAATATCCTTTTTGTCAGATTATTATCATTGATGGCCTTGGCCGTTAACATTTGAATGATAACTTACACCTAACTAGTGCTCCATTGTTGGTTCCTTTGGTGAAACGTTTCTTTAATGTTGCTAATGCATTTTTTTTTTAAATTTAATTTAAGGTTGAGTGAGTGCTGGAATCCTTTGCATCTTTCTGGGCCTAAATTGATGGGGTGGTTATAATAGAATTAAAAATTATTATGTTTTTAGTGATCCAAGAATGGGGACCATCCTCAAGTATGAGACAATGGGGGATAATTTATATTAAATTGTAACTTTGATTTTATGTCACATAATTATTTGAATATTTGAATATTTTTTTAAATAAGTGCATTTTTTTGGGTACAATTACTCTCTTGTATTTGTAGATTGCTCATAATTCATTCAAATTGATTCAGTTTTTTTATTTGAATTGAACTGTAAACTTAATTCAAATTTTAATCTAACAGTGAACTCCAATTGAAGCTTTTGTTTGGATTGATTGAATTAAATTTATGTCATTATGTGAGGGAATGGATGTAAGATAGTTTTGTGATGGGGTTGATGACATGGGAGAAGGTGAGCTTCTAAGTATAGTCTGCAATACAACTAATGAGGCAAGACATTGAAGTGATCATAAGTGCGCGAATGAGAAGAGGTTTAGAGATTGTGCATGTTAGGGAAGGTAACGATGAGATCGATGAAATGTGAAACAGATACGGGTTTTGAATGGAGCTCAGTGAAAAAAATCATCAAAAGAATTGACAGTTTGAATGAGTAGAGGGTTGGTGATTGAGCTCATTAGGCATAAAAATGATGAGATCAACTGTGTAAAAGAGAAGAGAATTTTGCGATGTTGCTTTTAAGGAAGACATCGATGGGCTAGCAACATTTGTGGGGGCAAGCATTTACATGAAAATGACAAAAGGTCGAACCTTGGTTTAAATAAAGGTTAGAACCTTGATTTGAACAAAAAGTTAAATTTAATATCAACCAAGTTTGAACTAAAGTTTTAATTTATATCAATTTGAATTAATCTTGATGAATTTCATTTTATGTAACTGGTTATCATATCCTGCATTGGAGATAATTTTTTTCCCAAAATGAGTTCCAAGCATGATTTCTCAAGAAAATAAATAGTTGGGTTATTTGTTTAATTCTATGTATTAGAACCATAAATGGTCAATTTTTTTCTTAGGTAGTGATATATTATACAAAAAATCACTTGACTAAGCACAGATGTTGATGCAGTTTTTTAATTTAAGAATTTTATATTAAATTCAAGTTTATCTGACCTTCTGTTTTGGCAAATGTAGTTTTTTTTTTTAACACTTCAATAAAACAAACTGAATGGCTTCAAATATAGGTTTGATTCGACTCAAAATACAATTGTAGTTAAACATTGTAACAGTAATTAAGAGATCAAAGATCATTGTTTTTTGCACGCTTGTGTGAATAAGCGAGTTGAATAAAAAAAAAAACTCAATTGAAACTAATGTTCCTCAATTATGTGATTAAGACATATATATATATATATATATATATATATATATATATATATATATATATATATATATATATATATATATATATATATATATATATATTGAAAGAATGATTGATGATTAAAGAAACCAATACGAGTTGTACAATGGTCTAGTTTGAGATTCTGTTAAAAGCAAACTTGGATTTGATGATAAAGAGAAGTTAGAGATCTAAGAAAAATCAGAACTTTGTCTAATGTTTAACGATCACTGCCAGCATTCACCATCATTTGATTGTCATCACTTGATCGACATTGCGCATTCAACATGGTCAAAGCATTTTAACCAAGCCATCTTAGTTCATCCATTATTTACCACTCTTATGAGATTGTCGTATAACCATTATCACTCGTTCGACATCAATTAATTGTCATCACCCAGTTATTGTAGTTTGACTACTATAAACCTTCTATCAACATACTATCATTAAATTAATTGATTTTCCTCATCAACCAACATCCAACCAATCCTTATCATCATTGTTTAATAACATTCTCAGTTACAACTTTTAGAAGTCAAAGCCTATGCATTGTAATATGTAATATCATCTTCTTCTAACAAAGAGCAAATTTTTCCAGTATCCATCCATAAAGTATTTCATTTCAACTCGACAAAGCTTCATGATTTTTTTTTTTCATATTTTGGGTTGTTCAATCAAAATTTTTGTCGTCTTTTGTGTTATGTTTTTCTTTTTGTGTATGAAGTCAAGGATCGATAGACGGGTCATATCAACGAACTTATTCATATCGATCAAGCTCAACTAACCGAGATAATCTCAACTGACCGAGCTAATCATGTTGGCCTGATGCCGACTAAGATCAACCAACCAAGTCATAAAATAGTCGAAAAATAGGCTTACAGATTTAAAATACTAAAATTATCTGAGTCTGAAAGCCTTTAAAGCAGAGGCAAAAGTGTAATATTATTATATTTTACATTCTCCTCAATAAATATGATAATTATTTTATGAATAAAGAATAATGGATCAATATTGATCATGAAGGATTACTCTCCCTCATCAGTCACCTCCCTCCCTCCCTCCCTCCCTGTCTTCCCTACTTACACTTTATTAATTGGAAGTGATTCACGGACAAATCAGAATTCAACAAAATTATTCTCCTTCCTTTAAAAAAAAAACAAATCAATCTTTTAGTAATTTCATTGCCCTGCAATTTTATGATTCTAAATTAATTTAATCTTTTAAATGAATTATAATCGACTTTTAATAAAAATATTTTTATCCATTTTCTATAAAATTATCAACATAAATACCACCCAATTATGATTTATTTACATATCTAATATTTTACATTTGTACTTCACACTTTACATACAGCCACTTAAGCATGAGAAGGTGCATTTTTAAAATTTAAAATGATGATTTTTTTAATGTGATACAAAATATTTAGGTGGTGCAAATATAAAAAATAAAATTTAGGTGTTAATTATATAAATACATAGAAATTAGGCGGTATTTATGTAAATGCTATCATACAACAACAACAACAACAACAACAACAACAACAACAACAAAGCCTTAATCCCACTGTGAGGTCGCTACATGAATCCTTCTTCTCTATTGAGTCCCATTTAGCGCCATATTTTCACTAAATTCTAATAAAGTAATATCATTTTTTAACAATAAGTCCAAGTTTTTCTACGTCTACGTCTGCCATTCTTAACACAAGTCGAATCTAAAAATCTACTCTCCTAATCTGATCATCAAGCAGTCGTCGTTTAATGCGACCAAACCATCCACGACTCTCTCTAACTTTGTAAATTACTAGAGCTACACCAACCCCATCACAGATATACTCATTTTGCATTTTGCCCCGAAGTTCATGTCATGATTTTCTCGATATATTTTACGTTTGTTGTCGACTACATAACGGAACTTTTTACTTTTCACATACAGACTTGAGACCGATAATGACAGTATAAATATATATATATATATATATGATCCGGCCTTAATTTTTCCAATGGGCTTGGGATTCTATGCGAGTGCCTTTAAATCCTCTTTTGCATGATTTTGCCTATGGCATTTTTTTAGACTAGATTTAACTAAATCATCCCAAATAAATGGTCTAAAATGTTAATTGTACAGATGCAATTACAACAATTTAAAATAATTTGAACCCGTTAGTACACAGTAATATTCCATTAAGGTTTTTGAGTACTACAATTTATTTTTTGTAATGATAAACTTATTAAATGGATCATTTTATTACAAAAAATATTTTTATGAAACGAATATAATTTAAGTTTTTATAATATCATTTACTTTTAAATTTTTTTAATCACGTGCATATGGTGCACATGCAATTAAAGTATACGAACATTAAAAAATATTTTTGATTCTATTAGGCTTGTTATGTTAAAATTAGCTTTGCTTAATATTAAGAGTTGATAGGTCACCAATAAATTTTCATCATCCAGAATAAATCTTGAGATATGGTACGGATCTCGTAAAAATATTTTTGAGCAAGAAACATTCAAATCTTGATAAAAAGAGATCCAGAGCTCCGATTTCAGTAAACCTATAGTCAAACTGACCGGCTTAATGAGACGAACCTAATGATATAAAAACTAGTATAATACGAGTCAAATCAAGCTCAGATCAAGTTATTAATTCATTCTGAAAAGATTTTCGAACACATTTGAAACATCAAACAAATGCCGATACTAGCAAGTCTATACTTGAATCGAACGTCTCGACAAGACGACTCCAAAGAACCCAAGATCATTCAATTCTGACATCGTTAAGGCCATCAAATGCCCCTAAACACTGTCTGATTAAGGGAAGCTCTTTAGATCGTCCGATCAAAATGGCTGCATTAATTGCACCCAAAATACTATAAATAGACCCCCAACCCTCACATGAGAGAAGCTGAGAGAGAGAGTCTGAAGCCTTTAGGAGAAGTTATAGCTCAGCATCACTATCAACCGTCTTCGACCACCTTCGATCGCTGTCGACCACCGCCGACCGCCGTCGACCACCGCCGACCGTCGTCGACCACCGCCATCCTCCCTCGACCAGTGCTTACCGTCGTCGACCACCGCAAACCTCCATTGACGTCTGTCAATCGACATCGACCACCGCTAACCACCATCGTCAATCACCACCAACTAGACGTTGTCAATCAACACTTTAATCTGAAGAATATAATTATCCATTCCCGTCGTGGGACATGAGATTTCTGTAATCATTAATCAATAGTAGATTTTCGTAATTGGGCATGACCCCGTGATTTTTCCCTTTACGGGTGTTCCACGTAAATACTTATGGATTCGTCACCGCCTATTTCTTTTTCATCTGTGTGTGTCCTGAATTCTCGTAAAAAGCTAAGACAATAATCAGTTACTCTACCACCGCAAATTTTCTAGCACGCATCAAGAGTCTATTTGAGACTATTTTCTATTTGTATTGTGTTTCATATCGTCACCACAATTCAATTTGGAGAACTGTTTTCTAGAAATTGTTATGATGATATAATATATATATATATATATATATAACCTAAGCTTTTAAATATGCTGATTGAGCTTTTAAATGAAACGAGTTAATTTTAAGTTTGAGGGATGTAGGACCAAAATGACCTCATGAGGTAGATGGATCTTAAAGACTTTTATATTTCAGTTATCATTATTTCATAAATGGCTTCCTCCATATAAAAATATGATGAGATATTAAATAAATTTGTTAACAACCATTTGTGTCACTTTGATAGCGCCTGTGATGCAATTTATATTAGTATGATTTTATTTATGTATCAATATAATTAATGTTGTATTATTATATGTCGCATTTTGCATGTTTGCTCAATCTTTGTTTTGTATGTCATGTAATAGTTGTAAGAAGGTAGCATAAGTCTTATGATAACAAGATGGCTTAATATTATCGCAGGGTGAAAGAAGACAAGGTAAGAATTTCGGTAGTAGGTATTCATGCTATGGCTGACCAAAACATATTATGTTTTTGTACGTAGGAAAATTGTCATCGTGAATCTTAAGGCAATCAAGTGACGTAGAAGGGAAAATGTGAAATTCAATGATCTGGTAGATTTCAAGTGCTCGATAAGCCGATCGGGCGAAAATCATCAATCGACCAATGGAAGGCCGATATGCTTAAATTCTTCCCAACTATCGAATGATCGCTTAGATCGAAGATATTGACACTGGCCAACTCAAAGTTGACTGCCTACCACTTAAAAGACGTTAGGATTATCAGAGCAAAAGCCAGTTGATACTCGAAAGTTGATCTGAATCAGTTAAGTCGGCCGGTCCAAAGACATACGATTTGAAAGCTTAGACTCGTGGAAAGTTATCGACATCGACTATTGATGTGGTTTTAATGTTAGTTATGAGTATGAAAATGTATTAATATCAGTTATAGATCCAGAAAGATGTTTGTATCAGTTATAATTTTGAAAAGGCATAAAAAGGATAAAAACTGATATGTAACTCCCTAATTAAATCAAGACAAATAATAAATTTTAATGTCCCACTAAAGTGGAGGTAAAAATGTAAATTTATTAAGAGTCTTATGAGTATAAATAGGGACCATTTTATGAGTTTTATGAGTAAAAGTATTGATCTTTTTCCCTAAAACTATTCATCTTGTAGTCTACTAATCTCTCTATCTCTCTCTTCTTTCCTTTTTTCTTACGTTTTATCTTTTAATACTAGGGCTGTCAAAAAAGCTCGTTGTTCGCGACCAGTTCGTGTTCGGCTCGTGAAGTCGCTCGTGTTCGGCTCGTTCGTTAAGTAAACGAGCCAAACACGAACAAATTTTTTAAGCTTGTTTTACAAACGAGCCGAACACAAACAACTCTTTGTTCGCTCGTGTTCGGCTTGTTTTAGCTCGAAATAAAAAATAATCATATAATTATTTATATAATAATTTATTATATATATATATTATTTATATATTAATATATTATATATTTATATTTAAGTTTAAATCATAATTGCTTGTGTGGTAAGGTGGTTATGCGTCTTGTTTCCATTCATTTGGTCCAGGTTGAAATCCACCATTATGCATATATTTTTTTTAATTAATTTTAACGAGCCAATTTCGAGCCTAACAAGAGCCGAACGTGAACAAGAATATTTAATTCGAGCCGAACATGAACACACTTTTCACGAGTGATTTCGAACACGAGCTGATTTCGAGCTCGAGCCAGTATCAAACGAGCCGAACACGAGCCGACCCTGAGCTCGCTCAGGCTCGGCTCGTTTAAAGCCCTACTTAATACGTGTTTTAAAGATTAAATATGGATCCAACATCCTAAAAGGTAGTGTCGTGAATGTGGATATGCAGATCACACATCCAAGAAGAAAAATCTTAAATTAGTGAAACCGTCAACATGGAGTGCACCCTCGAATTTGTGTAAAACAAATTCAAGAGCTTAAGAATCAGACGATAATCACTATCCGTGATGTTATTATCTAAAGGGAGGAACAACAATCTTTCGTATCAAGAGGCCCTTGCGAGAAACCACATCTTTTTGAGGAGCCTCCTTGAGGAGAACCCAAAGCACCTGGTGTTCGAAGAGCCGCCCAGGCACATCAGAGACGAGAAGATCCTTAATACATTAATAGTTCTAGGTCTAAGCTGATTGAAGGACATCGACATGTACATGCTTAGATGCCACGACAACGTCTGCCAGTGAACTCTTCCTATCGGTAGATCCTGGAGGTCGAACCTCTAGAGAAGTTCAAAGCCCTCCACCTTGACTTCTATAAGGGTCATTCTAATGCTATCAACCACATTGCTGCCTTACAATAGCTATGTTGAAAACTATTGATGAATTCTTACCAGGTTGAGGGAGTCTGACCTCAAATGGATCAATGGCTTGTCATAATGAGTTATCCACTCCTTCACCGAATTAAAGACGTTGTTTGTAGCACGTCAGTGCTTAGAAACATTTGAAAAAGTTTCGAGCCCTTTTTCAGATCATGCAAGGAGAGGACAAAAGCCTTCGGTTAAGCCAAAGGTACACTGTTCATAAGGTTTAGACTCATGTAAAGTTGTCAACATCAGTTATTGAGGAGGTTTTAATGTCTGTTATAAGTATTAAAGGGTGTTAGTATCAGTTACAGATCCAGAATGACACCAATATCAGTTATAATTATGAAAATGAGTAAAAAAAAGGGTGAAAATTGGTATGTAACGTCCCTAATTATACAGAGGCAAATAATGACTTGTAAGCCCCATTAAAGTGGGGGTAAAAATGTAACTTTATCAAGGGTCTTCTATGATTATAAATAATGACCATTTTATGAGTGAAAGGACAGATCTTTTTCTATGAAAATTATCATTTCACACTCTACTATTCTTTCTGGCTCTCTCTTCTTTCCTTCTTCCTTATACTCTATCTCTCAAAGCGTGTTTTAGAGGACAAATCGAGATCCAACAATTTCAATATAATTATTGTTGTCTTGCGGTGATGAAACAAACATTGATGAATAGAAATAAACTGAGGCATTTATACGAGGAATGCATAGGGTCTATTGTGTGATAGAAAAGTATCGCTTACCTAAGGAAATATTTTATAAGATGGTAGTGAGACGTAGAAATAAGCATTGAAACATGTTAAATGTTGAGCTTAGAATGCTCAGGTGGATGAATGGTTTTATACTATGAAATAAAATGTGAAACGAATGTATTCGTGAGAGTAACTCTAGTGGCAGACAAGATTAGATAGAGTCGCCTTAGATGGTTTGATCACATTAAACATCGACCATCTACTGACACTATTAGGAGAGTAGATGTTTTAGATTTGACTTGTGCTATGAAAGGTAGAAGTAAACCTTAAATGATTTAATATGTATTAAAAATGATCTTGATTTATTAGAATTAATTGAAAATATGATACTCAGTAGGACACAATGGAGTAAAAGTATTCATGTAGCTTCTCTAGAACTATCTTCATGGCGTTTATAGTCTTCCACATCAATGTTGTAAAATTATATAATAATTGCAATTTTGTATCGTTAAATTTCAATAAATATTTTAAAAATTCCTCATTTTATCTCCCAAATTCATGTAAATGTTTTGATTAGAATTAAATATCGAGTAAGCTTTAAACTAAAAATAAATTAATCCATCTCATAAGAAAAACTTTAGTCAAATTAGTTCAAAATTTCACGATCTACAATTTGACAAATCCTAATAATTTTATATATAACTGATTTCACTCAGATTTTAATCAATTTAAAATTAAAGTTAATGAATTCAAACTCAAAAATAATTTTCTCAAAATAACCTTTTATCCAACTCTGAATCATATTATTGAATCTTGTTATGTCTGTGAATCACATCCAATGAGTAGAACGTAAGACAAAAATGAGGAAGGAAGAGAGAGAGTGTGTGTGTGACAATGAACAGTCAAACTTCTCGATTGGTCCTTTCACATAAAATGACCCCCTATTTATAGAGGAGCGGGTATAATTTAAAAGTTACATGTTGTCTTTACTTTAATATGAGTGTTACATGAAATTTTAGGTATTTTACATGTATGGGTTTACGGGTCAGCTACTATCCTAGCCGATTGACAGAACTCAATGAGTCTTGGTTCGGGCAAGACCTGCTTTGTTTGATTATGTTGAATCGAGGATGTTGGTTGGCCTTTGATGGGCTTCAGGTCAGCACGACTGCTTTGGTTGACTAGACATTATCAATTGGCTTGAGATAGTTTGGCTATCGACCATTAATCCCTGGATGAGGAGTTATGTCAATAAGAAGAGATTGGGCTATTAGGCAGAGTGTGAATCATTGTAATCTAATAGATAGTTCATTCCTTGACGATGGGTTGGGTTGTTCGTGAGTTATGTTGTCAGTTATTGGCTCACGATGAAAAATTTCAAGGGTGTCCATAAGACTGTTGGTGTTATTAAACTCTTTTACTGAGTCGAGTTGCAAAGATAGATAGATTGACGTCTTTCCTTAACTCAATTAGTCTTAATCTTAATCAGGATCGTCTACACTCGATCGACCTCAAGTCACATTTCAGAGAGTTGCATCTAATCACCAAAGTGGATAATTTAATCTCCCATTAGGGAGCCCTCCTTCTTTAAACCTTCTCCAGATATGTGTTGATGTTTTGTGGTGGACACATCTAATTTCATGAGGAGAAATCATGGCCAAATCACTCCAATTCCGTTTCCCTTTGCATCCGACGTTTCCCCATTCTCAATCTCTCACCTGATTTACAGCGCATGCTGCCCCCATCCTTCCCCTGCCATCACGTGGAGCCTACCATCGAGGCAGAAAGAATCCCTAAAATTAATTAGAGAGCGAGCGCAAGGCAGAGCTTGCCTCGGACGGGGTGAAGAAAACAGTGCAGGAGACGAGGGGACGAGGAGGAGGAAGAAGGAAACAGGAATGCCGTTCTGTTACGTGGGCAAGGCTACCAAGATTTTCTTCTTCGTGGTGGCTATTCTAGCGTTGGCGGGCCTAATAGCAGTCTTCGGTCTCCTCCGCCACGCCGGCTGGACCCACAAGGCCCACGGCGGGGGCCCGCCTTCCTCAACCTTCCCTGATCCGATACCCGCTGAAGCTACCGCACCAGCCTCAGCCGCCAGACCGGAACCACTCCCACAACCGGCAGCCGTTGCTGCTCCAACTCCGCCACCGCCGCCGGTGTTCCCTGCCTTTGGATCTCCGCCGCCACTTCCCTCTCCCGTCGTGGCTACAAACCAGGCGCCTCCGCCGGCATTCCTCGTGCCACCCGCCCCAGTATCCAACGCATTCAGCCCTCAAACACCTTAATTTGATTTGCTGTCTGGTAATGGAGGGATTTAAGCTAAATCTTGTTGGATGATCATTTAGGACAACATAAAAGCGTGAATTTCTGATGTAAATCTCGCAAATTTTAAATCCTGCAAATCGGTTGATTTACGGGATTTGCGGGATTTACAGCCGATGATTTTAACCAGAACTTCTCAAATAGTTTTAATGGAACTGCGGAATTTAGAGGATTTCATTGTGAGATGGTTTGCATTCAAGATTTAGTAAATTTGGATCTATAGAAATTTACTAAATTCTAACAACTTGAAATAAATCTAGTACCAGACAGGCTCTCAAATTCTGATTTTTATAATTGAGATTTTTTGTTCAATGTATGAAAAGTTGGATTTTTTTCATTAGTAGATAAATGTGCTTAGGAAGTAAAAAACAGAGTTTGGGTAGGAGATATGTAAATGTATGAGAATTGAGTGCTATTTTATAGGTAAATTTTCATTTTGTTTAATGATTTTTGTAAATTGTGTTGCTTTTTTTCTTTGGTATTTACTTGTTTTATGGGTATTAAATGTTTCGATTATTATTTTGTTTAATTTGAACAATTTATTGAAGCTCAAAATGGTTACTCGGATTGTTAGTTGGTCTTTCAGTAAACAAACCAGAATTTATATGCATAGCACATAAAATATTAAAAATTATACGTTTTGTACGCTCAAACTTTATCATTTAAATAGCTAACAAAATACTTTATTTGTAAATAGTGAAATTTAGAGCTTGGTTTTGGTAACTTATTAGATGCATTGTGTTTAGAAGAAGCTAACCTGTCAAACTGGCCAAAGGCAGCTGACTGATCGAGCAGATCAAAGATGGCCGACTAGTCGAGCTGACTAAAGGTGGTTGACCGATGCAACCTAGCAAAAATGTTAATCGGTTAAAACAACTGAAAACACATACTTTTCATTCATCATTTCAAAAGACCAACTCATGTTACATATCACATGATAAATGTGCATGCAATGAAATGAGCACATGCAAGGGATGAACCAGACACACTCGATGACAAATCAAGCCTTCCTAAGCGATCTCGCATGGGTCTAGGGTTTAGTTGATGGCGAGATGTACCAACCTCTTGTTACACGAAGCAACAAGAAGCTCTTCTTCGTCTGCTCGATAAATATGAAGGATTTTCATGAAGAAAACTTTCATAGCCTAGGGAGTGGAGGGATCAAAGGATCCCCACTCTCTAGGCTAAAATGATTCGACCTCTTTCATCAAAAATGGTGGAGTCGCTGCAAACAAATGAAGGATTACTACAATCTTGTATATTATAGGATAATAATCTAGAGCCAAAGAAAAACACTCAAGGATCTGCAGGAAAAAAATAATGAAAATAGTTCCTAACCCAAGGCTTTCTTTAAAACCAGTCTAAGACTATAACTCTAATACAAAGCCTAAGAAGCTTGCTAGAAAAGAAGAAAACTGGGTTTATAGGAAGTTTCACCTTCACAATGCATGATGTGGGGTTCTCATTGCATGCTTTTTGCTCCTTCTATATCGGGAGTGAAGATGAAGCTCTCCTTTTCAAGGAAAACCCAAGAACCTCCAAGAAATCTCTCACACTCACTGACCTCTCAAGAGACATGTTATGGAAGGATGAAGAAAAGAAGAAAGTGGGAGAAGAGGGAGATCTTGAAGAAGATGCAAGAGTTTTCTCCCCAAGAAATCCTCCTAGGAAGCTCCCTCTATCTCCAAGCTCTCCAAAGACCAAAGAATTCCAAAAAATCTCTCCTCTAAGAAAATGTCAACCTCTCTTATCTGCAGGAGTCTTTTTTCTCAAATGGCAAATATCTCCTTTTTTCTCTTTGTCCATGTCCAAAAATGGCAGATGAACCATGAAAAAGGTTCTTGCCCCATGTGATTGGCATGCAAGCCCCCCTTCTTTTGAGGTTGCAGCCACAGAGCACTCTCTACATCACAAATGACCAAAATAGCCCCCCAAGTGGCTTGGTTCGGCCAAGGGGACCCAACCAAAAATGGAGTGGAACTAGGTCTGACGTGGTTGTCCTAGGATCACAGCGTAGGGGAGCCTAAAATCAATCAGAGGCGCCTTAAGCGGACCCAGTGTGGGGTTACCAAGTATTCGACGCCGGTTGTTCGAATGGGCACGGGCGCACTGAAACCCAATGTGTGTTCCCTACCCGCTCGGTTTCATGGCTGAGGGGCAACGCAGATTTGTCACTTGCACGTCAGACATGGCCTGGCCTAGGTGCGCCATGACCTAAGCACTGGTACACCTGTTCATAATCCTCACCATCATGACTAAAAGCATAAGGGAAGCACAAATGGATGTCTATGAACTATGAGATATTACCTACAAGTACGATGTAATACCGTAAGCTCAAATGAACATCCAAAACAAATGTGACACCAAAATTTGTTGTCAACATTTGTAACTAAAAAAATGAATTCAAAGGTAAGTGTTGTAATCTACAAGGGCATGATAGTTCAACACCACGTGTGTTTTGATATTTTTAGTCTACTACTTCAACCAATAATATCTAATGTGGCTATCAATGTCAGGTGATATGTTGACCTTGGACTCCACATTTTAATTGCTTGCACCTGATAAGACAAAAGTAGAATTATGTTATAGTATTATATCTTAATATGCCAATAATCTAATCATGTGCTTAATTGATTTAACTATAACATATTATCTTGGTTTTCCCTATAAGTGTTTTGATTGCTCTGTTCTGCCACTTACAATGGTTGATGCAACTAAGCAAAATCAGGTGGTACAAAGGCCTTGGATTCCTTCCTTTGTCTGATTACACCTTATGGGACAAACAAAATTATTTGATATTCATAGGTTTTAATATATAATTATAATAATTTAACAATAATCTTATTGTGCCTTAATATAATTTAGTTGTAATAAATAGCCTTAGATTTCTCATTTTATATTTTGAGTACCCTAGCTTGCCACTTCAACCAATAGTGACCAATGTAGCTACTTAATATTAAGTATTGTTATGGTTGTGGACTCCTTTTATTATCTGCACTTGATGTGACAAAATCAAAATTATTTGATAAAACTATATTTTAATATGTCATTGTAATGGTACATTAACAATATAATCACATGTTAATATGTTTTAACCATAATAAATAAGCTTGGATTAATCCTCATATTCTTTGGTTATCTAGCCAAGTGATGCAATGGCCTTAGAATCCAATCTTTCCTACTTATTTTTTATGGAATTAAAATATAATTATTTATTATGATGGTATAACAGTAATCTAATCATGCATTAACATGGTTTAAATATAGCCTTGAACTCCTACATACATGCGTTGGTTGCCCCTGCTTATCATTTCAATCAATAGCGACCAATGGACCAAGTGGTACAGTGGCCTACTAATCTTGACCTCCTTTTATCTAATAGCACCTAATGAAACAATAGGAAATTTATTTGATATTATTACATTTTAATATGTCATTATGATGATCTAAAAATAATTCATTATGTAATAATCTGATTTAATTGTAACAAATTGCTTGGATTCCACTTAGAGAGCTTTGATAGCTTTAGCCCGCCACTTTAGCTAATAATGATTAACGTAACTATGCAATATCAGGTGGTACAATGACTTTAGACTCGTCCCATTATCTATTTGGCATGATGAGATAGAAATATAATTATTTGATATTATCTTTTAATTTATCATTATGTTGATCTAATAATAATAATTATATGCTAATCTAGTTTAACTATAAATAACTACAAATGTTTTGATTGCCCTAGCCCACCATTCAACCAACATAATGTTAGTTCATTAGTCCATTCTTCAGTAGATATTGCCCTTTCAATATCACATTAGGCCGCCCCCTATTAATTTGATGAAAAACTATATTTTTATTTTCATGTCAACTTTAAGGAAAGAATAATATCAACAGAAGGGAATCATGATATGAGGCAAAGACCTCAAAGACGAGATACTAGCAATATAAAAAAACCTCAAATCCATTTCCACAAGAACATCACCAAGCTTTTCTCATATATGCGGCTCACATCAAGTTGTACATCCTATTATGATAGTCATCCTTAATCACTTCACCTTACCAAAATTTTCTATCACTTCACCTTACCAAAATTTTCTTACATAAAACTAACTTCTAAAATATGGAATGATATTTGAGGTTGCTTGTCGTGTATTGAAGTCTAGATAATGATCGATGTCTAAGATTTATTAAGGCACTCCAATTCACAAGCATCACAAATCTTCAACTTCTATGATTCATTTTCTTGTATCATAATTTAACAATTGCCTTAATAGAGTTTGATCACCATAAACAAACATATTACAATTGCCAATGAGAGAGATGATAGTTACTTGGAAAATATGTGTACTATCTTAGGAATGGACATGCTCTAATTGGGCATAACATTATTGGAATTGGCTTAAGGTGGCCAACATTGCTTAATGAATTGTTTGGATTATATCTGTTAAATCCAAGTATACAGGAAACAAACCCAAAGAATAGAGTGTATCGGAAAGAAGAAGAAACGATAGAGAACTTTAAAAAGTGCATAACATGTTTATTATGAGAACCCCCTCTTTATAATTATAGGGTCAAGATCTTATTAATTTACAGACTCATCATTAGTTTATTGAGGGGAGCTTTTAATAAATTATAAAAATAAGATAAAACTAATGAAGAGCTAATCGGTCGTTCGTTCCACGTTTCCTTTGTTAGCGCTTGATTCATAGTAGGACTATTAGATGATCGGCTCACAGAAAACTGAATGTCTTTCTGTAGGGCAGGGTCCTTTTGATGTGTATGAAGACAGGCGCTCAATTTCGGGAAATCGAAGAGCTTATTAACTGTTGTTCGATGTATCTGTTGGTTGTGTGTCATCCATCCGTCATTGACAACTTTGGATGACCGATCGTTCAATCAGTTGTCTATTCCTTTTGTTTGTTTGTTTTTTTTTTTTTTTAAATAATTGGTATAGATCACCAAATCCCTAAATTTACCTATAGTATTACTAATTATCTTAATGTCACATCTTGATTTATTACATTTCCTACGTTGGATTTTTCTTATAGGGATTCATATCTATTGGATAATCTTGAGATAACAAGTAGGATATATCTGGCTTAGCACGTACGCAGTCCGCACGCAGCACTTCTGATACTCATCAAGTACTCTCGTAATAACCTATCAATACCGAAAAATCAATACCCTGTAAATACCTTAATAACTAATACAATGAGGGTATTGGGAGGTTATTCCGCACCCAGCGATGAGTACATGCTCCGTATGAAATAATTTCCCCAAATGACATGGCCCCTAAGAGCGTGGAAGTAACTCGCCCCCTTTTTTTTTGGATAATTACATACCAAGCATTGAAATCTTCTAAATATTTATATACCATAATAATATCTAAAATGTTACTCATATTAATTTATATGAAGTGAAATTCATTTTTTCTATACAATGTTGATATTATTTTATTTACAAATAAATATAAAAATTTAAAGATCAGAGATAAAAATAGATAAGAATTTAATAGTACGTTTATAAATATTTTATACGCTTGGTAGCTCCATGTACAGAATCTTATATGTCATTGGAATGGAATAAAAGTGGCTGAAAACGACATCTCACGGCCACTCGCATGGCAAAATATTACATTCGGACTACGCATGTAGAGTTACGTGCGGAGCCTAATTCATGGGAGACATGCAGAATACCGTAACAACGCGGAATAACACGGGAATGTATTCCTAGTGTTCTTTCCGCGGTTAGCAGTGTTTTAGCGGAATAATACGGGGAATAATGCAGAATAACACGGGGAATATTTCTCCACGTTATTCCGCGTTATTCAAGTGTTATTGTGGCTGTATTGTAACATCACCACAATAACATATCAATACTACGCGGAATAACACGAGAACAACGTGGAATAACACGGGGAAATATTCCTGGTGTTACAATACTACCGCAACAACACATGAATAACGCGGAATAACACGGAGGAATATTCACCCCGTTTTCCGCTCAAAATACCACTAACTGCGGAGTAACATAAGGAATATTTCTCCGTGTTATTCCCTTATTATTCTACGTTATTGAAAGATTCCACGTGTCTTCCATCAATTAGGTGCCTCATGATGTAATATTTTGAAGATAAGTTTTTTTTATTATTATTCCTACGGCGGCGGTAGTGGCGGCGATCGCCGGAGCATCTTGGCTTGAATCTCGAATTCGGCGGAGGCTTAGCGATGTGTTCTCCGGAAAACCCTAATTGGCTCCTATACTTCCCCCTGATTGACGGCTTGTCCCCGCCGCCGGCGAATGGCCTCCTCTGGGAGTCCCAGGCGTTCAACCCTCCATCTAAAGTTCAACTTCCGTTCTCAAGCCATGATGAACATGTCAGGTGCGCTGATACTTGGAATTGTACCAAATATAATCTTTCTTTTTTTTTTTAATTTTGTTTGGTAGAAGATTGTCGATTCTTTGTTTTTTCAAAGGGAAGTATTCTTCTTGATTAATAATGACGTTTAGCCTTGTTTACTTTTGCGTTCTGCTTCATTTGCTTCTGCAAATTGAATTGATTTCCTTATTTTGTTATTTTAGGATAAAAATGATCGCTTTATTGATCATTTGGTTATTTGTATTTTGGTATCACCTGTCGGAGTTCCTGTTTTTTGAACATATTAGTTGAAATATGGAGCTCTGGTTTTGAACTTAGTTCCTATTTTTTGTTTTGTAGTATTCTACTCTATTTTTTTCTTTGAAGCTCGTGCTTTTCTAATACGATTCCTGCAGACAGAACAATACACACATACAGACATACATGCATATGTATGTATGTACAGCATTCTGAAATTTCAGCAGGGGTACGCTGCACATAATCTGGAAAAAAATTTTAGATAATCTATCAAAACTTTTTCAATTGAAAATTGAGGAAGATGATAGTAGAAGTTCTTTTTTTAGGGTGGAAAGGATGGAAAATAGATGACTTGTTCTTGGAGTCAGCTTGTTCTCTGGCTTTAGGCATCATTGAGCATGTTGATGTGGCTAGGCTATAGTTGTTCGCAGCATTTTTAGTTGTCTTGGGCAGTTGGACTTCGCGTTTGATATGTAATCAACCGTATCATGGTTCCAACAATTTTATCAAATAGCTAAAAATTTTTTAGTCACCATCAAAATATATTTTTGAAATTGTATTTAGTCTTATTTTTGTGGCATTTTTTTCTTTGATTATTGCCATTGTCAGTTCTTAACCCAAGAAAGATTGAGGGGTAACGTTAGATAGTTAGTCAATCGCAAAATTTTATGTTAAAACTAATAAAATAAATTTGGATTTGAATTTTGCCTGTGACAGGGTGTTTGCTAGAAAGTGACTTGCTACATTCTAACTTGATTGCAGTCAACAAGATTTAAAGAGATAAAATTAAAAACTAAGGCATTTTGTCTTATGGATGTGATGCGTGAGCCTCAAGGCTTAAGCCTCAAATTAAAAATAAAAAATAAAAATCTTAAAATTAAAAATTATTCTTAAAGTTTCCATAAATCATTGATAATTTATTTGTTCATTATCATAAATCAGAAAATCATATAATAAGAAAATGAAGAAAGTATCAATTTTGAATAATTATCCAAAAGGTTGTTTGAAAATGTGTTTGAACTATGATATAACAAAGATCAAAGAATATCATGTTTAACCATATTTGAACATGTTTACATGTTCAAACATTGTACAAAAATTGATCAAATATGATTTGTTTGAATTTGTTTTTGAACCTTATTTTAATCATGCTTGAACCATTTTTTATCATGATTAGAATATGATTCAAATTATGTTTGATCGTAGCTTGAATAAGATTCAAACACATTTTTTAAGAATTGTGAAATTATATGCATTTGAACACGTGTTAACAATTGTTCTAAATAATTATTGGAGGCATACACCTCAAATGCTTTGGGGCAAGGACTCAAGGTGCACGGTTCAATTGAAAAAAAGCCATAAACCTCAGCACGAAGAATGAGGCACTAGACTTGAGGAATTTTCTTGCACCTCATATTGAGGCACATGTTGAACAACTTTTAAACAGTGCAGGTGAGAAGTAGGTAAGGGTGGCTTGGACATCAATATTAAATAAACACCACAATTTAACATGGTGTCTTCTGATGTTGCCCTTAAATGGTACATCACCATATGTGATGAAAATAAATAAAGGTTGAGTAGATCTAAATCCTCAGATTATATTTGTTATATGAAATTTGAAGATTCTGAAGGAGTGACTAAAAAAATTGGTATATAGAATAGTTATGATAAGATAAGAGATTTAAAAATTTTGATCAAGTTATTGCATTAGAATTGAAGCTAATAGATCTTAGTTAAATACATCAAAGAAAGATGGAAAATTTTATTTTGAGATATTATTAAATGAGTGCTTGAAGTAAAAAATTATTTAGATATAGCATAATAAATGATGAGAGATTGATGTGCAAAAACAACAACAACTACAAGTCTTTATCAAGTTTCATATTTTTTTTGTATTTACAATTAATTCTTCAATTTTGTTATGTCTTGTGGAGTTCATCATATAATGAGGAGGATTTGGAAGTTGCAAATCTAAAAACTAAATTAATGGCATATTGAATGTTTCTATGCAGAGGCAATTCATGAGAAAAATTTTTGTGCAGTATCATGAAATTTAGAAAGATGTTGGGATTTTATTTACTTATGTTCTTGTATATTGTTTTTATAAGATTTTAAGATTTAAGGAACTTACTAACTTGGCCAAATTCTTAATTACATTTTGAGAGATTGATTTAAGTTTTGTGTAAATGATTTTTTTTTAGTATGTATGAAGATATATAAGAGCCCAGGGTAGTTAGTTGAGGAGAGAAAGAAAAAATAATAAAAATATGTAATTAAAGTAAAATTTTAGACTAACAGAAATTTTTAGTGGCGCGGGTACCTCTTGCCCCTAAAATCTTTAGAGTTAATCATCAACACTAACAAATAAATTAAATAAAGTAATGAAAATTTAATTTTATGCTAAGGGTGGGCTTATTTTCTTGAGTGAAGTACTCCCTCACTGACATGTTTTCTTATGGTAATAATTTATGGATGAGTTTACACAATAATAAATAAAAAGCTAAGTTATATGTTTGGGCTCACTTATTGTAATTTATTCTTACACTATAGATTTAAAAAAAATATATTAAATATTCGAGCTATCAATATCAACTAAATCTATCTTAAAAAAAAATTACTAAACCTCAATCTTGCTATGGTAACATACAAGCTTTTGGAGTTAGTTCCCCGCAAGATTTTGTTTGTCCAAACATTCTAATCAAATTTGCTTCTTCTATTTATGTTCATATTAAAAATGCTGATGATGAGAGAGCTTTTGGTAGGATTAATAACTATAAATACATATGATTTTTTTATTTAATACCTTAAGATGTGAACTAAAATTGCAGTGGAAAGATGGTGGTTTATAGGGGTTTGGTGAAGCTGATATTAAGATTAGTATCGCTTGGATTAATTTGAGCTGATTTGAAAAATCACTTTAGTGAGTAATTTTTAAGTAGCGTAAATGATTAGAATTTATGATAAATGTTAGCTTAGGATTTTAATGTATAATCTGAAGTAGATGGTAATAAATGGAGTTCGTTAGAGCAGTATGATGGAAAAAATATTAAGATCAGATCATACTAGGCTAATTTGATTTTATTTTAAAAAATCTCTTTAGAAAATAGATAACTAAATGGATGAAAAAGATGGGAAGGATTGTTTTAAGATGCAAAATTATGATTTGGAAGGGTTTAGGGCTTTTGTAGTGATGCGGAGAATAAAATCAGGTACTTGTCCGCCTAGACTTTGTCGTAAGTTATTAGGAAGGTTTTCTAATAGGTTAGAAAGCTTGGGTGATGGATGGTTGAGATTGAATATCAGTTTAGATGTAGAGGGAGGTGTAAGAGTACTGATGTTGAGAAGCTTAAAAAGTATTTACAAGATAAACAACCAATTATACCAAGGAAATGTTACGCTTGGCCACCAAGTACTATTATAAAGAGAAATAAATTCTCTAAAGTAATTTTATTATTTTAGAATTAAAAAAATTCTTTGCATTCTAGCTAATACCGGAATTAACCAAACAACAATAAGAAAATAAATATTAGTGCTGAAAGAACATATAGATGATTACAACCAAACACACTGAAACGGAAAAGAACTATCATGACTCACAAACCCAAACAAGGGTCCATTACAGCGGCGGTGGTGCTCGACAGGAGCAACAACAAGTGGTTTTTGGGGTTGCAATCCATGAATGATAGCAAGTATGGGGCGATTGGATGGCATGTAAACAACGACCGAGGATGGTAGGGGTGGTGGGAAGGTTGTGGGCTGCAAGAAATGGCTATGGGGGAGGGCCAAAAGGTAAAGATGGCTAGAACAGTAAGGCAACAACGAGATATGGTAAAGGCTATAGGGGGGTTTGACAATTGCAAGAAACAATAGAGGGGTTGTTGTTGCGATGGCAGCAAAGCGGAAGTACCAGAATAGCAACAAAAGCCAAGATGAGGGAAGGGAAGGTGATGACGACGGCTGAAACTGCAAAAAAAAAAAAAAAAAAATCGGGAACAGTTGTTTTGGGCGGTTGAAGCAAAAGTGGTATGTGTGGCAGCAAAATGGGAGGGATGTGAAGGATTTGGGGAAAGATAAACACCTCGGGAGCAAGATACACTAGGAACACCACTCTACACTTAGATACAACCCTTGAATGGAGAAACGCAAAAACTTGTGGCTATCTCGAACACACCCCAAAACTAACTCTAAAACATCACCAAAGCGAATATATAGTAAAAGGATATCTTGGGCTGGCCCAAGAGGACCGACTGACTCCTTAAAAGAGAAAGAAAATCTCGGACCAGTATGGTCCAGGAACACACATGGGAACCACTTGATTGCGGGAGTCCCACTTTTGCGCCAGCTACAAGAGACTCTTACGTCACTCTCGGAATCTTATTGGTCTAAGCTTTTGTATCCTCATAGTATGTCATCTAACAGCCACTTTGAAAGTGGCAGAGCTAATTTAACTGCTTAGTAAGTCAATTATGCAGGCATTATCATTTCAATGCACTTCCTGATAAAATAGTTTTATGTTTTTTTTTGGCACAACCAGAACTCAAACTACATGTGGATGTGTTTCCTCATGTGTTAAGCCTTTAGTAATTAAATTTATAATTGGATTCTTCCACTCCTCGTACATGGTTGAGTGTAGTTGATAAATAAGAATGTATGGAGGAATAAACTTTGAGATGCAATCTATGACAGTTTGGGCTACTCTCAATAGCAACCACTCAGGAGAGGCCTCTTCTTCTATTATAAGTCCCAGATACCATTGTAAGATCTTTTTTCCCATAGAGCTCCTAAGGCGATTTTCAACTAATGGTTCATACATCTTTTGTGATCATCGGTCGGTGGATATACTGTTGAGCTAACTTTAATACCCAAACGATTTCATATAGTCCTCCAGTTATGGTGGAAAAGCTTTCGATCTTTGACATATTGGATATTACTAGTAAGGGCAACTCAGGAAGTAGAATATATATATATATATATATATATATATATATATATATGTTTTCCAAAGCCCTTGGGTCTGATTTATTGAAATAAAGCGGTTACATAAGATTTAAGAATAGGGCCCAAAGATGAACATTACCAATACAAAATACATAAAGGAAAAAATGCAAATAACAATGTCTAAGAACGGTATCGCCAAGACAGTACTCTCGTTCTGGTTCTTTGCGTTCCAAAAAGTAATCTCTTAAGTGCTAATTCATTGCAAGGAGTAACCGATGTATCATCAATTAAGTCTCCAAGTATAACCCCAGAGGCTTCTTCTGTCGAGAAGTGTAAACTTGCCAATTTTCTTCTTTTTCTTCTTTTGGTTCTTATTCTTCTGAGGACTGATCCTTCTGATTTATGGAAGGTAAGTGCAGCAAGGGTTTCTTCTCTTTCTACTGAATTTTTGAATATACCGGTTGGTCTCCACAGCTTTAGTAGCCACAAGAACATCACGAGGAGAAACTGAAGGAGCCTCCTTTTCCATCTCCAAGGTTCTAGCCACAAAAGTAGTCTCAATTCGATCTATCTCTCCAGAAGGTGAATCAGAAGATAATTAAGGACTAACAATAGGAACCAATTCATTAACCTGGCTAAGATCAACTTCAGAAAATTCTTGCTCTTCAAGGGGTACAGATGGGGGGTAGTGTCAGCCAAACCTTTGGCTTTATGACCCACAGAAGTCTCAACATTTTCTTTAGATCTCTTAGTTGGGGGATAAAGCCTATAGCACTTATCCTTGGTGCACCCAAACATTCTGCAGTGAAGACAGTAATAAGGCTTTTGCTATATAGTCACCTCCTGCCAAACAGCGTTCTGATCAGAGTCCACCCAAATTCTATGGAAAACTGGAAGAGTAATATCCCTCTCAATGAGAAGCTTCAACGACAGATCGTGCTTATTCATGTTATAAGTTGTAAGCATCCATTTGCAGTGGGTACGAAGCGCTCGCTAATTGAAACAAAATATTCGATTGAAATATCTCAGTATGGGACACCGAAACTCGAACCAGACAGGAACCATGCAGAGTTCCTTAGAGTGTCAAAATGCGAGTCCACTTTACAATTTTAATTTCGATCCTCGTAATGGAACAGATCGATTGGCAAACAACCTAGCATAGTCCTCCTCCACTGTTAAATGAACCAAAAGATATCTTCCATCTAACAGTCTCATCTTCCAAGCTCCAATGAAGTGGAGTGAGTCAAAGAAATTTCTCACCAACTCCATTTTAGGATGCCTCAAGGCAAACTTACTGATAAGGGTAAACTTCACCTCCTCATTCAATGCATTTAATTCAGTCTCTGAAAAAATAATGGCAGGAGAGCCATCTTTCTCCGCTAGAGGGTGAATAAAAGGACAAAAACTTCTTCCTGCCGCAGCATCATGGAGAGCTCGTGAAATACTAAATATTCGAGCGCTTGCGAGTAGTCATACTTTTTCCCACCACCCCAGCAAAGATAGTAGGGCACGCCATGGAAAATCAGCAGTCCGAATCAAAACGTGAGTCGATCAAATTGGCAAGCAAGTTCAAGATGAGTGAACAACAGCAGAAGGGCGCAGCAACGACGCTCAAGTTCAAGACGAGCGAACAACAATAACAGTCAAGAAACGAATGGGACACTAAAAACTATTGTAGCAGGCGACAGAGCATCGCAGACAGCGACACAGCTCTGTCCTCCCCAAAGACAACGATACAACTCTGTCGAGTTTTGAACGAGTCCACAGCAGCAGATGGCACCGCACGACAGTCGACGAGGCCGATCGTCATCGTCATGCACGAAGAGGAGAGGGGAAATGAAAACGAGCTCCCAGAAGATGCGAGACTCGAGCAGGGTGAGCTGAACGACGCAGCTGAACGAAACAAACCACCGCAGACGACGAAGATGAAGCCGACCTTCGTTGTCGTGCAGGAAGATCTCGTTGTGTTCGACGAAGTCGAGGAGAGGAGATCACCGGGAATCGCCATAGCGAAACCCTAGCAGAGTTCCCACCTTCATATGCGGCGATTATATATATATATATATATGAAAAGTCTAAAATTCTCTCCTATGGGATTGTCATGTATCTGTTATCGGTTCCTCAAACTCATGACAATGTGAATTTTGTTGGAGTTTCCCTCATGAGCTCAGCTTGAACCACGTGTATATTTTCTTCATCAGTTGAAAGTTGGTACTTCTCTTTTGTGTCCTTACTTTCTTCAGCGTCTACTGTATCATTATCTATTTCTTCAATAATTCCATGTTCAGTGAAATAAATTGTACTCTTATTTGAGCAATCTGATGTATCGTGTCCAAAACTGTGACACGATGCTTTTTTTGGTTCCGATGAATTTGGAATGTTGGTTGACTCCACTTATTCTTCACTCTGAATTAACTTCTCAGGCGGGATTGATGTGGATGTTATGTCAGGTGTACTATTATTGCTCGATCTTGGGGTTGAACTCTTTCTGCAAGTTGTGATGTTTACTCGGTGATGGTATTGTAGCCGATGAAGTCTCAGGTAAGTATTTTGGCTACCGTGCAGACAGGTATTTGCGCTGCATCTCCTTTTTTCATCTTGGACCAACTAATGTTTTTTCTTTCTCTCTTGCTGGCTTAGGTGCTTCAAATTTTCTCATCACAAAACTTATTCTTCTTTAACTTGGCGGCGACTAGTTTTAACATTCTGTTTGGTGTGACTTCCTGGTACTCAAAGACACGTTCCATGGTCTAGAGTCATTCGATGAACTCGTCCACATCCAAGTGGGCATCAAAAGATAGCAAATCTATATTTACTTCAAGATTGTGTCTTCTCTCATATTTCAGGCCAAATTTTCAGGGTAGCAGTTCTTCATATCTCGAATCTACCTAGTGGAAGGAATTTATTGCATTTTTTTTATTTGGCAAGTCACCTAGTCGCTACGGGTGACTCTTCCAGATTGCCTTCTCTCGAAACCACTATTATAGTTGGAGGATTTTTCGCTGCACCTCTTCCATGGTAAGTTTCTGAACATCTATTTGCATATTTCTCATAAGCGGCATTTTGTGATTTTCTCCTAATCAAATCTCCATCAATTCCCTTCGGTGGCATGACTAGGGTTCAGGTTTGAAGGGGTGGAAGGGTATTTAAGGGTTGTTTGAGTGGAGAAGGGAGAAAAAAATATTTTGGAGGGGGAGGGGGGAGGGCTGATTTTACAACCTTAGGATAGGATTAGGGTTAGGGTAGCTCTAATATCAAATGATGCAAGAGTTAACGAAACAACAATAGAAAAAACAAATATTATTACCAACTTCAAATAGGAAATTACAACAAGATTTTGTGGAAATCAGAAATTGCAATAAATAACAATACAAACTAAAATTAGGGTGGATCTCGGGTTAGTGATGGTCGGCAGGAGCAACAACAAAGGGGTTTTGTTGCTGCGGTTTGTGGATGGCAGCAGGTAGACTGCGATCAAGGATGGAAGGGGTGGTTGGGAAGGTTGCGAGCTACTTAGAAATTCATGGAGGAGGGCGGGAGCAGATAAAGATGGCTAGGACAGAAATGCAACAACAACAAGAAATGGTAAGGGTGTCGGGGAGGGTGGACAAATGCAGGAAACAGCAGAGGGGCTAGAAAAGCGATTGCAGTGAAGCGAAAGTCCTGGAACAACAGTTGTAGCGAAGAGGAGGGAGGAGAAGGCAATGAGGGCAGCTGGAACTGTAGAAAAATAGCTGAGAACAGTTGTTCATTTCCGGGTGGCTGCAGTAAAAGCGATGCTTAGCAGTGAAGTGGGAAGGATGCGAAGGAGTTGGGGAAACATAAACACCACCTCGAGAGCAAGATACAGTAGGAGGACCGCTCAACCTTGGATACAACCCTCGAAGAGAGGAACGGAGATATCGGCGCTAGTCACGGGAGTCCCGCGTTCGCTCCAACCACGGGTGACATCTGCATCACTAGCATTATTTATATATATTACATTAACCCTCAAATTATCATAATTCAAGAAGAAAGAAATTTTTTAGAGGTTAAGGAATTAGGTGGTTATTAATTAGGGAATGTGACGAACACCTTATTAATCTTTTTTTTTCTTCCATTACTTTTACTGTTACCAAGCCCATCCATGTTCCTTAAATTAAAAAGTCAAACTTTTAGATCTTAAATCTAAAAATTAAATAATAAAACTCATAATTTAATTATTTCTTGTGTAGGTTCTTGTGGTGAGCCTTAATTAAGCTATTGTTTGGGCTTTAGTAATTTTACATTTAGCTGCATTTGCTTGGCTAATATAATACCTTCATCACTTTATGCTTTAGATGAGATATCATTATGATTTGGAGACTTAGGAGGGGTGTTATGGTGATTTGGTTTACAATTTTTTTCAATGAATCTTGAAAATTTAGAGATTACCAAATAATCGGAGAAAATTATTTTGTTATCAATATTTGAGAACAAAGATGATGTTCAAAATTATGGAAATTATGGAGGAATCAAATTTTTTGAGTAGTATAATAAAGCTACAAGAGAAGTAATAAAATATAAGGTTAGAAAAAAAATGCATTAATTTTAAAGAGCCAATTTCATTTATGTGGAATATTTATTATCGAAGTTCTTTTTGTGATAAAACAATTGATGAAAAAGTACTAAAAGTAAAAAAATGATTTTTATATGATTTTTGTTGATTCTAATATAATAATAATTGAATTCCACTAAAATTGATGGGGTGTGCATCAAGACAAAAAGATGTGGCAAAGATTTGTATAATGGATTATTAAATAATATTACAAGTTGTTGAGTAACTTAAGAGTTTCTAATCACAACATGTTTACATCAACGATCAGCATTGTGCCATATCTTTTTGTAGTGCTTATGGAGATTGCTGTAAAGAATATGTAATGCATGGTGCCTTAGTGTATACTTTTTCCATTTAAGATAGGTTTAATTAGGAAAGATGCACTCAAATTAGTGAAACATTAGAATGACAAATGAAATATTTATATGATAGAGAACATAGAAATAATATAACAAAAACTTGGTATATGATACGTGAATTTAATTGGTGTGCCATTAATAGTTATTTTTCAATATTATAAGAAGATAATGTGATAGGTAAATATGATAGATTTAAACGTTTGGATCATTTATAAAGAACAATAGAGATAGAGATGAGGATATAATTTTGAGATGTTTAGTAAACTATTTTTGGTAGGATTGTGGAAAATTTTGCTTAAACGTTGCCAAACAAAATTTTGATGTCTTGGCTTAAATCTTGCCAACAGAATTTTGGGGACTTGGCTTAATCCTACCAAATAAAATTTTTGTGACTATTTTTATAATTCTCCTTTCAGCATGATTTTTTAGAGTTGTATCCAAATGCATTTGACGATAAAAGAGTTAGGGAAATTATGTGACATTATGAGGCTATCAGTTACGATGTTTCAGGCAAAACTTATAGTTCTTCAATCCTCATTAGTTGCTTTGAGAGGACCTATTTCCATCTGATAGCTTGAAGCGTGTCTTAGAGACTAGTGTATATGGGCATTTAGTCCATTAGAAGTTCTTATGTCCATCGCGGTGGAGCTTACCCTCTAGTTTTTTTGTGGATATTTGATAATGTTGTATCTCGCCGACTGCTAGACATTCTATAATTTTATTACTATATGAACATTGAGGTGAGCGAGTTTCTTATATTTACATTGATTTTCTTTCCATGAATTCCTGTGATCTTGGTAGGAGGTTCCCAAGTTAGGCCCTTTAGCTTTTCCCTATATGATGTATTACATGTCCTTGGGGACTTTAGTATATTGTTTGAGATTAGAATTGTCCGTGCAGAGTTGAATATATTGATTTAACTATAGATTCCATATATTAGGGGTTTATTGGCAGTTCCTTTTGAATTAGATTATGTTAAGATGGGTTGTTTCTTCTTTTGGTGAATGCTATAATAATCTTCATTTTGGAATACTCTTTACCTGTAGTTACAATATTACAATTTATGTTTGGCGTCCCTAACCTGAATATGCTTATAGATTTTGTTTAATTATTTTATTTTATTGTCTTTATTGCTGGTGTAAACAAACGGATTGTAAATGGGATCAATAGTGTACTGTTTAACTATGATTTCTCTTTCATACATGCATTATGTTTGATTAGTAGTTTAACAATCTCAGGTGTTTTAAAAAAATTATTAAAGTCAGGTTGAATAGCGTCCTTGAACATTTCCAATTAGTAATTTAAAATCAGTTGTCCGTGTTGCGAAACATGCATCTTCCTTGAACATATAGGTTATCCACATGAAATAGTTGCATTTCCTACGATTTGTATTTAAGTTTATAAAGTTTTATGGCGGAGCAGTTAGATTGGCAGTTTTCAAGTGGCTGATGCAGTGCATGAAAGGTTTAGGGTCTCTTTGGAATAGTGTTCTGTCTGCCTTTATTCTTTTCCTTCGCTGTTGATACAGTTCTGTTTGGTGAATTGATTTCTTGTTGCTTTCTAAATTTTTTTTTGTGAGAAATTACTTCTATAATTAGACATGTTAAAGTGTGATAGTTGTAAGAAAATTGACTGAGTTTTTAGAAAAAATAAATATTTATAACTCTCATCACAGTTTTTTAATAAGTTGTTTTTTCCACCACAGCTTTACAACCAACTTGTACAAAAAGCTACAGCCGCTCCAATGGAGCTTAAGTCATGGGTTCCTTTTCCACAACCTCAGCACAAGCTTTTCCACTTGTGGCAGGAAGGCTTGATTGATCTAGTGTCAAGTCCTGTTCATATACAAAAGCAATCATAGCATCGACTTATTAAAGATATTAGCTTGATAAGGTCATGCTTATGAACTATTATCTTTAATTTAACAATGTGAAAGTTTAGTGTAGCATTTTGCTCTTCTTTGTCCAAAGCACTGGCAACGCATAGAAAGGAAAGTTTGGAGCACCTTTATATTGATAACAATAACATTGGGACCTGTAGAAAAAATGTTGAGGCAACTACACTAAATTTGGTCTATTTCAAATTCAAATTGAAATCTTCTATAGCCAATTTGAGTTTGTGGGTGAGTGCTTCCATATCTAAATTAATACATAGCTTAAATTATTTATAATAAAAATTTGCATCTTTTATTATTATAGGACTTTTATCTTAATTGAGGATAATCTCATTTATTAAATATTTTGATTGTCCTCTTCTTTGCATACATATGGGTAGATATTTGTCCTAGAAAGATATTTGAGTAAAAAATACAGTCCTTTCTTCTCTTCCTTGTAATAGGAGAATTGGAAAAATGGCTTTATTGCGATTTAAAGTTTCATATAAAGGAATTCTATTATGCTTGAGGTCACTGATTTATGAAATGATTAACTGTGCTTCTTCTTATCCTTCATGTCCTTTATGGATAGGTTGGGGAATGGCTTGAGTTCCTGTGTTTCGTTGTTGTATATGCCTAAATGTGATCTATTTATGTTTTATTCTTTGGTACACTCAAAATTTCTTGCACAATAAAAGAATGGAAGATTTACATACATGCCACTCAATTCATATATTTTTATGTACGTAGCACTTAAACTTTAATTCCAACATATATGCCACCTTACGCTGCGAAGATGTGTATTTCACTTTTTGAAAGTTAAAATAATGGTATTTTTGATGTGATGTGAAAGATATGTGGTATAAATGTAAAAAAGTAAAATTTAGATGTTAGATGTGTAAATACATAGAAATTAGATGATATGTACATAAGTGCCCCAAAATAATAAGTAAACTGATAATGATTCGTGTTGTTATCCGGCATGACTGGGTTGGTTAAAAATAACTTTTTTTCCTGCCGGTGTGTGTTATAATCCAGAATGAGATGTGCTTATTATTTATGTGCGACTCCAGTATAGCTAAGACAGCTGATTTCCCATTTTCACAATTGGGATGTTGCATTCAGTTGTGCATTTACTTGTAATTCTTGCAATGAAAGTTCTATGTTATTGATTATTTGCCTTTCATTTGTTTATCCTCTCCTTTGAATTTCTTTTTTGTGCATAAAATTTCTTCTGTATACTTGTTGCAGTATGCGGCCTTGAAGGAACAAGGATCTCAAAAACGGTTTTTCTCTCTCTCTCTCTCTCTCTCTCTCTCTCTCTCTCTCACACACACACATAATATAGGTGTAGACGAGTCGAGTCGAGCTCGAATCACTCTCGGCTTGAGCTTTATTAATTACTTGAGTTTGAGCTCGAACTCAGCTTAATCCTACGAGTTTGAGCCGACTTATTTATTATGAAAAGAGGGAAAATAATATTAATTCAAGCAAATCTATTATAAAATCACAAATAAAATGAATTTTTAGGAAGACAATTAAAAAGAAATTACTTGATATAAAATATAAAATATCATTTTCTGAACATTTATATTAATTATTTATTAAACGAGCTAGCTCACGAGCTAACTAGTCGAGTTAGGGTTGGTTTGAGCTTGGCCTGTTATCTCATTGAGCTCAGTTCACAAGCCACTGATTAAGCTGAGCCCAACCCAGCTCACAAGTGGGCTTGGCTCAGTTTCACCTCTCTCTCTCTCTGTCTCTCTCTGTCTCACACACACAAGCCCAGAGGAAGCCATTAGCTGCTTTCTGGAAGGTCACCATAATTATCACTCTTTTCATGCCCTTAACTATCTTTAATTAATCTGCAATTTCGAGTTGCAGAGCTAGATCTGAATCCTCTAATCAAACTGGATCCAACAATGCTTGCAGGGAGAAAATGAAGAGGGACAGACTGAATGACAAGTGTGATACATGTCTTTATTTCATTTGAATAAATTTAAGTTACATTACGATGATGAGTTGAATTTGTTTTTCAAATCTGCTTGACAATAAGTTCCTTGAGTTGGGCTTTATTTTGGAACCTGATAAAGCCCCAAAAATTGACAAAGTAGCGATTCTGTGTTGCTGCACGTATGGTGACCCAGCTGCGTGCTGAAGCTCGAAGACTGAGCGATATAAATCAAAACCTCCAAGAGTAGTTAAAGGTTAGTCCAATTTACTTTTCCTTTTTCTCAGAATATTGTTTTCTTCTTTTATCCTGAGAATTGGATTTTCCTTTTTTCTTTTTCTTTTTTTTTTTTTTTTTATACTGCTGCTTTTATGGTTTGCTCTTGTTTTATTTCATGCCTTTTGCACTTCTAATTTAATAGATTGCAGTAAATGTTCACTGCTGCACGATTTATTTTAAAATAAATAAACTTTATTTAAAAACACATTAAACACATTTTTTAAAAATAAAGAACAAAATTATTCTAAATAGTGCTCGAATGCATAGCACATTCGTTGAAAATTATGGTTTAGAAAACCGAGCCGGTTCGAACCTGCCTGGAACCGACAAAAACCAGCGGGTTTACCTTCTAAACCAGCTACTATAAATATTAATATCTTATGTATACTGCCATATTTTTCAATATAAACTAAAAGTGAAACTCAAGATTAAAATACATAAGATTTGTGTGCTAAGTATGTAAATTTCCTAAATAAGCCCCAACGTTACCAAAATGGTTTCGGGTGATACAAAATACCCTAGGCACTGTTTTGTAAGAAGTACATACGATCAATACTGACCATGAATGCCATACTCAACAGGATGAAAAGATTGAGCTGCGTAATGAGAAGTAACGCCTGAAGAAAGAGAGCTTGGAGCAGCAAGCCCAGTTCTTGAATGCTGCAACTTCATTGATTCCTACTGCCTTTAGTGATCCAGGAAAGAATATAGGGCAGAAAGTATCGATGCCAGTTATAGGGTATCCTGGCTTCCCTATGTGGCAATTCATGCATCCTTCAGATGTTGATACCTCACAGGATACTGAATCTTGCCCTCCGGTTGCTTAGAAGATGTATACGGAAAGTCTTGTGTTTATTGCAGAATCATGAATGGAGGCAATGGATTCTGCGTGTTCATGAGTATTTAGTCTGTTGTCTTGCCAATGAATCATGGTCAAATGTAAATAAATAATAACAAATAATTTTTTTTTTAGCTGTGTTTTTGTAATCATAGGCTATCATGGAGGTATCTATGATAATGATGTCATTATCCATCTTTTTGTATTAAAATTCAGCTTAGCTTTTAAACTTAGTTATTTAGATAGGAGTCTGTATTATGGTTCATAGAAAGATAAATATTTTATGTATTCAAGAAACTAAATTAGTTGGAGAGAAGTCTACAGAGATTGATAGCTTAGGTTTTAAAATTTGGTATTTAGAGAAGAGTCATGCTAGAAATGATGCAGGTGTTATTATAGATAAGAATTAGAAAGATAATATTATAAAAAGTAATATAATTTGAGATAAAATTATAGCTTTAAAGATTATTTAAAATTAGATGGGGAGCTTAAAAGATAAATAAAATTATTTTTATGAGTAAACTTTAAGATTTTAAGATTTGGAATATTTATGAAGAAATTAATTCTAGGTAGGACATCAAAAGAAATTTTTTTATAAATAAAAATGGTTAGTGATAGAATAATAACGTGCAAGAAAAGATGAAATATAAGAATTTTATTATAAAAATATATTTAAATATAAAAGCTCGGATAACTTGAAAAAAATATAAAATGACGTATAGGGAGTCTAAGGAAAAAAATTTATGATGCTAAGATTGATGTGTAAAGTGATTTTTATAATAGATAAGATATTAAAGAGAGTGAAAGATCTATGTATAAATAAAATAAGGAAGAAGAAAATAAAATTAAAGATTTAATTCAAGTAAAGTATGTTAAAGATGAAAATTAAAAAGTATTTTTCCTAGAGGAACATAATCAACATAGGTGGGTGAGATATTTTGATAATTTTTTCAATAATTTTTTTTAAAATATGATTGAGCTTAGTGGTCTTAAAATTTTTTTTTAATAAGAAAATATTTTAATTTTATTGTCACATTAGTAAAAAATAAGTTAAAGATACTTTAAAGAAAATCAATCATGGAAAACCAACAAGGTTTGATGATATTCCAATAGAATTGTGAAAATATTTGGGATATTTTGGAATTTCTTGATTTGCTAAACTTTTTAATATTATTAAAAACTAAATAGATGACTGAGGAGGATGAACAGTATTTTGGTCCCCATTTTTAAGAATAAAAGGGACGCGCAAGAGTGTGCAAATTATAGAGAAATTAAGTTAATGTGCCAATTATAGGAGAGGGTAATTGAGCATGGGTTAAGATGTGATACAAAAATTTCTCATAATCAGTATGGATTTATGTAGGACAAATCTACTATGAAAGCTATACATCTATTGAGATGTTTGATGGAGAAGTACAGAAAGAGTAAGGAGGGTCTACATATGATTTCCATTTATTTAGAAAAAGCTCACGATTAAGTTCTAAGAGAAGTTTTTTGAAGAGTTCTAGAAAAGAAAAGTATTGATTTGACTTATATTCAAGTCATTAAAGATATATATATATATATATATATATATATATATATATATATATATATATATATATATATATATATATATATATATATATATACATACATACATACATACTAGAGATGTTACTTATTTTAGAACAGAATGAGGATTGACCAAATGTTTTCCTATTTCAGTTGAATTACCTTAGAGATCGGTTTTCAGCCCATATCTTTTTTGCTTTAGTTTTGGATGATCTTTCTGGACATTTTAAAAAGGATGTACCTTAGTGTATGCTTTGCACTGATGGCGTCTTTCTTGTGGATAAGATTAGAGAAAGTGTTTAGGAAAAACTTGAATTATAGAGGTTTACATTAAATTTTAAAAGCTTTGTTTGAGTAGATCTAAAATTAAATACATGGAATATAATTTTAGTAGTAATAGATTTAGTTGCATAGTTGTAACAATGGGTGATCAAATCATTAAATGGTGTGAATGTTTTAGATATCTTGGGTTGATTGTTCAAAGTGATGATGTAGATGGGGATGTTATTAGTAGAATTCAAGTTTTATTGTTCAAGTGGAGGAATGATAAGGCCTATTGTGTGATTGAAAATTATCGCGTAGACTTGAAAGAAAAATTTTATAAGATGGTGGTGAGACCTATAATATTATATGGCCTTCAAAAGAAAAGCATAAAACCAAGTTAAGTGTTGTTGAGATGAGAATGCTTAGGTGTATGAGTGGCATTACACTTATAGACAAAGTGCAAAACAAATGTATCCGTGAAAGGGTTGGTTTAGTTTCAGTGACACATAAAATTAGAGAAAGCCGTCTTAGATAGTTTGGTCATATTCAATGTCAACCACCTGATGATTTGGTTAGGAGAGTAGATGCTTTAGATTCGACTTATTTTAATTTCCACCTCTTACAAAATCCTTCCTGTATATATAGAAAAACTTACTGTTTAGATGGGTTCTGAAGGAATGTCAATTAGTTGATTTGCACGTCTTCCTCTGTTTTCCTGTACCGTAAACTGCACCTATAGCTTATCTTCAATGGAGATAATGTGTTGAACTTCTCACGGTGGAGCTAGTGGGGGGAAGGATAGGTTTCGATGCAACCGCTGGCGGCCCCTGGTGGCAGGGGCAATGAGATGTGTTATTTTGGCTATCAGTATTGCCAAGAGTAATTGTTTCACAAATGGAGGTGGAGACGAGGATATTCTTCTATAGGGTGACATTCCATTGTCAACTATCATCGTGGTTTACAATAGAGGAAGAGCACAGAAGCAAGCATACAGAACGAAGAGAGATGCCTGTCAAAGGAGATGCCTATGATACCCTAAAAAAAACATAGAAAAGGAAGATTAGTAGCATAGACATAGTGGAGGAAGAACCCATCATTTTTATACCAAGGAGCGAGCTATATGCCCTGTTTATAGAGTAAGAAGAATCAGCCATGCAAGAAAAGAAACAGAAAATAGTAAGCACAAATATAGGAGAGTTAATATTATTCTTCTCATAAAGGCAATTAGAAACAAATTGGCGACCAGAATCAAATGGCCGCGCTTTCCTGGACTAGACACAGCAGGAACGGTAAGGAACCAAAGCTTCGAAGGAAAAGGTAATAATAGTTGGCACTATATACTACTGATCAAATTTAGTTGGCAGCAAAAGAGTGCATTGTATTCTTGCAAGGGTTTTAAGAAAATTAAGTGTTTGGTCGAAAGCAGAATAAATGAAGTGTAAAATTTCAATGTATTAGGAATTCACTCTCTAGTTCCTTTACAATGTATTTGGAATTCATTTGATTTGGATAAAGTTCAATTATACTGCTTTGTGCAAAGTGATGCCGCTACCACTTGTCGCCACCACCAATGCCACCTACCAGTTGCCCGCCACCAACTAGTTGCCACCCTTGCCACTGCCCACCGTAGCAACCGACTACTGCTGCCAGCTGCCACCGCCCCCCTGATTGGCTACCACTGCCCGTCACAACCACAACACCTAATTGCCGCCGACACTGCCAGCCACCGACCTTAACGAGTTTTTCTTTTACAATTTATTTTTCTTCAAACCAAACATGAAAATAAAAATTCTGCATTTTCATAATAAACAAAACAGCTCTAAAACATTCCAAATACAATATATTACTTCAACACTGCATTCTTTATACACTTCAGTCATTTTTTAGCAAAACAAGCAATCCAACAACAAGTCTTCATCCCACTAAATGGGGTCAGCTAAATGAATCCTTTTTCTGCATTGCTTCCTATTGAGTGCCATATTTTCATTTAATTCTAATAGATTAAGATCATTTTTACAATTTGCATAATTATTTTTAGGTCTACCTCTGCCTTTCTTAATATAAGTCGAATCTAAAGCATCTACTCTCCTAACAGGGCAATCAGATGATCGTGTTTAATGTGACAAAATCATCTAAGACGACTATCTATAATCTTGTCTACCACTAGAGCGACATCATACCTATCACAAATATATTCATTTCGCATTTTGTCTCTAGGTGTCAAGCCATTCATCCACCTAAGCATTCTCTGCTCAGCAACAAGTAACTTTGTTTTATGCTTCTCTTTTAAAGGCCAACATTTTTCGCCATAGAGCATTGCAGGTCTCACCACCATCTTATAAAATTTTCCTTTTTGTTTGAGCGTTACTTTTCTATCACACAATAGTCCCGATGCATTCCTCCACTTCAACTAACCAACTTGAAACAGCAAAACAAATAGTAAGAAAAATTTTTTTACAGTATCTCTTGACTAATCCTACAGAATTAGCAACTCATGTTAGGTTAACTAAAAATACAAGAGAATAAGGTTGAAAATTAAAAGTTAATGAAGCCCCCAAAAATACTAACATGAATTCAGTTACCAGTATTCCGCACACGAGCAAGCCCCATTTCTGAAATGATGAAAGCGGCTTGCATCCCTCACAACAATATCCCTTCTAGTGACAATAGTGATAAGCTTAATTATACAATGACAGTCATCGCAGACCCTGTGACCCTGTAACACTTGCAGAGGGGTGAAGTCTGGCGTGTTGATCAGCCCAAAACTAACTGCCAATATCTCACTGTGAAAACGCAAGATTATTTGGTCATGTTCCAACACATCAGGAAATAAACATCTCCTTTGAGGAAGATAGCCTTCTTTAACAATCTCCTCCATCAATGCATCAACCCTTCTATAGATCTCTTCACTCTGTGGATGGGACTTGTCTCCAAAAAGAAATCTATGTGGTTGCTTCTTGATCTCGATCCAGCTACAAGCAGGAACAAGTCTAAGTCCTTTCCTTGCTAAAGAATCTAAAACCTTGGCAGCATCATTCATTCTCCCACTGCTGCTATAAAGATTTAGGAGTACAATGTAATTCCCCAACTTCTCTGGTTCCATCCCAAAAAGCTTCTCAGCTGCTAGTTTTCCAAGCTCAAGATTCTTGTGAACTCTACAAGCCCTAAACAATGCTGCCCACATGTTTGTGGTCAGACTGAAAGGAGCGTTTTTTATAAGAGCCAAAGCTTCATCCAAAAGACCCTCTCGTCCCAGCAGTTCTATCATGCAGGCATAGTGCATTGCCCGTGGCTTCGTCTTGGGATCTCGAGCCATCAATTCAAAGATCTCTCTCCCTTTGCTTAACATTCCAGAATAGCTGCAAGCACCTAAAACTGCAAGAAAAGTTACATGGTTGGGAATTATTCCTTCCTTCAGCAAACTCTCAAACACTGCCACAGCCTCAGCTCCCATACCATGATTCCCATAACCTCCTATCAAAGCATTCCAAGATATCAAATTTTTACGAGACATCTTATCAAAAACATGCCTTGCGTCATCCATTCTCCCCCATTTGCAATACAAATCGACGAGAGCAGTACAGGCAACAGTATCTGTGCCAAACCCGTTTCTAACCAATCCTGCGTGAGCTTGCTTGCCTTGCTCTAGTAAACCCAACCGAGCACAGATTCTGATGATGATAGAATAAGTGAAGTGATCCATCTTTGTATTGGAGCTTTGCATCTGATAGTACAACTTAAGAGCTTCTTCACTGTAACCATTTAAAGCATATCCCGCTATTATTGAATTCCATCCCACAACATGCTTGTCAGGCATCATATCAAACACCTGGCGAGCATCACCAATGCATCCACACTTTCCATACATGTCAATAAGTGCACAAGACACAAATAAGTTATAAAAAAGGCCAGCTTTAAAAGCAAGAGAATGAAACTGGACGCCCGCAGCTAGTGAGGCCAACCCTGCTGCAGCTCTTATGGCAGTTGCCAACCCACGGGAGCCAACATCTATCTGATCCTCCCATATAATCAGAAACATCTCAAGCGCCTCATCATAGGAGCCTGCATCAACAAGGCCTGAAATCATGGTGTTCCACGACACTGGATTTTTTTGTGGCATGTCATCGAACAAACGGCGTGCATGCACTATCATTCCACATTTCATGTGCATCAGAAGGACCCTATTCATCATGTACTGATCAAAATCAAATTCACGTTCTATCATGTGGCGGAAGATGGATCGAGCAACTGTTGCGGACTTGAGGCTGATGGAAGCCGTGACCAGAGAATCGTAGGTGCTGGCGCCAATACCTTCGGAGCTGCCATTGCCTCGCCCACTCAAGTCTAGGACCTCAAATAGCTCGATGGCTTCTTTGTACTTCTTAAAGAAGACCAGCATCTCAATTCGATGACAAAGAACTGAGGGTAGAGGATGGCTGATGTGGCTATTGTTGGACAAGTTGGAACCATGCTCCATTTCGGGATAATCACTGACGGGCATGAGCTTCATTGTGGGCCTTGGCTTCAAATCTTGCTCCATCGACGAGCATCGGACGATCGAACAAGATCTTTTTCTCTTGTTAGACAGAAGAATATAGCAACCTTGTATCGATTTATCGAATGAATTGGTCTTTTTCTCAGTGTAGCCCTCCGCCTTAGCCGATAATGAGTGAAAAGGGGAAGATACAATCTTGAAGCTATGACTGGACGACAAATTGCAAGGAAGGATGAGAATAGCATCCATTGGAGCGATATTGGCGAGAATATGACAGAATAATTTAGCTCTTCGAGAGAAATCAGAGCACGGAGAAGGCTACAAGCTTCGGGGGAGAAGAACAGGGAGGGTTTTCTTCTACTTTGGAGGGTGGTTGTTCCGAGCGTTGGGAGTTCCGTCATTTCAGGACTGTTGGGGGTTGCCTGCAAATTTCAATTAGGCTCTTTGTCAACCGTCAACTGTGACTTTATTGACCTACCAAGGAAATTTGATCCCATAAATAGGAAAAATTATTTGGTACGGAGTCCTGACTCAGTGTTGCGTCCGGCCTTCAATAGGAGATTGGTGGCCGGTAGGATTTAATTATTGGCGGCCCTACCGGCCGCCGATCTCCTACGGAGTCCGGAGACTCCGGACCGAATAATTTTTCCATAAATAGAGTTATTTCAATGAGATAATATTACATTACGAGTTACATGAATCATATATGTTAAAAAAACAATGTTTAGGTATTTGATATGTAAATACATAGGAATCGAGTGGTATATCGGTAAATCTTTCTTTTGTTTTTATGTAGTAATGTATAAATATATCTCGACCTAGCCCAATCAATAATAGAGTTAGTTGGTATGAAAAATAAATATGGGGAGAGGAAAAAGAGATGAGGAATTTTAGAGAAATTCTCATATGAAATTCACTATAATTACTTTTTTTTTAATTAATAAAATTATAAGATAATTTTCCTCTTCTTTCACTCATTTCCGGTTTTCTCTCCTCATTTAGCTTTTTTTAGGAGATCTACACCTGTGGACATGTTAGGATCGAACATCATCGATATGGTGAGCAATGAAATGCCACAAATTGGATGATGAGTTATTCACATAGCAGAACCAAAGCCATAAATACTATTCTATCAATATAAAGTGTGAAATGTAGTTTATTATGTAGCTAATGAATTAGTTATAGGAACAAATGATAATGACAATTAAGGATGCTCTAGAGCATTCTTTGAAAGTGGAGTAGCATGCCAAGTTACCATTTGATTATGTGAAATGATTAGTATTTAGAGGAAAGGATCTAGCTGTTGGGTCCAAAAAGAGCTCTAACATTAACTCGAAAATTGAAAAGATAAATATGAGATATACTATCTCAATAGTGTAGGCACAAAAAAGACATCAATTGGAGAATACATTCTCAAGGGAGATAGCTAAACTGGAGGTCAAGGACAAGCTTAATATTTAAGCTCTCTAATCTTACAAATAAAGCTATCATTTACTTGATCATGAATCATCGTTCAAATTAATAGTGTGCCTGTTGTGAATTAATAAGACACTCAAATGTCATCTACACTTTTTGATTCTCGAATATTTTATCTATGTTGGTTCAACAACCTCCCACTTAGATAAATTACATATTTTATCTACTTCGCCAGCACCAAGAACCCGTAAAAGAGTTAATAATCATTATTGTGAGTTGGCCATGATCCACGATAATTATTGAGGGGTTTATATCTCACTTCCATAAGGAGATGTTGGGAGTGAAATATTTAGAGCATGTAGTCACTCATGCTGCACTCTCTCAAGACCTGAGAAAATATTCAGTATGTTACTACGTTGGGGGGGAGGTTTCCTTTTCATTAGAGAAGGAATATATGGACCACATGGGAGTTTTGAAATTTCTTATTTTCTCATCAAATATAACATCAAGAATATTATAGTACCTATAAAGTTAAATGTACTAACAATTGATAGATATAACTATAAAATAATAACTTTAAATCTTTGGGTTTACATTGTCATACAAGTTATTCCTACCCTATACAAATATAATAGATTAAGTTATTTTGTAGTTTAGGTTCCCTAAAAAGGCAAGCCTTTGTTGACCTCATTTTTGATGAGGTCTTCTCTTCTTCTCTTTAGTACTTAGGATCTAGCCTTAGGCTTTTCCTTTGACTATCTTAGAGGACTAGAATTGGGACCCACCTTTTAGAAATTCAAACCACTTCTTAACTCCCCGCAAACTCCACAAACTTGACCGTAGACCCCTAATCACCTAGAGGGTTGAAATCAAATGTGGAAGTTTAAAGGATGAGTTCCTATAGGACTCTTTGGCCTTAGGACCGCCCTCAGGTGGCCCTGTGCTGTGGGGGCCGACTTACACACACACTACACTTACACACTACACTTCCACACACTTCCTAAAACTACACCCATACCCAACTTGACCTCCCGACTCATGTAGGTGATTCACATGGATGATCCTTAACCCCTAAGCCCTCGGCAAGAGGTTAGGAACAACATAGTGAATGCCTCGAATGAGTCCTTTCATGGCTCATATGGGCTTGATATGGCTTCATGGCTCAACCAAAATAATTTCTTTCCACTTAAATTCACCCAATCTTCAATTTCCCAAATTTTCAATCTTCGACCCCAGGACCCTACACCCGCTTAACTCTACCCAAAACCCTCGAAATTACCCAAATTTCTCAAAAATTTCCAAATTACCCAAAATTTTCCAAAATCAATCCCAAACATCTCCACATCACTCAAATTGATCATCCATACCCAAAAATACCAAAAATTCCAAGAAAACCTCCCAATACCCTCCAAATACCCAAAATACCCTTCTTGGCCTAAAAATCCAAAAATTCAGAAAATTCCCAGAAAATTTCATAAAATCCCAAATATTCCCAATTTCATTTTGTCCAACTACACCATGGGCCAATTTTGTCAATTTACCCTACTTTTGTCAAAACCCCCACTTGACCCATTTTAACCCAAAGTGAACCCAATGTCAAACCAAACCTTCCCAATTGACCCCAATTTTGGTCTAATTCAATTCTAAACTTCAATTCAACATCCCCAATACCAACCTAGACCAAATCCAAGTCCAATTTGATTGACATTTGGATCCAATCTCACTTTTGGCCTTAAAGCCCAATTTGGACCCATGACCCAAACCTAACTCAAACTCACTCAATTCAATTCCAATTAACCCTAAATCTTTTCTAAATCTTCCTTAACATTCCCACAAACAAAACACTAACATGATTTGCCCAAAATTTAGACCCAAACCCCACTCAAACTCAACCCAAGGTTAAAAGGCCCATTTTTGACCTAAACCCAAACCTAACCCAAATTCAACCCAATTCAAATCCAAATCACCCCTAATTTGTTTCAAGTCACTCATGACACATCCATGAGCTAAACCCAACAATTATTTGGCCCAACCTCTTTACAAAATTTCCATCCATGAATTCATTTTTAAATTTAAAGGCCCATTCCTTAAACCATTTTAAAAGCCCACTTCCACCAAATCCAAAACCCCAAAAAATTCTTCCAAAGCCCATATGACATTTCCCCTCATCATACTTTCAATTAAAATCATCCCTAAGTCCTAAACCAATCATCAAATAATTCTAAATGAAGCTTCATCCAAATTTCCACCAAATTATCCAAAATCCTTAAAATCTTTTTTTATGAAATTGACCAAACCTTTTCCCAAGCCAAATGGAGCCATGGAGCCATGCACAAGCCATATGCAAGCCATGAGAGCCTCTTTACATGTCACCATGCCATTTTGGGCAAAAGGAGGAGGCTCTTTCCTTAATTCCTAAAGGTGATTAACCACTTCCATGACTCCACTAAACCATGCTTAAGCCTAATTGTACTTGGATTGCGACTTGACCCCACTAATCAAGCTGATCCAAATCACTTTCTCCTCAGCCTAAACCAGGCCTTGGGTGGTGCACCTAGCCCAAATGGGTGGGTTGACCCATTTAGGTCCAAATTTAGCCATGCCCCATTCTACTTTGAATCAAAGCCTTTACACATGGCAATTGCCAATTGATCGCACAAACCTCCAGCCCTCGACCCACCTGACCTCGAGGGTGACCCATGCCCGGCCGGCCGGCCACCGGGCCGCCGGAAAACACCATGGCCGAGAGCTCACATGTGAGCCAACATTGAAATTCTCACTTGCTCGAGCCGCCCCATGCCTAGTGGTCACCATGGCCGATCTTCTCCTCACCGGAGCAGCTCGATCCCAAGCCCTAACTCCCCCTGGGAGGCCCTCCAGCCAGCTCTATTTAAACTCCATCCCTCTCGGCCATGAGAAGAGCTAAGCACAAACCTTGCCAAAACTCTGCCAAAATTGTTCCAGACCCTTCTCCACCCTTAGAGCACTTGATCCCCAGAGTGAAATCCCCCGCCATTTCTCCTCCGTAAGCTCGATTTCAGAGTTGAAATTCCACCCAAAACCGGGACACTTCTCCACAGGTGAGTCAATCCCCAAATCGATCGGCTCTACACCTTCACCGGACCGAGGGAAGGTGTCCACCATCAAAAGCCCCATCTCCGAGCCACCCAGGTTGCTCAGCCTCCAAGCTTTGTGATCGGGCTTGGTCGAAATCACATCCGGACAATTCACTGCGACCAGGAGACTTCATCCGGAGCTCGTCGGGATCCAATCGAAGGTGCAACAACTCTCGGATTGAAGCCACACTTCTCCGAGCCAAGGTACGAGCTAATTCTTCATCCCGAGCTTCGGAGATTCTCCATTTCAAATGCCTTAGTTTCAATGCATGTTAACCGTATAGATGTGTTCGTCTCTTCAAGACGAATACATAGTAGTATAAGAACATAAAAATCCATCGAGAATCGAGTGAGATCTTAGGGATTTAGTGTGGACTGGCTCTCGGGCGAGAACACTTGGGGACGATGAACGGATGCCGTCCATTCGATACACGCGCGGACGGACGGCTCGGATGGCGTCGGACCGAGGAGACGGTGCGAGAACCGCGGGGCCCGGCCGCCGACTCGAGTGGCGGCGTCGAATGGGAGCGCGCCGCGCGGCCTTTCGGAGTCGCCGAGGATGCGCCGGCGCCGCGTGGATAAATAGAAAATTAGGGTATTTTCTTATTTATTTAATTCCCTAAACTTCAAAAATTCATATCTCCGTGTAGGAAAATCAGAAAAATAAAATAAAAATACCCTCTTGCTCGGTGAACGGAGGAGAATAATGTGGAAAAGAAATCACTTAATTTCATCAAGTATTTTATTTTTTATAATTTATTTACTCTCTCGCATTATTTTAATTCTCCATGCATGCATACAATTCACCATGGCATGAGACCATAGGAGCTTTTGAAGCCTCCGAATTTGGGAACATTCCCCGAATTTTCCAAAGTCGAGGCCATCCCTATGAAGAGTTATTGATTTTTCAAGTTCATGTCACCGTTTTGAGTATTTTAATTCCAATAAATAGCATGTTGTGAAATAAATTCTAGGAAAATTTGGTGATGTTCCTTATGACCAGAGAACCCTAGGAAAAATAGGTTTTGACTTAGTTCATTTAAAACAACCCTAATCGGCTTAAACACCCAAAATAGGTCTTTATTTAATTAGAGTTAACCAGGCATCAAATTGACTTGAAATCAATTCTCCACTGACCTTTAGGATCAGAGGAATCCACCATAAAAGTTTGAGGTCAATTGGACTTGGTTAGCCCCACTAATTGGGTTGATTAAGCCACTTAGCCATTTTAAACTTTAAAAATTCATAACTTTTAAAATACTTTTCAAAAATTCACCAAATTGGTTTTGGAGCCTCTCTGATATCAGGGGAACCTAAAAAAATTAAAATTTCAATTTTCTAAAAAAGTTGATTTTTAATAATATTTTAATATTTTTAATAATTAAAAAATAATAAAAATCACAAAAATAATAAAATTCACCAAAATGTCATATTTTGAATTTTAATCACTTAGGAACAAATCCCACATTTTTCTTAGGTCTATTTAGTGAGATATTAAATTTTAAAGCTTTAAGGTAATTTTAAAATTAAAAAAATGTATTTTCTAGCATTTTCACTAAAATAATTATAATAAATCATAGAAAAATCAGAAAATTGCAAAATTTGCTTCTCTGATTTCCTTGACATCAGAGAGATTTTTTAAAATTATAAAATCCATTTTTCAACATTTATTTTATTTTCAAATTAATTAATACTCCAAAACTTAAAATAATTATAATAAAAATAATATAATTCAAAAAATCATCAAAATTAGTCCAAGTGCTTCTCTGGTCATTAGGAATGTCCCCTAATTTTCTTAAGGACAGAAACTTTCCTTTGGTCATGTTATCAAATTTTCCTTGAAAATCTCTATTTTCTACTAAAAATAATTATATAAATAAATTAAATACAGAAAAATCACATTTTCTCCTCTCATGTCTTTATTGACATATGAGTGAAGTCACATAAAAATTTCAAGTTCATTTGAGTTCAATTTAGTAAGTTATGAAATTATTAAGCTTAAAGGGTAAAATGGTAATTAAATTTTTTAACCCTTAATTAAAACTTTAGGTTTAATAAAAATTAACAAGTAAAATATTTGATCTTAATCTGATTTGGATGATTGAAATTCAAATAATTAAAAGGTAGAAACCCATTAAACAATTTTAAAATGATTAAACTTTAATTAAATAATGAATTAAATTTGGAAGAATAATAAAATTGGAATTATTAAAATAGGGATATTTTTAGGAAGAGATTTATTCTTTAATTTAAAAATCCCTAAATTAATTATCTCATTAATACTCAATTCATAATTAAAATGATAACACAAATTTAAAATATTAAAAGACTTAATTAAATTATTAAACTCTTTTAAAATTTCAATTAAAATTAAAAATAAAATTAAATTAAAAATAAATTAAATTAAATTAAAATTAAATTAAATTAAATTAAATTAAATAATTAAATTAAATTAAATCAAATTAAATTAAATTAAAACAAATTAATTTAAATTAAATTAAATTAAATTAAATTAAAATTAAATAAATTAAATTAAATTAAACAATCAAATTAAATTAAATTAAATTAAATAAATTAAATTAAATTAAATTGAATTAAATTAAGTTAAATCAAATTAAATTAAATTAAACAATTAAATCAAATTAAATTAAAATTAAATCAAATCAAATTAATTAAACATCAAATCAAATTAAATTGAACTATATCGAATTAAATTAAATTAAAACTCAATTAAATTAAATTGAATTAAATAACATCACCTAAAACGAAGAAAATTAAATATGAAACAACTCGAACACTATTCCAAATTTAAACCCTTTAACTTAAATTAAATCATTTCAACACCAATTTGCCTCGAAAGCTTTAGTTATTATAACTCCTAAACGTAACATTAAATGAAATGTTACTTCACCATATGATATTCAAATGTCCTAGTTCATCGAGCGAAGATAACAACAAAACTTGAATCCCTGGACGATTAATTCATTTATATAATTAAATTCATTTGGACTTAAAACAATCATGTCAAGTATTGAAAAGATGTTTAAGATTCTCCTTAAGCACTTCCTCAATATGATAGGATACTTATAAGAACAATCGAACTTAATTATTCTTCGATGAAGAAAATCGTCCTCAAACCAAAACACAAAGAACCTGGACGTCATAGGAAATGACTAACTATAGGATTAGGAACTCGGTAGAAAACCATAACCCTTACCTTAGCTTTACCTAGGAACTTGCTTAAATATTCTAATCGTGTTTTAAGTGTAGTTTCGGATGACTGGAAGACCCTCCAGTACGCTTTTATTTTATTGCAATTTACTTTCCGCAATTTACTTCCTCGCAATTTACTTTATCGCAAATGCATTTATTTTTCTGCATGATAAAACAACTCGTTGCATGAAAACCCACACCTTTAGGATAGTCCCTAAAACCGAAACCAAAACTAAATTAAAAGTCATTGCAAGATAAAATTCACCGCGACAACATTTCAAAATATAAAACAACTCAAAATTTAATCACAAAACGTAACATAAAACTACAATTGCAACTAAATTAAAACGTCCTGTTGGATGATCGGGAATACCTCTGATGATGTAACCTACGTGTCGCTAACGGGATTTCCCACGGCCTAAATGAAAGTGTGGAACTCATTCAGCTGAGTTTAGCAAATTCATTCGGACTAAGTGAATCCGATAAAAATAATGATGCCGAAGGATGGAACCGTGGGATCTTAACCGGTGTCGTTATAATCAACTTTAAGATTTGTTTTAATTAAACACAAAAACACTTGAAAAATTAAGACTTCTCTAAACCAAAACACTTTTCTCATCCCCTGATTTATGACTTCTAAAATTGAACCTCTGCAACAACAAGGAGCTCGGAGCATGGTGGGCAGCACGGCCATCGTCATCGAAGAAACTCGAGTCTACTTCAGCAAAGCTTTCTTAGAATTAAATAACCAAGCCATAGGACTTCGAGGTAGTTTTCCTAGTGCAACATAAATCCTCAACCTTCGTTAGGCATTTGCATTGCAAATTAAGCCCTAACCGGACTTAGGATTCCGAGGTAGTCGTCTGATACGACATAAACCCTCACATCTTCAAGGCTATTTGTATGATTCTATCATATAAATATAAGTCCTAATTAATTAAAATTGGCAAGATCAAAACATTCAAATAAATATTAGGACTTCCTTAAATCCAAGCCAAACAATAGGATAGTCGGGAAATTACCGAAGTTCACTTCGAATCTGTGATTTCTCCTACTTTTCTTCCTTTGGATTCACAAAACAAAATGTTCCAAATTTGATCCATTCCCTATTGAAATTCCAAAACTCAATCCCTTGAAAACTTAAACTTTGAAATCCTCGAGAGCGCAATTATTGATTATTATCGAGAGTTTTCTTAGGTGATTCCCGTCACTTAAGATGTAATTAACTATGTGGGCTTGCCCTTATAGGGAATTTTGAAGAACCTGTGTAATATAAACCCCGTTTAATGTTTTCATATTAAGCAGGGAAATTTTGTCGACTTATAAAATTGGTTCGCGGACCAAACGGATGTCACAAATCTTCTAGTTTATTTAATCGAGCCCCACCGTCAAGCGATGTGTCTATCCTTGAGGATAGATACACGGCTCATGGTGCGGTACTCATTTATATAAACTATTTGGGATGTGAGATCGGTTTAATCTCATATCTTAAAACCTTCAAATTTAAAATTATTTTCCAAAAATCAAATACTACTTTTCCAAATTATTTATTTTAATTAAATTAAAAATTCGCCGACGATTTCGTTAGCGACCCCTTTTCAAAATAAAACACAACCTAAAAATAATGCCGACATGATTTTCTCAGCGACTACTTCGGGAAAATTCTTCTCTCCATTTTAATCAAATAATTTCGCTTTCAAAAGTCGGTAGTGTATCCATGTCCCTAGTGGATCAAACTACCCTTCTTTCCGTTGGAATACTATGTTCATTTATACCTCGAACAAGTATAGCTAACATTCTCTCGGATTTAGGAGCCACCGTTTAGTACACCCATAAACAGAGAGGTTCCGAGATCCTTTTACCTCATTTTCGAGGTGGGGCGGACCCCCAATCAGTGTTAGTTTAGGAATGATCCTTCGAGTCGGGAAGTCTTGCTTAAGACTCTCTTTTCCTTTCCAACTCCGAATCGGATTCCTTACATTTTCTACACTTTTGAACATTCCGTTCTAAATAAACAAACTCTCTAATAAGTGATTCTTTTAACAAATAATTCTTTCTTATAAATACATGAACAAAAATGAGTTCGGACTCTTTTCAATTCCTTTCTTTTCGTCCTAAAGAAAAGAAGCATAACTCGGGACCGACAAACCGAATCTACCCCGCGAAATGGAAGCCCCGAAACCGATTTTCTCCTTCACCAACGGACCGGACTTCGCCGTCTATAAGGATGAGCCGCCCGACAATGGGGTCATCCGATTTGGACAGGATTTGAAAACACGAACGTCAAGGTCACCGACGCCTCCCTCTTCGCACCGACAAACAAGGTATCCGAAGCTAAGGAGCCACCGCTCGAGTTCAACCTCAGGTCGACCCAAGAGTTTCCTCCCCCGCAAAGGGTCCCGACTAGGAGGAGTACCGCCGTCCGCTGGAGGATCGTTCTCACTACCCCCACCGGTCTAGTTGTTTCCGCACCTACCCCGACTTCGCCAAATCAAAGGGGAAAGAAATCCACAACTATGGTAAACCCGTTACCGCGGAGGGTACGGATCTTCCCGTAAGACCTTCTCGTCTTCGAAATCGGGTCCAGGCTCAAAGATCCCGTCGCCGACAAAGACCCAAAGAAGAAATAGAAATAGAAGGATCGCCGCAGAAGCCGTAGCCGCCGAGATTGCTTTCCTGGAGGAAATCCCGGAACTGCCTGAATATACACCGCTACCAGAATATACACCACTGCCTGACTACATACCACTTTTGGGAGGAAAGCAGGTTCCATCCCCTCTCCGCCGCAAAGGATGAGGAGAATGTTCGCAAGATTGCTGCCACATTACCTCAGCCCGCATACTACAACGATAGCCGCAAGAAAAGAACTAGAACTACGCCGTTTCGCTCGTACCGCAAACTTTGGTAGAAAAGCTAGCAAGGAAGGAAAACTGCCCCGTATCGGAAATTCTACGAAGGATAGGGCGGGTGCCGGTCAAATCCCGTCTTGGGCCCCGAGTAGAGCCCACCGTCATGACAGAAAAGCCAAGCAAAAGAATGAAGGCTAGCCCGCCCGTCGTAGTATCGTGACTACAAATTGGGAGGATACCACCTTCCAAGCATTTCGGCCGATGTGACCATCCGGTCCTGGACCTTCCGCCGCTAGAAGGATGGTGTGGCGTCCCACTACGTGGCGCTGAGACCGAAACAACAGCCCCGAGAAAGAAAGTCTCGCCAGGAGGCTTCGAATCCGAAGAAAGTGCTACCGCGATAAAGGGGACTCGTGAAAAGGGACCCGGCAACCATCGCATGACAACCGCAAAGACACACAGAAAGCTCCGCTAGAAGATGCCATGGAAAAGCCGAGAACCGACATCCGACGGTTGGCAAAAGAAAGAGAAGAAAAGTTCGGAGATGAGATCGACTCATCGGAATTCATGGACAACGAATATGCGAAATCAACATGGTCGAGACACGAGCTTCATCGCTTCTCAAGGTGCTCCCGCAGACTCGCAGAAAGAGAGGAGCCGAACCGATGAAGAGACAGCCTTCAGAAAAAGACGACACAATCGCTCAAATGGCGAAGAGGATGGAAGAGATGGCCGTAGCTCCGGCCACTTCCGCAGTCAAATACAACCACATGGAGAAACACCCCGCAGGTCATTCACATCGTAGACGGAGGAAAGGAGATTACATCCGTCAACTGGGGATGACCAACCGAAAAGGATACAACACAAAGTATGATCCCCGAAAAGGATATCAAGAACTCGGTAGAACAGCAGAAGTGCGAGAACGGGACATCCATTCGGACGGGTAGACCTTACCCGTAAGAATTCGACGCCGTCCAATACCCGAAAGGCTTCGTACCACCTCTCGTTCAAGACTTTCGACGGAACCGGGAACCCCCGACAAGCATGTTGCACACTTTCGTGCCAGCTTGTTGCAATGCCGGCGGGAGCGATGCGCTACTCTTTCTGACAGCTCGTCGCCAGCTTGTCGTGAATCGCCTTCGACCGGTACGTCAGATTACCCAATGGCTCGGTGAAGACATTCTCGCAGCTAGAGAGCCTCTTCATCAAGCGATTTGTCGGAGCTCAAGCACCACATCACTATAGGTGATTTAGTGGTAGAGAAACAAAGGCCGAATGAAACTTTAGTGGATTACATACTTCGATGGAGAAATTTAAGCATGAAGTGTGAACCACAACTGCAAGAACAACATGCAGTCGACATCTTGCTTAAAAGCATTCACGGCCCGATAAAGACTTCTCCTCAAAGGATTCACTATTAAGACTTTCGAGAAGTTGTTAAGCAAGGCCGGAAGCTTGCAAGAAGAGGCGAAGCAATTAAGTTTTGCCGACAAGACGGACAAGCGTAGCCGGTGAAGACCTTCGAAAAGAAATCCGGATTATCGCAGCAGCTTGATAAAGGCAAGCAACCGATGCAAATACCACCGTAACGGCCGCAAGAACCACAACAGAACTACCAAGAACCCCGGTCCAGCCTATCGCCGTCTCCGCAAGATGAACAACCGCCTCGTCCGCAACGTACATTAAGGGAGCTTCGAGCAGAGAATATCCGTTCAAAAATGAAGCAGCACCAAAGATGTTCCGTAGCCTAATGAAGACTCCGCATTTCCAACGCCGTAGCCTAAAAGACCGGAGGAAGTCAACAAGAAAGGTGATCCCAACTTTTGCCCCTACCATCGGATGCTCGGGCACAAGATGAAGATTGCATTACCTTTAAAAGTTGGCTCAACGACAACCTTCGGAAAGGAAATATAACGATCCCGAAGGAGTACATGAAGGAACCCCGTAAAGGAGGTTCCGTCAATGTTATCTCAACCGATCCCGTCATTCCGATAGATCCCTATGCAACCGACGATGGATGGACTACCGCTCGGACAAGGTCTTCGAAGAAGATTTTAGACAACATCCGAACCGCTTCGGTGCGAGCTTCAATTCGTAGTTCGAGACCCGTTAAGCCGGTACTATCACTCGCGATGGAAGAACCACCTCGACAGAGACAATCGAAGAAAAGAAGAAAATCGACGAAGAAGAGAGGACCGAGACTCCTAAGGCTAGACTAGGGGCCGCTTATCCTAGGATAGTTGTTTCCGATTCGGGGAGAAATCCCTCGAACCTCTCGATTTTGTATGATTATCTCGCTCACTTCGGTGGGATCATATAATGATAAGGGTGATGGCGTTGGCTACGTTTTCGATCGTTTCTAACGATTACGTAACTAGCGACAATCCGGACATCGACTTCGATACCAACAACAATTCTCAAATCATACACGATCTCGACGAGCAAAATAACGAAGAAGGCATCCATCAAGGAGGCTACGAGAGTTCAACAAGCAACGGATCTATCTCGTGAGTTTCGAGGAGATCCAATCACGATAGAGTTAGAACCTTCGCATTCCGAAGATAATCCGAAAGAACCCGTCATTCCGATTCAGGAGGAGACACCGCAAACTCAACTCTAGATTCGAAGAAATTACGTAAGTCAACTTAAGAAGTGGAAAAGTTCTACCTCCAAGAATGGGTCCAAAAGACAAAGGAAAACAGGTGGTTGTTCAAGAAGAACCAACCCCAGCAGAAGAAATACCCATTCGAGAAGAAGTCGAGACGCATGAGAACAAAGTGGACTACAACGTGCTAGCCCATCTTAGGAAACTACCGGCCAAACTGAGCATTTACGACGCTCTCATCTTATCAAAGGAGATGAGAGAAGCTCTGATCAAGGCCTTACTTGATCCTGAAATTTGCTTAGCTCAAATGGCCGGAGATTCCTTAAATGAGGTTTGCTTGTTAAAGGAACAGCGAGGCGTTACCTTCACAGACAATGACCTACTACTTGGGACAGCAGATCACAACCGACCGTTGTACATTTCAGCCATAATCGGAAAATTTACACTCTCCGGAGTATTGGTGGATCCAGGAGCATCAATCAATATAATGAGTCTTCGAACACTAGCATACTTGAAATCGATGCTCGCGAGCTCGAAGCGTACAAAATGTTATTAAGAGGATTCAACCGTAAAGGAGAAAGAGCCCTCGGTCAATAACGCCATCGATGAAGACCGGTGACTTAGCAAAGACAACCGCAAAATTTCACATAATCGATTCGTAAATGTCGTTCAACGCTCTACTCGGGCCGATCATGGATACATGAAAACAGGATGGTACCATAATCTCTGCACCAGTGCATCAAATACTACGATGGAGGGGAACAGTGCATCAAAGGAGACTTGCAACCATTCTCCGTACATGAGATTAGAATCCATGAAGATGCATCTTATTATGCACCGCCAAAGAAAACGATCTTCTCCAGAGATACCGTAACAAATGAAGCAAAGAAAGTTCGAGACAACGAAGAACCTGAAGTTCTAGTCCAACAGTCACTCACCACTCCCTTCCGGCGAGATGGTGAAGGTTTCTCCACAACTCGCATCCGAGGTCGAGGCCGGGGACGAGGCCGTGGTAGAGACACTAGGACAATCGGATGTAAGAAACCAACCATCAATGTCGATCGGAATGATAGCTCTGAAGAAGAAAAAGAAATCAAGCAAGAAGCAGCAACAATAAGTCGAAAGAAGCCGCAATACAAGATCTCCCTCGAAGATGAAAAGAACGAAGAATACAAATCAATGTACGAGAAGATTAACCACTACGTACATACTATGACCCTAACTTCGATCCATTCTAACAAGATCGAGGGTATGGTGGTCAAAGAGGTACGTAGTGACGGTGCAAAGCCGATCAAATTCTACCGTGGTGCTTCTTCCTCCAAAACTGAAAATAATGTACAATTCGAAGATGTCACTTCATCAGAATTAATGGAATTACCTTTGAGTGGTACTCTCCCCGTGTTCAAAATTTAATTCAACGTGGTTTCTTACCTCGACAATGGACAAAAGGTCAATCTCAACATTTTGAAAAATTATGGAATAACTCCGTCGTCCACCCAATTCAAAGTATGGACTCGGATTCGGCACAGTAGGGTCGGCTGACGATACCGAATTTTGCTTGGTTGTCACTTGTGAATCCAATGAAAACCGCATGGAAACTACAGTACGAACTCGAAGATGTACAAATCGAGACGCTCCACCGAATTCGAAGAAGAAATTAAATCCACAATAGATGAGTTAACGGAAGTTAACTTAGGTACTAGCGAAGAGCCTAGACCTACCTTTGTTAGCTCCTTACTCAACAAAGAAGACTTCGAAGAAATAATCAAATTATTAATGGAATTTAATGACTGTTTTGCTTGGAACTACGATGAAATGCCAGGATTAGCTCCAGCAGGTTGCAGCCCATAAGCTAGGAGTGGATCCTACTTCGTTCCAGCCGACAAGGTCCCGTAAGAATGCGTCTAGAAATCGAACAACAAGTCATAGCCGAAGTTAAAAAGCTAATAGACGCTAAATTTGTCCGTGAAGAACAATACCCGACTTGGCTAGCCAATGTAGTGCCAACGAAAGAAGAATGGTCGATCGAATTTGTGTGGACTTCAGTAGATTTAAACAAGGCATGTCCAAAAGATGAATTCCCTCTACCGATCCTGCAACTAATGATCGACATTGCTTCAACACATGAAATATTCTCGTTCATGGATGGATCTTCGAGATACAACCGGATAAAAATGGCTCCGTAAGATGAAAAGCTTACAAGCATTCGTAACGCCGATCGGAGTATTTTGCTACACAATGGATGCCATTCGGATCGAAGAACGCAGGAGCGACCTACCAAAGAGCAATGACAAGAATTTTTGATGATCTCATCCACAATCAAGTCGAATGCTACGTGGACGATGTGGTCATCAAAAGCAAAGTAAAGGAAAACCACTCGTATGATTCGAGAATTGTTTTCGAACGATTAAGACAATTTAACCTTAAGATGAATCCCTTAAAATGCGCCTTGGCGTCACCTCCGGAAATTCTTAGGATTCGTTGTCCGACATCGTGGAATTGAAATCGACCCGGAAAAGATTAAAGCTATCTTAGAAATGCCGCCTCCCAAAACCTTAAAACAACTACGATCTTTTCAAGGGAAGCCGGCATATCTTCGACGCTTTATCTCAAACTTGTCGTGTAGGTGTCAGCCTTTCTCGCACTGAGTTAAAAAGGACGCCAAATTTATTCGAGAAGAGAAATGCCGAAGGCCTTCGAGGACATTAAACAATATTTAATGACACCTCCCGTCTTAGCAGCCTCGGCCTCGAGTAGACCGCCGATACTTTACACCGCGGCTTTAGACGACTCTCTCGGAGCCCCGTTAGCCTGAGTCAATGATGAGGGTAAAGAAAATGCTCTATACTACTTAAGCCGTCGTTTACTTCCGACGGAAGCAAGGTATCCCGCAATTGAAAAGCATTGTTTGGCCTCGATCTTCGCCGCTCAAAAGCTCGTGCACTACATGCTTTCTCACAAGGTCAACCTCGATTTCGAAGTTTAATCCATTGCAATACTTGATGACTCGTCCAACACTTTCCGGCGGACTTGCCGATGGTCAATGATATTATCGCAATTCGATATAACTTTCGTGCCTCTTCGTGCCGTAAAGGGACGAGTCTTAGCAGTACTTCCTCGCAAAGACACCCTTTGCCGGCAGAATCTCCTCTCAATGATGATTTGCCGCATGAACAAATAATGAACCTAGAAGACCCCGATGATCGATGTTGGGAATTATATTTCGACGGAGCATCTTCAAGGCACAAAGACGAAGAATCGCAAGTGATAGTGCCCTGTAAGGCGGAATCGGGCTAATCTTTATAACACCGAGCGGGGGATGTTAAGATACTCCTACCACTCGACGTAACCATGTACAAACAACGGCGTAATATGAAGCCCTCATAACGGGATCGGAATTAACTATTCAAATGGGGATAACGTACATCAATATCTACGGGATTCACGCTTAATCATTCAACGTATCGTCGGACAATACAGTAATTTTTAAACCAAGACTCGAACAATACTTCCAAGATGCCATACAAATTGTTGGAACAAATTCCAAATGTGACAATCTACAAAATTCCTGAAAAGAAAATGCTTTAGCGAGATGCTTTAGCCCGTCTCGCAAAAAAATTTGCCTCGTTTGCAAGATGAATCAGTGGAAGTGTCAGCTCACGGACGTCGAGTCCTATCACAACTCGACATAGACACAATACACAAATCGAAAAGGAAAAAGAATCAACTAGCAAGAAGTGACGTAAAAACACGTAAGATCGGCGACAACCATTACTGACACTACCCGCAAACAGAAAGCTACCGGACGATAGGTCGCTAGACCCATCGATCAAGAAAAGAACTCGTCCTACGCATTAATAAACAACACATTATACGGAAGGTCTTTTCGATCAAATGTGGCTAAGGTGCCTAAGCGGGTCCGAGGCCCGTGAAATTGTTAAAGAGGTGCATTCAGGACTCGTGGCGCTCACCACCGGGTCCGAAGATGAAAATGAAAATTAAAAGACTAGGGTACTACCGGCCCTCGATGATGACCGACCGCATGAAAATCGCCAAGAACCGTCACCAATGCCAAGTGCACGGAGTGGTTCTACACCAACCTCCAAATGTGCCGCACCCGACAATTGCGTCGTGGCCATTCGAATGTCGGGGCACGTGATATAGTGGGTCCGATAGAACCACCATCTTCAAAAAGACATCGCTTCATTCTTGCGGCTACAGATTACTTTTCCAAGTGGGCGAGAGCAGCTCCACTTAGAGAAGTAAAAGCACACCACGTGCTACGCTTTTTCAAGAACCAAGTTGTCTACCGTTTCGGAGTACCGCCCGAGATCATCTCGTATAATGGGTCCGCATTCGAAGCACACAAATCAACAATTTTGTCGGAGACACGGAATCGACCGGCGATACTCGACAATTTACTACCCAAGAGCAAACGGTCTCGCTGAGGCTTTTAATAAAACTCTCGTTCAAATCTTAAAGAAAACCTTGGACGATAATAAGAGAAATTGGCACGAGAAATTGTTAGAAGCCTTATGGGCCTACCGAACAACTTTCATAACTCCTACTCAAGCTACACCTTACGCTCTGGTGTATGGGTCTGAGGCAGTTGTTACCTTTAGAGGTTCGAGCCTTCCTTCACTCGAATTGCAGCTTGCAAACAAGATCACGACGAAGAAAACGCCGGATTACGACTCGAAGAATTAGAAAGCTCGGAAGGGAAAAGACTTGCAGCCGCAACGTAATTTAGAACTATACCAAGCTAAGATGGTTCAAGCCCATGACAACCGGGTCCGCCCAAGAACCTTCAAAGTCGGTGACTTAGTTCTCGTTCTCAAGAGACCTATTCTCGCACACCGCAAGATGAGGAAAATTCGAACCCACTCGGGAAGGACCATTCGTGGTCGAAGCAAAGATACTCGTGAGGTTCCTACCAGCCTAGTGAATTGCCAGGGAGAACGACATATGCTTCCGATCAACTGGACGATACTTGAAAAAGTATTACGCTACCTGATGTCTCGAAGGAATGGATTCTTCATCCCTAAGAAACACGGGTGAAGTAATTACTTATGATTGGGTCCGAACCCAAAAATAATAAAATGTGCTAAGATAAATAAAATCATGATAATAAAGTTTTCCTTGTTTTCCTTTCCAAATCAAAGTCTCTTCCCTGATCTTATCCTACTTCATCCCTGTTAAATTCGAGAATAAAAAATATGTATAAAAAAAATGTATCTTTAGTAAACATTTTCTTAATGTTCTTGTTCTTAGTACAGCCCCTGATCCTTTTCCTTGTCTTTTCGCAGGGAAATGTCGAACGGGCGGTTGGTCCTGAACTTTAAGAATGGCGTAAGCCTCGCACTCGATGAAAAGAGGGTGAAAGATGGAGCGATAATCGAGATCGACTCGGATTTTGCACCAGCAGCCTACAAGTACGAGGAAAGTGACCGGGTCCCGCTAACCGAGAAGAACTACCCGGCAGTACAAGGATGAGAGTGGGTGGCCCAAGCCACCAATCCAACAACAAGAAAAGAAAAGCAAACACCGAAGAAGATAAGAAAATGAAGTCCGTAGTCGCTACAGCGGAGGGTAGGCTCGTCGCCGCCGCGCCCACGTAGATTCAAGAAGTTCGAAGGGCTACTCTCACGACCACGCAACGAAGAAATAAGAATCGCCGTATCCGTAAGATGTTAACAAAACTAGCCGCGACCACGCGACGAGACAATTGCTAATGCCAAGACACACATTTCAAGGACACCGGTTCACCGAGAACCCGGAGAAAGGAGGCCAGCTCCTAGGATAACAGAAAGAACCGTGGAAATCTCCAAAAGATCGAAGAAAGAAGGCTACCACGCCACCGGATAGAACCACCAATAATGCATGACCTTGCTGCGTAAGCAACCCCGGGGATGTCCCGACTGGCATCATCCCCGAGGAGCCAAGGTATGCGAGGGAACGTGAAGGGATTGAACCATATATCCCACAATATGTCACAAGGCCTCGCCATCTCAGCATCATTCCGGAATACGAGCTGGAGAGAATGCGTAATGTTGAAAAGAAAATTTTTGAATACTTCGAGAGAATTAAAGGAAGAAGGATCAACATACTAGAGGGCCTCGAGCTACATACCGACGTATTCTCGTAGTATGAACAACGAAGAAATCGTGGATTGTATCCGGATTTGAAGAGAATGGGCCGAGCAGGCCGCCCGAGGGAAAACACATACTCGGAACCCGGAGATGGATGCCAGGGAAAGGAAGAATCACAATACAATGCGGATGCTGCTACAACTTTGCTGAAGACAGAAAGGGAAACCCACCGGGGATACTCCGTCATGGGCAAGTAGATCCGATGCCATTAGTCATCAAGAGAATGGTAAAGAGATTGATAACATGGAGGGTACTGCCAGCAGATTGCATACCCAATAGCTGCATTATCAACATCTACAAACAGGGTGACTGCATACCCCCACATATAGATCACCACGACTTCGTCGACCCTTCCGCACGGTCTCTTTCCCGAACGAGTGTAACATCATGTTCGGATCCGACCTCCGGATAAGCAGGCCCGGGTGAGTTCCGAGGGCCAGTAAAGATACCTTTACCGGTGGGTTCCGTCATGATATCGCAGGGCAACGGAGCAGATATCGCTAAGCATTGCATACCGAGAGTGCCGATGGAGCGAATCTCGCTTACTTTCGAGAGAATGGACGACGAGCAAGATGCCTTACCATTTCCAACCGCACCCGCAGCTAGAGAACCTCCGCCTTACGAGTTGTGAGTTACATGGGAAATATCACACCTCCAACGTACATCCAGTCGGCACCCTCGCCAAGGATGGCTTGGAAGGTGATGTTATCGACCATGTACCCCACTATTCGTACATGGATTTTTGACGGATGCTTCTTTCGATGAACCAACAAAGATCATACACTCGTCCGTTTCGAGTCTACATGGATTGTATGAAATGTATTCCGCATCGAGTTGTACGATGTATTTTCAACATGATTGGAATGAAAGTGACCATGTCACATTTTTGGCCTTCACCTCTTTTGTGCAAATTGATTGGGAAACGCCATTAAAGTTAAATGAACTTCGAACAAAGAACAGAAAAGAAACAAAAAAAAAGATAAAAGAAAACTTTCTAAAAAAAATCTAAAAATGATGAACACCAAATTCACATGAACATTAAATAAACGATAAAATAAAATTTGAATCATTAAAAGATAAACGAAATCAACACAAATCTCAAATTCCATCCTTCCAAATTTCAGATTCAATTTCTTCCAAATTTCAAATCAAATCTTAAATCAAATTTCAATCGAGTTCAAACTCATCTCTATCAAATCTCAAATTCGATCTTCTAGATCTCGAATCAAATCTCAATCGAAAATTCAAATTCAAACTTTTGGGTCGAGGATTTTACATCCAAGACTGCACTACTTTAGGATCATTTTCCTATTGCACTGAAATACATCAAATTCAAACTTTTGGGTCGAGGATTTTACATCCAAGACCGCACCGTTTAGGATCCTTTTCCTATTGCACCGAAATACATCAAATTCAAACTTTTGGGTCGAGGATTTTACATCCAAGACTCGCACCGCTTTAGGATCCTTTTCCTATTGCACCGAAATACATCAAATTCAAACTTTTGGGTCGAGGATTTTACATCCAAGACTCGCACCGCTTTAGGATTCTTCCCTATCACATCGAAATACATCAAATTCAAACTTTTGGGTCGAGGATTTTACATCCAAGACTCGCACCGCTTTAGGATCCTTTTCCTATCGCACCGAAATACATCAAATTCAAACTTTTGGGTCGAGGATTTTACATCCAAGACCGCACCGCTTTAGGATCCTTTTCCTATTGCACCGAAATACATCAAATTCAAACTTTTGGGTCGAGGATTTTACATCCAAGACCGCACCGCTTTAGGATCCTTTTCCTATCAGACCGAATACATCAAATTCAAACTTTTGGGTCGAGGATTTTACATCCAAGACCGCACCGCTTTAGGATCCTTTTCCTATCGCACCGAAATACATCAAATTCAAACTTTTGGGTCGAGGATTTTACATCCAAGACCGCACCGCTTTAGGATCCTTTTCCTATCGCACTGAAATACATCAAATTCAAACTTTTGGGTCGAGGATTTTACATCCAAGACTACACTGCTTTAGGATTCTTTCCCTATTGCACTGAAATACATCAAATTTAAACTTTTGGGTCGAGGATTTTACATCCAAGACTGCATTGCTTTAGGTTCTTTCCCTATCGCAATGAAATACATCAAATTCAAACCTTTGGGTCGAGGATTTTACATCCGAGACCGCATCGCTTTAGGATCTTTTCCTATCGCAATGAAATACATCAAATCAAAATCAAACTCTCGAGGTTAAGGATTTTACATCCAACACCGCATTACTCCGAGATCTCTTCTCATCGCAACGATTCAATCTAATCAATTCAATTTTCTTTCAAGGTTGAAGATGTTACATCTAAAACCTCAAAATTCCAATTTTCCTTTCAAATCAAGTCCTTCAAATTAATTTTGACAAAACTTCAATCTAAATTGAAACTCCAAACTAAAATCCAAGCTCACACATCAAAACTTAAATTGAAACAAAATAAAATCTAAATCGAAATTCTCCCAGGTCATGTGATTTGGGATTCACCTCCTTTTCCTTTCCCCAGCGAGAGTTCTGGTATCTCCAGTTTTGGAAACATACCTGATACTCCCCAGCGGAAACTCTTCTACTTCGTCCTAAGTTCGTCACTGGACATCTCGTGTTAGTTTTGTTGATCGCTTCGGCCAACGCCATACGCGCGGTGTGCTCCGTCACCACCACACCTATCGGGGTCCATTTGTCGACCTCATTTTCGATGAGGTCTTCTCTTCTTCTTTAAGTACTTTAGATCTAGCCTTATGCTTTTCCTTTCGACTATCTTAGAGGACTAGAATCGGGACCCACCTTTAGAAATTCAAACCACTTCTTAACTCCCCGCAAACTCCACAAACTTGATCGTAGACCCCTAATCACCTAGAGGGTTGAAATCAAATGTGGAAGTTTAAAGGATGAGTTCCTATAGACTCTTTCGGCCTCAGACCGCCCCGCGCGGCCCTGGTCCGTGTAGGCCGACTTACACACACACTACACTTACACACTACACTTCCACACACTTCCTAAAACTACACTCATACCCAACTTGACCTCCTCGACTCATGTAGGTGATTCACATGGATGGTCCTTAACCCCTAAGCCCTCGCTAAGAGGTTAGGAACAACATAATGAATGCCTCAAATGAGTCCTTTCATGGCTCATATGGGCTTGATATGGCTTCATGGCTCAACCAAAATAATTTCTTTCCACTTAAATTCACCCAATCTTCAATTTCCCAAATTTTCAATTTTCGACCCCCGGACCCTACACCCGCTTACTCTACCCAAAACCCTCGAAATTACCCAAATTTCTCAAAAATTTCCAAATTACCCAAAATTTTCCAAAATCAATCCCAAACATCTCCACATCACTCAAATTGATCATCCATACCCAAAAATACCAAAAATTCCAAGAAAACCTCCTAATACCCTCCAAATACCCAAAATACCCTTCTTGGCCTAAAAATCCAAAAATTCAGAAAATTCCCAGAAAATTTCATAAAATCCCAAATATTCCCAATTTCATTTTGTCCAACTACACCATGGGCCAATTTTGTCAATTTACCCTACTTTTGTCAAAACCCCCAATTTGACCCATTTTAACCCAAAGTGAACCCAATGTCAAACCAAACCTTCCCAATTGACCCCAATTTTGGTCTAATTCAATTCTAAACTTCAATTCAACATCCCCAATACCAACCTAGACCAAATCCAAGTCCAATTTGATTGACATTTGGATCTAATCTCACTTTTGGCCTTAAAGCCCAATTTGGACCCATGACCCAAACCTAACTCAAACTCACTCAATTCAATTCCAATTAACCCCAAATCTTTTCTAAATCTTCCTTAACATTCCCACAAACAAAACACTAACATGATTTGCCCAAAATTTAGACCCAAACCCCACTCAAACTCAACCCAAGGTTAAAAGGCCCATTTTTGACCTAAACCCAAACCTAACCCAAATTCAACCCAATTCAAATCCAAATCACCCCCAATTTGTTTCAAGTCACTCATGACACATCCATGAGCTAAACCCAACAATTATTTGGCCCAACCTCTTTACAAAATTTCCATCCATGAATTCATTTTTAAATTTAAAGGCCCATTCCTTAAACCATTTTAAAAGCCCACTTCCACCAAATCCAAAACCCCAAAAAATTCTTCCAAAGCCCATATGACATTTCCCCTCATCATACTTTCAATTAAAATCATCCCTAAGTCCTAAACCAATCATCAAATAATTCTAAATGAAGCTTCATCCAAATTTCCACCAAATTATCCAAAATCCTTAAAATCCTTTTTTATGAAATCGACCAAACCTTTTCCCAAGCCAAATGGAGCCATGGAGCCATGCACAAGCCATATGCAAGCCATGAGAGCCTCTTTACATGTCACCATGCCATTTTGGGCAAAAGGAGGAGGCTCTTTTCTTAATTCCTAAAGGTGATTAACCACTTCCATGACTCCACTAAACCATGCTTAAGCCTAATCGTACTTGATCGCGACTTGATCCCACTAATCAAGCCGATCCAAATCACTTTCTCCTCAGCCTAAACCAGGCCTCTGGGTGGTGCACCTAGCCCAAATGGGTGGGTTGACCCATTTAGGTCCAAATTTAGCCATGCCCCATTCTACTTTGAATCAAAGCCTTTACACATGGCAATTGCCAATCGATTGCACAAACCTCCAGCCCCGACCCACCCGACCTCGAGGGTGACCCATGCTCGGCCGGCCGGCCACCGTGCCGCCGGAAAACACCATGGCCGAGAGCTCACATGTGAGCCAACATTGAAATTCTCACTTGCCGAGCCGCCCCATGCCCAGTGGTCACCATGGCCGATCTTCTCCTCACCAGCAGCAGTCGATCCCAAGCCCTAACTCCCCGCGAGGCCCTCCGACCAACTCTATTTAAACTCCATCCCTCTCGGCCATGAGAAGAGCTAAGCACAAACCTTGCCAAAACTCGCCAAAATTGTTCCGCACCTTCTCCACCCTTAGAGCACTTGATCCCCAGGTGAAATCCCCCGCCATTTCTCCTCTCGTAAGCTCAATTTCGTAGTCGAAATTCCACCCAAAACCAGGACACTTCTCCACAGGTGAGTCAATCCCCAAATCGATTGGCTCTACACCTTCACTCGCACCAAGGGAAGGTGTCCACCATCAAAAGCCCCATCTCCGAAGCCACCCGGGCTTGCTCCAGCCTCCAAGCTTTGTGATCGGGCTTGGTCGAAATCACATCCGTACAATTCACTGCACCAGAGACTTCATCCGGAGCTTCACGGATCCAATCGAAGGTGCAACAACTCTCGCATTGAAGCCACACTTCTCCGAGCCAAGGTATGAGCTAATTCTTCATCCCGAGCTTCCGGAGATTCTCCATTTCAAATGCCTTAGTTTCAATGCATGTTAACCGTATAGATGTGTTCGTCTCTTCAAGACGAATCCATAGAGTATAAGAACATAAAAATCCATCGAGAATCGAGCGAGATCTTAGGGATTTAGTGTGGACGCGCTCTAGTGGCGAGAACACTGGGGACGATGAACGGATGCCGTCCATTCGATACACGCGCGGACGGACGGCTCGGATGGCGTCGGGACCAGAGACGCGTGCGAGAACCGCGGGGCTCGGGCCGCCGACCTCAAGCGGCGGCGTCGAACGGGAGCGCGCCGCGCGGCCTTTCGGAGCCGCCGAGGATGCGCCGGCGCCGCGTGGATAAATAGAAAATTAGGGTATTTTCTTATTTATTTAATTCCCTAAACTTCAAAAATTCATATCTCCGTGTAGGAAAATCGTAAAAATAAAATAAAAATACCTCTTCGCTCAGCTGAATGAGAGGAGAATAATGTGGAAAAGAAATCACTTAATTTCATCAAGTATTTTATTTTTTATAATTTATTTACTCTCTGCATTATTTTAATTCTCCATGCATGCATACAATTCACCATGGCATGAGACCATAGGGCTTTTAAGCCTCTGAATTTGGGAACATTCCCTCGAATTTTCCAAAGTCGAGGCCATCCCTATGAAGAGTTATTGATTTTTCAAGTTCATGTCACTGTTTTGAGTATTTTAATTCCAATAAATAGCATGTTGTGAAATAAATTCTAGGAAAATTTGGTGATGTTCCTTATGACCAGAGAACCCTAGGAAAAATAGGTTTTGACTTAGTTCATTTAAAACAACCCTAATTGGCTTAAACACCCAAAATAGGTCTTTATTTAATTAGAGTTAACCAGGCATCAAATTGACTTGAAATCAATTCTCCACTGACCTTTAGGATCAGAGGAATCCACCATAAAAGTTTGAGGTCAATTGGACTTGGTTAGCCCCACTAATTGGGTTGATTAAGCCACTTAGCCATTTTAAACTTTAAAAATTCATAACTTTTAAAATACTTTTCAAAAATTCACCAAATTGGTTTTGGAGCCTCTCTGATATCAGGGGAACCTAAAAAAATTAAAATTTCAATTTTCTAAAAAAGTTGATTTTTAATAATATTTTAATATTTTTAATAATTAAAAAATAATAAAAATCACAAAAATAATAAAATTCACCAAAATGTCATATTTTGAATTTTAATCACTTAGGAACAAATCCCACATTTTTCTTAGGTCTATTTAGTGAGATATTAAATTTTAAAGCTTTAAGGTAATTTTAAAATTAAAAAATGTATTTTCTAGCATTTTCACTAAAATAATTATAATAAATCATAGAAAAATCAGAAAATTGCAAAATTTGCTTCTTTGATTTCCTTGATATCAGAGAGATTTTTGAAAATTATAAAATCCATTTTTCAACATTTATTTTATTTTTAAATTAATTAATACTCCAAAACTTAAAATAATTATAATAAAAATAATATAATTCAAAAAATCACCAAAATTAGTCCAAGTGCTTCTCTGGTCATTAGGAATGTCCCCTAATTTTCTTAAGGACAGAAACTTTCCTTTGGTCATGTTATCAAATTTTCCTTGAAAATCTCTATTTTCTACTAAAAATAATTATATAAATAAATTAAATATAGAAAAATCACATTTTCTCCTCTCATGTCTTTATTGACATATGAGTGAAGTCACATAAAAATTTCAAGTTCATTTGAGTTCAATTTAGTAAGTTATGAAATTATTAAGCTTAAAGGGTAAAATGGTAATTAATTTTTTTATCCCTTAATTAAAACTTTAGGTTTAATAAAAATTAACAAGTAAAATATTTGATCTTAATCTGATTTGGATGATTGAAATTCAAATAATTAAAAGGTAGAAACCCATTAAATAATTTTAAAATGATTAAACTTTAATTAAATAATGGATTAAATTTGGAAGAATAATAAAATCGGAATTATTAAAATAAGGGATATTTTTAGGAAGAGATTTATTCTTTAATTTAAAAATCCCTAAATTAATTATCTCATTAATACTCAATTCTTAATTAAAATGATAACTCAAATTTAAAATATTAAAAGACTTAATTAAATTATTAAACTCTTTTAAAATTTCAATTAAAATTAAAAATAAAATTAAATTAAAAATTAAATTAAATTAAATTAAATTAAAATTAAATTAAATTAAATTAAATTAAATAATTAAATTAAATTAAATAATTAAATTAAATTAAATCAAATTAAATTAAATTAAAACAAATTAAATTAAATTAAATTAAATTAAATTAAAATTAAATAAATTAAATTAAATTAAACAATCAAATTAAATTAAATTAAATTAAATAAATTAAATTAAATTAAATTGAATTAAATTAAGTTAAATCAAATTAAATTAAATTAAACAATTAAATCAAATTAAATTAAAATTAAATCAAATCAAATTAATTAAACATCAAATCAAATTAAATTGAACTATATTGAATTAAATTAAATTAAAACTCAATTAAATTTAGTTGAATTAAATAACATCACCTAAAAACGTAAGGAAATTAAATATGAAACAACTTGAACACTATTCCAAATTTAAACCCATTAACTTAAATTAAATCATTTGAACACCATTTGCCTCGAAAGCTTTAGTTATTATAACTCCTAAACGTAACATTAAATGAAATGTTACTTCACCTATAGGATATTCAAATGTCCTAGTTCACCGAGCAAGGATAACAACAAAACTCAATCCCTGGACGATTAATTCATTTATATAATTAAATTCATTTGGACTTAAAACAATCTCGTCAAGTATTGAAAAGATGTTTAAGATTCTCCTTAAGACTTCCTCAATATGATAGGATACTTATAAGAACAATTGAACTTAATTATTCTTCGATGAAGAAAATCGTCCTCAAACCAAAACACAAAGAACCTAGACGTCATAGAAATGACTAGCTATAGGATTAGAACTTGGTAGAAAATCATAACCCTTACCTTACCTTTACCTAGGAACTCGCTTAAATATTCTAATTGTGTTTTAAGTGTAGCTTGGGATGACGGGAAGACCCTCCGAGTACGCTTTTATTTTATCAGCAATTTACTTTCCCGCAATTTACTTCCGCAATTTACTTTATCGCAAATGCATTTATTTTTCTGTATGATAAAACAACCGTTGCATGAAAACCCACACCTTTAGGATAGCTCTCAAAACCGAAACCAAAACTAAATTAAAAGTCATTGCAAGATAAAATTCACCGCGACAACATTTCAAAATATAAAACAACTCAAAATTTAATCACAAACGAACATAAAACTACAATCGCAACTAAATTAAAACGTCCTGTTGGATGATCGGGAATACCTCTGATGATGTAACCTACGTGTTGCTAACGGGATTTCCCACTGTCTAAATGAAAGTGTGGAACTCATTCAATCGAGTTTAGCAAATTCATTCGGACTAAGTGAATCCGATAAAAATAATGATGCCGGAAGGATGGAACCGTGGGATCTTAACCGGTGTCGTTATAATCAACTTTAAGATTTGTTTTAATTAAAACACAAAAATACTTGAAAAATTAAGACTTCTCTAAACCAAAACACTTTTCTCATCCCCTGATTTATGACTTCTAAAATTGAACCTCTGCAACAACAAGGAGCTCGGAGCATGGTGGGCAAGACGGCCATCGTCATCAACAAAACTCCGAGTCTACTTCGAGCAAAGCTTTCTTAGAATTAAATAACCAAGCCATAGGACTTCGAGGTAGTTCGCCTAGTGCAACATAAATCCTCAACCTTCGTTAGGCATTTGCATTGCAAATTAAGCCCTAACCGGACTTAAGATTCCGAGGTAGTCGTTCGATACGACATAAACCCTCACATCTTCAAGTGCTATTTGTATGATTCTATCATATAAATATAAGTCCTAATTAATTAAAATCGGCAAGATCAAAACATTCAAATAAATATTAGGACTTCCTTAAATCCAAGCCAAACAATAGGATAGTCGGGAAATTACCGAAGTTCACTTCGAATCTGTGATTTCTCCTACTTTTCTTCCTTTGGATTCACAAAACAAATTGTTTCAAATTTGATCCATTCCCTATCGAAATTCCAAAACTCAATCCTCGAAAACTTAAACTTTCAAATCCTCGAAAGCAGAATTATCGATTATTATCGAGAGTTTTCTTAGGTGATTCCCGTCACTTAAGATGTAATTAACTATAGGGGCTTGCCCTTATAGGGAATTTTGAAGAACTCGAGTAATATAAACCCCGTTTAATGTTTTCATATTAAGCGTGGGAAATTTTGTCGGCTTATAAAATTGGTTCGTCGGACTAAATGGATGTCATAAATCTTCAGTTTATTTAATCGAGCCTCACTCATTGCAGCAGTGTCTATCCTTAGTGATAGATACACGGTTTGTGGTGCGGTGCTCGTTTATATAAACTATTTGGGATGTGAGATCGGTTTAATCTCATATCTTAAAACCTTCAAATTTAAAATTATTTTCTAAAAATCAAATACTACTTTTCCAAATTATTTATTTTAATTAAATTAAAAATTCGCCGACAGATTTCTGTTAGGCGACCCCTTTTCAAAATAAAACACAACCTAAAAATAATGCCGACAGCTTTTAGAGTTAATCACTCCTAGAAAACGTTATCTCTTAGGAAAACTCTCAACTAAAATAATAGCTCTCTCATTTTAACTGATCACACAGTTTGATTTCAAGGTTGTTAATTTTGAATTCAAGGGATTAAATCAAAATGAAGCAGCTCTTATCATAAGCTAAAGGAGAAAGTGTATGTTTAAGTTCTATAATGTTTTAGGTTATCATATGAATGGGCTTAAAGCTTTGGAAGTTGACATTAATTTTAGGTTTGAGTTGTCTAATTTAGTAGAGATTTTGGGCTTATAATATAACAATACGAGATAGTGGAAATGCTTTAGATATGATCTATCATATACCAAAGAGCTAACAAGATTGCCTATAAATCTAAACTAAAATGAACTTTACTGATATAGATTGGAAGCTTAAATCCATTCTAAATAGGAAAAGATGGGATTTACAGACTTCACTCCCACTGAGAAGTGAAGTATAACCCAACTCTTATAGGGTTACAACCCCTCCTCAAGATGGTTGTCAACTAAGCCACACACGCTTCAAAACTATGAGACCGGTAACATGCAAAAGTGGATGGGTAGGGTTATCATCAATTAGAATGATTATGTTGAGTTTTATGACTTGACCCTAATGATCAAGCGGCCTAGGTATATAGGCACTATCTAATAAAAAATTTTATGATTTAAATTTTTTATAAAATTTTTTATTTTTTAGCTAGATTGATTTTGGTATTGAAAGTCATATGTGTGCAATTTAATGTATGAATACATGCTTGGAAAGTCAGTTTATGTCTAATCAAGTGTAATTGGCAGCCTTCCCTAAAAAAGTGATCATTCTCACTATTTAGTTGTCCCATTAGTTCAATGAGTAGAGTGTCAAGCAAAGGAGTGTGCCAATATACAACACATACGATATAGTTTCTCGTATGATTTCTACTAAATTCTATTGATTATATCCTATGAGTTTTAACTTTTTTTTTTATTTTTGAATTATTTTAAATTTTAAGTTTAAATGTATTTGCACTTTACCAACTATTTTTTACTAATTTATCATAGATTTACACTTGAGAAATGATTTTGTTTATGTTGTGCTGATTATAAGTGTTGAACATGTAAAATGAAGTCAAAGCATGCGATATAGTGTTATCTGGCATCATCATGCCAGAATAGGGAGTGACCATTCCAGAATCGGCTTGACCATGCCAGTTTCGAGCGCGACCACGCCGGTTTCGAGTATGAACAAGCTGGTTTCTGGCATGATCACGCCGCTGAACGTTCATAATCTTATTTTGCATGATTAGTTGCCTATTTTGGACTTATTGACGGATTTGGAGAGTTTGGATGTCTATTTTGGATTCTTAATGTAAAGCCTAACTTGTTTGTGTCATGAGAGAAGGTCTTCTTGGCCTCTTCTTGGCCTTGGAAGAACTTCTGGAGCAGAGAAGAGTTGGAGGCTTCTAAAGGCAAGAATTAGAGAGAATTTAAGTGCATTATTCTTCTTCCTCTCTTGATTGAAACGTTCAAGTGTGACTTTTTCCTCTATTTTGTGAGTTGTGATGGATTTTGTATGAGAGAAAGGATTGCTACTATAAGTTTAACATTTTTATGTTTCTCGCAATGAAGTCCTGCGTAGTTTTCCTTGTTGTGATTTTCTCGATGATGCGTGATTAATTTGTTCTATGATTTAGAGGTAGTGGATTTAATTATGATTTTTCTGACAAGTTCTTTCGTTAGTGGTTTTTTATGCTTTTATTGCTTGGTTGACCTATAAATGTCATTTACTTCTAGTCTAACCAACTAGGATGTTAAATTTTTCCTGAAACTACAACTTCTAACATCTTTGTAGTGGAAATTAGGGGTTAACCACATAATTCCTAGAAGATAGACATATTTCAGTGTAAGTTTACAATTATTTCAGAGGATCAGAACATTTATATGGAAGTCATAGGGTTTGAGAAAGCCTCGGCTTCATAGATTTTATGTTTTTTTTTATCTAGGCATAGACATAAGGAGTAAAATATCCTCGATGGACATCAATCAAGTATGAAAACTTTTAGGAAAGCCAAGATTACCATGATCCCCAAATCACAGAGGCAAGAGCATCATCATCCTTTAGGGAACTCACAAGATCTTTTCCGCTATTCCTATTTTCTATTGTTGCAATTTACTTTGTTTTCGCTTGAATCATAGGACTTTAACCTCTTTTACAATCATTTCAAACTAGGTTCACTAAATTAGTAAACAAGAGCTTTTCCTACATAAATTATTAAGAATTTCTTCGTGGGATCAATACTTGGACCCTTAGACTGCATACTTGACACGTGCACTTGCGTTACACAACCAACCTACTACGCGGTAAGTTTTGGCGCACTAGTTATCTTTGAGCAAAAAATTTTTATTGGCACAAATTGTTTACACAAATTTTGTATTTTTAAATTTAGAAAAACTATAGTTCAAGAGTGATTCGAAGTCATTTTGAAGGAGTTATGATCAAATTTATAGTTTTACTATTGTATTTTATTTCCTGATTGTCATCTCAAAGGATACCTATACAAGGTAGAAATTAGGAGCATAACTATACTTTTTCAAAAATAATGGATCGTTGAATAATTTTTATGTATGACTATTTTTCATGCATGAGAACCCTAAGTGCAAAATTTTACATAAAAATTGTGTCTACCACCAAAATGGTTTACAAGGTTTTCATATTTGAATATAAATATCATTCAACTTACATGATGTAATTTGGATCTTTGGATTAACTTATGAAAGAAAAGATAATTTTAGGTTCTACGACAATAATCGTCATGCATGAAAATTTAACTTGAAAAATTTCACATAAAAGTTATTCTGATTGATGATCATCTACATCATCTTTATTAGTGACAATAAGCCTTATGAAACTTTCAGGATAAGCTTTTCAGTCTTATAATAGTCTCAGAAGAGAAAATAATAATCTCAGAGTTTCAGTCGTTTGGGCTGATTTTAGGGTTATCTCTGAAGTTAGTTATATTGATTGTGTTTGATGATTGTTTTGGTTTCCTTTTGATTTTATTGAGTTGTAAATTCAACTTTCTAAAGTTAAGGGTTGTTCAAGTCAGAACTCAAGTGAAGTCCAATTAAGCTCAAGCCAGTGAAATAAGGTTGACCCCTTGGGCCACCTGAGAACCGCTTTGAGGGCCTTTTATCCTTAACGTGTTAAAGGGTATTCCTCATGTCACTGAGACCAACTGAAGAGCTTATTCCTCGAAATCTTCCTCTTTAACCGTATGATCCATTAGGAATGATGATTGCCTGAAATTGCCAGGTGCAGGTAAAATCCTAATTGTTGCAACATGACTAATCAACACACTTTCAGAAAGTTGGGAAAAGTATAACGAGCAACCTAAATTTTAGCATGTTGCAGGGCACCATAACTTCCTCTTTCCTGACAGGTCAACTTCAAAGAGTCTGACATCTCCCTTCCCTAACGCTGTATCTCAGTGGAAATGTTCCAATGACTCTGATCACGAATAAAACATCAACGACGCCTCCACTCATTTGATATTTTGTAAGGCAAACCGACTATCTTCAATGAAGTGGAAAACATGACAAGACTATTGCTCTGTGTCTTCACCATAAAAAGCATGATGAAACAAATTCATCTTCCAAAAGAGGCCTCCCGCTTGAGCATGCATTATAACTATCATTATACTAGCTATCGAGTTGGAGCTTATGCATGCAAGAATGAGCCCGAAGAAATTCAAAGTGTCAACTAACTTGGCACACAAGCGAAAACACAGACCATCATGAAAGTACTCGATGAAGAAATTTATCTCATGCTCGTACACAATATTATAAGTTTCATCCTTTCTCACATCTCTTAAGATTATGAAAGGCGCCAAATTTAAACTCTGACTAAGCTCTAGCCACCTTGTATTCTTCTACCCATAACCTCTCTGAATCTAAGCCAATAGAAGGAAGCTTTCTTTCTTTCCATGACCAAACTCCATCGAAATGTCCTAAGGAAAAGTACACACTCAAGAAATGCTTGGAAGACAAAATAAGTCAGAGTGAGAGAGATAATGAGTTGTCTTCTTTTTAATAAAGATCACGGGAAGTACAATAGATACAGATTCAAAAAAGACTTATTAAATATAAGACATAAACAAGGAAGAGGAATCAAAATAATAAAAAAACAAAGCATCGTTCAAAGAAATCCTCTTTTCATTCCAAGAAAGAACAAGTACAAATCAAATGAAATAGCTGAATACATAAATCATATAACCAAATACACATTCAAACATAAGAATGAAATGTCATTTTTCCATATATCTTCCATGCTAATGGCTTCCAAGTTGAAGATGAGCTAGAGTACCTCATGATCACCCATAATTGTCAAGATTCTTAGCTCTGAAATTGCTTAAAAAAATGCAAATGTAGCTTTCATGGCCTCCACCTCCTTTCAAATCGTCGATGTGAAGTGGACTCTGCTTCCATCATTCGGAGAAAATGATTCCACTCCCAAAATCTGCTCTTTGTTCTTGGAGCTTCAGATCTACGAACGACTCTTTAGCTTCCAATTTAGCGATATTACATTGGGCCTCAGCCAGTTCTCCTTTCAAATAATCCTTATACACCTATCTATCTCTTAGAGAAGAGAGGAATCTACCGTATAATCAATGCTCAGCAGACATCTCTCTACAAGATCAATGATCTCCACTACAATTATGTCAACTTCTTTAGTGTCAGTCATAGCATGTTCTTCCCTTTCCAAGAGCCCCTGGACCTCTTTCCTGATAACTCCTAGTCGTCTTGTGCCTTGCTTCAACAATTCCTCTAAAAGCATCAAATTGTTACATTTATCAATGGAGAAAACACAAGACGAACAAGGTTGAGGTATGATACCTCCATCGAAGAATGTATCATCACCTTGGTCTACAATTAGGCCGCCATCAGTTGGATCCCAAAGAACTGCATCTTCAACCTGCATGAGGCCTCTAAAATCCTACCTTGGCTAGAGGACTAGCCTTTCAACCTACCTAAAGGTTGAAACCTAGTCAAATAAAATGAATTAGTAAAGTTTGGACAGAAGAACACAAGTTAGGAGCAATTATCTCCAAATGAGCTTGAATCAACAAAGGCTAGCTGAAGACATTGTTCTTGCTCCACTAGTACGCTGGGAGGAAGAGTTTCCCCTTTATCTTTCAAATCCAAGAATGCATTTTCAGGAATCAACTTCTCCCTCAATGTTCTAGCTATTTCTTAAGTTCCCTCTAAAAATAAATCATTTCTTCTTCTGCCTCCTGCTTTATCTCTCGTTCACTATGACGAAGATCTCCACCATAAGGTCAAGCAAAAACTTCATCTTTCCCAGGAAAATGGTTCTATCTCCTATCCTAAAGGAAAATAATGCCAATGAAAAGCATACGGCTATAGCCTTTATTTTTTGCACCAATGTATATAAAACCAAAACCAAAGGGAGTACAAATCATTTAAGTTCTCATAAAGTTCATCATTAATATCCCTAACCTAACTTTTGTACTTTTTTTATAAAATAGTATGAGATGATTTTAACAAACAAATATCTGAATATATAACATGTTTAAACACACACTTCCTCTAGAAATCCTCATAAGATCTCAACAGGCATGATAGGCCGAATCGTACCTCTTTTTTAAGGGAAAACCGCAATGTTCGAGGAAAAAGTAAATTTTATAAATCATAAGCGTAATGCCAGGGACAACTCTCTATAAAAAATCACAAAATTTCCCGAGGTGAAAGCCCATCCTGAAGCGCTGTTGATGCATAGAGAAATTCAATTCCTCCTTAGATAAGCCAATAAGCCTCCAAAGTCAAGTGGATTCATTCTTGAGATAAAGCCTCTTTCTCACTTCAAAGGTCTTGAAGGGATTGAACAATTTTTATTATCTCATTTTTCTCGTAAAAATCTGATTAAAAAATAAGAAAACCCGAGAACTAAATATATTCATAAATACTTGTATAAGAAAATATCAACATATAAAAAATTATAATTAAATTTTATTTGGCTGAACCGAGCTTACCTGCATTAATGGCTAACCCGAGCCCATCTGTCGGAGTGGCTTAATCGAACCCACATGTTAAAGTGGCTGAATTCAGCCACTATAAATTTTTTTCATCTCTCTCTCTCCTACAACTCTTTTCCGACATTATCAGGTCTTCCACAAAGTTGTATGTACCTACGGACGACACGAGACCCTATATCCTATTCAGATTCAATACATTGAAATTTTATGTATTAACATGTCTGCCACATAAATTTTTATATTTTTTGATACAATATCACAATTTTTCACAGCACTCAAAATCATGCGTATTTACATACTTTACACCTAACCTCAAGTATTTACAAATAGAACACCTAAAATTCTCTAATGCTATGTAGGGCTGTCAAAACGGCTCGTTATTCGCGAGCAACTCGTGTTCCGCTCGTTCGTTAAGTTAACGAGCCGAACACGAATCTCGTTTTGATTCGAAATATTACACATCAATTAAATTCTGTTGAGTAGTAGTTTTATAAAAATTAATTGACTACAAAGCTATAATAATTTATAATCAATTAAAAGTATTAATTAAAAAAATAGGATAAAAATTATTAAATTCGATTCAAACGATTTGATATGAAAAATAATTTGTAAATCTTATCCCAATCCTTAATGGGTACGTGATTAGGGTTATCAAAAAAGCTCTTTGTTCGTGAATGATTCGTGTTTGACTCGTGTTCGGCTCGTTTGCAAACGAGCCGAACACGAACACACTTTTGAGCTCGAAATATAAATGAGCCGCGAGTGAGCCAGCAGCTTTTCGTGTTCTTTGGACACTTTCTCATAACTCAAAATTCGTCCTGTTCGTAGTGTCCCCTGATATCAACAGGAGGTTTTCCCTGCCAACATCGAACTGTAGCCCTCCGCCTCTTTGAGAGCTGGAATAACTCAAACCCCACCCATTGGATAGCAAAGGAAAGACGGGGAAAATAGGAGAGGAAGAAAGATGAACTCGCAGACAACATGTCGCAATTTCGATGATCGGCGGCAGAACCGAATTGCCCTTCAGGGTTTCTCCTCGAGTTGCGGCAAACTGAGGCGGGGGCGGAAGAAAAAGCGGGCTGGTGGTGCGGGATGTTAAAAGAGTAGGAAAAATTATTGCTTGTGCGTACTTAAAATTGTGTCCGGATTTCAATTACATGATGACATATATTTGTGTCGGTCTCATTCCTCAAAACACAAAAATACAACCGCAGTTGTATTGAAATATTCTAGAATACTACCATAATATAACCGGTGAATATTCCAATAAAGCCGCGAAATATTTGAATACAACCGCGGTTAGTTGTATTCGAATATTCCGCAGTTGTATTGTGTTACCAGAATACTACCACAATAAAAACAAAGAATATTCTAATAAAATCGCAGAATATTTGAATGCAACCACGGCTTTATTTCTGTCGAAAAAATTGGGTCGGGTCAGGCCGCGTGATTAAATTTATCGGTTGTATTATGGTAGTATTCTGGAATATTCGAATACAACTGTGTTTTTTTTTTTTTGTGAGATGGACCCGACACAAACACGTGTCGTAATGTAATTGTAGTTTAAACACAGCTTTGCGTACGCTGTATGTACACAATAATTTTTCAAAACAGTAGGACGTGTTGCGGTAAAGCACAAGAATAAATTTTATGTAAATTAATTTTCATAATTAAAATTAATTAACTATAAATATATGTTAAACAGTTAAAAATCTCTGTGATTTTATTTGATTAAATATAAATTATTAATTAATTAATAATCAATTAAAGTATTATATTATGTTACTTTAACTACTGCAATTAGAATTGATATTAACATTCAATCAAGTAAATTACACATATATACTAATATATAAAAGTAAATCGATATTATTGATTAATATTAGTAAATTAAAAAAGAATATGAATTTAAGTAAATAAATATAAATTTTAATTGATTTTATTAAATTAATAATAATTTTATGAGTTTAACTAAAATTGATGTAAGTTAATATAATGAAAATCAAAATTATTTAAAAATTGAAATTAAAAATATTAAAATTTTAAATTTTAAAAAGCTAAATAGTAAATCTAAATTTAATAAAATTTTTCGGACTAACACCACATAATTTTTGAAAGTCGGATTTACAGAAATTTAATTTACTAAATCCTAAATTAAATACTACTTGCAGAAGATTAACCCCGAATTTCCTTTAACGGCTTGCAAACTCGCTCGCAATGGAGGCCAGGCGGTGCCCTCTGGAGGCCGAATACGCCGATCAGATAGCTGCTCTTCTTACACCCCCCTCCCCACTAACAATACAGGCAAACTTTTCATCTTGATCTCATCCTACCTTGTTCCTTCTTCTGGCTAACCCTCGCTGATCCTTTTTGTTGCTCCTGATGACGACAAAGTTTTTCTAATCATGCTTCCGAGTGTTTTTGGGCGTTATACTGCATAGAAGTCCTTTGTTCCTGTGGATTTTGCTATTTATTGGACTTATTTCCAGCTTGAATTCACCGGATGTTAGATTAAAGACGCATTAGTCGGTTTAAGCCCAATAAATTTACCCCGACATACTAGTGGAGGAATTGGGGTTTGGGCTATGGTTTCACTATTATTTAGGTTTGAACAATGCCACTTGCAATATTGGTAGGAAATGGAATTTTGAAGGCGACGAATTTTACAAATCTTTCTTGGTAATTTCTGAAATTCGCTGGCAATCGAGTCTTTATTTGACTAGCAGCACATGATGTATTTCCCTTTTAGCAAAACCCCGTTTGAAATATCTGATTCTTCTATAGGAAGAATATATTTTCTTCCTAGTCTTGAATAGCATTCAGAGCGCTTCTCTAGAAAGTGCATTTGATTGTGAATGGGACAGCTGAATGCTGTCTTGTTCATTGAGATTTCACTGTTAGGAAACTGTTTCATTTCAATCTCAAGATCAACTATGAGGATACTGATTACTAATTTTATATCATGGGACAACCAAGCACTTGATTTGGTGTTATTGCCGTTGTTCTCTTCTGTAGACGCCTAAGGTTATAACCCTTGCATTAAAAAATAATAATAATAATAAAAAAAAAATGGAAATAATCGGGTTTTGAATGTGTCTTTTTGAAGTAAGGCTACATGATTGAAGATTATATAAGCTTATGGGTATTTTTATTTTTTATTTATTTTATTTTATTTTATTTCTTTTTTTGTGGTGAGGAAAGAGTCACAATCAGTTTGGTTTTATACCAGGCAAGTCTACAAGGAAGCTATGCATTTATTGAGAGGTTGGATGGAGGATTACACAAAGACTAAGGAGGATCTATATATGATTTTTTGGTTTAGAAAAAACTTACGCTAAGCTTTCAGGTAAAGTTCTTTGGAGAGTTTAAGAAAAGAAAGATGTTGATATGACTTATATTCAAGTCTTTAAAGATATGTATACTAGATTTGTTACTTGTGTTCGAATAGAAATGGTATCGACCAAGTATTTTTCTATTTCAGTTGGATTACATTAGGGATCGACTTTTAAGTCCATATCTTTTTGCTTTCATTATGGATGCTCTTACTAGACATTTACAAGATGATGAACCTCGGAGTAGGCTTTTTGCTGATGATATCCTTCTTACGGATAAGACTAGAGAAAGAATTCAGGAAAAATTTGAATTATGGAGGTCTACATTTAAAAGTCTTCATTTGTGTAGATCTAAAATTAAATACATGGAATATAATTTTAGTAGCAGTAGATCTACTGGTAGAGTCGTAATTGTGAGTAATCAAATTATTAAAAGGCATGAACATTTTAGATATCACGGATCTATTTTTCAAAGTGATGGTGATATAGATGGGATGTTATTAGTAGAATTTAAGTTGGTTGATTGAAGTGGAGGAATGCATTGAGCTTATTGTGTGATAGAACAATACCGCTTAGACTTGAAGAAAAATTTTATAAGATGGTGAAGAGACATAAAATGCTTCTTGGCGCAGAATTTTGGCCTTTAAAAGAGAAGCATAAAACTAAGTTAAGTGTTGCTGAGTTGAGAATGTTTAGGTGGATGACTGGCTTGACACCTAGAGATAACATGCGCGACAAATATATCCGTGAAAGGGTTAATCTAGCTCCAGTGGCAGACAAGATTAGAGAGAGTCGCCTTAGAAGATGGTTTGGTCACATTAAACGTCGACCATTTGATGAGTCAGTTAGAAGAGCAGATATTTTGGATTCGACTTATGTTAAAGAAAGGTAGAACCGGACCTAAGAAGAGTTGGTCATATTGTATAAAAAATGATCTTAATTTATTAGAATTAAATGAAAATATGATACTCAATAAGACATAAATGGATAAAGGATTCATGTAGCCAACGCAACTTAGTGGAATAAAGCCTTCTTGTTGTCGTTGATGTTTTTGTGAGGAAAGAGTCACTATCCTTCTCCTTTGTCATTAGCATTAAGAATTATCCCTTCCTCCGTTAAAAACTTGAAAGCCCTGTTGTTGGGCAAGCTAACCTCAACATCTCGTCTGTTTTCTGTAGCCTCTGTAAACAGAATGCTGTTGCATTATTTAGTGTCGCTATATTTAAAAACTTAAAAATTACCTTTTTGATTTGTTCATGCTCTACAAATATTCCTTGTTGAAGTTTTGTATTAGTGTCATGGTTGCATTTTTATTGTTGGGTCTTAACCAGCGCTATTTGTAATATTGAACTATTATCTCTGATAGTGCTAGCTGTCATTCTTTTTTGGATGATATTTTCTTTATTGTTGAAAGTGTGGAACTTCACATTTCTTTTTATGATTTTCATTAATGTTGAGAATAATTTCATCGTTCTTTAAAAACATGAAGACCTTGTTGTTTGGCATGCTAACTTCAACGTCCTGGCTGTATATTATCACCATTTATAATAGCATGTAATTGTAGTTTACAATCTTCATTAATGATTTTGTGCACATGCCTACATATAGAAACTTGAAATTCACCATTAGCCTTGGTAAGATTCTACAAATATCTTCTGTTGAGATATTATGCTAGTGCAATGGTTGCATTTTATTTTAGACATATTGCAGTCAGCAGCCATATTTATAGTATTTAGCTGTTATTGATGGTATTATTATGTGATGTACTTCTTTAGACGACTTTCGTTGAATTTTGCTTATTCCGATTTTGCATGTCAGAAATAATTCAGTTTGCAAACCCCACTTGGATTTTGATTGATAAACTTTGCTAGCCTTTGAGACTATATATATTTTCCTAGTTTTTTTTTACCTTGTACTTTTAAGTGGTACCTATTGCAATTATTTGTTTCCTTCTTGGAAAGCAGCGTTTGATGATAGACTAGATCTTTTTGTTCTTCCAAATGAAGAAGCAATAGCAAAGGGCGTGTATTATTTTTTGGGAAATATACAAACACACCACAATATTCTCATGCATTTACGTATTAACACCCGAAGTTTGATATTTACATTTATAACACCTTGATGTCACAAGTCTATTCATGAAAATGTGTATTTCACTTTTAAAAAGGTAGTAATGGTAGCATTTTTGATGTGATGTTAAAGAATCAAGTGGTATGCATCTAAATATATATGTTTAGGCGTTAGATATGTCAATGTATAAGAATTTTGTGGTATGTATGTAAATGCCCCAATTTTTTATATAAAAAGAAATTAAATTACTTTATTTGGTATGGATATAGCAAGCTATTCTTTCATGTTGCGGTTTTCAGCATTCTATATATATATTTTTATGTACTTCAGGAATATTACGATGAACTCAAACAGAAAGGAAAATGCAATTCTATCAGAATAGAAACCAGCAATCTGCATGATAAAGGTATTTGTTATTAACTATTAATGTTTTTTCCACTCTATCAAATTACCAAGGTTATACTGTACTGAATTTTATATATATATGTTTATGAAAGTAAAATATAAATAAAATCCATTTACTTATATATTTTCCCACTCCTTTGTATGCATTCACGCATGTTCACATTGGCGTGACTTTATGATACATATTCTCATATTCAGAAAGAAATAAGTTTTTCTAATTTCACATTGGTGTGTTATATTTTTTTATTTTTTGATCAAGTTCAACACTATATATGATAAGAAAAATCAAAATAAAACTTTATTTGATTATTCTTAATGACTTCTAACTAGGGCTGTAATCGATCCGAGTAGAGCCGAGTGTATCATTGTTTAGACTTGACTTGGTATAATTATAAGTTATTCAAGTTTGGTTTGAGCTTTGTCGGCGTTGTTTTGGGTGTGAAGTGCCCGTAAGAAGCTGTCGATCGCCGGAATCGGAATCCCGTCGCCCGCTTCGGAAGGATCCTTCAACGAAAAGAAAGGGAATCAAACTGACTTCATATTTTTCATAGTTTGAATGAAAGAAGCATGCTACACCTCAAGTCATGCATTTATCTCGAAAAACAAACACAAGACTTGAGCGTGAGAGCTCAATCAAATAAACTAAGAAATATATGACGTCCGTTTGGTTCAGTGAAACCATTTTATTCGTTGATAAATTCCCTATTTAATATAAGGAATTAAATAGGGTTTATTTTAAATTGGGTTCGAAAAATGCTTCCTATAAGCGGCAAACCCCTATAGTTAATTACATCTTAAATGACCGAAATCATCTAAGAATACTTTCGATAAAAATCGGGAAATATTATCTTCGAGGAGGTCGAAAGGATAAGACTTCTCAACGAAATAAGATATGGAGGTGTGCAAAAGAGTTGACTCGAATTTGGAATGTAGAATCCGAAGGAGAGGACCAGGGGATGTCAGAGGTCGAAGGCGAGCCTCAATAACTTCCCGAGCTATCCTATGGTTTTATTGGCGACGACAATGCTCCATCTGTTGAAGACGACCGTCTTTGCCCATCATACTTAGCTCGAACTCCTCATTGTGAAGAGGCTGAGTTTTCAAGGTGGCAGGTCAAAATGTTCAATCGAGTGGCCCTATGGTCGAGTTCTCTCGAACATCCTATCGCAAATATGTTTAAGTGTTGTACGGTTTACAACGGGATATGTATATAACACGAGCATAAGCAGTAAAGACATGCAACGAGTATATAATGTAACGTGCTTAAACGGGAACAACATGCGATAGCAGTATAGTACAAAAGTGATAATGAACAAGATATAAGCATACGATAGTAAAGTAAACGATAAACATGCTTAAACGGGTATAAACATGTCGAGCGGGAGAAAGTACGTGAAATGTAAGACATCGTTAAGAAATATATGTATCGAAAGTAAACGAACTTGTACTAACGAGAGTATGAGTCGAAAAGTAAACACGTCAAACATGTATAAAGAAAGTAAAGATCATCACAGAAGTATCGTATGCTTTCTTATCCTCATACAGTATTATCTTGTTTATTATTTTTATATTTTCTGCAACAAATTTATCGATACCAAAAGAGCGAGTAGTAAGTAGTAAGTGAAAACAACCTAACTAAACAAGGTCTGTATAGTGTGTACAAAGAAAAGTAAAGTCCGAAAACTCAACGATAAAACGAAGGAAAAGCTGCGAGAAAACGAGGAAAATCACGGAAGAAAACTTAAGAAAGTCGGAAAGAAAGAAAAGAAACGTCCGTGAAAACTACAAAAACAAAACAAGATCGAGAAAGCTATAAAAGCACGCGAGAAACCCACGAGACGACCCGCTAAACTCATAGCGAACCATAAGAAAGCCATAGGCCTCTGGAAAGAAAGACCAGTAAGATACGGTGGTGTTTCGGACTCGAGCTGATCTAATGTCCGGACTTGAGTGCTGACTACTAGACCGACTTCTGCATGAAGGCGGTCTAATCCGACTCGAATAGCCAACCGTGGACCTTTATAAATTTTCACACATTTCATTTTTGGTTTTCATAATGCAATAACATGCCGAGTAAGTAAGTAGATTAGTGTAGTAGTAGAGGTAGTTTTGTATTTTTCAAACATATGTATTTTTTTGTTTTAAAACATTTCAGTCCACAGGTTGACTACTCTAATAGGACTAGGTCTACGAACATTAGACTATCGGTAGTAGAAACCCCAAGGACGGTCGAACGGTTCCGTGATTCCTGCTCTACTATCTACAGAGTCTCTGAGTCAGGCGGCCCCATTCTATGATTCTCGTAACTTTTCTCGTTTTGCAGTCTCATCAATGCCCCCACTGCACTTACGAGCGCTGACTGATGGCCCATATATAACCCGAGGAGGTTATATATGCACATCTACACGTCCCCTATGGGTGTGTGCTTTGAGCGAGAAACGAGGTGAAGCAGGGACGAGAGGTCGAGAAAGGAGGACGGAAAGCGGCTCACGCAACACGATTTCGAAAAAAGTGAGTCGATTTCCAATAATCGGAAAACACGTAAGTCACTCCGGACTCCCGACCGAGCCTCACATGTCCCGTAAAAAGGACCTAAAGGCACATCGACGCTCCCGGAGAAGGTGAAGACTAGACACCCAAGAACACACTCCCTTTTCCCGAATAACGGTGAAATCGTAAATGAAGATAAAATAAAAAGAAGAAAAGCTGCTTGCCGGGTCTTGGATCTCGGGTCACTAAACTAGGAAGGCTATCACAAAACTCCAGGCGCTAGCCCTTTCACTTTCCTTTCTCTTTTCTTTTACTCCAATTTCATTTCATGCTATGAATTTCGGGGCATGAACAAATCTTCGCAACAAAGACCCCAACCCCGACATCAATTTATCACATAATTACCAAACTCACACCTTTACATATTTTTTTTTACCAAGCCTCAACGTTGAAATTTCGAGAATTAATTGAAGCAAATAAGAGATGCCTCCAAATTCGTCCAACCAATTTCATAAGCAAGTGTAGCAAGAGGCAAGAATAACATCACCACATCCACCAAGGCTCTCGGCCAAGACAAGAGTAAGGAGAGGCCCACGGCCAAGGTCACAGCAAAGGAGGCAACAAGAAGTAGAGCCCCCACCCAAATGCTAAATTTCCATAAGGAAGCTCACGGCCGAGCCTAACAAAAGACAACAAGGTAAGGCTTCCCACAATTCAGCACATCACAAATGAAGCTCACGGCCAAAGCTCCCTAACAAGCCGCTCACACACTTCCAGCTCAACACAAAGCCAAAACCCGAGCCCTCAAAGAGCTCCCAATAAGGGTGCAGCCGAGCCACCATATGGCACCTAGCCGAGCCGACAACATCCCCAACTTTAAGTTATAGCAGCCCAAGCATAAAGCCAAACTCGTGAACATTAAAAGGGCTAAAACCGAGCCATAACAAAGGTGAAAGCAAGCCCAGCTCCAAATTAAGATAGGAGAAATAGCGAAGCTAGCAAGAGACTAAATCATGAAAGACTAAAATCGAGTTTAGATTAACTTTAAAGCGAAGCATACAACGAGACTCCACAAAACCAAGCCCTACAAGGCCAAAGAAAATCCGGCTAGAATCAAGTCCAAGGCAAAGACTATAACAAGATTTCAACAAAACCGAGCCGTATAAAGCCAAAACCGACTCCAACCATAATTAAATCCAAAGCCAACACAGAAGCTGAAGCAAACTCTCCTGAAATCTCAATTAAAATGAAGCACATGTATATATCCTTTAAAAGCTTCACCACCATGTGCTTGCTAGCAATAATGAGTATAGAATGAACATGGAAATCTTTCAAATTAATAAATCATGCTTCATGAAGGGCTAGAATGCAAGAAGCCCAAAGATTAAGTTTCCACATATTTCAAACATAGAGCCACAACATGTTTTATATAAGAAGCGTGAAGCTTCTCCAATCGAACTAAGCTTCTTTCCAACATGCCATTCTTTATAAATAAAAGTTGCAAAGGGGAAAAATCGAGGCCCACATGCTTATTGAGAAAAAGAAAGCCAAATGAATCCTTCCATGCTTCATGCCAAACCAAAGCAAGCAAAGAAACTATTATAAGATCCCTCTCAACATGCTTGCAAAAGAGATTATTCTTTACCTCAAAACCATGCCTTTAATGTATCAAAAAGAAAAGACTAGCATATGCTTTAAGTAAGAACAACATAGAATCTCTTCTCCATCACTTCTAGCATGCACTTTTTTTTTTTTTTTGAGCCAAAGAAAATCGAAATGATTAAGAACTAAGCTTTCCAATATTTCATGCTAGGTAAGAGTGAATGAAAAGCCTTATATTGCACATCCCAATATACTTGCAAGAGGAGTTAGCATGGTCCTAAAGTCACATTTCCAATATTTTGAACTTGCTATAAACATAAAGAACATAGGGAGATATTAACCTGTCATTGAAACCAAGGTTTCCATATGCTTACATTTCCATATTTCACATGCTTTGAGAAATGAAACACCCCCTTAAACCTTAATGTAATAACATACTAGCATGCCACTAGGGGGTGAAAAGAGGAAAACAGTCATTTAAGCAAGTAAGTGAAATATTCCATGTCATCTGAATGCTCGGCCGAGACACTAAGCGAGGAAGAAAAACAAGCCCACGATACAAACCGTAGCCGCCTCGAAGCAAGATCGAGAAGGAACAAAGAAAGAGAGGGGTTACCGGCTAAGTACGAGAGAACAAGGAGAATAAGGAGTTCGAGGCTCGATCCAACAACACCTCCCCTACGAAAAATTCGGCCAGCCCCTAGATTCACCTCCAAACAGGGTTTATATAGGCAGAGGAGGAGAAGAAGTGCTGCTCCCTACCTGTGGAGTCGAGTAGGATCGGGGAAGGTGCGGCAGGATGGAGGGAAATGCCGCAAAGATGAGCAGCAGAGGCTCGGGCCACTTGCGCACGCGGGAAAAGCCGTAGGGACGCACGCGCAGGAAACGCCGCAAGGAGCAACTTGCTCTCGCAGGGATAAGAGATGGGTATTTGCGGCTCGAGGAGGAGACGACAGGAGATGGGGCGAGATGCGTGCGGCTCGAGCGCGTGAGAAGGCTCGAGGAAGTTCCCATGGATCTCGTGCGAGGGAGACGACATTACCCGAGTCGAGCAGGGTAGGCGAGTCGAGCGTGAGAGGGGTTTAGGGCTTAAGATTAGTTTAAATAGATTTATTATTATTTTATTAAAACTTAAACCCTAAATCAGAACTTTCGCTCCCGACAAGCTATCGTCGCAAACTTAACGTCGTTTCTAAGTGAAATCGACGTTTCGGACTCATCGGCGCAGTCCGTTTCGTCGTCCGAGGTCGTCTGGGCAACCTCGTCGACGAGCGCGTCAAAATTGCGTCGAAATTTGGTATCGTCGCAAAATTTTGACGCGAGCGCGATCGAAAGCGAGGTCAACAAGCTTGTATCGAGCTTTCATATATTGTTCAAGTTTGACTTTTTGTAAAATTTTCAATGTTTGAACTTGATTTGTACTTGATTTGTATATGAAAAGTAAACGGGTATTTAAATGAGCTAATAAAAGAGCTAAAAATTCAAACGAGTATTTTGATTTTTATTTTAAAAATTCAATAAGTAATTTTATAAATGTGATTACATATACTGAATTAAATGTAACTCCTGAATCGTGGTCATATGGGATGTAGTTTCTCATATTTTAGCATGATTATACTTTCAAATGTGCAGCCAACTCGTGCAAAGATGTAGGTGTTGGTTTTCCCATAGTGATAGACATTTGTCATTTTCCTAGTTTTTTTGGAAAATTGTAGATTTCTTTTATATTGGGTTGTTGCACCATTATTATTCTTAATCATATATAACTTACAATGATCGTGCTATACTTTCTCAACACCATTTTTTAATTGGGTCGGACGTATGAGCAGAGTGGAAACGAGAGATATACAAGAGACTAGAGTTTCAGATATCCTTGCACATTGCGATCTCGTTGTTGCCTTCAATGTTTGAACGCCCCAGCAATTCAGGATTTTGTATGTTTAGGCTAAATCAGGAGACGTGAAATTGTGAGTGGAAAGAGAAAAAGTGAGGTTTGTGGGTGTTTAAAGTTAATTTTAAGGGACATTTCATACATACCACACGAGTCTTATGTATTTTCATATCGAACACCTAAATTTACAAAAATAAATATATAATCAATAATTATATATTAATACTATAAATATATAATTAATAATTAATCAAAAAATATTATTGATATAATAATATATTGCTATTAAATCTATAATTAATAAATTATTGTTAATTAAATTTTATTTATTTAAAATATCATATATAGTACGAGTTAACATCGAACTTAATATCGATGATTTAACAAGTTACTTATTGAACAGCAAGGAGTTTGTTCCTGAACATAAATGAACAAGTTCGACTATGTTCATGTTTAGTTTATTTAAGTCCTGAGCTTTTAAAAATTTCTTAAGCTTGTTTATTAACTAATTTAAACGAACACGATCGTTTCTTAATCAAGCCGAGTTCGAGTGCATTGGTTCATTTACAAACCTATTTCTAATTGGACTGATAATTTCCCATTTTTTCTAAAATTTGTGTTTACTAGCTTTCAACCAAGGTCTTTCAAATATTAAACTTTTTAGATTAGATATACAATTTGCCATATATATTTTCACTAAAACTGTATTGGTTAAGCAACGAAATAGAGTAGAGCTCTTGGATTATGAAATTTAAATAAAGAGGACAAGTGTAGTATCACCATTTATATTATTAATAGATTAAGCCATAAACCGATGATCCCGTGTAGTCAGATTGACCTAGTCTGGCAAGTTGGTAGGCTTGGTTATTGGATTTGACTATATAATTAAATCGACTATATTTGATTTCCTTTCATGGTTAGATTTAGGTGGGATAGTCTTTGTGGCTTGAATGTTGTTGCATGAAATTACTGATCTAGTTTCGCCTGAGAAATTCTAATTTGAGACAACGAGGGCACTTGATTGTGTGGTTGGATTTGGATTGGGAGTTTCAGAGGATTTGCTCATTTGAATTTTCTGCCCCAAACCAACAAGCCCCATCTATTGCACCTCTAATCATTAATATATAAAATCCATTTGTAATTTTGTTTCGCAAGTATATATATCCAACATATGGCTATTACCATAAATTGTAACTTTTAATGAAATTTTGTGCTTCAGCAACATAATAGAAACTTAAAAAATATGGTGATAAGTAATTTGGAGGAGCAACCTAAAGATAAACTTGTGAAAAAAATATAAATGACTGAAAGTACTTCACACTATCAGATTGAAAAAATACCGAAGGCAATAACATTTTTAGTTGGTAAGTGTCTTTGATAATATGATATTTTGTCTTCTTCAATGAAATTACTTTTTTTTTTGTTGAGCTTTTAATATAGATTGAAAAAGAAACAAAGTCAATGCTTGATTATTTCTGCATAGTTCTATCTTGTTTTTGCTTAAATGATATAATTAGCATTGTTTTTATTATTATATGAATGCAGTGTTGCATCACAATTGTTTTACAATTGGCTTCTTAAATCATTTGTTGATATTGTGTTCTCCCTTCTTTCAGATTTCCTTAATAACTACATTTCTATTATTCATTTGTTGTAGAATCTGTTAACATTTGGCTTCAGGAATCTTTGGCTGTTAACTTTTTAACAACTATTTTGAGTGTTTTTCGCTGAAATAAAAATGTTATTCTGAATAAGTCGCTTATCAATCCGATTACTGCTGAGCAATATTTGCCAAAGCTATCAACCGCATATGTTGAATATGATGCACTTTTTTGTGGTAATTGCATATAATGATCACATTTTATTGGAGGAAAGAATCCATTGTAAGATGCCCATTTTGCTTCTTGATACATCTTTACTGAATTTATTGGGGGACCATTTTTATGGTGGCAGCACTTACCCACATGCAGTAACCTAGTCATCAAGCAGTCCCCCTTTACTAGCAGCTAATACTGATTTATATTTACGATTTCAGGTGTCTTTTCAAACATGGAATTTAGGGAAGAGGAGCTTATATTGAAGGATCAAATACTTGTAGCTGTTCAGCATAGTTCTAACAAGGTCCTTTTCATGGTGGAGCAGTCTTAAATATCTCTGCTATCAAATACTTGGGTTTTCTCCTGAATAAAATGATTAAATTATTTAAGGAATCTATGTGTCATTCATTTTTTTTAATTGACTTGTGTCTATTCATTTTCAGCCAAGCAGTTTTGGAAGTTTCTTGATGCTTGAGCTTGTCTTTCCCCTCATTTTACAGGTTCATTGCTTTGTATGTAGCTCTTGTTTTCGGTTCATCGGTTCGGTTGAACTTCAGATTGGTCGAAAACTCTATTTGAAAAGTTTGGGGTTGTCAGTTAAAGAGGAGTGCAATCACCAGATATTATCTAACGATGCAGTAGCATCAAGTTCATCGAAATCTCAAAATGAAGTTGATTTACCTCTTCAGGAAAATAGCGATAATGCTGGGCAAAGTTCTTGTAGAGAAAACTTTCCCTCGAAGGAAGTTTTGGAGTTGCTAATGAATGGCAAACTGTATTTACCTTTCTCAGAACAATTTCTCTTACCACCTGTTGTTCCATGTCCTGGTGGTTGTGAAGAAGAGCATTATTGCAGGCAAGAAAGCTTGTTTTTAAAAGTGGAAAACTCTCCGCGGCTAGATTCATGCTTTTTTTTGATGAAATTATACATTTTGTTTATTAAAAATTTTTAAGATGTTTTTGATTGAGTTTGAGAAATAGTGCAAATCTATTTATGCAGAAGCCCACTTGAAAATAGTTGCCTTTCATTGTTGCAGTTTATTATCCTATACTTGAGTAGTATTGACTGATAAAATTGCCAATGCTTTGTAGCAAAGAATGTGCTGAGTCGGACTGGGAGTCCATTCATTCTTTACTATGCACTGGGAAGAGCTCGTGCTCCTTGCAGCAGGCAGCAATTGTTAAATTTACCGAACATGCAAATGGTAAGTTTATTGCAATAAATATTGCTGTATATTTATTATGCATTGGTATGGCATTTTGAAGGCATCATAGTTCATCATTTCAAGAATTAGATAATCGATTGCATCAGGTGCTTAAACTGAATGCAATGGAGACAACTTGGATGCATTCCTATTATGTGAACTTTATTAGTTTATATGAAACTTATTATTTTGTAGAGCTAGGTGTTGCAATTTATTTTTTTATATTAAATATCTTTTGATTTTTTATTCAGGAACAAATGAGATCTTCATACTAGCTGCGAAGGTATGCTTTAACCTTTTCTTTTTTGATTGCCATGCTGGTTGTAATTTGACGAGTGTATATGTATGTATGCTCGCGTATACTTTTTATCTTCATCTCCCTCTATTATTTTCGATTTGATAAACATTAATAACTGTTAAAATAAATAAATAAAATAAGAATTTTGCATGGAGATGATGGTTCAAATGAACCGTAGAGCTGGTTCTGTCATTAGGAGACGAATGTCTTCATTCGAACCATATGAATCATAATAGAAACAAGAGAAGGATGCGACATCGTTCGTATGCAAGAAGTTAACTACGTATAGGAGGCACGCCGTCTAGGGCTATGGACGACGCTGTTGTTCATGGTAGGGTTGTGCGTGGCTGTCAATGCCGAAGTATTGCATGAGACATTTACAGGAGACAAACACGGTCAAAGCCCTGTGGGTGTGCTTGCATGCGGATGAACCTCTGTGCAGGAAGTAAGAAGAGGAAGGAAGATAGGTGTGCAGGTAGAAGGAGAGCGAGCAGGTTCTGTGCGTAATGGAAGAAGGAGAGATGGTTTGCTTGCTAGAACTGTCGAACCGCTGACACAAAGACCTAGCATCCAGGAAGGGAAGGAAGACTAGCGTGCATTGTTGTCCTGGCGTGTCGAGGGTTTGGAGGCTATCAACGACGTTGCCGCATGCATCCTGTGCGAAGGAATAGTTTCGCTTGGGTGACCTGGTCTGTTTGAGCCAAGAAGGATGGGAGGAAACCATGCGTGCGGAAGGAGCTCTGTGTGACGGAAAGGGGAAGAACTGAGTGACTACGTGCGGGAGGAGGCAACTCCGAGCATATAAGTAAAGGCAAATGTTGGTTATTTTATTTATACAAGTTAAATTAATTCTGTTAGGTATTATTACCCAATTAGGATTTTTCTAATCGTAGTTATAAGTTATTATAACTACGATTAGATATCTCGGTTCAATTGTTCAAAGCGATGGTGATATAGATGGGGATGTTAATAGTAGAATTCAGGTTGGTTGGTTGAAGTGGAGGAATGCGTCTGACCTATTGTGTGATAGAAAAGTACCTTTTAGACTGAAAGGAAAATTTTATAAGATGGTGGTGAGACCTACAATGCTCTATGGTGCTGAATGTTGGCCTTTAAAAGAGAAGCATAATGTTAAGTTAAGTGTTGCTGAGATGAGAATGATTAGGTGGATGAGTGGCTTTACACTTAGAGACAAAATGCGAAATGAATATATCCGAAATAGAGTTGGTGTTGCACCGGTGACGGATAAAATTAGAGAGAGTCACCTTAGATGGTTTGGTCAACGTCGACCACCTGATGATCCGATTAGGAGAGTAGATGTTTTAAATACAACTTAGGTTAAGAAAGGCAGAGGTAGACCTAGGAAAACGTGGGCTTATTGCATAAAAAATGATCTTAATTTACTAGAATTAAACGATAATTTGACACTAAATAGGACGCAATGGAGAAAAAGGATTCATGTAGCCGACCCAACTTAGTGGGATTAAGGCTTTGTTGTTGTTGTTGTTGTCGTAGTTGTAAGTGTTTATAGGAATATTCAAATTTTGAGAGCAGAAGTGGATCACTGATGCAACGTGAATTTATGTAATTTTTTGGCCTTAAATACCATGTTAATTATCGCATTTATAATGACCCTTCAGAGAGATATTTTTATTGTTTGTGCAGTTTACGGATCTTAAGACTCTTGAAAAAGGAAAATTGACGAATTTGGAGCAAAATAGACGAAAAAATGAGACTTCGCACATGTATCCCCACAGTTGCGCACACGTGCTCAATTCAGGTGCGTGTAAATGCACGCAGCTCTGCACTCTCTACTGCTATGCGCACATGCAAGCACTTGCACGCGCCTGTTGTGTGCGGCCACATACCCGCACTACTGCCGCAACTGAAATGCAGGTGCTTGCACGCACTAGCGGTGCACACGCCCTCACTCACCATACTTGCCAAATCCTAGTTCAGCAGCTTGTCAAATCCATCTTGCCTACTTGCACGCGCGCAACCAGTTGTGCAGGAGTGCACGCACCCGTGGTGCACACACCTGCACCCGAAGCCCCGGGTTGCCAAAACCGGCCAAGTGCTTGCCAAATTCAGTTGGGCGTGTAACCCGCCAAATTATAAATTTTGGGATTTTGACTAATTTGGAAACCCTAAAACATGACCTAATTGGTGACTATGACAATACTTTTTGCCTAGAGGATTGTTCCTCCAAGGCGTGGGAAGTCTTTTGGAGTCTTTGAGAGTTTTATTCCTCAACTTCACTCAAACGATAAGTTTTTATTTATTTTGTGTTTTTCATGATTGTTTGACAGTTTTTATGATATTGTAAAGTGAGATTAGGTGCATTTGTATGAGATATATCCAAGAATGTTTGAGTCGATTGGAAATGACCTTGATGTATTTTAAATGACTGTTTGGCTCGATCTTGAGTTTTTTTTGGATTTCTTAAGTCATCGTCATTCCTATACTCTTAATCATGTAGTGTAATTAATCTTGTTTCGTATTCCTGTGATGTAAATGTTGTAGATTTCTAGTGGTTTTCATGCTATGGATCTCTTGTCCCTTCTACGGCTTTCTGAGCATAAATTTCTGATGTTGATGTGTTAACCTTCCAATCATCATTTACTTTTTATCGGACGCGACAAAAAAGTTATTCTTCATGAATCTATGACCTCTAACTGTTACATAGAGGAGCGTAAATTTTAACCACGAAATCCTGAGCGGATAGATATATTCCTGCAGGATTCAACAACTATTATAGGGGATCTGAGTAAATTTGCAGAATACCAGAGGAATTGAGTAAGCCTCAACTTCATGGATTTTAGTTTTTTTTTTTTACCTGGACATATGCATAAGGAGAGCATTCTATCCCTGATTGTCAACTATAGCATGAGACCCATAGAAAAACTATATGAAACCATATGAACTATGTCACAAGAGTATGAATTTTGCATATTTGAAAAATTCAACACTTTTCTTGCTATTTCGTTTTATTATATGTTTAGGATTGTTCGATTCATCAACGGATTTTGATCATTTTAAATTAGATTTAGGCGTTTATGAATTTTGCATATTTGAAAAACTCAACATTTTTCTTGCTATTTCGGTTTATTATATGTTTAGGATTGTTCGATTCATCAACTGATTTTGATCATTTTAAACTAGATTTAGGGGTTTAGTAAGCTAGAACTTCACCTATCTGTTGACCTCATTTTAGTGAGGTCTTAGGATATTCCTCTTAGACCCTAGGATCTAGCTTTAGGAGTTCCTTATCGACCATCTTAGAGGACTAAGTACGGGACCACACCACTTAGAAAATTCGAGCCAATTCCTCACTCCTCCGAGCCTCGCGAAACGGTCCCAAATCCTCGGCATTGCGCTAAGTTGATTAGGACCGAACAAGTGAAACTCGAAGTCGAGTTCCTACATGAATAAGGGCAGCCCTCAGGGAATCACCAGTACCTCGGCACTCACAGACATCACAATTCGACACTTTTTTGGCCCGATCGTCGGCGAACTTGTCCGGACGACCCCGGATGACGAAACGGACCGCACCGATGCGTCTGGGACGTCGACTTTAGCTAAGAGGGATACCCATATTGACATGGTTTCGCACGCGCGCAATCGGCACGAAAATCGATGCACATTTTTTAATTTGCGGGAGGCGGGTCCAAGCTCGACTCAGGTTCAATTCGGGTTTGAGCACGGTTGAATTCGGGCTAATCACCTCAGCTCTTCTAATTTTGAATTTCAAATTCAAAATTCAAATAAGTCATTTAATCACACATTAATTAAATATAATTAAGTGTTAATATTTTCTAATCGAGGCTCCTCTCGCACATGGTAATAATTTAATAGCCCGCCTAATGTCCTGTAACGGACAATTTCGAAGCGCGGCTATAGAATTAGGCGGGGTGGCTTCTCCCTGGATTCGTCATTAGCTCTCCCGCTCCTCTCTCTCCCGTTGGTTCTCGATCGATCGTCCCGTCTTCCTCACGCACGCCCATCTCCCTGCACCGAGCCGCCTCCCTCTCTCGTTCGCCTCACGCACGCCCGTCTTCCCTCATGGCCATCTTCCTCACACCCGATCTCCCCTGATTCGAGTCCCGCTCCTCCCTCACGATCTGCTCGACGCTCCCGCTCGACCGCGTGCAGAACCGCCGCTCGCCTCCATCTCCCCCGCACGAGACCGCTCAACAGCTCGCCTCCTTCACTGCGCACGACTTCCTCGCTCGATCCCGCGTCTGAATCCTGCGCCTGCTCGACGCCTCCACTCGCCTGCTAGCCTCGATCCCGCTCCTCCTCTGTTCGAAACCAACGCATCTCCCCCTCGCCACCTTCCTCTCCGACTCGCTTCTTCCTCCTGCTCAAAGCCCCGCCGCCTGAAGCCCTCGACCCCGACCTACCTGCTCGTCTCCCTGCACCGAGAACTGCTTCGCCTCTTCCCCGCGAACAGAAGCCCCGTTCGAGGAACCACTCGCCTGCTTTCACTGTTTGGCGCCTCAGTGACCAGGAGCCACTTGTCTGCTGCTTCCTGCACTACAAACCGAAAGGCACGGACCTTTCTCCTCGCTGCAACTGCCTGTGCTTCCTCCAATCAAGGTCGTATTTTTCTAACTCATTTATTTTGGTTCCATCTCACTATGCATTAATTGATTGCTCCCCTTTAATTCTCTCGTGCTTTTTTTAGCACACCCCTGTTATTTACAAGAGAAATTGTGACATTTGCATACATGTTACTCAATCCATATGTATTTATTTGCTTAAATCAGAACCTCAATTTATATATCTATCGCTAAATCATAATATATTCACATATTTAATATCTACAGTTCCTTGCTTTGATTGCATTTTATTTAAGGAATTTGAGGATACGGAATTATGTGTAGTGATAATTGAATTTGGATTGTAAGATATAGCTTTGCATATCAACATTACATGATGGAAGAAGTGTCGGGAGAATATTTTTCAAATCACATCGAAGTTATCTAATTGCATGGATGAAAATACATAAGAATTGAGTAGTATTATGCGAGTTTTCTTAATATTCTTTCATGCTCTCATTGATATCAATCGTGCACCATTTTAATGCCGATTACGGGAGTCAAGGGCGTTGTTTGGGGTGCCTTTGTATGTTGATTTTTAAGTATTATAAATCGTTACTTTGAGGATGTTTCCTATGTTGATTGAATTTGTTTTAAGTGCTATCTTTGAGCTTTTAAAATGTTATTTGGAGTTGTTTTCAAGTGTTGTTTGTAACTCTATAAATGGTCGTTTGAAGCATTTTCAATAGTTGCTTTGATCCTTTTAAATAGTTGATTGGGGAACTTTTGAAGTGGTCCTTTGGGGCTTTTGAAATGACTATTTGAGGGCTTTCATCCACTGTTTGGAACTAGCGGTTTTAGGGGGCCCTTTTGTCTATTGTTTTGGGTTTCATGTGATTGTTATTTAAAACGCTTTCTGAGTCGGCCCGAATCACTTGCATTTTCTTCCCTTTTAGCTTTTACTAGTTTTTGAAAGTGAGTCGGCCTTTGTTTTATTTTTCTTTTAAAACGGTTAAGTCACAAGAAGGAATTTTGATTTAACTTGAGGAAGGGTAAATCACTCTTAATCACTCCGAGAGCACAAGTCGCGGCATAGGCTTTTAAACCTTAGGAGTACTCCATGTGAGTCATCCATCTAACCCGCAGCGATAGGCCTGGACCTTAAGAGCACTCCGTAGTGAGAGTCACCCGCCTAATCCTCGGCGTAGAGCTCCTGGAGTTAGGAGCACACGCTCAGGTGAGAGCCGATCCACCTGATCCTCGACGATGAGCTCCTGCAGACCTTGAGAGCACACCCTTAGGTGAGAGCCCATCCACCTAGTCCTCGGCGCATGAGCTTCCTACATTTTTGGAGCACACCCTAGGTGAGAGCCCATCCACCTAACATTTAAATGCACAGCTAAACTAGGCACATGACTCTAATTCACAAACTGATCGAAACACTAGACACGGGGACGCACCGAGACGTGGTTCATACTTCCTTAATTAAATCAATTGTGGAATTCCCTGAAATGACTTAACCAATATTGAAACCCGACTGCACGGGATTCGAGTTTGAACATTACACTCGAATCCTCCTAGCAATTGGGGACATTTGTTTTGCCACATATGAATCATCGGACTCAGTATAAGTGCGAGATGCAGGTGGCGAGGGCGATGATGATAATCGTTTATGTGTGCTTATACGAGGGATACGAGGGATTCGAGGGATAATTAGAATAGTATCTCTTACCTCGAGGATCTTGATAAGGGAGAGGAAAGGACCGAGTGATACTATTCGCTGACTTCTTGGTGAGATCGTTTCCGACGATCTTAGGTCGTTAGTAGTCTAAGCACGATTAAGTGACGTAGCGCTGTGATTATTATTTTACAAAAAAAAAATAAATAAATAAAACAAAAACCTCTTTTGCTTGTTAAAAAAAAAGAACTCTGCATAAGAAAACTTAAACAACAACTTTTGCATGAAAATCAGAGAATTTTTCTTATAAAATATGTAAAGGTCCATGGTTAGTCACTTGGATTGGGTTAAGATTGCCATCCTTAGATCGTCGGGTTGATAACTCTTGCATCTGAGTCGGATAACGACACAGATCAGGCTACGAGCCCTCACCTCTATCGATGTCTTATACCCGGTTTCGATCTTTCATATGTGACTACGAGTTTTGCTCACGATTTCTACGACTTGTTTTCTTTATTTTCTGACTTTCGTGTCGGGTTTTCTTGCTCTGCTTACTTCCTCTGCACGTTTATTTAAATTCACTGCAAATCATTCGAAGCTTGCAATACTAGTCATGCATCGGTAGCGGATGCCCAGGTATACATTTACATTTTAAGTACTGCAATTTCATTTGTCTACTTTACTGCATTTTACTTTCCAACACTTTTATTTGCCAGCAATTTACTTTACTCTGCATGCAAAACTGAAATAACAACACAACCTGAAACATTGGAACACACTTGACAAAACTGTTTGAGCCTTAGACCTTAGATCTGCTACTTAACGAAGGCTCGGAGTCGACTCGCGTGGCAGCACAACGAGGGGCTTGGATTGAGAAGTAAGAGGATCTTGACAATGAAAACTCTTCCAGTTTAAATAACAACATATAGGACTTCGAGGTAGCTCGCTACGCGCGACATAAACCCTCACTCTCCTCTTTGAAGCTCACGTGCAACCGTGTTGCGCAGCGTAAGTCCTAACACGCTTTAGGTTTCGAGGTTATCGTACGGTACGATGTAAACCCTCATCTCTGCGGGCTATTTGTATAATTGGGTATTATGCAAGTGTAAGTCCCAAATAATAAAATTGGCAGGATTAAACAATTAATTAAGATCGCCTCCAAAACGCAATCGCACCATAGGATAGTTGGGAAGTCGCGGGGCTCGCCTCGGATCCGCGACATCTCCTACCTTTCTTTTCTGTACTCCTGAAATAATCATTCTCATTTGAGCCACTCACACTCGCTTTTCCACGTCCTACCAGTGAAAACTTAAACGTTGAGATTCTCGAAGACAAAACCACCTATCATTATCGAGAGTTTTCTCGAAGTGACACGTGTCATTTGGGATGTAATTAACTATAGGGCTTGCATCCATAGGGAACTTGAACCAGGGTAAAATAAACCCTACCAGTCTTCTATTAGGTAGAGGAACTGTGTCGGTCACACATAAAGGTTCGCAGATCAAACGGATGTCACGAGTCCTTTAGTTCGTATGATTGGGTCTACCGTCGCAAGATACATTACTCTTTCGAGAATGTGTATCATTTGTGACATCAGGCACGATTATGCAAATTGCTTGGACGAAATGAGATCCAAGGCGGTCTCGTTTTTCAAAATTAAAATACACTATTTTCAAAACTACTTTCAAAATCATATACCTTTTTATATTAAACTAAATCACCAGATTTTTATATTCTTTTAAAAGCAAAAAAAAAATGTTGGCCGACACTATCAGAAATATTTTGACAATCATTGTGACATCGATATACGATACTCTTTAATCTAGTTATTACTTGACATGTATACTTGCGTTGTGCGCCAGACTTATTTTTCGGTAAGTTTCGATGTGTTAAGTTTTTGGCGCTGTTGTCGGGATTAGTTGTCAAAATTTTCTAACTTTAGGAGAATTTTAGTTGAAATACTAAAAATATGTTTGAAAATTTTATTATTTTTTATCTTTATTTTTGTTTTTTGTCTTATTCTGTTCTTTTGTTTATTTATTTGAGAAAAAAAATTTCAACAATTTAAAATATCAAAAACCCAGGAAAACAACTTTATATCTTTTTAGGAGAATATCAACCCATCGATGATTAGCTTTTATAGGAAATTTGAACACCAAATGACAAACCTTGAGGAAAATCAATTTACACATTTTCATGAGTATGCTAACACACTGTTAGCTAGCAGTCACTTGAATTTTGAACACCCTGACATAGGAACTAGGTTTGATTGCCCCTCTACCAATACTTAGAACCCTAATTGGACTACTTACCCAAACTCTAATTGAAACATTAATGATTTTAGTGTTGAAAACTAACGTTAGGGGAGAACTAAAGCAAACCTTGTAGAAAATTAGAGCAATTGGGGCAGAGACGATATTTGTCAAACTCAACATTGGGAAGTCACCTCGAAACCCCAATTTAGGTAGGATCACTTATTGTTAGAAGAATTGATAGTAAAATTTAGGAATGAATCCAACACCTACACCCAAAGTTGGTTGACTTACCCAAGCTTCAATTGGAAAATAATAACCCTAGTGTAGATAACCAACAATGGGAGAGCACCCAAGTTGATCTTAGTTGGAAGTTCCATAATAAGAATATTGACCACACTGAAGAAAATGAGTATTTGGAGGAATTTGTGATAAACCTGGGGAAGGAAGGCTGATGCCTTTAGAAACATATGGAATCAAGTTGGGAGTTAGCAAACCTATTAAACAACGAACCCCAAGGGATGTCAGGGATAGTAGATGGCCATAATTTGAATTTGAGAGTTGGTCCCTAAAGAGCAGTATGAATTTGGATGATGTTAGTTGGACAGTAACTGAGGAAGATTGTGCTCTTTTCTCCAAGGCAACCCCTTACATTATGAGGGAGATATTTGAGCCTATAAGATCACCCGTAAGTGTGCCCCAAGAGGAAGAGTTGGAAGATAGCCCTAGGCAGGTGAGTAACCCCGTAGAATTAGATCCAGAACTTTAAAAACCTAAGGAGAAACTAACCCAAAATTTAAGAGACCTTGAATTATCATATATGGATCTCTTTCTTGCAACTTGTGAGAAAAACACTAATCCACAAATAGGGAAAATAATTGGGAGAATTCTCGATTTAGAAAGAACCTTTAGAAATGTTAATCTAAATCAATCCCATACACACCCTCAGGATGGTTATTATAGAACTAAGAAGAAAAATTTGCCAAAAAAAATTGAAAATTGAGAATTTAGTAGATACTCCAGGATCAACAAAAGATTGGGGGCTACTAAATTGGAATTTCGATCATGGATTTAGTCTTTTTCGTCCAACTGACGATGTTAAACCAAACGCTTTCTTGCGAGACAACCCAGACGTTATCTGATGTGTTGAGCATGTTGTATTTTTACTTTATATATTTACTTTGAAATTGTTTTAATTTTCATTTGGATTTGTTTTGAGTATTTTTTATCGTTACATTTGCAAGAGTCATATGAAATTCATGGATTCTCATCCGAGTGATTTGTTTACATATTTTGAGCTACATATATGTTGTGTTACTATTAAACTATGATTTTCTCACATTTTATGGAGAATGAACTCCGACACATTTACAACCAATGACATGTTGATTGTCTGTTGTGACATTTTCTGAGACTAGGGGTCTGTTTGGGCAATGCAGACTTATCCGAACTTTTGTTAATAAGCGAACTATCCCTGAGCAGTTCGTGTATACGTAGTCGATCGCGATAAGTTGTTTGTCTGTTTGGTTTGTGCGTTTGAAAAATAACTGATTTGCAGCTGTTTATGGATAAATGACGATTTTGCTCCTGAACTGAATAAATTGTTAAACTGTTTGATTAGTAGAATAGTCATATTATCATATTAATAGGACAATTGATTTAACATCTATCGAAGATAATGTAATTAATATAAATATGTACGTTGGTTAGTGGGATTGTTGGATGTATGACAAAATTAAGAATAATTTATTGTAGATTTTATTATTATGTTAAGAGTGATAATTGTAATATCTTTTCCTCTGTCTTACATACAGGTACGTTCTATATCTTTTTTAACTAGAAGATGCTACAAAACGCTGTCATCCGTGTGAATTTTGTTATGTGCTTGAATTCGTCATAGTTAAACTACAAAATAAATTCCGTTTTATCTCTCTAAAAAGCCTAATTAAATAGTTTTTGCAGAAGATCGGATTGTCGGGAAAGAAGAATCTTATGTATTTACATATCTAATACTTAAATTTCACAAAACGAAAGAAAAGGAAAAAAGAATCTGCATTACTTATACATATCAAAGCGAAAACGACAGCCAGAGAAAGGGATCCGCAACTACCTGCGGGATCTATTTGACTATTGGCAGTGCAACAGCCCAAAAAAAAAACCTAAACAGATCGTAAGCTTGAAATGTCGAATAAGAAGGAATGGACTACCTGTTGTGAGATCGGGCCGCGTGATTGGAAATGCCGAACAAGAAGAACTAATAGGGAGGAGCGGCTAGGGCAGGGGTTCCACTCGTGAGACCGAGGGATGCAAGATTTTCGTGAGATCCTGCGGGCACGAGGGCTGCGGGTAAGGGTATAAAAAATACGAAGGAAACGCAACATGCGGGGGTTATCCCGCTGCCGACGTCATTCAGAAAATTAAAACAGAGTTTTAGGATAATCTGGTGAACGTGCGAACCAAACAGTGTGGCGGCGTTTTCAAAACGCCGCCCGCACTTATAAGTACGTTCCAAACGGACCCTAAGAATATTACTATAAAATTTAGGATAAACTCTATCATTGAGTAAGTAAATAATAAAACCCAAAACTATTCACTAACTATGCTTGTAGCTAATTTATTCTCAGTGTATCATATTTAATTTAGTTCTCTAATTAAAAAAATTGATCCAAAAGGCTTCCTTTTATAAAAACTGTGATACAAAATTGATTCCATTTTAGTTCATAGATTATCTAAAATTTTTCCCAATTTAATTTCTAAGGAATAATGTTGGATCAACTCTGTATAGTTAAGTGACTAAACTAGAGAAATGTGATGTTTTAGAGACGCATACAAATAGTTGTGGTACTATTTTTGAGTTTAATTGCTACAAGAGAAAAAAAAATAGTGTTGGAGTGATGATGCGTGTAAGGTTATTAAAGAAAATAGAGTTTTGACAAGTGGATAAATTACTATCGAAGTGAATTATGAAACTCATTCAAGGAGGTTAGTTGAGTAATTCAAAAGCTATAACTTATGATGGTTTATAATATCCTATAAGAACTAAGTGACGCGGCTGTGAAAGCAGTGTTCTAGTGCCGACTCTTGAGAAAAACCTTGGAGTCGGGTTTTGCGTGTAGAAGAGGGAGGGAAGGGGGGGGGGGTGTTCGGTAAGTGATGCGCCTGAGGAGTGTGTCAGTCCTTAGTTGCCTTATAATATTTATATGTTGTTTTGTGTGTTTTAGGGTTATCATATGTTTTTGTTTCCTGTTGAGAGATCTTGGCGTCTCCGATTTTTCCCTCTAGGTGTTGTAATCGACGGCGAGAAGGCGCTCTGACCGTAACTCGTCCTAAGGTGATGCGTATCTTTTGTTTCCTGCATCCACACAACCCTTCCTCCCACTGCCCTCCTCCTCCAGCCCGCCAACCCTTTTCCTCTCTTTTGTTGGCCGCATAGCTTACTGCTTGATTCAAACCAACTTGCTTCTAGAACTCCTGTGCAGCGTTCTCGGTAGCCTACCACTTGTACTTGCACCTTACCATCATCTGATATCTCTCTGCTCTGTGTAGCCACCACCTTGCGACTATCGCCACCATAGTCTTGCTCCTCCCTGCTGATCCGACCGCAATTACGCAAGTAAAAGAGTTTATAAAATTATGGACAAATTTGACCTCAAATTAGATTAAGTGGCTAATGTACGATAATTAAATATTAAAGTTTTTATAAATATAAATCGTACACTAGGGGTACTATGCAAGCATACATATCGTTTCAACTAATATAGAGTTTTCTTTTTAAAACCCCAGATATCGATCCCACGGGGAAGCAATGTAAATAGAAAAGAAATAAAATTTTAATGCTGAAATTTGAAGTCTACTTAAAATTAATCAACTAAAAATGTAAGTTACTCAAGTAGAAATTTCAAGTAATTTAAATGCTTTAACACAATAAACAAAGATTCTTTCCCCATACGAAATATTTCATGATTGGTAGACATCTAAATTAGCTTTGAGAACTTTGAGATTATGGTATTGTGACAAATAGGAGCATAAATATTCTTTAACTCTTTATGCAAGCAACAAATAACATTGGCTAGTTTTAAAGATTGGTTCAGGTTGTATTGCTAGTAGTAAGGACTAATTCTAGACTCTCGCTTCTAGATTACCCTAGGGTGCCTATGGTCAGGCCTACTAGTGACCCGTCACTTTTCTTTTAAACAAAATTGATAGAATTTAGCCTTTCATTCTAAAAACATAATCAATTTAGCGTCCATCAAAGATTATCTCCCTATCTATTTGCACCTCCCCCTTCGAGGATTCTGAATCTACTTTTTCAAGAGAAATGTGATACGTACAAGTTAAGAACTCTTAGCCCATGGTCAGATCTTAAGAATTATCCACAAATTTTAACAATACAAGAAGCCAATTTGTAGGGTAAATGAAGATCAGATAAAGTATCATTACAAATTTATGGAAGAAGAAAAAAGAAAGTTCTCAAAACCAAATTAAATCCTTAACTAAATCATTTCATATTGATAGGGAGAAAGAGAAGAAGACTACTCAGAAAGCATTGGATTTGCACAACAAATCATATTTATATAACCCAAATTCAAAGTACAAGACTTAAGAACCAAGATATACATACTTATCTGGAACGATATCCAAGCAATCATTTGAAGTTTCTCTGACTTCAACTGACTTTTACAAGACTCTAACTCCAGCAATCACACTAAAACACTCTAAACTCTCACTAAAGTAAGAAAAAGTAAAGAGATAAAACTATCTAAGAACACTCCATACTCTTCTCAAATCTTTAGCACAATGACAACACACCCTTTTTTTCTGTAGAGTAGTCCTATATTTATAGAACTTCAAAAATGACCAGGGGTTGCTTAAGGCACCTCTTCAAAATTCGGTCATATTCAACGAATCTTTTAGAAAGTAACTGTGGCGAGCGCGAATGGACGTGTCCCTTCATATTTGAGTCGCACCTCTTTGTTGAAAAAAATTGATTCCCTGTGTCTATATTCATTGTATCTTGTTTATAACATGTGAGAATTTGTCCAGAGACTTCTAGATTGCTTTTGAAGCATCAATAACCGTTACAAAACAGTCCAAGAATTTTCTAGAATCCACAGTTGTGTCTGGCGTCTAGGCGTCTGAATCAGCATTTTTTTCCTCTTTTCTTCACTAGGCTCATTTTTGCTCATTTTTCTCATTTTTTACTCTTTTTCTTCATAAACTCATTTTCTTGTACATGCAATAAAAAACATAAGAAATATCTTTCATTAAAACGTAATATCCTTAAAATATTAATTAAAAATAATATAAAATTTTAGATAATTTTATGGTGGATCAATTCCCCAAACTTAAATGTTGCTTGTCCTCAAGTAACTCTTTACTACTAAAAAGAGTAATATATGGAAAGAAATTTCTCTGACTTATATAACTGTTCGTCTTATAAATAGAATAATGAACTCAAAAAGTTTTTTTAACAACTTAGGTTAAAACTAAAATATGTAAAATATTTAATAATTAAGTGTTGAGAACTCTCTTCTCCTATTTATTTCAAAAATAATTGCAATTTGTTATAGTAAGAACATGTAGATAATTTACAAGAAATAGATTTTCATGATAACTCTACTAGTAAGGATGCTTATACATGAAACTTAAGTAAAAAATGTAATTAAGTCTCTTCCTATATGATAATTCAAGTGAAGTAAATTTTTTATTAGACATCTCCTCATATATTTTTTATTTTTGGCTTTTTTCATTTTTCATTTTTTTCTTTTAATTTTGTTTTTTTCATTTTTCTCTCTTTTTTTATAAGGATTACTATATCTAGATGTCTGTTAATGATTTTGAACTTCACTATCCTTAAGTTATGTTTAAAGACTTAACACATTTTCACTTAATGAATATGTGTTTAGCAAAAATATTTTTCATAGAGTTTCAATTATCTTCTTCTAGATTTCTTAATACTTTCAAAAATACAATTTTTTTTAATTTAAATAGTTAAATCAAAATTCTTACACTCATTCATTAAATAATTACAATTTTTAGAATTATGTTTTGTTATTAAAAAAAAAACTTATATAAGTTTATTATATTATTCTTAAAAACAGAAAACATATCTATCTTAAATTAACTTTTCTTCCCTTGTTATTAATTTTAAAAATATTGCTTACTAAGGACAAGTAAAGTTTAAATTTAAGTTCTTTTCCCTCTCCCAAACTTAGTTCTTTTAATAAGATTTAAACATGTTGCAATATGAAATTTTAAACTAAACAGGAAGAAAAATGTATAATATTTAAGCTATTTAAAACAATAAAGTAATACAAGTATAAGCAACAATATAAAAGAGTAGCAAAGTAAATAACATATGAAAACTAATACTCTTTTACAATTTTAAACAAATACGCTAAAAAGAACAGTAGCATAAATAGAATAAAATTGTAAGCATTCTAACAACAGAAACATAACTGAGTTACTACAGAGTTACACATATAGTACAATAATACTGAAAAGTAAAATCACACATAACAGATACATAACTATAATACTGAAAAGAAAAAACACACATAACAGATACATAACTAAAGCAAAGCAGAAATAAAATCTAATCATCCTCGGTCTCTTCATCATCATCGAAGGAATCATCTGGAGCAGGATTTCTAGGATTTATCCAAGGGGTGAATTTAGGATAGGTAGGAAATTCTATATTCTTATCAACCTTCAAGAATTTCACAAGAGCATCATCATATTCTCCATCATAATCACTCTTCCTCTGGATCTAATAAGATACATTATCGATTTTACTATCCAGATCTTCTACTCTGCATTGCATCAAGAACAGTTCACTTTGATGCTTCAAGTACCTCTCACAAATAGTATTCCACACATCTGGTGGAGGCTCAGAAGTAGAGGTGGAAGGTCTGGGTGCAGAAGTGGAAGGTCTGGGTGCAGAAGTGGAAGGCATAGAAAGAAGAAAAATGCTCTAGAACCATGACTTTTTGTCTTTCCATAAACATCAACATGAGATTTTCCAATTGGCTTCAGTGGCTTAAGTATCTCTTCAGAATGAGAGTAAGTAATACCGGCATTCTTGCAGACCGAGAAAATGAGAGCCAGGAAGCCTAAAACAGAAATAACACTTCCTCTAGCTGATGTGCTGATTACATCATAAATAATGGCTCCCGCATCGATTGGCTTCATTTCTTGAATGCAATAAGTAAAATAGCTCATTCTTTCGTCCCCTCACTCAGGTGATATGATGAAAGAATGCGAGCAGAAATGAAGTTGTGTCAGGCTTTCGAAGTAGCATTAAGCATTGAAGATGAGAAATTTACCCGCTTATTGTTTCAGATTTTTCAACATCCTCTTCCATCAGTTAAGTAGGTCAAAATCTCATCGAGCTCTCCTTCAGACGGAGTAAAAATATCGTAGAAGCAATCTGTAGCAGAAGGTAAACCATAAAACATGTTAATCACTTCAAGAGTGAACTCAACTCCTATCCCCCTAACATAAACTTCGTTGTCAAACGTTTCAGGAAAATTTACATAAATTCCCTCACCACAGAAATAACGGCCACAACAGAAAAATAACAAAACTGCTCCCACTGCCGAGCAGCAATAATATGTTCAATCGAGCCGCCGGGATGATAAAAACTTCGCTTTGTAATGAATTTACATGCCGATGCAAATTCGTTGTAGCGCAGTTGAGCACTTGCGCTAGCAAATTTCGTTTGATCAAATTCGCTTCGTTCCTTTCCTTGCTTTGATTTTAGTGTTATTCTGTGAATTTGTAAATAATTCCAAATAATTTATAAAAATCATAAAATGACATAAAATCTAAGCTTAAAACACTAAATTAAGCTTAGATTCATGGATTTTCCACTTAAAAATCAAAATTTTCTTCCAAATTCTCGGCACTATTCAAATGTAGAAAAATTCATGATGAAAACTTAAAATAACTATACTAAAATGTAGATATAACCTCGAAAAGTTGAAATCCAGAGTTTAAACACTTCAAAACTTCACGAATCAAGCTTAAAATCGTATCCTAGGACCGGTTTTCACGAGTATGGGGGAAGAAGATGAAGCTTAGGCGCTCTAATGGCTGTGGGGTCGGTTTTATGCCCCAAATTTGGTTCAGGTGAACCGGCGCCTAGGGATCTGACGCCTAGGTGCCAGAATCACCGAAAATTCCGAAAATTATCAAATTTTTATATTTTTTAATTTAGGTGTTTCTAACATCTGTAAGCTCAAAATCATGTAGTAAACTTTATCAAACATCTCCCAGAAATTAAAGAAAATATCCAAGTCCAAAATAAATTCCAAATTTAAGATAACATTCCAAACTCAACTTGTTAATATTCCAAACTCAACTTTTACTTCAATTCATTTCACATCTTCAAGATAAGGTTAAAAAAAATACAAAAAATACAATTAAACAACTTCTCACATCTCACAACATCAATTAACAATCAAACAAATCACTACATAAAACATTTTTAAATCACACAACACTTAACAATTACAATCAATTTCTCCACATAATTCACCCTAATTTCACGGATTCACATCAGAAACTTCATTAGTTCTACAAGGTAATACACTAACGAGGAAATTCCAAGGCCGTCTTTTCATCGACCCAATTTTTCTTAGCATACATGGTTACCTGATAATCTTCAAAGGCTGCCGAATGGTTAGATTGAGCCTTTATTTGCCATTCCATGTGCTCATATTGGTGGTACATTTCATGCAGTCTTCTTCCAATAAGAACTTATTCCTCTTCAATCTTCTCAAGGCGACCGATTAACTTCTCCAATGTTATGGCTAGGTAGGCATTAAAGTAAGTTTGTGAATCCTTGTGCATAAACTTAGTTTTTCCCTCATTTTCAATGTTTAATCTCTCCATGGAAGCAATCAAAACTCTCTTCTCTCTCAAAAGAATTATTTCTGGTCGAAATTTTGATGACTTGATGTTTGGGGACGAAGATGTGGTGGTTTATATGAAAATGCGTGGGTAAGAACTGTTATAGGGCAGTTTTTCTAGGACCCAGATCTACGCCTAGGCATCAGGATCTCAGGTGTCTGGCGCCTAGGCGCCAGAATCCTGAAAATCACAGGGTCGCCCTTTTCATAAGTTTCACACTAAATTAAGGTCTAAAAATGTAGATCAAAAGATATATAACTAAGTGTAGTCACATATAAAACACACTCGAAATCAAATCAAATCATAATATGGGTTGTCTCCCACAAAGCGTTTGGTTTAATGTCGTTAGCCCGACATAACCAATTGTTTACTCCAATTAGGTTAAACATAGCACATTCTTAAAAGATGACAAGCTTCCTCCAATATAGAGCTTCAATCTTTGTCCATTTACTTTAATTATTGAATATGTTTTCAGATTTTTTATATCTACAGCTCCATAAGGATAAATTTTCTTAACAACAAAAGGCCCTGTCCATTTTGATCTTAATTTTAATGTCGTCAGTCCGTGAACACAACCACTCAATCAAATGATGATGGTTTGAGACTACCCATGCGAGATACAATAAGTGAAACAGGAAGTGGCTTGAATTTCTAAGAGAGGTGGGTCCCAGTACTAGTCCACTAAGTGAGTCAATAAAGGAAATCCTATGGCTAGAACCTACGGTCTAAGGAGGGGAAGAAATAGACCTCATAAAAATGAAGTCAACATCCCACTAAGTGGGTTCTCTTATGTGTTCTATTAAGTGTCATATTTTCAATTAATTCTAATAAATTAAGCTCATTTTTTATACAATATGCCCAAGTACGTTTTAGGTCTACCTCTACTTTTCTTAACATAAGTCGAATCTAAAACATTTAATCTCCTAACCCGATCATCAGATGCGCCTGAGGAGTGGGTCAGTCCTTAGTTTCCTTATAATATTTATATGTTGTTTTGTGTGTGTTAGGGTTATCATATGTTTTTTGTTTCCTGTTCAGAGAGCTTGGCGTCTCCGGTTTTTTTCTCTGAGAGTTGTAACCGACGGTGAGAATGCGCTTTGACCGTAACTCGTCATAAGATGATGTGTATCTTTTGTTTCCTGCATCCCCACAACCCTTCCTCCCACTAGTCTCCTCCTCCGCCTCCCTACCATCCCTTTTCCTCTCTTTTGTTGACCGCATAGCTTACTGCTTGATCCAAAGCGACTTGCTTCTGGGACTCCTGTGCAGTGCTCTCGGTAGCCTCCCACTTGTACTTGCACCTTACCATCATCATACTCTCTGCCTTGTTTAGCCACCACCTTGCAACTATCGCCACCATAGTCTTGCTCCTCCCTGCCCCTCTATCGACAACCATATACTTCCCCTTTCAACCCACCGCAAGCCAACCACTAGAGCTGTTGCTCCTCTATACTTTATTCCTTTAAGTCGCCAGCCTACATCCATCCTCCACCAGTCATTGTGATTACGATACCGCTCTACTTGGGATTGTTGTGTCCTTGTTGTTCTTTTTCCTTTTCAGTATGTCGTTGTGCTGCAACAACAACGACAACAATAAGCCTTTATCCCACTAAGTGGGGTCGGTTACACGAATACTTTTTCTCTATTGTGTTCTATTAAGTGTCATATTTTTAATTAATTCTAATAAATTAAGCTCATTTTTATACAATATACCCAAATAGTTTAGGTCCACCTCTACCTTTCTTAACATAAGTCGAATCTAAAACATCTATTCTCTTATCCTGATCATCAGATGATCGATGTTTAATATGACCAAACCATCTAAGGCGACTTTCTCTATTCTTGTCAGCCACTTAAGTTACATCAACCCTTTCACAGATACATTCATTTACATTTTGTCTCTCAGTGTCAATCCACTCATCCACCTAAGCATTCTCATCTTAGCAATACTTAATTTATTTTTATGCTTCTCTTTTAAAGGCCAACATTATGTGCTATAAAACATTGCAGATCTCAACACGATCTTATAAAATTTTCCTTCAAGTCTTGAGCATTATTTTTTTATCAAACAATAGGCCCGACACATTCCTCCTCTTCAACCAACAAGCTTGAATTCTACTAATAACATCCCCATCTATATCACCATCACTTTGAACAATAAACCTGAGATATCTAAAAAGTCTGGTATCAAGTGTCAATTGAAGTGATTAAATATATGTTTGATGGAGTATTGATAGTATTATAAATAGTTGTAGAATGGCTTAAAAGTTATCACACAATAGGATTATATTAAGTATCAATGTATTGCCCATCTCTTTCTTTACTGATTACAAAGATGTTTTTGGAAGATATTCATACTGAGCCACCATAGTTTATTTTGTTTGCAAATAATGATTTTGATCAACATGACCTATATTGATAAAAGTAGAAATTTAGAATGAGGGGAAAATTGCTTAGAAAATAAGCCACACCCACTCCCCCACACCCCCCCCCTTCCTTCGTCGCCGCCTACAGCTGCCCTTCCGATCACCTCCCAATCCCCGTCGTCCGCTTGCCACCGCTAACAATCGCCATCGTTTGCCTCTGCCATCGCAGCAATCGGTCTTAGCCCACCGTTGTCGGATGCTTGTTGGCCCCTCTGTCGTGGGACAAAAAAATATATTTTGAAATACATTGTTTTTAATTTACTTCAAATCAAACATAAAAAATATAGTCTTACATTTATTTTATAGTGAACTGAAAGCATTTCAATTGCTTTGTAATCATTGTACTTTGCAAACCTTTTACAATTTCATTTTCAGCAAACCAAACAGCCCCTTAATTTGAGGAAGCCATTAAACTTCTCGTTTTGTTGCATATACATAAATATGCATATTGTTATTACTTAAGAGTATTCAAGTATACTTACTATTTATTTATTTATTTCTGATGAATTCCTTTCTTTTATCTGACAATTCTTGCTAATTTCATTTAATGTACTTATATCATTTTCTTGTTATAATTTTTTGGCTTAAAAAAACAAATTGCTCTATAATGATCATTTGAAAGAGTGTGCTGAACTTTGGGATAAATGCTGCAGCTAATGTAAAGGTTTTTTGGACAGCAAAAAAGCTTTTTGCATTGCAGCTTGCAGCTATCAAAATGGATCCTTCATTCATTTTGCTGTGTTGGTTGTCTATTTTTCAGGTGATCTCATTTGTGATTTTACGTTATAGGAGACTGAAGCAATTACAATTTGAAAGTAGTAAGAGGTCCATCCTGCACAATTCTACGGATGTATCTAATTTTTCTTTGCTTTTGGAGGCTTGGAAGCCAATTGCAATGGCATTTAAAAGAAGGTGAGAAGTACCAATTAAATTGCTCTCTTTAACTTATTCTCCTTCATCTTTATAACTTTTTCTTTTAATTTTCTATAAATATTGAAAATCATTGTATTCCGTTATCTTTATTCATTTGAAGTATAATTTTATTTATTTTTCTTTTTTATTGATTGGGTTTCTCGAAACCATCTTTCTTGGCTGTGCCAAATAGTCGCCATAATTTTGACCAGGCCTTACAACATACAAAGTGATGGGTTTCCCTGGAAGATGTCAGTTAGCACTTGCACTACATTCCAAAACTTCACATTCAACTATCATTCAAGCTTGAGAGAAAAATAAAAAATTTTTTGGGCAATTATTATTCTCTTACAAGCCTCAAGTATTTTCTACTCTGATCACAGAAAAGCACCCAATATTGGCATCCTCCTAAATACGATATCTGAATTTTTTATATTTGATGTAGTGCCAGCGTCGTGAATTATGGGAAATCAATACTATAATGTTACAAATTTTGCGAGGGGCAGCATTACCTTCGATATTTACCCAAACAATATCACGCAGATCACACTTGCAAAAGAGAGAACGAAACTGGCATGGGATCTAGCTGCAAGGAACTGTGAATTAGCAGCTTTGTCACCCAAAATCAGCGCCTTGAGCAACATTTAATAGTCTTAGTAATAGAACAAGAGGGAACAACAGTATGTCACGACAATAGTAAAAGCAAAACGGTCAATGAATCAAACGTCCACAGAGAATAAGCAAACTAACTGTGAACTGAACAAGATGAACATTGACATTAGAGAATATAACCCGTTAAAATACCTAATTTAAAAATTGAGAACTATGAGGTAAAATCAGAATAAAGTATTCAGAATGCTAATTTACATGCCTCAATGTGGCAGCTTGTATTTCTGATAAGCATAAAGTTTGACATTTGCATCACTATGGGAATTGATGACGCCCAACTGGGCGGGACTTCCAATTAACATTGACAACACAAGTTGATTAGCCAATTTCCTTTATTTATTGTAGGAAATTTCACGATGTTCTTTGATTATTTGGACTTAACAATTTGATAATATTTTTCGTATTTATTTTTGTTCTCATGATTATCTTCTGGTCATTTTACCATAAATAGGATTAGGGCTGTGATATGAGGATTTGAATAAATTAATTTTAAGATTATTTCTGAGCTGCTGCACTCTATATCTCAGTTTACTCTCCCGTTGTGCTGTTTGTTGCCTCTTCTCTTTTCCTCTTTTTTCTACCTTCTCTGCATCTCTTCAATACCCATTCCCTTTGCCCTTAACTCTCGGTATGCTGTTAATCATGATTCTTCACGGTTAATTCTCAAATTTCATATTGTTTTATTGCAGGTGGTGGGACTGTCTTTCTATACCAGATGATTGGGATAATTATGATGAAGCATTATTTAGGGAGGAAATACGTGATATGGCATTTTCAGTAAGCACTATCCGATTCTGTAGTTTCTGATTTTTATAAAGGAAAATTTCACTGTCGACATTGTACATGTAATTTTGTAGAAACTTAAATTTTATAGGACTGATCACACTTTTTGTTCTTCCTTTGCTGCTTGTAGCTGTTGTGGTTATTGCTATTGCTTCTGCGGGTTTAGGGATTTTGGTTTGGCAGGGGTTTGAGAAATAGGGGAATTCTTTCTACTAGTCCCTTGCTGGTTTTTCTTCAGCCCAGTTCCATTTTGCTTTGTAACAATTACTTTGAGTTTTATTCATTAAGAAGGTTCAAAATGGTTCTAAAAGATTATTTTAGGGGCATACGCTCTCAATAGAATTACTCGAGTATTCACAATCCTTTCAGTTTTCATTACCTTTTTTGACAATGAAGGGTGGCTATTTATAAACTTTGCATGCATTACTCGTATGTGCTTGTAATGCTGTCACTAATACCTTCCAATTTATATGATCAGTACCATCAAGCTACAAAAGTCTATTGTATCCAGCATGCTCCACGATTTCCTGGACGGGCTAACCATTGTAATCACGGTTCATCAACATGTTTGCATATCCATAGTATTTGATTTTTTTTAAAGTGGTTCTTGGATGGTTTATATGTTGAAGGGTGATATTTTGCTGTAAGAATTCTGCAAATCTTGAAACGATAGGTAAATCACTATCTATTACGGGGAAGACAAACTCATAAAAATAATACTATCATGCCTGAATGCATGCTTAAATCTATCCATGCGTGTATAAATCCATTTACACAAACATCTATCAGAATTTATGTGCCATACCTGTTGACCTCATTTTTTGTAAGGTCTTTTCTTTCCTCTTAGTTTTTAGGATTTAGTCATATGACTTCTCATTGACTATCCTAGAAGTCTAGAGATGGAACCCACCTTTTAAAAATTCAAACCAAATCTTGACTCTCTTTGAAATCCTACATGGATGGTCATCAACCTCCAAACCACTTGGAAGGTTAGGACCAATATGCGGGGAAGACGATGATGAATTCACATAGGATGATCGAAGCCTTAGGACGACCACTAAGTGGCTCGATCTTGGTGAGGACCAGCTTGCACACACTGCACTCCTACACACATCCTAAACCACTGAACTATCTTTACCCGATCTTGACTCACGGTTCGTTAGAGCACTCATATGGATGGATCCAAACCCCTAGCCCTTGGCTAAGAGGAAGGTTAGGAACAACCTATGAGATGTTCAAAATGGACACTATCATTGGTCCATGGCTCAATCTAAACCATTTCACTCCAATCAACCTTAACCAAAATTCTAATTTCTCAAAATTTCTGGTTTTGACATTGGGTCCTTAAGCCTACCTAAAATTACATAAATTGCCCCTATAACTACCAAAATTCTCCAAAATTTTCAAAAAATTACCCAAAATTCCCAAAATTCTTAAAAATCATTTTAAAACAATTCCCACCTCTTAAATTCATCAAAATACCCCAATACCCACCAAATAACCTCAAAATACCCTAAATACTCATTTTGGCCTAAAATTCCAAAAATTTCAAAAAGTTCCTAAAAAATTCCAGAAAATCTCAAATATTCGAGTTCATTTGTTAATTACATCAATGCTCGATTTTTCCAAAATAACCTACTTTCAACCCAAAATCTAAGTTAGGCTAATTTAACTCCATAAGGACCGATGTCGAACCAAATCAACTCATTTAACCTTAATTTTGCCCAATTTCGATTCTAAACTTTAATTCAACATCCCCAATACCAATTTAAACCAAATCCAAGCCCAAATTAAGTCAAATTTGAGTTCAATTCCATTTGAAATCCAAAATCCCCAATTTTGCCAATTTAATCAAAAATTCCCCAATTAACTTAATGTCAACCAATTCCCTCCAAATTTCAATCCTAAACCTTCCATGACACTCCTACGAAACCCATGCAACATTCAATTACCCCAATTTGAGCCCAAACCTAGCCTAAATCCATTTAAATACCAAGAACACCCATTTTAACTCAAATTGAACACATGTCCTAAATCTACCCAATTGATTGGCCTAATCCTAAAATTTCCTCCCAATTGATGTTGGGAACTCTTCAATAGATTCCCCTAAACCATTTGAAACATTCAATTGGGTCTAAACTCCACCTTAAGCCAACTTGGACCCAAGTTGACCCAATCTTACCTAAATTAATCAAAATCCCAAAATCCACCAAATTGACCTCTCAATTGAACTCAAAACCATTCCATGTCTTCATGAAAATTCTTCATGATAATCATTTACACAATGTTACTCAAGACATTTGAACCTAAATCAAACCTAAACTAAAGCTAGCCCAAGTTGAACCCAAACCAACCCATGTGCACACATGAGCCAAATTGAACCTAACCAAACCAAATTTGATCAAACTAACCTCTTGGCAATCAACCCTAGGCCTCCTAGGGTGGGTTTGACCTGACCCAACCCATGCCCCATGAGCCATGGACCAATGGTCCACCACTTTGGACCAATGGGTTTAGCCCTTTGCTAAAGCCTAAGTCCCATTCTCCAACCTCCCTTAAGCAACCTCCTCAGCCCAATTAATGCAGTTGAACCTCTCCTCCACTCCTCAGCCTGCCCAGCCGCCTGACTGTCCTTGCCAGCCACCCCATTGGACCAATGGGTTTAGCCCTTTGCTAAAGGCTAAGTCCCATCCTCCAACCTCTCTTAAGCAACCTCCTCAGCCCAATTAATGCAGTTGAACCTCTCCACTCCTCAGCCTGCCCAGCCGCCTGACTGTCCTTGCCAACCATCCCAGCCGCCGGAACAGCCGCGCCCGAGCACCCCCTTGTCCTTGAAATTTTAAAATTGAACCTTGGCAGTGTGTCATCTCCTCTCCAGCCACCTTGCCTGCTCAGCCCTCACCCTAAGCAGCCTAAACCACTCATTGCATGGCCCTGAGCTCCACCAGGCAGCCATGGCTATAAAATCCTCACCGTTTGGCTTTGCACCAGGTGTTGAAATTTTTCTCACGGAACTCCCCCAAACCTTCTCCCAGAATAGAGGAGAAGAGCCTCACTGTTCTCCTGCCCTGAATCCCCCTGATTGAGTCCAATTTCTCAGTCGAAAATCTTGCCAGAAACAGGACACTCTCTGAAACTCCACAGAAACCAAATTAAACCTTCCCACATCTTCACCAGAGGTAGAGGAGAAGTTCCCCACTGAAAGCCCCCTCACCAAGCCTGCCATTTGCTCTATCGGCCAGAACACCAAATCGGGTCTGGTCTTTTTCATAGCCAGACATTTCACCATCGCTCGAGGCTTCATCCGTAGGCTTTTGGGACTCCAACGAACGTGTCGAGCACATTCAATCGAGGCTTCACCTCTTGGACCAAGGTATGGAGACTCCTCTTGCTCCCGAGCTTTCAGCGATTCTCCATTTTGTTTGATTCAATTTCAATGTATGTTAGTCGTATAGATGTGTTCGTCTAGGCTAGACGCGTCGATAGAGACCAAACACGCTTGATTTGGTTGAGTCTCGAGCGAGATTTTAAGGTTTTAGGGTGGACGGCTCTCGGGTTGAACCAGACGGAGACGATGAACAGAGACCGTTCGATCGAGCGTGTATCGAATGGACGGCAGAGATGGAGTCGAATGGAACCGCGGAATGGAAAGTGCATGCTGACTCAGATGGGGGCGCCGAATCAAATTGCGCCGCATGGGACTTCGGATCTGCCTAGGATTAGGTGGCGCCGCGTCGTATAAGTAGGAAAATACATCTTTTCTGAATTAATTAAATACCTAAAACTTTGAAAATGCATAACTTTGCATAGAAAAATCCTAAAAATAAACTAAAAATACTTATCTCGCTCGATGAACGAAAGGAGAATAATGTGGAAAAAGAATCGAGTTATTTTGTTGAGTCCGTGATTTTTAATTAATTTAATATTGTCCGAATGTTTTAATTCTCCATTAGCATGCATAATTCATCATGACATGAGACACATAGAACTTTGTAGCACTACGATCTTGGAACATTACTCGAATTTTTAAAGGTAGAGGCTATATCTATGGCAAGTTATCTATTTTCTAAGTTCAGAGTCATTTTATTGAAAATTAATTATGAAAATTAGCATATTGATCATAAAAATCTAGAAAAATTAGGGGAAGTATGACCAGAAGACCCTAGGAAAATTGTAACTTGGTTTAATTCACTTAAACGAACCCTAATTTGGCTAAAACCTCAAAACTGAAATTAAATTAATTTGAAACAACCATACATCAAAATTACATGAAATCAATTCTCCACTGGTCTTTAGGGTCAGGGGAATCCCACATAAAAATTTCAAGCAAATTGGAAAAGATTTAACCCACTAAATGGATCATTCAAGTTACATAACCATTTTTGAAATTAAAAAATTCATAAAACTCAAAATACATTTCAAAAATTCACCAAATCAGTTTTGAGCCTCTCGATATCGGAAGAGCTTAAGAAAATTAAAATTGGAATTTTTCTAAAATGTCATTTTTAACTTAATTTTGAATATTTTAATAATTCAAAATTTATAAAAATCATAAAAATATTAAAATTCATAAAAATGTCACATTTGGTCCCTAATCGACTTGAGACCAATCAAACATTTTTCCAAGTCTCTAAGTAAAGATATTGAATTTTAAAGGCTTAGGGTAATTTTTTAATATTAAAAAATAGATTTTACTATACTTTCACTAAAATAATTCTAAAAATTGAAGAAAAATCGTAAAAATACGAAAATTTATTTCTACGAGTTCGTTAGGATCGGAGAGAATTAATAAAAATATAAAATTTAATTTTACACATCAATTTTATTTTATAATTAATTAATACCCAAAACTTAAAATAATTATATTAAATAAAATATAATTCAAAAAAATTTACGAAAATTGGTTCAAAGTAGTCATACGCAGTCGGTAGAAACCTCCCATACTTTTTCTAAGAACAGAAATTTTATCTTGGTCATGTTGTGGAATTTTCATTGAAAATCTTTATTTTTCACTAAAATAATTATATAAATTAAATTCAAAATTGAAAATCACATTTTCTCCTCTAATATTTTAATTGACATGTAAATAAGGTGACATTAAAATTTCAAACACATTTGAGCTCAATTTAATAAATTATGAGAAGTATAAGCTTAAGAGGGCATTAAGATAATTAAAAGGCTTTAACTTAAATTAATCTTTAGGCTTAACCAAAGGGAGGGTAAAATATTTGATCCTAATTTTCATTTGGATGATTGAAACTAAGGGAGTAAAGGGGTAAAACCCATTAATCACCTTGAACATTTAAAGAAGAAACCTTAATTAATTAAATCATTAAACTTTGAAAGTTAATTAAAAAAATGAAAAGGTTAAGGGATTTTGACCCAGGAAGATTCTACAACAACAACAACAACAAAGCCTTAATCCCACTAAGTGGGGTCGGCTACATGAATCCTTTTTCTCCATTGCGTCCGATTTAGTGTCAAATTTTCGTTCAATTCTAATAAATTAAGATCATTTTTTATGCAATAAGCCCAAGTTTTCCTAGTTACGCCTCTGCCTTTCTTAACATAAGTTGTATTTAAAATATCTACTCTCTAATCGGATCATCGGGTGGTCGACGTTTAATGTGACCAAACCATCTAAGGCGACTCTCTCTAATTTTATCCGTCATCTGGTGCAACTCCGACCCTTTTACGGATATATTCATTTCGCATTTTGTCTCTAAGAGTAAAGCTACTCATCCACCTAATCATTCTCATCTCGGCAACACTTAACTTAACATTATGCTTCTCTTTTAAAGGCCGACATTCGAGCACCATAGAGCATTGAAGGTCTCACCACCATCTTGTAAAATTTTCCTTTCGGTCTAAGCGGTACTTTTACATCACACAATAGAGCCGGACGCATTCCTCCACTTGACCAACCAACTCTGAATTCTCTTATTCACATCCCCATCTATATCACCATCGCTTTGAACAATGGACCCGAGATATCTAAATCGTTCACACCTTTTAATAATTTGATCACCCAAAGTTACACTTCGTCACTAGACCTACTATTACTAAAATTACATTCCATGTATTCGGTTTTAGTTCAACTCAAACGAAGACCTTTAGACTCCGATGTAGACCTCCATAATTCGAGTTTTTCTGGACTTTTTCTCTTGTCTTATCCACGAGGAGGATATCATCGGCAAAAAGCATACACCGAGGTACATCCTCTTGTAAATGCCCAATGAAGACCATCCATAAATAAAGCAAAAGATATGGGCTTAAAGCCGATCCTTGATGTAAACCAACAGAAATAGTAAAATACTTGAGTCGATCCTCCTTCGGTTCGAACACATGTAACGGCTCTAGCATACATATCTTTAATGACTTGAATATAAGTTATATCAACACCTTTCTTCTCGAGGACTCTCGAAGAACATCTCTAGGAACCTTATCGTAAGCTTTTTCTAAATCGATAAAAATCGAATGTAGATCCTCCTTATTATCTCTGTACTTCTCAATCAAACCTCTCGATAAATGTATAGCTTCCATGGTAGACACTCGGCATAAATCCAAATTGATTATGAGAAATCTTCGTAATACGTCTTAACCTATGTTCGATTACCCTCTCCCATAATTTTAAAGTATGACACATCAATTTAATTCCTACTATAATTTGCACACTCTTGTGCATCTCCTTTATTCTTAAAAATGGGGACAAAATGCTCTTTCTCCACTCCTCGGGCATCCTTTTAGTTTTTAAAATAATATTAAAAAGTTTAGTAAGCGGAAACCCACAAATCACCTAAACATTTCCACACTTCGATTGGGATATCATCGAGTCCTACGGACTTTCCCATAGTTTTCTTTAAAGCCTCATCAACTTTTTTTACTAATGCGACGGTAAAAATGAAAAGTTTTATTATTATTAACGATATTAAGATCACTAAGGTCGATCGTATCTTTCAACATCATCGTTAAAAAGTTTATCGAAATAACTCACCTACTTATGTTGAATATCTTTTCTAAGAAAAGCACTTTTTGATTTTAAATGCTTTCAATACGCTTTACTTCGAGTTAAATCTTTACTTTTCTTTTCTCTTTGTTTAGTTAGTTTATACGTATATTTTTCACCTTCCTTAATATCTAACATGTTATAAAGATCGCTAAAAGCGAATTTTTAGCGTCATCGATTATTCTTTTACACTCACTGCAGTAGTTTTATATTTTTCAAGTTCTCTACGCTTTTACATTTAAACCAATTTTTATAACATAACTTCTTATATTTTATCTTTTCTGCACATTATTATTCCATCACCATTATTTTTATTTATAGAAGCTTTTTCTTTCGATTCTCAAAGTACATCTTTATCTACTTGTTTAATAGTATTAGTTAATTTTTCACACATAACATTCACATCTTCATGAACATCCCAAATATTTAAATATTGAATTTTATTCATAAAAATAATTTTATTTGTGTCTTTTAGAGTGCTCTCATCTTATTCTACGATGTTGATTCTAGTATTAACTTTATTTTACTACTCTTCATGCTTAAAATCTGAACTAATAATCGATGTTAGGTACTTAATTGCTCACTTGGAATAACCTTACTAATCCTTACTAATCTCGACGATCTCTTCTTCTCATAAGAAAATAATCGATTTGTGTTTTATTAGATCCAATTCTTATAAGTAATAAGATGCTTCATCTCTTTCTTGAATAAAGTATTAGTAATAATCATATCATACTGTTAAAGCAAAATCTAAAATGGTTCTACCTTAACCGTTAATCGCTCAATAGCAGTAGTGCATGTGAATATTTACGAAATCTTCTACCACTCTACTAGACATGTCAATTTAAATCTCCTCCAATAAAAATTTTTTCTTCGAGAGGTATCGAGTGTATTAAGTATTCTAAATCATTCAGAATTTATCTTTCAGGCTTATATCTAAACCAACTCGAGGAGGCATAATGACTTATAATATTAAAAATCTTAGTATCAATAATAATCTTAAGTCTTTATAATTCTATCTCCAATTCTATTAATTTTGATAACATTATCTTTCAAACTCTTATCTATAATTACACCTACAGCATTTCTAAGTACGACTCTACCAGAATACTGAAGTTTAAAACCTAAGTTATCAATCTCCTTAGCTTTTTCTCCAACCCATTTAGTTTCTTGAATACATAGGATATTTATCTTTCTATGGATCATAATATCAACCAATTCCATTAGTTTACCATTGAGTTATTTTTATAATACTTTAAAATTTAATCCCTAATCAATGGATTGATCAAACATCACTTAATCTCTACTAATGAAGTCATAACAAATAATGTTTGAAATTAAAAAGAATAATCTTGAAATTTAATAATTAAGTTAAAAGCTTAAAATACTTTAGTTAATGAAAGATGATTTAAAATCAAATTAAAATAACTTAAGATGTTAAAACTAATTTGAAATCACCCAAAACTAAGATTGAAACAAAACTGAAATATCAACGTCAATTTAAAATAATTCATAATCAAGACATTAAAATTAAACCAATTAAAAAATTAATTCAAAACATCATGATTAAGTGACAACAAACTTAAATCATTAAAACTTAACTGAATCAAATAATTCAAAAATACTTTTCCAACGTAAATGATTTAAAACATTTGAAAATTTATAGTTAAACCACTCTTAAATCATCAATTCAACTGTAACTAAGAATGGTTAAACCCTACAGGAGCCGATTTGCCCACGAGGCTATCACTCTTATAATTCTTAAATATAGCGTCAAATGAAATGTCACTTTACTCATGGGATAATCAAACATCCTAATTCACTGAGTAAGAATCAAAACTTAACTAAATTCCCGGATGATCAACCTATCTATATGATGAAATTCATTTGGACTCAGAATAATCTCAACGGTGTTGAAAAGATGTTCATGACCCGTCTTAAGCACTTTATCAACCTAATGTGATGTTTTAGAAGAACAATTGAACTTCATTGTTCTTTAACGAAGAAAATCATCCATGAACTCACCTAAGGACTCAACTAGTGATAGGATTAGGATCTTGGTAGACAATCAGAGTCTTCCCTTAGCTTTACCTAGGTGCTTTCTTTTAAATTTATAAATGCTCTAACACGTGTTTTAGTGCAGTTGAAATGATGAGAAAGACCGCTGAGTATAACTTTTATTTTATTGCAATTTATTTACCTGCGGTGTACTTTCTTTTATAACAAGCTTGCATGTTAAACAACAATTCCACCCTGCATGAAAACCGAAACCTTTAGGATAGCCGCAAAACTGAACAAAAACTAAATTAAAAATCACAACTAGATAAAAAAAATTCACCACCACAACATTTAAAATATAAAACAACTCAAAATTTAATCACAAACAAAAGAACAAAAACTACAATTACAACTAAATTAAAATGTCTCGTTGGATGATCGGGAATCCCTCAGATGATGTAACCCACGTGTTGCTAACGAGATTTCTCGCGACTTAAATGAAAGTGTGGAACTCATTCGGTTGAGTTTAGCAATTCATTTGAATTTAAGTGAATCCGATGAAAATAATTAGTCTTTGGGATGATGGAACAGTAGGATCTTAATCGGTTCGCTTAATCAACTTTAAGATTTGTTTTAATTAAAATATTAAGCCATCTAAATCTTGACCTCTCTAAATCAATAACTTCTACTCATTTCTTGATTATTACTTTCTAAAACTAAGCTTTCTGTAATAACAAGGAGCTTGGAGCAAGCATAGAAGACAATATGACAATAATCGTCAACAATGAAGACAATCTTGGCACTAGCTTAACATCTTCCTTAGTTTAAATAACCAAGTCGTAGGATTTCGGGGTAGTTTGCTTACAGTCAGCATAAATCCTCAACTTTTCGTTAGGCGTTTACATAATCATACTTATGCAAATTAAGCCTTAACTCGTCTTGGGACTTCAGAGGTAGTCGTTTGGTACGACATAAACCCTCATATCTTCAAGTTATTTGTATGATCATAGTCATACGAATATAAGTCACGATTAATTAAAATTGTCGGGATTGAAACGTTAAATAAACTCTCAAATTGAAGTCGAAACAATAGGATAGTCGGAAGTCGTTGGAGTTCACTTAGTCAGTGACATCCCTACTCTCTTCTTTTGGATTCATAAAATAATTATTCTTAATTTGATACTATTCACATTGAAATTTCCAAAATCAAATCCTTTGAAACCTCAAGCTTTGAAATTTTGAAAGCAAACCACTTATCGTTATCGAGAGTTTTCCTAAGTGATTCACTTCACTTAGGATGTAATTAACTTATGAGCGCTCACTTTATAGGAAGCTTTAAAAACTCGGGTAATATAAGCATCGCTTAATTCTTTTATATTAAGTAGGGAAATTTGTCATCTTATAAAATTGGTTCGCGAATCAAACGGATGTCACTACATCTATTAGTTTATTTAATCGAGCGCTCATTATCAAGCAAGTATGTACATTCATAGGGATAGATACGCGGTTTGTAATGTAGTCGTTCGTTTATATAAACTTTTCGAGGTGGGAGATCAGTTTGACTTCATACTTCAAAATTTTTTCAAAACTTAAAAAACTATTTTCAAAAATCAAAATGCTATTTTCCAAATTATATACATAAATTTAAATTAAACACCGAACCTATAAATATGCCGACAATACCATAATTTAAAATAACCCAAATATTGCTTTTGTATTCAAGCAATATGTTCCAAAAGAAGATAACAGTTATTTAATGTCTTGGGTTTGATTTGTTACAGCTTCATACAAGCTGAACTAAACTTATGCTATTTTAAAAGGATTGCACTGAACCTTTTCAATTCATTTCGCCGTTCTCTGGGTCCAACTACTGTTTTTTCAATATTCTACAATGCTTGTTTTGGTTTCCTGTTTTAGATAATACTGTACTGTGCATGCTTGGGTTCTCTGTCTTAGGAATGAGATCTGAGACTAAAATAGCTGGTAGAATGCCAAGAGCTTCTCGAAGAGCTAATAGAGTTGTCTTTTCAAGTTATTGAGCGTGAGATCGGCCTCCTATCAAACCCTACTTTGCCTATTATTGTGGGATATATCACAACTGATTGTTGGAGAATGAGGAGATAAAGAAACAATTGGTTGAGTTGCTAGACCAATGTGCCATTAAACCATGTAGCTCGCTATACGGTTCACTGTTCGTGATGTTGTTGGAGAAAGATGATGGTTGACAAATAAGTGTATATTTTTCGATACTAAATAAAATCATTTTGTGTATATTTTTCGATGCTAAAAAAAATCATTGTAAAGAATCAATTTCTATTATAGAGAAGATGGGCCATAATAACATTAATGATCGCCAGGGAATGGATATTAATATTCAAAGAACAACAATAAAATAAGGAGATACAAACATTGTTCAGATGGAAGAGTACAGTCTCCATTAAGGAGGAAGCCATCAAAGAAAGTTGGCGGTTAGCAACTTTGCGTATACTGTCAGACACTAAATAAAATCACTTTGAAAAATTAATATTCATGATAGAGGCAATATGAATGATGGAAAGGGAAGGGATATTATTATTCAATGAATAACAATAATATAAAAGAGATACAAGCATTGTTTGGATGGAAGATTTGTCAAAGTTTCCATTAGGACGAAGCTGTTAAACTTCAACTTATATTGCCATCAATAAACGCTAATACATGAATCAACCTAATAAATATTCTAATACAACTAGGACTATCAAAAAACCTCGTCGTTCGCAATAGTTTTATTCGATTCGTTCGTCAAGGAAGCGAGCCGAACTCGAACAAAGGTTTGTTCGTTTATGTTCAGCTCGTTTTGACACAAAATAAATAAATATTGAATAATAATATTTATTTATATCCCTTTTATGTTAATTTTTTATACTGTAGATGAAGCCATCAAAGATTGACCTCAACTGTAGAATGTGGTTATACAGGCATGACAATGTGTAAGAAGATTCATTTTGCAACTTCTCTGTACTCACACATAATTATATATACCGACTAAAAACAATCATAAATTATTTTTGGGGGAAATACATGAAAACACATTTAAGCAAGGCACCTATTCTAATTTTGTCAATTTAGCATAAACCATTCAAAGTTGAGGCGGATGCTTCTGGTAATTACTAGATGAGAAGATAACCCAATTTAGGTCGAAAAATTGCTTGAGATAGGCTATTTTTTGCTGGAAAATTTTAAATTTGGCTCATTTTTATAGAATCATTTCTTCTAGTAATTTCCTTGTTTGAGATACTGTGTCATCAAAAATCATAATGGAAATGGGCATCTGGTTGATTGTTGATGGATTAGGCCAGCGACAATTACCAATCTGTCAAAACTCTATCAATAATTTTTGGTGAATGTCATTTGCTAATTACCATCCGATTAAGCTTGGTGTGGTTATAATGCAATAAGGGAACAAGGCGCTCAAACGAATACTCTTAACACATGATTAGAAACTTTTTTGCACTTCACCAAATAGTGAAGCACTGGCGACCTTTGCTGCTTGGGAAATAAACTGTGTTTCGTTGGGACAACATGTCACTTCAATACCTCCGAAGATAGGTAATGCTTTAACAAGTGTGGCATATGAAAAGACTGATGTATTAGTGGTAATAAAACTTGGTCAGCAGGTACAAGATGATGTTGCAAAACAAGATAGTATAATCTCTCAATCAACAATAACTTTATCGGCAATAATGTGGCTGCAGCCTTCTCGACATGGGGGGAGTATGCTGATCTATATAAGCTTGATGAGGACATCTGAGATGCCATACAGGGTTCATGGGAATTTAAATACGCCACCACTAAATTTGTTGACTATTAATGAGAATTAAGGAGAATGAATTGATATTGTATTTGCAATCTATAATAGCAAAACCTATTTGGTTGGAGGGTGGTGATTATTCTCTAGGAGAAAAATGCCCAGCACTATACTTCGGCATTAATTTCACCTTCCAATTTATTGTTTTTTGTTCTAATCATTGAAAGCTTATCTTCTTTAGTTGCTAGTCCTAGGGTGCCTTTACTTGCCGAGTTAGTGGGATAAAGGCTTGTTGTATGTATATGTATATATATATATATAACATGTAGGATTATGTTCTAGGATGCATGGATGTTGATATACACACCTCTAATTCCATTTGATATTTTCATGAACTAAAAGATTTTTGGTCCCTCGTATACATAAATGGATAAATACATACATACATACAATAAGCACAAGCTGGTGATTTATGTTTTAGTCGATTTATGCCATTTAATTCCGTTTGATATTTTCGTGAACTATAATGATTTTTGGTCTCTTATTATGAGCTTAGACACGTACTTCTTGAGTCACCCCATTATTTATTGCACCTTGTGTGCTATATCAAGTACGAACACTGACATGAGGAAATGGATGCGGATAAGACATGATATGTAAACACGACATACATGAAAAAATAAGGACACGACACGTTACACACATTTTAATATTTAATTAATTATTAATATAAAAAAAAAAATTCATTATTCTTTGTTAAAGACATCAAAAAACAAAATATGCAAAAATAAAATTTAACCTGTTTTATGAAACCTCATGTTTATAAAAAATAATTTTCAAAATTGGACATAATAAATTTCAAAAGAATTCCTCCAATTTATCTACTAAAACTTAAAATATCTTACGTTTACACTTTGGTTAATTAATTAAGTTAAAACTTAACTTTTAAAATTAGAATAAGTATAGATTTATAACTATTAACTCGTTAAAGTGTAAAAAAATTATAAATTATCACTTACAAAACTATGGCGCTTTGACACCACTTGGTTTCGACGAATAGAAGCTTCAGTGCAAGCGGGTATTTGGATTGGCATCAACGAACAGGTTTGACTCCTCCTCAGGTTTTGACAAAGATTCTTATAGCTTCAGCATTAGCGTGTGGAGGTTCGACTTCGATGAACAAAAGAAAACTACAACGCTCGGCTTCGATGAATGCAAGTTGGATCTTTGATGTTCCGCTTCGACAAACAAAAAGGGAATTTTAGATGCTTGGCTTCGTCGAATATTGGATGCACTTGTTGATGCTCAATTTGGACGAACGTTGGGGAACCTTGACATTAGGAGAGAAGCAGCAGCTTCGCCTATAAGGTATAATTAGGGTTATACATATATATACATATATATAATTTTCTACTTTCTGTGTCATGTTTTTTCTCAAATCATGTTAAGTTCTTGTCTTATGTGTCGTCGAGGAGAGTCTCAGACATGTTCAAGCCTTAAAAAAATTCAGACATATTGTGCGGTGTCAAACAAGTGTTGAGTCATATCAAACTAGTGTCAATGTCTGATATATGTACGGCACGGTTATGACACACTTTTAGAAGTGTCGGTGCTACATTGCATTTTTTCTTGGGTATTGTATGTCTATAGGTCCTCATGAGATAGATCATCTTAGTGAGATCTATATGGAGCCCAAGTAGATGGAAGCGAATTGTTTAGATTAAATGACATAGTAGAAGTGCTTTGTGTAAGTTTGAGTTACGCACTCACTTGCACACGCATGCTCATATGCAAATACACACGCGATAAGTCAAGCATGAGCTATTCACAAATAATGAGCTAAGGATAGGACGAGATTTAAACTTTGTTATTTAATAAAATATTCATTTAAATAGAATTTAATTTATTTTAATTCTATTTTTAATTAGTAATTTTAATTGATTATAATTCGTTGTAGTGTTGTGGTCAATTAAACTATTTAAAAATAATTCTAATTATATATATATATATATATATATATATATATATATAATTATTGCGAGCCAAAATTAGCCGAACACGAACGAACAAAACTTTGTTTGTGTTTAACTCGTTTGTTTAGCGAACGAATCGAAAATGAGCTACTTAATGAGCTGAACACAAGCTGTTCACGAACAATGAGTTGTTTTGACAGCCCTAATGTGAGATGGACTTTTCTCATCCTAGGAGGAGAATATGTCTGTTTACTTACTAATTTTACTATATTTATTCTATTAGTTTATATAATTTTCAAACTTGATATCAATCTTCATAATAATTTAATCATTCATTGAGCATATGAAAAAGGAGTCCTATTGGATAGCATGCATAAGCAGTCTTAAAAGTCCATTTGAAAGTCTTTGTATTTTAATATTGCAATTACTTTCTCATACATTTGTACTCTTTCATTGAGAATATTTTGATTCATCTAATTGATGGCCAAACAATCTTAAAAAGTCTTGAAATCATGCGTGGGACTAGTTTAATGATGTTGAAGAGACTGAATGGTTCTAATTTTTCATTAGAATATCATAACATTGATATCTAATTGTTCTTCTGCATGCTTGATATTTGATAGATGTGAACTCTTTTTCGGTTAATTTTTCTTCTTTTTCAGTCTCTACAACTTCTCAAGGAAGCCATCTTCGACATTGAGTGTGCACCTTGTATCCTTTAATATTTTCATCTCATACTAGATAAATGGCAGATTTTTCTAATTTCTTATGCTTTTCAAAATTTCACTCCCATTCTTCTTAACTTCTGCAGTGTTTTCACTTGAAATATATGGCCATATTATTTGCATGTTTGAACTCAATAATCTGTAAGTAACATATTTTAATTATGCTAAATATGAATTGGTTTCATAAATTTGATCAGTGAAGATGAATCACTTGCTAAGTTTTGTTACTATCAGTTAACATTTTATCCCATTAGTACAGTGATCTTATAGTGGCTTCTCCAGTGGAGGACTACTTCTTATATATTGATGATCTTCCATCGCCAGAAAAGGTACACATTTATTTCCCCTTGTCAAAAGTTGTTTGCATAGATCTTCATAGATATCTTTTTTGCTGCAGGAAAAAGCTGAGTTATCTCTTCCTTTTCTGGATGCTCTTGGTGATGATTATTCAGTTTTTTGTCGAGGTTTCATCATCAAACTGAATGGTTTTTGTTTATGCAATTGATTTTAAAATTCTGTTAAGGATGAAGCTTGCAAATTCTTTAACAGCCAGTTTATTGGAAATACGGACTAAGGAGCTAATGACTTTTTTTTTTCCCTCATATCGGAAGTTCCTGATTATCTAATAGGAGAAAAAGCCAAATCCCAGAATTATGGCATTATGTTTTTTAGTCAAATATTCTTCTCATGCCTTGAAATTTATTTATTTATTTTTTTCAATAGGCTTGTAAACTGTGTTGCTTGGATTTCGGATAAAAACATTCTTGTTTTGTTACCTATTTTTAAACGTATTGATTGCTGAGATGATTCCTCTATAATTTTTTATTCATCTAAATGCGAAGCTGATGAAATTTCCCCAATTATGAATCTATACGGTGCAGTGTTTTAAAAGGCGTTAATTGGGCATGCCCCTATGTAAGGCGCGAGGAATTACGCCCCATCCCAATGAGGGGGGCGTAATCCTCATGGGGTGTAAACCCCAACATGCCTTTTATGCCTTGGAACTTATTTTGTGCCCCACGGGGGCTACACCCCACTTGAGGGCTAATTAAAAGGAAAATAAAAGCCCTAATCACGTCGTTTCTCAGACCTACCTAAATCGTAGCTTCATCTCTCCCGCAGTCTTCTGCTGCAGAAAGCATTGCGCTATCTAGCCACCTTCTCCCTTCCATTTATCTTCCCATTAGCAAGCAAGAGATCCGCACTCAGCCTGCAGTTCCGCACTTGTCATCGTCACACGAACCAGACCTCCCTCTCATGAGGCCCACAACTTTGCATAATAGAAAATTAAGAAAATGAGTTTCATAATGGAATTAATGTGCATATTTTGTTGTAGTTACAGTGAAATCCTCATCTAGGGTCATTTTGACTGTATATTTTAGCATTAGTTTTGACTGTATATTTTTTTTAATTTCACTTTGTTGTGTTGGTAATTAATTTGTAATGGAATGGTTGGCTTGTGTGCTCAGTAGTAGTCGCACTAACAAGGAATTTCCATGACAATATGCAATAAGACGCCTAATGAAAAATATTTCAAATGTAAGTTTTTCAATCATATGTGTAGCAGAACAATAAGCAAGATGAAGCAACATCTTGCTGGCACACATAAAAGTATAAAACAATGCATTAAACTCCCCATTGAAGTTCAAGAGAAATACTAGCAAAGATTAAAAGAAGATGCAAAAGTCAAAGCACAACGTGACAATCTATTAAATGACATTAGAAGTACTACTGTGTGTGTGTGATCATCATTATTAGACTCTACTCGGAGGGCACATAGAGTTAGTGGTCCAATAGATTCTTCCGCCACAACATGAGCTAGGAATTTTACTCTAATTTTCAAATATAAGAAAGATAAAATAAATGAAGCATGTAGGGCAATTGGTAGATTCCGCTACTGAATCAGATTGACATTTAATGTAACCAATGACTCATATTATATGTTTATATTGGAAGGATATGCTAACTTTAGACCTGGTTTTACTCTACCTACAATACATGAATTAAGAACTTAAATACTCAAGGATGAAATTACTACAATCAATAAGATGGTAGAATACTATAACGATGCATTAAATACATGTGATCAATTATGTCAGATAATTGGATAGATGGAAAATGAATGTACTTTAATTAATTTTTTTGTTAATAGTCAAGCTCGGACTTTTTCTTAAATATGTTTCTGATGCTATAAAGAGTGGTAAGTTATTATTCACTTATTTAGATGACATTATTGAGGAAGTAGGAGAGAAAATATTGTGTAAATTATAACAGATAATGGATCAAATTATGTGAATGCAAGTAAAAATGTAATGGAAATAAGACAACTTATTTATTAGACACCTTGTGCAGTATATTGTATTGACCTCATATTATAAGATTTTGGAAAGTTGAAGATTTACGAAAGCACAGTTGCAAAAGAAAAAATTTGTTAATTTCATTTACACGTGCACACACGGTTCTTGGTTTGGTGAGTTCTTTTACAAAAGAGAGGGAACCGGTTCGCCTAGTCATCACACGGTTTGTTATTGTATATTTGGCTCTTCAAAGCATTTACAAATAGAAACAACCACTTCAAGCAATGTTCTCTTTAGAAGTTTGGTATTCTAGTCGATAGGCTAAGAAGACAGGAGGTATTAAAACTGGACTTGTTATTTTGTTCTATCAATATTTTTGGGTTCATCTTCCTGATTGTATCAAGAGTATTATATCTCTTATAATTGTTCTAAAAGAGGCTGACTCAAAAGAAAGGTCAGTCAGTCATAAGTTATATTTATGACTTAATGGATTCAGCAAAAAATAATGGCTTTTAAAGTATAGTAGGATATACCTATTTGGAGAAAATTTATTGCAAGATGAGAAATAGGGGTGTATATTTTTTGGTCAAACTGAAAAACCGAACTGAATCGATCTAGTTTGTTCGGTTTCAAAATTTGATTTTAGTTTTTGGTTTTTAGAACTTCAATGTTAGGTTTTCAGTTTGGTTTTAATTTTCATTTTATTGAACAAACCAAAAAACTGAAATTTTATTAAAAAATTTATTAAAATTTAATTTTATGTGGAATAAATTAAAAAAAATCAAAAAATTTATTATATATAATATTTAATTGAATTAATAGATGATTCATGAAATCATATCAATATTATGTGAATATGATATATGATTTGTAATGCTTGTTCTTAACTAAATTTTAAATAAACAATTAAATTTTAATTTTTTCATAACCAAACTATTTAAATCGAATTAAATTTCAGTTCGGTCGGTTCTGTTTTATCTAAATTTAGATTGGTTTATGGATTTCGATTATAATTGGTTTGAACAATTTTAAAATCATTCCATTCGAATCGACTGAATGTCACCTATAATGAGAACACTAACAACATAAAACATTACATGCAGCTAATTATTATTTAACTCCCAATTTTACTTTGAAGATAATTTCTCTAGCGATGAAGAGGTGGAGCAATTAACTTGTCTGGATAGAATGTTGGATTATGAAGATCGTCTCAGAGCGGATATTCAACTAGACTTGTATGATGACTTAAGAGGAGGTTTTAGGAGTAGAGTTATCACGTACTCAAGGAAGTTAAGATGTTCTACTGATTATGCATGAGATTTAGTGTGAAAACACATAAGTTAACAAATTTTATTATTTGGTTCTTAGCATCACCTGCAATTCATTGGGCTGTGAAAAAAATTTGGAGCACTTTTAAATTGGTAATAATTTTCTACTTTTTTTTAATCGTTATTATTTATTTTCATATATCACTTTTTAAAAATGATATTGTTTATGTTAGATTCATACTAAGAAGAGAAACAAATTGGAGCACAAGGGGGTGAGCACTCTAGTGTATCTAAGATATAATACTAGATTGAAAGAGAAAAATATAAGAAGAAAATAAAGTTTTGATCCAATATTAGTAAATGATAGACTCTAAAGATAAGTGGATTGTTGAGAAAGAATATATAGTGCTTGCATAAGAATCTTCTTGGGTGAATGAAGAACATGTATTTGATGTTGATGTAATCAGAAATCTGTTCATAATTAATGCAAATGAATAATCACAAAATCATATACAAGGAAGAAAAGATATTTTTATAACATATTCTTACAGAAATAGAAGTTGAATGAAAAAAAAGTGTTTTATTTACTTTTAATTGTCGTTTGCATAATTATGTATTCTTATAGAAAAAAGATCGGATATATTTATGAATGAATTTAATAAATTGGACAATAAATATTGACAACATGAAGGACTTAGTTGTGATTTGGACATATCTATTGGTGAAGAAGAAAAAGATTTTGTGGATGAACTTGAAGAATAAAAAAAATATTCAAGGATTGAGATCAATTGAGCACAACTAGTTTATTTTTTTGGCTTAAACATTGTTACTTATTTTTATATGTTTGTATTTTTTGTGATGGATTTATATCAATATCTTGATGATTTTAGTTTTAGAAAACTTGTTTTGAAATTGAATGAGTATAATTTTTTATTTTTATCTCAAATAATTAAATGTTTTTTATTTCTTTTATATCGCGGGGCTTGCGCTTGAGGCTTAGTGGCTTACGTCTTGTTCCATAACAGCTAAAATACCCCGCCCAACGCCCCTACCTTTTAAAATATTAATTTGGTGGCTACATAAGTACATTTGCCTCCTATTATATGTGAAAGCATCATTACTGGTTCTATCATGCTTTAGAGAGGTACTTCATGTCCGCGAACACCTAGATTGGATTTCACACAATTGATTGTTGAGATGCATAATGCTTTAGCTCTAACACTAAATGAAACTTATTCTACTGCTGAGATTAAAAGTATTAAAGAAAAAACCTTTTTTTTTTCCTTCTTAAAATTTACTTTCTAGTTCTTATCAAATATTTATAACCTATTTAAACGCTATTCTAATTGTTTCCACTTACATTTCTAACAGGCACTGCATTCTACCCCATACAGAGTTGCATGAATCATTCATGCTGTCCAAATGCTAAAGCATTCAAAAGGGAGGAGGTAAGTAATTGCGTTCAATACTCTTCGATTTTCATCTTTCCTAATTCCATTTGTCTCATGCAAGATATTTATGTGGTATCAAAACAGTTACCTGAAGTTCAATGATCTAATTTATATGCCTTGATTTTGCCATTATTGCATGAATCCAAGTGATGGATAGTTAGAAGTCATTGACCTTTAAGTTTTGTATAGCATGCAAGATTGAGAATGCTAAGATGGAGACGTAGAAAAATTAGAGAAGATAAATTAAAGATTGATTATATTAGATGAATAATTGAAGTGATATCAATTAAGGACAAGTTAGCCAAAAAAGAACGTTGAGTGATTTAGAGATGCATAAAGAAGCTAGAAAACACTGTTAAATAGGTAGATAAAATTAGCATTGAAGAATTTATAAGGAAAAGGGTGTAGCTCTAAGGTAATAGGAATAGAACTTGTTCAAATTATTTGCAAAGAATTCGTTTAACATCTTAGGCAACTCAACAGGAAAGACAAACAATGGGGAATCATAAAGTCATTCCTCAATTTTTAGGATAATTAACAGCGATGGTATTATGCTTTGTTTCTTTTTGATACTTTAGCGTTATGATTTTTCTTTATGATTGATCTTTAAGATTACTTTATGGGCTACAAAATATTTGTTTCTCATATCGTTTAGAGCATAAATATATTTTTGAAGTGCGCACCTTTTCGAACATGAATATGAAAGTTTTGAAATACAATTTCAAATATTGTTTTAGAACTTGGACGTGCCATTAAATTGGTTAAGACTATTATATCATGATTCAACTTTTAGATTGGTTGATGTCATTGATAAATGACGACTTAATAAATATATCCTTTATGTAAAAAAAAAATTCTAGAAATTGGTGAAAATTTATCTAAAAACAATTACTTAAAAAAAAGGGAAAACTCTAATTATGGGAATAAAATTTATGGACAAGTTTATTAAATTATCAGTTAAATTTACAAAAAAAAATTAACAAACACATGCATAATCCCCTTAAAACCAAATACCAAGTATAATTTAGCTACTTAAAGAAATAATATTAAGCAAGTTAAAGAGTAAAATTTATTGCAATCTCAGTTAGGTGCTATAATTTACCTCTTAAAGTGCAAGTGCTTGAAGCAAAGTTTGAAAGAGAACATGGTGGTGAATGCACGATCATAAGGTGGTAGGGAGAAGATTGATCGGGTTATTGTAATATTCTTTTACACGCATGTTTACTAGAAGTGACAATGGTGAATATGAAATGTGGGAGGCGAAGGAGTGAACAGAGAGGGAAAAATTGAAGTGACGAATGAGGGCCTCGCCAATATTAAGGAGTTAATCCATACAAGTCAAACTTAGACAAAGGGAGAGAGCGGGAGAAGAACTTATTAGAGACAGAGACAGGGAGATTGGAAGGGAGACACCTCTTGAGCTCAAAGAATGGGCAGGAGAGCGTGAGAGCAATTGACAAGAGGGAAGCCGAGCGCAAGCGGAGCCAAATCATGAGATGTTTGGCTTCTGCAAAGTCGTTGTGCAAGTGACTCAAGAACGAGCGGCAGAGCAAGAATCAAGGTGAATAATTAGCGACTATACCGACATGTGATGCTGGAGTGGCAAGCGAACTCATGCGAGTTGTAGGCGACGAGTTCAAGCATTGGTGATGGGGGGACTTGGTCATGCATGTGGATCAGAAACATGCCTAAAATTAAGAGCGGAAGACAAAAATGTCATTTGCTTGCTAGCGGGCGAGCTTACACAAGCTCAAGTGGACCAGCAGGTTTGAATAGGCGCAAATAACAAAGGTGGGAGTCACGCAAGTTAAACCTTCTCTGTGTCGGGCAAGAGCATATTGTGCTTCTTAAACATAATTTTAAGGTAAATAAATACTAAATAAATACATTTATGTTTAAAGGACTATTTTAATGAAAGTAATAATAATAAAAAGAGAATAAAAAATATTATATAATATTGATAATAATATATTTCTAAAGGTTATGTTAAATAGTATAAATAATGTTAAATATTAACTTGGAGAATTTAAAGGCTAATGATGATTTATACAAGTGAATAATAATAATAATAATAATAATAATAATAATAATAATAATAATAATAATAATAATAATAATAGTAATAGTAATAGTAATAGTAATAATTAAATTATTTAAGTTGTTCTCCATATCATATATAAGTTATTTAATTAAAATTTTAATTGATATTCTCTAAATATGATAATAAGATAAATTTTAAATCCGTTGATGATTAAATGGTGATAAAATATAAATTAAGAATGTTAGAATCATAATAATAATAATAATCTTGGCTATGTGATAAAATATAGATTTACTAATGCGATTTATATACATATATAATACATATATAATAGTGAGATAAAATATTTACTTTCATAAAATTTTATTCGTATATTATAAAAATTTGTAAAGAAATAATGATTCTATTTAAAGAAATAGTTTAGATGATTTAAAATAAATTGATAGTGTATATCTTTGTGTGTGTGTGTGTGTGTGTGTGTGTGTGTGTGTGTGTGTGTGTGTGTGTGTGTGTGATTAAATAGTTATAGTAATAATTAAGTTAATTTGAAGTTTCAATTATAAATACCGATAGTTTATCTAATTAAATAATACAGACAATTAAGAAAAATAAGAAATAAAATATATTAAATTAAAAAGCAAAATAGTAGTGAATAGATTAAATTATAATTTAAATAAAATAAATTGACAAGAATATTTTACACTTTTGATTAGGTATTAATTTTAAATGATTTATTTAGAGGAGAAATTCAGTTGAAGAAAAGTTTTGAAAAATTCATTAATGTACATATTAAATTTTTAAATTAAATATTTCGTTAGAAATAGTGAATTAAGGGATACAATATTTGAAGGTTAAATAATAAGGTAAATACTTATTGTTAGTGATATAATAAACATTACTATGGATATTAATTTAAACATATATAGATAAAGAATGATATTTAATGTAAGTAAAATAATATATAAAGTATTTAATTAACTAAGTATGTTTTATATCTTTATTTAAAATTAAATTTACTTAATTATGAGAGCAAAATAGAATAAAGAGAAAATTTTATCAAGAAGTTTTATGTTATATGTTAAATTAGACGTTGATGCTTACAAGTTCAAAGGCAAAGCAGGTCGTCTGATACGATGTGGGTACTTTATTAATTACAGTAATTTTATTTCTTCTAAACTGAATGTGTGAAATGTCATGGATATTTAAATCAAAATTTAATACATATTTTATCATTATTCATTCATTTTATATATTGATCATATTAAAACAAATGTCATGTTTACACTTATTAGATATATAGATTTATCTGTGAAAATATATATGATATGAAAATAAAAATTTGATGAATTATAAAATGCTTGTATGTACATGTTGACTGATCAAATTTACTCATTTATGGTATTAGTTGAGAATACTAAGATACTTGTGTATTTAATTGAAAAAGAACATTGATATTGTTGTATCTTTATTAGTATAATTTTGACGGTGCTCCCAAAATGGATGTATATGATATATATGAGATAAAATATGTTGCTATTAGATCTTTGAATGTTATGAATCTTCTTCAATGATTGTAATTGAATAATAAACTGTAATTATTTTTATATTGACTCCTTATTTTTTAATATCACACATGCTTTTTTTTTCCGTTCTATTACTATAATTTACATATATGAGTATTCTTTGAGATATTGATAATGAACCATTACAAACTAACATTTTTCAAGTTAAATTTTGGATCATAAAATGAGTGATAGATGAAAAAAATATATATAAAAAAGACAACCAAGAGAAAAATAATTTTTTTTTTTCACAACTGGTTTTTCCTTCAAATGAATTTAATTAGTTTTGTTAATGGCCCTTTCGATTTATTTAAACTATCAATTTTTAGTTGTAGAAATTGAAATGTAGATAAATTTTACCATCCGTTCATCTATTCCCATGAAAATTCTTAGCCTTCCAGATCATGTCGTGACAGGTGTAGAGGCAGAGAATGATGAAGGTAGAAACAGAACCTTTGTTAACTGACAACATGAGGATTACAGAAGCATATGTAAGAAGATCAGTCACGATTCTTTTAGCAAAGTCGAGGAGGTCAAGCAGTGAATTGTTGTGCCCTAATCAGCTGTTTAGATTTACAAGGAAATAATGAATTGGTTCGACTAGTTTGATCTGGTTCACCAGAAAACAGGATTTGACCAGTTCAATTGAGTTTAGTGATAATTTAGAGTTATAATCAATCCGAACTTGCCAAGCTACTCACTGTTGAACCTGCTTGTTCAATCTATTTTTTAAAGCATTGCTTTCAAGTGCTAGACTGATATCATAATACATGCAGGAAAACGTATGATTCACACCCTAAAGCAGACCCTTTGTCCTCTAGATAAAGTGTTTCTAAGCTCTGTTGTTTGATTGGGTGTCAGAATCATGTACTATGTTAAATGGTTAACCATTGTGTTTTTTTTTTTTCATGCTGCATTGCAAATCTTAAAAGTATGCTTGATGTATCTATTTTTTTGCTCGGTGAAAGACAAATATTTAGACCTCTTTAACTTATTATGACTCTTTTAGTTTTACTGCATATGTTATTTAGTTAATTATGTACATCTGCCACAATTGTCTAAAACAGTCCTAGAGATCTAAATTATTTATGCTGCATCTAGAGAGACAATTTCATTCAACAAATTGCCCGTTTTGAGAATCAATACTGCTCTGGAGATTGTGCATCTAACACCGAATTTTCATCTGTTTGCAATATTGCCTCCTAAAATTGACTTTCAGCTTCTTTGTTAGGGTTTTGATCTAGTACTAGTTTCGTCCGCCTCCAGCTAGATCCTCTTTTATGTCGAATGTGCTGAATTATTGCTATCTGTATTCTATGTTTTTTAATCCATGTTTGATATAATTTCATACTGCAGGACAGGGATGGGCAAGCAGCAGTAATTGCAGTCAGCCCAATCTCAATTGGAGAAGAGGTATTATTTTCCATCATTGTATTTGAATATCAACTACACGAATCTCTTATTTATGACAGACTTCAGCATGGTTGTCGATTACCTTTTTAGGAATATTTACATACATACCACTCAGTTCTTATGTATTTACATATCCAACACCCAAACTTCAATTTTTACGTATATGCTGCCTTACCTGTGCATGGAAAGATGTATTCCACTTTTTAAAAATTAAAATGGTGGTATTTTTATAGAACTTGAAAGATTTTGGTGGTCTAAAATGTAAAAATAATAAAGTTTTGGTGTTAGATATGTAAATACATAGGAATTGGGTGGGCATGTATGTAAATGCCCCTAACTTTATCTAACAAAATAACACTCCTTGTTCAGATTACTATTTCATACATTGATGAGGACCTTCCGTATGAGGAGAGACAAGCTCTGCTGGCTGATTATGGCTTCAAATGCAGCTGCCGAAAGTGCAGAACGGAGCAATTATCTCGACAGCAGTAACAGTAACCTCAGTTTTGATTCTTTTTAGTTTATTATAAGTTTCGGAGAGTACGACGAAAAGAATTTAAATAATTTTTTAATACTGATTTGTTGAGTATATATATATTCTGAAATCATTTCTTAATTTTATACCCTAATTTTACATTTATTTTCATGCAGATGTCAGTTTTTCAGTGTTTTCTTTCTGCCTCTGATGTTTTCTCTTGTCTGTCCTTGGAAACTTCTTTTGAGTCGGTATCGTCAAATTTTCTTTGTTTAAGACATTGCTATATAAATGTTCAAAATTAAATGAACCAACCGATACGTTTATTTACTTGTCATGCTATTTAATCATTAAGACTAAGAATTGATAATTTTATTGTTCTCTTTAAGCTAGATATAAGTGTTGTAATAGATAGTAGTATTTGAGAGAGACTTCGATGATGAAGAAATTCTGCTTTGCCCTAATCTTCCTCTGTAAAAGGAAGACTTGGGATTCATGAGGTAGGAGTGAGGTGTATGGCGAGAAGTGTTAGGTTGTAATCCCAAGCTTTTTTTTTTTCTCTCTCCTATCCCGTGCTAGTGAAATCTCTCTCCCCGTGGATGTAAGTGAATCAACTTGACATCAAATCACATAAATCTTTTATGTTTGATTGTTGTTATGTGAATTCATTTCTTTCCACGTCGATTTTTCATAACAATTAATATCAAAGGTTCGGGTTGTTGGTGGAGTGAAGTTCGTCCTTGATGGCTGGCCCTACTTACTTTGTCCGGCGGTGATTCTGCCGTGAACAGGCTTCGCGCAGAGTCCGACACAGAGACCAATGGAGACAAAACCAATTGGATTACAAGAGACCAATGCTCTAGTTGATAACCTTCTGCACAATCATGAGATAAAACCATTTGGGCATAGAAGCTGACCGTTCTCTTCATTATTAGGAAGTATTTTGACATCATTCCAGCCTGAAACCCAATAATAATAATAATAGTGATAATTTAACTTTTTTCACAATTAAATCAATTATGGAAGAAGAAGATGCATTACACTTTTTAAGAGTGAATAATAGTGATATTTTTGATGTGATATGAAAGATTTGAGTGTTATAAATGTAAAAAAAAATGAAAATCTAAAATTTAGATTTTAGACATAAATTGTGTGATATATATGAAAATGCCCCCCCAAAAAAAAACAATTTATTATTGTTTTCAATATGGAAACATTTCAAGCAACGACAGAGGAATTAATAACTCAAAACTTATTTATATATATGAGTGGATCTGCCTTGAGCCTTCCAGCTTTGCCAACTTTTCCTTCTCCAGATAAGAGAGATAACTTTCGAACTCCTGTAAGCTCACATTGACATTGAAATCCAATAAAAAGAGCAGTTCCAGTTCCAGATTATTCAGCTCCGCATTACTCACGCCTCCAACCTTAGCATAGAATGCATTGCTTTGTGCCCTGCAAGTATATATAGAACATTAAGATGGATGTATACTTCTGTTGCTAGGAGAATCGCCATTCTTCAATATAAATTTAGATTTTCATGACTAAGACCAAAGTTTAATAAATTCTAAGATTACTGATACATAAATTACAGGCATTATATATTTCTCTTTGATGGTCATGAGAAGAGATGAACAAGATTCCAGTCATGGAGGAATTCAAATTACTTGCTAAAACAACCTCTTAATTGTTGTTGATATTTATAGTTTGTTTTGATGAATGCAATTGATGAATTTTATGAATAAAATAGGTTTCAGAATTCAAAGGATATTTGGTTTGTTGCATCACCATGGTAATGCAATAGAAATGCAGGGATTTTTAAAGGTTTGATGTTTGGTTGAATGAAAAAGATGTATTGTGGAAGTTTGATGTATTTAAAACTAATCTTTGAATTTAATTTTGAAATTTAAATCTTATTTGATTTCATTGATTTTCAAATATATCACACAAGATGTCGATTGTCGTTGTTGGCACCCCTAAGGTTCACCTCTTATTGTCTGCCGCCACAGGCCACCATCACTGGCTCAATAAACAACCAACCGTCGTCAATGGCTATGGCCTATTTCCACCACTGGCCATTGCCACCAACGTTCTGCAAAGCTAGTAGTCACTGGCCACCGCCGTTACCTTACATCTATCACCTTCATCATTAGTTTTTACTTTGAATTTAATTTACTTTAAACCAAACATAAAAATACAATGACATATATTTATACCAAAAATCTCAAGAAATATCTTAAATACATTATATTTTAATTAAATTATGTTCATTTTACTTGTGGGTGCTGATGCGGCATCAGGAAGTTTTTATCTGACATGAATCTTGAGGCACGTTTCAGTACAAGATATTCTCCAAATTCAAGATCGTCAAGGGTCTCGATTTTAGCAAGTTTATAGTCAATTTGACTGTCTCGACAAAGTGAACTTGATGATATGATAACATAATTGGTTCAATATGAATACAATTAAGCCTAGATCAAGCCATTAAGCATATTTGGAGGTTTTGCATCATTAATTGAATGATCAAATTAACTCCAAATTTGACATATCCATAGTCAAATCGAGCGCATCGACGAGAAAAATCCAACGAGTCAATGATCACTCAATCCCAAGGTTTTGCACGCAAATCACAAAAATAAAAAACCTTTGGTCGTCCAATTAGGTGATTGGGAATTTATTCGCCATAAGACCAAAATGTCATATCCCATAGGTTATAAATAAACCCCATATCTTCACTTCAAGGGGGGAGGGGAATAAAATGAATTTCAAAGCTTGTTTTGAACTAAAGACCCGATGATTACTTCATCTTTATAGTCGCTCAGAACCGTCGAGCACCGCCCCCCACTCTGTAATTTGTGACCCTTGCTTGCTAATGTCATATCTCAAGGTTGTAATGTATAACGTCATATTGCAGACTCGACGGTAACTTTTGGCCTCTGTAGTCACCGACCACCATCGATCACAACCCGTCAACCATCGCCACCACCGTCGACTGCCTCTGCTTTTTGGCGTCGGCAACCTGTGCTTGCTAATGTCATATCCAAAATACGGTTGTAATATATAATGTAGAAGACCCGACAATAACTTCTTAATTCTATTGACTGACAAGCAACGGTTGTAATATATAATGTAGGCTGACCACCTTCGACCATTGCTTGTCATGCACCATCGAACATCACCAGTCATCGGCAACCTCTGCTTGTTAACGTCGTATCCCAAATATAGATGTGTATAACATTGTATTGAAGACTTGATGATAACTTCCGGCTTTCGTAACCATATATTATCTTCAACCACCCTCTCTCGGCTATCAACGACCATTGCCAACTGAACCTACTTGCCATTGTCGGTGACCCCAGCTTGCTGATGTTGTATCTCAAATTCCGGCTGTAACATATAATAACGTATTGAAGACCCGACAAAAACTTACGATCTATATAGTAGCCGATCACCACCTATCGGGCATCGTTGACCACCTTCGATCACTCTTGCTCGTCGCAGTCAACAACTCCTAGTTGCTACCTTTGTATCCCAAATATGGTTGAAAAGTACAACATCGTATTGAAGACTAACTTCCGGCATCTGTAGTCACTGACTACTGTTGACCGTTACCCATCGGTCGTTGTGACCATTGCTCGCTGCCGACAGCAACCACTATTTGCTAATGTCATATCCCAAATCTAGTTGTAATGTATAACATTGTATTAAATACTTGACGATAATTTTCGGACTCCGTAAACATCGATCTACGTTGTCACTTTATTCCAACCACCCGTGACCACTGCTTATGACCATAGTAGTCAAAATTTGGTGATTGTTCCTAAAAATTGTGTTTTGTACGTTCTATTCAGATAAGTGTTGTCACGGGAGTAAAATTATACTTTTGTCCAGAGAGAAATGGTTCAACCATTAACTACGGTTCTTGTGGCCGATTATTATTGTTATAACTTCAAACTACGTCATCTGTGACCAACTAACGAAATTGTAGTCTTTAACCACAACCTATGCGGCTAACTAATGTTATTGTAGTCACCAACTATGGTTTTTATGGCTAACTAACGCTATTACAGTATTCAACTACGATATATGTGACCAACTGATGATATTTCAGTCGCCAAATACGGCATTTGTGGCTAATTACTACATCTGTAGCAACCAATTATGGTCTTTGTGATTGACTACTATTATTACAGTTTCTAACTATGGTCTATGTGACCAACTGCTACTATTATAGTTTTCAACTGCGACTATTATAGCTTCCAACTGCGGCTTATATAACCAACTAACACTATTGCAGTCACCAACTACGACATTTGTAGCCAACTAATGTTGTTGTAGTCACCAACTATAGTCTCTATGGCAAACAATTACTCTTGTATCTTACAATTACGACCTATATGACCAACTTATTCTATTATAATAACAAGTTACAACATCTGTGGCTAATCAATACTGTTATAGCTTCAAAGCACAATCTTTTTAGCCAACTACTATCTGTGCATCAATCAACTACAACATTTTTTACTGTCTACTACTGTTAAAACTTCTAACTATAGCCTACGTGATCAACTGCTACGATTGTAGCCACTGACTACAACTTTCATAATCAAACACATTTGTTGTGACCTAATTAAGACTAATATAGATGAACTACTATTATATATTTGTATTCATCAACATTGTAATTTTATCTATTCTTATAAAGAAGAATAGTGAATCTATATACTTACAATCACATACTAAATTATTTTAATTGTGTTAGAACCCACGTTTTTTCCCTTTTCAGGTATTACCATGTAAAAATAATGATGTCTCATCCTACTACTTCTCTGTTACTTATGTGTGTGTTGGATATGATTCTCGTGCAATACTAAGAAGTTAAATTAGCACTCTATCGCCATGAATTTTTAGCACACAACAGATATCATATAATTTCTTGCACATAATTGTTAATAGTGAAATCAATTTTAAAACTAATTAAACTCAACTCCAATATATATACTTCTCATAAAGTAAATTATTATTAATAACCCTTTAATTAGGGATATCAAAACGGCTCGTTGTTTGCGAATAGCTCGTGTTCAGCTCGTTAAGAAACTTGTATTTGGCTTGTTCGTTAAGTTAACAAGTCTTAACGAGTCGAACACGAACAAAGATTTGTTCGTTCGTGTTCGGCTCATTTTGGCTCGAAATACTATTCTGCAATTATATAGATATATTGATGAGTAATATTTTTAAAAAATTTAAAAGATTTATAATCAATTAAAATTATTAATGAAATAAATATAATAAAAATTATTAAATTAGATTCAAATGATATTTTAATATAAACAATAATTTTTAAATCTGCTCCAACCCTTAACATCTTATAGTTACGTGATTAGGGTTGTCAAAGCTGACTTTGTTCAGTGAGCACTTCGTGTTCGGCTCATTGTAACAACAAGTGAGAACACGAACACACATTTTGGGCTCGAAATATAAACGAGCCGAACATGAGCTAGCTTGGGCTCGCTCGTGTTCGGCTCGTTTACACCCCTACCTTTAATATCGGTTCGAGCTTCCTAAGCAAAATAAAGAAAGAGAACAATTACCTAATCAAGAAAGAAGGGGAAACTCACATGACATCAAAGAACTTGGAGGCGACCAGTACACTCGTGAGCATAAGCCGATGGACATTAAGCGAACCGACGAGGAAGTCCGGCCGGCGGTGGACCGCCCGGTCCACGTACACGAACCCAACCACAAAGCAAGCCGGGCTGCAAAGGGCGTAGCTATGGATTCTCTCCATATACTTCTCTATGCTTATTCCCGGCCGCCGCAGCCCTCTGAAAGCCGCCACTCCCCCTCCTCTTTCGCCACCCTCCTCCGCCGCCACCGTCGCCGTCGCCGCCGCCACAAGATCGTTCCGCTCCACTAGCTTTTCTAGCACGTTTGCCACCGCACTCACCGCCTGCTGCGCGCTCAGCTCCGCCCCGGCGGCCTTCAGCTCTTCCCATCCTGCTGGCATCAGCGTTTTATCGAGTTCTATCTATCTATATATATATATATATATATATATATATATATATATATATATATATATATATATATATATATATATATATATATATATACATATATAATTATTCGAGGATCGCCCTCACTACTGACAAGTGACCAGAAGAGGATTTGAACCCGTAACTTGGGAGAACTGCTTACCAACAAGTCATAGCTCGCGACACACAGACTCGCACACACACATATATATATACCAGCGAATTTATATATTATATTCGTTCTAAAGTAATTTTTATATTTTATTTCAATAACATTTTGCTGAGAAAATTAATGAATATTTTTTTCCATGAATTTTTTTAAGAGTTTAAGTTTGAATTAATTAAAATGTTAGTTTGCAATCCCTTTTTTCAACATCAGTTGATATAAGATAAGTAATATATAAAATTTAATATATTATTTGTATATTTTATATAAAACAGATTTGGTGGCCTATAGATTCATTTTTTACCTAAATTTTATTCAACTTTTTTATATTTTAAAAATAGATTTCATTTTGGCTCGATTTATTTGCTATTGGTATTAATGCAACCTAAACATTAGTGTAAATCGAGTCGTAGTTTAACATTGCTTAAAGAATAAAGTTAAGATCTTTAATTAAAATAAAAGTATTCCTATCAAATATATAACTTCTATTATAGTGTGTCGTTAGTCGTGACATGTTGGTAAAGTAACCTCTTTGAAGATCGTAAGTTCCCTTAAGTCACGGATTCAAATCCTCCTCTGACCAGTTGCCAATAACAAGAGCAGTTCTTGAATAGTTCGGCATATGATAGTGGCTACAGTCATTACATATATAATTTTATTCAAGTAATTTATTTTATATTTTTGACACATGAATAAAAACTTAGGGTTCGTTTGGGGTAGTTTATTTGATGCGGTGGCATTTTGAAAATGCACTGACCTGTTTGGGTAAACTGTGTTTTGGCAGCGTATGTGTTTTCAAACGCTAGAACTTCTTTTACGTCGCACTTATTTAGGTGCGGTGGTAAGCACTTTTCGACTGTGGTCTAGACTTTTCAAAAAAAATAAAATTTTGTAATAGCCACCGCACTTAACTTATCAACAGATTATTTTTAATCAACTTATGAGCAGGTTATTAATAAGCTACAACTACCTCAAATAGACCCTTAATTTCGAGGGACGGATCCGCAAAAGCTGACGTTAGAGTGGATAAGGATTCCCGAGAAGTGTAAGGTTGAGAATACAGTAAACAAATTCGCTTGAGATATCCTTATTTTTTTAATATGATTGAGGCATTCAAAACATACCACATGATTCGAATCTCATGAATTTACATATCTAACATCTAAATATTCATATTTACATATACATCATTTAAATTTATACATCACATCAAAAATAATGTAATCACTATCTTTTTAAATTTATGACGCCAAAATATTGTAAGTGTGAATATCAAATTTTGGATGTTAGATATGTGCAAATATATAAGAATTATGTGGTATGTATGTAATGTTATCTTGATTTTATATTACTCGTTTAATATATCTTTGTATTGCTCGCTTGCATTTTGAGGAGAAAATATTGAGTTTGGATACTGTACGTTAGGACACCCAATCATTGGCTGCCACCTCGACATACACTTCATCGGCAGGCGATAAGACTGCTGGTTGTTGGCCTTCCGGACGTGCTGACGTCCGGACACAATTTTTTTCCCATTTTGAGGGGATTTCAACTTTTTTCAGATGTGCAATTACTGCCACCGGCAAAGTAGAGGTTGGGGTTTGATGTTTTTAATGAAAAAATAACATAATTTATTTGTATTAAATATCAAATATATAAATTTTAATTTTTACATTCATATATATATATATTATGTAGTTTAAAAATATATGAATTATTTATTTGAATAAAATTTAAGTATTTTGAAATATTTATGGTTAGATGCAAATTAAATCTTGTTGTGACATCACTAAATATGTGCCATGTGGTACTTGAACTTTCTTTGTTGACTTTAAATTTGTTCAGTTTATTTAGAGTGTTGCGACGTCAATTCATTGTATTGAACTTGTGAAACATTAGCATGGGTAGCCTATGGAAGATCAATAAAAGTCCCCATCAAAGTATTCAACTCTAGGAAAAAATATTGTGTCTGGAGTCCGGACGTAAGCTACGCCTGGATAACGAACACGATACACCGGAAGGAGCAGAGGAGAAAAAAAAAAATCAACTCCAGTATATTGCGTCCATTGTTCGAACGTTCGGACTCTGAACTTAATATTTTCTCCTACTCTAGAGGTTGAGAGGCTGATTGTCCAAAATGTTCAGTGCAGCTACTCGTCTAAAAGTTGGACTTGATCGTTGACTACATTCAAATATTCTTCGTACTTAAAAGTTTTTAATACATGTCTAATAAAATTAAAGAGTTGTAACTAAAAAATCTTCGGAACCTCTTATTAGCTATATCATATAATTTATAATTATTATTTTTAAATTAATATTTCATATGAAATTATGCCTAGACCTCCACCAACAAATAATGGGTAATATTAGGGCACACATCATCATTAATGTTGTTTTAATAATTCAAATATCAACCTTTCCAAAAAAAAAAAAATAGTTCTTTTAATAGTTGAGGTTTTACCATGAATTTTGATATTTGAGTGAGAATTTGAAAATTAGATGAAAGTGGGTGGTTGATTTGTAAATAGGAAGTTTCAGGTGGTCTATATGTAATTGTCCCTTTTATTTCCTTATCCTTATGTAATTCTAATTAGAGACATGCCACTAAATCTTATTCCTGATTTACAATTTTTTTCTTAAATCAAACTCTCCAAACAACTAATTTAAGTTTTTTATTAGAGAAAGTAATGTATAATGAGAAATGTTATCCGCGATTCTTAAAAATAGGCGTATTGATGGAGGTGGGTGACCTTTAGACGAGATAAAGTAATATAATTTGTTATTGATATATGGTGTTCAGTCTAAAGATGTGATGTGGAGGTTTTGGTAGAATTTTAAAGTTTGGGAGAGAATGGTGGCTAAATACCAAGACTGCTTTGGATTAAGCTAGTTTGGGCTGCTTTGAAATATCTCTTTAGAAAAATGACTTAAGATTGGTTAAATTGATAGAAATGATTATTAGTGGTTAGCTTAGGATGTGTGCTTATAATCTGGAGTGATTTTGGATGGATTTACATAGTATTGAGAGTTAGGGAACAAGCCTAGGCTTTAATATGCATTTGCTTGGTCAAGAGCTATGAAGAGAGTTTTGAATGGTTGTCGATTAAAAAGAGGACGTGAATAAAGAGTGATGAAGAATTTTAGAGCAAGTGGCATGGAAAATTAACGAATAACAATGAATATACAAAGATAAATACAAAATCTCACAAAAGAAAGGACAGCACTTGAAGCCACAAAGTCAATAAAAAGGATGAAAAAGTTTCGAAGAGCTATAGTGGTCATTAATGGAGCAAGACGCTAACCACCTTTCTAATTCAGTATGTTTTTTTTTTTTTTTTTTTTTTTTATGATGAGCTAAAAAAGCCTCCAACTTTGAAAATTCAAACTTTCTACAAACTAAAATTGAAACATAAATAATAAAATACAAATTCAAATATTTTTTCTTAATATGATTCTTGTGATCAGCCTTGATTGAGCTCCTAATTGGGCGCTTTCTTAGGCTCTTGCATGGGATACTGTAAGTGGACATTTGGCTTCATTTACTTGAAAGTTTGAATTTAATTTAACCTTTACTTGATTCTTATAATTTTTTACCATATCTCATTGTACCTCTTAATTCTCCCCCATGACAAAAAAATATGATCATTATTTATATAGACAACCTTACACTGTTATGGATCACTTGTTTTAGTTATGCAGCACAAATGCATGCTAAAGGTTGAATAAGAACATGTAACAATTTTTCATGTTTGGTGCCATTGTTGTGTTGTTTGCTACATCTTAAGTGAAGCTTGATGATATAAACATATCGATTGTGAATTGCAGCTATTTAATCCCAGAACGTTACTATTTAACAAAAGATGATCATGTTTGGTTCTTACAGCTTGTTTATCATCTCGGAGAACATTGCTATCAATTGTTTCTTTCAAGAAGAAGAGCACCACCATGTTGCCTTATATGAATAGTTTATCTTCTTTTCAAGTTTAGTGAAAAAGGAAAGTTATAAAATGGATTATTAAACCTGACATTTCATCTTTCAAGCAAGCAATTGAGAACTTTTGTATTCATGCAGGTGGAAGAATGGTGCATGATGAGCTAATGAAGAATAATTAGCTTTATAAGAACATTTTTCTTTTGATATTTTTGTATTTAAAGGAATAAATATATACCAATTATGAAATTTATTCTTAAGTGTAATAAAAAGCTAATACAATAGTAGTTCTTTCTCCTTTATAGGAATTTGATTTGCTCATAAATCTCAAAAAGAGAATTTATATCAATTTTTATTTTCCAATAAAAGTGTTGGTTGTTTGTTCCATACAGTTGTTGCTTTTAGTAGTTGTCGTTATTCACATTTTAGTTGTTAAATCAAAGGTTATTAAATGCTAAAGTTACATGCTCCAAATAGTTATCTTGATTTTCTATTGTATAAATCAATTAAACACGACAATGAAGTGTATCATGAAAAAAATTGATGAGGCTCTCCCTATTGCATACATATCAATGTTTTAGCTATTATTGATCTCACATATTTAATTGTTGTTAATGGAACTATTTTCACATAATTTAATCATTAATATATCACCTTCTAATTCACATGTAACCAATGTCATAAGATTTGCATAGATGAAAGAAGCATTAAATTAATTTATTTACTAATTGTTGTAGATTTAAAACTTACCCAACTATCTTTCAACTTTAAGTGGCCTTTAAATTAAAATTGATATATCGAAATAAATTGTTGGAATCATATATCAAAATTAACATCACAAGCTATTGTCAAGATATTTTTTACATACATGCTTGGACATAAAAGATAATTCAACCACAACACAAATCTCATTGATTTCTCACAAGATGAGAATAATTATTTATAAAAAATAGAGAATAAAAACATTGGAGTTTAGTTCTTTATACACATATTCTCATGGAGCAATTCAAAACTCAAGAAAAAATAAATGTAAACAAATAACCAAACAGTTGAGAAGAAAAATAAAATGACACTTTATGGAAGCTCGGGACATAGTTCATATATTTCATAAATTTAATTCAAACTGATGCCATTTTATCAAGACATAACATTAATAGCAAAATAGTGTTCTAAATTCCAACAAATTATTTTTCAAAACACATTTATTTGATCTTAAAATGATAACTCAACGCAATAACTCCATTACTACTAGTACAAATATAATTAACATCATAATTTTAATTTGTAAGAGCTCAAATTTGATGGTATCAAATAGCTTCAAAATCATATCATCAGAAGCTACCCCTCTTAGGTGATTCATCTCAAATGGTAAATAATCAATTTTGTCCATCCATTTGAAATAATTACAACTATTCTCCAATATATTTTGAGGATATCCGTGGAATTATCTCTCTTAATTTTCACCTCAGTAATAGGTGAATAATTTACATTTTAAGTTGCAATGATACTATATGTAGCAGTCATGAATGCTTATTGACATTATCTAGTGACTCAAATCTATTTTAGAGATCACAAAACAAGCAAATGCTTATCTAACTCTAACTTAACAGAAAAGATGCACGTACATTACAAATAAGTACATGAAAGGAATGAAGACTACTTTTACTATTATAAAAAAAAATAACATAAAAGGAACTAAGGCAATAAATCAAATTAATATTAAAAAAAATGAAAATTTAATTAGTTTATAGCTACTTTCATGATATTTTGTAGATAGCACATACTATAAAATTAAAACGTTGAGATCCATAAGAACTTTGAGTTTGATAAACTCACATGAACGTCATCAATGCATTCATAGAGATCATTAGCAAATGGCATAAGATAATTTTTTATAATTTTTTTTATCGACCAAATGTTATGAAGTGTTTGTTGAAAAAGATTAATTTTTGAAGAGATTCTGCTTATATGTGTATTTGTGTCATGAATTAGATTTTTATTCGTCATTTGAATGTACACAAAGTCTCCAATCACCAAACTATTAGCAAGTTTAAATAACATATCAACAGAAAAAATAATATAAAATCATGAAGATAATTGAATATTTCATTCATTTACAATTATTTTCAAACTTCAACATTATGAATTAAAAACAAAAGTGGAAAATTGAACATAAAACAATTCAAGCAATAAGACAGAGAGATACTAGGAGAGGAAAAATTAGAGATTCTAATCATTGTATATTCAAAGTCATTTGTTGTGTTTATTAAAGCGCTTTATATGTAAATATGTAAGTTTAGGTATCATATATGTAATAAGGATGTTTTGAGTGCTATGCAAATAGCCCTTCTTATTTTCATAATGTTGAACTATGAGGATGTTTTGAGTACTACAAGCAAATTCAACAGTAATAATAAACTCACATGCTTGCTACAACTACTATCACATCCTAATTCGTTTTGAAGGAGAAGTGACATCAACAAACTTGCAACGCTCAGGTAGGGGTGTAAACAAACCGAACAAGAATGAAGAGAGCTAGTGTTCGTGTTCGAAATGTTCGAATATATCACTGTTCGTGTTTGGTTCGTTTAACAAACCGAACGAAAAAAAATTGTTTGTGTTCGTCTTGTTTGCTTATTGAATGAATCGAACACAAACTTCCTAGCGAACCGAACACGAACTGTTCGTGAACGACGAGCTTTTTTGACAGTCCTAGCTTTGATAGCATACTTCCTCAAACTGAAGCAAATTGATCAGATATTCCGTACACATCAGGTAATCCATACTTCCTTAAAACGAAGCAAACTGAATAAGACGTTTAAGGAATTAGGGTTTTGTTTAGGATTTTATTTTAATATATAGTATAGTATATTAATTATAATATTTATATTAATATAATTAATACTTATTATTATTGTTATTAATAATTTATCATATATTATAATTTATAACAGTTTAATTATTTAAAATATGATAAGTTTTTATAATATACAATTATTTTTAAAATATCATAAATTTTTTACATATAATTATTTTAAATTATTTTATATTTTGAACAATATAAGCCGAACACGAACGAACACATCATTGTTCGTGTTTGGTTCGTTTAACAAACCAGAATGAAAAAAATTATTCTTGTTCGTCTCGTTGCTTATCGAACACGAATTTTTTGACGAACCGAACACGAATTGCTAGCGAACAATGAGTTTTTTTACAGTGCTGTTATATATATATATATATAACTTTTTTCTTCATTATTCCGGGGCTCGAAGGTCCTAAACCACCAAGGCTAATGCTATTTCCAAGCACGGTGCGAACTGTTACCGGACGGCTGCTCGCGCCCTCGGATCATCTCCTCCGGCTGCGGTGAGCGTGAACTTATTTTACACTCTAGATTCTGCTGGTAGTTAGGCGGTCCATTCTGGATCTATCTTCTAGCCCTAGTTCCCTCGCCTCAGTTTAATTCTCTAATCGAGATCAAGGGGAGGCGCGATTCAGAGATATTCAGAGAATGGGCGAAAGAGAGATTCGGGAGAGGGAGAGAACATCGACTGGGATATAGTGAGGAGAGTCAGAGTTAGAGGATAACAAGCGAGAGGGAAAGAGGGAGTGAATTAGAGAGTGTGAGGGAGACGGGGGACGAGGTGGAGAGCATCAGAAAGAGGAAGCAGGGGTACGGGAGATCGACATGCGGAACGCCCAGAGTTGCTATCGGTACATCGAGGGCATTATCGTGAAAGGCTTTTGCCAGAGCAAGGGTTTTGGTCCACCTACCTATCCGTCCTCGTCTTATAACATTAGGTTTAAAACTAAACCAAATAAACGAGAATTTGAGTTGGAAAAGAATTTGGAATGGCTTATTGTCATGTTTTGTTGATGGAAATGCTAAGTAACTAACACAAAGCCTTAGGAATAAAGCATATTGTCGTTTAAGTTAATTGGTGGAAGGAAAACATAAACCTTGGAAATCTTCCTCATATCATAAAATTATTGTGACATTCGACGCTTTCATTTTTTTTTTGGGTGGTTTACTCAAGTACTTTAATTTATCTTAGAGATGAGTAAAGAGTCAAAAAAATCAGGATGGCCTAACATAAGATTTTTGGTGAATAAGTGTAGAAGATTATTGTGCATATTATAATAGAAGTTAACATAGTTGTTTTTCTAGGTGTTGTTGATACAAATGGAGGCAATTTGAGGTTGATGATCAAAATTGTATCTGAAGTTTGAGGTAAGTCATTTTATATTTATTGATAATAGTATATATATTTTACATCTCTAGTTTTATTATAATTATCATAGTTTAGAAGACATATTAAATATCGTGTAAATAGTATGTAGACCTTAGAAATGGAAATCCCTGTTTAAGCCCAATGAGAAATTGACAGTTTTCATAGAATGCTCAAAATTTGAATTTTAGCATCAATTTATGGGCCTTCTTTGGTTTTACTCAACTACTAGGGGCACTCCATGCACATCTTAGCATGGCTTGGCTTATTATACTGTTTTTGACCTTGGTGCTCGTCTCATCCTAAACCTTCATATGTGTGGTAAACATGAGTGATCCGGTTATCTCAACTAGAAAATTATTTTTTTCTTTTAACTATCCTATTTTGTTTTGGAGTGCAACACATGAGCTTTGATAAAATTTACCTTATACTTGATAGATAATCGCCAGGGATTGAGGAAAAATATTCTTTTTCATTATAAATTCTCAATGCTTATATTTTTATTTAAATATCTGACTTGTCTTAGATTTTTCTTTTCATGTGGAACATCTATGTGACCCTAGTGTGATAATTTTTTAAGGATGGAACATCTAAGTGACCATAGTGTGATCATATTTGAAGGAAATAGATTAACAATTTCTGGTAACATTTTGAACTCATGATGTCGCAATATTCTTGACTGAATAAAAATAATGATGTTATTTTTTGTATAATAACTATAATAATAAATTTTCATATGTTTTGAGACCTGACAAATTTTGCATGAGAAATTTTTTAATTGTTGTTCTTGAATAACAAAGAGCATAGCCTTCCAAGATATGCAAAGTTTGGATGTCCTGATTGATAGTGAAATAACATGATTTGACCATCCTTACTACAATCAAAACTTAACAAACTATTATTTTAACACTGGCTAGATGACCTTAGAGTCGAGTTAGAGGGGATAGAATCCCAAATACATCTCAGCATTGCTAATCATTTTTCCCATTTTCAATTCCTAAAATTCACAAAGATTAGGAAGAAAATTAGTATTATAGTTTAGATCATGGATGAGTTTGTTGGCAGACAATAGGTAATCAAGACTTGGTAGCTAAGATTGTGTTGAGAGTTAATATGTTTGAGATGCAAAAAAATCCAATTCTAGCAATTTTTATGAGGAACTATCATTAATTCTAATAGTAAGTTTTTTATTATATGTCTATAAATTTCTAGAAATAATATACCACCTGTCATATTATTTGAGGCGCTATAATCTACTATCCAAACTCTTATGTTCTTTTTCATTTGAGGCGCTATAATCTACTATCCAAACTCTTATGTTCTTTTTCATTTGAGGCTTTTATGAGATGACCTTTTTGAGCCACTGAACTTGTACCAATTTTGTTAGATGCAAGGCATTTCTGTTTATTTTTTGTAATTGAATAAACATATGTAGGTGCAGCCCATTAGTTGTTTGCTGAATAGATAGAAGATATTTATTTTGTTTAACAAGAATACTCTTTTTTTAAAAAAAAAATTCTTTTAACAAATCCTTATTGGTTTGGGCCCATTATTGTATTGACCTTATCTGTCTATAATAGTTACTCTTTTGATTCAATATTTATCTTTCTTAGTATTAGTTCTTTGTCTAGACACTTATGTTGAGTTTGGTTCAGTTTTAAAAATGTGGTTGATCCCTTTCTTTTCAATTGGTTTGATGCTTTATTTTTCTTTGATGATAAGTTGTTGTTATGTTGGTTGCTTCAATAAAACTTTGCTTCCCTTATGATTATAGATTAATGCTTACATATGTAAATATATGCATGTGTAGATACAAAGCTATATATATATATGTATATATATATATATATGTATATATATATTTCTTTCTTTGGAATACAAAACTGCGTCGACTTTACATCCTAGGTCCTGCCTCCTAGGTCCTGCCTCCTAGGTTAATGTCAAGTCACTCCATCTTATTTTGTGTTGTCTGTAAGCATTGTCTTATGTATTAGAGATTGGCATTTATATTATTGATGACTAACTCGATAAGGAAATATATGTAATTTGTAAAAGTCGCACCATCTAGTCGTATTGTTTAAAGAATTTTTGGGCCTGTTTGGCAGGTGTGATAAAAAACCCTCTATCTCTAGAACATTGAAAAGTTATTAGTTGGTGTTAATGTATATGCATATAAAATTTTGAAACTATGTGCAATTTTTTCTCGGCGGCTCTATGTACATGGTTTTTTACTTGTCCATTTTTTTATGCATTTGAATGATTTCTGTCGTTCTGGTTTCATTTGCTTTGAGAGGGAATGCATTGTACTTTTTCTCTGCTCAGCTGATTGATGCTTAGCCTTTAGTGTGATTAGGTTTCTAGTTTGATTAAGAGTGTATTACTGTTTATAGATTCACATAAAGTCAGAGCATGACTAAAAGGCCTGAAAGTGTTTCCTAAGTTTCAGAAACATCACATTATCACAGATCAATCATTCTGTTCCTCATCATGCAAACAATGTGGGTAAAGCATCTTGGATGGCAGTGGTATTGCAATCTTTTATTATCTGATTTTCAATGGTCATATTGGTTTTGGAAATCATTTATTACCTAATTTGGCTGTTCGGATGAACATTCCTGGACTTCATATACCATAGGAGCATGTTTTTTACGTTTTATCTTTAAAATGGCTTGTTCCTCTGCAAAGGACCTCATTCAAGCAAAGAATACCAATTAAGAAGAAAAAAAAAAAAACCCTATTTTATTACTTACTGATGACGAGTACCTGGGATTTTTTCAGGTTTTCAACTATCAAAATCAGAAGTGTGATTTGTACAATGGTTGTTAGGATTTGAACTGCTTGCATTCCCTTTCTTTTAATAGCAGTGCCTGCTGATGGATAGACAAGCTCATGATTATGCTGCTGCAATGGCTTTTGCTCAGCAGCAGCAGCAGCAAGCCAATATTCAACAGCAACAACAGTTTGGTTTTCATTCACAAGCACCACAGCATCCTCAGCAAATGCATGGATCGCCGTTCATGCCTCCTCACCACTCTCTTCAACAGTACCCTTACCATCACCGCTTACCTCAGCAGCAGCAGCTCTATCCACATCCACCCCATCCAATGCTACATCTTCAACAGCAGCAACAACAACCATCTGGATATCCACCTCATCTACCCCCGCATCTCTTGCGTCCTCCTATGATGCACCCATATGATTCACCACCTCCTGTTGCACCTCCTGCAGATCCTGAACTTCACAAAAGAATTGATAAGTTAATTGAGTATGCTGCAAGAAATGGCCCTGAATTTGAGGCTCTTATACGTGAGAGGGAGCAAGACAATCCTGCTTACAGTTTCCTTTTCGGGGGTGAAGGGCATAATTACTATCGCTACAAGTTGTGGCTATCCACTAGATCAGGCCCAGCCTTTAACCCTTCATTTGCGTCCTCAATTCCAATGATGCCTCCATCACATAATCCCATGCTTAATCCTTCTCTGAGTCCTCCTCCTTTGGGTGCTGTGGCTGGAGGCCCAGGTTTGATGCTGCCAGGACCACAGCCACACCAACCTTCATATCCTCTTTATTTTGACCAGCATCAACAGCCACCACATCACCAAGGTTTCTCGAGCCAAGCTCGCGCTGACTATGAATCTTCCATGAAAACTTTTAAGGGTCTGTCAGGGCCACTTCCTACTGATGTTGCTGCAGAGCTAAATAGTGTGCTTAGCAATCTTACTGGCACTAAAGAGTCGATAAAGGGAGCAAAGATGTGGTTTATGCAAAGGTCACCTTTTGCACCAGCATTAGCTGATGCACTTAGAGACCGAATATTTTCTCTAGATGATTCCGAGCGGCAGCTTCACATTGTTTTTCTGGCAAATGACATACTTTTTGAAAGGTAATTGGTCCCCCTTTCTATTATTGCTCTTAGAAATTTGGCTTAACGGATTTTTATTAGTGGCTTATTTTCTAGCAGTTGATAAGCCTATCTTAAGTGTTTTGTATTTTGCATTATATAGCCATTTTGGCTTTCATTTGTATCATGAAGCTGTTCTCTTTTCAACGCTTAACGTCCTGCAGCATTACTTTCTTCTCAAACATGAACTCTTTTCAGTTAAAGTCAATGATAACTGTCATTCTCGCCACTTCACTGTGACGTACTATCACTAGAAGTTATGTTTTGCTTGGCTATTCTGACTTTTCTTTGTAGTTATTCAGCAAATTGAGAAATCCTATCAGTTCTGATTCTTTTTTCTTTAGTGACAGAGGTACTAACCCAGCATGAATGCAGCCCTCTTGCTTAAATTTTTATGTGTAGTAGTTTCTGAGATAACTGAACTTTTCTGAGATTCAAATGCTTTAAGCCTGCAGATTCAAATTTTAATGGTCTATATGCACAATCACTCTGAATAGGTCATCTAACACTTGCCCGCACAAAAGCAGTTTGATATTTGACATATAAAACTGCCTTTCTGGCACTTTATTGGTCCACGTGGTCCTTCTATTTACTTCTTTTTCCCTCAGCTTGCAACGGAGAACAAATCCTCTGGATTTGGATAATGAAGCACTTGCATTTAAACCTGTCTTGGGAAGCATGCTTGCAAGGATTTATCACAACCCACAGAATATGGACGCAAACCAGAGTCGATTGGAAAAAATTTTGCAGTTCTGGGCTTCCAAGGAAGTTTATGACCCGGAAACTATTGCAAATCTGGAGAAAGAAATGACTGGTGGTCTACCACTGCGTTTTACTTCACAAAAGGAAGCTCCTTTCGGGTTTGAGTCAGCTAACATTTCAGGTCTCTTCTGTCATTATGCTTTTTTTTTCTTCCTGTTTGTATGGCTTCTAGGATCTGCAAAAACTATTTTTCCTTTGTAATTTTCCGTTTTATGCCATCCTAAATATTGCTTTTATGAAATCCCAAAACAAATTGCTTCTGTTTCTGTCTTTTAGCTTGCATGTGAAGCAAGAAATGTGGTTCTCAAAGGTAGCAATTGTCCTTGGATGAGAGATTATTGACATTTTGTTGTAAATTTGCCTTAATAACATACTACTAAGTTTGCCAATCAATATCGAAGTGGTATAAGGAGCAAGAATGCATACATTTGGATTTTGGGTGTGCACATTCATCAATATTATTTGTGGACTAGTTGTGATGCTTTGACTATAGGCACAATTCTAAGTTGTCATATTCAATTCTTATGTGCTAGTCATCTATACTAATTCTACCGTTTGCCTAATTTGGTGGCATATTCTTTAGGAAGCACAACAACTTCTAAATTAGGCAAAATCTATGGGTAATCTATTTTTGCTACCCTAAATGGTTTCATATTGTTGTTTGAATCAAAATGCAATTGCTCAAAAGTGCTTTTACATGTCACGTGCTCTGGCAACCAGTAGTCAAACCACATATGATATCACGGCTCATGATAACCTTTTCTTGGTTAAACATAAGTCATAATATAAATGGATATGACTTGACTGAATTTTTTGCCTAAACTTATTGGTATTTAACCATTAGAATGAAGTGAATGATAAACTCAATCTCTTGAAAAATCTAAATAAATCATATTATATTAATTAAGAACTATTTGATTGAGCTTTTGGTTTTATAAAAGTTAGTTTAAAAACAACTTTAAAAAAAGTGTTTTAAGCCAAAATGACTTAAACATGAATTTACTGAACAATCATCATATCTATTCAACAAACTACATAACTACTTCATAAGAATTCAATAGAAAACTTTAGCATGTCTTTAAGCTTATTATAAATTTAAAATAATGCGTTAGGTTGTGAGACTGTATCTCTTGCTTTTTGAGGATAATTTTGACTTTTTGCTCTATCAAAACATGGAAACATAGGGTAAACAATTCAATATCAGAGTTTTTAATTATGATAATAAACTTTCATCGCATATGTTATCATATAATACTTTATAAATATAGGGTAAATAATTCAAAACATGTTATCCTTTTTTCCAATTGGTTTGATGAGTATTATTTCAAGTTCTTGTAGATTCTTAGGTGGCAATCTTGTCACTTGTAGCAATAAAAAAATTAAACTTGATAAAATCTAGCACAAATTGTGAATATCTATGTTATTGATAATTTGTGCTATTATTATTAAAGATTATCTTGAAATATATTGATTGAATGTAAACGTTCTATGAGAATCTATAGTGATAAAAATTGCATATAGTTCCACTCAATGCGACCATATATAGCACAGTAAAATTGTTAGTCATTTTATAAAGAATCTAGACAATTGTTTAATATGTACTCCATTTATAACCACGAGCGAACAACTATTGGACATACTCACTAAAGGATTATAAAGGGAAGTCTTTCCAAAAAAAGTTGAACTTTATAGGTAGGACACCTATTCATTCACTTGAGGGGAAGTGTGAAAAATAGCACATATGGTTTCATCTTTTTACTCCTACCTTCTTCCTTGATGCTGCTACCTCATATATTTGTAAGATCCATGTTGCCAATTTACTAATTTGTGGGACTTTTATAATTATTTTTTAATAATTTATATTCTTTGATTTTGTATGTTTATTATTAATAACTCTCTTAGAATTGCATACATTTTGTGCATGGTGGAATGAAAGTACGCTCACAAATTCTATAATGTGTGTCAACTATGGCTTCGTTTGAGACCGAGACACGCATGCGTTACTTTGCGTGGAACGTCAAAATTATTACTTCCGTCTGTTTGGCACATTCTCGTATCTCCGCAGTACATTGATCACAAAGGAGTTTCAAGGCAATTTTAGAACGCGAGATCGGAGCGATTTCCAGGCTACTGCCCCTGTGTTTTGCTATTTGGAAAATATATATATATGGAAAATAGCCTTTTTCGCCACCTTTCCCATCAGTCGGAATCACTTGGCAGCTCTGATGAGATTGACCAGTGCGAACGACGCGGCTGGGCTTCGGCTTCATTAGATGAAAGGGGCTGGCTGTCTGGTTGACGCAGATGTTATAGGGTATCTCTTTTATGGATTTGACAAAACTGGAAGTGGGGGATAGAGGGATAGAGGGGTCATCGGAATTGGCGGTGAAGGAGACGAGATCAGCGTGATGATCGGTGATGTTGACGAAGTTGAAATTACTGGGAGCGGAGCTACTGGCTTGGAAGAGAGAGCAAGCGAGAGCAGAGCCATGAGTAATATGGTGGAGCTTCTTGGCGTCATAGTAATTGACGACAACATGGAGGGAGAAGATGTTTTTGAGGGTGGGAAGAGAGCCATGTTTGGCGAGAACAGGAGACATGACGGCGTTGTCGATTGCGAGGACAGCGATGGTTTGACGGATGTTGATTTCAGAGGTTTGGTGGGTGACAGTAAGGTAGTTGTTGAAGGTGGAGAAGTCGGGGTGGGTTGCGAGGATTTTAATAATTTTGAAGGTGTAGGTAGGGAAAGGGGAGGTTGCTGAGAGGAGGAGAAGGAAGTGGGGAGGAAGGAAGGAGGGTGGAGATTGACGTCGTGCCCACACCCCCCAATCTCTTTCAAGTTTGGGCCAGTGGTTTTCCTTCAAGCCGAGCAGGGGAAGAAGAGCTTGGCAGCTCTGATGTTTGCTGATGGATTTTAAGGAGAGGGAACAAAGAGCAGCTGGAGAAGAAGAGCAGAGGGATCAAAGAACGGGACAAGAGGAGCGGAAGAGTCGCCAAAGAAGGAAGGTGGAAGCTCCTGAATGGATCTTTAACAGAGAGTTGATGGGGTTAAAAATGTAATTTTAATATTTAACGTGAGTTGTATTTTTAATTTTTAACGTGACCAATAGCATCACAGACAAATGCGCAATTTTCTTTGGGGTCAAACTTTTAAACGGCATAACATTCCATTTGAAAGAAATTTTTTAAGTGCTGACGCTTTTTCAATCCAAGCCTATATCATAAAAGTGCAAACCATGTCAAGCAGAGGAAACACCAATCGGTTAAAATGGTTATAGATACATAATGTAAGAAATAAATGCAAATGTTAATTCCAGTTATAGTCTAGAATAATATCATCACTCTTTAAGGCTCAAATTATCCATCATCTAATCAAACCAATATGAGAAGGACTGTTGGTAAAACTATTCTAGGTCGAAAGGAAACAGTACATAAATAGACGTTTTTCAATAGAACCAGTTTACTAGCAAGGCAAGATTCAATAACGCAGTAACTGAAGGTTAACAACATGATGAAGTTATTTTATTGTTTGTTGAACGCATAAAGCATTGAAAGTAGATAGCCGGAGGGTGTGACTTGCAATAGTCACTCTTTTGGCATGTTATTTGCTAATAATATCGTTTGACAATAGTTTGGTCTCTTTTGAATAACCTGAGTGCTATGACCAATCTTCTCCTATTTACTTTTTATTTTGTTATTAGTTATTGCAGTGATTGTAGCTCAAGTTTATTTTTCATATATGTGCTGAATTTTATCTGCAAAAAGGAGATTGGTTGACTCACAAATCAGACTGATAGGCAATGTTTAAAGCTTAAAATGCCAACAACTTTCAAAGCATTTAATTGTTAAACCTGATAGTGATGTAGCAATGATTGTGTTCCACTTGCATCTAAAGATGCTTAAAATGAGACTGTAGCACTCCATAACTTCCTTTTCAAAGAACTCAGTAGCTCTTGAACGTCTTCTTCATATAACGGCATTCAATTTGTGTTTAGTTTGTAAAATTGTATTATATTTTTGGCTAGAGTAAGTTGACTTCATTATGTTTTTCAATTCACGCCATCGAAACCCAACCATGGGAATCACAAACATGTTGAAATGATTCTAGAATTAAAACAATGGCTATAAGTATAAATTCACCTAAGCTTGTTGGGTAGTGATTGAAAAATTTTGATCAAAACCAAATGAAGATTAGAAAACAATCACTAAAGACATCACACATGTTTATTAGTTAGTGACATTTAACTAGATTCACGCTTACTTAAACATTAAATATTCTACTAAATTTTTTTATAATGGTCATATGAAGTGGTAGGTGAGAATAATTGAGTCTGAATGAAGCTTGATCTAGGTAGTCTTTAATTAGAAAATCAAGTGTGAAGTGGCTTATGTCGCCGCTATCTTGAAAAATTAAGTATGAATTATTTTGGCATCATTAGTGATTAAATCTCGAGTTGATGGTCACAAATTTTTTAAAATTAAGACCACATTTTATCAAAAGTGATTGTTGCAATTTAGAATCTTTACTCAATAATATCCCACTTGGAGCCTAAATTTTTTTTGTACTTTCTGGTTGTCTGAATAGTTCTCAATGCGACACCTCTATATCAACATTCATAGAGGTTAACTAAGATTTTACAAAGCCTTAATTTTTTATGCATGCACAACTTGTGTGAGTGTATCAATGAAATTCTTTGCTCTTTTAATTTTGATGAGTTGTATGAGATTAGCTTCGAGTAATTTTCATATATAGATGCTTTATTCAAGTGTAAAAATAGCATTTTTTTCTATGTGAATGGTACTTTGACAGTCAGAAATGAGAGTGTAGTTTTCTTGAAATCAATTTAATTTTGTCAAAAAATCTTTTAGATAAATCATTCCCATGTTGGCTTCAGTGATTGCCAAGTATTTAGCTTCTCTGATTGATATTGTTCCATCTTCTGAAATTATGGCATCCAACTAATAACAATACCATCTTAAATAGATGTACTTAGTGGCACTTATTTCTTGGTCTCCTAAATCTAAATTAATGCAATTTTTTATTGTAAATCATTTTTTTAAAAAAAATTCAAAGATTGAATGATTTTACTTTTTAAATAGCACAATATCCATTTAACAACATTTTAATATTATTTTCTCATATTCAATGGATATCTGCCGAGTGCTCTAACTGCTTGTATGATATGTAGCATTGAGCAAACTACTGCATGTATAAGAGATCCAACAACTCATATAAAGGGCTTTGGTCATGTGCTCTCTTTCTTCAAATTTTTCGAATATATTTCTTAGATAATTTGAAGTAGCTAGTTAGCAGTATATTTATAGTCTCTGCATTTGTCATGCTGAACATTTTTAACACTTTTTAAATATATTATGATTGTGAAGGACTTGGTATATCCATGAATTTATTATGATTTATGTTAATCTCTGAGAGTTTCTTCAGAACATGTATTATTAGCTCTTGCCATCAACATGTCATCCAGGCACAATGCTTAAAAAATGCTATCATTTTATATTTATTTAACCTAGCAACAGTGGTTGACATTGCATTTAGAATCATTGATCCCATGCATGAACCTATCAAATTTTTAATACCTTTGACAAATCTGCATACAAAGCAATTTGTTTTTAGGTTTTACAAAGATCTCTAGTTGCACCATATAGATATATTCCTTCAAGTTATCATGTAGAAAAATTATTTTTACATCAATTTGTTCATAATTTATATTTTTGCTATCACTTTGCTCAGTTTTAAATGAATAGTAATTTGGTTAGCTACGGGTAGGTGTGTCAAATTGGGTTCACAAATTGAGTTTTGGTGTGACCCAAAATTGACCCGATTTAAACTTGTTTCACTCAAACCCAACCCGAATATTAAACATGTTATAAAGTCAAACTTCGGTGTGACCCAAGATTGATCTGGTATATGATGTTGTGGCTATTGCATTTTACTCAGAAGGCTTTCGGAAGATCTGCATGTAATCTCATGCTTTGTGTGCATTCTCGAGTGTTTTATTCATCCTTTCAGTTAATTTATTTTTATTTTTTTGTGGAGCTATTGTGATTATATTCTCAACATGAATCTTGTGAGCAATGCCATCATTTTTAAATTCTATAAAATTATACATCCCTCCATCATTTGATTGTTGACATTTATTTTTGTCTCTAATTTCATTTTCTATCCTGTTCTTTCACTTCACAAAGTGATAAAGACATAATAATATTCTTATCAAAGAAATTTATATTTTTCTAATACAATGATAAATGGAAGTGACATATTGTCTTAAGGAAGTGATTATGGATGTAGCTTGTACGTTTGTGTTTACCAATTTTGACCGTTTAGATTGAGCTCTTTTCCAATATTTGTGAAACTATATCTCTTTTGTTTCCTTAAACATAGTCTTCACAATAGGTGGATTTAATAGGTTTTAAATTTGGAATTTTACCACTCATTTGAAATATTTAGTTCTTTCTTTTGTATGGCCTAGCCTTTGATGTCATAGATTTGAATTTATCTCAGCATGAGTGGTAGCTCTTATTTTTCTTGTGTGAGTATTGGTTTAAATTGTTTTATTTCTCTCAAGCAGTCGCCAATTCACCTTTTGTCACCTTTCAAGTATCATTATTGAAATGGCACATCATTCGTCTTTAGCTAGCCATCTGATGGAAATTAAGCTCTGTTGAACTTAGTGATATACCTGATATTCTTTAGTTTCCAATTGTTGTCACTATCTTGATAATTACATCTTCTATAATATTTAAAAGCTCATTATTAACATGGAACACTTTATCATGATTAACTGCACAGTATTTTGTCTTTAGATTTTTATTGGAAGAGGAATGTAAAGATACACTCGAGTCTAGTATCCATCCCTATCAAACTGTATATATTCACTATCAGTGCATCATAAATGTTATCCATAATAACAATCATTGGTTATGTTTGTGCCTTTTTATTTGGTTTTCTTTTATCATATGGCTAGTCTTGCCATAATATACACTTTCAGTTTGACATGCTTAAGATTTCGTTTTGCTGTGATTTGATTCATATTTTGTTCTGGGAGATGCTGTTTTATCTCTCCATTTGTTGCCAATATTTTTTGACCTATTCCTATTGTGAACATTTAAAATAGAGGATGATATACTTTGACCTTGCTCATGCCATTGATATTCTCGCTAAGAATAAGACCTCTAGCATTAGTTTTCATTATGGATGGTTCATAAGAACTGCTGACGGATGTAATAGTGCCATTCTTGTTCTTAGATAATAAAACGAGCAAGCTTAAGTCATGGATCTCATTATCGAACTTGATGTTCATACAGTTCAACTATCTTGTGATTTGTTTGAATTCATTCATGTGATTGGTGATCTTGCTGTTTTGGCAATGTTGCTAATTGTGCAAGGATTTTCTTAAATTACAAAGTGGATCTTCATGATGCCTTATGTTGTGTCTCATTGAGTATTTTGATGGAAATAATCATGTTAAGGGATAGGAGATTGACCCTTAGAGCTTGTATGTCTATCAACTTCATTCTGGTTAATCACTTGCGGCTTGACTGTTTTTCAAAGTTTAATAGAGTTTTCATTGAGGCATAAATCTTCTATTTGCATCCCCTAGAATTGGAAGTTTAAACTGTTGAACTTATCAATTTTGATCATCCTATCCTCCATGCTTAGATCCAAAAGCTTTTAGACCAAAGTTATGATACCAATTGTTAGGATAGTGACAAAAAAATTTATATGTTGGATGATCATGCTAGAACAAATACATCAAAGATCTTGAACAAAAGACTTTTATATAGTTTGATAAAATTCACATACATCTACACCCGCACAAATGTCAAATGTTCCACAAAGCTTGTAAATAGAGATTATATTTCATATGAACAAAAGCAACAATATTATTGTCTCTGTTAATGATTGAGAGAAATCACAATCAAATGTCAATATTGTTAAGATAAATGTTAAATGCAGAGAATAAGATGCTGATGCTATGTATCCTTTTCACTTTTTTCTCTGCTATGAGAGTTTCTTTCTCTCGTCCATTCTTTCTTTTTTGCTTACTTTGAGTGTGGGATGATCCAATCATTGGTGTCTTCTTCCTTTTGTAGTTGATATATGATGTGCTAGATGAGATGTATTAAATATGAATGAAGCTTGAGTTAGGTTGCCACTATTTTGAAAAGTTAGTGTAATTGAGCTATGTGACCATCATCTTGGAGAATCAAATTTGAATTGAGCAATGTAGTCACCATCAAGTGTGAATAAAGCTCGAGTTAATATCCACTAATAACTAAAAAAAATTAAAACAACTTTTTTAAAGATAATTAATGCAATTTTGGTTACACGCTTAACAAAGCCAACCAACAGCAAGATCAAGATTAACACTAAAGCCACATGTGTAATTCTCAAATGTTAAGAAGTCAAAATGAAATTTTAAGAAAAATGAGAAATTAAGATCAATTAGATAACAAGCAAAGCCCACCACATTAGAATATTTGGATTGAAGACAAAAACATAGCCTAGAAAATTATAGGGCTGGACTATAGCTGCTAATTCACAATATAGTAATTTATAGGCAAAAAGAGGAAGGTTAAATATTAGAAAATCCTGCATCTAGACTTTTGCCTCACCAAATCTAATTAAAAGCAACAACTCAACACATAAGAAGTCTATCACTATAAGCATATCACACCATGCTCGTTAAAACCATTGTCTCAAGTGGCAAAGCATCCAACAATCTAGCTCCAAAAGACCCAAAGAACTAAAAACTATAATGCTAGAGGAAACACCTGAGAGAATAACCAATTGTAATTCATACGAGAACCAATTTGATAATAAGGAACCCAAAAAATAGTTGATGGAAGTGTTTGGAGGAACAAAAAATCATAATTCTAAACTATAAATGTTGACGATTATTTGATTTTTTGGCTCAATGAGTGGTTCTCCTTTGATAATGTGCCTAAGAAAACCCATATATGATGGTACCTTTATTCATTGGTTTATGTGGTGGATCGAAAGATATCCGAGCATAAAGGTAAGAAACTTGGCTGAAAAAACATTGTCATTAGGGTTTATAGAGCGATTTACTTCTTGAGAGCAGCTAACATGCTTAAGCAAGGCTAATCAATTGTTTAATATTACTTTTTGTTATCACAAGTGAACGCCATTTAATCAATGGAATCACTTTGGGATGTCAGATAAATTGTTTTGGATTTTGGTATTATTTACAGGAGATGTCACTCTCAAAGTTTATAAATTATTCTCTACATGAAGGGAGGTTGGAGAGCTTGGACTTGAACTATAAATTGGAGGGAGCTTAAAGGTTTGGAGGATTTTTCATCTTTTCTCGACCACTGCTATTGATCCACAATTGTCGGACCTCCCTTCTGCCATCGTCAAGTCAACATGACTCGGCCATAATTGTCAAACCACAGTTGTCAGATTGTCTCTTTTCTCATGCTTCCATCATCCTCAAACTGCCGCAGTTTGACTACAACTACGGATTGTTATTATATGCTTGTCCACTGCGGTTGGACTGTCGTTGTCCACCCATCGTCATCGGTGGTCCATCACTATGGAATCACCACCATTGATCCATCACTATCAAATTGTCATCAAACCGTCGCTGCTCTTCCATTGTCGTCAGACTATCGTCGCTTGTCCTCATTGTTAGGCTTCCATCGCCTGTTGCACTGATGCTTATCAATTGTTGTTAGATTGTCAAAGCCCATCAACCTTTGTTATATCATTATTACATGTCCATTGTTGTTGGATTGCAACTATCCATCCACTATCAACAGACTGTTATTATCCTTCTACTGCCTTTAAACCTATGTTGTTGGTCCACTATGATCGGACCAACATTTCTTGACCACCTCCATTGAGTGCCTTCATTCATCCAACCTTGTTCATCTGCCACCACTTGTCTACCATTGTCAAGTTCTCACTGCTAGTCTGCCATTGTCGAATCACCATAACTTGATCGTCGCAGTTAGGATGCCATTTTTTGACCATCACCATAGGAAAATTATTGCTCATCCATCAGCAAACCACTGATGTCTTTCTATCATCATCAAACTGTTGTCGTCCAACCACCGCTTTCATATTGTTGTTACTTTTCGAACATGGATGGATCATGATAACCTATTTGCAATCGTTGAATCGATGTCATCTCTCAACTGTTGTATTTTTTTTTTTTGTCAGTCCATCGCCATGAAATTGTTGCCTAACGACTATCGTCAGGCCATTACCCATCATAGTTAGATTGCCATGTCCATCCACCGTAATTGGAGTGCATTGCTTGTTCACTATTATCAAGCACCAACCATCTATCCGCTGCCATTAGACTGTTTTTTAAGATCCACAACTATTGCACCACCGCTGCCCGTTCAATATCGTCAAGCCATTAGCATCTGATCGTTGTCACCTATTATCCACCGCTCATTTATTTTTGTTGGATTAACACCACTCATCCACTAGTATCAGGCCAACACTTCTTGACCAGTCATTGGATCATTGCCATCCAACCATTTTCTCTTGACCTCCCATCTCTCATTGCCCATCCACCGCCATCGAGTCGCCACTCTCCACCCAATGCCATCAGATTAGCGCTGCCAATCTATAGTTGTCAAACCGTCGTGTTTGTCCACCGTTGTTGGACGTTTGCTACTCATCCATAGTTGCTAGATCGTTAACACCTGTTTGTCGCTATCAAACTATTGACATCCAACTGTAGTCATTGAACAGTTGTTGCCTGATTGTTGTTGAACTAGCGTTGCTAAACTACCTAGTGGAATCATCATTGCTTAACTATCATCGTTATCTGTCCATTACCCACCGTAGTTAGATTGCCATGTCCATACACCATAATTGGAGTGTCACTGCTTGTTCACTATTATCAAGCACCGACCGTCCATCCGCTGCCATTAGACTGTTGTTTAAGATCCACAACTATCGCACCACCGCTGCCCGTTCAATATCGTCAAGCCATTGGCATATGATCGCTGTCACCTATTATCCGCCGCTCGTTTATTTTCATTGGATTAACACCACTCATCCACTAGTATCAGGCCAACACTTCTTGACCAATCGTTGGATCATCGGCATCCAACCATTTTCTCTTGACCTCCCATCCCTCATTGCCCATCCACCGCCATCGAGTCGCCACTCTCCACCCAATGCCATCAGATTTGCGCTGCCAATCTATAGTTGTCAGACCGTCGTGGTTTGTTCACCGTTGTTGGACTTTTGCTACTCATCCATAGTTGCTAGATCGTTAACACTTGTTTGTCACTGTCAAACTATTGTCATCCAACTGTAGTCATTTGAACCGTTGTTGCCTGATTGTTGTTGAACTGGCGTTGCTAAACTACCTAATGGAATCATCATTGCTTAACCATCATCGTTATCCGTCCATTATCATTGGAATACCATTCTTTTACGACCTTCAAACCTTTGCAGTGGATTCATTGCTATTTGACCATTGTTGTCTGAGCATAGTCGTTAAGACACCATGATCTTACCATCACTGCTAGTTTGTCTCTGCCTGCCAACTATTGTCGGTCTGCCTCCATCTACTACCATTATCAAATCACTTTTATTTGACCACTGTTATAGATTTTTTGTTGCCTGTCTACAACAATTGGACCGTTGTTATCTCACTACCATTGTTAAACGACTGTTATCAATCCATGTCATTGGATTGTCGAATGATCACCATAATTGAATCACTACTACTCGCCCATCGCAATGTGACTGCCACCATCACCCACTGCATTGAATCATTGTTGTCAGTCCATTGTTGTTGGACCATAGCTGCCGACTCATCTTCAGTAGATCGTTGTCATCTGATTGTCATTTTCAGAATGTTGTTGATCATCCACAAGCATTGATCCACTATCATCCGACTATTGTCGTCACGAATCTAATCCCTGCCATGCATCATCTCCACTGTACAACCTAACCACAACAGTTGAGCTATTTCCACCCAACCACCATCACTAGACTATTACGGTGTGACCACCTTCTTTGAGTTACCACCTCCAGACAAACACTACCAAACTATCATTGCTCAACCATTGTAGCAGAACCATTGCATTTCAACCACTATCTTTGAATCACTGTCAATGCTCGAATATCACCATTCTGCGGTTGCTCGACCTCCATCGCTTGTTGGTGCCCCCCCCCAACCTCCATCTTAATTGGGATTGCCTAACTTTCGTTGTCTAGCCACGACCAATTGATCTTGGTCATCTAAATATAGTTGCTCGATCACGAACGCCATTACTTGACTATGGTATATTGGTTGTCGTCACCCATCTACAGTTGCTAAACCTCCATCGCCTAACTTTAGCACTCGTCCATGGTCACTCGACTATGATTGTCCGAACACTGTCACCCTAACCAGGTTTGCTTGTCTATAATCGCCCGTCTTTAATTTGTTTGTCTCCCTCACCAAATTATTGTCACCTAAGTTTCATCACCCCACTGGAGTTTGCTCAACCATGTTGTTTCGAATAATATTGCTTGATAACTTCATTACCCGCCACTGCATATAAGTTTGTCAATTTGGGTTGCAGGTCAGGTCTGGTTCTGACTTTAAATTGGCCTGATTTAAAATTATTTAACCCGAACACAACCTACCTTCAATCCGCTGACCCGAAACCGACCTGTATAACCCATTTAACATAGCATAATATCTATTCAGGTTAAATTCGAGTCAATCTCAAGTTAATTTTGGATTGGTGGGTCTAAGTCAATTTCGGGTTGGTCGGTCGAGTTTAAGTCGATTTCAGGTTAGTGGTTCAATTTCAAGTTAGCGGGTCAACCTGAAACTGAATTGAAAAATTAAACGGGTTATGATTTCTAATTCAAACCCAACTCAAAAATTCAACCTGAAATTGACCTGGAAAATTAAACGAGTTATGATTCCTAATTCGAACCCGACTTGGAAATTATTTGGGACAACCTGAACCTGGATTTTTTGAGTCTAGTTCGGGCCAAGTTGGGATCTCGGGGCAATTTTCAAAACCTTTACTTGCATATGAGGTTGTTGCAAGCTAGGAATGCTTGCTTTCATTTCTAAGGCTGATGTCCATAGTTAACATTTGCGATTTCTGCTTAGGTAGATGAACTTCATGGACACTAATGATGACACCCGCTTCGTCACCCGTTTTGGCAAATATTATTGATGCATGCAATTGAGATTATACTAGACTTCTTAGTCCTCGACTCCCCTCAAAGATGAACAACTAAATATGTCACTATCAGTCCTTTAAAAATAACTTTACAACAACATCAACAACAACAACGAAGCTTTAATCCCACTAAGTGGGGTCGGCTACATGGATTCTTTTTCTCCATTGCGTTAATAAAATAAGATCGTTTTTATACAATAAGCCCAAGTCTTCCTAGGTCTATCTCTGCCTTTTTTAAGATAAGTCGAATCTAAAACATCTACTTTCCTAATTGGATGGTCGACGTTTAATGTGACCAAACCATTTAAGACGACTCCTTCTAATTTTGTCTGTCACTGAAGCTACACCAACCCTATCACAGATATATTCATTTCACATTTTGTTTCTAAGTGTAAAGCCACTCAGCCACCTAATCATTCTCATCTCGGTAACACTTAACTTAGTATAATGTTTCTCTTTTAAAGGCCAACATTCAGCACCATAGAGCATTGCAGGTTTCACCACCATCTTATAAAATTTTCCTTTCAGCCTAAGCGGTACTTTTCTATCACTCAATTGGCCCAAAGCATTCCTCAACTTCAACCAACCAACTTGAATTCTAATATTAACATCTCCATCTATATCACCATTGCTTTGAACAATAGACCCGATATATCTAAATCGTTCACACTTTTTAATAAATTGATCGCCCAAAGTTACAGTTCTGTCACTAGAGCTACCATTACTAAAACAACATTCCATGTATTCAATTTTAGTTCAACTCAAACAAAGGCCTTTAGATTCTAATGTAGACCTCCATAATTCAAGTTTTTCCTAGGCTTTTTCTCTCGTCTCATCCATGGGAAGGATATCATCAGCAAAAAGCATACACCAAAGTACATCCTCTTGTAAATTTCCAGTAAGACCATCCATAACTAAAGCAAAAGGATATGGGCTTAAAGTCGATCCCTGATGTAAACCAACAGAAATAGGAAAATATTTGGTCAATCCTCTTTCAGTGCGAACACAAGTAATAACTCTAGTATACATAGCTTTAATGACTTGAATATAAGTCATATCAACACCTTTCTTTTCAAGGACTCTCTAAAGGACATCTCTTGGAACCTTATCATAAGATTTTTCTAAATCAATAAAAATCAAATGTATGTTCTCCTTATTATCTTTGTACTTCTCCATCATACCTCTCAATAAATGTATAGCTTCCATAGTAGTCCTGTCAGGCATAAATCCAAATTGATTATAAGAATATTGATAATAAATCTTAACCTATGCTCAATCACTCTCTCCCATATTTTAAAGTATGACATATCAATTTAATTTCTCTATAATTTGCACACCCTTGTGCATCCACTTTATTCTTTAAAAAAGGGACCAAAATACTCTTCCTCCACTCCTCAGACATCTTTTTAGTTTTTAAATTAATAGTAAAAAAGTTTAGTAAGCCAGGAAACTCCCAAAATTACATAAATATTTTCACACTTCAATTTGGATATCATCAGGTCCTACAGACTTTCCACCCTTGTTCTTTTAAGCCTCCTCAACTTTTTTTTTACTAATGCGGCAGTAAAAATGAAACATTGTATTATTATTAGCGATATTAAGATCACTAAGGTTGATCGTATTCTCAGAAACTTCATTAAAAAGTTTATCAAAATAACTCACCCATCTATCTTGAGTATCTTTTTTTTTAAGAAAAACACTTTTTGATTTTCATCTTTAATACATTTTACTCGAGTTAAATCTTTACTTTTATTTGCTCTTTATTTGACTAGTTTATACATATTTTTCACATTTATTAGTATTTAGTCTGTTATAAAGATCACTAAAAACAGAATTTTTAGCGTCGCAGATTGTTCTTTTAGACTCTCTGTTGACCGTTTTATATTATTCCCAGTTCTCTAAGCTTTTACATTTAAACTAATTTTTATATTTATCTTCTTATATTTTATCTTTTCTTGCACATTATTATTCCACCACCAACTATTTTTATTTATATAAACTTTTTTCTTTTGATTTTCCAAGTACATTTTTTGTCACTTGTTTAGTAGTATTTGTTATTTTTTTCCACAACATTTGCTTCTTTATGAACATCTCAAATTTTTAAATATTAAATTTTACTCATAAAAATAATTTCATTTGTGTCTTTTAGGTACTCCCATCTAATTCTACGATATTGAATCCTAGTATTTTTTATTTTACAATTCTATATTAAAATCTAAAACTAATAATTGATGTTGGATACTTAAATCCTCACTAGGAATAACCTTACAATCATTACAATCTCGACGATCTCTTATTCTCATAAGAAAATAATCAATTTGTGTTTTATTAGATTCATTCTTATAAGTAATAAGATGTTCATCTCTTTTCTTGAATAAAATATTAGTCATAACCGTAGCCACCATGAATATTTTTGAAATCTTCTACCACTTTATCGACATGTCCATTTCAATCTCCTCCAATAAAAATTCTTTCTTCATGAGGTATCATGTGTATTATGTCTTTTAAGTCATTCCAGAATTTATCTTTAGAGCCTATATCTAAATTTACTTGAAGAGCATAAAAAACTTATAATATTAAAAATCTTAGTATCAATAATAATCTTAATTGCTATAATTCTATCTCCAATTCTATTAATTTTACAATATTATTTTTCAAACTCTTATTTATAATTACACCGTACCATTTCTAGTGTGAATATTACTAGAATACCAAAGTTTAAAACCTAAGTTATCAATCTCCTTAACTTTTTCTCCAACCAGAATACCAGAGTTTAAAAATAACTCTAATTCCCCCAAATTTCTTTCATCATGAAAGATATTTTACTCAATTCTTTTCTCTTCAAAATATCATGCCTCCATTTTAGAGAAGAGCAATTATAACATATGACTTGTATTTGTGGGATTGTTTCAATTGAGTCAAATCGGTGACCTTTCCCTTTTTCGATTTTTACGTAAAAATTTTTGGTATTTTCTTTACGACTATCTTATTTACGCGTGTTTAATATTTGTATGAAGTTAAGATATTAATATGTCATTTTATTGCCCCCAAGTTACTTGCACACAACCAACATTAATAACATATAAATTACAACCCTTTTTATTTGTGTGTGCTGGAATTTCGTGTAAAGTTAAAATATTAATCTCTCGCTTTATTGTTAACAAATTTCCTGCACACAACAAACATTAAGAACAATACCAAAGAATCTGACAAAGTGATCCTTGAAATTTCTAGCTTTGTTATAAAGAAATAAAACACGTTCACTAGATTTTTAGTTATTATAAATTGACATTTGTAGGCAAGAGTAATTCTCTTTTGTTGCCTGCATTATCAACATAAATGAATCCTTTAAGAGCTTGCCACGTAAAAATAGAAATGTAAGTGTGGATAATAACATATTCCAAACATATAGTCCACCTAATATTCCTCAAAATTCATTAGAAGGGGAAAAAAAATCTGTGTAGTATATTTTAAAAAAGAGCATCATTGGTTTCAAGATCAATGGAAATTATCACAATTATATTCACTTCAATTGCGGGCATGATTTTAAGAATAAATGATTGAGAGAAGTATTCATATGTTCCTAAGAAGAAATGATTGACGAAGTATGCATTTTTCTCCCTTGTAGCGCATTCCAACTAAAATAAAGGGATCAATCCATCTTTCATACTAGAAAGAGATATTTTCATTACCCGCCCTTGGCAAATATACGCATCTTTAATAGTATTGATCCTCTTCCCGAGTAAGGGAATCGGTAAATTTTTTTTCTTACAACAAAGTGATGTATATTAGCTCAACACTTTCTGCACAAGAAATCCTTCAAAGGAAGTCCTTATTAACCAAATTTCACCGGAGTTTAGAGAAAACTAGGAAATAAGACTCAAAAAAGATCTTTTACCAAATCCACCTTTTTTACAGGATAACAAATGGAGTTGTAGGTAGCCCAAATAATGGTACTACCATTTTTCTTGCCGCCAATTAAAAATTATGCATGATTTTAATGAATATGGTATCAAATATTAGGCAGGTAAAGGACTTGGAGCAAGTAAGAAGGAACAGTACTTATACTTAATCGAAGTAAGTAGAGACAGGAAAGAGTGCTCTCACCCAAAAAAATTGTTTTAGATTTTTGAATGATGGTATCTAAGATTGCCGATTTTTTCAACCTCTATGATTGGACACCTAGATTAGACATGCATTTATTTCCTGGTAAACTTAATTACCTACTTGATGGAATTAACGTTGTAAATATATGCAATTTTACACGACAAAGATAGACTGCTCCATATTAATGAGTTGACTAGAGCAGTACTGATAATCCTTAAGAATGATCATGATTTCTCCATAGAATTATGATAACCTTTACTAAAGATAATAATGGCGTCAACAAATGCTAAATGAGTGATAAGAAATTTTCGACCGGCATTGTACCCGATGTTGGGGTTCCTTTTAAGAAAGTTTATTCAAACTCCTTGAGATATATTTAATTGAAATAATGAACAAGAGGGGAGGGATGAGATGTTTCTCACGAAGACCCATAAAAGATTTAAAGAAATTATAAGAAGCATTAACGATTACTCTGAACCAACAATCGGAGCTTAAAATTTTAATTCTATCAACAACAAGGCCATTTAACATGAGTAGACGTCGTAGTTATGTCTAAGGAAGTTATCTATAATATTTTCTTATTTAACAACCCTCCTACTTAGTGGAGAGAATTGTATCTTAGATCATGTTATCTGTCGGGTATAACTTTAGTCAAATTTACTTGAGGCGATGCATAAGAACCAAAAGTATGGGATGCACTTGTTAGGATCAAAACAATAAATATAAAAGAGTAGTATTTTAGGATCTTTGTGCCAACAAAGAATCTGGTGACCATATTAATCTAATCTTTACTTAGTATTGTTCTCATGAAAGCTTTAAACTTAGCAGCTGCAGTAGATTTCTTTTAGTTGAAATTACTGTTCAGTTTCCTCCGTAGAAGTGGTCCAAGGAAGCTTCATGTTGCCCTCGAGAAAAATGACCGTCTAAGCAAATGACTAGTTGATCTTAGGTAAATACAAACCTTCATCAGAAAATAAATTCTTATAAAATGTAACAATAAATTTATCAATGGATAGAGAATCAGAGATGCCTTCACCCTTGCTGTCTTTAATTCTAGAAATCTTGTTAATGTAGCTTCTCTAATTGCTCTATTTAGTATTACTTTAAACTCCCAATTCTCCATTTAATGCCAGATTGTTCTCTCTAGTTCTCTTTTGAACATGATGTAAATATACTCAACTTGGCCATATTCTTATTATGAGAGATCTTATCATTATGTCACCAGAGATGAGAAATATCTCAAGTCGATTAATCTGATCCTCAACTATCTTATATTATGAAATGTATCACACATCTTGTTCTAATTATGAAGCATACTCTTTCATTACTTATGTGTAAGCCACAAGCCTCAAACCAAAGCCCTCGATCGGGGTAGTATAAAAAATAAAACTCAAGAATTTATCATGTTTAGTTCACATTATAAGAAATCTAAATGGTTAAAATATATTGTTAGCTTATGCAGTAGCTACTATTTTTGTTTTCTAACTGATTCTCGACTCCCAGAAACCTCTTAAATTTGCAGATTTCTATAACGAAAAATCTCACGTTGCACTGCTCATCTTTTTCAAGATTTATTAAATATGTACCAAAGATCTTTTGTCGCTCTTTTATCTTTGCTTGTTTAAATTCATATATAGCATATCAAATACATGAATATAAATCTTCAATTAATTTATTCCTTGCATAACTTATATGGGAAATGTTTCCAGAAGTTTTATTTTCATTTGCTCATTTGCTTTTCTGGGAACTACAGGAAATGCACCATCAGAATGGCAATCCGATCCACAGAACTTAGTCGATCTCCCAGAGCATGACCAGCAACACCCCACTATTTCTGTCCCACCAACTCAATTTGTACCCACTGGTCCTCAGTTCCTTCCAAACCAAGTCCCTGTAGGTATATATCAACCTATGCCCCAGCCTTCATTCTCCGGGGTCTTACCACTTACGAATTCTGCTCAAGCCACACAGCAACCAAATATTCTACCCGGCGCCGCACCCATCGTACCCGACAAACCACCTCCACCATACCCGCTTTTCCCCCCAGGTCTCATCCCAGGCATGGTTCGTAAAATGCAGATCGGCAGTGGCGTTCCATACTCGCCCTTAAGCCCGCTCGACATCCCTACAGTCATTCCGCCATCGAATATTCAACCATCGGAGATCCTCGAGAGGGTGACAAAGTTCTTCAAAGAGATCGGTGAGGTGAACCCATCAGATGGGCCAATAAATTCACCCGAACCAAATGATGATTTTGAATATGATCGCGAGCCTATCACTCGAAAGGGAGGCGCGTGCATACCGCCGCCGCCAAACCTACAAGTTGACCCAGAGACTGGAACGTATCCTGATGGGAGCGTCGAGCGAAAACAGGGATCAAACAATACCGGGAGACTGGGACTCGGTGCTACCGCAAACCCGAATGAAGTCAGCCAGTATGATGATGTGTACACTTCGTATAGGAAGCAAAGGAGCACCAACTACCATTCTTCCATGAGTGCGAGGTCTTCTGCGAGGTAAGAAAAAGATCATGTTATTCAATTTTAAATTTTATTTGGCAACTGTTGTAGTAGATTTTGTTACGACTAGCTGGTTAGAGCTAGGTAGTGATGATCAACGAAGAAGGAATGATATTTTGATGCTTAACATTGATGACATCTGTTATGTTGAATCAGTTTTTCATATTAACTATTACTTTTCTTCTTTTCCTGTTTTTCATCTCATTTCGTCTCAATCTACACTTTTTTAGTTTTTACTTATCTGCATAGCTATTGACATTAAGCAAACTATATAATGCTTTTGTTCTTAATGATTATATTTAAGAAAATTGTTAGGCACATTACAGACTGCCGTCATTTGGGATGCTCGCAGATGCAAGTGTATCTGCCTTCCTATTTCCGTTGATGCAATGAATTTGTTAAAGATGTTAATGGCGCAAAGTCCACAGCTTTTTAATTTTTGGATCTAAATTTAATCAGAAGCATGATCTACGGCTTCTTTAAGATGATAGTCCTGTCTCTTTTTATTTATTTACCCGGTCCTCATAAAATCACCATATTTTTAACCTATTTTTTTCATATTTATGTTTAATTTTAGGATCTTGAAATATATATACTTTCATAGGTACATTTAATTAGTCGATATTATGGTTCATATGAAGATAATGCATTCAAGAAACTAAATGGGTTGGAGAAAAGACTAGATTTTAAACTTTTGGTATTAGCTAGGAGTTGCGTTAGAAATGGTGTTGGTGTAATTATAGATGAGCATAAAAGATAATGCTATAATAATTAATAGAATCGAAAATAGGTTTATACACCTAAAATTGTTATTGATACTAAGATTTTGCTTTAGTAGGTTAATGTATTAGCTCAAAACAAAATTTTTTAAATGACAAAAAAGAATTAATATAGATGATATCTCTTGAGAAAATAATTTTTATTGAAGGAGATTTAAACGAACATTTTGGTAATGTGGTAGAAGATTTTAGAAATATTCATAGTGGTTATAATTTTGAAGTGATTAATGAAAAAAGTAAAATTATATTAGATTTTGTTTTAGCTTATGATTTTTTCATTGCTAAGAATTTATTTAAGAAAAGAGATGGTAATATTATTACTTATAAGAATGTATCGAGTAAAACACAGTAATTATTTTCTTACGAGAGAGATTGTTGAGCATAAAGATGGTAATGTTATTCCAAGTGAAAATTTAAGTACTCAATATTGATTATTAGTTATGGATTTTGAAGTTTAAAAATATAATGAAATATTGTCATAGAATTAGATAGAAGTACCTAAATGAAACAAGTAAAATTATTTTTATTAGTAGAATTTAAGATTTTAATATTTGAGATGTTTATGAAGAATCCAACTTTATGTTAGATAAAGTAACAAACACTATTAAACAAGTGGTAAAATATTTGTGTTTGTTTTTTTTTTTTGAAAAATAATTATATATATATATATATATATATATATATATATATATATATATATATATATATATAGTTTTAGTTTGAAAAAGTAATTTTTTTAATTTTGAAAAAAGAGACCAAACAAATCTCATATATTCAATGGTTTAAATAATCGAACACGTATTACGAGTAAGACTTCATTTCAAATATAAGAATATTACTTGATAATAGGCTCAATTATCCAAACTAAAAAAATTATGATATTTATTTGGTCTATGAAATTTTAAATAAATCATTCTCTCATCTGATCCGAAGATTAGATAAGGTTTAAATTATCCGGGTTACTAATCCTCCTATAAGCGCAGCCTTACAGTTAATTACATCTTAATCGACTGGAGTCATTTAAGAAAACTCTCGGTAAGATTAAGGTTTCGTCTTCAAGAATTCAAAGTTTAATTTTCATGATTGATCATAGAAAAATCAAATGAAAAGGGATCAATGTGTAACAGTTATTTTGGAAATCAAATAAGCGAAGTGTATGAGATGTTATAAATTCCGAGGGAACCTCAATGACTTCCCAAACTATCCTACTATTTGGTTTTATATTTTCGAAATGATGTTATTTGATGTTTACTCCTGCTAATTTATTTTAAATTTAGGACTTACATTGCGCGGCATAAGATCAACGCTAACAGCCTATGAAGATAAAAAGATTTGTGTCGTACTGAACAAATAACCCCGAAATCCTAAAAAGATTAAGGGCTTATATCACACGACATACAATCATGTGAAAGCCTAAAATATAGTGTGAGGATTTACGTCATACTAGTCAAACAACCTCGAAGTCTTAAGGGTTTATGTTGCTTAAGTCTATGGAAAGTTCAGTTGAGAATCATCATTTGTTTCATGTTTTGTCTTAACCGCATTGAAAATTGGCAGATCGTATCACCTCCTAATTATATGAAAAGAAAGAGAAAATCATGCTCTATAAGGGATTTTAATGATTTAAATACAGACCAACTTTACCGATGATTTGGAATCCATGTGATAATAGTACTTTCCCAATCAAGGAACAATTGATTATAAGGGGTTTCAATCTGACTTATTCCATATAGGTTAACTTTGTCGAGTAATGTTTCGATGCACTGGCTCAGATATGTCAATAACATTATACATGTTAATGTCATTGAGTAACACTCCCATAAACAATCTTGGATGAGTCAAAAATCTTTAGTGAATTTTCTTATATATCTTCCACACAAGTTAATGTCGTTGAGTAATAGTCTAACAAACAACCTCAGATAAATCAGACATCCTTGATATATTTTCTGACATCTCGCACATGCATGTTAACATCGTCGGGTAACACTCTAACAAATAACCTTCCATATATATGCTAACGTTATCGAGTAACATTCTAACAAACAACCTCAAATAAATCAAACATCTTTGGTAGATTTTCTTAAATCACTTCCACACATGTTAATGTGTCGAGTATTACTCCAACAAATAAATTTTAGATAAATCAAACATCCTTGGCTAACCGAGTAACACTCCAACATTCAATCTTATATTAGTAAAATGTCCATTGTAAGTTTTCTGCAATCTCATTATCACATAATAACCATAATGTTGCTTGTTTATAGTCATTCAATAGTTGGGTCGCTCACTCTTTTGTGGTCACCTAATTTAGTCTGCATTACCTCTAGTAGCTTGCTATAATTATTTGGCAATAATCATCATTGTTCAAGCATAATAATTTAATCTACTTTGGAGGCAATGTTATCACACACCATTGATTAAGCAAACATTGCTACTGCCATCACCATTATCACACTACTGTCACCCAGTTGACACCTCTACTATTCAATGGTCGCTCGGTCCTGCCATCATATGGTCACCATCACTTGGATGACCCCCGGAATCCCATCATAGATGCTTTTGCCAATAGCTCTATTTTCGCCATTATCATTGTTATTGGGTATCATCTTCAGCCACTTGTCACGGACAAAAAAGCCCACATCGGCTAGGTGTAGGGTCGAATAGCAGTATTTAAGTCCTGGGCTGCCCACCTCTCTTAAGAACTCTTTTGGGAGCGTGGCAAGTGATATCATAGCGGAGTACTGTCTGCCAGGTGTGGGGACTCTCCACGGTGTAGGGCCCTCGGTGGAGCCGATCCGTGATGACGTGATTGGGTGGAGGAGAATGTTAGGGACATTTAGTCCCACATCGGTTAGGTGTAGGGCCAAAAAGTAGTATATAAGTCATGAGCTACCCACCTCTCTTAAGAGCTCTTTTGGGAGTGTGACATACTGCTACTGCTAGACCATCATCGCCCATCGATGGAGATGGATCACATCCAGTGTTGTTGCAGCAACTATCAATCACTATTGTCACCAGACAACTACATCCACCATTGAACCACTATCATTGGGCCACCACTATTGTCAAACTACCATCATGCTGCACCGCCATCGTCGGACCGCCACCATCATAGGACCACTGTTGTCAGGGAGCTACTATGTTGGAGCACTATTGTCGGTCGCCAGCTAGATTATTATCACCGGTCCATCGTCACACTTGCAGTACACCATCCAGTTGAACCACTATTGCCTAGACGATGTCGTGTACCCCACTTCAATCATCAAATCGTCGTAGCTTAACAAGGCATTGCCACCACCAATGACTTCACTGTAGATCACCTTCTCCCAATCGTTGTTGCCACTGTACCATTGTCATGCGGTTGATATCGCTTGACCATAGTTGTTATTGATTTACCATTACTGCCTTGACAACATTCTTAGCCGCCACTATCCGTGGAAGGCCAATACCATCTTCACAGGGTCAATATCTTCTGGACCTCACTATCATCAGATTACCTTCACTTGGCAACCTCCTCAACACGATCAGATGAGTAACGCAATTGCTACCGCCACTGTCAAGCCATCATTGTCGGATCATTGGCTCCAAGCCATCACAGCCACGCCAGACCAACATCACCATTGTCAAGGTGGTTAGGCTGTCGTTGCAAAATCATCGACATTAGGCCACCACCACGGTGTTGGCCACCATTGTGGGGTGGTTGATGCTATGTTGGATCTCCAACGCCCAACTACTATCACTATTATGGTACATCGTCGCCATCACTGGACCATTATCACCAAGCCTCCACAGTTGTTGGAACACCATCATCTGACCACTGACATTCCATTATTATCTTCACTGCAACTCAAACACCATTATTGTTGTCATCATCCGACATATTGTCGACTATCTTCATGGTAGGGCTATGAAGTTTAATAACCTTTAAACTTGATTTGTTTGATGAGGGTAGTTAACTCTTTCAAAAGAAGTTAATTGCCCTACTTTAGGACTATGAACCTTGATCGCTTTCAATCTGATATGTTTGAAGAAGTCGATCAACACATTTTAAGGGAAGATTGTTGTTACTCCCTATAACTACTTGCCTTGATCACTTCCAACTCGATTTGTCTGATGAGGTTGGTTACCATCTTTTTCAAGTGAAGATAACTGCCTTATTGTATGACAACATGCCTTTATTACCTCCAACCTGGTCTATCTAATGAGGTTGGTAAACACTTTTTTAAAGGGAAGGCAATTGCCTTATTGTAGAACTATAGATCTTAATCGCCTCTAGCCCAGTCTATCCGATGAGGACGTTTAACACCTTTTTCAAGGGAATGTAGTTTTCTTCCTGTGGAACTGTAGACCTTGGTAGCCTACAACCTAGTTTGTTCGCTAAGGTTGGTCAACACTTTTTCAAGGGAAGACAGTTGTCTTGCATAAGACTACAAGTCTTGTTTCGATGAGGTTAGTCAACATATTTTTTTAAGAGAAGACAGTTGACTTGCTGCAATACTGCCTCTAACCTGATATGTCCAATGAGGTTGGTCAACACCCTTTTCAAGAGAAGAAAGTTGTTTCAATGTAAGATTATGGGCCTTAATCACCTCTAACATAATCTGTCTAATGAGGTTAGTCAACACCTTTTTAAGAGAAGACAGATGCCTCATTCTAGGACCATTAGCTTTGATCGCTTCCAACCCAATCTGTCTAGTGAGGTCAACACATTTTTTAAGGGAAGACAGTTGCCTCATCGTAGAACTTTGCACCTTGATCACCTCCAACTCTATATATTCGACGAGGTTGATTGCACCTTTTTCCAAGGGAAGACAATTGCCTTTAATTGTCTCCAATTGGGTATGTCTGATGAGGTCAATCAATGCACTTTTTAAGGGAATATAGTTGCCTCATCATAGGAATATGAGCCTTGATGGCGTCCAACTTGGTATGTGTGATTGCCTCCAACCTAGTTTGTCTAATGAGTGTCAATACTTTTTCATGGGAAGGCACTCGTCTTGCAGTAGGGCTATGTACCTTGATCGCCTCTAACCTAATATATCCGATGAGGTTGGCCAACACCATTTTCAAGGGAAAACAGTTGCATCTTTGTTGGATCACGGGCCAAGACCTCCTTCAAGTTTGTTGTATTCTACAAAACTAGCCAACCCTTCCAATTTACAAGGGAAAACCAGAGCTTTGCCATTTGGAATACATGTCGGATGGAGAGATGCGCCCTTCATAGACATCCAATGTGGGGTATTTATAGGCTGAAGCAGAGGAGAATATGAAGAAATTTATGGTGAGAGAAATTCAGAATTTATGAATAATTATGAATTTTTTGATCTCATATTTATTTTTTCTTTTAAAAAAGTGAAAAAAGAAAAAAATCTAAAAAAATTAGAAAATACCAAGTATCTTGAAATAGGCATTAGGTGTGCCGGACCAATGAACACGCAGCTGTGATAGGATCATCATTTGCTTCATCCGGATGCGCCCATCATCGAGAAATGGCAGGCACTTATGCACATGCACACAGTCGCATCTAGCGTGCCTTCGCACCGTCGTCGCTATCAGACCACTATCATCATCATTAGATCACTATCTTTTGGTCGTCCCTATCGTCGAACTCTCATCGCCAGGCCACCACCGTTGACTTTGCCAAATTATCACTACCCGACCACCATTGATGCTAGCATCAGACCACGGCGTTTCGGCCGTCGCTACCGTCGGACCATTGTTGCCAGGAAAAATTGGCTTAATCAAGCATGAATGTCAATGTACATTGAGACAAAGAGCTACTGATATTTAATTAATTGTACTCTGGTTCAAATGAGATGTCTTGATCAAACGAGCCATCTAAAATTAAACAAGTCTGATACGAGTTCAAGTGAGCATAGATCAAGCACTTAATGCATAGGAAGAGATTTTGAAATATTTTTTGGGGACCAAATGATCTTAAAATCTGTTAAGTTTATAGTTAAATAGAGTTTCTCAATGAGGAGAATCCAACGAATCCAAAATTGTTTAATTCTGACATCATTAAGATACTTAAATTCTCATAAAATATTATGGATCAAAGGGATTATTCTAAGCAGTCTGATGGAGTGGTTCAGATTCATACATTTTTTATAAAGGATGTCACTCACCAAACTTTAAATAGACCCCACTCTATTAAATAAGAGTGTCTAGGATCAAGAGGGGAAAGTTGATAGTGCTCCTAGCTCTTGAAGGTTTTGAGCTCCATCATAATCATATGGCCGCCGTTGTCAAACTACTATTGCCCAAACACCACCATCGTCGCTGATATCAACACCACCATTGAGTCGCCATCGCCGCTTGGTTACCACCACTGTCTAACTGCCACCGCCACTGGACCGCTACTACCCATCCAACACTATTGTCGTCGCCAGATCATCACCATAAGGCCACCACTATTGTTAAACTAGTATCATCTGGTCGTCGTCGCCAGATCATCACTACCGACCACTACCTTCACTTCTGCCGGACCACTGTTGCCCGACCATCACTGTTGCCACAACCAGTCCATCATTGTCGGGTCACTACCACCACCGCACCTCTGCTCCCCGACCATGACCATCACCGCCATCGGACCACTGCCACAATCGACGACAATGACATCAAATTTTTTGGAACACGACTCCTAATGTTCATCTTCATTCACAACAACCAATTATATTTCGCCACTCGTCTAGTGAAAATCATTTTAATAAACCTCACTTGTGTAATATTGCTTCCGGCTATTCAAGGGCTAGTAGAGTATCGTAACCTACATCGACATAGTTGAATTATTTCAACTAGATTAAGCCTCATGATTTTACCATTTTAGAGTTTCTACGTAAAAACAAATAAGATGCACTTGCATACATATGATGGTTAGTTTGCTGTTTCATACATATTTTTTGGAAGGCTTTGATGGGTTGTTCCTAACCCACTATTTGTTAGATATTATTATTATTATTATGACAAAATGTCGTTATGTGGTAGTACTGTGGATATTGTTTTGCATCTGTATTATTTATCTTTTTTCTTTTCATTTGGCATCTGTATGCATTTCAAAGTTCTTATAGAATAGGAGCATGAAAATATTTATATTTATTCATTAAAAAATTAAAATAATTATATTCTTATAGTACCCTCCTCACTTGTTAATTAGTTGGAAATATTCGATTGTAAGTTGAATAAAATTTATTGAATATTGAAAAAATAATATAAATTTAAGAGTTTTTTCAACTTAGTAGTCTCTCGTGCATATGAGCATTTAATTCTAAATTTAAAATGCATTTTGAAGGGTCATCCAATGCTTCATGATGGCTTAATTTGGGAAGTTTAGAACACTATTATTATGAAAATTTAAACTTTCAACTAAGTAGGAGCCGAGCAATGCTGCAAGAAAAGAAATGTCGTGGGAAAACAGGAATTATTTCTCAAAATCCTCAGCCATGCCCCCAATTCAAAACTTCTGCTAAGGAGTTTCAAAGCAAGCAAGGAGAGAAATATAATTGAAAATCTGTATATTGGGGAAAAATTTGCCCGGACGCAGCGAGCGTCCAATCTCCAATAAGAGAAGCCCACATCATCCATGTAACTCCCGTGTACCTCCAAAACAACAGGAGAGTTACATGAGAGGTTACATAGAGGTTACACAGATAAAACTCTTAGTGTAACTCCCATGTAACGTGAAAATCCGGACGCAAATTTTCAGTATATTGGAGGAAATATCATTTGGGAGTGCATAATTCAATGAAAATACCTATTTAAAAGAATGTAATTTTAGCCCAGGCTAAATGGAGTATGAAAAATCCAGCCAAATGAGATTTTTCAAGAGTTTTTAGTTAGTTCAAATTCCATATAATCATTGTCATATAATATTAACATATTTAAATTTTTTTCTCCATGTAATATAGAGAATAAGACTGTTGTTTTGACCCCCAATTAGTCACTAAGTTAAGTAGCGACTTCTTGGAATTTTCTACTTACTTTGCCCTCCATTGTTGACTTTTCATGGAAGACCCTGAAGAGGACATGTGGAAGGACATGTGGAGGTCATGCGGTGGAAGGAGAACATGTGAAAGGACACGTGGAGACCATGCGATGGAGGACTCAAGCGGTGGACATGTGAGCCCATGCGATCCTTGAAGGTTACTACCTCATCTATTTATAGAATATTATAACGTAATCTAATCTACTATAAATAGATGAGATGAGTGAAGGCACTTAGTGTGGGTTTTGTAAGAGTGAAAAAGAACTTAAGAAGTGTGAGCTACACATTAAGAGTGAGGAGAGCATCTCGGAGGCGCTTGGATGTGAAGAGAGGCCATAGAAGATGAGGGCTCATCTATGTAAAGCTAAGTACTTCTTGTTTCTTATCTTAGTGGATTATTTCGATTCCCTCCCGTAGACGTAGGTCGAAAGACCGAACCATGTAAATCCTCTTGTTTGCTTGTGCTCTTGTGTTTAGCATCTTCTTTGTTCGTGATTCGCGGTTTGTTCTCTACGAGATTAAGGAAGAAAGTGTTTTTCCCACAACAATTGGCGCCGTCCGTGGGAAAATCTCGACACATCTTGGTCGGAGGAATCGCACCCAAGAAATCACAACGAAGAAGAGCCATTTAGCGGGGACAATGGGCTCCACCAAATTCGACATCGAGAAATTCACGGAAAGAACGACTTCGGCTCCGTGGAGAGTAAAGATGAGAGCCCTACCTGGTTCGACAGGGTGTCGCAGAAGCCTTGCAGAGGCCGATGGCACCGCCGGCTGACATGACGAGAGAAAGAGAAGATTGGCATGCCTGAGAAAGCTCATAGTTTGATAATCTTGAGCTTGGGCGACAAGGTTCCGAGGGAGGTGTCGAGGGAGACAACTGCTCAGCGCTTTGGCCAAACTCGAGGTACTCTACCGACCAAGTCCTCAGCTAATAAGCTATTTCGAAACTAGTGCCTATACTCTTTCAAAATGCACGAAGACAAATTAGTCTCGGAGCGGATAGACGAGTTCAACAAGATCATATATGATCTTGAGAACATTGACGTCAAGATGGATGACGAGGACAAGGCGCTGCTCGTTGCTAAACTCTATTCCTAAGAGCTACGAGCAGTTCAAGGATGCGATGCTCTATGGAAGGGCGCAAACGATTACTCCGGAAGAGGTTCAATCATTAATCAGAGCCAAAGAACTTCAGAAGAAGCACGACATGAAGGAGGAAACCAGTGGAGACAGTCTGATGGTTAGAGGAAGATCGAGCGATAAAGGATATAAAAGTGACCGGAGCGGATCGAGTCCGGAAGAAACGTTAGAAGTCGGTCTTCAAGAGATCCTACAAGTGCTTACCATTGCCGCGAGGAAGGTCATTTTAAGAAGGACTCGTCCGGATAGAAAGAAAGGCTTTCGGAGAAGCCTAAAGATTCTGAGAAGCAAGCATAGTCTCGGACGGCTATGATTCGAGTTGAGCTTCGGTGATCACGGAATCCGAATCCAGCAAGGAGTGGATCCTCGACTCGGGTGCTCCTTCCACATGTGTCCTCACAAAGACCGGTTCGAGACACTACAATCGGCGAATGGTGGATCCGTTCTACTTGGAGACAATAAAGCTTGTAAGGTGATCGGCAGCGGGACGATCGAATAAAGATGTTCGATGGAAGCTGAACGGATATTGCGGCATGTCGAGTACGTCCCGAACTTAAAAGAAATTTGATTTCTTTAGGGACGCTGAGTCGAATGGATACTCATTCAAAGCGAGAGAATAGTCGTATCGGAAGTAACTAAGGGCTCTCTCATAGTCATGAAAGAGTCGAAATAATAGGCTATACTCCCTAGTTGGAAAAGCTGTGATCGGGAACTTCTCAAATGCGGTTCGATCAGAGCTCGACGGATCCGGACTATGGCACATAAGGTCGGGGCATGTAAGTGAAAGGGGCTTACAGGAATTGTCCGAGCGAAGCTCATTATGCGGAGATCGGGTCAAGCAACCGGATGCAGTGAACAATGCGTACTGGGAAGGCCACCGGGGTGAAGTTCTCCACTGGAATACATACATCAAAGAAACCTCTCGATTATGTACACGAATGATTTATAAGGGCACGATAGAACTCGGACTCATGGAGGAGGAAGATACTTCATGTCCATCATCGATGACTACACCGGAAGGTATGGGTCTTTATCCTAAAAACAAAAGATGAAGCTTTTCAACGATTCGAGGGACCGGTTAACTCTCACCGAAAACAAGATGGGAGCAAAGTCGAAGCACTTCGAGAACCGACAATGGCTTGGAAGTATCGTTCGGAGCGAGTTGAGGAGGCGTGCGGGAGGAATGGCATCACGAAGGCACAAGACGGTCCGGAACACTCCTCGACGGGATGGCTCAGCCGAGAGGATGAACGGGACTCTCCTAGAGAGAGTGCGGTGCATGTCGTTAAATGCGAGTCTACCCAAAAGTTTACGGGCGAAGGCTCGTGTCAACCGCTCGCTACCTTATCGATAGATGTCCATCGACGACTAGTTGATATGAAGACTCCTTTGGAGATGTGGTACGGAAAACCAGTGTAACTATGATAATCTTAAAGTCTTTGGATGTATTGCATACGCTCACGTTAGACGAGGATAAGGCTGGAAGCGAGGGCTTCGAAGTGCATCTTCATCGGATACTCCACCGGAACCAAAGGTTACAAACTTTGGTGCCTAGATCAACAAAAATGCATCATCAGTAGGGATGTGACATTCGATGAGTCCAAAATGGGAAATATGCAAAGCTATGTTACCAGGAACAGTATCACTAAGGAGGATTCGTCAATTGAGGTGGAGCTGCAACAACGACAAACTTTGACTGATCAAAGGACAATTGTGAACGATCAAGACGAAGTGACGGAAGACCAACGAAGTGGATCGAACCGGAAAGAAGATCCGACGACTACGACTTGGTAAGGGACAAACAAAGGAGAACTATCGGACCGCCGGAGAGATATGGCCATGCGGATATGATCTCCTTTGCTCCGAGTGTTCTTGAAGTGATAGAAGAAGCGGAACCAGCAGCCTACGATGAAGCCTCGAAGAGCGAGGAAAGACACAAGTGGGAAGAGACAATGGATGAAGAAATGGCTTCTCGATGAAGAACAAAGCTCGGAAGCTTGTGGATCGACCAACGAACGAACGCGTAGTCGGTTGCGAGTGGACCTTTAAGAAGAAGGAAGGCATGTCGAATGCGAGAGGATCGTGCAAAGCCGGACTCGTTGCAAAGGGATTCACACGGAGTTGAAGGAATTAACTTCAACGAAATCTTCTCACCCGTGGTGAAGCATCGCTCGATTAGGATAGTCTAAGCACTAGCGAGTTCAATTCAACTTGGAATTAGAACGACTAGATGTTAAGACTAGCGTTCTCGCATGGAGAGCTTGAAGAAACCATTTACATGGACCAACTTAGATGGGTACAACACACCCGAGACAAAGGACAAAGTTTGCTTATCGAAGAAGCGTATCATGATGGTCGAAACAAAGCCCGAAGACAATGGTACAAACGATTTGATGATTTCATGCTAAAAATCGGCTTTGTCGTAAGCGACTACGACAATTGTAGTGTATACGAAGTGGCAAGACGGTGAAATCGGTACGTACTTGCTCCTTTATGTGGATGATATGTTAGTAGCCGGCGAGAGCAAGGAGGAAGTCCGGAAGATCGAAGGTATGCTCAATTCTGAATTTGATATGAAGGACCTGGGACCCACTACAAAGATCCCAGGTATGGAGATTACCGAGACAAGAAAAGGTAAGCTATTCTTCGTCTCGAAAGTCATATATTCGAAGGTTCTAACAAGGTTCAACATGCACGAGGCTAAGCAAGTTGCAACATCGATTGACAACACTTCGGACTCATCGAACTCTCGAGCACCGGAGACCGAAGAGGAGAAAAGGTACATGGAGGGTGTCCCCTACGCCGTCGATGTGTAAGCGGAGTTCATAGCAAGCCCGGGACGGGCTCACTGAAGCACTAAAATGGATCCCGAGATACTTAAGAGACATGACCGATTCGGGGCTACTCTTCAAAAGGCGAGAAGACGAAGAAGAAAAAGTAGTCGGTTACGTAGATTCTGATTACGCGGAAGCATTGACACTGGAAGTCATCGATCGGATTCATCTTCACCGTGTCTTCGATCGTTAGCGATCGGTTGAAGTCTAACCTCCAATCGATTGTGCCCTCTCAACAACGAGGCCGAATACATCGCTGCGATCGAAGCAATCAAGGAAGCCTATGTGGCTAAAGGGCATGGTGAAGAGCTAGGATACGTCAAAAGGTGATAACCGTGTTTTGCGACAACCAAAGCACCATCCACCTAACCAGTGAATCGGTATTTCATGAAAGATCCAAGACACGTAGATGTGAAACTTCATTTCGTAAGGGACGTCGTCGCTAAAGCGCTCGATAGTGGTAGAAAAATACTAACCGAATAGAACTCTGTCGATATACTCACCAAGGCGTCGCTCATAACTAAGTTCGGACACTGTCCGAACTTAGTGAATTTTCCATCTGGTGAGGGCCCCTCGGGCCACGTGGAGGGAATCACTACTCCAGCATAATTGAGGGTCAATGTGGAGATTTGTTGTTTTGACCCCCAATTAGTCACTAAGTTAAGTGGCACTCTTGTAAATTTTCTACTTACTTTAAGCCTCCATTGTTGACTTTTCATGGAAGACCCTAGAAGAGGACATGTGGAAGGACATGTGGAGGTCATGCGGTGGAAGGAGAATATGTGAAAGGACACGTGGAGATCATGCGATGGAGAACTCTAAAGGGTGGACATGTAGAAGTCAATGCGATCCTGAGGGTTACACCTCATCTATTTATAGAATATTATAACGTAATCTAATCTACTATAAATAGATGAGATAAGGGAAGGCCTTAGTGTGGGTTTTGTAAGAGTGAAAAAGAAGCTCGAGGAGTGGCAAGCTGTTAAGGGTGAGGAGAGCATCTTGGAGCGCTTGGATGTGAAGGGAGGTCATGGAAGATGAGAGTCTCATCCATGTTAGTAAGTAATCTTGCTTTCTTATCTTAGTGAATTATTTTGATTCCCTCCCGTGAACGTAGGTCAAAAAGACCGAACCACGTAAATCCTCTTGTTTGCTTGTGCTCTTGTGTTTGCATCTTCTTTGTTGTGATTTGTGGTTTGTTCTCTTACCAAGATTAAGAAAAGAAAGTGTGTTTCCCACAACAAAGACATTATGTAATAAATTTGATTAAAAACAAATGAAAATCAGTAAGATTTATTTCTCACTTGAAGCTGGATCTTGGTAGTTATTTTCTTTTATTTTGGTTAGGTTCTTAGATTATGAAATCGAAGTCCAACATCTCATCGCATGAAGTTGGATAATCTAAAGCAAAGAACCTAACTTCACCAAGTCAAATTATTACATAAACATTGATATTATAGCTAAAAATTCTCAATTTAAAACCATTTAATTTGTTTTCTAAGATTTTTGTAAGCTTTTAAAGAAGCTTGCAACATAATAATAATGGATTGACTATAATTAGTTTATGGATCACATGAAGTTGGATTGACTTGTATTTTAATTGTTGATCCTGTGCTGTATGATTATAATATATAAAATAAGAAGGATTTACTTCCAAATTTGTTTAAAGTACTTATCTTAATCTTCTCTTTTAATTATGTTATTTAATTCATATTTTCTTTGTCAAGATTAAATATCCATGAGGACCATGACCAACATTGTGCTATCATATTAACCTCAAAAGAAGCCTACATTGAGACTTTTGGCCTACATCTCTTTATAATACTATATACAAAGATATTGTTAAAACTAATTTATAGAATCATCAAGTATCTTCTCCAAAACTATCATACATTTGTAACTAAGTTTTAATTAAATAGTTATTACAAACAGTATTATTACTACTAATAATCCATTTCATGATGTTAACTCTAATAATATCGTTTGTAGCTCTAACTGGAATCACTTGCATCCCTAAGAGAACCCCAAAAGAAGCCCAAAATTAGCTTAGAAACATGTCAACATTCTTAGGAGTTCCCTAAAACGAGTTTATCAAATAGCTGAACCTTCCCATCAAGATCGCTATGAACAACTTAGACCCGCAGATATCTAAAAAGCAAACCAAAAGGAAGAAAATTCTTAATTGGCAAAAATACAAATCACCATTTTCTTAATAGCATGACACTCCATACCAGCGATCTTTTAGATAGATGGAGAAACAATGAAAATTAGGGTTTTAGGAGATATAAGTGGCGTTTCCAGGATCAGATGGAACCCGACTTAAAGCCAACGATCAGGATAACCACATTAAAAAGTTTCATGTAGCGTCCGAGCCATTACACCAAAAGGAACATAAAATCCATTGGAATTGGTAATGGACGCCATCAAATAACATAAAGCATGTATGCAAAAATCCGGATACTATGAAAAAGAGAAAAACTCAAGTCAAACAACGGAACAAATCAATAAATGGTTTCGTATCATTAGATAATGATCTCAAAATCAGAGAATAAGCAAAATAAAGTCGAGAAAACATCCATGAAAGAAATCTTTGTTACTGTTTCGCTCAGACAGCCAAGGGTTAGTCTTCAATTTCTGGTTGAAAAAAAAAACCAGATCAGAAACTCTAGTCCAAATAGATACTCCTCATCGCAGCAACAGTAACTGATATATTTGAAATCAAAATGCTGCACTCAAAAGAGACATACGAGACAATCAGAAAGCGAAGAAAACAGATCGAAGAAATAGACGAAGAAGGGCATTGAAGCGGCGAGAATCCGCAGAGATTAGGTTTTAGTTCTTCGGAGATTGGTTGGTCTGCTTACAATATGTTTTATAGGGCACCCCGATGCTAGGGTTTGCAACAGGAAACATATAGGAGTTGTGTAGACCGGTTGATTAACATCGGACGGTTCCAAGCAATTTATATATGTCGTAATTTGGATTTATGGATTATATTTATTTTTAATATTTGAAATTAATACAAATCAAATCATTTATATATGTCGTAATTTTTCCCCGCCCGCCCCCACCCAACCTGAAGTTCAATTATATACAAATTTTATTGAATTTGAAATATATCATAATAAATGTTAACCTGATTATCGAAAATAAATCAATGACGTTAATTATCATAATATGGTGTAATTAATATTGATTTCATATGCTAATGTTTATACTTAATTTCTGCTCTTAATTTATTTTTTTTCCTATTCTAAATCCTAAAATACTTGTATAAATATCACATATCTTTACACTATTGAATATCAAGTGAAAAAAATACAAATTCTCTTTTCTTAATATGGTATCAGAATTAAATTTTTGCATTAACTACGGATAATCGTTGGAGGATCGTCGAGACTCCATTCCCGCCGGCTTTCTTGTCAGACGGGAAGGGAGTAACTATTTTTTTTGTCTTGATTCTCACTCATCTGCTCGTTGTCTCATTATTTCTTCGCCTGTGTCGTCTTCGTTCTACTTCATCTTCTTCTTCGACTCGGCCATTCTCGACAAAGCCGCAACAGCTCCTTCTTTTGATATTGTATCAGAGCTATTCTTCTGATCTTCGAATTGTTCGAGTTGTTCGAATTGTTCGAATCCTTTGAATTGTTCGAATTGTTCAAATAATTTGAATTGTTCGAATTTGTTTGAAATTGTTTATACTATTTATTAATTTTATTTGTTGTGCTTATATTTTAATAGATATTTCTTTAAATGAGCTAAATATTGATTACTTTTGAAAGAAAAAGTAAATAGTTATAATAAATTGATTGACACATTAATACAATAGATCAAATTAATAATTTTATATCAGTCATTTGTTTAACATAACATCTCAAAAAAATAATTTCATATCAGATCAATATGATATAAGACCAACCAACACAGATTCACTAATTACATAACATCTCTTGCACAAATTCTATTTCTGAAAAGTCTACAAACTCGATAAATTCTTAAAACTCTACAAAAACTCTACAAACTCTAAAAACTCTTTACAGCAAGTATCAGGGCTAGCTCTCAAATAAATGAAACCATCAAGGATAAGATCCGGCAGGCATGAGACAACAGGATCAAACCATGAATCATAGATGCTTATCTCCATCTCATTCATCCAAAAGTTTATCATCGTTGAACGACGACGACCCGCATTGAAAGGAGCTGCTCGACATTGCCATGGAGACTACATAGCGAGAGCAAATTCCATCGCACTTTAGCTCCTCTTCTCCTCCGACATGGTCTTGACATGAGCTGGAAAGATTGGCGGCGTGCTCGTGTACACCTCACAAGAAATCACAAAGAAATCGTTATTATTAGTATGTATTAGTTCCAAATGTAAAGTTATAAATTATAAAGAGCTTTACATTGAGATAAAAGTGGCATTTACATGCACACCACAACTCGTATGCATTTTCATATCTAACATCCAAATGACTTCGAATTGACTCAAAATGGATAATTGCATTTCTTCGAGTTAATTGATAAAAACCGTTAAACACAAGTACTCGAGCAGCTAACCAAAACAATTGCATTTTTTTTAATCACTAAAACAATAAATCAGGTTAACCCAACAACTATAGCAATCCATCCTACAGATCAAAAAGCCAAAAGCTTAATTTGATTACAGAAATGGAATCACATTAAACTAAAAAAAAAATCCACTGAATTAAAAACTGTAGGCATGTAAAAGAAATAAAATATGGTAAGATGAGGCTCGTTCTTAAACTCAAACCCTTCCACAAATCTCAGGCTAAACAGTAAGTGAATCTTAACGAATGAATATATCAGTCTTGTAAATCAGAAGCAAGCATAAAAACCAATTGTGCCCGTCAACACAAAAAGGCATAAGAAGCAATAAGCATGTGACCGAAGAATAGAAGCCCAGACACCAATTTTGTGATATCTAATTTGGTGGAGAAATAGAAAGCAGCATAGAAAAAAAAAGGTAGAGTGCAGAAGAACCTGAGGTGAGGATTCCATGGCTTCAGTATATAACTCTATCAGTTACTGCAATCAATCGTTTTAACAAAGACATTGAGAAATATACAATATGCAGCTAAGAGTGGAAGGGAAAAAGTAATAGAAACTAATTTTCATTAACAGTAAAAAGCAATATAAAAAAAACAAATTATTTATATTTCTCAGGTTGTAGCATATACATGAATACCTCATGATTATATGTTTCTATTTGAAATTAATAGATGTCAGATAAAATTGACCTTTCGGCTCTACATGTATAACTTGGATTAGCTAAATATAAAAAGCTATATATTATCTATATATGGACAAGTTGAATTGTCTTTTTGAAGCTCCATTATGATACAAATGACTGAAGACACATATAGAGAAAAAAACAATCTCAAACATACGCCTCATGCCTTAATTAGTTTGCTCTAAAGCAAGCAAACCTGAATTTTGAATTCATGAGGTCAAACATTCTTCACTAATACATTATAATCACATATTGTTTAGTACTAATATGCATACATGTTTTGAAAGACATCACTCTAAACCTAAGAATAAGAATGATAAACTATAACGTTATTGTAGAATAGAGATTTGTTGTGAAAAAAAAAACAATAAAGTGAAAATTGAAATGATAAAATTCATAAATCAGAAAAGAACACATAGATTTAAGTGGTTCGACAAATTGTCTACGTCCACGGAGCTGGAAGAATTTTATTACTTGAATATTTATGCCAGCCGATTGCCTCGACGATTACAAGAAAGAATTCTCTCTCTCTCTCTCTCTCTCTCTCTCTCTCTCTCTCCCAGCAAGAGCTATGTGAAGAAGAAACGGAGAAGAAAACAAATAAGCTTCACAGCCGTAGGATTAATGGAGAGAGCAGGTTGGCTTAATTCTCATGGGCCTTGCAATTGACATAATTATACTAAGTTAGAAAGCCCATCAAAGAAAACAGATAACTTCCAATTTACCTGAAGGCGGTGCGGGACGCGGTTCCGCGTGAAGAAAATTTTGGCGGGACTGCATGAGGTGGGAGGCGGGACTGCATGAGAGAATCTTTCAGGAACAGGACTCATATACTTCACTTTGAAACATACATGCATGTGGTGCCGCGGGGTCAATCCTGCAGCCCGTTTTTCGCCCGATTTAACTTCACTTTGTCGCGAAGCTATACACCAAACACAAATTTTGTGCGACCTGGGGCCACGCCGCATAAAAAAAGCGGCACCAAACAGAACCTAAGGAGTGAAAAAAATATGATTCGACTTAAGTAGACCTATATTTATGAGTACACAATAATTAAATATTTCATTAAATTTTAAAAGATATACGAAAACTTATATTTGTTGTAAAACCAAAGATGTGCATAAAAAAATCAGTATATCTAATTGAGAGAAAATGTAGTCACCTGTCGAAAATAAGAGCCTTTTGTTTCTTAAGGAAGTAAAAAAAAAAAAATTGCAATTACAAGCACTTAGAATTTTTTTTTTTCCTTGAGACATCTCTTTTCTTCCTCCTCTTATCCTCTCTTACTTGTTTTTTTAGATTTATATAAACGAAAATTTATAAATTTATATAGTGATTTATAAAGTGAAATGTTCACCTTTAAATATTAATTATCAACAACTATGAAAGACTTTTTGTAACCTCCATCATAGACTTACTTGATAACCACTAACTTAGTTTTTCTACATTTAAGTTATTCTATAAGCTACTAATTTTGAACGATGAGTATCAATTCTAATCCATAATAATCAATAATTTTCTTTTTCATAGTTAATAATATGTAAGCAACCAGATTCAAAGAGAGGTTGGATTGTGTCAATCAACATATCTATGATTAGAATGAACAAGATTGTATAGTGTGACTTCTAATGTGATCACATAAAATCCACCTACCATAATAATAATAATAATAAAGCTTCTCCGGCTAACAAATGAATTCAATAACAAGATATTTTATGAAGGGACAAAAGCACGATTTCTTTTGCCAACTCTAATATGGTACAATTGAATGAGCTCTTACAATAAATGAATATGAAAACTCAAACGCATCACAGAAGAAAATCGGTTATTTATTGTGATTTCAACCAAACAAACACTCCACTCAACTTTCACAATCTTAACTTAATCTAATTCACAATAGCACACTTCTTCCTTATCTCACCTTTACTTCCTGTTAAAACTTCAATGTTCCCCATCTTAACCATGGACACACCAAAATCATTAAAGAACTCTGATGGTGAGCCATTTATCTGACGCTGAAGATAGGTTTTAGCCTCACTGTGCTCAAGAAGAGATTGATCAGAAGTGAATAGAACCCTTCGTTTTAGCACATTCTTGTAGTAACCGGCATCAAATGTCTTGAAGCTACCAGGATCCATTTCTACTAAGGTGGTGAGATCCTTTGGCTTGCATTTCTCCTTCAACTTTGCTAAGTAGAACTTGTCCAAGGAGGGATCGGAGTCACCCTTACCGGTGAAGTTGTACAGACGGTCGTTGAAGGATGAGCAGTGTGAGGTGCCAATGGTGTGACCACCTACAAGAGATCATCAAATCAAATGTTATGTCATCAATGGCTTCAACAGTCCAACAATCTGAAGTTTAGCTTGGTTTCATTTACAATTATCAATATGGAAGTGTGAAATAGCACCTGAAAGAACAATGACATCCTTTGCATTCAAGCCTTTTGGAGCAAAGAAGCCATAAAGAATTTGAGTGAAATTAAAGAATGGTGGAGGTAGATTGCGTAGGGCTTCAAGGGCTACGGATCGCCTGCCATCTCTTCGTCCGGTGGGCACTTCCCAATATGGTCCATTTGTCTGAAACAGAAAAGAATCCAACGTAATGATATATATAGTTTATATATTTAGAGCTAGGAAGGAATTAAAATATTATGAATAGAACTAGTTGCGTCCCTTAATTATATATCAAGCAAGTCAAGCATTGCATTTGTATGCATGATAACTTGCTATATTGCAAAAAAACTGCAGTAAATAGATAATTGCAATGTTTTCTGCATTGTCAATTTTAACCTTAAATATATAATATATATTATCTGTATATCATACCAGAACAACAGCATCTCTGGCCACTAAAGCCAAGATATCAGCACAAGATACAATCCCAGGGCAAGCCTTCTCCAGCTTCTCCTTTATGCCGTCGATTGTTCCAAATCCTCTCAAACTAATGTTTGGTATCGAATCTCTCTCAGCCGGGCTCCGTCTTGTTCCATTCAACAGAACTGAGCCATCACATCCCTGCAAAATGATTTATCAACAGTATTACAAATATATTTTGAACTGTAAATTTAATCTACATACTTAACTACTAGATTGAATATTTGATTACATTGACAAAACAATCATGAAAATGCATTCTCAGCAATGGCCCCGCCAAGCTTGGAGCTAGCTCCATGACTCTCTTCATCTCTTTGTACACAATGGCTTCAGCCTTTGGACAACTATTTGAATAGAATCCAACCTTCAGCCCTTCAGCATCTGTTAAGCTAGAGAAAAGAAGAAGAAGGGAGAGAGGAAGCATAAGCTTGAAGAGATCCGGGTGAGAGGCCATTGCAATGTGCTCCTGATCAAATGATGTTATCTACCAAAGCCTTTTATGATTGGAAGGATCTACTGATTAGCCTCTCATTATATACAAGCAATATCTCTATTTAAAATTCCTTGTCTGAAAGCTGGCACAAGAAGTTGGTTTATTCCAATCAAGTGTTGTTTAAGATTTGAGAATTATAATTTAGTTTTTGTTGGATTAGTTGATGCTTGCAAGAAAATTAGGTAGATAAACATGTTGACATTCTTCGTTTTCTCTTCTTTTTTTTTAGAAAATGTAAATATTTCACCCCAAAACAACTTATTAATATACTTCTAGTATTGATTTTATTACAAATGGTATGTGTTATAACAAAATGAGATGCCAGATTGCTTACTATGTTGAAGATACATTAATAATAGAGATGTTTAAACCGGGTTAAGAAATGGATAAAATAAATGTTGGGAAGAGCTAATAAGGCAAGCAATTCTAAGGGAAGGTGGTGGCATGTGCTGCGCACTTACATGTCATTGGTTAGATGATAATACTAAAATAAATATTACAAGTTATCTCGGCGTTTAATGCGGGATATTGGTTGTTCATGGGACTACATGATTGTGTTTATATCATAGATATTATAATATCAAATAGCGTTAAGTTATTCAATAAGTAAAGAGCAGGTATTGTCAATGAGAAAAAGTACCGTACTTGCCCTGTTTTTATTATCCAAATAGAAAGAAAACAAGAATCAAATAAAAGAACTATCTGGGTTAGTGCTTCAAAGGTTTAAATGTCGGTTAATAGATATAAGTTTTAATGATTGTAAAGTCCACGCGATTTGCGCTCAGCTATTGCATGTTGGTGATGGTTCAATGTTACAGAAATATTGCTTTGTTGTGTGGTCGATTTGTTTATTGAAGAAAGAGCTTTTTCTAGCTGTAAATCTGTTCTGTGAACGGAGAATTGGTCATAAATTTAATAAATAAAATTTTCGTCGCAATTACATGTAGATGATCGGAAACTTACTATTTAAAAATCAATCATTCTCTTTCATCCATTTTTAAATTCTCGCTCAAATAATATCAAAATTCATCATGAAACATCAACTCATATTTTTCATTTTTATCAATGAGACCGGCTTAAGAAATGGAGCGCTAAGGGACGAGAGAGAGAAAGAGGGGAGAGAGAGAGTAATACCACAGTAAAGAATAGTAAGTTTGGAAAATCCTTGTTCATGATATGAACCTCCTATTAATAGAAATGGCTTACCGTGTGATTACATGCTATACCCTTATAACACGTAGAAACGGCGGAAGTATTTTAGTCTTATGGATGAATGTGACCCAAGGGGCCCATGGGCATGGTCAGGTGATTGTTAAACCGAGCGGCCATTAGTCCAGGCAGCCGCTAGCCCAACCGACTGTCGGGTCGAGTGATTTTATTAGGTTGGGCAGGCATTAGTCCAAGCGGCTGTCAGGCCGGAGCTAGCTCGGGCGGCTGTAAGGCCTAGTAATCACTAGTTTCGGCGGTCGTCAGGCCAAGTCAGGAAGCGATGAGTTCATCCAAATAGGTCTGGTCCAATAAACTCTTCAAATATTGCTACTCTTATATCTTTCTGTGGTGCTCTGCCTTTTCGATGCGCATGGGTTGACCAACTAAACATGCAGTTCAGAAATTAGTCTACCTTGGTAGACCCCATCAGACCAAGTCAACACTTCTATTGTCCACGAGATATTTTTTGATTAGTGCTGACACTTTTTCGATGCACACATTGATTCAATAGTTCAAAAAAACCAATGAGATAGTTAATTTGTAAATATCAAACTTTTAGGTGATCTATATGTAGTTGTCCCAAATTTTTGAAAGGGTCGTAGCAGCAGAGAAAAAAAAGTGGCCTCAACGATTTCCACGAAATTAGCTTATTATGTCATTCCGGTCGCCATCGACCTGACGAAACAACAACTAATAATACAACCAATATAGCAATCATCTAATAATAATGACTATCAATATAATAAATATAAAACACAAAACCAACAGCATCAAACATTGAAAACTGCAGTATAAATTAAATTATAAGATTTTAAACAGCTGGGTCAATACAGTTTTTATATGAAGGAAATCTATGAGTAAAATACGCTCATCATTATTATCTTCTTCTGTTTCCTCCTGCTTGATCCACTGCACAATGCAATTTCTTTAGGATGGCCACATGAGCTCCTTACTAGCATAAGATCCTTGTGATGCTGGTACCTCGAGATCCGTATGGTATGGAGGCTCCAGAGGAGTAAATGAGTCGAATCGAGTTGAGCTCGAGCCACTCTCAGCTAAGCTTGAGCTTGAGCTTGAACTTGAGCTTGAGCTTGATTTATCGAGTTCAAGCATGAAATCAAGCTTATTTTTTGAAATAGAGAAAATAAATATTAATTTAAGTTAGTACTATAATGAAATTACAAAAAAAATAAACATTCAGAAAATAATTTGATATAAAATGTAAAATATCATTTATTAAATATTTTTATTAATTTAAAGAAAAAATATTGAATTTTAATATATTTTTAATATATTTTTTATTAAATTTTTTTCTTAGAACAAACTTGACTCACTAGCTGAGTTGTGTTGGAACTTGTTTGAGCTTGGCTTATTAGCTCATCGAGCTTAGTTCACGAGCCACTTATCAAGTCAAGCCTGGGCTAACTCACGAGTTGGCTTGACTCACTTGCACGGTAGTTGCTCATCAGCCTCTATGACCTAAGGATACTCCTCAACCTTGTGAACCAACTAGCCTTATATCATCTTGACTTGATGAACCAAAGTGCTTGTCCACATGGTAATGTGCTCCACCCAATGTTGTGTCCTATAATTATTTTTTTATATGCATAAAAAAGAAACTACTTTCATGAATATTTGAAAACATATATAGGATAGCTTGGGGCAGGTAATAAAATAAAAAAATAAAAATGTTTTATAAAATTGAAATGTATGTATATACACAACATAATGATAGGACTTCAATGCCAATTTTTTTTAGTTAAATAAACAATGGAATTGAAACTCAATGTAAAAATAAGTTCTTCAATCACGCAACTAAATCTATGCTCATTAAATATCAACTCACTTCGAACTCTTCTTCCTCTTTCATAGAGTTATTTTTCTCCATACCTAATATCTTTAGGCTAGTCAATCTCTACATTAAACATAACAGCTAGTTTTAAATTACCTTTCTTTTGTTTAAAATTAAAACATTATTATTGGGTACTTTTGATTGTGGGTTAGACACTAATAATTTCAATGTAACTATTTGATACGGACCAAAATGGTACGAAGCATCAGTGACACACAAATTTCGACCAAATAGTATACGAAATTGAGAGTGTGTATCAATTCCACGAGAAACAAATGAGCTTTCAAACAGTACATGAAAATCAGTTAAAAATTGCTAACAAAACCAATGGTGTAATGTGTCTAGAAAAATGTGCATTTATTTTGTGACAGATTAGTGAGGGTTATAAGTAAATCAAGTTTCCGATGGAGTACTTACAAATTAAACCATAGTTTATAAGTCAATCGTATTTCCAATGGGCTCAAGATAGCAGTCGATGGTCCAATCTGTCGGTACATAGTAAATTATAAAATTACGATTATAAGCTATTGAAAAGGCATGCCGCAGTTGCTTTGGCCATTAATAACCTATGGTTCAGCTATTGTAAACGACGGCGGATCTCGTCGGCTATTATAAAATTAATAAACAACGATCAATTGATTGTTGGAAAGCCGTCAAAAACTATCTTTATATTGAACCGATATTTGAAATCACTCATTTCATTTCTCGTATGTGCGCCTAATCTCCAGAGCTAACCAAACACTCTGCAATCCCATTTTTACTAGAGTTAACGATTTCCCAAGTTCTTATGGTAAAATCGACTGTAATCTCGATTGCAATCTTCCTAAGTTTTTATTTAATTTGAGCTGTTAGTTTCTTTTGCATTTTGATAATTTGTACTTTGGAGAAATTAAAGAAAAATAATTCGGTTTTCTATAATTTTGATGATGTATTTGATTGTTATATGCTTAGGGCTCATTTCATAGGTTTTCCCCTTTCCATTCCAGCACTTAAATTTTAATGTGAATTTTGCATACTTAGCATACAAATCATATGTTTTATCTTTCTCACACCTAAACTTTGATATTTATTGATGCGTGCTAGAAAATTCGCAGTGGTAGAGTAACTGATTATCGTCTTAGCGTTGTATGAGAATCCAACACACACACAGATGAAAAAGAAATAAACGGTGATGACTGACGACTCTAGTATTTTTTACGTGGAAAACCCGTAAAGGAAAAAAACTACGGGGTCTGACTCAGTTGCGAAAGTCCACTAACAAAAATCCCTTGTCTCACAAACGGGTAAGAGTAATTATATTCTTCAGATTACAGTGTCGATTGACAGCATCTAGTTGATGGTGATTGACGATAGTGGTTAGCGGTGGTCACGATTGGCGGAGGTCAATAGAGGTTGGTGATGGTCGATGACGGAGATCGACCGCGGTTGACGACGGTAGGTGAAGGTCGACGACGATCGGCGGTGATCGACGGAGGTCGACGTTGGTGCTAAACTGCAGCTTCTCCTCAAGACCTTAGGGTCTCTCTCTAGGCTCCAGCCTCCTCTCATGTGTGGGTTGGAGTTTATTTATAATGTTTTGGGTGCAATTAATGCAGTCATTTTGATTAGACGGTCCAGAGGACTTCCCTTGATCAGATGACATTTAATGGGTATTTGATGGCCTTAACAATGTCGAAATTGAGTGATCTTAGGCTCGTTGAATTCATCTTATCGAGACGCTCGATTTGAGTTTAGGCTTGCTAGTGTCGACATTTGTTTGACCTTCCAAAAGTGTCAGGAAATCTTCTAAAAATGATTTAATGACTTGATCTCGGCTTGATTTGACTCATATTGGACTATTTTTTATATCATTATGTCCGTCTCATCGAGTCGGTCAGTTTGACTATAAGTTTGCTAAAATCGGAGCTCTGGATGACTCTTTATCAAGATTTGAACTTTCTTGATCAAAAGATTGCACCGAGATTTATGTTATTCCTCAAGATTCGTGTTGGATAATTAAAATTTATTGATGTCTTATCATTTATATACACGTCACTTTGGCTCTTTAAATCCATACATGAAAATGTGTATTTCACTTTTAAAAAATGAGAATTTTGAAATCGATGTTCTTGGCGCGATATTAAAGTTTGTTGCGCTATGTGTGTAGATATAAAATTTTAAGCTTGAGATAGGTAAATATGTTAAGAATTGTGTGCTACGCATGTGAATACCCCTTTTTAAAGGCAAATTTACGTACCTAGCACTCAATTCTAACGGTTTAATGTATCTCACGTCTAAATTTTTGTATTTATATGCATAGCACTTCGGTGTAACTTATGCTTCAAAATGTGTATTTCATTTTATTTATAATAGTAATAATACTATTTCTAATGTGATATTAACGTTTGGAGTGTTATGTGTGAAAATATCAAAGTTTAGGTTGAGATATATAAATATATAAGAATTGTGTGATATGATTGTAATACATGGCACACATGAAATACTGTATTTCACAATTAAAATTAGGTAACTGTAATATTTTTTATGTGATATTAATGTTTGATTGCTATTTGTGTGAATATAAAAGTTTAGGTTTGAGATATGTAAATTCATAAGAGTCGTTTTTTAAAGACAAATTTGCATACCTAACACGATTATCTTATGTATTTATGTATATCACATCTAAACTTTTGTATCTATCTTTATGACACGTTGGTGTTTTAAATCTATGTATAAAAACGTGTATTTCAATTTTAAGAAGTGATAATAGTGATTTTTATTATGTGAATTTAATTTGGCTTACTAATTATGATGAAATATTGTTTAGAGTATTGATGAAAAGAGTAAAGTGAGAGAGCCTTGTTTTTTTGTGTTAGAGTTTTCATGCTCTTCTTGGAGAAATCTAATAGTAACTTTTTGTTTCCAATATACCTCTTCCGTAAGTTGAGAAAGCTTGAACTTAGCCTCATTTAAATCCAAACTCAAAACAAAGTCAGGAATATTCGCCTCATTATCCTTAAGATTAATGAGCGGAGATTTAGCGTCATGAATATTGGCAAACAAATTTTTGAAACGATTTATATTTCACCAATCTAAAAAATGCTTGAGGCACTTCAATTTAGACCATAATCTACGAAAATAACTAATAACATTAGAAGGAACAAGAGGAGCATTCCATTTGTCAACAAAGAGATTAAGAAAGTTAGGAAAATGAAACCACTTGTTTTGGAAATGGAAGCAAAGCAGATTGGAGTAATGTGAATGACCTAATGAAAGAACCAATGACAAGTGATTTGATTGAGACATACTAAGATGTGCAACATGGGTGGTAGAGAAGTTATTAGCCCCAATGATTGTTAAAAAGCAACCGGTCAAACCTTTCTCATAACCTATTATTATACCAAGTGAAGGAGGAACCGATAAATGCATTGATGCTAGAGTCATCTAATCACTGTGGGTCTCCTCCATGTCGTCGTCCTCCAGAACATAAAGTTCGAAGGGTGGCACGTTTGGGAACATGATTGACTGTAGCAATATCTGCACCTCCTGAATGCATCGATGCATGTATTCATACTATTGTTGGTGCAGCTCGTGTAGTGTTGTGTATGCATGTGAACGACATGAACCTCCAGGGACCTATTCTTCAAAAACCTCATCACTTCAACATTTGAAGGACCTAGAAGTGCTGACTCATGATGTCTCAAGAAGCTCTCACCTCTCTCTCGAGATGAACCCCATGCAGAGCCCGCATAAAAGAAGGTAGTCCAGGTAATCGCCTTATATGGCGCAAGCATCTTATCTCCACCTCCTCTAACTACCTACTCTCCATGACAGGGCATAAATAATGTGGCGGTGGTCTGACCGTTGGAAATGTGTATGATGGACTGGTGAAGGATGAACCATATATTTATAGATTAACCTGTCTAAATGCAGAAGTTCAAAATGACCCAAGCCCTAGTCACCTCAGAGAGACTAGAGAATAAAGCAATGTTAAGATTGGGAAATGGGGTTCAGATAAGTCAATGAAAAATTCACAAGTGTCTCTTCCTCTTCCCCGAAACGAATCTTCTACTGACCGATGGCGTGAATGAGAAGATAAATGATATATTGATAGTCAGGAGTAAGAATATGCTTAAAGTCAAAATTAAGAATATCAGTAAGATCAAAGAGGTTGTTTATGGTAGAGGGATTGAAGGAGATAAGCTTCCCTCAAACATAGGCCTGCCCGTCCACATATTTTTTCGTGTTTGGGTAGAATTTACAAACAAGTGGGACAGCAGTGCGACCAACAAATCAATACAAACTCCTCAACCATCTTTTATCAATTTATGCAGAAATCCTCTCCTCTGGAAATTGAAAAACCCATTTCGAAATCAGCTTCTTCTGGAGTAGAGTGTTTTCATATCATTGCGAGGTGGAGTGGCTAACAAATCTAGTGTAGTTGAAGCTTGATCCCCCGTTTCCCTTCCTTTTAGGAGCAATAATAAGAAAAAAATTTGGATTATGCAAGAAAGGCTCAGAAAAATAGAATTTTTGTTCCCAAAACAAGTGGTTTAGAACGCTAATCAACTCTAAACCGTGAAGAATCAATGCTAACAGAGATTCGAGGGAATGTGAGTGAGAAATATGTGAATCAAACGGAAAAAATGGAGAACAACAAAGTTTAACCAAGAAATTTACCAAATCCTAGAGCTTCTAGCCTGATCTATCTAATAGAGGATGGAACTGGCAAAAGGAGCTCAATTTCTAGTGATCACGCCACTCTTTCCCGTGACCTTACCCGAAATAGGTCATGGACAGGGTGGTCATGCCCGATATATGTGTGGTCACCAAGTTGGTTAGCATGTTCACGCCCACCCTGGCGTAGTCACGCCGACCGTCGATATGACAAAAAAAATTTCATTGTCCCCCTTTCATATAGACCATCTACTATATAGAGAGACTAAACATCGACAACAAAAAACCTATGATAAATAACCACTCACATTGACACAGACTTTGAAATGGGCATATGAGCTAGAAAATCGTGTGAAAAAGTAAAACAAAACGTAAGATGATACTTGGGTTGCCTCCCAAGAGAGTATTTGTTTTAACATCCTCAACCAGATAAAGTCTCAGAAATATTTCTAAACTGGGTCTCAAGGATCGAATTGCCAATTCAGTATTCCTTGATCACTTGTCTCAAATTTGGATTGTTATGGTCTTTATCACATCAAGTGATGCTATCCTCCCAGTTCCATCCCACAAATATCGATCCTGCTCTATCCACCGATTAAGGTTTCGCAGTAAACTCTCACTTTCAACTAGATAATCATTAGTGATCCCAAGAGGCAGACCACAGTGTACTCCTAACAAGTTTGGGTCTAGTCGTTGGGCTTCTCCTATAGGAAGAGTAGCGTTATTGTCAATCAAATTCCCTAAGAATTCATTAATTATTGTTTGCTCTTCTAGGTTCAACTCACTCAATTCAACAAATGGGTTATTTATTACCCGAACCAACATTTCAACTTTCTGGTTTTGATCATTCCTAGAGGCTTGGAAAAGGTCTGCTGATTTAAAATATCAAATGTGACTTCATAATCAATATTACTCAGAATTAGGGGTGTAAACGAGCCGAACATGAGCGAGCCAGGCTCAACTCATGTTTGACTCATTTATATTTTGAGATCAAAAAGTGTGTTCGTGCTCAGCTCGTTTGCTTAGCGAGCTGAACATGAGCCGTTCACAAACAAAGAATTGTTGTGACAACCATAATCATGCACTCATAAAATGTTAAGGACTGAGGTAAGATTTAAAAATTATTGTTTATATTAAAACATCATTTGAATCTACTTTAATAATTTATATTCTATTTTCTTAATTAATACTTTTAATTGTTATAAATTATTGTAGCCATGTAGTCAATAAATTTTTAAAAAATACTACTCATTAGAATATATATATATATAATTGATGAGTAATATTTCGAGCCAAAACGAGCCGAACACAAGCTTCTTAACTAGTCGAATACGAGCTGCTGGCGAACAACGAGCCGTTTTGACAGCCCTACTCAGAATTACCTTCCCCTCCTGAACATCAATGATAGCCCTATCTGTGGCTAAGAATAGTCTCCCATAAATCACATGCATCTTTTTATCAGTTTTTAGTTTTTAGTTTTTTTATTATTTCTTCTCTCGAAGAAAAATGATAGCAAACCACTTTTTAAAATGTTATTAAGTAAATACAACAAGAACAATGTAAAACTAAGTGTATACTACAAAATATTGAGAAATCATAATGAAAAAAATTACTAACCTTCCAAATAGATTTATTCTGACAAGAAAGACAATGAAGTTACTCACAAAATGGAAATGAAATTTTGATAGAACTATGCAAATTAGCTTAGGACATTGGAAGAATTTGAGGGAGTGAGAAAGGTAATTTAGAGTGAGAAATGGAGTTTTATATTACTAGAGGGTTTCTAAGCGGGAAGGAATAAGGAGTTTATCAGCCTCATGGCTATAAAACTAGCTGCTGTCAAACAGCTAGCTTTAAGAAAAGTATTTAGGGAAATTTACATGCATATCACACAAATTTTATGTATTTACATATCTAAAACCCAAAGTTCTATATTTAAACTTATAACACTTTGGTATATAACGTAAACTATAGATGAGAAGATGTGTTTCACTTTTAAAAAGACAGTAGAAGTGACATTTTCATTATCGCATTAATGTTCGGGTGTTAGATATGTATATACATAATAATTGTGGGTGTATATGTAAACGCCCCTATTAAAATTGCCATGTAACAAGGTGAGTTTGCACATCTCTATGTGGCGTGACAACTTTCTAACATTTACAATTTTTTTGGTATCGTTTCAACTTTTTAATTTCTTAAAATATTCTAGTTTTAATTCTTTCTCCAAGCAAAACTCAAGTGAGAATTATAGCTATTAAGATGCATTTTTTGCATCTAAAAGCCTAACGAGTTAAGTTAGACCCACCAACTCATAAAGGCCATCAATGGGTTCATCTATGATAGATTGAGTCACACCTACTAGCTCGCAAATCCATCCACTGGCAACTTGCATTAGGACAACTTGAAAGGCAGTTTAATCAACTCACTTATTCACCTTGGACTCACAACAATCCGGTGCTTGCCCCGTAGTTGGTTGACAAAAAGATTAAACAAATTGCCTGGTGTTCAACACAAACCTTATATGGCACCAACCAATGCAAAAACCACCCTACTCGTCACCCTATCTATTTGTCGAATGACACATTGACAAACTATAGGATGCATTATCTAACTTTCCTCTATTTTTAGGGTTTAGGTTTAATGTGGCATATCCTAACGCTAGGTGCAGTTAATAGCACCACACATATTTATGTAAATCATTACCTTATCACACATATTTATGAGCATGCATTTATCCTTCTTTTATTTATGTATTAGACCGATGCATCTCTCACATCTATAAAATAGAGGGTCAAGAATACAAGAGGAAAACAATTGGAATAAGATACGCCACTTATTAGGCATAATTGCATCATACTCTCTCACAAGAACTCTCAGTGACATTTCACCTTTTACTTTCTCAACTTGTTTCATAGTTTGATTGTTATGTCCGGGCCGGACATATTCAGATCCAATGTTAAATTAAAAAAAAATAAAAAATAAAAAACTTATTTAAATGTTTTAATTTTGGTCAACAAATAAAATAACTTAATCAATAAAACTTCAAAAGAAAGAAAAAATGAAATTAAAAACACATTGCTTTAAATAGCCAAATGCCAAATTGCCATTATGACCAAGTTTTTCTCTCTTTTACTTCATACAAAATAACCAAGGCATCGGTTCACCATCACTACAAGTTCAATGCCCAAGCATATATAAAAGGAAATAATATTACGTTTGAATTACTCATAAGCAAATGTTTAAGCTGTATAATTGCACTCCATAATTTATTCTTCGCAGTTATTTTTCTTATGTTTACTGCTTGACAGGAATATTTTGAAGAATTTCTAGTTAAAAATATATAGAAGTTTTATTTATTTTTAATCTCTGTTTTATTCATTACAGCCAGACTATCATTAATATCGATGAACAATTGACTTTGTAATTTTTTTTTACCTAATTCAGGAGAAGAGTGGACATACATACTCATCATTCATATTAGATTATTAAATTGACCCACTCTTCGTTATTTTTTCTTTTCTCAGGGTATTCCACGTAAGAATTGAGTCGACTCCTTCCGCTTTTCTTTAATTACCTGAGTATATGTTGGGTTTTCGTTAATCCACTATATTAGGGTGTTCTTCTATAGGGAGTCATGTCGATATACATGAACACACACATATATCATTAAGAGGAGCACATAAATATTTCTAGTAACATTGTGCTTGGAAGTATCATTTAGCTCCTTTGGTGAAAAGACACGATTCATTATACGTTGCATGTTTGTTGACTTTCCTGTTAACGTTGTTTTCAAGCAGGTAGAATCTTTATTTTCCCTGCATGTATTTGATAGAGTCCCTAGGCAGAGTCTGTATCAAAAATAAGGTACGTGCACGTATTTTGAGACAAATGATGCATCGAGCCACGTGACGGGGACCAGAAGCAACAGTTTGTGTCCCTTACCTTTAGTCATCATTCTATGATTTTTGTATAGATCTAGGACATGACTTGTATATGCAGAGTTCGATTACCTTTCCTGTTTTTTCTGGGATAAATCGCCGGCCCAGCGACACTGGCTTCTTTTATGTATTTCAAAATATTTTTTACTTTTGATTATGTGTTTGTATGCTTGGATAGTTTTTCTTATTTCTTTCTTGTTTATCTAGGATGCCACAAAATTTATAATTTATGCTCATTAAATATTCTAAAATATAATTTTTGTACATAAAAATCCTAATAAAATAATAAAGATAAATTATAATTTAGGATTAAGAGATTTATGACTTTTAAAACTTGTTGTTGCTTTCTGCATGACCTTCGGGCCGATTTTAAAATGGGTTACATGCATGGTTATATCCCAAGTTATAATTTATAGGGTCTCAACAATATTTAAGGACCACTCTAGATAATTGTATCATTTGCATGTCCTAATGAAAAACCCATGCGCTTCTCCAACCAAATTAGCCCAGCATAGATTTCTGCTCAAGTGGTTGTCTAGGGTGCTTAGGTCGTTAGAAGGCTCCCCGACCCAGACTAGGTGTCAGTCCTTTTGTTGGAAGTGTTTCCAGCTTTGTAGTCAAACCGCTCTTTCTCCTCTTTTCCAGCGGCAGCCTCGCCACATCGACAGGTATAGGTGTCACCAAGTTCCACTTGATAGTCATATGACAAAGTTTCGTTTCTTTAACCTTAGGGCTATTGAAGTCCCCGCGAACAACACAATTCACAGATTGTTGATCGGAGATCTTTGAAGTGTTTAATCGATTATCTTCATGACGAGGTAGACTTAGTGTCATAGTAGCTTGGGATGACGGGTTTGTGGTAGCTTTACCCGACTACCTCTACCTTTTATGGATTACTCATCCTTTCCTTTGACTACCTTTGTTGAGCCTTGTCGCTCTTTTTTGCCTTTGTTGGTCTCATCTTGATGCCTCAATTACTTGTGAGTTGTCGCCTGTTTGAGAAACGACAATTTGTCCTCTGCCAATATGGCCCGGATGTGCATTGATGTATTCTGATTTCCGTTGGGATGATTTCGTTATTTCGTAAGCTCCGTATGCCGATGACTCAATTGCCCGTGTGGTGACCGCGAGATACTCACCCTCCGCCACAACTCTCCGCCTTGTGGCTTTGCGAGAGTTTTGAAAGCACCAGAGTACTCCCCAACGAGATAACTATCCTTTGATAGCTCTGTGTTAGTCGTCACTGCAAATGTAAGCAATACACATTAGATCATGAGAATTCTTGGGCAACCCCCAATATGTAATACGTCCCCTTAAGAGCGCTCGAGACCCCAGAACAGACAAGCACACTTGAATATCTGGTTGTGGATAGTCTATGTAGGTATTCTTTCACTTATATTAGTTTGGAGTGCTTCTGCCCAATATTGTTTGGACTGACATACATGACATATTCTTGTGAGGTTTATCGTGCGTAGGCTCTCCAATTTTTTTCTCTTGTTTGTCGTCTTTGTCGTATGCCTGTCTTTTTCAATTTCTCTCTTCTCCTCAGCATTCATATTATCAAGAGAGTCATTCAGGAAAAAAGAAGTATATAACATCAAACAAACAGACGACTCCTTTACAAATAAAAAAAGAAAAATGAATGAAAACAATCACTTGCCACTTACTTAAAAAGTAAAATATTAGGTATTTAATATCAAAATGTTACAAATATAAATACTAAAATTTAAATCTTAGATATGTAAATACATGAGAATTGTATTATACTGATTGAGATGAAGGAACATAGTTAACCAAGATCTGAATAAAGCCCAAAAATAGCCACTCCAGCTGGAACAAAGCCTTGGTGCTTCATATCGGAGTAGGTACATAAATTCATTGACCCACCAAACTTAATAGATTGTAATATAATGAAATTAAATTATCTAAAACTGTAGAATTTGATGAACATGTCGCCCTCTAGCAGTTACTTAAAATTTCCTTCCATTTTCAACGGTTTGGTTGCTAATAAACTATTAAATTGAACTAATGACAGTGTCGCAACAAATCTTCTCAACAACTTCTATACAATATATTAAAATTTAGTCGCTTCCATTTTTTTAATGTTAAAGCCAGTTATTATTATTATTTTTGACTATCTATCAAAATTTTGTAAAAATTGGGGGCATTTACATCAATACCGCCTAATAATTTGTATTTACATATCTAACACCTAAACTTTATTTATTTATTTTTTATGTTTATACGCTCTAAATTTCTTATATCACGTAAAAAATATCACTATTTATGTTTTCATGCATTAAAGTGACATGTGTAAAAAATTAAAATTTAGAGGTTAGATATGTGAATATAAAGGCATTGACTGGTTTGCATGTAAATCTTCAAATATTGTGAAATAAAAGAATTGATGCATAACTTTTTTTTATAGTTACAGAACAAATGAGGAGTCAGTAAAAATATGACTGTTAGCAATTACAGGTATTTATTTCCTTATAGGCTATCAGATATGTATACATATACATATCTGTTAAAACTGCCCCTCAAGGTGATAGTTCATGTGGGAAGTATTAGCTTGTTGTGGAAGGTGTTGAATCTGCTGAATTTAATAGCTTTTGTGAAAATGTATGCCAGTTGATCACTAGTAGCTATGTGATGTACGATGATAGGTTGATGATGCAATACTGGTTGAAGTGTACGTTGATTTCGAGATGTTTGGTTCTAGAATGTAATATCAGATTATTTTCAAGGGCCAAAGTCGAGATATTGTCGCAGTATATTGGAGTGGTTATTGTAGGATGAATTTGGAAGTCTTGAAGTAGTCTTCGTAGACAAATATTGTCAGCTATAGTGGTGGATAGGGCTTGATATTTGGCTTCGATCGAAGATCAAGCCACAATTGTTTGCTTCTTGGTGCACTAAGAGATGGGGGTGGTACTAAGGAATGCACAATACTCAGTAGTGGATTTATGATCAACTGGATTTCCAGCCCAATCAGAGTCTTAAAAGGCTTGGAGAATGAAGTCGCCTCTGTGGATGGGAAAATCTTTGTTGCTGAAGCCTTTGATGTACTTTAGCAGTTGTTTGAGTTGGATGAAGTGTTTATTTAGAGGTTGATGAAGCCTTTGACATAATTTGTTTACCGAGAATGTGTAATCAGGTCTTTATTAGCGTGTATTGGAGAGAGCCAACAAAGTGTCTGTAGAGTTGAGGATTGTCATAAACATGGTCATCGGTGGAAGCGGTGATTACCTTAGTGGACATAAGAGTTTTGATAGGTTTTCATGTCAACATTTCTGCTTCCGCTGTACTTGAACAAACTAAGTTGTAGGCCAGTTGAAGTGGGAGTAATCAAGATGCCGATAAACATGTTGGATTGGCCGAGAGTTTTAACTTGAAAGTGGTGATGTAATCGATTGATAATATGAGCGAGGAAGTTGGAATCTATAACGGTAATGAGTATGTCATCGATGAATATCAAAAATATAATTTTCAGGATTGAAAATCGTAGAAACCATAAGGGATAGATCGACATTACTGATTTGGAAGCTCATTTATTATAAAGTGTAAGTTAAAGTAAAGTACCATTATCTTGGGGATTATTTAAGGCCATATAGAACTTTCTTCAGAAGATAGAATTGGATCAGTTTGGTGGGATCTTCAAGTTTAGTTGGTTGCAACATGAATACATTTTCATGAAGAGGACCGTGTAGAAAGGCATTGGATATCAAGTTGGATAATTTCCCACTAATTGGAAGTAGCTAACATTAAAAAAAAAAGTGCCAATGGTTGGAAATTTGGAAACTACACTAAAGGTTTGACCATAGTCGATTATGTATTGTTGTTTGTCCCTTTGCCACTAGACTTGCCTTGTGCCATAAATTGGTACCATTGAATTCCGCTTTGTTTTATAGGACTATTTACAACCAAGCACATTCTGTGATGGGGACAGGGGGATAAGGATCCATGTCTCTTGGGAGAAAAGAGCTTGGAATTCCATAAACATTGCTTTGTGCTAGTGTGGGTGCTTAATAGCCATATTATAAGAGGTTGGGTCCTGGGTGTTGTCGGTGAGGTAATACTGAAGATCTAAGCTGACCTTGGGTTTTAGGTTTCCAATTTAAACTGAGTGAACATAGTGTGAGTGTAGTTTGATGATGAGGTTGTATTAAGGGATTGGATGAGGCTAGGGATTTTGGGGAGAAAGCTAGGGTGTTTTGTTGATTGCTATGTGGTGTGAAAGATGGATATATGTAATGGATAGGTGATGAGATGTGGCTTTTTGAAGCTTGAGGTATAGTTATGGTGATTTGGGAAGGAATGATTAATCTAGGGACCAAGGTTAGAAGAGGTATGTTGGCTTATGGCTCGGATGATTTGGTGGTTGTGAAAGTGGCTTGCAATGAAAAAAAGTATGATTGTAGTTTTTACCGGTGGCAAGGTCACGACATTTATAGCCTTTGTAGATGGTAGAGTATCCAATAAAATGCAAGGGGTGAATCTTGGTGATTTTTGTTTTTTGTGCTTAGGGTACTAGCCAAGGGAAGCATTAACATCCTATAACTTTGAGGAGAGTATACTGGGGAGGTTTTTGATGTAATAGATGAAATAGTGATGTATTGTTGGTGTTGTGGGACCGAAGGATGTTGCTTAGATATGCAGTAGTTTGAACAAGTTACGCCCAAAACGTGGATGGTAAGCTCACAGTTTTCATGAGAGTTTGAGATATCACCAAAATCTATCAGTGTTTGCGCCCAACAAATACATTTAATTTTGAAGTATATAGACAAGTGCATTGGTGAAAAATTTTTCGGTTATTCAAATATGTGGTGAGAGTGTGATTTATGTATTCTCCACCCCGTCTGTTCTATTAACTTTTAGAGACCCATGAAATTGCTTTTCTGCCATGATCTTTAAATTTATGAATACATAGTAACATTATATTTCTATTTCAAAAGACATCACCAGTAATTACAATAACAGTCATAAAAAAATATGATATAGTATTTGTAACCGTGAGGGGAAATAATTGGGGAGGGCCCCAAAACTTTGGAAATAACTAATTGAAGAGGCACAATGCTACGGTAAGATGACTTAAGAAACTGTAGTTTACAAATTTTAGTTGTAATACAAAGGATGCAAGGAGAATGCTGAATTTGTATCTTCAAAGCTTGTATTTGTTTGGCGAGCGTGCGGAGGATGAAAGTATCCGGGTAGCCGAACCTCTCATGCCACGGTGGGTTGATGGTAGGACGATAGTTTGAGCTCTAGTGGTCTGAAGTGTAGGTCTTTTTGGCCATGAGAGAGGGTAGAGTCCATATCAAAAGGGACCGTTGAGTAGGAGTTTGTTGGTCCAGCTATTTCTAACATTGTAGTTGAATTGATCAAAGTGGAAAGAACATCCATTAATGGAAACTAACTTATAGACTGAAATTAGATTGAATGAGAGATTGGGTATGTGAAGTAGAGGGTTTAAACTGAGCTTACATGTGGGTGTGGGTAGAAGTCCTTGGCCGACATGAGTGATAACGAGTAATTAACCATTACTAATAGCAAGTTGTTGATATTTGTTGTATAACTAGCTTTGATGAAGATATTATTGATTTGACGATAGGTGAGATGTGGCTCCAATATCTAAGAATAATTTGGCATCGTGAGTAATCGAGTTAGTTGCCAAAGATAAATTTGGTGATGAAATGGCTTTGTATGATGGGTCCATCCTGTACCAGCATTTGATTGTGAAGTGATAATGTTCGAGCAAATTTGACATATAATCATGTTGTTGGAGTTGTAGGTGTTCATGATGGGTCAACCCCAGGATTTGGAGAACTAACAACGGTCTTTTGGTCACTTTTGGTGTAGAGGGCTGTTTTAGTTTGAGGATAAGCCAAAACCTATTTTTCCTTCTGGAGTTTGACTGTAATGTTGGTTTCCTCGCTGCATAATAGTGAGTACAAAGTCATATTGTCTAATAAGTTGAAGACTAGTTCAGATAGCTGACTTAAATGCTTAGTAGGTGAAAAGAAGGCAATTGAAACTGCAGTGAATGACATTTTCTTCATCCAATAATGACCTTGCGATGGCTATGCCATTAACTTGGCTTTAATATTGGAAAAATACTATGTCATGGATTGATCTTTTATGATGAGATTATGAAGCTCGTTCTTGAGTTGAATTTTGTAAGATGATTGGTTGATTGAAGCCGATGTTCTAATGTGAACCAATGTTTTTTGTAAGAATCAAGATTTGAGACTTAGGGTGCTAACGATGGGGACACGGTAGAGTATAGAGTCGTAGTGAGATTTTGATCTACAAGTAGCTATAGTGACTGGTTGTCGTTCGATTGGGTAGACCCGTCAGGTTTAAGTATATGAGGAGAAGTGCATGCAATGAATTTATCCAGATGGCTGTTGATCTCATTTAAAAACTAGAGAAATTTAGATTTCCATGTCATTTGGCTTTTGAGAGTGAAATGAACATGAATGGTCGCCAATATGTTCTTTATGATAAATTTGAGTTGGGGTGGGATCGAAATACCTCCATACTTGAGGGGATTCACTGTGGAATCGAAAGAGATTTGGTTTGTCAATGTTTCAGACATTCTTGAAGATCGAACTTGCAGTATCTGTTGGGAACAAAGCTCTAACACCAAGTTGAAATCAGGACTATTGAGAGACCTATAGCCAATTCCAACAAAGGAAAGAAAGATAGGGGAGAGAAACAAGATGTAGGAAAAGTAAAATGAGAAGAAATTATCACTTCAGCTTTATTTATGTAAACAATGAAACAAAAGAAATGATACCTAGGCTTATTTATAGTTACATTGACAATCTTCCTTATAAGATCGATCATATAAATAATAATAAAAACATCAAATTAAGTATGAATCTTAAGTCAAATTTGTAGAACTGAAGGCATATAAGTATTAAAAGTATTTTAATTAAATACCTTTATAATTGACTTTTAAACTATCAAAATTCTATTTTGATAAACTTAAAATTAAAACATGTCTCAAAGATAAAAAAACAAAGACATGAAAAATATATTTACATGAGTTCACCCGCACCTAAAACTTATTTGAGATCATATGGAAGGCCAAATCTTATATGAATCTTGCATACATATAAGTGAATAATCTATCTTAATGCCTTCTAAGGATTGTAGCCTTCTAAGATCTTTGAGTAGAGACACTATCAACCACTTCCTCTCGTGGAGTCTTTCTAGCGAGGACCCTGTCGATTGCCTCTTGAGCTCATCTTCCAGAGGCATGGTAAATTTTCATTTAGTCTTGCCTCTTGGGCTTGACTTCGAGGAGTACCGTATGTTCCCATCAAGTATTGCTTATTGGGCTCGACTTCCAGGGGCATGGTAAATTCTCTTCAAGTCTTGTCTCTCGGGCTTGACTTTTAGGAGTATCGTATATTCACTTTGAGACTTGCTACTTAGGCTCAACTTCCAGAGGTATCGTAGCTTCTCATCAAGTCTTGCCTCCTGGGCTCGATTTCTATGGGCATGGATGAGGATCTCATCTACTGGATTCCCTCAAGGGGACTTTCCACAAAAAAATTATTCATGGGAAAATAAGAAAATTTCACTGAAATGACAATTTAAAGCAACATGAAAATTTGGAGTTTGTGAGCCAGTCTTTTACTGAAACAAGATAATTTGGAGTTTTATTTCTCATTTGATAATTCCGTTGATTCTCTTCTGGTTCCCCTCACCTTGATCTTTTAAGTAGCGACCCATGTGACCTTGGCGTATCAAACGTTTAATGTCTTCCTTTAATTGAGAACATCTTTTTGTCAAATGTCCTTTTGCACGGTAGAAATGACAATATTGAAAGTAGTCTCCACCATCGGGATTTCTTAATGGCCTTTGCTACTTGGCATTCGCTTCATTCTCAATCACCATCTGGACGTTGCACGTGACATGTTGAGTGGCATGTCTTCTTTTTCTAATTGTGGCTCACGATTTCCTTGCGATTCAAAAAATTTTCACTGTAAGATTTGATCGGTATCCCTGACATCTTGATTAGGGCTTGATTTGACACAGATTGAACCAATTTTAGTATCATTGGGTCTGTCTCGTCGAACCGGTCAGTTTGACTGTAATTTTGCTGAAGTGGGAGCTCTGGATGACTCTTATTTAAAGCTTGAATGTTTCTTGTTTAAAAGTTCGTCTCAAGATCCGTGTCATGCTTCGAGTTTCATGTCAAATGTTGGAAATTTGTTGATGAGGTATCAATACATATAAATTTGTTATGAAAAATAAAATATGGTAACATATAGTTTAGTTTTCTCATTAAACTTTTTTAAAATGCATCTTATTTTAATACTTAATACACATGTTATTGGAGTCATCATCTATATATATACCCTAAAGAAACACCCTTTCTTAAATCTTTTCAAACTTGCCTAAAATGACAGTTAACCATTTATATTTTTAGTTATGCGCATGGTTAGGTTGCTTCTCTAGCCAATATCAAAAGAGGATAACTCTAACATTCAAACATATACAATCATATTTATATCAATATATTATATATTTTTTTATTCATTTATTAAACATTCACATTAAAAATATATATATTCATCTTTATATCAATAATCTTATTTGTCTTTGCAAGCTATGATGAGTTATCTAAAATATATTTGAGAAGAAATTCACTCGTCCAAGTAAGTTAAATGTAAAAGATTAAAATTACATTATATATATATATATATATATATATATATATATATATATATATATATATATATATATATATATATATATATATATAGTTTTTAAACGATTGTTTGATGGCAGAACTGCCGACCACCTCTAATCGCTAACCCCGTCAGGTCTGGGAGCCGATACAATGTGTAAATAATTCGAGTACCTCAGGCTTAAGACGACACTGCACTACCAGGAGGTTCGAACCTCTGACTTGAGGGGACTTAAGATTTTCAAAATAGGCTGCTCTGACAATAAGTCATGAAATACGAACATAAAAATTACATTTTAGACATAAACATATAAGAGTTTAGGATTCATAAACGAATTAATATGTTAACGTGGTTAAAATTCTCAAGTATTCACTCATTAAAAAATGGAAATATTAAATCATTCATTTTAAAATTATTTTAAAATATAAAATTAATGATTCTAACTATTAATAATATTTACATTTATTTTATTCTTTTCATTAATTTATATTTGTAGTATTATATCATTTATCAAAAATGTTCATATATATATATATATATATATATATATATATATATATATATATATATATATATATATATATATATATATATACTTAAATAAATTGAGAATAATTGTACTTTGTCAATATATCTTATTTTAATGGGCGAACAGAATTAATTAAATATTTATTAATTCATATAAAAAATTCATTATTATTCTGATTAAGCCGGCTCCCTTCGCTGTTATTGTTAGGCTTCCACCAGCTAAATATTGAAGAAATTCAAGAATAATTAATGGAGGGGCGGCTTGAAGAGCCATTAATCCAGACTCTTCCAAACGAATGGACCGCGGGAGTGAGGAAGAGAGAGACAGCACGTAGGCATTGAAATCTTCCTTCCGGGTTCTTTCTGGCAGACCCTTCAAATGCGGAGATTTTATGGTTTTTGGCCTTCTCTCTGTTATGCCTCTCTCCTTTCACGAAGCAAAAGCTAAAACTTTTCTCCATTTTTTTTCGTTTTTAGTTCATAGAAGTTTGAAGCTTTGCTGAAACGGCATTGACTTGAAACATTGTTGAAACAAGGAATGGGAAGGGTTGCTTGCGGGAAGGATTTATGGTGAATCTCAGCCTAAAGGTTTGCTCTCCATTTGCTAATCTTCTTTTTTTCTTTTTTCTTTCAAAGTAGTAATCTTCCAACCTTCAAAATGAAGAGTTTGTGTGCTTGAGTTCAATTTCTATGGAAGTGATAAGAGGGCTCCTCATGAATTTATCTTCTTTTAAAGCAAAAATATTTCAGAAAATCTGATTTGATTGACATTTTTAATCGAATTCATTCAATGTTTTCTAACATGAGCTTATAATCTTCATGTTCTTATCATTGTAGGATTCTGTGTGAGGGGAGGAGGTTCTTCTTCCTTTTTGGTGTCCAAAATGAAGGGGATTTTCAAGGGTTTCAAGTTCATTTCTCAGATCTTTGGTGATTCTCGAATAAATTGAATCTTTTCAAAATCCTTCTGATTTTGCTTTATTTTATTCGGTTTTCTGCATAAAAATCTTCATAAATCTGTGTGTTTGTTCTTACCTTATTGCTATTATAGTTTTCAAAGAGCCTGAGATGGTAATTGGGTACCCAACGGATGTGAAACATGTAGCGCACATTGGATATAGTACCTCATCTAGTATTCCAAGCTGGGTAAGCCCAGAGAAATAAAATGAATGATTTACTCTTTTGTTGGTTGACATTTTCCTCTTTTTAAATTGCATCTTTTATGAGATGTTTTTCAGATGGCTGAATTTAATACAGCATCAGATTTTTCTTCTGGAGTTCTTGGGGAATCAAGGGGCCTTTCTTGGGCTTCTCATGGTATATTCTCTTCTTCTCTTCTTTCCCATAAATTTACTTGTGGAGTTGTAAATGATGAGCAGTTTGATTGTCTTCTAATTACCGTATGATTCTTCAGTATTTCTCAATTTATTGAAGCATATCCTAAAATTGTAATACATTAATTCCTCAATTCTTCTTTACATTTAGAATTATTTGATCTTGATTCGGAGAGATGTATCATCCCTCGACCAAACAATTTGGATTTGAGGTATCAACTTAGTAGAAATTTGTGAATGATTAGTATTTGAAGGAAAAACAATTAGGGATAGTTACATACATCACTTAAACGCTTGCTATCTACAATACTAGTTCTTGGGTGATTTTTGAACTACCGAATGGATGCATTTATGCGTGCCACAATCAAACCAATGTGAATTTGATAAAAATGAAAAATATGGGTTGGGGTTTTAGATAAATTTTAATATTGGAGTGAGGATTTGAAAAATGGATGAAAGCGGGTGCTAAATTTGTACATAGCAATGTTTCAAGTGATGTGTAATTGCCCCAAATTTTATATATTTTGTTTTAGGATAAGTAAATAGGCATACAATTAGACGGTGTTTGATTTTTTGAGAAGATAAACATACTCCTTGGTGTTCTTTTCTATTGTTTATTTAATTTTTTTTTCATTTTAATTATTTATCTTCTATATTTACCTGTTTTTTTCTATTGTTTATTTAATTATTTTATGGTTTTAATTATTTCTCTTCTATATTTTCCTGTTTTGTATCCTTATTTATACAAAATGTATTCTCTGATTCTCTTTTTTTAATTTATATATAGCTTGATAACGTAAAGTAAACTTTAGGCCCATTACTTCTTTTCAGTTAATGTGCTATTTCAATAGCCAATTAGTGTGCGACCTAAAAGTAGTCTGATCTCGTATAATTTGTCCACACAGATCTAGCCAATACTGACCTCTTTTCTTCATTTTGAGGATAAAAAGTGAAGTTATTCCACTCACATGTAGTAGCGGTCTATTTTTTCCCATGTTGTTTATGTTTCAGCCTTATTAATGGTCAAGAAAATGACAGCAAGTTTGGCCTCAAGTTTATTAAAAGGAAGATTTACATACGTACCACTCAGTTCTTATGTATTTACATATCTAACATCTAAACTTCAATTTTTATATACGTGCCATCTTACCTATAATTGAAAAGTTGTATTTCAATTTCTAGAAGTTAAAATAGTAATAGACTTTCAGTGTGAATAAATGTAAAAAAGAAACTTTAAGTGTCATATGCAAATACATGTGATTTGGGTGGAATGTTTGTAAATGCACCTTAAAAGTAAATAAAGGTGCCTTTTCCTTAGTCTACTGTAATGACTGCAGTGATGTGCGATGATTGTATTTCATTTGGGTTTAGGGTGCGTGGGGCAGATCTACTTTGCCAAACAACAATTTCAGTACACACCTCTTGTCTCATGAACCATATTAATTGCATGTTCAACTTTTTAAATAGCATTTATTTGAAATGGTGTTTTAAAATTTAATAATGACTTAGATTTGTCAAATTGCTTAGCAATTTCTTCAATTGAAGTGCCCATGCTTTTGTCAATCATATACATAAGGGTTACAAAATTTTGTTCATAGTTTTTTCCTTGAGAGCAATTTGATCCTTTTCCTTTTCAAAATTGCATATGTTGCTTTAATCTTATCATCCTAATGAACTATGTTATTATTTTTGTCGATTATCTTTATGTAGTTTATATTTTAAATTTTTTTATAGCCAAACTACCTTGTTTAGAGGCAGTGACATAAGTAGGGAATGGAATAATTTGGGGTGCTGATCTCCTTGATGTGGGCGTTGAAATGGTGGCAAAAAGAGTTTTGGGAATTGGGTTGTTGGTAACCCCCCCTTGAATACAACCCAACCCAATCATTGGTTGGGGCTAGGAGGTGTTTTCAAGGGTTGGGGGTGGGGCCAGACAAATAAATGATAACAAAATGCCTTAATGAGACTGGAATTTCAAATATATATATAACAAAAACAATATTTTTACTTTAGTAAAGTTAAAGCCTATGAAAGGTGGTCTAATAAGATTTCTACACCTTCATACTTTTTTCTTATTGAACGGTGAGACTTGAGACTAAGCTAAGGTTTAAAAAATTAGACTGCACCAACATATCTAACTCTTTAGATTGTGAACGAGGGCCTTAATTGGTTTGATTTATTGAAAAAAACTGGCCTAGCAGAGAAGTATGGAAAAATTCATTTGAACATGAATCATTTATACTTTTTAAGAATTAGTTAGTTCTCAGTATAGCTTAAAATTAAGTTCAAATGTAAGTGCAAATAATATTTTACTCGATTCAAACTATCTCTTGCTTTCTTGAAGTTCTTTAATTGACGAAGCATTGCTTCTTTGATTGGTGGAAGACTTTCAAGGTTTTGCTAGCAAAATATGGTAGTTCGCTCATTAAAATGTAATATTTTATTTTATTAAATATTAAATAATTAATTGCATTGTTATTATATATTATCTTGTTTAAATAATTCTTTTATATTCTATATTTATTACATCATCACAATCCTATCCCAAGTACTAGTTTAACCTTTGGATCTTGTACCCTACTTTTTTTTTTTTTTTTTGGTTTAATATCCGATTTGATAATTAAAACCTTGATTGGTCTTTAAGCTTCCACATGCCGAACACATATTGCCTTTGCAATAGTTTTCATTACTTCAAATTCATTACAGTATATACATTCATGCTCATTATTTTATTACCCATTCATCTTCTCTCTCTCTTTTTTTTTTTTTTTTTTTTTTATTAAAACATGAGATATGAGGAGCCGATCTGTGGAAGATGATAACACTTTTATTCGATGAAGTAGGTAAAAGAGATTTAGAAAGTGCGAGACAGACTGAAAATTACTATTCTCTTAAATTGCTCTTTTAGGAGTTAGAAAAGATAAGAGAAAAATGGAATCCACATTTAAATTTTATATTAATTTAGTTTTTGGCCGAGTTTTGCTGTAACTGTATGTGTAGGGGTTTTGTTATTCATTTTAGGAGTAAAGAAGGTGAATTCCACTAGTTGAGTTAGTCCTAAATGGAAAGCAACACTGAGAGAAGGTTGGAAGCAACACGTATGGTATACTCTTTTCTCTTAATTGTAAGAGTAACCCAAGGCTATAAAGCCGTGAAAAAATCACCCCACACTTTTGCAACAAAGGCACACAAAGAGATCTCATTGTTCTAGAGGGTGGGTGGCGTCCATGAAGATTGGCCAAGCAAGAGACATAAATTGCAGAAGCTTGTCAATAAATATTTGGGTGCGGCTTGATGTTGGTCGTCTTCTTTTGAATTAGGATCGGTGAACTCGCTTCTTTATAGGAGGTAGATGACCTGAAGGATATGCCTATGAGGATGGAGCCTACAAAGGTGGATCGATAACCATATTTGGTATTGAGTCGTGTTGGGAAGAGGTTTTGGGGATTCTTGCGGAGGAGAAGTTTTTGATTGGGAGTGTAACCAGTCTATCAGGTTATCATCCCCTAGTTTTGATAGTTTCTCTTGGCAAGGAAATGAAACAATGGAAAGGCTTTGCCTGATACACTCGTTTTCATGTTTTGTTGATTCAAAAGATGCTTATCATGTAATGGATGAGCATGTGTAGAGTTATTGTGACGTCAATATTAAATTTTCTGGTTAGATCGACACACTGCTATACTGTGTTGAATGGAAGAGCTTTTGTAGTTGAGGAGAATGTTTTCCTTTTTTAGGCCCACATGTTATTTTTGGTCCAAACAACTCTTACACCCCAACAATAGTTTTATATTTTTGTTTGACTTGGTAAGTAGGTATTAACACTACCATTGTTGGGTCCCAAGCCTCGGATGTGAAAAGTGGATGGTTGCGTTAGGTTGCAGACATCTAGCGTAAAATTTGTTAAAAATCATGACCTGAATGCTTTTAATCATTATGTAAATACTAGGGTAACCCTGGAAGCGACACGTTGTATGACCTGAATAAAACGAAAAATGTGCAAGTGTCGCTACACCGATGCCCGGGTGTGGTGTCAAATAAGCAAGGGTTCCCACATTACGGACGGATGCGGGTAAAGAAGTTAGACTATGAAACTAATATTAGAATATGATCTTGGAATATAGACACTCTTGGAATATAAACACTCTCACATGTAAATTAAAGGAATTAGTTGATATTATGCTTCATAGAAGAGATAAATATCTTGTGTATTCAAGAAACTAAATGGGTTGGAGAAAAAACTTAGGAGATTGATAACTTAGGTTTAATCATAAAATGTTTTATTGATAATATTTTAATGAAGTTTTGAAAATACGATCGACCTTAGTGATATTAATTTTGTTAATAATCATAAATTGTTTTTTTTTACCACCACATTAGTGAAAAAGAAGTTAAAGTGGCTTTAAAGAAAACCAAGGCAAATTATAGAGGAATTAAGTCGATGTGTCAAGCTTTAAAGTTATGGGAGAGGTAATTGAACATATGTTAACATGTATTACAAAGATTTCTCATAATCAATTTGATTTTATGTCTGACAAGTCTACTATGGAAGCTATACATTTGTTGAGAGGTTTGATGGAGAAGTTTAGAAAGAATAAGGAGGATTTACATATGGTTTTTATTGATTTAGAAAAAGCATACGATAAGGTTGCAAGAGATATCCTTTGGAGAGTTCTTGAGAAGAAAAGTGTTGATATGACTTATATTCAAGTCATTAAAGATATATATATATATTAGAGACGTTAATTGTGTTCGAACAGAAGGTGGATTGACATATTTTCTATTTCAGTTGGATTACATCAGGGATCATCTTAAAGCTCATATCCTTTTGCTTTAGTTATGGATACTCTTATTGAACACTTACAAGAGGATGTACCTTGGCGTTTGCTTTTTGCTGATGATATCCTTCTCTTAGATAAGACTAGAGAGAAAGCTTAGGAAAAACTTGAATTATAGATGTATACAATGGAGTCTAAAGGCTTCGTTTTAGTAGAATTAAAATTAAATACATGAAATATAATTTTAGTGGTAGTAGCTCTAGTGACAGAGTTGTAGCTATTGGTGATCAAATTATTAAAAGGTGTGAACGCTTTAGATATCTCAAGTCCATTGTTCAAAGTATGGTGATATAGAGGAGGATGTTATTAGTAGAATTCAAGTTGGTTGGCTGAAGTGGAGGAATGTTTCGGGCCTATTGTGTGATAGAAAAGTATCACTTAACTGAAAGAAAAATTTTATAAGATGATGGTGGGACCTACAATACTCTATTGTGCTAAATATTGGCCTTTAAAAGTAAAACATAAAACTAAGTTAAGTGTTGTCGAGATGAGAATAATTAGGTGGATGAGTGGCTTTACACGTAGAGAAAAAATGTGAAATGAATATATCTGTGATAGGGTTGGTGTAGCTCCAGTGGTGGACAAAATTAGAGAGTCTTCTTAGATGGTTTGGTCACATTAAACATCGACCATCTGATGATCCGATTAGAAAAGTAGATGTTTTGATTCGACTTATGTTAAGAAAGACAGGGGTAGATCTAGAAAGACTTGAGCATATTGTATAAAAAATAATCTTAATTTATTAGAATTAAATGAAAATATGACACTCAATAGGATGCAATGGAGAAAAAAGATTCATGTAGCTGACCCCACTTAGTACAATAAGGCTTGTTGTTGTAATATTTTCAGCTTTTGGTAAATGTTCCTCAAGTTCCCCCTTTTGGCATGACATAGAGCTATAGGCAATCTTAATTGACTTTTAAATCTTGGGTTATCAAAATCTAACATAATTTAAACTACAAATACTTAAAAAGGAATCAAAGATTTATTGTTGCAATTGAATTTTATTCGTGAAGAATTTTTCACATCAAATCCTTTAAAGAATTTAACAATAACTATATAATTTTGATTCTTAGATTTTTTGATTTGAAATCAACATAGCTTAAAGATTCTTTCATAGCAAGAGGAAGAGGTATGGAAGAAAAGCATTGAGATTTGGCTTCAGATTTTCCCACTTAAAGGTCAAAAAACAAAATCTTCTCTCTGTTGAGCCTGACTCCTTTGCTCCGATGCTGCGCATGTTATTTCTCCGCCTTCATTTTACCTCTCTCACTCTCTTCCTCTATCACGCTGCTAATAGAATGAGGGATAAGAGCCCTTGGTTAATACTCATGGGCGGCATTCAATTTGCTCGAGCTACACCTGTTGTGGAGGTGTCATTAGCGATAAATGATTAAAAAAAATTTTTATGTCTTTAATTGGGATTTGGATATAACCTTTTAGGTATTGTTAATTAATGTATTTTATTCTTAAGTATTGTTTATTGTTAGTATTAGTTAACTATTTTTAATTTATTTAATTATTATAAAAATTAATATTATTACAATCTCCTCTTCTCATAAAATATTCCTTCTTAAAATTTATGAAATTTAAATACGAGCATATAATCAATACCTCAATTAAACAATTGTAGATAACATTCTCTAATATCTATTTTTTTTTCCAATTAGCATTTCCTTTTGTCTCATGCTTTCATAATAAACGGATAAAATAAATCTCTCAACTTTTGAGCTGATTCATGTCATAGTTATGATTCTTTATGTTCTTTCACAATTGTGAGGTAAGGTTGGATGTGTATAATACACAGATAAAATAAATCTCTCAACTTTTGAGCTGATTCATATCATAGTTATGATTCTTTCTATTCTTTCACAAATGTGAGGTAAGGTTGGATGTGTATAAGATTTCTGACAAGTTTGTTAACCGCATCAATGTTATATTTCTAAAATGAGGAAATATGAAACATATTATGTAGTCGATACATATATTTTGATAGGGCAAGACTATACTCCAAAATCTTTTGTACACTATTACATCATAGGCTCAACTTTCCAGATTTTTCAAATTGTTTAACACCCTTCATAGGACTGAGCTTAAGAAAATATTCTCGATCTTAAATTTCATTGATCAACATTTAGCATCATAATGTTTTTTCTGTTTGTCTTGAATTGTCCTCAATCTATCACGAATTAATCAAATTTTCTCGCTGGTTTCATCTTCGAACTCCAATTACCTTCGTTTCACCAAATTTTGCCTAGCATTGTGGTGTTATGTACTTTTCCATAAAGGCCTCATTAGCAGTCATGCCATTACTGGTCTGAAAACTATTACTATAGGTTAATTCTAAAGGGTATGTGCATTTACCTAATTTTTACCAAAATCAAGCACACAGTTTAATTAAATATTATAATATTTTGTTTTTTCTTTTTATTGATAATTTATTTTGGGATGAATTGTTGTATGGAAAGTTATTTGTTTACCTAAATCTTGAACTTTTCTCCACAATATAGATATAAATTTTATTGTCTTGTTCTGAAATTATTGACTTTGGGACTCCATGCAATTGCGCATTTTCATTTACATAAATTTTTGTCAACTTATCCACAAAATCAATCTATTTGATAGGTAATAAATATGCAGATATTGTCACGCGATCAATAATCACTCGTAATCGCAACCCGGCTTTGATCATGGTAGTCCAATCACGAAATTCATAGCAATGCCTTCTTACTTCCATTCTGGGATAGACAACAATTATAGTAGTATCTTACTAAGCTTTCGATGCTTAGCTTTCATCATCTGACAAGTAGGACATCTTGCCACAAATTTTGCTACATTACGCTTCAACCTAGTATAAAATAATCCTTTGAGCTCTTGATGTATTCTATTGCTTCTTGTATGTATTGTGTATCCTGAATAATATACTTCATGTAAAATTTTCTTTTGGAAATTATTAACAATAGGAATGCAATACATTTATCAATTTTTCGTCGTCAATCTCATCCTTCTCCATTTTACATGCATGCACGCGGTCTAAAATTTTCTAAAACTCAACATCCTGTGATAATGTATCTCATATTTTATCCTTCAAAGTTAACCGAATTGGCGTTTAATTTAATAATACAAAACTTTTACTATTTGGTGTCACTACTGATAATTGCAAACGTTTTATATTTTTAATTAGCTGCTCTTGTTTTGAAATTACTTAATTTTCCGTACAACCCATCTTTCTATTTAAGCCATTTGCAATTACATTTGCTTTCCTTAGATGGTATTATATATCAAAATAATAGACTTTAATAAGCTTAATTGATTTTCTTTGCCTTGAATTCAGTTCATTGTGTTGAAATATATTTTAATCTTTGATGATCCGTGACCACTTCACACCTTACTTTATACAGTTAATACATCCATATCTTTAAAACAATTACAACAGTTGCTAATTCCAAGTCTTGCGTAGGCTATTTTTTCTTTTGATTCTTTAATTGTCTAGAAGCAAGCAGATATCTTCCCATGTTGCATAGGAATAAATGCAAGTCCTCTTAAGAAACATCATTACAAATCTTCAATTCTTTTGTTCTTGAGGAAGTCATTATTATTGAGTGTATCATTTAGCATGTACTTCTAAAAATTGTCACAATAATATCCACTCGAAATTTTACCTTCTTTTAAGTCAATCTAAACAAAATCATAACAGGCTAAGAAAAACCCTCGACAAATCTCTTGTAATAATTTGTTAGACCTATAAAATTGCTGATTTCTGTGAGAGTAGTTGGTCTAAGCCAATCAGCTATAGCTCTAACCTTTTTTCGATCTACTAAAATATACGCACTATTGATCACATATGCATCAGCTTTTTTGGATCAAGAGCGCCAATTGGGCACTTGAGCTCCCATGGCCGGTGCCTATGCGCCGACATTCCTATGCTTGGGTTGCTTTGTCTCCACACAACCACCCAACAATCTCCCACTTGGAGACGATAACACCAAGCACCAATCCTGTGTACCAACATCTCCATCAGAATCACCTTCATAGTCACGTACCGTGGTGTGGCTCACCCCTGGTCTCAACCTTCATAAAACCCAACTGAAGCCCAAAACAGATTCAGTTTTTTAGCAATTAATACCTTTGTCAACATATTCACAGGATTTTTAACAGTATGTTAAATTTCCAGAAATAACTACCAATCTTCTATAAGAGAATGAATGTAATGTTAGCACAGTCGAATGTGTTTCGTCCTGACATAAAAAAGCGTTCTTAGCAAAATGAATCACACTCATATTGTCACTATAGAGATTTTCAATCCCCTGCTTCTTGCTCAATTCTGCTATGAAGTTTTTTTAGTTAAATCATCTCCTTGCTAGCCTCGATGATAGCAATATATTCGATCTTCGTAGTTGAAAGTGCAAAATATTATGTAATCTAGAAACCCAACTCACTAATGTGTTCCCCAATATGAAGATATATTCTGTTGTACTTCTCCTGCTATCCACATCTCTTGTCAGATCTGAATCTAAAAATCCCTGCATTTCAATAACAAAGTGCATTCTTCATCTCAAATACCTGAAAATCCAATTTATCGCCTCTTAATGATGTTTTTCTGGATTGCATATGTACCTGCTGACCACTCCCGCTATATATGCAATGCCTGGTACAAATCATCACATACATCAAACTTCCAACTGCTGATGCATACGGAGTTCTCTTCATCTATGCTTGCTTTACTTCAGAGTTTGACGATAGTTCCTTAGATAGTTTGAAGTGACTATTTAAGGGAGTGCTAACTAGTTTCGCCTCACTTATGTTGGACTTCTGTAGGATCTTTTCAACATACTTTGCCTGAGACAACATTAGTGTTCCTACACTCTCATCTCTGTTGATTCTCATTCCGAGGATCTTCCTGGTTGAACCTAAATCTTTCAACTTTAACTCACTTGATAACTGTTTCTTCAAGTCCCAAATTTTCTCCATATCTGCCCCTGAAATCAACATGGCATCCACGTACAAAAGAAGCAAAATATAATAGTTACTGAAATGTTTGATTAAACAATAATTGTCTGCCTGACACTTCATGTACCCATTGTCTGATATGAACCTGTCAAACCTTGTGTACCGCTATCTCGGAACTTGCTTTAAGCCATAGAGACTTTTTCCAATCTGCAGACGAATCCTTCCTTGCCTGGAACCTTGTAACCTTGTGGTTGCACCATGTGTAGTTCTTTCTCATATCTCCATGTTAGAAAGTTGTTTTACATTCATCTGCTCCATATATAGATCTTCTACTGCTACCAGGCTCAACACAACCCTGACAGTAGTCATCTTCACCACTGGGGAGAAGATCGCTGTGTAATTCACTCGTTCCTTCTGCTGGAAACCCTTCACAACAAGCCTTTCCTCGTAGCACCATCTATTTTCTCTTTCAACTTGTAGGCCCACTTATTGTATAGTGCTTTTTTTTTTTCATTTGGTAGTACTATCAAATACCAAGTCTGATCTGACTCCAAATATTTTGTTTCTTCATCCATGGCAAGCTCTCACTCCCGTGAATCTTCAACTTGAGTTGTTTTACTCTGTTGGAGTAGGAGGATTTTTAGCCATAGAAAGCCTAAACGTTGGGCAATAACTCGAGGAAAAAAGATGCTAACTCCATCTATTGACTTGATGAGAAACTTTATTGAACTTGTTCATACAGCCTTGCAAGGACTCAGCTTTCTTTTACTTGATGCAAAATAATGACAAAGGTCTTACAGGGCCTCCTCAAAGCTATGAATTGGGACAAAAGATGGGAAAATTCCTCAAAGGTGCTTATGGTGGAGGCTCCCACATCATTGATAATGCTTATAAAAAATAAATATTTAATGGTGTTAGAGATGTTGTTCAATGAGATCACATTACAAGGAAGATGAAATGGTATGAAGGATCACTGACATCTTGAGTAGAGTTGTTTTGAACTTGATCGGATAACTTTATCAAGAGGAGATTAGGTATTACCCACAACATTAGCTTTCCACTGGTTTTATGGACAAGAAATTGATAGTTGTATGAAACTTGTATAGCATTAGCAGTACTAGTGCTTTGCTGACTAAGATTATCAAGCGAGTATTTTAGTAGTCTTTTATAACAAAAATGCTCCCTGAAGGATCCGTTAGATGAGGAGGAATGACCAAGGCTCAAAATTATGGTTGTTGCAATTATCTTATGTCGTGGTTCTTTTTCACAAAAAGAAATAACTGATGTTTCTGACATATGGCATCAAAATAAGTAAGACTGCTGTCTCATTTACTCTAGAAAGTAGGGATAAAAATGTGCTTTAGAGGTTTAGAAGGGGATGTTATCGGAAAGATTGGAAACTACTATTCTTGGTAAGTCACTCCACGAAGAGGCTGATGAGAATAGTTAGATAAGAAATATGGAAGTCACACAAAGACTTGTATGGTGTTGCGGTTAATACTATAAAATCTAAAAGTACAGTGTAATAATTTGTATTTTATGAGTATATATGATTGGATACTACATATACAACCTTTGCCTACTTTAAGGCATGCAGTGGAGTTTTGTTATTTTTTAGAGGTTTGCAGAAGGGGAATTTCACTGGGTTGAGTTTCATCGGAAGACCATAAAGTAAAAAAGAATTTATAGTAAGCATAATGAGAAAAAACAGCTCCAAAAGATTTACAGCAGATTAAAAGGAAGAAGGGAATGAACTCGGAGGGACAATGAGACGACTGGAAGCAGCAAGTGCAGTCCAGGTCGGGTCAACTGCTAATATGGAAAATTATTCCATACGGAGCGAGTAGGTATCGCTCCATGCGGAGGCAAATAGGATCGCGCCAAGTATGCAGTTCGCGGATCCAAAAATACCCACAAATACTCCCAAATACTCACCCAGTAACCACCGCGCATTGTTGTCCAAGACTCGCCAAGAACCATCCAAGACTTCTCCAAGAACCACCTCCGCGATCCTTTAGTCACCGTACTGGAATACTCGCGGTACCCATCCATACCCCCTGAAATACCTTGCGGTACCTTTCGATACCTTGTTGTGGCAAAGTTTTTCTTGCCTCTAGGTTATTGTTATTGTTATGGTTTTCTGTTTTTTTAGGCCGTGTAGTCTCATGAATGTATTAGATATTTTTAAATAAAGTGTCTGTATTAATATATATATATATATATATATATATGCAAATATAAAAGAATTGTGTGCTATGTATGTAAATGTAAATGAAACACAGGACGATCCATATATATGTAAATGCCCTTTGTGAGAATATTTACATATTTAATACACGTCTACTCGTATTTACATACATATCTCATATCTAAACTTTAATATTTACAAGTAATAGCTTTTAGATGTTCTAATGTTATATATAAGAAATAAATATTTCACTTTCGAAAATAATCGCTAGATTTGATTTGCCATGAGTGCAAATATGAAATTTTAAGTGTGAGAGATGTAAAAACATAAGAATTAAAAGATTTACCGGGAGACAGGTTCAAGGTATTCCCGCGGGGTATGGATGGGTACCGCAAGGTACTGGAGCGGTGACTAAAGGATCGCGGAGGTGGTTATTGGAGAGTACTGGATAGTTGCTGGCGGGTACTGGACAATAAGACGCGGTGGTTACTGGGTGGGTATTTGTGAGTATTAGTGGGTATTTTTGGATCCGCGAACTGCATACTTGGCGCGATCCTATTTGCCTCCGCATGGAGCGATACCTACTCGCTCCGTATGGAATAATTTTCCCATTAATATCACTGCTCCTTGAGAGCAAAAAAGTTCTTCTCATTTAAAATGGGCAATATTTAAATACACGTGGAGTTATCTCTAGTTATGTTGGCCTTTTATGTAGTTTTAGATTAATGGTGATATATTGAGTTTAGTGTGGAAATTTTGAATTTTTAAGGTTTTATCATTGCTTCTTGTTGAATTTGAGATGCTTTGATTTTATTTGGATCATATTATATCTTCAGGATGCACAATCAGATTGTCTTGCATTGTTTACAATTTTATAGTATTTATTGCTTTAATTGCACCTCTTTGAATTTTCTTAAACCCAGCAGCTTTTCTTCTATCCCTGCGTTCTCCTTCTTCTATCTTAAGAATTGAAGAACCAAATAGTTATTGGCTGATTTTAATTTCAACAAATTTTGCCGTTGCAGAATTTGATCAACCTAATGAATTCCAATTATCCCCTGGAAAGTTTTCAGACAAATCATGTCCTGAAACTGAGAAGGTCCCTAAAAAGAAGAGAAAGAAGACTAGATTTGCATCATCATTTTCTTCATCAATAAGAACCGAACAAGCTCAGAGTGTAATGGCATAAGGATCTATCCATGCATGCAACTGAGTCTTGAAGCTCAAATCTTCAGTAAGATTTGCCTTTGTCAATTAAGGTTGAAGCAAATGGAGAAGAAGAAAGAGAGCGTTACACGAAGATTTGATTTGCTTTCTTCCATTATTGAAGCAAGAGCTATTCTGGTTATTGTTTTAAGTGTTTTTATAAATATGACTATCTGTATTTATTTTCTTGGTTTTGTGCCAAGTTTAACTGGAAATTTGTTTGCTGTGAAAGTTATTTAAATGGCATTCTTCTTGTTTTAGTGAAGTTTATATTTTATGGGATGGTGAAATCCATAATGTATTTTATTATATTTCTGTTCATCCCTGTAAGTAACTTAAACGTATTAATTAGTTGCATGTAAAATTTATGAAACGTGTAAAAGCAATGAACTTTATAGCAATCAACTGAGGCTAGACTAGTTTTTTTTAAACTAAACTAGTTTAGTCTCATCATAAAAGAAATATGGGAAGCCCTTTCACCAGTATTTGATTTGGTCTTCTAAGTTGAAATTTGTTTCGGGCCTCTCTGCCTCTAAACCTTAATTGCTTTAAAAACTGTGCTAAAAAGGGATGCATTTGAATATCTGATATAACTAACCCAAACTCCTTGAAAAATAAACGGTTTGGAGGGGAAACATGGTTTCCTAACTACTGAAATCCATTTAGTGAAGTTTAATTCTGCTTGCATATAAGCCAGAATACAACTAAAAAAAAAAAAAGAATTTTAAATATGTATCACGAAATTCTTTTGTATTTATATATTTTACAACTAAAATATTGACTGGAAATTTGCTCGAAAAAATTTGATCTAAAGTTTAGCTCATTGTTCGGCTCATTTATTTCGATCCGATCTCGTTTTGAGCCAAAATTTTAATTGATTTTCAAGCGATTGATGATCTTCGAGCTAAACTTAACAACTTACCAATTGTCATCTTGAACTTTCTATTATATGTTCAATAGAATTCAGGTCACAAATACTAGATGTCACAAATTCTAGCAAAAAACTAGATGTGTCTCGACCTATAAATGAAATTAAACGAACAAAGTCCTATTGACCCGAAATTCAATAGTACACTATTGATGATTTGCTTTTCTCAATATGTTTAAATTTTCTAAATGATTTAGGCCAAAAAGTCAAGTTACAAAGCATTTAGGTAAACAGCACAAATCATATTGCCAAATTCTCAAGTTTAAAAAACTGTAAAAGATAACCTCAATAGAGTTTATTCTCCCAGCTGAGGGCAAAGAGGAACCAAATAAGATTCTCTGCTTGAACTACTCAAACAAAGATATACTGCCTATGACTTTAACACTCTCCCAAGAATAAATTATTTGGCCAAAAATCATTTTCACTATTTAAACATGGTTTACATGAGATAATCATGTAATTAATCAAAATAAATCTACTCATAAATCTCCTTAAATAAAATTAATTATTCTACTAATAAACCGACATACAAGGTATGAATATTCACATTACACCAAGCAAAGCATAACTTTCATGAAAATTAAAATAATATTCTCCTCAAAGAGGCCTATAAATTACACATGAGATCAACATTCTATTCTCAGGAGCCACAACTGAAAAGTCTTTACTTCAAAAGATTATAAGAAAAATGTCTAACTTGAATGGCTTATTGTTGTTAAGCCTTACTCCATTTTTGGCTTTGGCTGGGGCTACTCAGCACAAAGTTGGTGGGTCAATGGGGTGGACTGTACCGACCGACCCGAATTCAATGCCTTATAATCAATGGGCCGAGAGAAACCGGTTTCAGATCGGCGATACGTTATGTGAGTCAATAAATTGTCTATGATTAGTCTTACTTTTATGCCAGGATAGGTGTTTTGAGCATAGGAGAAGATTTGCTTTGTTAACTAGTTTTTAACCATGCTCTTATTTTAAAAATAGAGGTGAATAATATGTAGAGGTGTTGCACTAAAATGTGGACCAGATCACATACCTTATATCACACACCTTAAGCAATTCTTTTCTAACTCTTGTACTCTTCAATGATACATAGTGTTTGTGTACCAACCTGATCAAGACTCAGTTCTCCAAGTGGACCAGATGGCTTACAAAAATTGCAACACCTCATCATACATAGCCAAATTTGATGATGGCAATACTGTCTTCACCTTGAACACGTCTGGTCCCTTCTACTTCATCAGCGGAGATGAAAATCGTTGCATCAGGAATGAATCATTAATCGTCGTAGTCATGGCAGATAGAAGCAGGCCATTAGCCTCTCCTCCTCCACCACCATCACCGGAATCTCTCACTCCTCCTTCACCGACGGAAGGGACACCAGCTCCTCCTCCTGAAGTTGCAGCTTCTACTCCTCCCCCTTCTCCTCCTCCTAGTGCAGCATCCATGAAGTTGGTAAGCTACTTTGGCTTAGTTGGAGGTGGAGTTGGGTTATTGCTATTTGTTTTGTGAAGAGTTTGAGAGTGTGGGAATTGGGATTTTGGTGTGGAATAAATATGTTTGAATTTTCATTTGTATAGCGTGAATAAAGGTCATGTGTCTCAAATGTTTTATGGAAAATTATGATATAATAAAAAAGATATTTATTTTTATTTTTTTTAATATGCAATTAGAAAAATAACATTATTGTTGTGAGTTAGCACCTTTCAATTTTTAAAATAAAGTATTCATTAAAATTGATGCGGCTTTTAGAAAGATTTTGGATGATCAAACACATATTTTAATAATAATCTGCTGGTATGCTAGGCCTTTTAGGCAATTGCAGATTTATTGGATAATCATCGATAAGTCAGATGCAGTGGCGATTATAAATTTTTAGATTTTTGAAAAAACCAGACCAACCAAAAAGCTGTCACCGCACCAAGATAGGTGCGGTGTAAAAACACTGTTTTCAGCATTTTGAAAACTCATAAGCTGTCAAAACGTAGTTTACCCAAATAGGTCTGGTGCGGTTTCAAAACTCCAACGCACCAAATAAGCTGCCCCAAACAGGCTCTTGATTCTTAAATCTCAAAGCACCAAAGAATTTGGGTTTAAATCTAAAGAGTTGATTTGGAAATCATATAAATTTTATTAATATTATTAATAAAATTTATAGTTAAGAAAGTGTAGATAAATGAGACATGTCAATAATACCAAAAACATGTGGATTTGAGTCCAAATGATCTAAGATCAAATACTAAATTGTGCGCTCTCATACTCTCCAAAACTTATAAATTTATTATGGCAACAAGTATCAAGATGAATCAATTATAACTACACAATGACAACACAATTATGAATAAAAAAACTATAAAATAATTCCTTGATTTTGGTGAAAGATTAAAATCTCTACTCAATAAATTTATAAATAAATTATGCTTTTACACATTTTGGAAATAATTCTCAGCAGAAAAAAAAAGATTTGGTTTCCTAGAGAATTTATAACTTTGTCTATTATTCTTAGCCATAGACCATAGACTAATAACAATGCCCAATTCTTAGCCAACTTCTGAAATTATAATCATTTGAAGCCCATTATTGGTTATCAATCAATGCTTGTATTCTTAGTTGCTTTTCTCCCATCCTATTAAGAAAAAGCCCAAGTAGAGTGTGTACTTTCGTAAAACTTATGACATTTTATATTGATTGTCACCTAAAGCCTATTAATGACCAAGCAACCAATTGCTCGGTATAATCCATTGCTCAATATTCCCCATAAAATATTATCAAAACTTAATAATGATTGACCTCCTTTTTTCAACCACCACTTTTTTATTGTCATTCAATGATTGTCAAATAATGAGGCCTACTAGACATTAATTTTTAAAGGTCATATTTTCGGTCACAAGAAAGGTTGCAACCAAGTCAAGCCAAGCTGAGTATGTCGTCGAATAAAGAGTTTAAATATATTATAAATTTTTCATGTTCGACTCGGACTTGAGCTTAACTTTTATGTAAATGTTCTTACTTGGCTTATTTTAATTGGTTAATAACCAAGCTAAATATCAGAATGGTGAAGAAAAGATGACACTTCAATGCATTGGTGATTCTCAGTAGACAAGCAGTCGACTCAAATAAGGCTATGTGGTCGGTTGAATTGATTTTGCAATTATAGGACTCCAATGTCGGGATCTTGAACCTCACTGAGACTCGTTTTTAGAGATTTGACGAGAGAACACATTCTCTAGTTTTTAGGGCGCTTTTATATACCCGAACCGATGTCTAACGATCAATATCGATTCAGCACTGTCAATGTACTAGGAGTCTCCTCTTTTTAAGACTAAAAGGGCTCTTCAATCATTGGACGCCGGCCCTTTCTCTTCGGGATGATGCTTCCTTACCCGAGCCAGTGCCTCTCAAATGGCATCCAACATTTATTCATTTAACTACTAGATTTGTTGATATACAAACTCTATTGTGCACTCCATATTACTAGTGTCTCTGTTATGGGTTTCTTTTCAGCATTTTGTTCTTCTTCTTATACGCTGCATGATCTATGCTCACCGCACCATTTAGGATGTTGAATTTTTTTTTACCCACGGGTCACACCCCAAGGAATAGTGCATAAAAAATGTGTGTGTGAGAGAGGGAGAGAGAGAGAGAGGAGTGAATAGTAATATATCTTGTATATCATATTTATTCATAAAATGTTCTATTTACTTATAATGAAGAGTTTACAATATAGTGATGTTACATTTCTACCCCTGCTTTAATGGATATTTTGGGTATTTTACATATATGAGTCTATCGCTTGGTTGCTGTCTGGCTCGGTTGGCTGGGTTAGTATGATTTTGGCTCATTAAGGCTATTATGGTTTCCTAGGCTGACCCGTTGTTGTCGTTCAGCTTAGCTTGATCAACTTCGAGTTGACACGAAGCTATGATTTTCAATTCATGGATCTAGTTTGTCTGTTGACTCTCAATCTCTAGATGAGGAGCTCATGTTGGTGGGACGAGAATAGCCTATCGTACAAAAGGTGAATCATCGTAAACCAATAAGTAGCATGTTCCTTGATGAGGAGAGCATGTGGGATGAATAAAAGACTATTGTATTGCCAATTCTTAGCCTCAGATGGGAGACTTGGGGGTGTCCTTGAGATAGTTGTCGATAATGAGGAACTGGATTCTTTCCTCATGTCAGATTTACTTGAAGATGGTTGATACTTTCTTTTAGATTTCTTATAGTGGTAAGCTCAGATGGTTATTCGTACTTTTTTTAGTTTGATTGGTTCGGTTCTGGATTGTTCGTCGTGCTCTTTATTTTTTCCTGGCTCAGTCAATCTTCAGCTTTGGCTCGGATGGCTATGTCTGATTGGATAGATAGAACTCCTGATCTTCTGTGGTGGGCTCACATTTGTTGTACTTTCTCTCTTATGGACCGTTGGATCTCTCTGGATCCGTGCAAGCACATTTTCTTATCTGTGCGCATGTGTGTATACATTGATTAATTAATATTGATTAAGTAATAATTAAATTAATTAATTATTAATAAAAATTATTAAAATAATTAATTATAAAATAGTTCAACGTAAATTTATATATTATAATTTGTTTAGAATATATTTATTAAATATTAATTATTAATCAATGAAATTCATTAAAATCAACAAATAAAAATTAATTAAATCTTAAACCCTACTCTTCTACATTCAAACCTCACTCCTATCTCATTTCACCTCAAATATCTCCAATCTCATGTCTGAAATCCTCATTTCGCAATTGTTAGTATTTATTTATATTATTTGATTATAAAAATGCTTACATGCAATATATATATATATATATATATATATATATATATATATATATATATATATATATATATATATATATATATATGTTCTCTTATTTAATTTACATAAAAGATACTAATTCAAAATTTATTCAGTCGTCTATTTATTTACATTTGAAAAATAATTTAATGAAAACTTCATATGAAAGCCAAATACTCTTTGAATTTTTAGCATATTTTTCTCATTTATTTGACATAAACAAATCAAGTATAGATCAAATTCAAGTATTGAAAATTTTAAACAAGTAAATCTTGAGCATCTTGTGAAAGCTCGACACAAGCTCAAGCCCAAACATAAATGACTTATAACATTATCATGCCAAATCCACGTTGAGCTCAGAAGGTTCCATAAAGTGCACCGAGCGGCAGTCATATTGAGGAATTTACATACATAGCACCCAATTATTATGCATTTACATATTTCACCCTCAAACTCTGATTTTTACAGCTAAAGTATCTTTCTCTGTGTATGAAAAAATGGATTTACACAAGTAAAGATGCTTAGGAAGTAAATCAAAGTTGGGAGATTTATAAATACAAAAAAATTGGGGTGCTATGAACGTAAATTTACATTTCTTTCAAAATATCTCAATGAATTGGTAAAACTTGTAAGATTGGAATAAAAAATAAAAAAATTTCAAAGAACTATTTTTAGATTAAATTCTATTTTTAGCACAGTTTGTTCTTTTTAATATATTCTAGCATCTGTGAGTGACAAGTAGATCGGTGATATGCTCAGGGTCATTCAAGTAGAATTCATAGTTTATTTTGAATGTCGGGAGCAATTTTTTGTGATTTGCTCGAAAAATTGTAGAGTAATTATGGTTTGCATGGATTGTACCAATTTACAACTAAGGATGTACTGGCTATTATATAATATATTATGTCACACAATGAGTTCATCCGTGTTGCTTTTGAGCGATTCCAGTATTTTACAAAGATGATTAACATATATTTTGATATCCAGGTTAACTCTTTGGTTAGATCGTCAAACAACATTGTGAACCTCATAGATCCTACTTTTATGCATACACCAAGAGAAATTCATTTTACAATATAGGATACATGTCGTTCTTCAGGATATTGATATTTCTTTTTGTTTTGCATCTATGTTTTACCGAAAAAAGTTATTCTAATGAATATTTTAAATAAGATTGTATAGGAGTAATTAAAGACGCACTTGTCGATGCATTTGTTGCCAATGATGATAATATTACATATATCAAATGTTTTGAATCTGCAACATAGAATATCTTAGCATTTTGTGACTAATATATCTTACATTTTTAAAGGTTGAATGGGAAGATAGTGCTCGTGATAGTTGTATATTCAAATTTGTTACCCGGCAACGTGAATACAAATATTCAACACCTTCTCCAGCTTGGTATGTTCATGATTGTATATGAAGCATTTAATTTGAGGATACATAGTAATGATATTATTATTCAGAAAAATATTATCTTATCGATTTTGGATATCCATTGCAATGAGGTTTCTTAAAGTTCTTCTCTGATACAATATACCAGCTTCCTGAATTAGAGCACAACAATCAAGTGATTAGCGAATGAAATGAATTGTTCAATAAAAGACACTCATTAATACATAGTGTTATTGAGAGAGACTTTAGCATATTAAGCGTATGGAAGAGGAATGGTGTTCTTCCGAGGTTTTCCAACATATTTCTTAAAAAACAGGTAAAGTTAATTGTTGCAACGGCAATGCTGCATAATTTTATTCTTCCAGCTCCATCATGGGATTTTTTTGATTTCAGGCTCTTAGATGAAGATCTAACATGCAAACATCAGGCACGACAATCATTACCGGAGGGAGACATTTGTGCGAATGAATTCAACAAATTCTGAGGGGAGGAGGTTCCGAAGATGATCCACTTAAGAGAAGAGATTATCGATGATTAGTGAACTCATTGAGTATATTTAATTAATATTTCGTATTGTCTTTTGGTTGATGTTTACAATTCCATATGCATTGAAAATTGGTTGATGTCTATTTTCTCTTCATCTTTTAATATGTTAATTTTCAATATTATAATGTTACAGATGCATATTTTTTTCTTATATACATTTTTTTCTAATAATGAAATCAAATATTTATTTTATTATTCTATTGCATAATTAATCTAATTTATTAATTAAAAGCATAATATATTATAATATTAGGAAAAATGAGTTAATCGTTATCAAGTACTTCAAGAGCTCTGTACTATTATTGTTTTACACAGTGTTTTAAATACACATCAAAAAGAGAAAACGGCTATGAGATAGAGATTTTATTGTTATCCCAAAAACTGGATAAGTGAATATTGTAGGTATTTAAGATTGACGGGCGATATAAATGATTTCACTATTGATAGTGACCAAGTAAGTCATGAGAGATACTATGGATAAAAATTACCTTGAAGTCTTGATCATCCAAACATGAAGTCGAATGTCATTAAAACATTACTGATTATTTTGTTTTAGTTTTCATTGTGATATTATGCGTGAAATGATGACTTCAAACTGATGTAATAGAAAATTTTGAACTCTTGAAGTGTTTTCTGTCATGTTAATGTTATTTTTGTTAATCTCCACCAATTATTTTGAATGTTATATAGTCATTCAACTAATTTACAATAAATATAAGAGCAAATTTATCTTTTTCTTCATAAATAACTTCAGCATAAGACAGCATCTTGAAGCTGCTTCTCCAAATAGCCAATCCTAATGCACCCTAACTGCTCTGATCGCTTAGCTTTTGATTTTAGTTAAGACATGCGACAACAGTCCCTCAGAATATTAAGCGCACTTACCTGAAGAACGCCAAATTCTGATACATTTGCCTGCATAACACTCCAGCAAAGCGCCAAGTGGAGCCGCCGGTGCAAGATTTTTGCAAAAAAATTCACAGTTTTTTACATATATAACCCCCAAATTCTTGTGTATTTGACATATCTATTATCAAAAATATCATATCAAAGATATCATTCTCTAAACTTTTCGATAGTTTTATTTAACTATATACTTATTTAGAGCTAAATTATTTATGTTTGACTTGCTTGCTTAATAAATGAATCAAACACGAACTATTTAACGAGTTATGTATGAGTTGTTCGCGAATAATGAGCTTCTGACAGCACCACACAAGTTCAACTGTAAACTGAATTCCAAGCAAAAAAATTAGTACATATTGAATTAAAAAAATCATACTAAAATTTAAAATTTCATTTCTATTTTATGGAATAAGGAACTTATTTGTGGTGGAATTTTCATAGTGAAGACAAATAATTTAATTATGTAAAGTCTCTTTCCTACAAGAGACACGTTACATCCTAGAGAGTAATTCCCACATTGTCATGGCCCATTCTATCCCATCCTCAAATAATGGACAATTCATTCTATGTCAAAGTTTTATCCCCATATATATATATATATATATATATATATATATATTTTGTTCCATCTTATATATTTAAAAAATAAATAAATGAAATTAATAATCTACTGAATAGTATCCTTCAAGCTAAATAAATAAATAAATGATAAAAAAAAAATAATTTCTTACAGAAATGCATATGCATACAACTTTCCAATGCATAGTTTAGCTGTTATAAATAAAAATATGAAATTTTAAATAATAGAAATGTAAATACAAAATAATTGAGGGATATTTAGGTAAGATTTGAGTTTGGGGCTGCTTTTTAGCTGCTCTCCATTTTGAAAGCACAATGGGTGTGTTTGGGAGCCCGTTAATTTGTTGGGTTCAAAATTGAAATTTTGCGAATGGTGGATTGGGCCTCGGTTCCGCGAAAGAGACTGCGGTGCGGTTGGAAAAGACTTCACTTTTGTTGATCTTTTCTGCTTTTGCCTCGTTTTTGTTTTTGTGATATTTGCTCTCGGTTTTGGCTTCTCCACAGTCTTTGCTGCGAGCATCCGGGTTCGGGCATACTAGTGAGAGGGGTTTGGGCATCTTTCATGTCTTTACTACGAATCATCTGTGTGTATCTCAAACATTTTTCTTTCGTTCAGGGTCACTCGAAGAAGCTTTTCCTATTTAATATTCTCATTTTTTCTTCTGTCATGGAATTTCCGTATTGCGATCTTCTTTGTGGGAGTTTGATTGTTGGTTTAGGGTATGCAATCCATGCTATTTGGGTTTTGCATTCCATACAATAACTTTGAATTTGAGTATGGCTACTTCGTTTTCAATTTGTTATGTATGTGAGTTGCTCTTTGCGTACTACTGAAAACATAGGTGTTAGCTTTGCAAATACATAATAATTGTGTTCTATGTTTGGTATGGTATTGCTTGTGATATATTTCTAGGTTATCTTACTATAACTTTGCTATTTTGTGGTGTGCGATCCATGTTAAGTGAATGGAATACATGCTTTGGTAATTTGTTTTCGATCACTTTTTTGGTTTTGCATTAGATTTGGTGAGACTTTGTGGTGTGCAGCCCTATGCATTAAAAGGTGTATTTCACTTTCAAAGGTAAAATAGTTATAGCCTTCATGTGATATGAGAAGCCATAGGTTATATAAATGCAAAAGATAATTAGTTCTTTGATTTGTATATACACAAGAATTAATGTTATGCAAGTAAATGCCCCGCCTTCTATGGAGCATTACTTGTTTTCAATATATATTTTGATGTTTTGCGTACATACAAGTCAAACTTTTATGCATTCATATAACCACTTCTCATCTCCGTGGCTATGTGGTTTTTCGTTTTCTCTGCGATTATAATTATATGTTCTTGTATTTGTGATTTGTATCAAATATGCATGTTATTTTTAGGATATTTTTTATTTTAAGTATATATTTTTTTATGATTTCATTGTTTTTAAGATTGTAGATGTATTGTACGTGTGATTAGACAATTCTAAATGAGATGAAACAGACACAAAATGACTGAATCGAGTTGAATCGAGCTGCCCCGACGCCCCCTTGCAAGACCTGAGCTCCAAGACTCTAGTCTTGGGCACCAAGATGCTAGGGGATAGGTGAACAGGCACCTATATACCAATTTTAGGTGCCTAGGTGCCTTGCGACCAAGAAATTCATCCTCAGAAGGTGGAAAGTTGACTTTATGACTGCAGTGCCTAGGTGTCTGTGGCCAAAACCTAGGCATCACAGGTGCTCATGCATTTTGGTGGTATTCGTGGTTCATACGTGACATTTTGTCGGGAAATTTATAAAAAAGGGGACAATGGATTGAGGGACTTTTCATTATTCATTCCATGCATTTTTAGAGAGAAATCACCCTTCGGAGAAGGAGATCAGTGGAGATCACTTAAAGGAAGAAGGATCGAAGGACTTTGAGTGAAGTAAGGTGAGTGAATTTGATAGTTAGTGCGTAATATGCGGTGCTTGAACAATCTTCAGTTTGAAGGATTGAGATAAATTTTCGTATTTTTGTGTATTCAAAGTCTCATTCTATTAAAATTTTATGATTCGATGTTTCATTTCAATACACTTTTTATTGCATTGTTCACAAGCATGTACAGTGAGTAATTCATTAAGTCGCCTTTAGATTGATATTTTAGGAATGAAAGGAATGTGTTGTTTTGTGTATTTTGTAGTGGAATTTAAATATAATATTGTATTCAACTTGAAATTGTAGTTTACATTTATCTGGGCTAAGTGAATTGTTAAATCTCCTCGTAAATTTTAAGATTCAAAAGAATACTTAATAGAATGATTAGTTTAACCACATGGATTTAGGGGAATAGGGATATTGCCTCTAGATTTGTACAAATTTGTAGAGAGAAATTTAATCTTGTGATGTGCAATTGATTTAAAGAACTAAATTAGTGCACTTGCCAACTTTTCTTGGATGCCCAGAAGGGGATAAGGAAGACTGTGCTCCTGTTTTACATTTACATTTGAATCACAAATTTAAATCTTGATTTATGCAAGGCCAATTCAAGGGAGAACTCTCCTGCACTTGACATTTCTCTCTCTAGAAAATCTTGCTTTTTTAGCCAAGGTTTTTTCACTTTAAAAAATTATGATAGTCACTTTTACTTTAATAAAATTCTGGACATTAAAGCAAGGTCAAGTTTAAGAAGATTAGAATCTTTTTCATTTTGGGATTTAATTTCTCCATGTGGGATCGATACATGTAACTCAATTCTGTATATTACTTGTACGACATGTATACTTGTGTGCTTTGCTAGTGCAACACTACAGTGATTTGTGCTAAGTTTTTGGCACCATTGTTGGGAAGCGACTTTGAATTCTAAATTAGAAAAATTATAGTCGAACCATTAGTGTCGAAGCTTGAAAATGATAGTGTTTTTGTGTTAACAAAAAAAAAAAACATTGCTTGTTGTAAATTTCTTGTTTTCTTGTTTAATTACTGCACGTGGTTACTTGCTTTTTCTTTAAGTGTGAAGATTGTGTTTGTTTGCTTTCGATGTAATTTCAGCATGTTAGTCTATTTAATTTCCTTGTTATTATTGGTTTGTTTGTGAATTGTAAGAAAAAATTATATTTAGGAGCACTTCACTAGTTAACTTAATGTTGCATGCAATGAACAAGAAAAAGTAGTAAAAAATATTGAAAACTAAAATTACTAACAAATAGACTAGAAGAGATGACACAATTAGTCCAAGACGAAAACAATGCACCCAAACCCTGGAATACCTATACCATCTAGGGAAATAACAAACCCACTGATAGATAAAATCAATTTAAGTATTAAAACCCCTGACATAGAAGCTAATTTATTCAAACTTAAACCTACCATCCTTCAGATGGTATAAAATAACCAATTTTTTGGGACACCCATTGAAGATCCTAATCTATATTTAGTGGGCTTTCTTGAACTATGCACCATATTTTTCCATAACGTTGTCTCTAATCCTATTGCTAGGTTTAGTCTTTTCTCTTTCTCACTAAAGGATAAAGCTAAAATGTGATTTAACTTCTTAGCTCCAGGGTGTATCACAATATGAAATGAACTTACCCAAAGATTCTTATCAAAATACTTTCCACCATCCAAAATAGCAAAACATATGAATGGCATTACTTCATTTAGCCAATTTGGTGGGGATTCCATCTATGAAGCCTGAGAAATGTTTCAGAAACTCTTTAGTAAATGACCGCACTATGTTGCACCCGACTAGCAAATTATTCGGACCTTCTCTAATGAGTGGGTAGGATCTTTTAGGTTCATCATGGATGCAATAGCTAGAGGATCACTTATGTAAAACATATATGAGGAGGCATATATCCTGATTGATGTGATGGCAACAACTAACTTCTAATGGCCATCAAATAGAGTTTACCTTATGAAAATTGCCAGCAAACATGAAGCGGACGCATTATCCATTTTTTCACGTTAAGTGATTTCTATCTCTAAGGAGTTAAATCACCTAGGGTTAAATTCATCACCAGGAACATTAGTCATAAAGGAGAATGTTTATGGACAACTGGTAGATCCTACTATGCTTATAGAATCCAAGAACACCATCACCAATAAGATCAATAACCCATATTCCAATACTACAACCCAGACTAAAAGGATCGCCATAAATTTAACTAAAGCAATAGTAACCAAGATGTAAGAATCCAACAATGGGGGAAAAACCAATCTAATCTAATAGGAAATTGGATTAATCATAGTAGTGGCAACCTTAGGCAAACTTATTCTCCTAAATTCACTTCTAATCCCCATTTTAGAGAGAAAAAATTGTCATTCAAAGAAGAAGAACTGAACATGGGGAATCAAATTCAAATTCATACTGCAACCATAAAGAATATTGAAATACAAATTGGGCAATTAACTAACTTAGTGAGTTAGAGATCCCAAGGGACATTATCGAGAAACACAGAGGTAAATCCAAAGAACTAAAATGTGGAGCACTACAACGATTTATGAATTAAAAGTGGGAAGGTTCTTGAGGAGTCTAGAGCGAAAAAACCTAGAATAAAGGAGGTTGAGTCTGAGCTTATAACACTTGTTGAAAAACTTATTACAGACTTAGGAAAAAACACCTTCACTATTTATGGTATAAATGGACAGACCACCACCACCTTTTTATTGAAGGTTAATTAAAAAAAAAATATGACCAACAATTCCAAAGTCCTTTGATATGTTCAAGAAGCTCATTATTGACATTAAATTTGTTGAAGTACTTTAATAAATTCCCAGTTATATGAGATTTATGAAGGAGCTTTTGAACAAGACATGTAAATTTTGAAACTTTAAAACTGCAGCATTGACTGAAAATTATAGTGCTATCATTCAAAGAAACCTACCACAAAAATTAATTAATTTAATTGAATTTAGTTTCTAATTAGGTTGTTGTGTCATGGATAGGTTAATTGTGACAAGGATAGGTTAATTATGTCATAGTTTAGGATTATGAGGTTTGGGTTTGTCACTTTAGTTCATGAACTTTTGGCCTTAGACCTTTAAATTTGGGTTTGATTGTTGGACATTTGTTTAATTTGGTTTGGTCTCTCATTTAGTGGTTTTGAAGTGGATAATTCGGTTTATTTTTTAGTTTAAGGTACTTGGTGATTTACATTACTAATATCACTTGATTAATTATGAATTGTTATTATTATTAGTTTTTTAATTTTAGGTTGATGGTAGGTTGAGAGTTTCATATTTGATTAGGGTTGAGTTTAAATATTTTGCTTAATGATATTTTGATTTTAGGGTTGGATATTTTTAGGCAGGTTTTAAATTTAAGTTTGATGACTTGACTTCCCTTTGGTTTAATTTGATTTATCCTTGTGGGATTTTATTTATTTCAATAGGGTCTTCATCAAGAGTTAAGCTTTATTTTGGCTACGCATCCCAACCAAAAACTCAACATTGAAAAATAATAATGAATGGAAAAAAAGCATTACATTAGAAAAGGAAATCAAAATAATAATAATAATAAAAGCTTGAGGTGATATCCATCTTATTTTACATGGATGTGGTATAATATAAATTCAAGTTATAATGTGATGTCCCCACTATTGACCCTTCCCATGTTATTCCAGCATGGGCTGCCCCATGCAGAGGAAAACATGAGGCGAAAAAACAGGAAAAAGGAGAGAGACATTTTGAGTGAACAGTAGTCACAAGTTTTTGTTGAATTTATTTCCTTGTAATGAGAAACGTGGTCGGACAGTTTGCTGTTTGCATGCAAATAAGCTTTATAATTGCAAGAGGGTAATATAATAAAGTGAATGTAAATTCCAAATATATTTTGAAAAGGGTAAAAATGTTTGAACAGGAGAGACCATATTTTTCGTTACGTCAAATGTGAGTGTAAGTGGCTCAAGCCGACTTATTAATGAGTTGGGTTAATGTTGTTATATACAAATCAAGCGCCTAGATGATTTTTTTAAACTATCAAATCGATGCATTTACGTGTGTCACGATCAAACTATTGTGAATTTGATAGAAAAAAAAAGTGCAGGTTGGAGTTCTATCATGACCTTTGATATTTGAGTGAGATTTTGAAAAATGGATGAAAGAAGGTGGTTGATTTGTAAATGGCAATGTTTTGGGTGTCCTCATTGCTATTTCATTTTTCAACTTGAATGTTTAGGATTACATTTAAAATTGATCATAACTTTTCTTAGTAGTACAATTTATGAATAAGAATGTTATTATTTTTTATGCAATTATAAAAAACAAAACAGATATGTATTTTGAATGAGATTACAAAAAATGTTGAAATTGATTATTCCATATTTAAATGTGGACATTGGTCTTCCATAATTAGATTCAATCATTATAGAAAAAAACACTATAACGGACGGCAAAACCGACAGCTTAATTTTTTGTCTGTAAAAATTTCTTATTTTTTGTCGATTTTATGACGGCTTATGTGTTGTCATTTCTGACGGCTTATGTGTTGTCATTTCTGATGGCACAACAAGATGACATACTGTCGCTTATGAATAGTAAACTAGTTTCTGATGGTTTTTATTATATATGACGTATTTCACCACTAGTTACAAGCACATAATAACCGAATGTCATATGACGTCGGTAATTTACAAACCCGCTATTTAGCAGGCCGTTAACTGGTGAGTTTTTTTAATAACTGATGGTCAATGCCATTGGTATTAAAGTTATTAACCTATGGAGTTGAAGCAGTTTGTAAGCACTCAGAAAGTATCATTTATGCTGCCAAAATTCGCTACGCCCCCGAACATGCCCTAATACCCCGATCCCTCTCGGTCTCTCTCTCTCTCTCCCTTGTGCCCTAACCCCCCGCTCCTCTCTAGGCGACTCCAGTGCCCCTGAGACCACAGTTCTAGCGACTCACCCACTCTGATACTCAAAAGTCTGGTTTGATGCTCTTACTGAACATTTACATGAGGATGTACCTTAGTTTACACTTTTTGTTGTTGATATCCTTCTTGTGGATATATCTAAGGTGCGAGCGTCATAGATATCTCAGGTCTAGTGTTCTAGGTGAAGGTGATGTATAATAGGATGTTATTAATAGAATTCAGTTCGGTTGGTTGAAGTGGAGGAATGGTCCGGCTCTATTTTGTGATAGAAAAGTATCGTTTACATCGAAGGAAAATTTATAAGATGGTGCTGAGATCTGCAATGTTTTATGCCATAGAATGTTATCCTTTAAAAGAGAAGCATAACATTAAGTGTTGCTGAGATGGGAATGCTTAGATGGATGAGTTGATTTACACTTAGAGATAAAATGCAAAATGAATATATCCATAAAAGGGTTAATGTAACTCATGTGGTGGACCAAAGTAAAGAGAGTCATTTTAGATGGTTCAACCATCTGATGATCCAGCTATGAGAGTGGATGTTTTAAATTCGATTTATGTTATGAAAGGCAGAGGTAGACCTAGAAAGACTTGGGCATTTTGTATAAATAATGATCTTAATTTATTAGAATTAAATGAAAATATGACACTTAATATGACATAATGGAGAAAAGGGATTCATTTAGCCAACCCACTTAGTGGAGTAAAGGCTTGCATTTGTTAGTGGTGAGACCTGCAATGCTCTATGGCACAGAATGTTGACCTTTAAAAGAGAAGAATAAAATATTACTTTGTCTCTATTGGTGGGAGTGCATTCCTGTTTAACTATGATTGGTTTGATCATGTTCCTAATCGTGGAACAGGGTTATGCAACCGTATAATATCATAGAAGTAAAAGTGAACAGGAGATGTGGTAAATTTAATCATTTTAGCAAGACAAGCAAGTCAGGCATTTTATCTTCCACATCCCTATAGAATAAGAGACAAAGTAGAGTGGGCAGTAGTCATGGCTGGTAAGCCGACAACAACTATTGATATTCAGAATTCCATTGAACCAGCTCATCGAGAACTAGAAATGACAGAGTCGTACATTCCACTTAATACTATCGATGAACTGATGATGAAGACGAAGAAATTGATATCGATGAGCATGATTTTGACGATAGTTTGGATGAGGTAATTTTAACTACATCAAGAAGTGACTCATCAGAGGAGGTTAACAAAAATGTGCAAGTGTTATTATGTTTTTAATTTGTACTTTTGTGTTCTTAGTTTCAGTACTTTGTAGATTGTACTTTATATTTTTCCCTTCTGTTTAGTACGTACTTTATTTTTTCAGTTTCAGTAGTCTGTAGATTATACACATGCAATACAATGTTGCCTTTTTTATTTTTTTTATTGTGTATTATTGTACTTTCATCTTTAGTAGTATGTAGATATACTAATAAAATTTACTTTCGCGCTTGCAGATGACTGTTAGAGGAAGATACGGTATGCCCCCTGTTGATGGATGTGTTGGCTTACGGAAGTCCGTAAGTTGTCGAGGTTGTGGACGTGATGGTAAGAGGACACCAGCACCACATTCACTCCCAGCTACCACACTACTTCCTCCACCAGTCACAACCCTAACACCACTACCACCAGCAGCCACGACACAAGCACTGCCACTAGCCATGACACCATTACCACCACCACTCGCGGCCATGACACCACCATAGTGACTAACAATGACCAAGACACCACCAGCTCTGTTAGCATCTACTGTTATTGATGTGTCGTCAAGTTCTAGCAGTACAAGCAGCCGTCATCAGCTCAGGGCAGTGGGGAACATTTAAGTTTTAATTTAATGACGAAAGTATTGTCTTGTGTTTTTTGATTTAATAGAGAACTAATTTCATGTTATTTTTATAATTACTCCCCCTACACAAGCGAACAGTTTCATCAGATCTATAATTTGGAGCAAGTACGACCTCTGTACTTATTTTGGAAGGAGATTCCAATTACAGTTCACGATACGTGCTTGGTAAGTTTAAGGTAAACCATGAATACATCTATTAATTTCTAATTCAATTTACAGAAGCAATAGTTCTAGCCCCTCTGAGGAAAAGTGACACATCCGTAGGAACATTGAGCACAAAGGGAGTGATCGTCTGCGAGACCAATTCGGCGATATACATCGGATATGTGAGTGCCTTTATGGCTGGATAAGGATGTGTTTATTGCACTACTCAGGGCGTAGGACTATCCCGCGTATCAAAGGAAGAGGGAGCAGGCAAGGTGACTCGATGTTCTAACTGCGGGGGCATGGTGGTCTTAAAGCACGCCGGTGGAAGCCTCCCACAAATGGAGTAGAAGAGGAGGCTGGTAAGACTTTTTTTGTATTAGATCATTTTTACAATAAATGTATGCTAACTATTCCATCACACTGATAGACACCAAAGAAAGAACGAGAGCCAACTACTATAGAATTACACGAGCACACCCACAAGTAGCAGTCGGATTAGTCCTGGGTAGACAGCAGATTGGTGGCAACTCGGATAATTCACGAGATTAATAAGTATAAACTTTAAATAAATATCAGAATTTATTTTGTCTCTCACTTTCATTAATCATGTGTTTTGTATGAGGTCTCTGGTGGCTCAAGGGGAGCCGATCTCAGCAGTCGGTCTGTGGTTTGGGCACATCTAATGATTCTTCTGTGTATGACTTCTGGAGGGAGGCCGTCGGCGAGAAGAAGAAGGACAGGATCTACGAATTGTGGTCTCAACTGTCGGCCTATGATTCTTGTTCGACCTCAAGCACATCTAGTGCATCCACTTCCACTTCATAGGAGGAGATCTGTTGCCAAGTTGCTGCTGAGATTGCTACCTAGGTAGCGACCCTAAGATCAGAGGTGAGGGTAGAGATCGAAGCCGTGCTACGTTCGGAACTGCAGAAAGGAAAGGCACTAGTGCAGGATGAGGGTGGGGATGATGATGATCCGGAGATAACAAAGGATGATAAATAGGATGAGTAAGGGCTTATTGTTTTATTTTGTTGTGTATTGAACAATTTATTGTCAGTGAACATTAGTTTTATTGTACAATTGTACATTTTGTTTATTTTAATTCAATTGCTTTTGTAGTATTTATGTATAAGATTTATGCATTAATTGGTTTTGTTACTGTGTTGTGCTGTGTCTCGATTGATCTGTTACGATTACAGATGTGTCAATTGTAGCGTTGAAAGAGAGCTTTATATATATATATATATATATATATATATATATATATATTTCTGATAAGTACGAGCTTTCGACAACTTATCAATAGTTTTAAGAAGGTTTATCGAACAAGCGACAATTTTCTCGGCGGTCTATTAAACAAGCGACATCTTGGCAAAGTCCTGGACTTTTGCTATGAAAAGTGTCATCGGTAAATTCCTACGGTTAATCGACAATTTCATGAGGATTTATCGACAGAATCGTAGCACTTTTTCGACGAAGTTGTAACACTTTGCCTACTAATACGGGTGGACCTATGAAAGATCCAAGGGGTTAATTGCGCCCCCCCCCCCCCCCCTCAAATTCAGATTTTTACTTACATAGAAAAACAATTTGGCTTTTTGGCCCCTCCTGAAATGCCAGTTATACTCCTTTGAAGTATCATTTTGCCCTTTGTTGTCATAACATTTCCCACATTTCCCACATTGAGTCTAGGGAGATAGTTTGCTCCCTTAAAAAAATGGCTGGTTCTGCCCCTGCCTAGTGACAATTTCGTCAGTTATATAACATACGGTCAAGCTACGATAAAACATCACATGTACTTGGATCTATAACAATGATTATGGTACATCATTTCCGTTGTTAATTCCGCCAGTAATTGAACTGCCAACAAGCGACTTTGCTACATCAACTTTATCATAACTAAATCGTCGGTAAACATGTCACCTACGGTTTATCCATATTGCCGACGGCATCCGACCGTCCGTAATAAACAAAATTCCTCTAATGAATAGCCAATATCCACATATAATTTTGACCAATTAGATTTATAATTTTAATAAATACATAAAACAAACAATAGTAGTAAACTTTTTTGTTCAGTAAATTATTCAAAACAGTAATAACCGTATTCAAAATTTTTACCATTGATTGTATTAGATCAATCACTGTTATTACTCCAGAAATTGCCCTACTCCCTCAATGCATAGTGGGACCCACATGTCATGCACTTCCGGCTGGCGCATGCAAATGCTTTGTCTTTTATGATTAAATAAACCAATGATTAGTAGTCACATTAACTAATAATGTTAATCATCCAAACTTTAAATTATAGATATTTTCCTATTTTTAATGAAACTTAAATTAAGACAGAAACAAAAAAGGAAGCTAAGAATACTTATCTAATTAGCTGCTGGGGACACCCAAGCAACTCAGTACTCATTTGCCTCTTTTCTCCTGCACATGGAGGGGACTTCTCCCCTTTAACTCTCTCTCTCTCTCTCTCTCTCTCTCTCTCTCTCTCTCTCTCTCTCTCTCTCTATATATATATATAGAGAGAGAGAGAGAGAGAGAGTTTTAGCTATATATTTAATTGATAGTTACCTTCTAGGCAATTAAGACTCCATCTCTTATGATAACTTTTTAGTTTTCCAATTCATTACAATTACCATCAAAGGTTGTAATATGTCTTTAATTTAAAGTTTATGTTGTTAATGGCATTCAAATATGTATGATTATCAGTTATGATATTAATTTAAGAAGTTATATAACTTGGCTTTGTTGTTAGAAAGCTATGATATCATTGATTGTGAATGATTTCAAGGGAGAGAAGATGTCATCTAAATATAGACAAAGCTCAAAAAAATCAAGGGCTCCGTTTGTATAGATCCCAAAAAAAGATTCATTGAGGTAGAAATTTTTGATTTAGTATTCATCTTTTCCAAGCCATCCACACTAATAACTCATCCCACAATCTAATCAAGAATTGTTGAAGACTGAAATGAGAAAGCTTGATAGGCCAATCGATATAGTGAACTTGAAAGGGTGTATTTTACAAAATATTTGAATTTCTCGTGCTCCCTCCATAAATTTTATTAAGTGTGTATGACACAACGTTAGGACACTATGCAATATAAATGTAATATATATGATTTTATTAGGTTTTCATTTTATCTCATTTTTGCACTTAATCTGAAAATTTACTCGTAGCTTGAATCAAGTGTTAGGAGAGAAGAAAAACTCGAGAAAATAAATTAAAATGATAGGAGAAAGAAGATGATTTAGTTTTTTATTTATCAAAATTTGATTTGATTAAAAGCCATGAATTTATAGCTTTTTTATAGTATTGAGACTTACAAAATAAGTAAAATCAAATCTATTGGAATTCAGATATAATTCTATCTAAACCGACTTAGTTCAAAATTCAACCGAAATACTATCCATAAGCAAAAATATTGCTATTTTTGTAAGATAGAATAAATCTAAAAAAATCTGTTAAATTTTATTAATTAATTGAATGTCATTGTAAATTTTTTTTGAAATACTATCCATAGCAATTTCTTACACGTGAAATTAATTAATTAATTAAAATAATAATTTTTAATTTTATTTAATATTCAAGCAGAGATTGAATTGATCTCAATACCTAATATTTTTTGTTAAGGCCATTGTAAAAATATAGTTTAATTGGTTTGAATTTTTTAAAAACATTGATAAGATTTAAATCAGACTGCATATTTGGTGTTGTTTTATTTTTCATATTTTTTAATATCAAATTTATTTTATATTTCTTCTCGTTACACGTTCTAAAACTTCAATTAATAATTAATATATGGAAGATATTAGGTTCTCTCATATTTTTTTGCATGTGCAAGAATATCAAATCTTTGTCTTCACTAATATATATAAAAAATATGGTTTGAAATCTAATTTCACCATTACATAAAACAAACTGAGTTATTTGATATTAAATAAAATATTAATTTTTTTTTTCAATTTTCTTATTCCCTATAAGAAAAGATAGCTGCGGATGGAGAAGGCAAAGATTGGGATAAAAGAAGAAATGAAGAAATGAGTAATGTTGGAAGAGTTACTGAGATCTCAAAGCTAAGGAAAAAAGGGCTTGGCTTAGTTCCCTTTTCTATGTTTTCTAATAAACTTTGATAAATTTGTTGTTTCTACAAAATAGTGAGAAAAATTCTCACTAACTATTTTCCACTATCCGTGTGCTCCTTTTTTATTTTGTTGATTAGCTAATGAGTCAAATTTATAGATATAAGATATTTAATTAGGAATTATTGTCTTGTGAAATGTTGATAGAGAAAAGTCTACATTTAATAAAGGAAATAATGGAAGTTTGCTAAGGACATCCAAATTAAAAAGATAATTTCCTATGAAAATATTACTTTGATTTGTTATTTGATTTCAAAGGGGGATAAGAACACATTTAAATATAGACAAAGCTCAAAATAACCAAGGGCTTCATGCTTGTAGATCCTAATCATCCATTAATATAGAAAAAAATTGGATTTAGTCGTCCACTTCTCTGAGCCATCCACACTAGTCACTCATCCCACAATCTCATAAATCTGCTTTGAAGACTGAAATGAGAAGCATGATCGACCAAGAATAGTTGTATTATACAAAACAATTGTATTTCTCATGTTCCCTCCATATATATTAAAATTTTATGGCACAACATTGGGACATTATTCAATATAAATTTAGTATAACTAATTTGATGATGTTTTCATATTATCCATGGTTGCACTTACCATTTGAGTCAAGCACTAGGAGGAAAAAAAACTAAAAATTTTAAAATGATAAGAGATGAGAACATGATTTAATTTTTAATTCATCAATATTTGATCTTATTATAAGGCTTGAATATAAAACTTATTTATTGTATTGAGACTTATAAAATAATAATTAAAAAAATCTAATCTAATTGATTTTGTTCAGATCCTATCTAAATCGACTTTATTCAAAACTCAACTAAAACACTATTCGTAAGCAAAATTATTACTATTTTTAGATAAAAATAAATCTAAAATTCTCTTAGATTTCATTAGTTAATTGAAAGTCATTACAACTCATATTAATTTTAAACTCCAAGATTTCTTCAATATAAAAGTTTCTTACATGCAAAATAAATAAATAAAACAAAATAATAAGTTTAAATATTGACAATTTAATAAAGCTTAATTGGTTTGAATTTTTTAAAAAATATTTCCAAGAGTCCAATTGAACTTTTATTTGTGGAATGTTTTATCTTTTATAGTTTTTTTATTCTTCTATTTTTTTTTCTAATTATACTATCTAAAACCTCATTTAACAATTAATTTATATAAGATTACGACTTATTATTGTACGTGCAAAAATATCAAATCATTGTCTTCTCTCATACATGTAAATATGTGAGTTGAAAACAAATTTGAAATTTACATAAAACAAATTGAGTTATTTGATATGAAACCAAATACTTAAAAAAAAAAAACTCTTTTCCCAATTTTCTTATTGCACTTTCTTAGATAGCTTCATTATAGCCAAATAAAATAGCACGCACGAGTCCCTCAAGTCCATCACCTTTAGTATTATAATCACAAAATGTGTGTAATCATTTGATAATAGAGAATAATAGCATTAATATTTCGTTACCTTTCACTAACTTTCTTTTATTAAAAGTAGACTTATATTTCTTAGTTAAATCTTTTATATTGATAAATTAGACCCATTAGCCAACCAAATGAAATAAATAAAAAGGAGCACACATATAATAGAAAATAGTATTTTATAGAAACACCATATTTATCAAAGATTATTAATGAACATAGAAAATGGACCCAAGCAAAGGCCTTTTTCCTTTAGGTCCGAGATCTCAGTAACTCTTCCAACATTACCCATTCCCTCGATTCTTCTCTTATCCTGATCTTTGCCCTGTCCTTCTTCAGCCATCTTCTCCTATAAGAAATAAAACCCAAAAATAAATACATCAAATATCATTTAAATAAGTTATTTACTGTTATAATAAGGATATTAATTAATATTTGGTTCATTATATTCTTAAATGATGAAGAGAGAGAGAGAGAGAGAGAGAGAGAGGAATCAGTGGGGTGATATTTATACTGATATATTATATTAAAATGAACTGTATAAGAAACTCCTAGCTAGCGGAAATTCAACCATAAGACAAGATGAAAGAAAGAAAGAAGCTAATTAACAAGGAACTAAATTCTTGTAACCTTTGGGCTATTAATGGGAGAAGTTGCAGTATCTTCCAAGTCATCATCCTCAAAGACCATTCTTGTCTTCTTCTTCTTCTTCTTCTTCATGAAGTTGAGCTTATTACAGCTCTTCAATGGCGGAGAAGAAACCTGAGGATTCCATGAAGCATCAGAAACCAAAGAAGAGCTATCACAAAGATTGGTTGCTGACTTTTGTGCTGTTTTTCTCTTCTCGGAAGCGAAGAAGTCCTCAAAGTAAGAGGTCCATCCACTTTCTTCAGAAGGAGAAACGGGAACTTGAGTTAAGGAGAGGTTTGGGTTCTCCATATGTGAAGAGTTTAAGGAAAGAGAAGCTTGAGTTATACATTTATATCTGATACGGGTAACATGCGCTGGAGAGAAGCCATTGTTAAAACAAATAAATATATTTTTGGATTAATATGGTTTAACTAAGGCTGCGTTTAGACGAGCTTGTGCTTATGGAGGTAAGTCGTTTATCTGAAAATATAGATCATGGGATTCGACATACGTTTCTTATTTAGTGTAGAAAATCAACTATGTTTTCGAATAAACTGCGCGGATAAGCTGTTCTAAATGAGAAAAATTATTACATACGTTCACCGCACGCAAAACAAACTGCGTACGGTGAACCAATCAAAACACTTCTCTATCAAAAAATGTATGTGAGTGGGTCCTAATTTTAATATTTTTCTTTAAAAAAAGAAAAAAAAATTCTGATTGGACACCTGATTCAATTTGCGTCACTGTCGAACGGAATAATCACTCCCCAAATGGAGCCTAAATTTTAATTGGATTAATTTCAAATTTATTAAATGTATTTTAAGATGAAAGAAATATATAATTAATTTATTTAAAATTAATTGCATTTATTTTAAAGTGATTTAAAAATTTTTAAGATCCGTTTTGATTACAAATTTATTGGGAATTCTGACTTTTTTCCTTTTTTTTCAAAAAGAGAAAAGATGTTAGGATAGATTGTGGTGAAAAGTTGCACATTAATAGCAGTGGAAAGTTCTTGGCTAATAAGGAAAACACGAAAGAAATGGTAATTATAACGGGTGGGACCACAATGGGCGACGTTATTCTTTAAAAATAGGGATATTTACTTACGTACCACATATATCTTATGTATTTGCATATGTAACAGCTAAATTTTGATATTTACGATTATAACACCCAAAATAGGTCATGGGTATACCTGTAAATTATGTGCACGGGAAACATTTTTGAGAGATGGATGGATTTTGTTTTAGACTTTTATTTTAGGGTCTGTTTGAGTGAACTATATGCGGCTGTAGGTCGACCATCATGGTCGACCCGTAATATAGCGTTTAGTATAAAAAATCAAAACGCGGCAGACAGCGTTTTCAAAAACGCGCGAACCAAAGGGTTAGACGACGTTTTCAAAACGTCGCCACACTTATAAACCGTCCCAAAAGCGGCCCTTAGTAGGATTATATATATATATATATATATATATATATATATATATATATATATATATATATATATATATATAGAGAGAGAGAGAGAGAGAGAGAGAGAGAGAGAGAGAGAGAGCGAGCTTAGCAGCAGGCAATTAGTAGGTACAATTTCAACATCTATACCAAATAGTGAATTATAGAGCTAGTGTTTTATTGAAGTAATTTAGCCATCATGGAAAAGCCCAAAATACTGACTTGCTATAATGATTCATCATCAATTTTAATAGATATTGTAAAAACAAATTCTTTTTATATTTATCCAAAATTTTCTTAATTGTATGAATTAAGGTTATGAAAATTGGATTAGACATTGAACCTCAAAGATCGAGATATTCAAAATTAGTCCTTTTAACCAGGTTGAATCCGAGATTGAGTCAGATGATATGATGAATATTAAAATTAATTAATATGATTTAATTTTAAAATAATAATGTAATAGTAATATTTTTATTAATTTAATGTACATTTTTTTTAAATTTATGAAATTACAATAATTAATATTTTAAAAAATATTTGAAATCAAAATTTTGAGGCATAACTTTTACTTATTTTTTATTTAAATATTCTATTTTTAGACATTTGATTATAATTAAGAAGTTAAAATTAATCTTAAAAAACCATAATATCAAAATCCATCAGCCCCTTACCAAAAATAATTATTGAACAGCCACCGCATTTAGCTATATATATTATAAAACATAACTTTTCCACCATAGTTTCTTGAGAAGGCAATCAAAAAATTTTTCTCCAAACACCCCAACAGTGCATTCTAAACCACACCACACTTCATTGCCACCGCTCTCCCAAACGCACCATGAATCTAGATAAACCATATCATACAAACGAGCGGGCACTACTAATGAAAACTAGATTTCGTTTATCGTGGTTTTTACCGCCATAAAAAAATATCATTTCAAACCACGCAAAATTTCTCATTCACTTGAAAACCACATGCCCTATCATTTTCGTTCAAGCTTCGACGCCGCGTAGGATATGCATCTTCCTCCTCCGCCGGTCAACACTACAAATCAGCCATTCGCCACAAAGATCAGTCTTTCGTTACCAATACAGGACTAAATGGTCAACTATTACTACAGTTTCCAATTACGGCTATAGTGGCCAACTAATACTATTATTGCAACACCCAACTACGATCTTTATGGCCAACTATTACTACAACTTCCAACTACGGTCTTGGTGGCCAACTAACACTATTGCACCTCCCAACTATGGGCTATATGATCAAATATTACTACATCTTTCAACTACGTCTTATGTGGCTACTATAGATTCCAACTAGGCCTCTATGGCTAATTAACGCTATTGTAGCCACAAACTACACCATTTGTAGCCAACCACTACTATTAAAATTTCTAACTACGGGTTTTATGTCAAACTCTTGTTATTGTAGTTGAGAACTACATATGTTGTAGCTAAATAATTATTATTATCGCTGGACTACTATTATAAATTGTAATTACCAGCTTTGAAATTATATCTTCTCTAACTAAGGAGAAGAGTAGATTTAAGCATTTATCATCACATAGTAGATTACTTTAACTGGGTTAGGTTTTGTGATTTTTTTGCTCTTTCTAGGACTCTTTTTTGTAAAAAATCTTGGTGTCACCTCCTGCTGCTTTTTTATTATATGTGTCTCTGTGTTAGATCTTCGTGCAACTCTAAGGCATTAAAATATCACTCTACAATCACGAATCTTCTAACACACAACAAGTTTGTTCTTAAGAAGAGATGAAAACCTTAAACAATTAAATATGTCAAACTATAAATTTATGCAATATAAACTAGTATTTGTGTTATTTTAATTTATGCAATCTTTAACCTGATGGAATTTGTGATTTATTCGTGTCAATTGTTTAGGGTCTGAAGTTTTAGCGTTATGATAGCTTTTTCTTTCACAGTTATGGCTGAAAGTTTGTGTGAATAAAATCCAATAGGTTTTTAGATATATTAATTTATCAACTTATACAATATGGGTTGAAGAGTTTAGTGTCATTGTAGAGCCAATTTTATTTTGCAAGTGCGTGAGGTGTAAATACATAAATTGGTAAAAAGTGTTATTTTTAATATAAGTTCCAATGTGCTCTATGTGTCATTCATTAGGTTTGCAACATTACATATGCAATTCATGAGGTTATATGTCTTTATCAACTATACACCATTTATTTGCAAATAGAGATATTAAGTTAATTGTTTGCAATATTTAAATTTAGTCCAATCAATATGAATAATAGATCTATAATTTATTTATTTATTTACTCTCAATCTTATACATTTTCACATTAATATTGAATGTTGAAGATGAGTTCAAGTTAACCCTCAAGTTTGAAGGGTATCATAATTTGTGAATTTTATCGGGATTGTAAATTATTGTTTGTGGTATTTACTTGTTATAAATGGGAGAATCGTAGAGCAAGATTTTACAGTTGCTCCATAATTTGATCAGTAACTGCTTTTAGGTCGATGGATGAAATATATGAAGGATCATTTGGCTGGGATTATGCAGGAAGAGGAATACATGATGACGTAACTAATATAAACTTTAAGGAGCAACAATTTCTAGTTAAGATCTTAGTTGTATTGTATGTTGTGGCCATTTTTATGATTTTTGTATTATTTATGTTTCTTTTGTATTAACATTTTAAATGTATTTCATCATATATAATCTAGTCTTTACTTGTAATGCATATTTTGGGTTTAAAATTTATTTAATAAAATTTCTAAGTGACTATCTCTCAAAAGTAATTATTTCAAAAGCTACTTATATGAAAATGAACTGATAATTTGAATTTGTTCAAGTCCTTATAGGTTCAGTTTTCTGTGTGATAAAACAATTGTATGTTGCTACAGTGGGTTGTCTTTCATTATATCATTTCTATTCCAATGAATGGAAGCAATTAAGTTTAATAAAAAAGTCTCAAATAATCACATCACAAAAATCAAATTGAATTCTTTAAATAAAACTCAAAAAATCTCTAAAATTTCAAAATGGAGTACAAATTTTTCATGTTTAGCTCAAACAAAGAGTCAACTAATAAAATAAGTATAGAAAAGCATTTAAAAAATGACATGGGACCTAAACATAGTGATATAATCATTGTATATTGATTTTGCTAGCATGAATTTTCTCCAAGCACCAAAATATTGCCAGTCCTAGCATTCTTGAATGTTTCATGAAGGTCGACTCCACTCCTCTTATTCATGTTGAAGTCAGGATGGTGACATTGAATGGCTTGAGGTCATCAACAAAGTCCAACTCATATGTTTCTTGTACGATTACTCTTTGATCATCTTACAAGGCCATTGTGTTTCACATGTTCTCCTGTTGATTAATAGAGGTACACAATTAAAGAAAAAATTATGAGCGTGATTTACATGAAGAAAGTAAACATTAATATATATATATATATAAATATGATGGATCAATAGTACTTATCTATAAATATGCAACGACAAACAATTCCAAAAACTCAACTCATACTTAAAAACATAATTTATGTAAGACAGAATAAAGGATGATAGATTCTAGCTCAAAAAAATAGATTTATGCTTCTTCATTTCGGGAGAATTCAATATAGTAAGGCACATATCTATCAAACAGCTATCAACATACTATACCATGATGGGCCAATCAAAGTTTTAAATGTGCAACTATTATGTACCAAATATGTATTTAAGCAATTTTAATCATAGCTAAAGTAATTCATGAATAGAAACTTTTTATCCCAACTCCCAACCAATTTTAGCATAACATTGTCATTATAGTTTGCTATCATGAAGGACTAAATTATTAAGCATTCTTTTAATTTCTTCATAATAATGAGTATAAATGCAAGTATCTGCCCACCAAAACAAAGGAGTTGCAACTGAGAAACTTATAGCAATGTTGGCACAAAAGAATAAAAGGATTTTTTACATACAAAGCACTTCAATTCAAAAGCCCAATAAATAGAACTCTGAAATAATGATGTAGAGGTGACGAGGAGGTTCCACTGTTTATTCCTGAGCAAGATACAAACACTCTACTTGCAAAAAAAAAATGATACAACACTCCTTAGAGTATAAATCAAAGATGTAAACTCTAAAAGACATTAAAAAAATAAATATACGAAAAAAATATGAAATAACAATATATAAAAAAGTAAAATTATGCAAAATAACCTAATTGAAAGTAGGAAAATATGAAAAAAATTAAAAAGGAAAGAAAAATATTAAATTAAAAGCCGTCTCCTGCTGTTCTAAACTCGCGATACATGGCTTTCACAATCTCGCAATATCACGGGATTGCTAGAGTTCCCGCACCACGTTGTTGAATCATGCGATTCTTTTCTGTGTGATCGTCAGATCTTTGATCTTGTGAATTTATGGAATACTCACCTATCAATGATAGTAGTCAGAATATTTAGTTATGTTTCAGCTACATCACCTACCAAATAATAAATTTATCCTTATTTTAGAAGAGAAGATAAAAAATGGGATAATATAAGAGCTGATATTCATTGATTCAAAAAGGTGTATATAATAGGTATGTTGGAGTGGCTGTATGAAGGTAGTGGCTACTCCATCTGGTACACAGGTGAGTGGATCCAACTTCGACGACATATGATTGTTAGCTTGCCTCAAGATTACTGTTGTTAGAGCGAATGGTAAGCTTGGTACGAAGAAAATTGAATCAGGTCTTGGATGAGATTTGGTCAAGATGTTAGCAACTTGCTCTGTAGGAGCTATGTATTGAATGTTGATATCTTTGGCTTATACGTTATCACAGAGGAAGTGAAAATCAATCTCAACATGCTTTGTTCATGCGTGGATGATAAAATTTGAAGAATACGTACAAAAGGAGTTGTTGTCATAAATAATAGTAGTCGAGAGAGGTGGAGGGGAGTGAATTTCAGTAAGTAGAAGTCGCAACGATATAATTTCAGAAGTGAGCACTGCTAGAGCCCGATGTTCAACTTCGGAGGAGGATCTGCCCACCATGTTCTATTTTTTAACTTTCCATGATAAGTTAATTGAGCCAATGAAAACAAAGAAACTTTTGGTCGGTCGATGATCTTTTGAGTTTCCTGCCCAATCCATGTCTGAGAATATGGTGAGAGTGAGATCTCCAGTATTGATGGGTAAACTAAAGTTGCATGTTCCTTGAAGATATTGAAACACTTGTTTTAGAAGTTGCTAGTGTGAAGGCAAGCAGTTGTGCATAGGTTGACATAATTGGTTGACAACAAATGTAATGTCTGGCCTTGTGATAGTAAGGCCTTGGAGAGAACATGTAAGTGTTGATAGTGTTAGGCATCAGCGAATGGTAGGGTTTTTGGTTGCTCTTATAGATGTCGGTGGGAGAAGGATTTGAGACTTGTTTATTGTGTTGCAAGTAGGAGCGGTTGAAAAGTTATGTGAGATATGGAACCTAGCTAAGAAAAGAGCCTGTAATTGTATGAGTGAAGGCGTGTTGAATTCATTTTTATGAGGTTCATTAAAGCCTAGGATGTAGCATTAGGGTTTCTTATTTAGCTATCTTAGAGGACTAGCACTGAAACCCATACTATTTAGAAATTTGAACAATTTCTTGAATCTTTGTAGCATCATATCAGTAGTTTCAAATCCTTAACATTTAGTTGATTCAATTAAAACCAACATATTGAAACTCAGGTGAGTGCTCATAAGAATTGGAAAGTCATAAGGAAACCCCACTACACACGAAGAACGACTTACTACTGAGTGTGGTCTGCTTGACTTTGGATGTTGCTAGTGTGGTCTGCTTGAGTTTGGATGTTGCTTAGGCGAGGATTAATCAACACTTTGCCCATTAAAAGACTCCGGTTGGACAAAAAACATCACTTGATGCATCGTGCGGGCATTAATCTCAAATTAGCGTGCCTATCAACCAACTTGTCTAGATTACTATGGATGACGAAACGTACCACACAAGCGTGTATGGACGTCTATTTCACCAGGAAGGACACCCGTTTTGATATAGTTTTGTGCATGAGTGAGTCACACACGAATTGACGTATTTAATGAAAGAATAATAATTATGATATAACATATATTAAAAAAAAAAAAACCGTATTCAAATCTAAGCTTGCCCTCTCCCTCGCCCGATCGGAGGCGTGCCCTAGCTCTCCTCTTCGGCCAGAGGTCCCGCCCTCCGCGTCCTACCCGAGCCCAGGGATCCGGTCATTCTCCACGATCCCTGCTCGCTACTACCCTTATTATCACTTCCTCTGCGCCCTTACCGCCTCTTTCTCGGTCTCACCTCGGGTAAACAGAGCTAAGTTTCATCTTCTTCTTTGGCTATAAAACCCCCTTTAAGAGGGGAGTTTGTGGTTGTTGAAGTTCAGTTGGATCTCCACTTTTTGAAGTTTTTTTCAGCCCTTTTAGATTCAGGTAGAGCAACAAGCAAGGTGATTCCTCTCCTTATTTTTTTCCTTTCTTCTCTCCTTCGTATCTTTTTCTTCTGTTGCTACCTTACTTTGAGCTTGATGTTGCCCATATGCGTAATGCTGGTTTGAGATGGAGAAAATGGAATGCTGATTAATTGGACAAGTTTGGACTAGGCTTCAAGCTTTATTTACTTGTCCTACTTTAACAAATCTCTGATCCCCTCATGCGTTGTTTTAATTTCAGCACTATGCTATGGTTATTGAGGGCTTGAATGTAAGAGTTTTGAATCCTCTTTTTCTTTAGACTTTTGGGGTTTTGCTATTTAGTTTATTTCTTGCAATTTTGGGGTTCAAATGCTGCTTTGGCTCCATATATATTTGCTGAGTTGGATGGGGTTCAAATACTGTCTTGGCTCTATATATTTTTACTATTTTGAAGAGGTTTAAGGGCTGTTTTGGTTCGATATATTTACTGTTTTGGAGATATATGTTTACTATTTTGAAGAGGTTTAAGGGCTGTTTTGGTTCGATATATTTACTGCTTTGGAGTGGTTTCATTGCTGCTTTGGCTTCATATGTATTTACTGAGTTGGATGGGGTTCAAATAATGTCTTGGCTCTATGTATATTTACTGTTTTGAAGAGATTTAAGGGCTATTTTGGGTCTCATAATCTTGCTGTTTTGAGCAGGATCTGACTACTATTTTGAAAGAGTTTTAAACGTTATTTTGGGCTTTGTGAACTTGTGGTTTTTCTGGTTTCGATATATGGGCGGCTTTGGTTCCATCTATTTACTGGTTTGAAGGGGTTTAAGGGCTGTTTGAGTCTCATAATCCTGCTGTTTTGAGCAGGATTCGAGTACTATTTTGAAAGATTTATAAACGTTGTTCTGGGCTTTCCGAACTTGGGGTTTTCTGGTTTCGATATATGAGTTGTTTTGGTTTGATTTTCTCACTGTTTTGGGGTTTGATATACTGACTCCTCATATGTTCAATACGCGGGCTGTTTGGGCGATACTTAACGCCTGCTTTGGGGAAGGTTTCGAGTACTATCTTGAAAGAGTTTTAAGCACTATTTTGCTCTGTCTTGCTAGTATCTTCGGTAGAGGGGAATTCAAATAAAAAAGGCTGGCATGGTGGTTTTGTGCTTGGAATCTGAAATTCATATGCAAGAGTATCAAACCTTTACGCACTTACACGACATAGGGATTGAGCTTCAAAATATTCAGATGGGCTCCATTTCAAATGTAAATACTTATATGCATGCTGACTAAATTCATTTGTAATCTTCTTAGCTGTTGCAAGGTCAAATTTTGATTCCATTGATTTCTTCTCTTTGACTACACGTGAAACAAAGCAATGCAAATACAAATACAGGGAAGCATTTACACACACACTTCTTAAGTTCTATATTTGCATATCTAATACCTAAAGCTCAAATCCTATATTAAACTTTGTGATGACTTGTGTTATAATTTGCTTAAACATCATTCTTACTCTTTTGTTTTGTGGATTGGAAATACATATATGGCATTGCATGTATGGAGTTGAGCATGTAATTAAAAAAAAAGAGAGAAGAAAGATTCACATACATACCATCAATTCTATCTTTACATATATAACATTTCAACTTCAATTTCTACACACATACTACCTTATTTTATGCATGAAATGGTGTCTCCCCTTTGGATCTGCGTGCTTCGTCACTTCACATTAAACTTCTAAATTGCTAACTTGATAAATATTAGAAGGGGTATTTACATACACTACACACAATTCTAATATGCCTACATTTCTCACATCTGAATTTTCATGATCACACACACAACACTCAAATTTTTAACATCACACAAAAATGACACTAATATCACTCTTTCAAAGTGGAGAACGCTCTTTCATGCATAAGGTTGAGTGGCATGTATATAGGAATTGAAATTCGGGTTTTAGATATGTAAATACATAGGAATTGAGTAGCATGTATGCAAATACCCTTAAATCTCCGCACAAACTCCTTGATGGAAATTTCATATTTAAGTGGAAACATTAATGATATGACGATTTTATATGGATCATCGGGTTGGCGTATAAGTGGAAGGTGTCGGGGATAAGTGCGATGATGAGAATGATATCTAAGTATGCGTGATAGTGGAATATTATTGTGCCTCCTGAACCCGATGACTTTGTGAGGGTGCATGATTGACATTACTATCCTCTAACATTTGGTAAAGAGTCGCCCTTGCTCTCATGGGTGACTGGGAGTTATAGCTCAACAGTGTGACTGACTTGTGTAATGTCTGAATTGTAAAAATATGTATAATAGTAAAAAATATACTTTTGGATGAAACCCATATTTTGCCTGCTAAAAAAATCTAATCTAAATTATTTATTTGCATGACAAATTAATAACTTTTTTTTGATTGTTGTCTTTTGGCAATGTCATTTATCAGTCACAGAGAACGGGTTGAGGGTTACCCTCCCTTGACTGTTTTGCTGGTAGCATTTTACCCTATTTTGGGTCTTAAATACATGATACTGATGTCCCTCGAGAATTGTCAGGGCTTCGATCCTAATTCTAAGCCCACCCATAAATTAAATTCTTATTCCCGGCCCTGCTCTTTCATATATGTGCCACTTGATTTTTTATATACACATATGCTCATGTCTTTTGTGTTTATTTAATTCTCCATAATACTTGCATGCTTTACCTGTAATTTTAACTCTTTAGCAGCAGCGTCGAGGCGGGAGGTACGCGCTACTATTTTCTTTTTACTGTACTTTCTCTTTTACTACAACTTACTATATATATATTCGTTTGCTTACATATGAAACATAATTATTCTGTTACTTACTATATCTGTGAAACACCTGTAGGGTATAAAACATATGACACATGCCTAGGGCGAAAACTCTTATTCTTTTCTTGTTAAAGGCCTTAGGATGGAAGACATAGGACATATGTCTAGGAGGAGACCATACAACAAAACCTATTAACTTAACAACAACAACAATAACAACAATATGAACTCAAGTACACCTGATGAAACTAAAACACTACAAAGAAGACATGGAAGGAGCTGTTCACAGGGAAAGCAAAATGAGGATGCAAGACAACTTTAGATGGCGATCAGGACAGAACAAGAAACGAAGGATGATTCTCAACTAAACTTTCTATGTAGACTTAAACAACAAAAAACAAATAGGACTTCGAGGTTTTTCATCTAGCACGACGTAAAACTTCACTCTATCTTTTAAGTTTTTACACAACCACGTTGTATGATATAAGCTCTAACTCTTTATAGGATTCTGAGGTTGTTCGTTCTATACGTCGTAAATTCTCCTATCTTCTTAGGCTATTTGCGTGATCGTAAGTCGCGTAATGTAAGTTTTAGATTTAAATAAAAAATGGCTGGAGTAAACACTCAAATAATAGAAGGATAGTCTGAGAAGTCAACGAGGTTCACATCAGAATCTATGACATTTACTACTTTTCGCTTCTTTGGTCTCCAAAATAACTTTTCCACGTTGAACCCCTCCCACTTGATTTTCTCTTAAACAATAATGAAAACATAATTGAATTCTTGAACACAAAATCTCTGATGTTAATCGAGAGTTTTTATAGGTGACTTCAATCTCCTAAGATATAATTAACTATAGGGGTTTGCCTCTATAGAAAAATTAATAACCCAGATAATCTAAATCATGTTTTGTCTTTATATTAGATAGGAAAATTGTCTGTCATAAATTTTGTAGACCAAATAAGAGTCATAAATTTCCTAATTTAAATACTTGAGTCTACTAACAAGCGATACGCCTACATTTCAAGGTGGTGTATCTCTTGTGGTATTATGCTCAATTAATTAGACCATCAAATGAATGAGATCTCCCTGGTCTTACTTTAAAAAAATTAAAACATTATTTTCAAAAAAATTTAAAATATATATCTTAACTTAAAGTAAATATATTTTGAAAACCGATAAGGTTATTCTAAAAAAAGTAGATATGTGACCGAGATCTTTCATGTGGAATTGTTGGTTTAGATTTTGTATAAGGTTTGAGATGGATGTGAGATTATTACCGTTCACCAATATGTCTTCGACATAGATAAGGTACAGACGAATCGTGGAGGTGAAGATGAAAGTGACGAATCTGTTGCATTTACTTAAAAACTGATTTGCTTGATATGGGTGAAGAACGTGGAGTACTACTATCACAGAGCTTGCTTTAACCCGTAGATAGCCTTGTTGAGATGGAGCACATGTGTCGGTTGTTGGTTGTCAGTAAACCCTTGAGGTTTGGCCATGTAGATTTGGTCATCCAGCTTGTCACGAAGAAACGTGTTTGAAACATTGGGTTGGTTAATATTTTAATTATGATGAAGAGATATAACTATGAGTAAATGTATTTTGGAATCTTGGCAGTGGGACTAAACATTTCATTTTAATTGAGAACCTATTCTTGATTAAAGCCTTGGGCCACAATTCTCACCTTGTACCGTGCTATAGTTTCATTAGGATGTAGTTTTGTATGTCTAATGACAACCAAGGACTTGTTGTTTGGATGGAGTGTGAACTAAATCCCAAGTGTGTTGTTTTTATAAGGCAGGTGTACAATAGCTTAGTTTTATGTGGTGGGTGTAAGTGTATGAGATAAGTTAAAGATGTGTTTTGGACGCGTTGTTTTTGTTTGTAGTCTAGTAAGCATTGGGTGAGAGTGAATAAGAATAGTGGATAGTGGCTGGCTGTTTGAAGTAGATTTATGAGGCTGGACTTCTAATGGTGTAGGTGAAGAATGTGATGGAGAGGTTGTGACATGAAGTGAGGATGTGTGAGAGTTGGGGTAGCAGTGGTATAGTAGTTGTGGAATTGAGTGATGTTTGAATTAATAAAGTAGGAGGAATATATAGAGTGGGCGTTTGTTGTTTTTTTTATAAAAAAAATTTAATTTAATATATATATATATATATATATATATATATATAATTTTAATTCGGAAAAAGGGAAAATTTTGAAATTGAGACCGAACAGATCTCATAGATTTAATAGTTTGAATGACTGAGTGCACTATTATAAGCGATACTTCATCTCAAAAGATGAGAATATTACTTAAACTCATTTATTCAAACTAAGAAATTTATGATATTTATTTAGTTTGCGAAATTTCCAACAGAATGTTCCTCTATTTAATAAGAAGATTAAACATTGTTTAGATTATATAGGTTACTAATTCTCGTATAGGCTTATAGTTAGTTACATCTTAAATGATCGAAATCATTTAATAAAATTCTCAATTATGATTAGAGTTTCATTTTCAAAAGTTCAAAGTTTGGTTTTCATGATTGTTCATAGAAAAGTTAAGTGGGAAATACTCAACACGAAACAATTATTTTGAAAGTCAAATGAGCGAAAAGTAGTAAGAAGATTAGACAATGTTTAGATTATCTGGGTTATTAATTCTCTTATAGACTCATAGTTAATTACATCTTAAACGATCGAAATCATTTAATAAAATTCTCAATTAAGATTGGAGTTTCATTTTCAAGAGTTCAAAGTTTAGTTTTCATGATTGTTCATAGAAAAGTCAAGTGGGAAAGGCTCAACACGGAACAATTATTTTGGAATTCAAATGAGCGAAAAGTAGGGGATTGTCATAGATTCTGAGGAGAACCTTAATGATTTCCCAAACTATCATACTATTTGGCTTTACATTTTTTGGAAATTATGTTATTTAATTTTTACTTTTGCCATTTTATTTTAAATCTAGGACTTACATTGCGCGGCACAAGATCAACGCAGACTGCTTAGGACGATAAGAGGATTTATGTCGTACCGAACGAACAGCCTCAAGATCCTAAAATGTGTTTAGACTTATATCGCACGACATACAATCATGGAAAGATTTAAAGGCTGTGAGGTTTTACGTCATGATAGCTAGTTCACCTTGAAGCCCTAAGAGTTTATGTTTCTTAGGTCTATTAAAAGTTTAGTTGAGGATCATCCTTCACTTTATTGTTTTGGTCTTGATCTCCACCTGAAGGTTGTCCACCACTTAATCACATCACATTGTTCTGTGAAGAGAGAGGGGAAGAGAGAAACCATGCCTTGAACGACTTACCCTACGTTCTTTGTTTTATTGTCGTGATTTTAGGATGTGCATTTGAGGTGATTATTGTTATTATTATTATTATTGTCATTATAACCAGTGAGTTTTGTTATGTGGTCTTTTAAGAATGTTTAACATTTTGCGAAGTTACTGTGCTAGTCGTATGTCATAGTGTTCCATCTAGACATATGTTCTATGTCCTCTACCTAGGACCTCTTTTTGACATGTTAGAAATATAGCAAGAAGGATTGCATTGTTCTACATTTGAAGAAAGCATGTGTAACCAAGCGCAACAAAAGGAAAGCAGTAGTGCATACATGCCGCCTTTGATGTCATTTCAAAGAGGTTGAAGTTATATGTTAGACATGCAAATATATGGGAACTAAACAAATATTGAGTGTCTTGAGGCTTAGATGAGCATGCAAGTTTATATGAAGTTAGTCGGCAAATATATGAAAGTTAGAGCTAGACATAGATATTCATGAGTTATGAATAAGCTCAGCTTGAGGGCCTTTGACCCTAATAATCCTTTATGAGGGACTTCCATAGGCAACCATCAACATATGTGTATAAAACAAAACTTGGGTAGAAGTGCCCAATCAAGGTGACTAGTAAGTGGACATACAAAAGTTAACTCGCAAAATCCTCAAGTTGTCATGCATATAAGTAAAATAAGATTTTTTTTCACCAAAACTATTTGTAACCAAAAATTATTAGCACCACAAAAGACTATATATATATATATATATATATATATATATTAAATCAAATAGTCCACAAATTTTCAAATTTTAGGGCTAGAGTCACTAGCAACATAATAAAATAAGGGCAACTTCACACTTAATGTTAGCAAATAGTAATAGTAATTTGAACTCTCACGGAGTCTTCGGGTTGGGGGACACAACATTATTTTGTTAACACGAGTTTAACACCAGATGCCTTTTAGATCATCGACCGTATCGTTAATACTTCTAACTTATGAGTCAACTCCATGTTTCATATGAGGCTGCCACGACTTGAATGTCTCCAATCACCAAGGAGGGTTTGGGACTGGTATTTAGAACTCAAACCCTTAGTATTGGATGTTACTTTGGGGTAAGGAGTATCAGGTCAATTTTATGGAATTCTGTATTTCATTTAGGTTTTTTTTAAGAATCATTTTTACCTTTTTGAGGCTAATTTTCTCCCACATTCACAGTAAGTCTAAATGTCCTCCAAAATGTTTAGAATTTTACTGGAGTATTCAAAACATGGTTCTAGACGATCCCATAATTTTCTAAATCATTTCAAGTTCATTTAAGTTTTTTTGTGAATTATTGAATTTATCGGCTAATTATAAAATAATAGATAATTTAAAATATTAATAATTTAAGAATGAAGTTTTCTTAATGATTTGACTAGCCTATGGGTGAAGAGCATACCCAAATTGAAATTCCATGACGAAAGTTATTCAAGTGTTACTAAGAGGGGCATAATTGTAAATATGCACTTTGACAATTGACTCACTTCTCATTGACTCGTCAATGCTCTTTAAGAACAACCTATTATGTTGATTAAGAATTAACTTCAGTAAATTAAACTTCATGAACAATACTTTATCTTTAAATGAGTGGAAAAACATCAAGGGTATTTTTGTAATTTTAAAACTACTTGTATATATTCCCCTAAGTTTGGCCAAAACCTGAAAATTTTAAAAGTATTTAGCTGTTCATACCTTACTCAAACTCTTTTACTTTAAACCTTAATGATTTTTAATTATGAGTGGTTCATTGTGAGATCTTTTAAGATCTTTAAGGGTAAATTTGGATTTTATGAAATGTCATTGATTTCCTATTTACATGATCGTATAAGTCCTTCCAACTCATGGAGGGGAGTATAAATCAACAACTTAAACATTTCCAAACTGTATTCCCCACCACTTAGTCATCCAACACACATCTTCCAATCCTTAAAAATTCATGAATTTACATCTTTATCCTTTACATGTTTTAAATGTTTTGATGGCTACTCTAATCAACCCCTTTTGTTTCAAACATTTCAATGAACATTTGGTCATAATTTTTTACCCCTTTACCCTCTTAAGGGTTAAACGTGCAATTATGATATTTACATGTACCCCTATAGTAAACAACTTGCTAACTATGTCACCATGATCTGAGTTATTGTTAAACTTTGTTAATCATTCACGTATAAGCTAATTAACAATTCAATAGTGGTTTTATATTTTTTTTGGAGTTTATTTTATTTTCTATAATTAATCAACTCAGAAATTATGAAATTACAATAAAAGTTCATTTAACTATTAAAAATATGTTATCCGTCGTTGAAAATTTTACATAAGATTGTGAAGCCTAAGAGAATTAATTAGCCAAAATTTCATGTCATTTTGATTTATATTCAAATTTTTATAATTTTACTCATTTTTTAATATAAAAATACCTAGAAAATATATTCTTTAAAATTTTTATCTCATATTCATTTTTCTTAAATGTCTCTGGTCTCTCCTGACTTGCCATATTTTGCTTCTTATTTTTGTAATTCTTATCTTATCTTTTATGATTATTTTATTAAAGAATGGTAAATAACATGAAAAATTGAGGTCTTTGATGTTAAGGAGACCCTCTGACCTTGGAAAAATTAGAGGATATCCCTAATCATTGGGAGAATAATTCATTAAAATTTCATGTTATGATATTTATAATTAATTTTAAATAATTAAAATATCATATGGACTGTTTAATTAATTATAAATTAAATGTATAATAAATACTTTTAATTTTATTCTTATTATTTTTCTATTCTGGTGACTAAGTTCAAAGATATTATTATTTATTTTTTTGTGATTTTGCTATGCTGAGATATGAAAATTTGAAATTATTATGCTTTTTTTTATTTATTTAATTCCAAAATACCCAAAATTTTCACTTGACCACGTCGGCGATGCGTCAACCTCAGACCCGTTGAAGTCCCATGCGTCGTCCGCTGATTCGCTATGCATTAGACCTTAGCCGCTGACTCAGCCTGCTTCGTGGTGTCTTAACCCGAGCCGTAGTGCCGGTCGACTCGATCCACACTGTTCGTTTTTAATACACTAAAGTGGACGACATCCGTTCATCGTCCCCACAGGAATATAACCCGAGAACCGTTCATGTTCAAACCCCACGATCTCGCTCGATTCTTAACCAAATCATATGGGATTTGTTCCCACACCTTCACCTAGACGAACCTATCTATACGGCTAGGTGGACATGAATTGTTGAGTCTCTTTACAAAAAGCCCAAACCAAGGCAAATTTAGGATTTTGTTGAATGTTGGATGGCGTTGTAAGGAAAAGAAGTTTTGTTGAATGTACCCTGTCGAAATATGATGATTTTGTTGGAGTGGTTCTAGACAGCAATAACCCTTGTGATACTCAGAATAACCAAGAAAGATGTAATGAGGTGCGAGAGGCGTAGTTTGTTGTAGTGGAAGTTGCCAAGGGAAGCATGAGGAGCTGAAGATGCATACGTGATATTAGTTTGGATTTTTGTGATAGAGAAGATGGTATGGGGATTTCATGTTGCTTGTTTTGGTCGACATCCTATTGATTAGGTAAAGGGTTGTTTGGACAGCTTCAGGCCAAATTGATTAGGTAGTTGGGCAGCGAGAAGAAGGGTGTGAGCTATCTCAATTAGATGGTGATGTTTTCTTTCAGCTATGTAGTTTTGTTATGGAGTATAGAGATAGCTTATTTGGTGCATAATTCCTTGCGTTTGAAGGTAGTTAACAAATGTGCTGGAAGTGTATTCTCCACCTCCGTAGGAGTGCAATACTTTTATCTTTCTATTGAATTGTGTCTCCACAAATTGGTTGAACCAAATGAAAATATTCATAACTTCAGATTTTTATATCATAGTAAATATCCAAGAAAAACCAGAATGGTCGTCCATAAATAACAAATTATTTGTAACTTTGGTGGGAAACAATAAGAGAAGGACCCCCTCCATACATCGGTATGCATTAAGTCAAAACATGTAGTAGAGCTACTAATAGACTTTGAGAAAGAATGTTTGTGGTTCTTTGAAGCCTTACAGGTGTGCATTATGGTACCAAGTGGAGTAACATGTAGATTCGGATTACTATTGAGATGGCCAGTATAACTGACTTGTGAGCATGCCCAAGTCTTTGATGCCATACATCAGTGGTTTGAATGGTGGAATGTAAGGCTACCGTTGAGGATATTGGGTAGAGATCTTTAATGCTGCGTCCCTTTACATATGTTCAATAGGTAAATTAAATTATCCTCTGATAGTTAGATTCCAGTGCTTTATATTCAATTGTTTTAACTTAATAACGACAAAGACCCCATTTTATATGATGGAAAAGCGTTGAATAGTTGTTTTACCACGAGCAACTGATTTGTTTAATTCATTAAAGTTGTGATTGATTTCAACACAATTTAATGAAATTAGAATAGCTTCATAAATATGTGTCCTACATAGCTGCTTCCAAGATATCATTTAAGGCTTGTCCAAGGATAAGAAATATGATAATTGTCTCCATTAAATCATAAGTGAAATAACAACTTTAAGGCATATCATAAGTTTTGATTCAAGAATTTTGGTATATAATTTTAGATTGTTATCAGACGCAAATTAGATGCAAATCCGATGATATTTGAGCTTTATCATCAGATTTGTGTCTGATTTAAGTTTGATTTTTTTGGCAAATAAATCGGGGCTCGATAATGATAGTTCTGTCCATTTTGTGACGAAATATTTCGACGCAAAATATTTGCGTCGTATTACTTTCAGATTTATTTGGGCCCACGTGTGTCTAATTTAGCATGTGAAAATATCGACCGATAATATAATTCATCGGATTATTGTCACATGTATAGCGAATAATATCAAATGACAGTAGAATATTATTGTCAATTTAGCGTCGGATTATTCGACCCAAAATCGACACAAATCAGACTCAAACCTTCACCACAGAAAATAAATATAAAAAAAAAACAATTACATTTCCACAACCAACACGCGATAAAAAATTTACATCTCAACCACATTTTATTGAGTAATATCAGCACAAACTCAAATACATGTCATTAATGAAATTTAAGGTATTATAACAAATTGTCGCCGGCCACTTGCCATGGCGATCTATTAAAGTCTCCGCCATGCATAATATAGACTCCTCGACCCGATGTTGGCCCTCTAGCATTTGGTCATGCAATTGGCGGAGCTCTTTGTTCATTGTAATGACCTTCTTGACTAGCACTTGATCTGGCTGTGAGGAGCTCGGGGAACTAAGTATCGGACCACTGGAGACATTGGATTCAAAGGCTATACCTTTTGCACCATAGCCATAAACCCTCACATTCTTATTCCCCGCACCTGAATCCAAAGCTCTTATTCGGACTACACAGTGGTGGTACTCAGATTGACCACTACTGTTGCTAGCGGAAGTCTAGGCCTGAGTGGCAAAGTGCCTCTCCCGGAGCTGCTCAAACTCCTACAAAATTAAAATCAATTTTTATTTAATTCGCATTTTTAATAATAAGAGTCAAAATAAAATTATAATTTTTTTTTTATATTTACTGCACCCAATCGGGAATGCTCTGAGATCCACTTCTAAACCCCCGAGCGTTGATGAGTTTGGACGTCCAGTTCTGCAACGGAGGGCTTGCAGCTTAACTCCTCCTGTGCAACGTATAAAATTAGGTAGTGCCACAAAAATACTTCAAAGATTGAATTTTTAAATATTTAAAAGAGTCCTACCAACCTCCTACAGTTCTCAATATTGGGGATTGATCTACCAATGTGGAGTGCAGCTCTCTTGGCCCCCTCTGTTGCCCTATTCTTCTGCCTCTTCCTCTCATAAACAGAAGAGGCCCAGGCTATGGTTAATTGACCCCAGATCTCCTCATCGATCCAGGCAGTCCGCTCACCCCTCTGGCTGGCTGTTGTGAGCTTGTCTCCAAGGCGATGCCTGCTTCGAATATCGAAGATTCTATGGTTCTGATGGTGGTGCTCTGGGAGCTAGGTGAAGGAACTGTGCAACATAAAAAATAATTCATGTGTTAGTGTAAAAAAAATAAATTAATACATGATCGTACCTCAAACTCTCTGAACCAAAAGTCCCGAGTGGCTGCAGGGATCTGCTTCCACGAGAGCTAGGACTGATATTATCTGCTTCTGATAATTTCTGTGATGCAGGTGACGAACAACTTGTAGGGAATGAATCTACTTAAGAAAAAAAAATTAGTTACAAAAAATATATAGAATGAAGAATAAACATAATATAATGTTAAAATAAACTCACGAGTCCCCTCTGACAGTAAATGTACCCTTGGACGATAGGAATCGAGGTGCCAAGCTCAAGAGGTGTCGAAGTAGGTGGGGCTGGAAGTAGTGGAGCAATAGATGTGCTAGCGGCAGTAGGAGTCGCAACAGATGAGGGAGTAGGTGCAGAAGCAACAGGTAGGGAAGCAGTCGGTGGCTGAGCAGCAGGTGTCACAAGAAGCGGGGGAGCACCTGGTGCTAGAAGTAATGGAGCAGTAGATGTGCTAGCAGCAGTAGCAGTCGCAGCATGCAAGGGAGTAGGTGTGGAAGCAACATGCAAGGAAGCAATGGGTGAGGAAGCAACAGGTGTCACAGGAAGCGGGTGCTGAAGCAGATGTCACAGGAGGGGTGGCAGTAGCGGGTGCGGCAACAGGTGCCACAGGGTGACAACAACAAGTGTTACATGAGCCGCTACAATAGCATGTGGGGGTGTAGTAGTGGAAGCAGTAGCAGAAGTAGACGACCTCCTCTTCCTGCTACGATAGGTAGTCTCTAGTGTCCCCAGAACACGGGGTCTCTGAGGTGACTGACTACTTGCACCACTTGTGACTGACCACCTGCAAATTTGAGACTCAGCCACTGGTAAACTTCAAATAATTCACTCACTCAAATATGGTTCTTCATTGATCTAGTGTAAGACAATATGCAACTTTGGGTTTTACAAATTTACATACATTTGCCACTAACACAGCCATCGATTTTCTCAGACTGTAACCTTAATTTTGAAACTAACCTTTTAGTTCTGGACATGTCATCCAACATTAAATTTCTTGGAGGGTTCGTGTCTTTTAATAATTTTGCTGCCTAATGGAATTCTCTTTGGGCACGTTAAAATCGGATTTGATGCTCAATGTTCTCAGCGCCACTGATAATACCATATGTATAGTGCAACCTTTCCATCAAAGATGTTGCGTAGCGTTCAGTAAGTCATAAAACTATTGCGATTAGTTTTTTGATGTTTCACTTCTGTGTGTTTCACTTATGTGTGGAACGTTCTCAACAAATTGAGCTTTGTGAATATCTTGAATCATTTCTTTATATGTGCCAAGATCATGTTCCTCTACTAGAGGCCATAACTTGTCGAGGCACCTTCTTGATCGAACCGAACTTCCAATTCCTGCTTACCACATGCAGTCCAATATCAATATTTAGGTTTAAATCTATTTCGACAAATATCCAACTTAACTTCCTCGGATTGCAGATACACTTGATTTTTATGCTTCGCACAAGGATACTGGAACTTACCATTTGAACTATAAATGGGCAATTGTGATGCTAAATACACGAATCCCTCAAATTATTCATGAACTCATATGTGAGTCTTTTCGTTTTGGATATTATAATCTGTTATATATTAAAACTCTCAAATTATGAATATCCATTTACAACATTGCTGCAGCTTTACAGATCAGTGTAACTATTACAAAAAATAAACATTAGTCAATACAACAACAACAACAACAACAACAAAGCCTTAATCCCACTAAGTGGGGTCGGCTACATGAATCCTTTTTCTCCATTGCGTCATATTTAGTGTCAAATTTTCGTTTAATTCTAATAAATTAAGATCATTTTTTATGCAATAAGCCCAAATTTTCCTAGTTCTACCTCTGCCTTTCTTAACATAAGTTGTATCTAAAACATCTACTCTCCTAATCGGATCATCAGGTGGTCGACGTTTAATGTGACCAAACCATCTAAGGTGACTCTCTAATTTTATCCGTCACTGGTGCAACACCAACCCTATTACGGATATATTCATTTCGCATTTTGTCTCTAAGTGTAAAGCCACTCATCCGCCTAATCATTCTCATCTCGGCAACACTTAACATTATGCTTCTTTTTTAAAGGCCAACATTCAACACCATAGAGCATTGCAGGTCTCACCACCATCTTATAAAATTTTCCTTTCAGTCTAAGCGGTATTTTTCTATCACACAATACTGATCAATATTTACAGTCGACATTACTAATAACATTCCCATCTTATCAACATCACTTTGAACAATAGTCCTATTGCATTACTCCACTAGTTCAACTAACCAACTTGAAATCTACTAATAACATCTACATCTAACACCTAAACTTATGTATATACATACCTAACACTCAATACTTATGTATATAAATAACTAGATTCTCATACATAGCACTCAATACTTATGTATATACATAACTAACATCTAAAATTCATTGCATAAGTAGATTTGCATACATACCACTGAAAGCTTATGTATAATTTCAAATCTTACATACATACCAAGATGTCTAAAACGTTCACTACTTTTAAAGATATATAACCGCGGTAGTAGAATCTGTGCAGGAGAAACGAAACGTTCACTACTAAAGATTTGATCATCCATTGTCACATAAATGAGGCTTTTACATACATAGCATCCAAAACTTTAATATTTACCTATCTATAATCTAAACTTTCATAATAACAAACATCATATGAACATAACACTCATTATCACTTTTTAATAGTCAAATCCATCTTTTCATCGATAGGTAAGGTGCGGTGTGTAAAAATAAAAGTTTAGGTGTGAGATAGGTAAATCCATAAGAATAGAGTGCTATGTATATAATTTTTCCGAAAAAAAATCATCACTGAGAAGTATAACTTCTTCAATGGTTTTTTGTAGGAGAGAAATATGGGAGTTTCGGTGGTCTCTGTGAGCTGCAAACCCGTCGTTTCCTTCACAACTAGTTCTAATGGAGACTGTATCGCAAAGGTTCGTTACGGGGGGGGGGGGGGCCGGCGGCGGCGGCGGCGTAAGCAAAGGTTTCGGGAATGGAGGAGAAGAAATGAGGGGAAACAAATTTAAGAGCATTGGCGTCGGATTTTTGTTGGATTTGCATCGAATTATTTCGATGTATTTATCTAACCGCGGAGTTTGTTAAGGAATTTGTGTCGACTTTGCATCAAACAACTCGACACGATTAAGTATGTGACTGTGTCTACTTCTTCAACATAAATTTGACACAAAGTGTACCACCATCCAAATTCCCAGTTCGACGTTTTGAATTCAGCATTTGCTTCGGATTGTTCGCCTCAAATCAAACGCAAATATGAAAACCCAGTTTCTGACATAAATCAGCAGAAAATCTGGCACTAATTTCGTGTTGAAAAAATCAGACACAAATACCAGACGTTACATTCTACATATTCTGTAGTGGTTCCATAAATTATGGAGAAGAGGTTTCTCCTGCAGATTGATTTTTTAAGGATCCATAGAGATATATGGTTAAACTTAACACACGGGAAGTAACCTCCACGAGAAGAATAATGAGGAGGGGCATAGGTCCCTTCCCCTTAGGCGTGATCCACCCCTGACTGTCCTTGCAAAAATTCTCTTGATAGAAAATTAGGAAGGAAATTTGATTCTCCCTTGTTGTATTCAATTTCAAAATAAAAAAAAACATATAATTGAGCTTGCTATGAAGCAAAAATTTATGTAGAAACTAAAATTTTGGCATCTTTAAGAATGATGGATTTTGTAGTGCTGCAATCTCTTTGTAAATGAAATTTGACATTTAAAAGATTATATTGAAATTTAGTAATGGATTTAACTAAAACAAGCATTTCTAGTTTAATTGTAGAATATTTTAATTTGGTAGATTCCATCTTTCAGATGTAAACAAGAATTAATTCTTCTCCAGAAGAACGTGGTTGTTTTTGTTGGAGGATACTGCCATACCCAAGATTTGAGGTGTTTGTTACGATAATTTTGAAAACAAGTAGGATTAGCTAAATTAATAGATGATATGTTTTTTTACCTTTATTATATTTTTTTGGACCACTTGCATATGTATAAGAGACCAGAGGCTGGTTTTTCTTAAGTCGATCAAATTAAGGTGTTGCATCTTAAGCAAAATTTTTATAGAAATCAACAAACATAATGTAGCGCTCCTAAAATGCCTTGCAATTGTTTTTTTATCCGTAATAACATCAGAGAATTTATCAAGAAATTCTATGCTTCGATTAATAGGGATTATAGAGGAATTAGAAACATTATGGCCTGGAAAAAAATTTCTCTTTGGAGTAATTTAATTTTTGATGTTGAGATAACTAATCTATTTTTTAGTGCTAACCATTTATTTGTACCAAGATGTCTGAAATGTTCTTTCAGGGTATTAAAAAAGATTAAAACATCATCAAAATATACAATAATATAAAAAGAATAAGGGTTAAAGTTGTCTTTTTCATTATATTTTGAAATTCATAGGGTTTGTTTTTATGTCTAAACATTCCATTCATCATGTCCGATTGGAACTGTAAAAGCCATTTTGTATTGGTCTTCTTCTTTAATTTGAATTTGTCAATGTCCAAATTTATGGTGAATTTTAGAAAATGATATAGCATTATGCAAACGATTTAACAAATCTGTTTTATTGGAGATTGAATACCTTTCCATTTTGAAAGTTTATTTAAGGGTTAATAATTAATATTAAGTTGTGGCTCAGTGTCATTTTCAACATAAAATGCCATGCAACTTCAAAAGAAATATGATCTTCTAATAATTCTTTTAGTTAACAAATCATCTATTGCATTTTTACATAATTCTAAATACGTTTTATTCATCTGATAGGGTCAAGCTTTAGTGGGAATATCAAAATCTTTCATAAGGCAATGATACACTGGATTTTTTCCGTTCTCAGAAAGTCACAGAATTATCTTTGCAAATTTCTTTATGTAATTCTTTATTTAATAAATAAAACTTTTCTTGTATTGTGACATTTTTATTTTGTTCTTGAACTCTCTTAATATTAATTTTATCAGTTGAATAATTAATGTGAAAAGTTTTTTTGAATAAGTCTATTCATTTTATTTATGACAATTTCTTTGGGGTTAGTGATAAATTAAAATTTGAAAGGGGTAGAAAATTTGTTTGAAATAATTCCTCAAGAGTCATGTTATATTGGTATAGTTTGTAATAATAATGAAGTACTTAATTTGATATATTGAGAGAGATATTTAACTAACAAAAAAAGTATAAATGTTATATTCATCTTTACATATAGCAGCAGCAGATAGCTTATGTTAAATTTCGAAATGACTACTACTATTCCTTCTTGAATATAATTCACATCGACTTCAGTATCTATTAAACCACTATCTATTAAGCTATAAGAAGCGAAGGTATATTCTTTATTTATAGTAATTGAATTGTTATAAGATATTTTTGCATAACAGTTTTTATAGAGAATTTAACATTTCACTATCATTAAATAATTTTTTTTATAGGAGTATTAAATCATATTTCTCCTAATTCTTCTTCGTGATTATTAAGTTTGAAGTTTAATCTATTTTATCATTAAAAATCGTATTAAGTTTGAAAGATTAATCATTTTTAAGATAAAAAATAGTCTTTTGTGAAGAAATTCTTTTTTATTAGATGCGACTATAAACAACTTTTAAACTATAGACATGGAACTCATCAAAAGTAGGTTTTGGCTTTTTCCTCGAACAATATCAAAGATTTTATCTCGAAATTTATAGTCTGAGATATGAGATAACATTTAAATTAGTTGATCTTTTTATTTATCTGTGAGAGTGAACAATTCATACATTTCAATAATAGATTTATTGTAATTTGTATTATTGTAATCATTAAAGCAGGATTTTCTGCATAAATAGAATCATTAGTGGTGAAAATTTTCTTGCTAACGATTTGTTCTGATTCTACAGTATTTAGAAGAATTTTCATTAAAATTTGTTTTAATCCTTTGTTAATTTGAATTTCATTAATTTTCTTAAGGAGATTACATTTATTTGAATATTAACCATACTTATTGTAGTGATAACATTTAATCTTTTTCTCTTTTCTGTCTTTTCATATTATTTTGAAGAAGAGGAAATATCGTTATGATTGTTCTTATCTTTGTAATTTTTATGAAGCTTATGTCTCTTCTTAGAGCGATGGGTTTTAGTAAATTATTTATCCTTTTTTAATGATTTTTTATGTCCTTTTAGATGAGATTCTTCTCAAGCAAACTGTTCACGAAATGCTGTAAGCTATATTCTCTCGAGGATTCTTTCTCATTTAAGTTATCTATTTTATTTTTGTATCAAAACATAATTCAAGATATATTTGATTACAAACTTTAATAATTTTATTATATGTAAGAGGTTCGTATATAGTAGTAGGAGTTTCTTGATTATGCAAACCCGCTTAACAAAATGATTGGGAAGGCATTCAATAAATTTTTATTTTTAAAAGTTATGATTGGCTTCAGGTAATTCATCAGCTGTCCTAAGAAAACGTCTTTGTACTAGCGAAAATGAATTAGAGTTGAACATCTAAGCTTCTGCAATGGTGATCCCACTTAATCGATCAACCTCAATTTGTCTTCTGCCAAACCCAAATTCTAAATCCAAATCAATTCAAATTAAACTCAAGTTCAAATCTGAATCGATTCAAATCATATCCAATCAAATTCAATTCATCTCCAAATTTGTTTCTCAAATCTAACTCCTTGATTCAAACTCTGTACCATCATTCTGACTGTCAACAGTTGAGCCCAACTATAAGGTTAAATATATTAAAACTCAAGTGAAGTCAACATTTGTCTGGCCTATCCTTTTTATCAAGTCTTCAAAGTTTATCATTCCACAAACATTCATTAATGAATAAGAAATATATTAGGCATAACCTTAATCAAAAGTATTTTTCAAAGTAATTCTTGAGATGTAATTAACTATGTGGAAGCCCTCTCATAGGGATACCAGACCCTAGAATAAACTAAACTTTCTTTTACACCCGTAAGATAAGAGAAAGATCCCGGTTTCACAGATCCATAAACCACAAAGATTTTTCTTATCCAAATGATTAGATTCATTTTTAATATATTATTTTTATCTTTTGAGATAGTATATTATCCTTGGGATGCCAAAACTAGGCTACCAAACACGATAGTATATTATTCTTGAGATAGTATATTATTCACCCAAAACCATCGCTTTCCTCACAGATTCACGACACAGTCATTAGAGTTGAGCTGGAAGGGCAACACAGGGATCGCGACGTATAGAGACCACCAAAACTCCCAACTTTTGCATCCTTCTTCTCCGCTCCTACCAGAAACCGGTGAGAAAGATAAGCTATTGTGAAATACATAAACATTAGGATTTATTAACTTCGCTAAACAGCTCATTTAAATGCTAAATTTTGCTTTTGATCTTTAATGACATTGAATGAAATGTTAAATCTTGGAAGTAAATACTAAACATAAATTACGGATTTAACTTGGTTTAAGGAAATAATACCAAACACAAAAATCGGATTTAACTTCTGGATTTAATAAATCTGGATTTACCGGATTTTGTAAATCCTACTTAAGTTAAATCCAATAGGAAGCCAAACACCCCCTAACGTTCAACGAGGGGTAATAGTCACAAAATCACACCCTTGGAATAAATCACCAATCCACTCCCTAATAATCTAGTTCTTTACTCGCATTTTAGAAATTTTCACACCAAAATGTCTTCTCTTAATTTGTCACGCCTTAAATAGAGCTTATAAAATCAAATTACATTGATCAAGCTCCTACCAGAGAGGCTAAGTGTCTAAGCTCCCAATGATAAGTTTCTTGCTTCAATCTTTACTTTGGTCCAATTTGATTCTTGTTATTTTTCTTTCATGCTGCTACCAATGAAAACAACAAAAACCTTCCTCAAAGTGCAGTATCATCATATGAAATTCAAAAATACATATAACAACAAGTTGCAAAATTAACAACACATCATAAAGCTGGGTTTGAACTTCTCCAGCTGAACCTTAGATGCAGATCACATCATCCACACATTATATCGTATAAAAAGCTCAATCTAAGAATCTGCATTAAGCAATAATAGAATTTGGAAATACTTATGCAATTTTAGGTCATAATAAATCTACTTGTCCATATAATCCATAAAATAGTAGGCAATGCATTATTATGTAAATAATACCATTTAAATTAATTTGCTAAACTTTAAATTACATTTCTTATTCAAGGGTTCTGATATTGTTCAATGTAGGTTTGGCCTCTTGTAGAAGAAGTCATCCCAGGTATGTCTTTCTGCAAAAGTTATATTCATCTCTCTAAAATCTATATTCATATTATTCTATATAATAGAGAGAGGAAGCAGAATTCATTCCCGGAATATTCTTCTATAAGAGGCCAACCTTAGTATTGTAAGATTATGTGGTTCTCATCATACAAAATATATTAATTTAATAAATTTATTTATTATTACATATATATATATATATATATATATATATATATATATATATATATATATATATATATGGTTAACTGTAATATTAGAATTCTAATAATGTGTTCTCACAAGTGCACCACTTTATATGATATTTTATACCCGTTGATACTCAAGGAGTGGCCAGTCCCATCACATTCCTACTCAAGAACGAAGTCTTGAAGACAACCTTAGATTGTATCATACGTATGTTGTATGTTATATTAAACCATCATTTACTAACTACACTAAAAGTGTTGGTCGTCAGAGATACTTTTATCTCCCCAATTAAGGCGATGAAAATAACATTACCTGATGTTGGGCTGATCTTAAGCATTTCCATTAACAATCATGCTAAGCCTACGCTTCATTTACCTTATTCTAAAAATATTAACAGTAAGAGTCTGGAACATAGGTACATATAATAAAATTAATATTGTTTGCACTATTTATTTATTTTTTTTCTAACATACATTTTGAAATGAGCTTTTGTTGAGTCTATAGATGGAACAAAAAAATCTACAAGAAATGCTTCAATTTGTGGTTCAAATTTTTTGGGATAAGATTAATGTTTTGCAACAATGCTAAGTTTGTGTATTTGCTTAGTTTTGAATATTAAGATATTGTGGCGCATTGAATGCAAAAAAGCTAAAATAATGAAATAATGCACAAGTGATCTTAGAGCAACATACCATATAAATGATACTACGATGGATTTCGTTTACCGTAGGATTAGCATAGTCTCTTAAAGGTTGATGCATGTTCTAATTATGGACTTCATTATTGTTAGCAGGTGTGTCAACCATTTCTCCTAAAGTTTGTTATCATATTTTTAGTTTTCTGATTTTTTTAACAGTTTCTCATTCAATAAGCCAATGAATGAGAAAGTTAACTAAATATATGGATGTCAAATAGGAGAAAATACTTTCCTTGCCCCCATCCAGCGGAATTAGAAAAAGTAGCTAAAAATCAGGAGTAGTTTCCTAATACTGACCTTTAACCCATGCTCAAATATCTCCTTAGATGTCTGCATCAATTTAGGAGATAAATTCGTATTCCACCAAATCAATGTGATTAACTCTATCGAGTCTATTACCATCTCTTCTGAGATTGGTAACTCACAACAAACAAAAGGACCTCACTTGACCAAAACTAAAATGTAAATGAAGAGTAACAAGTAAATCATCATCCATTATTAGTCAACACAAATCTATAAAGAAACACATTCATCTTTTCTATCTCCCCATTCCAAGTAAAAAGGGATGGTTTTTTCACTATGCATGCTTGAACACCAACTTGATTAATTGATCAAAAGAGAGATGACAATACAAAAAAAAGAAAGCAACAAAAAAAATTTTAGAGCTTATCTTCCTTTCTTCAATCCTGAGAAGTTGAGATTACAAGCATTCAATCACACAAAATCTTTAAAATTCTCACTTCTCTCAACTTGATTAGTCTTCCTTGGATTTCTCCTTCAATTCCTCTCTCAAAAAAATGACAGAAGAAAATGATTGGTGAGAGGAATAAAAGAGAAAGAGAAGTCGAGTGCACAATAACAAAATTCTCTTAGAATCAGTTTAGTTGTCATTTTTTGAAGAAATAACCTCTTATTTATAGATCCTATGGGGTGTCTCATAAGTTACATATTTGTCTTTATTCTATTAGGAACATTATAGGAAATTAATGGGCCGTTACATTTTACATATTTATAACTGGTTCCATAATTCTTTAATATTTGTAACTATCGTTCGCATTGTTTTGTATTCATAATTGTTTGAAATGGGTATTAATGATCCACTGATGTTAGCATTTGGTCGTCTAATAATCGTTTGGTCGATTGTAAGGCCTTTAGTTGGCTGAAAGTTCTTTGGTCGGATGGATGGTCTTCAGTGGGTCTTCTCGAGAGATATGTCATAGAGATATTCTTATGGTTAGGATTAACTTAAATCATTAAGTAGATGGTGTGTTATAGTATTTGGTTGGCAGTTTTTCTTCGAATAAGTGGTTTTCATAAAAGATTGGATCCATAATCAATTGAGGGAGTTGATTACACTCTTTTCTCTCAGCGCATAGTGTTCATTTGCTCGGTTGTACTTTTCTTCAATTAACCCATGATTCCGACCGACTAAAATAATACTTGACTCCTCTATCTTTCGACAGTTGCAATGCAATCCTTTAATATCTTCTTAACAATATCCATTAAATTTTATCTTGATTCGTGTTGTCAAATTTTTGATATAACAATATAATTTCAAATATCATTTATAATAGTGACACTATTATCCTCATAAATGGAAGTTATAAAAAATTTGACAGGGAAAGAGAAAATAATATGTCGATGAATATATTGAGATTTAACTTCTAAATCGGTGAAAGAAATAACATCGGCGATCCATTTAATTCAAATATAACAATTTTCAGTACTATCAATGTTATTCATATTTCATTATTAAAATATTTAAACTTATTAATAGAGAAATTACGAAAAATAGAAGACAGATTTTATTTACGTTATATTTCAGACCAAATTTGCAAATTTAGATTATGGTCTATGGATACTGCTGAAAACAAAAATAAAAAAATAAAAATAAAATAAAAACATCAAGCACTGCATATGTTTTAAACTAGCGGCGTTTTATTTACGAATGATGAGAAATCCTTCTAAGATATGTGTTTGGCGCAACATATTTGATGTGGTGGTGTCACATCAGATCTGTTTAATTAAACTATATTTTGACAGTTTTTGTTTTTTCAAAATACTGAAAACAACATTTTCACATCACATATATCTACGTGTCGTGACAGTTTTCTGGCTGCAGCTTGATTTTTTTAAAAATAATAAAAATTTGTAACAGGCACTGTACCTATTTTAATAAGCTTATCAGCAATTTATTCAATAAGAAAAATGAAGATTATTTTTGTATTGTCATCTTAAGGTTAGGCGAAATCGTGAATAAATCCAAGTTTTAAATTCTATAAACATAAAAAAAAAAGAATCCGCTGACCGCAAATTTAACCGGAGCGCCGCCTGACATGCGTTCGTCTGCATCAATTATAAAAAGTTCAGCTGTGGTAACAATTTAAATAATAATCCAAATGTTTGCTTGCTATGACGCATCACTTTAATTGACTGTTAATTTTGATAGCGTGATGATGGCAATGTATTAGTACTTAAATAAGGAAGGGAAAAAGATCATTTTTAATGAACAAACAAACAAGAAAGATGGGCCATTGGCCTATGGTACACAAAATAATTAAGATCTTAATATTTTAATTTTAAGAAAATAGTAGTCTTTATTATGTTGTCAATAAATGTATATTTAGGCACGAATCTTGATGCAATTTGGATAAGAGAGCTTCCAACGTTAAGATCATCTAAGCTCTAATGTCAACAAGTTTATAGTTAAATTGAGCACCTCAATAATACAAGTTTAATGATGCTAAAAGTTATACAATGCTAGTCCACATAAGCCTAGATAAAATTTTTGAAGAGTAATTTAAGGCTTTAGTGTATTAATTGGAAGGTCGAATACACTTTAAATTTGGCATGCTTATAGTTAATCTAGTAGCTAGACGAGAGGAATCTAACAAGCCTATGATCATTTAAGTTTAAATTCATTGAGACACTAAAATGCCGAAAATAATCATATGATTAAAGGAATCAACATGAACTTTAAGATAGTATTTTTGGTGGTTTCCTCAAAAACTATAAATAGGCTTTTATTCTTTACATTAAGTTGGGAGGAGAATATAAGAGCGAGCTGACGACTATAGCTTGACTCTTGGAGACAAGTGGAGGGGAACGACCACTAGTCATTAGAGATGACAACCCACAATTGTTGCAACTAACGACAACTATTATAGCTCAACTATGACTATTGCAGCCATCAATTCTAGCTCTTGTAACCGACTAAGACAGTTATAACCATCAACTAAATTTTTTGTGGTCCAATTATGGTTGTTGTAGCCAAACTACCTTATAGTTGTCATTATCAATTTTATAATCTCATATTCTCCATTTTAGGTGAAGACTAGACATACGTATAAGTTATAACTTTAATATTTGGTGAATTACTATGACTGGGCTATACCCGTAGTTTTTTTCATTTCCAATCTTTTTTCACATTAAAATTTGGTTGTCACTTGCATATATATATATATATATATATATATATATATATATATATATATATATATATATATATATATATATATATATATATATATATATATATATATATATATATATTTGTGTTTGCGTTGAAAAAATTACATTGAGCTAAGGCTTAAGATTTGTCGATCATTGGGAATTTTTCAGCATGCAATTATTTGGCATCATCTGTGGGAAGCATAATACTTGTAACAGTAGAGCCTCCTTCTTGAATAAATAATCTCTAGACCACATTGCCAGCCTGATTTTCTATTAAATAATCTCTAAACGAAGGACATTCCTAGACATACATAAGTTTGATGGCAGAAGTCACAACAAATTAAACATGCTTATACAAGATGGCAAAAAACACATTAGATCAAATAATTCTTTCCCTTATAGACATACTGATTTTATTAGTGAAAGCACATTTAGCCTATTTTTAGAAGATTATGAATCACAAGCATTTACCATAGGGCCAAATTTTCCTATTCACATGAAAAATTCCAAGGCCAATAATCATGGATTGTGGCAACTTCTTTTTACAACCTTAAAAATATTATTCGTTAATGTCTCAGGAGTTTTTATAATTGGGTGGTTTATCTGTCACAGTCAAATTATCATTTTTATTAAAAATAAGACTTAATTAGGGAGGAAACCTCGACTATAAAGATAAAATCTCAAGCATGATTGCAACTATTTCCTTCTTTTATTATCAATCACTACATTAAGAAAACTCAGATTGAACGACAACCTTAATAGAAGCTAGGGGTGTAAATGAGTCGAGTTGAGTCGAGCTCGAGCCACCCTCGGCTTATGCTTGAGATTCATAAATTAATCAAGTTCAAGCACGAGCTTAAACTTAAGTTTATGAATTTGAGCAGACTCATGAGCATATTTGTTTACCATTAAAAGAGAAAAAAATTAATTTTAATTTAAGCATATTTTGTAACAAAATGACAAATATAAAGAGTAATAAGAAAATAAATAGTAAGAAACATATGATTTTAAATATAAATTATCATTTAAATTTTTTTAATGATTTAAAAATAAAATTTTGTAATCTGATATATATTTGTGAATATGTTAAATTAATATTTTTTGAATGAGCTTGCTCATAAGATACAGAGTCTAGTCTAGGCTAGGTATAGCTTGGCATGTTAGCTCATTGAACTTAGTGCACGAGCAACTTATCTAGTCGAGCTCGAGCTAGCTTATGAGTAAACTTGACTCACTTACACCTCTAATTGGAATCTCATAGAGACATCAATGTACCCGGCAAATCATTCAATTTAAAGTTCCCAAAACAATAGTCAATGTTTTTTGCTAAAGAGTCTCAAATGATCTTCAATATTAATATAAAATTCTCAACTAGAAAGAGTAATAACAGTCTAAACATGATCTTTGGTTTGTGATACAAGTGGCTATTACCCCTTCTAAATCAAAGTGCAATCAATCATATGGGAATTCAATTAGGCCATTTACACACAAATTTATATTTTCAAGTAACACTCTAAAAGATAATCTCAAATTGGTCAAATATCATTGATTAATTTTTTATGTCTTATTTATGTAAGAAGACATTGTCGGGTAATATTCCCTCAAATAATCTCAAATAGGTCAAACAACTTTGATAGATTTGTTGCTACTTTTTATGTATAAGTTAATGTTGTTGACTAATACACTCATAAATATCCTTACATAAGTTAAAACCCTCAATGTAATTCTTAAAACAGATTTTGTACTTGTTAGCTTCGTCAACTAATACACTGATAAGTCAAATATCCTCAATGGATTTCTCATGACCTATTTTGTACACATATTCCAATAAACAATCTTAATATTTCAAACGTTCTTAGGTTATTTCTTATGATCATTTCCATAAAAATAAAATCATCGAGTAAGAGTCCAACAATTAATCTTAGAAATGTCAAACATTCTGAGAGAATTTCTTTTGACCTCTTCTTTATAAGTTAGCATTGCCAAGTAACACTCTAAAAAATAACCTCGACAAGTCAAACAATTGATGAATTTTCTATAACCTATTTTGTATAGATTAATATTATCAAGTAATACTCTAATAAATAACTTCGAATATTTCAAATATGCTTAATGGATTTTCCGTAACATTTTTTTTACATGTTAAAATTATCAAAATCCAATAAATAACCTTAGATTGGTCAAATATCCTTAACAGATTTCATATAAACCTTTTTTATAGAAATTAACGTCATCAAATAACATTTCGACAAATAGCATCAGATAATTAAAACATCCTTAGCTGATTTCTTACAATAGCTTCTATATAGGTATACATTGTCGAGTAATACTCTGATAAATAGTCTCAAATAAGTCAAATATCCTTAGTAGATTTCTCATGACTTCTTCTATATTGGTTAACATCGTTGAATAACACTTCGACAAATAACCTAAAATAGGTCAAACATTCTTAATGAAAATTTTAAAACCTCCTCTAAGAATGTTAATATCATCAAGTTAAACTTTACTAGATAATCTTAGATAAGTCAAACATGCTTGATGGATTTCTTATACTCTCCCTATACAGGTTAACATTATCAAGAATACTCTAAAAAATAGCTTCAAGGAGGTCAAACATCCTTAGTGGATTTCTTACGACCTCTACTATATATATTAACATCATCGAGTAAATCCCCAACAAATATTATTGGATAAGTCAAACATCAATTATGTATTTCTTATGACCTCTTTTGTATAGATTAACATCAGTGATTAATACTCTGATAAATAATTATAGCAATAAATATTCTTAGTGAATTTCTTACGATATCTTAAATGTAGATCAACATTGTTGCGTAAACGGAAATAAATAACCTAAGAAAAGTTAGTCATCATTGATAAATTTCTTTAAATCTCATACATATATGTTAATATTGATGGGAAACTCCAAAACCAAATTAATTTTACTTTACCATATAATATAAAACAACACTGCTTGGTCTGCACCATTAAACAACCACCACATATATGCTTTCATCCAATAATATAAGGCACTTGATTCTACTCTTTCTTTGAAGATTTAGACTTGAAGATATTCAAAGAAACATTTTAAACCTGAAGAAGTTATATGCTTTAATATTCCACCACATTCAGGTTGTCACTACATAATTAATTGTGTCATTAGATTAATATTGCTCAATTGCCATGGATGTTGATGTTCAACTTTCACACTATCATTACCTTCAAATTAGTTTCAAATTATTATTGTTCATCCATTAAGAATTCTATTATTGGTTGATACTTTTAGATTAATACTGCTTTCATTAAGCATTCACTATTTGATATTCATCTCTTAACTAAATTCAATCATTAATTCATATTGATCTTGTTGCATGTAAACATCACTTGATGCTTACTAACACCATCATCCGTAAAAATAATGCATTTCATCAATACCCAATTTTTTTAATACTTATTTTACACACACCCTTATTTATCAAGCAGTGTATGCTAATAATGTATACCATTAATTTTTATAGTACCCTTAAAGACACCCCGAAGTGGAAGCCTCAATGAATAATTAATAGAGGACAATATCCTCACTTGAAAACCCCCATAAGAGCTAGTGGCAAGTAATATTTCCATTTAAACCGTTAGGGAATGGCCATGAAGAAGCTTAGATAAGAAGAAATTTATGTATAAAGCCTTTACTAGAAAGAATTCATGAGAACAAGTGGTTGATAAAGTGTGTACTCAAAAATCTAAGACGATTCTAAGCCTTAAAGATGTAAGTACATCTAAAAAAAATAAAAATATATAAAAAAAATCCTTTAAAAAACTTCTCAAAAGTTAAAGATATATGTTTCTTTATTTATTCAAAATATTCAAACTGCTTAAACTTCTAAAAAGTTTGAAGCTATTAAACTCATTGAAAGATAATATATTGTTTGTAATACATTAGATTTCAAATGAAGATTTATATTTGAAAAGAATAAAATAAGTGTTATCTTTTTAGGAAGGCAAGTTCTTAAGAATCAAGATACTGTGAGATTAAGATTTTGACAATTATTAGCATCTTGAACTTTAGTTGAGCTCATACATTCTAAAAATGTTTTCTCTTAAAAAAAAAGGCAAAGCTAGTGAATCTACATGAGATGAAGAGGCTTTATAATAATATCACTAAAAAGTTTGTAAATATTTTTGAAAGCCTTCAAAATTCTTCTCAATTTCCATTAGATGGTCTCTTTCTCCTTAAAGCCTATAACAAAAAAGAAACACATGTCTCGATTACAATTCATTTTTGTAACATTAAAGCCAACACCAATTTATTATAACAAGCTGGTTCTTTTCTCTCAAATACATTGAATCGACGTCAATATCAAGCTAAAATTTTAATTACCTAAATAGCATGATCAAGACATCATCTCAAAAATGAACAAAATCTTATCATTTCATTTATCGGTTTTAATTGTCATCAAATTTACCCCATTTTTGAAAAATAGTTTGCAATAATGCTGAAACAATAATTGTTTGTAAATAAAAATTATGTAACACTAGAGTAACAATATTTTGATGATAAGAAAGATAACAATAGCTTGGAATTGGTTAGACAATGATAACCTAAAGATGAGCAAACGATTGTAGCATGGAGAAGAACATGCAATAATATATTGAGGGTGAATAGGCATGAATAGCTTGAAGATGATGAAAAGGTGCAATAGTGTATAATAGATTAAGAGAAACTTTGAGGCTTGAAGAAATGAGTGAATCCTCCTCATCTCAAGGGTGTATTTATAGTGGGAGGGACTCGGTTATTATAACAGCTATAAAAAAACTATAGTGGGGTGCACATGCTCATGCCAGTTAGTAACAACTCCAACACGTGTAGTCAAACTTATGCATGCCCACTCGAGCACTAAAACTCTCCAATGAGCCACACAACACACACACTTACACCACCCATGCCCCCAACTACGCATCCGTGCACACACTTTTGTGTGTACTCTCTGTCGCTCACCTATCTCATATGTATTGTTGAGTGCACACATGTGCTCTCTTGAACTCCTGCACGCAACAATGTGCCTCCATGCACCTTATTGTATTCTACATGAACCTAAGCATCCCACACCCACTATTGGGAAAAATAGTTTGCACATATCCATGGTTACACATAATCGCACATGTGCGTGCTCGCACATGCAGCTATACGCATGCATGCTTGCGCACCTAATTTCACCAATGAGCACATAAGTACCCCTCATTGTGCTCATATTCTTATATTCCTATGCACACACATACATGTCCATATGCGTATGTGCTCATGTATGCTTGAATGTCACTAGTGATGACAATGATAGCATGATCAAACCTTTATCTAGAGGTGTCTATTATGTATATATTTTTTTTAAATATATTCAAATTTAATATTTTTAAAACTCAATGGGGCATCTATAAAAAGATCAAATTGATTTAAAATCTTAACAATTCTCATTCCAATAGATTTGTGAATATCTAAAATATTCAAAATTTAAATTAAGAATATTTCAATGACTTACTATATATTTTTAAATCATACAAACATAGGCATTCAATAATAAGAGACAACTGATATGTGAACCAAAAAATTATTTGATTGTGCCTAGATCTAGATGCATTTTAGGTAGGAGATATTCAATTTTTTAGTCCAAAATTATCAAAGCTTTGATTTCAATAAATTTATAATTGCACTAAACTTCTCGATAATAAAAGCATAATGCCACTAAAAGTGATCCAGTCTAAATCCAAACAAACACATATCAAATATTTGATGTATAATTAAAGGCTTTCATGCATTAATTAGAAGGAAAAATAATGCCTAAATTTGGCATTCTTATAGTCAAATCCAATGGCTCAATAAGAAGAATCCAACAAGCCTAAGTTCATTTAATTCTAAGGTCATTGATGCACTTAAATCCTAAAAAATTTGGCATATAATGAATGGAATCAAAATAGATCATTCGATGGAGCTTTCTAGGAGATTGGCCAAATTAAACAAAATGCTCCTTTAAAAAACTATAATATACCCTCATTCCTTACATGAGGAACGAAGAAAATAGAAGACCAAGCTAATAATTAAAGCATAACTCATGGGTAGGTGAATGGCCAGCAGTCTTTGTCTATCAACACCAATAATTATTGTGGTCAATTTCAATTTTTGTAGCCACCAAATATAGTTTTTGTAACCTTAAAATGGTTGTTGTAGCTACCAAGTATGTCTTTTGCAGTTAATTATAAATTTGAGAGTAAAAAGTACTTCATTTAATTTTTGAAGCATATAGTCCCAATGTGTGTCAATATTCGTGCTCGATAAAGAATATTTTTTTTGGGATTTATGACGTAAAATAAAGTGAAATAAATGAGATCAAGCCAAAGCATGAAGAACGAGATATGAGTATGAAGGAAGAGAGATATGCCAAATGCATGTGCTACTATATTATTCATAATAAAATTAGTATCAATACACATATTATTTTTAAAAATACTCACTAAACTCTCTTAATAAAAAGAACCATCAACATCTATATTCCATTGTCTTATAATGGAGTACTCTAATTATATTGTATTAATTAGATCTATTCAAATCCACTTTATGTTACAAAGTTATACTTTCATTATATCTTTCCTTACAATTTAATAATATAGAAAAATACATTAAATTCTTGCAAGTTAGAGATTTTTTGAACACTTCATAAATGAATGACTTGATTTCAATCTTCGATTTCTTTTATTTTCCCAACAAATTGCTTGATTAAAAATCATATTAAAATATTTGGTCTTTGCAATATTATGTCTTGTAAGGAAAAGAAGTATAGTTGAATTTTCATGTTTTCGTGTAGTATTCAAGGAAGGAATAGTTTTAACTGTTATCTTCTTGGTAACTGAAATTCTTCTTGATTATTTCTTAGTTAATAAAGATAACAAGTAAAAAATTTTAAGTCAATAATAAGAGCAGCATCTTTGAAAGTCGTAAGTCCCCTCAAATCTCGGGTTCGAATCTCCTGCTTGTATAATTTCTCTTTAAGGCAAGTGGTACTAAAATTTATTTTTCGTGGCAATGTTTGTGGACTTATTATGAATTTAAACATGAAAATACAATTCTTTCTGCATGAGGCTTATTTATATCCAATTTTGAAGGCTAGCAATGAAGATGGACTTGCAATGCTTAAGAAATTCTAACTTCTTATTCATAAAGCTCTTATTTTAACATTTGGAGGTTAGATAAAATGATAGAAAAATATTGGCCCTTGTGGTTAACGTTAAAATTTGCGTGGCTTATAAAATGGGAAGATGAAAGTGAAAGGATAACTAACCCCTTAAAGTCAAAGAGCTATTTAATTGTCAAGAGAAGTGCTATAAAGTATTAGATGACTAACTAGACTTTTGTAAAGGCTAAATGCTCCATATATTTTGCTCATGCTCTTCTAGTTATTCAATACCATATATTTTGTGTGTATTTACTTTTAATCACTGGCGTGGAATTATGTTTTGGAGAAATATTTATGTAAGGAGTACACACGCAATTCTGCGTGTGTATTCCCTGGAATAACCTCCCAATAATCCGTTATTGGGAGGTCATTGGGGAATTAACTCCAATAACTTCCGCAGTTTTGTTTTCATATTTTTTGGTGTTATTCGAGAGTTTTGTGAGGTTATTAAGAGTATTAACCCCAATAACAATGACATAACCCCCAATACCCTCCGAATCACTTTCATACGCACGCAAAACTGTCTGCGTACTGTTCTGCATACTGTTATGCGTACTTACTCCATACGTAAATATTTCTGTATTTTTCTATGATTTAAAAATAAGGCCAAAATTTGTTGTTTTGGTCTTTGTTCTCATCTTCTATTTTTGTGGAGACATTTATTGTTTTTTACCATTTAAATTCAATTTATTCTGATTTGTGCAATGAAGAATTTTATTTTGAGATGATACTACAGCACTTATAGACATTTCACTTTGATCACTCAGTCTAAATAGGCCAATGCTGAATTATATTTATTTTTTTATCTCATTTTTCTGGCCCCTCTCCTGGTGTCCTTATATGTATTTCAATGCAATAATGTTAATGATCAAGACACTTGCCACAAAAATACAAAACCGGTTTTATAATATTGTTTAAAATATCTTGAAACTTCCTAATCTAAGTAATAAGCTCATTCTGAAAACAATCCATATATATCTGTACATCAAAATTGTGCCAGCATGAACCACAACGACATCTCATAGATAGTAGGAGTGGCATGGCCCAGCGGGGCCTACCAAGAACAATCTAGGATCGGCCGGCAACCCACGCATGCCGGAAGGACGGTACATCTCTGAAAGATAAAAGGCATACCGGAAGAAAATCCATCTAAACAGACAAATCACCTTCCAACGCAGATAGGCCTGGAGAATAAAGACAGAACTCATTCCAGTCCCAAGGCAGGAGTCGTGAATCCTATGCAAATAGTTGTCTTGGTGGACAGTCGTTGGCCTAATAATCACCTGGCCTAGTAACCCCTCGATCTAATAGTCACCTCATAGGCCTTTCGGGCCATATTTATGTAGGGACTAAAATACCTATGTCGTATCTGTGTACTTTATGGGTATAATATTTAGATGTATAATAACTAATTTCTACAAATAGAGAGTCCATTTCACGCATAAAATTACTCAGTCTTTCGAGATCACTCTTTTATCTAAGCAGACCTCCTAAACGGAAAAAATTTGCGTCTGTCAACCGTACGAAGAGATGCGTACATAAAAATGTACACGGAGGTTATACGGGGGTTACAATGAGGATACAAGCGTGTTATAACCTCCTTGAACCTTTCGTGTAACTCACTTGTAAGTTGTAACCCGCACTTCTATTTCATCCATTTGTACACGAGAGTTCCACGAGAGGTACAAGAGGATTATAACCCTCGTGTAACCCCCGTGTACCTTTTTACGTATGCAACCGTACATACGGTTGACAGACGCAAATTTTTCCCCTCCCGAATAGATCTAAATTCAACAGTATCATTTGGGGAGGACCACACCATGTTATGCTATGCAGATGAATGTGATGTAATCCTTACCTCCATTATTATGCATATAAATATGATGTGATTTAGGCTTTGTTCTAGATAATGTCCAAACAACGCACTTAATAATATTTTCTCTCCGGTGGGACCCGCCTCGACAGCTACGCTTCGCTCCCGATATCTCTCTCTTCCAAGGCGACTTTCACATCACGCCATCCATGCATTCATCTCAGCCGTCCATTTTCCAACCCGCTTGCCGACTATTTCAGCACAACTAATCCCGTTCTATTTTATACCGCGAAAACATTTTAGAAGGGCACATTCCTGACACGTGTCAGACTGCAATTCGTCGAGATCCTCCCTATCTCCCAGAAGGATATCCCTTTCCCTCCTCCACTATCCCATTCATTCCATCTGGGTGGCAGAGCCTCCCAACTTCCGTCCATCGCCTATTTCAGTCACCGCAGAGAAAATCGAGATAGAAAAGATGGGAGGCAAAGGTGTTCAAGGCGGGGGAACCTACTGGGGACTAGAAGCACGGAAGTGCGACGGCTGCAAGGGGCCTCCGGCGCCGGCGGTGCTCTTCTGCAGGGCTGATGCCGCTTTCCTCTGCGCCACCTGCGATGCGCGCGTGCACGGAGCGAATAAGCTCGCTTCCCGGCACGAGCGCGTCTGGCTCTGCGAGGTGTGCGAGCAAGCGCCGGCAGCCGTCACCTGCAAGGCTGATGCCGCCTCACTCTGCTCCGCTTGCGATGCTGATATCCATGCAGCCAATCCACTCGCCAGCCGCCACCATCGCGTACCTGTGGTCCCCTTGTTTGAATCCCCTGTCCACGACCAGGTCCTCCTTTTTGATGCCGATGATGGCGAAGAAGACAACGCTGCTGCTGCATCCTGGATACTGCCTGCTCCGGCGAAGGATGCGGTTCAGGGAATAATGAAATCGACAGACTGCTTCTCCGATGTCCATCCGTACCTGGATCTGGAATACGGTTCGTCGGTGGAAGCCGGGATTTATCAGTCGGACAGCGTCGTGCCGGCCGAAGCTGGAGCTTCGTCTGGTCTCATCATGCTAGATTTCGGTAAATCAAAGCCGACGACGCATAGCTACACCATCAGCCACAGCGTAATCTCCCCCTAAACAAGCAGATCTGGATTGATTTCATCTGATCCCCCTTTTTCTTTTTGGTTTTATTTTTAGGTTAAGCTTTCTTACGGTGAGATCTAAAATTGTTTGCAGATGTCGTCATCGGAGGTGGGAGTGGTGCCGGACGGTGGCGGTAGCGCCATGGCGGACGTGTCCACTTGTGTCGGCGGCAGCGGCGGCATGGGGGAGAGATCTGCGATGATGGATCGGGAGGCGAGGGTGATGAGATACAGGGAAAAGAGAAAGAACAGGCGGTTTGAGAAGACAATACGCTACGCGTCGAGGAAGGCGTACGCAGAGACGAGACCGAGAATAAAGGGGAGGTTTGCGAAGAGAACTGAAGTGGAGTTGGAGATTGATCAGATCTACTCGTCGGCGGTAGCCGCCACTGCGGCTTTCATGGAAGCAGTTCAAGACTACGGCGTAGTTCCATCTTTCTAAGACATCAGGCGAACTCTTATCACTCTGTCTTCGCCATGATTGACGGCAGGAAGCATAGTGCCGTTTGGGAGTGAAATCATGGTCCAGATAAAGGACTTGTTTTTGCAGCCTTCTTAATTATTGTATACTTTTTGGATATTTCGACCTTTTCGATTCTCATAATTGCCATTCGCTACCCCGTGCGTTAACTGCCTCTGCTCGTCTGGTTTCTGCCTCTCCTCCGTCGCCACGCCCTCTTCTCCGTAGGACAAACGGGGAGAGGGGAGAGGGGAGAGGGGAGAGGGGAGAGGGGAGACGGACAAGCGAAACGGGTGTAAAAATGGAGAAATATTTACGTTAATCATTATTGAGAGGCTACTGTAGTATTAATTCGAATAATCTCTCACCAATGGAAAAAATTTGCGTCTGGCAAGAGTACGCAACGCTTCTTCGGGCAAGTCAGGTTATAAGGAGGTTACAACAGGTTATAAGTTGGTATTTTCAGTGTTTTACCTCGTGTAATCTTCTTGTAACTTTTCTGTAACTTCCGTGTAAATTCTTGCATTCATTGTAATCTAGCATAGAGGTTACACGGAAGTTACAGGAAAGTTATAATGAGGTTACATGAGGTAAAACACTGAAACTATCTTCTTATAACCTGCTGTAACCTCCTTGTAACATGGCTTTACGCAAATTTTTCCCCCCAATAACCTACTAATAACTTTTGTGGTTCTGTTTTCATCTTTTTTAGTGTTATTCGATCGTTTTGTGAGGTTATTAGATGTATTAACCCTACTAACACTGACATAACGTAGAACTACGGACATACGTAAATATTTCTCATAAAAATGAGATAAGCCGCCGTTTCATGTTCTTGAACTCCATTCGACCGCGTGTTAGACTTCAAAAAAAATGTTGCTCTGATCTCAAATTCAAAGGCATGTTAGCTAAGTTTTTACTCCAAATTGATCAGATTAATATGGGCTGCATAACTTGGCTAAATCAATACATTTCAACAAAATATGGTGTACCTTTCTTATAGAAGGGGCCATTTACAATCCACCGAAATATTAGATTTTACTCGGCTAGAGGCTTGCCCTTCCTTAAATCTAAAATAGATAGAAATGCACTAGGCTTTGTAATAAGCCTAGTTGGCTACATGAAACCTGAAATGGAATTGAAAGCACACTAGGATAAGTTAAGTGCATGTTTGTTAGTAATCATTCTAAAACCGATAAGCATGAATTACATAGATAATATAATTGAAAATATAATTCAATTATAAATGAGAAGTAATCCAATATATGTTACAAAGTGATGTCTATGTTTTGTCATTTTAGAGTGCAAAGATTGGATCATATTAGAAGTATCTCGTGGTCGACGACAGCAGGAGTGATGATGGATTTCAGCTCATTTTTAAAGTTTCATGCTTTTCCTTACGTCTCAAGCTCTCCTCCCTCCTCATGAGAGTAGTGGAGATCAAGCACTCCTCCCTCCTCATGAGAGTGGTGGGGCTCTATATATAGAGTTTAAAGTGCAATTAATGAAGCAATATAAATCACTTTGATCGGACGGTTCAGAGAACTTTATTTGATCTAATGGTGTTTGATAGACATTTGAGTGCTTTGAAGATGTCGGAATTGAGAGAATGTGGGCTCGTTGGATTCGTCTTATCGAGACAATCGATTTGACCTTGAGTTTGTCGGATTCGGCATATGTTTGACCTTTCAAGTGTGTCTAGAAAACTTTTAAAAGCAGTGTAATTGAGACATGATTTCATTTAGATTGGATCACTATTAGTATCATTGGGTATGTTTTATAGATCCAATTAGTTTGACTGTAAGTTTGCTGAAATCAAAGCTCTGGATGATTCTTAATCGAAATTTGAATGTTTCTTACTAAAAAGTTTGCCTCGAGATCCGAGTTATGCCTTGAGATTCATGCCAGATTATGGAGATTTGTTGGAGGCATATCAATACTGCATAAATAACATTACACGGCTTGACCAAACAAATTATATGAAGTATTTGTAATAAATAATATAGTCTCAGTAAGTACGTTTTAATCTCATTTGGATGAATCGTGCTAACATCAAATAAAAGCACATTAAAAGTGTTGTGGAACATACATGTAACATTGTACAATCTATATGAATATGTTTATAATAAGAAAAAACCCTTGACTAGCTTGACATGTAAAATCCTTTATTAGATTGTAAACAAAATGCAACATATCAAATATACTTGATATGATCACATAATGTTATAATGTTGCTTATTAAGCCTATTATGCTTGCCAATTTCTTGTAATCTAACAAAAATTTTCAAATGTAAAAGTGATCAAAATGTTTACATATTTTTATTTTTGTTAACTTCGTAAAAATAAAATATGAGAAATTACAAATTAGAGGCAGGATAATAGTATCCTACATTATATAAATTTAATCTTTCAACTAAGTCGCCTCATTAAAATAGCACTAAGAACTCTAAACCTAAGATTTCTCACTTCGGTGGGGTCTTTTTATTATTGTGTATCCACCATATTTTTTGAGAGATTTCTATTTGAATTGTGAGTTACGAGATTTCTATCTAAAAGATAGTAATATTATCTTGTAAGTAATCAAATCACCTGGATGGGAAAATCTCCATGATTTATTGCACTATGGAATCATGATTTTTCTTTTACCTTATGAATGTAAGATAAAGTTTATTTTATTTTAGGGTTTGATATCTTTATCAGGGGGCTTACAAATAACTAAATACATCTCATGAATGCATGAGAATACTTTCGATTAAAATTGTAGATATTGAAGACTTAGAATGACGGATTTGTGGATTTTGAAATGATTTGATTGGAATTGAAAAGTTTGGATGAGCTCGGTAAAGATCAATTTCACTTGAGCTAAGAACTTGATTTTGTTAAAGTTTTATTTCAAATTAAGATTTATTTTAGGTTTGACATTTAAATTTGATTAATTTAAGTTTGTTAAATTACGAAAATGGTGTTCAAGTTTTTTTTATATTTTTTGAAAATTTTGTTTATTTAAATCTTTTTTAAATTGATCTGTTATTACTCATTAAAGTTGTTAGGCTTATTTCAAGTTTAATTTAGAAGTTATTAATGTTATTTTAAGAGTTATATTAAGCTTATTATTGCAATTTGTTTGAGTTCATTTAAACATTTAAGGTTGGTTGTTATTTGAAGAAGTTAACAAAAATTAATTAAAGTTTATTGAATTTATTTTTATTTAAAACTTTTTAAGCTTTATTAAAGTCTTGTTAAAGTTATTTTAAATTTATTTAAGCTTGTTAAGAATTATTAGGATTTTTTTAAGTTTGTTAAAATTAGTTAAAGTTTATTACAGTTAATTAAAATTTTTGCTCAATTTTAGTTAAGCTTGATTTATTAAAGTTTTGTTACTTCTTATTAATATTCATTTAAGTTTATAAAAATTTGTTAAAGTTTATTAATGATTGTTAAGTTTATTACAAATTTGTTTAAAGTTAAAATTAGTTGTAATTAATTAAATTTTATTAAATTTTATTAAATTTGGGATTAAGTTTTTAGATTTTTGAAACCTTAGGCTTTGAACCAAGTAATTTATCATTGGAAAATAGTAATCCTGATGCTAAGCTTGAGTTTGAGGTCTGAGTTTGAGGTTTGGAATTGGAGTTGATTTAAAGTTGAGTTAAACTTGATTAAATTTTATTTAAAGTTAAGCGAGAATTGGTTCAGAGTTTGTTTAAAATTAGGTTGAGTTAGAATTGAGTTGATATTGGATTTGATTTGAGTTTAGTTTGGAATTGAGTTGATATTGAAATTGATATTGAGCTTTGGATTGAGTTGGAACTAAGTTTGAAATTGAGCTTGATATCGAGTTTTGAAATTGAGTTTGAAATGAGGTTGAGTTTGATCCTAGACTAGGGAGTGATAGGAAAGGGTAGAGGATTTATAGATAGAGGTGAAGTTCTAACCTAAAATGACACTAAAAGGAGGCTAATAGGTGCACTAGCCTAAATTTTAGGAATAACACCACCGGTAAAGAAGCCCATGACTTTTCTTTATTTCACTGCATTAATATCTTTAGATTATTAACCAACAAAATAACACATGGTATCTCTTATTTTCATAGCAACGACTTAAGGTAAATTGTTTTATTATTAAGTGGTTTATGGCACCTTCATCAGTAAGCAAAAGCTACTTCCTCCTAGGATACCCCTATAATCTTAGGGGGTAAGCTATTTGTTTATACGTCCGAGTCCTTAATGCTATCTCTTGGATACCTAGTAATCTAAACCAAGCTTCTAGACTAGACTATTCTATGATATATGTGGACCTGGGCTATCTTCTATGTAGGCTAACTTAGGGCTTACATTTTGGATTTAACTTAGGCCATGGCTGTAAAAATTAGAGTTAATATTTAACTTATGATTTATTGGATTTCAAAGTTCGTCGGTTATGGTGAAAATTAAGGTTCTTCTAAGGATTTAAAGTTTCAGTTTTCCAAGATTGTTAGTTGATGTCAGAAATCAAGGTTCTTATAAAGTGTTGCTTTCTAGCTAAGTTACAATTTTGCTATTCTTTCTCCTCTATTTGATTTCTAATGTTTTATGCTTAAGGCTTATATTTGAAACAATTTAACTCAAAACTTTCTAATTCATATACATCATGTTTATTTAAGGATCATTTATATGCTCATAAAAACTATTTTTCTTTCATGTAAAAAGAATGTTCATCAAAAAGATTTTATCACACTATGAGTGTAAATGATATAGACTTAGTTATATATGAATTATTTTCACTCGAAATGGCTCAAGATTTATATACTCAGGTGACAAGTCTGCGAAATCATATGTTTCTCGAGAGAAACATGTTCATTATGTCGACACTTATGCCTATGAAAATATAAATCTTAGCTAGGCTAAGTTATAAAAATGATCATTTCAAAACTTTAAGTTCTTAATTATTGAGCTCAAGAGTTTTTTAAAGATATCTTTAAATTTTGTTAGGTTTTGCTTAAGTTTGTTGAGTTAATTATGTTTTTTTTTTTTGAAAAAGAATTTCAAAAGTATTTTGTGTTTTCTTGAAAATTCATATGTTTGTTAAAATGCTTCTAGTTTAAGTATAGTTTGAAGGTTTTAATTTTAAATTTCAAGTTAAGGTTTCCAAAAAGGTTTTAGTTTTTTAAAAAAAAAATTGAATTTTTAAGCTCCGTAAGATTGATTAAAAAGTTTAAATTTTGAAAATTAAAAAAAAAATAATTTTGAGAGTTTAAATTATGAATTTTACCTTTGAAAATGGATTAATTTTTTTTAAAAGATTTTAAGTTTTTTTTTTTCAACTTTAAAAAAAATTAAGACTTTAATTTTAAAAAGGTATTAAGATTTTGAATTTTGAAATAATATTTGATTTAATTTTAAAATTTAATTTTTTATTAATGATTTAACTTTAAAGTTTTAATGTTTGAGTTTTAAAGATTTAAAAAGTTTTAATTTTATCAAGGATTTGATTTAAAGTTTTATAAGTTTTTTAAACTTTTTTTATGAAATAGGTTTTGACTTTTTTTTTAAAAAAAATTTATTTAACATAATTTTCAAAAACATTTTTTAGAGAAGCTTCTCTTGAGCTTGAACCTTCACAAAATTTCTTATGTGTTTATTAATTTGAGCACAATTAATTAATATAAAAAAATTAATTGAAATTTTTTTTTCTATATTTATCTTAGCTCCTCTTCTCACTTAGCCTAATGAGTTAAAATTGTTCACTAATAAATCCACTAAACACATATCTCATTGCACTTATGTTCATCCCAACTCGCATATTTGATATCCAACTTGCATATTATGATACTCATCGAACTTACATGTTATCATACTCATCATGCTTGCATGAAAGAAAATTTATCTTGCAAGAAAAAATGTTCAATTATATAATAGTTAAAACATGCATTCATACACTCACACACAAGCATAGATAAGACTTACATTCAATCACATGCATGCACTAATAATTGTCACATTCATTACTCTTTCACATGTTCTCCTTCTTTACTCTTTCATTTTTTTTTAATACACATACTCATTTATCCACTTGTCATTTTACGTGTCTATCACATACGTTTACATGATTCACATTAAACAAACATATTTATGCTCATACATAACTAAACTTCTACATACCATAATTAACCTCTAGCACACACATAACTAAACAATATATAAACTTAAACAGACAGAGTGGGAGTAGTTCAAGGTGAGAAAAAGAGAGTTGAAGCTGACCAAAGGGAGCTTGAGAAGAACTCCACTTTGTTGAGAAACATCATAAGGAAGTACTATTTATTCTATTACATGGTCGGAGTCAGCATTCCTTGATGAGACACGATCAAACTTGCTAAGAAAACAGAGAGAGATATACGATAATGATTTTATTTTATTGGGTAAAATTGTTGTTTATCTTTAAAAAAATCTCCTTAATGTTATTGTTTATTGTAGTTAAGTTTAAAAGAGCTTTTTAGAATGGAGAAGTGATCCCAAATGAGGCCTTTTAAGGGATATAAATTTTGTATTTGCATATTTTTTTTCTTTTATTTAATGGAGTGCATTCCTTTGATTTAGCTGAATTGACCAAGTTATAGATAGAATCAAATGACTAAATTATAAATAAAATTAGAGTAAAGCAAATCTTAATATAATTTAAATTATTTAATTTAGATATAATTTAACTAATTTCCAATATCCTAGTAAATAAAATTCTAGAGTATTCTAGAAAAAATAAGAAAAGTTAAATTTTTATAATATGAAATTCTACACTAATTTAGAGAAATTTTTTCTATAATATTGGATTTAATAAAGTGCCAAAATAGTCCTGAAATATTTATGTATGGTTTTTTTTTTTTTTTTAGTCTTAGAGTTTATAGAATTGTCAAAATAGTCTACAGACTATTTAAATTGGGGTTGAAATAGTCCTCATAGAGGACTATTAGACTTCTATCTTAAAATAGTCTCAGATTATTTTAGTAATTCCATAAATTATAGGACTAAAATGACTCCATATAAATAATGAAGAACTATTTGGACATTTTACATATATCGGATTAATAGACGTTTGCTCCTGATAAGTGTGGTTATGATTTTTGAATAGCAAATAATATTTGACTATTTTTAAATAAAAATTTGATAAAATCAAGTCGTCTTAATTAAATATAATTTTAAATCAAAAATCAATTCATCTTTTTTAGTTCTATATCAATCAAATGAAATCAATTAAATATAATTGATTTTTTATTTAAATTTTCCTAACTCTTATAATAAACTAAACCTGTTAATGATTTTGTATGGATAACTACGAGTCTTGTTTATTTTTTTCTTTAATTGTTTTTTTTTTATTTTTGGGAAAATAGCCTTGTGCTGATGCACTGTCCAGATAAGATGTACGTCAATATTAAACTTTGGTGAGGTTATTTTTGGAATTCAACAATTCTCTGCATTGGGCTATACGCAAGTTGACAAAATGATGGGCCAACTAGGCCCAGTTAGGGTAGCAGTCAATCACTGTCAAGGCCTGCTATTTCCACTACAGGACTCATGAGGGAGCACCAGATTTCTGTCTTATGGTTATCGGACATCAGAAATCTTCTCAAGTGGACCCAAACCAACTACAAATTGCTAGTGGAATAGTCACTTATGAAATACAAAAATGTTGTTTCTTTTAGTATAAATACAAAAAATAAAATTTAGATGTTAGATATACATACATATATATATATATATATATATATATATATATATATATATATATATATATATATATATACATACATACATATGTGACATTATATATATATATGAAATGTTGGTTTTTCTTCTTCCACTAGGTCTCTAATTCTATTTATCTATACTAAAAATTGTTTCATCAAAGAAAAGGAATAATGGAATTCCATCTTAATCATTTTTTATTATAATAATGATTCTTTACTCGTCCTTGGTGACTTAAATCATAATTTGAAACTTAGAGATAAATTTTGGGGTATTCTTCTTTTACTCTGCAATATTTTTTACTTTTATTCTTATGTTGATAGTTTTGGTCTTTTGGAACTCGCCAATACTAGCATCATGTATATTTGGTTTAACCAGAAAATTCATAATTCGATTAGATGCATAGATGGTAGAGCTTTATATAATGCCCATTATCTGAATGCTTTCCCCTTACATTACTTCAAGATTATGAAGCCTGTTACTTCTGATCACTATTACACTATTGTATATTTAGGGAATATCTTCATTCGTAAGTGCATAAGCTTATACAAAAATTATTGAAGTAGCAATTCATAATTTCTCAACATCTCTTTGAAGTTTGGATTATTCTTGGCTAATGATCCTATATTTGTCCTCGTAATAAGTTAAAGAATTTTAAGGTGAATCTAAAAGGTGCCAAATGGAATTGCTTCAATTATATTTCAAGAAAACTTATGTGCTTAACTATAAACAAGAACAAATTCTTCATAATCTTGAGTACAAAAATCTTTGCAATGATCTCCATTCTGAATCTATTACTCTCCAAAATATCTTGTTGAAGCTTTGTCTTAAAAAAAGTAATGAGTTAAGCAAAGAGCAAAGTATGCCTAGCAATCCAAAAGGAAAGATGATTTAAAATTTTTCTATCAAAGAATTTAATTTAAAGGCAATATGAATGCTATTAGAGAGATCATCTCCAACAACACTATCATCCAAGCAACCTCTCCTCATTTGGGAATATTGTTGTTAGACATTTGCTCAAAATTTTTGAATGTAATCAAGCTTATTGCTAACTAAACTGATGATGAAATTAAGTGTCTTTTTTAGTCTTGATTCTGATAAATCTACTGAACTGAATGTCTTTAAAGTTTTTCAGAGTGTCATAATTGACCCTCTATGTATTGAGACAATCAAATACATTTTGTACAATACTAAACTCTCCAACATAGTTATACATTCAAAATCACTCTCATCAAGCACACAAACTCAATTTCTTGATAATATTGTATATCCTTATGTAACACTATCTACAATGTCATTTTTTAAGTCATTGTGAGCAAGTTAAAGCCTCTCCTTCTAAGCATTATTAATCCTGCTTAGGTTGGTTTTTTTATCAAGATAAACATTACAGAAAATATTATTTTTACTAATATTATTTTATATGGATTCAACTCATCTAATCATTTTAAGTATCTTTCAACCAAAATTAACATGCAAAAATGCTTTTGCTATTGTTAGCATACAATTCCTCATTTGCATAATGAAAGACGTGGGTTTCCATCCAAAGTTTATAGTTGGATTGAGAGTTGTACTATTAAAATTTCTTTCTTTATAGCCATTATTGGCAAGTTCAAGGTCTACTTTAGCACTTTCTATGATTCAAGAAACAGATGCCATGTATCCCCTTATCTCTCCATTATTATTACAAATAATTTATCCAAGTTAATGGACAATCAATGCCAAATCCTCAACTTCAGTGGTACTGAAAATAAGAATCAATGAATCTCTCCATTCACTTAGGTTGATGATTTACTCATATTTGGAAAAGCTTCTATTAGCCCAATTACTTGCTAGTCTCACAACCTTTGCAATTACCAACATGGGACTCTCCCAATTATTTTTTGAGTCGCCACTTATTTTCCTTTACTATACTTAAAGACCCGATAATAATTATTTCAATTGGGTTACTACTTTTCTCAAAGCCCTATCCATGCAGATACATTGAGATGCAAAAAGTACTAATAAAATTTTCCTACTAGTTCATATTGATGCTCACTATATTGTCTTGAAGAATTTACAGAATATTAAAGGGTAGACCACCCAGTTAATATTATATCATGCAAGATTCACTTTTTCATGAGTTAAAAGACTAGCAAAAAGTATTTCAAGGAGGTCATTCCAATAAGCATCAGCAACCTTTACTTCACATAAGCTCTCTAATTTTTGTTTAATGGTCGGTCATGTCTTACGTTCGTGACATGATTGATATTCCCACATTTTACATTCTCTAGACGGTTACATTTTATTCTCAAGGCATTTCTATTCCTTCAGTGCTTAAATTTGTTGTTCATTTATGGGTTTTGGGGGTGTTAGTACTACTCTGTAAAGTTTATTGATGGAGCTGCTAGCATTATCTTTCTGTGGTAGTCCGTTATACTTTTAATTTTTTATGTACCATGTACCAAAATATTCATCTGCATATTAGATAGACATTTGGCATTCACTGCTTCATGCCATTATTAAGTTGGATTGCCCATCTTCTGAATCTTTGCTTTAATTTATTTACCTATGAAGTATGAAATGCTGACAGATATTCTTTAATGCCATATGCTGTTCAAATTGTAGGAGGGACTATTATTAGTTATGTGATAATAATCACCTCATTATTATCTGTAGGTTCTTATACTGTTTTTGTGGAGTTTTTTTTAATTCAAAGACACTTCACTCGATGCTTGGCTATTAAATACGATTATCTTAGAATCCTTTTCAAAAACCAAGAACATGGTTTAATAGGCTCAACTTTTGCTAAATTAATCTGTTGGGCATTGTGCGTGTTTTTTATATTTATATTTATATTGCCTTTTTAAAATCTAACGGCTCAAATAATATATATGATCTCAATACCTATATTTTCTTTTATTTTTTGATCAAGTATATAGTCCCTTGTATTATTAATGATGACTATAACATCTGCTTTTATTTCTTGATAAAGTATAGAACCCCATCTATTCTAACAAAAAATATTACATCCGGATATCCAGACTTCAGTGGCATCATGATGTGTAGCATATATAAATCGGGTCCAAATACAAACAGGATACAAATTGAATACAAGTATGGTACAAGCAGGGTACAAAACTACCATGGTTGTACCCATACAAATAAGGCAAACAGGATACAAAACATATATCCTATTTGTACGTGGATCCGATTTATATATGTCATACATCATAATACCATTAAAATATAGACAAAACCGGAGTCAAGATATAATATTCCTTTTTATGCCAGCTTTCCGAAAAACATATAGGCCATGCATTTTGCTGGATTACACCGGAGCACAAAACCATAGAAGATGCAGAAAAACAGTCGCAGTCAGGTCAGGGGATACAGTTCAAAATAGTTCAATAGCATTGCGGCCAGAATGCCTCAGAACCGCATGCCTAATATTAACATTGAAAGTTGTTCATTTGTTAAAATGCATAATAAAAAACTAAAAATCTGTGTTAAAGATTGTGAATTATAAATTAAGAAAAAAAATTAAAACAAAATTTGAAATTACCAAAGGGACAAGTAAAAATAAGAGATTTGTTCCCTGTTCAAATCATTTTTTTCCTCCTTGTCCCCCAAAATAAATTACGTTATTTAATAGACTAAAAATGCAAAATATCACTAATGTATAAAAGATGGATTGTCATAACAATACGATGAAATACAATACCAGCAGATGGCAGCTTTGTTGAACATGTGAGCAGAGAAAAGAAAAGAAAAGACGCCTTTAAGCCATTTCATACCTCCTAATGGTGTCTAAACAGTATATACCAAATAGGTCGGGTTCATAACAGAGGTTCAAACGGTCACAATTCTCACAGAATAATATTAAGTCTAGAATCAGCTTCGGAAATCATTTTCCCCTGTAAAATAAGAGCATTAAGTAGAAACGCGTTGCAGTGGGTGAAAAAAGCAGAGAATTGATGTGCAAGGAAAGAAGTTTAAGATTTACTTACGTGTTCATCATCAAGGTTATGTTGTCTCCTTTCAAAAGAATTCTCCCTGTTAAAATGCAACAAACACATACGGAGAAAGAATTATATACGAAATAAAATAACGTAGATAAAAAAAGCAGAGTAGCCTCACCTAAAGGTTTTCTTGTATTTTTCTTGATGTTCAGCTCATCAGCATCCTCCAAAACCAAATTCATGTACTCATCAAAGCCCTATAAAAGGAATGAAGGGCATCTGTGAGACAGATTGATCAAAGCTGATGTAATTAATAAAGTTTAAATTGACATATTTTTCATAAAAATTAAAGGGTAACCCATTGGGAAACAGATCAAGGAAAATCAAGTGAACAGAAACCTCCGTGCAATCAACCAAATGTTACAAAGTTATTCCTTATTAACGCTTGCTCGAGACCAATAAATACTTTGCATGTAAATTGGAATTCAATTACTATTTCCAAAATTTACAGCCTGATTGTATCAAAGGTAATCAGTTCTCAAAATTCAGAAATCCTTTATTATAATGCAGTCATGCAGTAAGGACCAATTGAAGGTTTTGTTGTAAATCATATTATGAAAAAAAATTTAACAATATTATTCATTCATTGGTATTCCTTGTGGAGGGGATGAGAGATGGTGGGGACCTAGTGGCTTAGAAATTTTCTAAGCTGTCTGCCAAAATAATAGGCCTTTTTTTTTCCAGTAAACAAAACAATGGAAGGCATGCGAAGTACTTTTTGGAAGAGAGACAGAGCATAAAAAGTAAAAGATGCGGTAAGAGATAATGATGGAGAGAGACTAATAGACAGTGACTTCTGTATGATACAGTTGTGAAGCATATAATGGCGCTGTGTGGACAAAATTATCTGTTCGTTATTATTTTGTGCAGAAGAGAATATGAGAAATGGCCATCAACCAAATGGCTATGACGAACAAACAACATTTTTCCTCTCAGGTGCCTCTCCTACAACTACAACAACAACAACAACAAGCCTTTATCCCACTAAGTGGGGTCAGCTACATGAATCATTTTTCTCCATTGCTACCTATTGAGTGCCATATTTTCATTTAATTCTAATAGATTAAAATCACTTTTTAAAATATTATTTCATCCAAAAGTCATTTGAAACTTGTTTAATTTATTGTACAGTTCGAACTTAAAATTTCATGATTTTTGGATAGTGTGCATATCTGCTGTTCTAGTTATTATAGGAATATTGGATAAATTTTTAATCAATTTATTATCATATATCGTTGCTTCTCGAAACAACTGTTGTATCTCAATATTCAAAAATTATATTAAAACTCTCAAAGCTCATTGGTGCCCAAATTGAAGAGATTGAGGAGACTGGTGCCAGATAGTTACTAACAACAACTATAGTTATGCTCTTGTTAGTAATTAATAATATTATATATAATTGATTTTTTATAATAATGTGATTATATTTTAAGTTCTTGGAAGCCAAATAGTTAAGAGAGAACAATTATCTGGGACGTCATATACAATCCACTACATAGAACTAATGTTGGAGGATACAAGGAATAATAATAAAGTGAAGCAATATTAGGACTACCAAAAATTTATATGGATTTATATATAATCATGAAGATGCTCTTAACAAGATAAAATAATACACTAGTGATGTAAAATTGATAACGTTAGGTACCACATATTTTGCTACCTTTTTCAATCTCTTGAAAGCATATACACAAGCCAAAAAAAAGTAAACTGAAGGCATATATTTGACTCAGAAGATTGAAATAAATCCAGATTTAAAGTTTAATTATAAAAAAACTGAGCATATCATTCTTAAAACTATATTTTTAAGAATGGTACTCAAGTTAGCAGGCAAGAACAGGTGTCAGTCATAGGCTATGTTTATGATTCAAGGTTTGTTTGGGACATCTGCAGCTTAATAATAATCTGCTGCGCAAAAGCTTCCGCAGATAAGCTGACTGTCTGTTTGTTTTTTGCAGTTTGAAAAGAGATGTGTTGCAGCTGTTTCTGGATAAATGATAATTCTGCCCCTATGTAGAAATATTAGTTGTAACATAACTGTTCATACTAACACAGTTTATACTTTAAAAGCAAAAATCTAGAGCAGAACATTACAAAATAAAGATAGACACTACATTTAATAGTGAGAAACATGATTACTAAAATTAAGAAAAATGACTATTAAAACAACAAAATATTATTTCTAAAATGCACACGACGTATTTCACGAGCTAAGCCGTCCTCCAGAGATACTCTCCATGCTCGATCACATTCAAGTCTATCTGCCTACCGAAAATAGTCACAATTTTCTATGATTCCCCGCGGGCACCTGTAAAACTGTCTCCCAAAAATATGTGGTTGACATGAAGTTTGCAGGGAACTTTGAAGTCCACATTAGCAGTGTAATCCTTGGGAGGTACCAGAAATCCTCAAACTTATCTTTCCTGGAGGCTTAAAAAATATCTCATTAGACATAGCACAAGCAAAAATTGATAATATAAGTAATTAATTATCGTTTTATACAACTTTGAGTTCTCAGAGAACTCAGTATATAAACCACGAATATGTCACTACAAGAAGTCAACAACCTTATAAAAAATGAGTTTTTATTTGCCTCTAACACAAGCAATACCAAGCTCGTGTCTCAAATATGCATATCACCAAAAAAGGTCATCCAGAAGAACTTTAAAAATTGTAGCACCGAAAAAAAAGGAGGAATCTAATTGTCTTCATTAGAATTTTAAATGTGACACTAACCAACAGCGACAAACAGGTCATTTAGAAGAACCCATAAGGTCAAAAGTCCATCATAGACCTCCTAAACCCACAAAAAAAAATGTGAAAAGAAAAAAGGCACAAATTGCATAAAAAACAAAAACAATCAATATCAAATATACAAAAAGTGAATTAAGCTTGAATTGTATAAAATATTGATACAATAAACAGTGAATTTCTTCAACAACCATTGCAATTAAAAACTCCAATCACCCTTCAACTATCGCATCAATAATTTGTTACCTCAACTCTGTCATCTCGCTTTAACATTCTCGGTTTTTAGTGCATGTCTCAGCAATATCATTTCGGCCTGTGACAAAATTGTCTAAAACGGTACTCATATGCCTAGGCAGGGACATATTCATGATCCTCCTCCGCCCGACGAAAGTCGATATCATTGTGGGAAGGATGCCCCCTAATATAATTATAGAGAGTCATCGTGACAATCACAATCTGCACCTGTTTGGAAAATGGGTAAGATAACATATCGCAAACTATAACTCATTTGCTCTTCCAAACACCAAAAGTCTTCTCAATAACACCGCGTAAGAATGAATCTCTTTTGTTGAACATTTCTTTCACGTCCAGCACGACATTGTTTGCTCGCTCAAAATCAAGTATGTAGTAGCTTGTATCAAGATAGGGCATGAGAAACATATTGATAATAATTGTTAGGTGACCCACGAGCAACTCCTCAACTCATTTATCCTCAATATATGAGGATGTCATGCAATGGGAGAGCTCTATCTGTCATTTATAATATCGGTATATCAAGCATACAACAACTGCAACTCTCCTTCTGCGTCTTTCTCTAGTTGCATCCATGTATTTCGGTATTGAAGTGGCTAACATATAAGCATTAATGAATTAGATATAATCATATAAGGTTACGAATAAAACCAACATAAACAAATAACATTACAAAAGTAAATAGAAAACATAACGAGGAATGGAAAACTCTTTAAGTAAAGTGGAATGTCCAAAAAGAGCATAAATATCAAAAACATCTGCTCGCGGGCCACCCAATAAGATGTAGCAATATGTTTCGCATGACACAGGCGGTATTCGTCGATCTGTTGGATGAACTACAAAGAAATTATGGACTTTATGGCTCATCCAGAACGCCTATGCGAGAGGTGCTAGAAAAAACCCTCTACATATTATAGCAAAATGAATCAATGTGATGTGCTATGAAGCAACTTCAATACTCATCCGAAACGATTTGCAAATACTTCTCAGTAGAATTGAATGCACTTGACAGCTTTTCTTCATAAGTCATAAAACCAACATATCCTACATTCGAACGAACCCTCAAAGAGATCTCACACGATCCGCGGTATGTCATACTTTAATATAGTTTTTTTTATTTATGACATTCAATTTTCAAATAAATCGTAATTATGTAACCCTTTGTTATCTTTCTAGAATTATATTTGAGCAATCAATGGAACACACGATGCGCGTGTTCCAAAAAATAAGAACGCATTCATCAGTCGTTGTGGGTCCCTGACCCAGAATGACATGACAGTATGCGACTTCAACATGTGTTTTACATTTGTCATAGCCGTTGGGAGAGCAGTGCATATGAAAGTCAAATTTTCAATATCTGCAACACAAAATTATTACTTCTCACATTCACCCCAAGTTCGCTTGAGACTAAGTTACTCTCCTAATTCTTTTTGCCTTCAACACTAATAATTCAATTCACATCATGTACATACTATTTGGTCGTTGTTGGGTATCCGTTGCAGCGATGGTATTTCAAGCCTTATCCTGACACGAGATATCACGTATCTGATTTTGAGCGAGCTAGCAATGTCGCGCGAGGTAGGAAAGAAATGTTCTACAAAAGACAATCGTCCTTAAGCAATGTTATTGAGAGCACTCATGGTATTTAAAAGAAATAAGTTATACTTCACGATATGTCATCTTACTCGTTCCTAAAAAGGGTTCAGATTGAGATTATCATGATGAATCTCCGCAATTATATTAGGCGGCATCAGCCCCGCAACGAAATCGACTTCCATAGGGCGGCGAGGATCGTGAACATGTCTATGTCAAGGCATATGAGTACCGTCTTGAACAGTCTTTGTTAAAAGCCAAAAATGATGCTCCCTAGTCTTGTACTAAAGACGAGGAAAGTGTAAGCAAGATGTCAAAATTGAGGGAATGAATTATGGAAGCTATAGACGATAATTGGAGTTTTTATCATATTATTAATTGTAATGATTGTTGAAGAGAGTCATCGTTTATCGTATCAGTATTTTATAAAGTTCATATTTATTTTCATTTCTTATGTATTTGATATTGATTATTTTGGTTTTTTATGCAATTTGTCATTTTTCATATTACTTTTTTTTTTGGGATATCAATGATGAAACCTCGGACCTTATGGGTTCTTCTGGATAGTTTGCTTGTAGCTATTGGTTGGTGACACATGTGAAATCAACCAAGTTACTCCTTTTTTTTTTTTTTAGTGCTACGGCTTTTGAGGTTCCTTTGGATGACATTTTTTGTAATATGCATATTTAAGACACACGAGCTTGGTATTATGTGGGTTGAAGGCAACCAAGAATACATTTATATGGCTTGTTGTCTTCTTGTAGTGAAAGATTCATTGATTTACATGTTGAGTTCTCTACAAACTCACATATGCATAAAATTATAATTAATTACTTTTGTTATAAATTTTTAATTGTGTTATGTCTAATATGAAGTTTTTTAAGCGTTCGGAAAAGATGAGTTCTGGTACCTCCCAAGGATTGTACTCATATTGTGAACTTCACAGTTCCTTGCTAACTTCACGTCAGTCACATAGCTATGGGAGACAGTTTTACAGCTGCTCGTGGAGAATCACGAAAAACTGACTACTTCGGTGAGCAGATGGGCTGGACAATTCCATCGCCAAGAGTGATCGGGCATGGAGAGTATCCCTGGAAAACAATTTAGCTCGTAAAAACATTGTATTTTTAAAAGTAATACTATTATATTATTAATTATTGTTTTAATAGTCTTTTTCTTAATTTTAGGAACCATGATACTCACTGTTAAGTGAGGTGCCTATCTTTATTTTGTAATGTTCTACACTGAATTTTTGCTTTTAAAATATCAAATGTATTAGTACGAACAGTTCTGTTGCAAACAACATTACTATACAAGGGCAGAATGGTCATTTGACCAAAAACACCTGCAGAACAGCTATTTTCAAACTACAAAAAATCAAACAGATAGTCAGCTTATTTATTAAGCTGCAGCTGCCCCAAACATATATGGTTATTCATAGCTTAAAAGGAGCTAGGAAATTAAGGATGAAGATTCTTAAATTAATACATTTAGTTGGAATTGTAGACGAACATGATTGGCTTTTAGGTATGAATATAAGGCATGTAAAACTTAAGACCTCTCGAATTTCTTCTCATTTGGAATGACATAAGAGGCTCTTAGCCCCTTACATCTCTCTTCCTCCTTTGGCAAGCACCAAGGTTTGTTCAAAAATCCTATTTCTCTTGGATAGATCAGTGGATTAACAAACTTTTCCTGGTACATCCATACCATAGTTTTCCTACCAATTCTACAAGTCCTCTACACACCTCAATAATTCCAAATCAAAATTACCCTCATTAGACACGTCGGTCTTATTTCTAAATTAATAACTTTATGGTTATCCATATAACTTAAATAAATGTAAAGAATTTAGTAAAAGAGTTGCTAAAAGAGCACATCATTGGACTCTTATTTTTCTATAAACAAGGGATCTTGAAATGTATGAATTAGGCTATAAAAGTAAATGAAGTAAATGTTTCCTCAATCTCCTCTCTCTCTCTCTCTAGGATTAACCGAGACGCCCTTACCTAAGCCCACTTTCTTTTCCTCCTTCGACATGCAATCCAAGTCCATCCAAAAACCTAGGGCATCAGTTCCAAGAAGCAAGCCTCGAATCTAAATTCCCTCTCTATTTTTTTTTTTTTTTTGGCATCAGAAACTCAAACTTGCATCATCCCTATAATGCATAGAAGGTGAATCCGAGAAAACCATTGAATGCCTGAATTGATTAATAGATTAACCTAATTTTTTCAATCACTACCCCGATTCTAGATTATCCAATGTTATACCACACTAGAAATTTTTATTGATATAATATATTCCACTTTTCAATTCTATATGTTTGTTGGAACTTTAACGAGTTCTTTGGTTTTTTTAGGACCAACAGAATAAGGCAAATGATGTAAGTGGTAAGCCGTTAGAAGATCCAAAAATTTTGTTTTAAAAAGTAAAATGAAACATGTCTCTATCGATAACAAATTCAAGTATCTTCGATGTTTCATGTTGAATGCTTGTGAAAAACTTGTTCCTAAATCATAAGACTAAAAGGGGTGAAACGCTGCTCGTCATGCTTTTGATCTTCTCTGTGGGAAACCATTGCCATGAACCAAAAATGAAACTAACCATTCAAGTGAAATCACGAAAACAAGCAACTATAACACGACTGGAATGATTGCTAACAAAGTTAAAACACAAATTTATAGACGAAAAGAGCTTTTTAGCGACTTTAAATATCCAATTTTGTAAATGTTCATATGAGTGATCATATGATCATACTTAAAACTATTTTTAATGATGTAAGCAATAGATGACACTATGGAGACTAAAAACTAAGTTGGAGAATCAAAGTGACAAGAAAATGTGTTAGTAGTTGAAAGCACAGATCAACACCTTGATCATTAAAATATTTAGGCTGAGATGAAAATTCCTCAATGCTTTCTTATAGTGTTAAGACCAGGTTATGCTCATATAATATCATATCAACAGCATTATCTAGCGTTATCCAAACTTTTAGATGTTGACTTTGGAATCTTCATTAACCATTTATCCTTGTCAAGCGTTAATATGAAAATTCGTTAGAATTTTCTTTACTAAGATCAATTATTGATCATATCATATATGTTGACCTCGATGCAAGTTTCACCACTTGACAATGTCAAACACAAATGAACATTGAATATGGTCTAATGTAAATCGTGGTTGAAATGTCTCAATCACACTTGAAACCACCGGAACTATCGCCTGATAGTAAAACAGACAACCCCATTGCATCCAAACCATCAAGTTTATCGAAGGAGCCTTACATGATCAAAAGTATAAAAGACAGAATGAAAACAACATGCAAGAAAATGTCACTTGAATAGGGCTCAATCGCCTTGATCACAGAAGTTGCTCAAATGGCAACCATTCATTAAACGTACACGAGAATGATTGTGACACGAAAATTTCCAAGAAAATACACTTATTTTGGCCTATCAACAACACCAGCAAAAAACAAATTTTGCATGCATATCGATGCAACGCAAAGCTCAGAACAATGCATAATTTAAGGAAAAGCTGATAAACCAAAATATACAAGAAATCTCATATATTATCAACACAAATCTCGCAACTCCTGGCAACACTTGATGGAACCAAACTCTCTTCTCATTGGTTTCCAATTCCTTCTATAGTTCTCAGAACATCACGAAGAGCAACACCACCCAATCCATCTCCAATCCATGGTGCAGGCATACTCCCATCTTTACGCTCCAAAAAAGACCAAAACGACAAAACTGAGCTCCCTCGCGTTCATGAACTCTTTCTCATTGTAGCAGGTTGAAGATCCCTTGATTCCTCTCTGTACCCATCGTTATTCCACGCACCAGTCGAACCCATCCTCCTCCATTCGAATCTAACCCCGTCGACACTTGCCTGAAAGCTCACACAACCTATCCCATCACTCTCCTCACAGAAAAACTAAAAAAAACTCCATTCTTTCTTGCTCTCACAGCAACATCAGTTCTCGAATCTCCCCACACTCCTCGCCCTCGATAGCTGCCCAAGTCTAACGCCTGCATCTCATAATCCAAAGCTCCACCCCCATTGCCGCAACAGACCCTATACATGCTCACAAAACCCCCGAATTGCAACCAAATACTTCCCAAAACCCTCAAAACTCAACACCCTGCCCAACAACTTCCCAAATGCTTACAATTTAAATACAACCATCTACAACTTCTCTGGCCGATCATCTGAATCTAAATAGCCACCAACCATGAGCTCATTGGCCCATCTCCTACATGCCAAACCAAAATCCACCTCTCTTTCTAACCTCACACCATCGCTCCACTCGAAAATCCAAAAAACTCTATAATATAACCATCGAACACCTCTCTGCCACTTGAGTTATTACCTTTTCTCCCTCAAAATTTCAGCAGCCTCATCACTCTCACTTAATTTCACTCTCTACAAAAATGAGAAAAAAAGGAAAAAAATATAACATAAATTTTTATTTTTGTTTCACAGATTAGTCACTTTGTCGTCTCAAATTCGGTCTCATGAATAAAATATACACAATGACCATTAAGGATCCGTTTGCGTTGTTCAATTGCAGCAGGAAAAATAGGTTGAGATTAAGTACCTGTTCATTTCAAAATTTAAAAGAGAGAAATTGAGAACCAATACATTTCGCCTTATTGAGGCAAGGTTTAAGCCTCAAGTTGAATCAAGGTGTAAGCCTCAAAGTGAATCGAGGTGTAAGCCTAAAAAAAAAAAAAAGAACTCATAAAAGTAAAAAATAAAATATGACAATCTATTGCTATATTGTTTTAGTTTATTATTACAACGACATAAAGCACAAATCTTATTCTAAAATTTTGATATAAAAGAAAAAATTTTAATGTGATTCTAAATAAATACAATTAGAATTTAAATATTCAATGAAGTTCAAATCCCATAATTGTCTCATCCTTGTTTTAAACATTTTCAAAAGATGAATCATATTTCTCACATCTAATTCAATCTCATTGGCAACTTAAAATATTATACATTCACTATAATTTACTTCTTATAACAATTAATCTTAAATAAAATATAATTTGAAATAAAATAATAAATCAATAACATAATTAAGTAATCATGCTTAAAATATCTTTTGAATTTTTTGAGACATCAGATATATTAAATAATATAATATGATATAGTATGATATATAATAATAGAATACAATATACATCAATATTATAACATATTATACTTTTTTGCATAACTTGATTGAGACGCTATCTTAAACACCTTGAGGTAGGCGTAAGAATTGAAAGGCCTTTTTAAACGAAAGTTCATAATGTTCCAAAATGGCGGGAAATTTTGTTTTAGATACATGTTTGTGTTGCCTTAATATGGCAAAAAATAATTTCAATTTCTCCATGCAATTTTATGCATATTTTCTATACTAGATAGATTAAGGGCCCGTTTGAGGCAGCTTAAAAGTCCGGCGGCATTTTCAAAAACGCCGCCGCACTGTTTGGTTTGCTCTTTTTACAGCTTATTGAAAACCTGTGTTTTTTTATTATTATTAGAATCGGATCGTGGGGTTATAGCCGCGTTCGCTCGTTATTTTCCGCTTGTACCCTCATTTTGCTCACGGAACCCGCTCCTCTTCTCATATGTTTCTCGCTCTCGCCGTCGAAGCAGAAGCCGAACACTTCGGCTAAGCGGTCCCCTCGTTGTACCTCACGCCGGCCTGCTGCTTCGACATCGCAAGGGTTCGGTCACGAAGGCAATCGCTAAAATGATAGGGGGAAGCGGAAGGGAAGGCGTAGGCGAGGGTTTCAGGGAGGAGATGGGTACTAATAATTATTAGTTTATTTTGTACTAATAATTAAATAAATATTGTTATAGAAATTAATTATAATTAGATAAATCAATATTTAACTGTAAAATGACTAAACTAATAAAAAAATTAAATTATATATTAATTTTAATTAATTTAATAAAATTCTAATAATTATTAATTAATATAATTAATATATAATCAATTGTTAATTAATTAATATTAAGCTATCAGTTAATATAATAAGTTTCATAAAATTATTATTGATGGCTAGTCGCTTCTATAAACGTTTAATTAATGACGTACGAGGCAGAATTATCATTTTTTCGAAACGAAGAAGAATCGATTGTTTTCCACTACTGAAACTAAATGATCAATAAAGTTATCCTGGATCAATTGCAGATCAAGTAATTATCGAATAAGTCGCTTATCTAGATAAGTTCTGATAAGTTCGCGATGCCCTGCACCGACCCTAAAACACACAATCACAGTGTAACAAAACAACAACCATGCCACTTTGTCAGCAAAAGGGAAAGTCTAGCTCTCTCGACAATGCCCACTATGAGGGAAAGACGTCAAAGTGCTGCCACAATTTTGACTAATGGAAGACTTGAATAGAACAAAATAAAAAAAACTTATATGCACACAAAATGACTAAATGACCAAGTTAAAATATAAATTGCCAAATATAAATAAAAAGGTTTAAAATGAGTATATATTACAAAAATTGAGCATTGAGTAAAACATACAAGAGCCTGGATAGCTCGTCTACGAGAACAAACAAAACCTGTAAAGAATTTGGCAGGTCGCTGACAAACCCAAACAGAACATTCTCGTTCTAAGCTAATAGTTCAGGGCCTTTAGAATTTTGAGGAAATAAACTTAAAAGGTAAAAGATAAATTGAGCAAAGGGCGTCATATTTATATCACAAACTTTATGCCCTGCGAGCCCTATCGTGATGAAATATAATCATATAACAAAAATGACATCACACAATATAAACTGAAAGACCTCTACTCACCTAATTAGCCATTGAATCCGCAACAGAAACATATACTAACAGACAAATTACAAAATTATGAGTAAAAAATGAAAACTTACTCGCATCTCAACTACTCCAATATACAACAAAATGTTCATATTTTAAACAATTCTAGGGATTACACATTTCTCGAGACTATTTTCAACTTAAATGTATCGCCTTGAAGAATGAGCAAGTACTAAACTTTTAGCACTTATAAGACATGTGCACGAGTAGTTTGACGGACTTTAAAATGCTATGAAGTGCTTGTAGTGCCTTTTGTAAATCATTGAGATTCTTATAAGCGCATAGCACAAATGAATCAAGGTGTACATATTATTGAGGCTAAAAACACAGATATAACTAACATGCTAAACACTCGATCTTACAAATTGATATTGGGCAAAATAAAATGAACTAAAATTAAATTAGCCAAAAAACAAATATTTCTTAACTTTGCAAAAATTCTATTTTCAAAATCAAATCAAAAGTCATTTAATGATTCATGCTCTCGAGCAGGAAACACTGTCAATATGGTAGGGTCGTAAGTCACACATCAACCGGTGCAATACTCATCACAAAGTCTAAGTCAACATCTTGGACAATCAAATCCTCCTCATATGGACAGGAGTTTACATAACTGCGTCTCTACTAAGTTTGATCCTCCTTAAAAAAATGACGTCCGACAAAATTGATTCATTTATAAATGATCATAGCAAAATTATTCAGAAGATACTCAAATGTTGAAATTTAATTTCAACAGGAAGGGACTGTTTTCAAAATCAAAATTTTAAATTAATGATTTAAAAAAAATTAACTTAAATTTTATCATTAAATCTAAGAGCAAACTCTATCCTCCCTTTGCAACCTTTTGTCGATTAATAAAGTTCATATTAACTAGAGTTCACAAGGAACAAATATTGTATAAAGTATATAACTACATTAACACTCAAAATAATCTCATGCTAATAAGAATATGATACGATACTTTTGTCCATATGGTTTGTTCAGCTGACTCTACAAACTAAATAATTATGGTCAGAGCCCTCCTATCAAGTGGTTTGACCAAACATATTCTACCATATTATAGTCACAGCTTCATCTCATATGTTCCTCAAAAGTTTCCAGCCCCTTCTATTTGTTGAAAATTATAGTGTGCACCTGATATGCTAAATAACCCTTTGTAAGATAAAATAAACATATTTTTTTCTCCTAAACATCCACTCTAGACCTATAAGATCCACTTGGATAAAGCAACACATGCCCTTTTATCAAATTGGGTTCAATAAATCCTCTTAGTAAACCAAAGTCCAGAACAACCTGGAAAGACAAAACCATAGGATCTTGATCGGCTTCATCATCATTTCTCTCATTATTCACTCTAATTTTACAATGAAAAATTTTATAATTTCAAATTTAAGTCTGTTGCTAATATATGTTGATTGATCAGTGACCTGATTAATAGCCAAGAGTAATTAACCATGGGGGTGTTTGCCTATGAAAAATTTTGAACCCATATCTTAAAGTCCTAGCAAAATAAAAGTAAAATCTATGGGTAATATTTTATTTATTATCTCAGTTGACTTCTAAATTTTACCCAGAACAAACGTAAAACTCTCTCAATTCTAACCCTCCCATTTCAAGGGAAGTTGGGGTACAAATTTTTTAATCTTACAATGTCATCATTATCTAGCCTTATCCAAGCTATTTGGAGCCAACTTTAGAAAATTCATTCTCCATTCATCCTTGATAAGTGCTACAAAAGGTGTTAAATTACGCTTATAAATCTTTTATTGACCGCATTTTTTTCTAATCCTATGATATTAATAACTACTTATTTTAATGGCATGTCTTCTACATGAGGAATTAATTCATGGTTGTTGACAAAAATCTATCAGTTATGTTAGGTCGACTGCCTCCACCATTTAAGTAGATCAGAGACCATAACAACCCCAAATTATGGAACTATGAAATCTTAATCGAGTTCTTCATTCTTCCCCTTTACTATTCACTCTAAGCTTACAGTGATAAATTTGATAATTAAAGTTTAAGTCTGTTGCTACAATAAATCAAGTTACCAACGCCCTAATGAGTAACCTTAATTCAGAATGATCTCTCTCATCATCGAAATGAATAATTAACCATAGAAACTTGTGCCTATGGGAAACCTCGAATCTATGATCTTAGAGCCCTCATAGAATAAGTGTAGAATTTATAAGGAGTGTCTTATTTTATTATTTCATCAACATTATGAAAATTTAAATTGAAACTCTAATGTAACATTCACATTCATTTTGAGGAAGGTTGGGGCTCAAATTTTCCGAGCCCACAAGCAAATGGATCGAGCACCAAAAAGGTGATTGGAGCCGCTACGGCACAACCTTAGTGATGAATGTTCATGAATCAAAGGTCGATGAAATGGATGGGGCAAACGACTTGCAATTGAGCTCACCAACGAAATTGTAGCTCTGTCAACAAATCAATGTGAATCTAACGAGAATAGATGAGGTTGGTCTGACTTCGTGTGATGATAGGGGTTATGGAAATGGGGTGCAGTAGTTAGGGCAAAGGATCACGACAAGACGGAAATAGCTAATGAAAAAGCCGGTGGCGACAGCTAGGGGCAAGAGATAGAGGCGACAACAATGGCTAGGATTGAGTCCACGAGATGGCAACTGTGCATGTAATTGAATCCATTAATGATAGACCTCTTAAGATTGACCAAGTAACAACTAACCTCTCCTGTTCTTCACTTCCTAATATGTAGGTTAAAATGAATATTATTGAGAAGCATGAAAAGAAAATTTGTCTTTGTTTAAAACAATGTTATATGCATAAAGTGCAATATGAAAACGCCCCCAATTTTACATTCTCGTTGTGAAAGTCAAAACTAAGCCAACTTTAAATGTTTAGCTCTTCATATAGATCTTAAAAAGAAATGAAAGAAGGAAGAGTTGTGTTGAAAGGTAATGTTGTGGAGTATGTGGTTCAACCTAATAAGGAAGGGAATGTTAGAAATTTAAATCCTATTGATATTATTAAATAGCATACAAAGAACTATATTGTAATCAATAATCAACCAATTGTTACCTATATCATATATCAATAACTAAATCCTAGCATTGTTATTCTACAAATCCCCTCACATTTTGCTATCCATGAGCTTAAAGATGTCCTCATTGTCTTAAGGGAGAATACTCTTAATGTTTCTTGTCATCAAGTTATGCTGCAAAAGATCTTCTAAACTCAACAAATAGAACTAAACTAAGAACCAATAGAGCTTTCAATTAAGCTGTTTAAAAAATAGGACTGAAAATTTAGCTTGAAGATCAATGATTGCTCAAGTTTGAATAGAATTTCGGCTCAGATCACACCATCTTAGATCTAGATGACGAGCAGTATAGACCAACTCATTGTTTGGTTATCATATAATATTCAGGTTGAATGTAGTCAATTTTAGAGGAAACGTGAATTCATCAACCTTCCCAAAACACTTTGTAAAAGAGACAAGCAATAGTCCTTCGTGATAGAGAAATGGATTGTCATTCTAACTTAATTAGTATGATCAATACCCCCTCTCTTAAGATCTAAACACCTTCACACATCAGGGGAACTCTAGGGCTCACCACTCCCATGAAAAATAGCATTCCCAAATGTGCATTGATTCCCCATCAAAAAGTTTGGTGGCATCATCTTTTAATCTTGGAGGAAAAAAATGCCATGATAACAATAGTAAGTACAACTATGGCTACATGTTGGGAAATCATATTAGCTATCACATCAACAGAAATTGCTTTCCTATCGTGTTAAAGAGGAATTATTAGGATATAGCATTAGTAGTCCCATATATCACTCAATTATAGCCATAGAATCAATACTAAGCTCAAATGCAACATTGCAAGCATCACAATTTCTTCCATCATGATCCCTATTTGTAGGAGTTCTCACCTCAGGAATGATAGGGATTGGCATTATGACATAAGCAAGCATAGCTAAAATAGTCTGCAGAAAAACAAGATCCGGTTCAACTAGTGTTTATAGTAAGATCTAAAAAGTCGACAGAATATTGCAGTATGTTAGGCAGTCTACACAATTAAGGTGAGTACGATAAGAAGCTGTAATTTACACCAATTACAAAGCAACTCTACAACAATAAAAAATATTCCCAGAAACGCACAAGGGTTATAGCAATGCCGGATGGGGAAGGAGGGTTGGGTTTCTTTTTTAAGTCCTACAAGAATGTCATAATTTATTTTCAAAACTCAAAATAGCCTCTGAGAACAAGAGGATCGTCCAAACCCGAAACTCGTCATCTTTTGGCAATAAAGGTAAGTCACACATGCCCCTTGATTTTCAAAATGCAGATCAGCTAAGAGTCAACAGCAAGAGATTTAAATTGCTCTTATGTGATTATGGCTTGAGATTATGTCATGACTAGAATCCAGCAATTAATTCAGATCAACAATTTATTGTAACCATCCATACAAACAGCACAAAATTAATGGATGGCTACTATAAATACTTTTAAGATATTTTCTGAAATAAAAATAAGAATCTCCACAAACCCTATATCAACTAAAGATTATAAACTATTCCTCATCATAATGATAGTAGAACATGATTGATCAAGGATCTTCCTCTTCAAACAGTTCAACAAAATAAAGGTTGGCTCATGAGAATTCATTTGAGGAAGAATGTTATAAGCAACCCCAAAGTTCAAAATTAGGGTTTTTTTATATGCACATATCATGATAGTGCAAATCAAAATAAGGAAATAAGAATATTGTGCTCCCCAAAAGAGCATCCGCAAATTATATTATTCATCATACTTTATTTCTTGAAAGGAAACTGGTATTTATGAATACCACATTAGAATACACGAGGAAACTACAAATAAGCTACCTACTTCCTATTTGATAAAAATACATCTTTCAAAAATTTAGTAAGCAGCAAAAGATGTAAATGAAGAATTAAAGAGAAAATATTTTAGGTGAATAAATAATAATGTGCAAGAAAATATATAATATAAGAAGTTTTGTTATAAAAAATGATTATAACTGTAAAAGTTTAGAAAATTGAAAAAATATAAAGTGGACCGTAGGGAGTCTAAGAGACCATTTTATGATGCTAAAAATTATATTTTTAGTGATCTTTATAACATAGAATAGATACAAAAGTAGGTAAACAATATATGTATAAATTAGCTAAATAAAGAAAAAAATAAAGATTTAATTCATATTAAAGATGAAAATCAAAAGTTTTTCTAAGAGAAGATATTCAACATAGGTGGGGTGAGAAATTATGATAAGTTTTTCAATGAAACTTTTGAAAATATGATCAGCCTCAATGATCTTAATATCGTTAATTATAATAAAACATCTTATTTTTAGTGTCGTGTTAGTAAAAAAAAGTTGATGATGCTTTAAGGAAAACTAATGGTGAAAAATCAATAGAACCTAATGGAATCGCAATAGAGGTATGGAAATATTTAGGATATTTGGAAGTTTCTTGGCTTACTAAACATTTCAATATTACTTTAAAACTAAAAAGATGCTTGAGGAGTGGAAGATGAGTATGTTGATCCCATTTTTAAGAATAAAAGGGATGCATAAGAGTTTGCAAATTATAGATGAATTAAGTTAATGTGTCATACATTAAAATTATGGGAAAGTAATTGAACATAGGTTAAGATGTAATATAAAGTTTCTCATAATCAATTTGGATATATATGGCAAGTCAAATATGAAAGCTATATATTTTTTAAGAGGTTTGATAAAGAAGTACAATGAAAGTAAGGAGGGTCTACATATAATTTTTATTGATTTAGAAAAAGCTTGATTCCAAGAGAAGTTCTTTGAAGAGTTCTAGAAAAGAAAAGTGTTGATATGACTTATATTCAAGTTATTAAGGATATGTATACTAGAATTGTTACTTGTGTTCGAACAGAAGGAGGATTAACCATGTATTTTCCTATTTCAGTTGGATTACATGGGAGATCAACTTTAAACCCTTATCTTTTTGCTTTGGTATTGGATGCTCTTACTGGACATTTATAGAAGGATGTACCTTGGTGTAGGCTTTTCGTTGATGATATCGTTCTTGTAGATAAGAATAAAGAAAGAGTTCAAGAAAAACATAGAGGTTGACATTAGAGTCTAAAGGACTTTGTTTGAGATCTAAAACCGAATACATGAAATCTAATTTTAGTGATAGATTTAATGGCATAGTTGTAACAATAGGTCATCAAATCATTAAAAAGAGTGAGTTTTAAATATCTTGAGTCTATTATTCAAAGTGATGGTGATATAGATGGGGATGTTACTAGTAAAATTCAAGGCATATTGTGTGACAGAAAAGTACCGCTTAGACTTAAAAGAAAATTTATAAGATGGTGGTGAGCCTACAAAAGAGAAGCATAAAACTAAGTTGTGTTGCTAAGATGAGAATGTATAGGTGGATGAGTGGCTTAGCACTTGAAGACAAAATGTGAAATGAATGTAACCGTGAAAGGGTTGGTGTGGCTCCAGTGACGAACAAGATTAGAGAGAGTCGTCTTAAGATGATTTGATCAATTAAACATCGACCATCTGATGATACAATTAGGAGAGTAGATGTTTTAGATTCGAAAGATGTTAAGAAAGGTAGAGGTAGACCTAAAAAGGCTTGTTCTTGTTGTATAAAAAATGACCTTAATTTATTAGAGTTAAATGAAAATATGACACTCAAGAGGACACAATTGAGAAAAAGGATTCATTTAGCTGACCCCACTTAGTGGGATAAAGGCTTGTTACTGTTGTTGTATCATCTCTCATGTGAGTCATCATATTATTCTTCTTCATCTCCAAGGCTACCGATTTCTTCTTTGATGCATCAAGATTAACACAATAAGTACATTTATAATAAGGAAATACTAACAACAATTTATTACATAATTCATAAAGAATACACTTTAAGAACTTTTTGAGATAATTGGTACTTGAACTCATTTGCATTTAGTGGATCTTCACAAAATTTCACAATTTTTTTTGTTACATTAATAGCATAAATACGAATATCTTCATTATTATCTAATATCACAATACTTTCTTCATTTCATTTCTCAGCTTGGTTAACCACAATTGATCATGTGATAGCAAATCATCAAGAATCAAACAATCATCATCTTTGTAAGGCTAATAAAAGGTCTCTATTTTTTTAGTTTCTTATAGTAAATGGCATAAAAAAATTATTCATCACAACTAAAATCAAATGATTTATTCTTTTTACATGCACTTAGTCGAGTGAGCTTAAATGAAAATAAGAAAAAGGATTCATGTAGCCAACCCTACTATTTGGGATAAAGGATTTTGTTGTTGTTGTTGTTGTTGTTGTTGTTGTTGTTGTGTATGCACTTAGTTGAATGTGCTTCAATTTTGTTCACATGTTGAAGATAAACATGTTAATATTAAGATTAACAACCAACTTTTTTTAATTTTACTGTTTCATCTCCAATGTGCACTCTGATTCACAAGTTCGGAAAAAAAAAACAATAAGAATAATATTAATTATATATTTAACAAAGCTAAACATAAATTTAATATCAAATAAATTTGATAGATATACTATTGATAACCGTGTTTTGTACGATAATTCGGAAGTTATCATGCAAAGCATTCAGCTCTTTGAATTAACCTTCTTAAGTTCTTATTAATAGCTTATCATACTCTCCGTACTTTTATAAAACAAAATTTAACTTCCCCGCATACAAAGAAGCTACAACAAAAATGAACAAATTGTTTAAAAAACATCCAACATAACGAAAATCATGTTGTGCTTGGTCAAAACATTTTTAAGTGCCCGTTTGGGGCAGCTTATATGGGTGTGGCGACGTTTTCAAAACGCCATCTTCCCGTTTGAATATCACGTTCGAGTTAAATTTTCGGTGTCGCGGCTTTTTATCATCGCTATTTCCTTCGTTGTCTCGCAAGCTGGACTCCCCCCGCGTCCCGCTTATTAGGTCTGAAATTCTTGTGTGCCCTTCGCAGATCTGCCTCGCCCTCGTCCTCGCCTGATCTCCCTCACCTCCAGATCTCCCTCGATCGCTCGGCTCGCCCTTTCTAGCAGATCGGCTCCCTCAATCCCTCGGCAAGCCCTAGCAGATCGGCTCCCTCGATCCCTCTGGGGCGAGGAAGCTGCCCAAAAGGTGGAATAGTTTCCCACTTTGAGCACCCGTTGGAGATCATTCATTCTACAGAACTTATACCCTTGTATGAAACTATGGACAAACTCTTCAGATTTTTTTATGGTTTAAGATTTTCAAGCACATTCACAGATCCGCCTTTTACACCCATTCCGCACAAACTATTTGTAGTGTGAGTTTTTATGGTTAAAGAATTTCTGGAAAATGTGAGTTTTCTCTTCTCAAATAATTTTGCAGTGTGAGCCAAAAGGTGGAATAGTTTCCCACTCCGAGCACTCGTTGGAGATCAAATCCGCCTTGTACACCCATTCTGCAAAGCTTACACCCCTGTATGAAACTATGGAAAAACTCTTTAGATTTTTTTATGGTTTAAGATTTTCAAGCACATTCAGATCTAATGTTGGGTTTTTATCATGAAGTTTGATATTTGAGATTTTGGTTTAAGAATTTCAAGCACATTCGGAATATGATAAAAATGAAAATTTTGGGTTGGGTTTTTATCATGAAGTTTGATATTTGAGTGACAATTTAAAAAAAGAGATGCAAGAAGATGATTGTTTTGTAAATATTTGGCAATTTTGTTGTGAACATTTTCACTCGTGCATTTGAAGTGAATACCACATCAACAATTTATGTCAATGGACTTGGGCATTGTTCAGTTAATTCATGCATCGATTTGGCTCGCATTATCATTATCGATGACAAAGCTACTTTTCAAGTTTTTGTGTCTTTGGGCTGATAGGTTACTATACAATAAGGTTATATTATTATATTTATGTTCACATTTTAGTTATGTTTCAAACAGTTTTACCAAACAGAGGCAGGAAAGTCATTTCTACAGAAATAACTACCAATAAATTATTCTGAATAAGCTGCCCCATACAGCAAGCCAGCTTATTCTGATAATCTGCAGATTATCAGAATAATCTGGTTATCGGCATATTATAAACAATCAACAGCTGTCCCAAATAGACTCTAAATAGTAAATATTAAAATCTCTTGATAAGTTGATTATTCTCCACCTAAGTTCTTTCTTATTTTTTATTTTGCCTTGTCTATGGCACCAAAGATAAAGCCCATTATAAAACGCTTTTAACCATCAACCATTCTCAACACTTCAATGGAAAGCTTTGAGTTTTAACACTTTAATTGAAAGCTTTGAGTTTTCAAAAGTTTGTCGCAATCTGCTAAAATGTATTATACCTTAAAATACTTCCTAAAACATATTATCCCTTAAAATCCTTTTTTTTTTCTTGTTCCCTTCAGATTTTTTGGGTCATGTACTATGACTTCATTAATCGAAAGTAAATATTGCCACTAATTGATTCCTCACTCCATGAATGTGTTGTAAAGTCAAATAAGCAATAACAAATATTATGATTGCTGATCTAATAAGATCTTTATATGTAAATTATCAAATTAAACTCAATACCAAATTACAATTGTAAATAAAATTGCTACTTTTTTATTTGATCAAAGCATTTTAATATTGCGGAAAGTCTCCGAGCTTTTTTACATCAAATCGAAAAAGTGGGTTGCAAAGGAATCAAATATAAATGTTTTCTTTTCAAATTTAACATCCTTCCTGACTCCTTATATGCACATGCAGTATCTATTAACGCTTGAACAATTAAATATCCTCTAATCAACACAACAATATCATCAAGCATTGTGAATAAAAATGGCACATCTTTAATAAACTTAAATGTGTCAACACATCTCAAAAATATTGTCCCATAAGGATTGTGGATTAAGAATTCAATCAAGCTTCAACTACTTACGTTATTCCAACCATTCGATGGTATTTAAACTCCTATTTGTGTACATGTATTCTTTATTTTGAACTATCTAGTTATTATTCACTTCTTTCTTCAATATTTATATTCAAAGCTCATGCATGTTTGAAGGTTTCAATCATCAACCATGATTCCCAATGGATTGTACCATATTACAAAAGTATGATTTATAGAAAAATATTTTAACATCTGATGCGTGCTAGAAAATTTGCAGCAGTAGAGTAACTGATTGTCGTATTAGCGTTGTACGAGAATTCAAAGACACACACGCACGAAAAAGAATAAATGCGACTGACTGAAGTTTTTACGTTGAAAAACTCGTAAAGAGAAAAACCATGGGCTCGATCCAAGTTGCGAAAATCCACTATTTATCAAGATATAGAAATCTTCGTCTGTCACACAGACGGGAAAATGTAATTATACTCTTCAGATTACAGTGTCAATTAATAGCGTCCAGTTGGTGGTGATTGACGATGGTGGTTGGCGGTGGTCGATGAAGATTGGAGGAGATCAACAGAGGTCGGTGATGTTCGACGACGGAGATCGACCGTGGTTGACGACTTTAAGTGATGGTCGACGAAGGTCGGCGGTGATCAACGAGCGGCCGACGGCATGTTAGCTGCATCTTCTCCTCGAGATTCAACATCTCTTCGAGCCTCGTAACCTCAGCGTCTATGAGAGGTTAAGGGTCTATTTATAGTGTTTTTGGTGCAATTAATGTAGTCATTTTAATCGGACGATCCAGAGGGCTTCCCTTGATCAGACGACATTTAAGGGGCATTTGATGGTCTTAATGATGTCGTAATTGAGTGATGTTGGGCTCTCTGGATTCGTCTTATCGAGACGTTTGATTCGAGTATAGGCTTGCTAGTGTCAGCATCTGTTTGACATTTCAAATATGTCCAGAAATCTTCTAAGAGTGGATTAATGACTCGATCTGAGCTTGATTTGACTTGGATTGGACTAGTTTTTATGTCATTATGTTCATCTTATCGAGTCGGCTAGTTTGAATATAAGTTTGCTGAAATCAGAGCTCTGGATATATTTTTATCAAGATTTGAATGTTTCTTATTCAAAAGGTTGCACCGAGATTCATGTCATGTATCGAGATTCTTGCATGATGATGAAAATTTGTTAGTGGAGTATCAGTTGCCTCCCTATTTTCCGGCGAAATCATTTATGTCGTCTGAAAATATCAAAATTTGGAACATTTTTATTTTTATCATGTATATATATTTTGGCGTGTGTGTGTGTGTGTGTGTGTATATATATATATATATATATATATATATATATATTTACACATACATATATGATTATTAATATTTTATGAAGTTTACTATTATAAAATTATAAAACCTTAATTTGTATATAAATTGAGCCTAGTTCAGTGGTAAAGGCTTTATGTTGACTGGTGAATGTGGGGGGTTCGATCACTGTGCTCCCCACATAGTGAAATTTATTTTTTATGGGTTGGGACTGTAATGGCGGGTCAATAGACCCGCGCCTTCTCAGCGGGCCCAAATTAGATTCGGACAGTTGCTGGAAGCCGGACCATGAGAATCCGAACGGGCGGGTCGCTGAACCATCAGGAATCCAAACGGCAGAAGCTGAGGGGTTATAGGAATTCGAATCAGGAGAATTTGAGCAGATAAAACAATTAACTAATCAATTATAAGCTTTACGTTTATGTGAACAGAAGAGAAGTAAGCCTAAATCTAGTGATAAAGTTGTGGTGTGTTTAAATTTCAAAAATTTGACATTAAGAACTAATAAAAAATTACAGATAAAAAATATATAAAATGTTATATATAGATATATATAAACAGTTTTTTTTAAGGATTTTAATTAATTTCATGTCATAAATGTAGAATTTGAAAGATTAAAACGGAAAGAATATGAAATGAAAAGTTTTTTATTTTTTTTTTAAATGGCCATTTAATGGGCAACGACCTTTTTGAGCCAATAAGAAGGATTAAGAGATCGAGTTCTCAGCTGATCCAGGATATCTCAAAAGAAAATTGTCCTGCGTAGAGAGGAAGAGTTACGGCGCGGAGTTGCGGCGAAGAGTTGCGGCAAATTATTATGGTGCAGAGTTGGGGCGAAGTGTCTCGGCAAAGCGTTGCGGCGAAGTGTTCCGGTGCAAAGTTGCGGTGCAGAATTGTGGCAAAGTGTCGTAGCGAAGCGTTGCGGCGAATTGTTGCTGTGAAGCGTTGCTATGAATTGTTCCTCTGAAAAGTCGTTGTAAAGTATTGTTGTGAAGCGTCGCGGCGAACCGTTGCTATGAAGCATCGCTATGAAGCGTTGCGGTGAAACGTTGTCGTGCAGTGTTGCGGCGAACCGTTGCGGTGAAGCATCGCTGTGAAGCGATGCGTTGCGGCTAACCGTTGTCGTGTACTGTCGCGAAAATGGCGATAACTGAAGAATTTCGTTCTTCTGAGAATCAGATGAAAAGTTAAAACCCAGAAGATGTATCAATTTTGACGAAGAGTGATTTGATTGTTTTTCGAAAGAGGTATTACTTCCCGAATTATATGATGTTGAAATTGACAACTTCAACTGATCGAACGTATTCTCTTCTTTTTGGGTATGTCGCTATTCATGAGGCAGTCTTGAGAGCTGGCTTAAGATTTCAGTCGGTACCTGAGTTTATTGAAATTATGAATGCGTTTGGTATTTGTGTTGCTCAGTTATCTTGTCGGGTGTGACAGTCATTATTGGGTTGATTGTTTTCTTAAGGAGCCGTGGCTTGACATTAACATCGGAAATTTTTGCAAGGCTTAGCAGGTTTTTTAGTGATACACATGGTCATGTGATGTTTAAGCAAAAGGCGTTGGATTTCCGCCTAAAGAATAAAACAACGGTCCGTGAGATTTTTCTTTGCAAAGAATGATTGGGGCTCCGAGAGAGGCGGAGAAAGTTCCAACAGTTGTCTGTCTCTCTTCAGACTACAGAGGAGGGAATATTGCAGATGCTGGGATTTCATGATTTTAACGAGAAGTTCGAAAAATAATATATTTACAAATTTGTAAGTGAGGAATCATTGTTCAAGGTCAAGCTTTCATTTCAACCAAAACAGTTTACAGTGGTAGTATTAAAGAAATCTAAGAAGCGACCTTCCCAGCCAGCCCTTGTAGAATCCTTAAAGCAGCTTCCAACGAACAGTGACTATGAAGTACTGCCTCAGAAATAAAAGTTAAAGCATCGCGAGAGCTCTCGCCAAGTCCTTCGACTATTCACATTCCCGAGAATATCCTATCTCATTAATGTACTAGGCTCCTTGAAGCTGAAAGTTTAGTAAGTTTCTTTTATCTTCGGCTACTACATTATTTTATCTATCTGACCCAGATTTCTTTTTTTATGTGGATAACATGGTGGAAATCCAGAAGGGGCTAGGACTGACACTGAGAAACTAGAATTTCGAGTTCGTTAAGATCAAATATTTCCAAGGTGAGTACAAGCGTTGGTATGAATCTGAAGTTGAAAAAATTACATCTCTGGAATCGTAGTTGATAGAGTGCAGGACAGAACTTTCAATAACGGCAACCTCTCTCTTGTTGCAGCTTCAGGATCTGCAGAAAACTAGGGAGGGGTTGGTGGAAGCACGAGCCAGCCTTCGTAAAAGTAAGAAGAACATGAAAGCCCCTTAAGTCGACGGCGTCAGCCCAAGAAGTAGAGATCAGACTTTTGAGGTCCACAAAAAAATGTTGATGTTTCAGAATTTACATGTAAAGCGGTCGAGGACTTCAAGAACTCACTTGAGTTTAAGACTATCATTCGAGACCGTGTTCAAGAGGCCCGTGATCGGGTGCTTGATGTTGAGGTAAAGGAGTAACAAAAGTGATTCCCTAAGGAAGGATTCATCTGAGGTTTTCTGAAAGGGAGTCGAGAAGTGCAACATTGAACCAGGATTGTCGTGGAGGGGTTCACTCCTAGCGAAGCTTTGAAGAATTTTTTCCTCAGATTCTGACGGTGATGACTTCAAGAGTGAATTGAAGAATGTGCTCTTTAACGATGATGAGGGGGCGGAGAAGAATGTTGATGTTGATTAGTGTTAAACTCCTCGTTTTTATGTTTGTAGTGTGTTTGCTTTTGTCATGTTTGAACTTCACAAATGTTGTTATTATGTCGTATGGATGATGCTTGTGGATCGCCTTGTTTAATTATATGCCCCCGGAGTATCTTCTCTTTCTTTTGATTTATATATTTTTTTATGATTATGTTGAAACATGTTTTATTTTCATTCCACAATAGATACAAAATATCTTAGAAGTTCTAGTATGTGAGAAAATTACCGTGGGAATAAATCGCCAGCGGCCTTTGATTTGGTTGAGACTATGCATCAGAGTATTACTTGATGATGTTAACCTGTATGAGAGGAGCCAACGGAAGTCCACCGAAGATATATTAACCCATCCGAGATTGTTTGCGAGAGCATTGCTTATTTATGAACCTGTGTGAAAGTGATTAGGTGTAGTCCACCAAGGACTATTAATCTACTCAGAAATGTGTAACAGAGTAAAAACTCAATGATGTTAACCCATATGGAAGAGGTCAGATCAAATTCCCCTGTGATCGATCGTGTTCTGACTAAGATACAACCGGAGTTGTGTGTTTCTCGGGTTGAGAGCATAAAGTAACTCGTGAATGAGTCATTGTACTTTCTAAAGATATTTTTTTTTGTGAAAGAAAGCAAGTAAATAATATTTAATAACTCTAACATATATTGACATTGTATGCAATAAGACATAGATGATATGACTGAAGTGTTACTGGTGGTATTTTTGAAGATTCTGGGCATTCCAAGTCCGGGGCAGAATTTTCTCATCTGAATCTTTGTGTTTGAAGGTTCCAGGCTTGATCATGGCAGCCACAAGACATGAGTCTTCCCAAAAAGAGGATAATTTATTGCATTGGGGACCATGACCAACGGCTTCGACACTACGTAAGACTAGACACCGATGGAGATTGGTCGAGGCTTGAATCTTCGGTTGAAGTGGCGAGCAACTCTTTGGCGGTAGGAAGCAGCTCTAAGGTAAGTCACATTATGTATTTCTGATAAAAGATTCAACTGTTATCGGAGCTTTTCATCGTTGATATTTGAGTCGAAAGTTTTAACTCGTGGGTTTGGAACTCCAATATCAACAGGAATGACAGTCTCAGTGCCGAAACACAAGTTATATAGAATTTCCCCAGTTGGAGTTCGTGTGGTGGTGCAATAGACCCAGAGAACATTGTGCAGCTCTTCTACCCACTGGCCCCCAGCCTTCTCAAGACGAGTCTTCAACCCCTAGAGCACCATATGATTTGTCACCTCTGTCTGTCCATCTGTCATATTGCATACAATGCCAATGTATCTCAGACTTATTAAATATTATTTACTTGTTTTATTCCACAAAAAATAATATATTTAGAAAGTATAACGGCTCATTCACGAGTCACTTTATGCTCTCGACCCGAGAAACACACAACTCCAATTGTACCTTAGTTAGAGCACAATCGATCCCACGCGGATTTGATATGACCTCTTCAACATCATTGAGTTTTTACTCCAATAAACAATCATGAATAGGTTAACAGTCCTTTGTGAACTACACCTAATCCCTTTCACATATGTTCATAAGCAAGGAATGCTCCCGCAAACAATCTCGGATGGGTTAATAAGTCATCGGTGGACTTTCGTTGGCTCCTCTCATACAGGTTAACATCATTGAGAAATACTCTGATGCATAGTCTCAACCAAGTCAAAGGCCGCTGGCAATTTATCTCCACGGTAACTTTCTCACATACTAGAACTTCTAAGATATCTTGTATCTACTGTAGAATGAAAAGAAAACTTGTTTCAACATAATCATAAAAAATATATATAAATCAAAAGAAAGAGAACATACTCGGGGGGCATATAGCTAACAGAATCAAATAATTAAACAAGGTGATCCACAAGCATCATCCATACGACATAATAATAACATTTGTGAAGTTCAAACAACATGACAAAAACAAACACACTACAAGCATAAAAATGAGGAGTATAACACTAATCAACATCAACATTCTCCTCCGCCCCCTCATCATCGTTAAATTAGCACTTTCTTCAATTCACTCTTGATGTCATCACCGTCAGAATCTGAAGAAAAAATCCTTCGAAACTTGGCTAGGAGTGAACCCCTCCACGACAATCCCGATTTGACGTTGCACTGCTCAACTCCCTTTCAGAAAACCTCGGATGATCATTCCTCAGCGAACCATTTTTTCTGCTCATTACCTCAACATCAAGCACCCGATCACGAGCCTCTTGAACATGGACTCAAATGATAGTCTTAAACTCACGTGAGTTCTTAAGATCCCCGACTGCTTTACGCTTAATTTCTGAAACATCATCTTTTGTGGACCTCAAAAGTCCGACCTCTTCTTCTTGGGCTGACACTGCTGACTTAATGGCTTTCGTGTTCTTATTACCTTCACGAATGCTGGCTCGTGCTTCCACCAACCCCTCCCGAGTTTTCTCTAGATTTTAAAGCTGCAACGAGAGGGATGTTGTCATTGTTGAAAGTTTTGTCCTGTACTCTGTTAGTTGTGATTCCAGAGGTAATTTTTTCAACCCCAGATTCATACTGATACTTGTACTCGTCTTGAAAATATTTGATTTTAACGAACTCAGAATTCCAGTTTCTCAGTGTCAGTCCTAGTCCCTTCTAGATTTCCACCATATTATCCACCTAAAAAAAATTTGGACGAGATAGATAAAATAATATAGTAGCAGAAGATAAAGAAAACTTACAAAATTCTCGGCTTCCAAAAGCATAGTACATTCATGAGATAGGACATTCACGGGAATATGAATAGTCGAAAGACTATGCGAGGGCTCCCGCGATGCTTTAACTTTCTTTTGTTTCAGAGGCAGTATTTCATAGTCACTGCTCGTTGGAAGTTGTTTTAAGGATTCTACAAGAGCTGGCTCGGAAGGTCGCTTCTTAGATTTATTTAATACTATAGTTGTAGACAGTTCTGATTGAAAAGAAAGCTTGACCTTGAACAATGATTCATCACTCACAAATTTGTAAATATATTGTCTCGAACATCTCCATAAAATCATGAAATCCCAGCATCTGCAATATTCCCTCCTCTGTAGCCTGAAGAGAGACAGGCAATAGTTGAAACTTTTTCGCCTCTCGCGGAGCCCCCAATCATTCTTTGCAAAAAAAAAATCTCACGGACCGTTGTCTTATCGGTTACTTGAGGCGAAAATCCAACGTCTTTTGCTTAAACATCACACGATCATGTGTATCGCTAAAGAGCCCGCCCAATCGTGCCAAAATTGTTGGTATTAACGTCAACCCACAGCTCCTGAAGAAAACAGTCAACCCAATAATGACTATCACCACCCAACAACACAACTGAGCAACGCAAATACCAAACGCCTTCATAATTTCAATAAACTCAGGTGTCGGTGGAAATCGTAGGCCAGCTCTCAAAGCTGACTCATGAATAGCGACATACCCAGAAGGAGAATACGCTCAATCAATTGAAGTTGGCAATTTCACCACCATATCATTCGGGAAGTAATATCACTTTCAAAAAACGATCAAGTCCTTCTCCGTCAAAATTGATACGACATCCTCTGGGTTTTGACTTTTCCTCTGATTCTCAGCAAAACGGGGTTCTCCAGTCATAGCATTTTTGCGACAGTACACGGCAAGGGTTCGCCGCGATGCTTCACAGCAACGGTTCCTCGCGACACTGCATAGCAATGGTTTGCCGCAACAATTCACAGCGATGCTTTACAGCAACGGTTCGCTGGGACACTTTACAGCAAAGGTTCGCTGCGACACTTCACAACGACGCTTCATAGCACCACTTCAAAGCGAAGCTTCACGGCAACAATTCGTCGCAACGCTTCGCCACGACACTTCCCAGCAATACTTTGCGCAACTCTGCATCGCAACAATCTGTCGCAACGCTTTGCCAAAACATTTTATCGTAACTTTGCACTGCAATACTTTGCCGCAACTCCGCGCCGTAACTCTTCCCCGCTACGCAGGACGATTTTCTTATGAGAAATCTCATATCAGCTGAGAACTCGACTTCTAAACAGGACAATTTTCTTATGAGAAATCTCATATCAGCTGAGAACTCAAGTTTTAAACCCTTCTCCATACACCTATTTATAGGCTCAAAAAGGTCTTTCGCCATTAAATGTCATTATTAAAAAAAAATTAAAAAAAACTTTTCATTTCATATTCTTCTATTTTAATCTTTTAAATTCTGCATTTATGACACGAAACTAATTGGAATCATTAAAAAAAACTACTGTTTATGTATATTTATATATAACAGTTTATATATTTTTTTACATGTAATCTCTTATTAGTTCTTAATGGCAGATTTTTAGAATTTAAACACACTATAACTTTATAACTAGATTTAGGCTTATTTTTCCTCTGTTCACATAAATATAAAGTTTATAATTGACTAGTTAATTGTTTCGTCTGCTCAAATTCTCCTGATTCGGATTCCTATAACCCCTAAGCTTCTGCAATTCGGATTCCCAATGGTTTAGCGGCCCACCCGTTCGAACTCCTTTACGTTCAGCGGCCCACCGTTCCGCCCGTTTGAATTCTCACAGTCCGGCTTCCAGCAATGGTTTGAATCTGGTTCGGGCCCGCTGCGAAGGCGCAGGTCAGTTGACCCGCTGCAAAGGCGCAAGTCAGTTGACTCGCCGTTCTAGCCTCGGCCCAGAAAAAATAAATTTCAATATGTGGAGAGCATAGGGATCGAACCCCCCACATCCACCAGTCGACATAAAGTCTTTACCACTAAGCTAAGCTCAATTTTTATACAAGTTAAGACTTTCTAATTTTATAATAGTAAACTTCATAGAATATTAATAATCATATATGTATGTGTAAATGTATAGGTATACATAAGCGCACAAATATATATACATGATAAAAATAAAAATTTTCTAAATCTTGATATTTTCAGACGACATAAATGATTTCGCCCGAAAATAAGGGGCAGCTGATACGCCACTACCAATATTTCATCATTTGGCGCTAATCTCGATGCATGACACGAATCTCAGTGCAATCTTTTGAATAAGAAACATTCAAATCTTGATTAAAATCAGAGCTCTGATTTCAGCAAACTTACGTTCAAATTGACTGGTTCGATGAGACGGACCTAATGATATAACAACTAATACAATCCAAGTCAAATCAAGCTCAGATCAAGTCATTAATCCACTTTAGAAGATTTCTAGATATATTTGGAAGGTCAAACAGATGTCCACACTAGCAAACCTATACTTGAATCAAGTGTCTCAACAAAACGATTCCAAAGAGCCCAAGGTCACTCAATTACGACATCGTTAAGGCTATCAAATGCCCCTTAAACGCCGTCTGATCAAGGAAGCCCTCTGGACCGTTCGATCAAAATTGTTGCATTAATTGCACCCAAAACACTATAAATATGCCCCCAACCATCACATGGGGGGTCGAAACCTAGAGAGAGTCTGAAGCCATAAGAAACTACAGCTTAGCACCGCCGCCGACCGCCGTCGACCACCGCAGACCGCCGTCGACCACAGTCGATATCCGTCGTCGACCATCACCGACCTCTGTTGACCTCCGCCAACCGTCGTCAACCGCCGCTAACTACCATCATAAATCATCATCAACTAAACGGTGTCAATCAACACTGTAATCTGAAAAATATAATTACTTTTTCCCGTCTGTAGGACAAAAGATTTTTGTAAGCATCAATCAATAGTAGATTTTCGCAACTGGGCCAGGCCCCGTGGTTTTTTCTTTTAAGGGTTTTCCACCTAAAAACTTCTGGAGACGTCACCGCTTATTTCTTTTTCATCTGTGTGTGTGTTGAATTCTCGTACACGCTAATAACAATCAGTTATTCTACCGCCGCAAATTTTCTAGCACGCATCAATATCCATACAAACTTGATTCCAACATTTTTTAGAGGGACTATTGGTATATTTTGACTTCAATCCTTAATTACATGACCCAAATCTTCAATAAATTAATCCATAATGCCTCTAATTCCTCTAGTACAAAAGAATTTACTATCCATACCACTAGTAAAGCCACCAATAGAACTATCAGTAGGGCCAAATGTCCAAAACCTAACTAAAGAATTAAAATATGATCCACTCTTAATAATTTCATATATATTTTGTTAGTATTGATGCTTTCTCATTGTAAGGGAATTCAAATGGTTTAATATATCTCGCTTAACTTCATCTGGAACTTTCTCACATGGTCTCAAATTCTTATGAATTTAAGCAAGATGATCCTTTAGTCTTTTAAGACTTACAATAATTTTGCTGCATCATTTTACTTTTAATATGCATGTAGCCTTTCTTTACCATCTCTGTGTCAAATTCAACTCCAACCCGTACTTGTAAGCAAAATCTTTTCTCTTAACATCTTCACCATAGTAGTTTACAAAAACTAGTTGAACATCCAAAAAATTCTAAGAAATTAATTACAAAATGTTCAAATAAAATACCCTAATAAACAAATTGGCATGTGAGTACAATATTAACTACTTTTAATTCCTAAAATGATGTCATTCAATAAAGTTAAATAAACTAATAAATTTACTACATATTATAACAAACCGAATGTGCATTCAACCATATGTCATGCTCAATAACAAATTTGGAATCGTGATTATCTTCGGTATGACTCTAAAACTTTACAAAGAAAATTTTATAAATCAAGTTTTATAGTGAAACAAATTATTAGAAAAATAAGCTTCCTAGAGGAAATAAGAAATGACTTCATTAAATTTGATATATGAAACAAACCAACATTATCATTCATAAATATATGATCAAAATACATGGATGGTACAATATTAATAAATTTACACCTCAAGTTTAATCCGTTTAAATCATTCAATAATTGGATAATTGTGATTAAATAATTGAATAAAATTTCACTCATTTTATTGTTATCTTTGCTTAAATCTAAATTATGTGAATGAATGAGGTGCGCTTGGGGTGAAAGATGAGCGCTCCTTTTGTGTATGAGAGAGAAATTGAGATAGGGATAAAAAAGAGAGGAGAAAGGGGTGATAAGAGAGGTACCAAGACTGAGAGGTAGTCAATCAGGAGAAAAAGAGGGTGAGAAGTAGATATTCAACATCAAGAGAGGGATTAAAGGACGGGAATGAGTAGGGCTGTCAAAAAAGCTTTTCGTTTGCAAAAAACTCGTGTTCGACTCGTTAAGTAACCCGTGTTTGATTCGTTCATTAATCAAGTGAGTCAAGCACAGAGAGCTTTTTTGGAGATAGATTTATAAATGAGTCGAACAAAAATTTGTTTGTTTCTTATTCAAAATAATTAAATAATAATATTTATTTATATCATTTTTATATTGATTTTTTATAATATATTTTAAAAAAATTGCATATAAGTGATTTGGGTGGTATAAATGCAAAAAGTAAAATTTAGATGTTAGATATATAAATAGATAGGAATTGGATGGTAAGTATTTAAATCCTTAAAAGAAAAAAAACAAACCTAAGCCCAATCCCATCTCACGGTAGGTCATTGTTCGCGAACACATTGCTCGTGTTTGAATTTTTCGTCAAGTAAACAACTTGAACACAAACAATTTTTTGTGCTCGAAATATAAACGAGCCGAACATAAACAAGCCTTGGGCTCGCTCAAGTTCGGTTCGTTTACACTCCTAGGAATGAGCAACAAGAAAGAGGCTAAAGGTTGTGAAAAATTATCGACTCGAGAGAGGACGAGAGGCAGCATTAGGTTATTGTAGCAACCTTGAGAGTTTTAAGATTTTATTTGATCTACAATTTGAATGAAGGGTAAGGATTGATTGCATGAATTCATTGTAGCAACCAAAATTTTGCTTTTTTAATTAAAAAATATATTAAATTTTAAAATTTTAAGCAAATATAAACCAAATCTTTTGTGGGTTTTATAACGCTTAGAAACAAAAAAAAAAGATGTGGGATTTGAAATATTGTGGGAAAAATAGCTTTTAAATCTTATAGCCAACACCTTAAAACAAAATAATCTTCAAGACAATGTCTGAAATCTTTTTAAAACAAAGGACACAATATATTCAAACTAACTCCATGAACTGTCGGCAACAAAATCATGTATATCTAGAATATGCATTTTGATGTTCATGATTAGATATTACAAAATCCAACTATAGAGATTTGAGATTGCATGATCAATAGGGCTATAAATTTAGCTCGAAGATCATTAATCGCTCAAAAATTTAGCTCGAAGATTGTTAATCCCTCAAAAATTTATTTGAATTTTGATTCGGATCGAAATAAACAAACCGAGCTACACGCCAAAATTTTGGAATGAGTTTTTTTTTAATCGGCCCAGCCTCGCTCGAAATCGGATCTTTAACAGCTCTAATGATCAATGAGCTCATGTTTGCCTTTACAAGCTCATCGGCAGGGTCATAAATGGATTCTCAAAGTAGAGATTTAACCTATCGCGGCAAGCATGTGTTGGTTGACAAACATTGACCTATCTTTTCCATCTTTATCATTTACTTGAAGATTGTCACATGAGCGTGCATGCAATTATAGTGTCATATACTACTTTGATGTTGAATTCAAGGTAACAAACACAGATAATAACAGTAAGGTAATGTTTGAATGTGATGCAGATTTACGTTAAATAGGATTTATCAAATTCGTGAAACCCTACAAGCATGTGAATAGCATGCAAGCAAGGGTGAAGTAAATATATTTAATCCAGCTCACAGTTGGATTTGATAAATCCGGATTTATGTTACACAACAGATGGAACATGACGAAAAAGATAGAACGAGAAAAAATTGGATTTGACGAAGAGTTGGATTTTGTTTCCCTTTTTCTGGTGTTTACCTGGATTTAGCTTAAATTCATCGCTAAATATTGTTAAAATTGTGCTACTAAACACCCCCTAAGTTTCGACAGCGTGGATTGCAATTGAGGCATTGTAGTATAGGTTGCTAACAATTCTCAATTCAATGAGCTTGAATTGCTAACAACCCCAACATCAAGGCTAGGGTTCCCAAAACTAAGGCAAAATTGCAATCCAAGTGATTATTCCTTGATATCTTGGAACCTGAGTAGCAATACCAAGGTTGCTAAAAACTTGGATATTATGTTCCCAAAAACTTGCAGGATTGTAACCAGTCGTTCAAGCATGATTTCCAACAAAACAAAAAATCATATAGGTTCTTCAGTTATATTATCTATATCACAAAATAGCGCAAAGAGTTGTCCACATCACCAAAATAGCGAACTGATAGAAATACTGACTATTACATCGAGAGGCAACCCACATGGGTTTGTTTATCAATTTTTTTTAACAAAAAAATAGGCCAGTGCTACTCCATGTAGCCACAAAGACAGTCAATGCTAGCTAAGGCCAATGCTCAAGGCATAAATCGCAATGAAAATATCAAATTTGAAAAGAAAAGGTCATCTTCAGAGTTAAATTGCAAGGAGTGGTAACTTACAATAATGCGCCCCTCGATTCTGAGATCCCTCTGCTCGAAGAGCCAGATCTGAATTCGCGCTTTCTGAACAGTTCAGCAATCAAGGCTCATAAGCTAGCAATAAGATCAAAAGAGAAATAACGAAAAAATCAAATATAACTTACGCTCTGGAGGAACCTAAAGATCAGATTCTGCAATCAGCCGCCCGGACACAAAACAAGCCAACAGAAGCAAAATAAATCAGAATAGTAATTGAGAAGGTTGGTTAGAAGAAGATGGAAACAAAGAGTGAACAGAATATATGCTTCGGCAAGCGTACGATGGGTTGTGTCATAATCCTCTGGACTTTAGTGGTCGCCATGGCTGCTTCCTCTGGCTCTGATTCTCCGCCGCAAGCTGTCTGTCTGCTGAGGGAGCAAGAAATGTGACGAGATGATCCTCTGGAAAACCCTAAAGGGCTTTATTTGTACAATTGAACGATACAGCAGGAATTGTTTGATTTGAGTTTGAATTATGTTAACAGTGCCATGACTCGGGTTTGGCATTTTTTTCTTATAAAGAGCCCAAGTTCACCTTTTAGGCGCTTTGTCTTTGAGAAAAATTTATTTTAAGCAACGCCCAAAAAATATTTATTATAAAGTTAGGATACATAAAATAATATGATTGTTGGAATACAAAAATTTATGTGCATTTTTCGACACTATTAATTACATCATTGAAAGTTAAAAGGACTATGATAATCAGGATCTACTTTTATCAGCAGTTCACATTAAAGTACCTATAGAATTTCAATCGTGAGTTTGATCTATTCTCCTTAACAAGTTGTTTGAGTTCTTCCATCTTGATGCGTGCTAAAAAATTCGCGGTAGTAAAGCAACAGATTATCCTCTTAATGTGGTACGAAAATTCAACACATACATAATAGAGAAAATCAATTAGTAATGACACCAGAAATTTTTACATAGAAAACTCGTAAAGGGAAAAACCACAAGGTCTGACTCAGCTGAAGAGTTTTACTATAAATGATGCTCACAAGCACAACCTCTTATCCCACAAACGAGAAAGTTAGAAGATCTCCGAAGTTACAATGTTGATGTGTGAATGAACTCTTTTGTAAGGAACGGACAGTGACAGATATCGATCGGTGGCGGCAACCAGCAGGTGGTGGTCCACATCGTTGAGTCGTGGTCAACAACGGTCAATGATGCTCGACAGCGGCAGGCTATGCTCGAAGGCAATAGTTGTGCTCAACGACGATCAATGATAGTCGACGGCGGTAGGCAGTAAACGTCGACTGTTGGTGTTGTCGACGGCGGTCGGTGGTAGTCGACAGTGGTCGGAGTAGTGTTGGGCTTCAACTCCTCCTCAAAGCTTCAATATCGTCTCGAAACCTCAAGCTCTCCTCATGCCTCGAGCACCCTTCCCCTCTCAAGAGACAGTGGGGTTCTATTTACAGAGTTATAAGTGAAATTAATGAAAGGATACAAATCACATTAATCAGATGGTTCGGAAGGCTCCCTCGATTGGATGACATTTGAGGGACATTTGAGTGCCTTAATGATGTTAGAACTGAGTGATATTGAACCCGTTAGATTATTTTTGTCAAGACACTCGATTTGATTATGGACTCGTCAGATTCGACATTCCTTTGACCTTCAAAATGTGTACATAAAACTTTCAAAAGCTGTTTAATGGCGTGATATGGGCTTAATTTGGTTCGAATTTGACAAATGTTGTTAACATTGGGTTCTTCCCTTCGAGCCGACTAGTTTGACTGCAAGTTTGTTGAAATAGGTGCTCTATATGATATTTTATCAATGTTTGAATATTTCTTGCTCAAAAAATTATATCGAGACATGTGCGATGCCTAAAGATTCATGTCAGATGATGAAAATTTGTTGATAGCATATCAGTCGCCCCTCATTTTCGAGCAATACTGATTTTGTAGTCCAAAAATATTAAAATCCAACAAACAATAAATTTTTTTTTTTTTTTTTGTGTATATATATATATGTGTGTGTGTGCGCGCGCCCGTGCGCGTGCAAAAATAATGAAGTTATGGTCAGAGGATATTATAGAAACCTCCAGCCACCCCTAATATACTTAACAATTCTAGTATCACCTCCTTAAGGCCACCTGTATCAGAGGGGATTTGAACCCCCAACCTAAGCGGACTTATACTGTGGATGCCAACCAACAGGCTGGGTTACGTGGCACAATATATATATTTTGTCATCCCGTCCTACGTATCAGGCGAGCAACGGGAGCTTCTTTCTTATAACGACCAAGAGAAAAGTCGTCTCAATCCTGCGTAGTAGGAGAGCGGTGAGATATTCTTTCATGTTGTGGCCAAGAGGAAAGTTGTACCCGTCCTGCATAGCAAGGGAGCAACAAGATTTTCTTTTATGTTGCAACCAAGAGGAAAGATGTCCTCATTCTGCATAACTGGCAAGCAACATGATCATCTTTCGAGTTACAGTGAAGAGGAAACTCGTCCCTGTTCTACATAGCAGGCGTGCAACATGATCTTCTTTCATGTTGCAACGAAGAGGAAATTCTTCCCCTTCATGTGTATCATGCGAGCAATGGGATTTTATTTCAGGTTGTGGAAATGATGACAAATGGAGAACATAATTCTTCTAAGAACCAAAAGAAGGGCAAAAACTCGGAGGAAGTGATGTCAATTCTGACGGATAACAACTTGATTTTGTTTCAAAAGGAGTATTACTTTCCAAACAATACGACGGTGAAATTGTCAACTTCAGTCGACCGAGCATATTATCCTCCTTCAAGATATATTATTGTTTATGAGGCAACCTTGAGAGTCGGCCTACGATTTCTATCGACACCTGAGTTTATCGAAAGCATGAAGGCGTTCGGAGTTTGTGTTGCTCAACTGTCTTGTCGAGTGAAGACAATCATTATCTGGTTGACTATTTTTTTATGAGTCACGGGTTGGCATTAACACTAACAAATTTAGTGCTTTTGTGCGGGCTCCTTGGTGACATTCATGACTGTATGATGTTTAAGCATAAGGCATTGGTTTTTCGCTGAAGAAACTGATAAGGAAATTGTCCTTGAGATTCTTCTTTATGAAGAATGATTGGGGGCTTAGTGAGAGGTAAGGAAGGTTCCAACAGTTGTATGTCTCTCTTTAGACTACTGAGGAGTAAATATTGCGGATGCTAGGATTTTGTGACTTCAATGAGATATTGTTCGAGACACAATATATTCATAAATTTGTGGGTGATGAATCATTGTTCAAGGCCAAACTTTCATTCCACTCTAAGCAATCAACGACTGTAACATTGAAGAAATCTAAGAAGAGACATTCCGAGCCAACCCCTGTGGTATCCTCAAAGCGGCCCGCAACGAACAACGACTACAAAGTACTCCCTCATAAACAACATAAAAGGGTTAAATAATATCAGAACGACTAGGTGTCTAGTCATTCACTATTCATATTCCCGAGAATGTGTTGGCTGATGAATGTACTGGGCTCATGGAGGTCGGGGCTTTGTAAGTTTCTTTTATCTTCTGTTATTGTATAATCATGTTATATGTCTAACCAAGACTTCTCTTCTTTAAGATAAATAAAAAGGTGGAAATTCAGATGAGGCTAGGACTGGCTCATAAAAATTAGAACTTTGAATTTGTTAAGATGAAATACCTCCAAGGTGAGTACAAACGTCGACATGAAACCAAAGTTGAAAGGGTCACGGCACTGGAATCACAATTGACGAAGTACAAGACTGTTGACCTCACTTTTATGAGGGTCCACCCACTCACCTACACATAACCCCCAGACGTCCCTAGAGCCTTATCAGGATAAGTCCTACCCCTCAACACTTGGTTGAGCTGGTTTAGAATTTTGGCCAGATAATAGGCCCAAGCCACCCCCCAATTGTTATGACATACCTTGGATCCCAAAACTCTAGAAATCTCCTCACGAACCCTAGGGACCACCATCTCACCTAAATTCACAATGGGAGAGGGGGTCTACCCAAATTGATCTCTGGTCTCACCTAAGGCCTCCCCAAACCCTAATAAACCCTAAAAACCACATTTAAATCCCAACACACCCCTTTGGCCCCAAGGCTTGATGGCATCATGGGTTGTCAGGTCAATTTGGGCCTAACCCAATTTTGATAAATTTTTTACCAATTAACCCCATAACAATACAATTGGACCCCACCTAAAGTGGTTAAGACATCAAACCACTTGGGGGCCAAGATTGACACCAAGGGGTCAGCCCTCATAATTCACCTAATTATTTAATAAGATATATTATGAGAGTCCATTAGGGCTTGGACCTTTAGACTAAGCCCAAGCACATTAGGTTAGCCCAAAAAACCAAAACCCAAAATCCAAGCCCTTGGCCCATTCTTCATGGATCATCCATGACACAAATCAACCCATCATGACACATGGGTGACACTTAATTTAAACTAAATTAAAAAAACCAAAAACAAAAGGAAAAGAGCCACACACTTACCAAGCCATCCACCACATGACACATTGGTCATGGCTTCTTTGACCAACCCTTGGGGAGCCAATCCAGACCTTGGGGGACCGAGACCAGACCAAGTCTGGTCTTCGCCACCCACCAAAAGGTCTACCCAATTAGCCCAAGCACATTTCCATGCCACCTCCATTCATATTGTCACCACCATGACCAATATATGGAAACTTGGAAAAGTTTCTCCCGACCGATAAAAGTTCCTGAAACCCCTCTGAAAATTCTCTGAGGAGCCGTCTGAGCTCCCCCATGCTCGCCCAAGCTCTACCCTAAGCTCCCATGGCTATAAATAGCCCATACTTAAGAGCATTCACACACTACTAAGCTCCTTACTAAACACTGAAACCCCTTGCTCTCAGCAGAGAAAACCTCCCTCCCGACCAAGGCAATCAATCCACACTGTCCTCAAGCCTTTCTCTCCACTTCCAAACCCTAATTTCACCACCCAAACCTAGTGTCATTTTCAACCTCGACAACAACCCTCTCGAAACTCAAAACCAACCCTCCCACAATCTTTCCTAAACCTCAAGGCACTTTCCCCAATCAAAATTGAGCCTTTCCGCAGCCTCTAACCCATTTCAACACCAAAATGTGGCACCCGTTTGATCTAGGTCCTACTTAGACCCATTCACAACCTAAATTGAAACAAGGAGGAGGTTCGTGACACCAAGGCGAAGCTCTTTGTCAAGCTCATTCGAAGTTTGACCTCTTGAGACAAGGTATGGATCAAAATCTCTAAATTTAGCTCTTACTTTAGTCTTTTATGAAGAAAACCAACAATTCATCTCCACCTAGCCATATAGATAGGTTCGTCTCGACTAAACGAACCAGTAGGAGCAAACCCCAAGTGATTTGGTTGAGAATCGAGCGAGATCTTATGGTTTGATCTTGGATGGTTCTTTGTTCTCTGTCTCGAAGGCATGATGAACTTATGCCATTTTTTTCCATGTATTGGAAATAAAACAGTGTGGATTGAGTCAAACCACATAACTGCTGAAGGGGTGAGCACCAAAATGCAGGACAACACAACGCTGATGTGGAAAGCGCAACAAATCGGCTAAGGACGCGTAAGCTTTTGACGACGCCAAGGTTGGTGCGGCGCTAAGTTGGATAAGTAGGAAATTCCTATTTTACTTTAATCAAATGCCTAAAAATTAAAAAAAAATACAAAACTTAATGTATAAAAAACACAAAAATAAAATGAAATTACCTTTGGACTCAGCGAACAGATAAGAGAATATTGAAACAAAATTGAAAATAATTAAATTATATTTATTTTTTAATTAATTAAATGCTCCAGAGAATAATTTAATTAATAAAAATTAAATATATAAATATGAAAATTTTAGGGATCATTCTCTCCACCCTTGAAACATTTATTGATTTTTCTAAGATCGGGAGGCTTCCCTAACATCAAAATTATTAATTTTCTATCAAATTTATAATTATTTAAAAATATATATATATATAAAATCAAAAAATTGAAAATAAAAATGGAAATTAACAAGAACATTTAGGGCAGTGAAATTAAACTCTAAAATGACAATTTTCATTGTATCAGAAGCTCATTAGAAAGCATACAATATGCAGTATAAGCAAAAGAATGTAACTAATATATGTCATACAAATAAGTTTTTGATGCAAATGATTTTTTCTTATATTTACACTATGCTCAAACTACATGAAAGAGAGGGCATACATATAAGTTTAAGATATCTTATAAGAATGGCAAAAATATTAGTAAATTAAGATATACAATTTTTTTTAAGCATGGCTACAGAAAATAATCAAAACCTAAATAGTGCAACTGAAAAGAGAATAACCATCAAGATGATACTTTTGTCTACAAAAAAAATAGATGCAATATGACTTATTATTCCACTGTTTTCTTCCTCAAAGGCTAGAGAAATTAGCTAGTATAATAAATCATTCATGTTATATGTCTAACTTTTATTAATTGTTACACATGATGTTTTATATTATATCAGGAACCTTATTTGCACAATAATAATTTAACATGGATGTTATAGTCCCTATAATGCTAGCTATGTTAAGTCTGCAGAGTCCATTTTCATGTAAAATCGGTACTGTCAGTATGGCTACATGTATATCAGAGTATATTCTTATGTTAGTGTCCCTGTAAACTTTTATATTCTCAAATAAAATTAAGGATTAGTACATATATATTAGAGTATCAGTTGTGGCACATCATTGATAGTAATTCAAAATCAAACAATACATGCATAATTTAAGATAGATTAAAACAATAAAGGCACTTAGGATCAATGCGAAGCTTCGAAAACCTTTCCAGAGTAACTGTTATCCTTCAGCGCGACTACTATCATGAGTTTTCACTAAAAGAAGGCTCAAATCAAAAATGATACTTATATCCACATCACTTGCCAGTTATTACACGTGCATCCATAGTTGAAAAGATATATCAATGGAATGAAAATAAAACTACTCATTGTGATCCATCCCCTGCAATAATGCCCCGCAATACAAACACTTTTGATGGGAGGAAAACAATGGATTAGCATTTAGATGTATGGATAATCCTTTATTATTTATATTTTCTTCATCTGAAAGAGAAGCGCCCATCTTCGATAGAAACTATTTCTAGCACATATATAAAATTTGATGTAGAAGGTGATCCGCAAGGTATTTCTTTCAACCATTTTCATAACTCCACCATTAGCAAAGAGAGCCCCAAAACACTTACAACTTCCACAAAATTATAAATACATAAAAAATTCATCTAGTCGTCTCTAAATCATATTGTATAACTTCAAGCAACCAAATGAGTCTATATAAAAAAAGAAATTAAATTAATCACTTGTGAAATAGAAGGTTCCTGATTAGTTGGAGCTTCTCCACGGCTAAGTAATGATGTTCTAATTATTGTAATTGAGAACACAAATATGAATATGATTACTTTCAACTAATTCCTTTTATTATGAATTGAATTTATCTCAAGATATGCCAAGCTAATTTTCTCGTCCCTCAATCCTTAAAAAATGGGGAGAAAATGGTCTTTTTTTTGCTTTAAATTTATATTTTACCAATTACAACCAAATCGCAGTGAATATTTACTTCAGTTTCTTATTGTTTTGTGCTGCCAAGTTTTTAATTTTCATGTTAGTAAAACTGAAAAAGATATTTGGCAACAAAATCAATCTTTATTTGTGTTGGTTTACAACTACTTCAAAAGAAATTATAAACAGATTTATGGCATATTCAAAATCGTATCTTTACAGATTTAATGTTTAATTTTGTAATCTCAAATTAAAATTTTGTTCTTGTCTAGAAACACAGGAGAATCTAGTTAATGAACCATAAAAATTAACATGTTCAGCAACAACATTATTTTGGTTATATTGAAACCCACCAGAATAAAAATGAGATTGGCCTTCATGATTTTAAAATGTATTTTAGTGGTTTATCTTTCAAGGTAGGGTTGTAAGTCAATTTTGCTTGCACTTCACGTCCGAATTATGAACCTTTGACCGCATATCACTCATGGCTTTGAAGAGGGCACTCTTATCTGTAGAAGATGCTCCTTCACCAGATGTCGCGAAAAACACGTAAGATAAAAAGATAGAAGACAAAGAATAAAAAAGAAACATAAACGATGCGAAACTTCCTTACCCCAATACCTATTTATAATGATTCAGGCACAAAAATTAAGGGGAGTACATTACTGTGCAATAATGTCATTTAATTATTTTGTTGCTATGATTCCCAATTATTTGATCAAGGTATGACATACTTATAATTAAAGAAGGATGAAAGATTCTAAGGTGAACCGGGCTTACTTGGGAGGCCTCATTTATTATAAATAAAGTGGGGGACGCTTATAGAGAGGGTTGAGACTAAGGAAAGCAAATTTGTTTTATTTGTTAAAGGGTTTATAGGGTTCAAGAATTGAGACAGAGAGGATCTTGGAGGCCTTGTGAGAAATAGAGGCCATGACAAGATGAAGGCTCATATCTCTCAATGTAAAGCTATGTAATTCTTCCTAATTGCTTTAGTAATTTGATTGTTGATTCCCTCCCATAGATGTAGGTCATATGGAACGAACCACGTAATTCTTGTGTTTTGTGTTACATTTCATTTTTTGCAGTTTATTTCATTTTTCCCTTTATTTTCTGCTTGTTTGCTGCATTTTTTCTTCCTCTATTTGGTTGCTCAGGTAGCAGCAGGCATTCAGCTGAACAGGAGAAGTTTAGCTGTCCAGGTGCGATTCTGGCTAGAGGTGTTATTCGACAGTCCTATTCTATGAGTACAGCAAGGAGTTCGGATACCCCATTTCCTTGGCCTACAACAACTCTTGCAATCAGCAGTCTAGCAAGAAGTTCAATAGCTCGGGATCTTGTTTTGCCCAGGGAGGAGTTCGAAACATCAACTAGCAGTGGCATTCGACTCCAGGGTGTCTAGGTTTAAATTCGCTTGGCCTGGTTTTACTTAACATCTCATTTCGTCAAACTGCAAGCGGCATTCAGCTGTTCAAGTCTTCCAAATTGCAGCAAGGCGATCTTTAGCCTGAGGGAGGAATTCAACGTCTCTTCTTTCTCATCCAGCACGAAGAGGCATTCGGCATTCCTGCTGGGTATTTGACAATTCCATTGACCTACTGAGCATTCGACATTTCTTGGGCTGAAGGTATTTGACAGTAAGGAACAAGAAAAAAGTGGTTTCGGTATTCTTCGAAGCCTGCAGATTATCCATTCAGTTAGCAAGCATTGTAGGTATTGGCGGTCCCATTTCTCCAACATACTTTGTATCTGTTAAAAAGATTCTCTTATCATTATGTGCAGTGCATCCAAGGGTAAGAGAATCAGAGAACTAAATATGAATATTTGAAATATGTCAGCACGAATCTCAAGACAGAGGACGGCTCGGGAAGAAGATATGACTGATTAAAGTTAACTCATACACCACCGTTTGTTTTGGACACTAGCGATGAGAGTGCATTGTTCGAGTGATTGGTAGAGCTTGTCGGAGGATCTCTCATAAAATGGTGATTGGCGATCAGGACGATCGGCAATGAGTATTCTCTCGGATCAGATGTCGACTGAGTCACGACTCAGTAGGCGATCAGTGAACTTTCTGTCGATCGAATAAATCTTCTAATTTTATGATACGCAAATATCTCTAAATTACCAAACAAGTTTATGTGACAATTCAATGACGAGAAGACTAATGTGTACTTTTGTAATACTGAGAGTTATATCTATAAATATGGTGTTCATATCATGAAAAAAATGAGACACTCTTTTTTTACTGTTTCGTACTCTCTCTTTCTCCTATAACGTGTTTTCTAGATATTTTTTTTGATTCAACACTTATAAATGAAAAAGTGTACGGATTTAAAAAATTAAAATAATTGCATTCCAATATGATATGAAAGATTTGATACGTTTAAATTTTAAAAATAAAGTTTAGAAGTCATATATACAAACAAATATGAATTGCGTGGCATTCATGTAAATACCCCTATACTTTAAAGTATCTCCTTTAAATTAATAGTAAAGAGAAAAAAACCCCTTAACTAACCAGCCTAGCGCCCCATCCAAAGTTCAACTCCACACACCAAAAGCAAATTAAACGAATAAGAAGAACCAAAAGCACACATACAATCACCATGACCGCAGCCTGGGCCCTGCGACACTGTATCTGACGCAAGGAACTGGACGTCGGATCCCGTTTCTAGTCCCAGCAGAAAACTTGACCAATTCCAACCAATTCTCTGAATATTTTAATCAGGACGAACAGCGAATGACGCCCACCGTGGACTTAGACCAAAAGCCATTCCCTTTAAGATTTCAATCCAATGCTCTGAAGCCACAAGTATAACAGCGCTCAAAATCCCATAAAGTGGGAATTAGAAAGCTTCCATCTTTAAGATGAAGAAGAAAGGGAGAGAACCCCAACGCCATCCCTTCTGTCTGTTTCTCTTACTTTCCTTGGTTTTGAGGGCAGGAGCTCAGGGAGGAGGAGGAGGAGTTAATGAAAGAATTCAGATTGATGTTGGGGTGATTTTGGATGTAGAGTCATGGATTGGAAACATAAGCTTGAGCTGTATGAGAATGGCGGTCGAAGATTTCTATGCGGTGAACTCCGGCTACTCCACCAGGATCTCTCTTCACCTCCGAGATTCCGGCGGCGATGCTTTTGGCGCCGCCTCCGCAGGTAATTTTCATCATTTGTTTTGCCTCCGGTTTTCTCACTCTTTCGTTTTGTCTCTTTTGAAAGTTTACATACACACCACACAAATTTTTATGGATTTACATATCTGATACATCCATATTTTACTTTCAGAAAGATCTAATATTTTTGATATAGTGTTAAGAATTTGAGCGATATGTATGCAAATATGAGTGTTCAAATGTTAGATATGTAAAGCCGCTTGTTTTTTTTTTATATTTAGGGAAACCGACTCGAAAGCCACACTCTTGACCGGAAAAATTTTGCATTAGAAGTCAATAAAATGGATGATTTGATGAACAGACATATAAATTTTGATTATTGCCGCTGCATCAGACTTTAGTGTCTGTTTGGGGCAGTTGCAGCTGATAAGTTAGTGTCTGTTTGGGGGCAGTTGCAGTTGATAAGTTGATTAAAAATAATCTGCTGATAAGTCAGGTGTGATAATTACGATAAATTTTATTTTTTTGAAAAAGTCAGATCGCTATCGGCCACCGCACCTAGATAGGGGGGCAATATGAAAATAATATTTTCAATGTTCACAGAATAAACTGTCCCAAACGGACCCTTACTCTGCTTAATTATTTATTCATCCCAAATTACGTCTAGCACATATTAATCCAAGTCAACTAGATTTTACTTTGACTTTTAAATTTGGAAGTGAATCAATTTATGCACTCTAGAATTCAAAGTCAGATAATAAAAATAATGTTATTATTTTTCGTGGCAATGGGAGGGGGATTTTAGCATTTTAATGGTTCCAAGTGTTTGCTTGTGTTGACTGTTTGATTATTAGCGATTAATTTTGTTTCGGGGTGGGTTAATGAACGAAAAGTCATGATGGGGACCTTTCAACTAATTAACTTTACAGGCATTCATAGTACATCTTATCAAACTTTCATTAATAAAACAAATTTTCTGACATTGGACTGGTGAACTTAGCTTTGAAGATTTTTAATCGTTTGAATTTTAGTTTTGATTGAAGATGTGACAATAAACGAGCTGAAATTTTTGATCGAATATCTTTTGAATTGATTTCAAGTGAAATAAGAATCTGCTCGAACTAACTCAAGATCAGCTCAAAATATTTCTTTATAATGAGCTACGAGCCGCTTTCTTGCCGCACTAAATTCATTTGAGTTGATTTTGGGCAGACCATGGATTGCTAGCATTTTGCACACATAGGAATTAGTCATCTCTGTAAATCTAAGTTAAATAAATCATGCGGGTGTTTAATCTTAAAATGCGTAGGAGAAGCGATGGCAGTAAGGCTGGTAAGGACTGTTTTTTATTAATTAACTATTTCGATTTCTCACACACAAGCTGTTGGGTAAAGCTAAAAGCCGGATTTTTAATTTCTTATGTAAGTGATACACCTCTAACAAATTTTCATCACATGTATTAATCTTGAGGCAGCATATGAATTTGAGATAACTTTTTAAGTATTCAAACATCGATAAAACATAATCCAGAATTTCGATTTCAACAAACTTATAATCAAACTAACCAGCTCAACAAGAATAATCCAATGTTAACGAAATTGGTTCAATCTGAACCAAATCATGTTGTGCGAAAAAATAGAACGAAAAAATTCGCATAGAAAAGCAGGCACAGCGGAACACACAGATTTATGTGGTTCGGCAAATTGCATAAGTCCACGGAGTTGCAGAGGATTTTACTGTTTGAGGAATTTACATCAGTTGATCATCTCGACTTACAAGAGGGATATTTCACTTCTTCACTCTCTACATCGAGATACACATCGAAGAAGATAAAAAAATACGGGGAACCACCTGCTTAATTCACGTACAAGAGAAATCCTATTCTCTTCTGCCACAAGCCACCAAGAAGAAGCCAAGGGAGAGCAACATTCTTCTTCTTCCTTCTGCCGCAAGGAACTACTGCTTGCACTTCTCTTCTTCTGTCCCATCGAAGCAATAGGTGGGCTTTCCCTTTTTTTCGCGATGAGGAGGCGAGATTGGTGGCATTTCTCAAACAGAAGCAATACTTCGCTTCACAATGGAAAAAGGCGGGAGCAGGAGCAGTTTTGCCACAGAAAAGTCGTGTCTTTTTGCCATCGGGAACAGGAGGCAGGGGTCGCAAACCGGGCTTCATCCAACAAATCAAGCCCAGATCAAGCCATTAAACCAGTTTTAGAAGTTTCCTGGACGCATTTGGGATGTCAAACGAATGCCAATTCTGACGAATCTATAGTCAAATCAAGCTTACTGATAAGTCGAATCCAACGAGCCAAAAATCACTCGATTCTGACATCATTAAAGCACTAAAATGTTCATCAAATGTCGTCCGATCGAGGGAATCCCTCTGAGCCATCCGATCAAAGTAATTCATATTCCCTCATTAATTGCATCTAGAAATCTATAAATAGAGCCCCACTCTTCACATGAGAAGGAAGAGATCTTGAGGCTTGAGAAAGAAATTTAAGCTATGATATGAAACTAAAGTCCAACACCACTCTTGCCGCAATCGATCATCGCCAGCCGCTGTCAACCACCACCGATCACCGTCGATCACTGTCAACCACCACCGATCGTCAGACCTCAGCCAATCTCTATCGAACACCGACGATTATCGTTGAACACCACGACCGCCGTAGACAACCACTAATAGCCGTCGAGCACTCATGCCGCTGTTGACCATCACCAATCTCCGTTGACCACCGTCGATCACCGCCAGCCAACGTCGACCATCACTGATTGGAAGTCGCCAATCGCTATCGGTCAATGCCCGTCGATGTTGTAACTTGGAAAACCTAGTAACACTTTCCTACCAGTGGGATAAGTGGTTGTAACTGTAATCATCTTTTTATAGTGAAACTTTTCAGCTGGGTCAGGCCCCATCGTTTATCCATTTCCTAATTTTTCAACTTAAAAACTTCTGGTGTATTATTAATTACTTTCACTTTTCTGAGTGTGTGCTTAATCATCATACTACGATAAGATGACAATCTACTACTCTATTGCCGCAAATTTTTTAGCACACATTAGTTTGGTGCCTTCTATGGGAAACTTCAATCCCACCACCGAACACAATATTCGTGGCAACGAAGCATCCCACTCTAACACGCATCATTCGAGGGAGCAGTCACGAAGCTAAGAGCGACATGTTTCTTCCTCCTCTCACCCTGGAAGACGTTATCCTACCAACTAGACATCCTAAGTCCTTCTATAGAAGATCGAATGCGCAGAATGAAGCCAACACCACCGAAGGATGTTCTTTTACCATTAGTTGAGTGACCTACGAGAAACACACTGCTCGAAGAAACTCGTACGAGCCCCTCTCACGAAGAATGAACACTTCCCTCGACAGTTAGTGATGATGAACTCCTAGAAACCGTAAGTTCCACTCATCCATACCGCGCAACTCACCTGACATAGCCACACTTTGTTGCCATTCCAGTTGATGTCATTCATAATGAGCTATGATGTCTCTTCCGGAAAGATTTCCCCCTAGAGAAAAAGGATAGCTTCCCCACTCAGTGCAATGTCCATGAATCTTCTCCTTTTGCAGATGAGGTCCTCTAACACCCCATTCTAACAAGCTTATAACTTCCGAATATCAACGCCTACGAAGGGAGAACTGACCCTTATGAGCATATTGATCACTATCGAACCATCATGCACATTCAACCTGTCTCTGATGCATTTCTATGTTAAGTGTTTCCGACCACTCTTAAATGACAAACTCACACCTGATTCTACTCTTTGATACGCTTGACGGGTTCAACTTTTCTCTTGGTCGCAACAAGAAAAATGATCCGTTGCTCGTTTGCTACGAATGACATAGACAAATTTCCTGTTAGCCGCAATGCGAATGAAGATCCCATTACTCGTTTGCTATGTAGGACGATAATGACTTTCTTCTTCTGAAAAATCTCGCTAGCAGAAGACTCCACTCTCCACTCTTCCTCTTTTTTCTCCTTCTCATTCTCCTCACTTGTGGTTCTTCTCGTCATTCATGGTCTCTATAGTAGGCTTAAGAGGAGATATAATATTAAAGACAATCATAAAAAAAAAACATAAATTTGCATTAATCTTGTTATCTCACTTTCCAGCTTTTCGTGTCTTCCATCTCTTGGCCTTCCACCTTCCTCATTCCAAATTTAAGAATACAAAAATAACAACAAAGCCTTAATCCAACTAAATGGGGTCAGCTACATGAATGCTCTTTCTCGATTATGTCATATTTTCATTTAATTCTAAAAAAATAAGATTATTTTTTATACAATAAGCCCAAGTATTCCTAGGTCTACCTGTGGCTTTCGTAACATAAGCCGAATCTAAAACATATATTCTCCTAATCGGATCATCAGATGATCGACGTTTAATGTTACCAAACCATCTAAGATGACTATCTAATTTTGTTCGTCACTGGAGCTACATAAATCCTATCACGGATATAATCATTCTACATTTTGTCTCATTCCAAATTTAAAAATAAAAAATAAAAATTATTTCAAGTATTTAAGATTTTTTTTTCATATTCTATTCTTTAACTATTAGAAGATAAATATATTTAACCAACTTTAAATATACTTGAATAACAATTCAGATCAATTTTTAATATATATATATATATATATATATATATATATATATATATATATATATATATATATATTTCGCTTCGCATTCCAAATTCGTGTCATATATATATATATATATATATATATATATATATATATATATATATATATATAATAATTTCACTTCGCGTTCCGAATTCGCGTATGTACGCATTCAACTTTTTAGCCTTCCGAATCCCTCATTACAAATAAAAAAAAAGGGGTTGGAGTTAAAAAAAGAAGAAAATCTCCTAAAATTCAACATTTTGTGGTTAAAATCTGCTCAAATTCCATTTTTTTTCGATCCAAATCACGCAACCAGTTTAAGTCTTACAAGTTCGGCTCTTCACCGGTTCAGCTCCTAGACTGGTCCATATCCTGCAGCCAGCAGTCTGAATTCCCTTTGCCGGTCCAACTATCGCTAGCCTGCCTTCCCACCCTCCAAACTCCCGTGGTCCCGTCCTGCCAGTCTGCTTCCTCACTCCCTTTTACGCGGCCGGTGTGCCAGACCGCAGTTGCATTTTCGCGGCCTACCCATTGGCCCGCATAATGGTCCGACAAAATAATATTTTTCATCAGGGGATTCGAACCCCAAACCTTGTGCAAGGAGCAAAAAGAAAACTCCAACTGAGCTGAGCTCAATTCTCTAATTAAATATGTATGCATTTTATCCTTGTATTAATGTTAAATGATAATATATATACATTTATATATATATATATATATATATATATAAAGTGCTCTCGATGTTGATATTTTAGGACAACAAGGTCAGTTCCACCCAAAAATAAGGTGGGAGTAACTAATACATCTGCAACAAATCTTCATTATCCGACACAAATCTAAAGACATGACACGGATCTCAAAGTGATTTTTGAGCAGAAAATATTCAAACCTCGATAAGATGTCATCTAAAACTCTGATTTCAACAAACTTACATCTCCAACAACTCCATCATCCGACACGAATCTCAATGCATGACACGAATCTCAAGGTGAATTTTGAGCAGAAAATATTCAAACCTCGATAAGATGTCATCTAAAACTTTGATTTAAGCAAACTTAAAGTCAAACTGACCAGCTCGACTAGAAGTAAATTGGTCCAATCTAAATCAAATCAAGCCTAAATTAAGCCATTAAACCACTTTTGTAAGTTCTATATACACATTTTAAAGGTCAAACGAATGTCGATTCTGACGAGTCTGTAGTCAAATCAAGCGCCTTGACAAGACGAATCTCACAAGCCGAAGATTACTTAATTTTGACATCATTAAGACACCACAATGCTCATCAAATATCGTTTGATCAAGGAAAACCCTCTGAGCCATTTAATCAAGTAATTCATATTCCTGCATTAATTGCATCAGAAACTCCATAAATAGAGGCCCACCCCTCTCATAAGGGGAGAGTTCGAGGCTTGAGAAAGAACTTGAAGCCATGAGAAGAAATTGAATTCCCGCGCCATTCCTGCCATCATCGACCACCGCCAACTGCCGTCAATCACCACCGACCACCGTCAACCACAGCGACTGCCGTCGACCACCGCGACGGCGGTCGACAACCACCGACTGCGTTGAACAAGCTTGCCGCCGTTGACCACCGCCAACGCAGTCGGCCACCATCAACTGCTGTCGACCACCAGCGACCGGACAAAGCCAACCGCTCATCGACTTTGTAATTTAGGTAACCTAGTAACCCTTTCCCGCATATGGACAAGTGGTTGCAACTGTAATCATCTTTTTATAGTGAAACTCTTCAACTATGTCAAACCCGGTGATTTTTCTCTTTCCGGATTTTCCACTTATAAACTTATGATGTAATTTTTAGTTGTTTTATTTTTTCTGGGTGTGTGTTGAATCTTTGTACTACGCTAAGACGATAATTTATCACTCTACTGCCGCAAATTTTATAGCAACCACCAATAAAAAATCACTAAAGTTGCAAAATCATTTGTAAAGCTTCCACTCTTTGTAAATAGTTGGCATAAGTATGAACCCCCGCTATTTAATTATAATAATGTTGAGTAATTATTGTACATTTTGATATAAAATTATGAATAAATTTTATTCAAAGAGCTTTATCATGTCAGCTAAATTTAATGTGCATGCGTTACAGCCATTGACCTACTGAACAATGTTAAAGTGACGGCCATAATCGGCCCACAACAATCATCACAAGCCAGTTTCGTAATGAAGCTTGGAGACACAGCTCATGTTCCTGTACTTTCCTTCTCTGCAAAGAGCCCTTCTCTCTTATCCACACAAAGCTCCTATTTCCTGCGCACTGCCTATAACGACTCCACTCAAGCAAAGGCTATAGTTTCCATTATTCAATACTTCAATTGGAGGGAGGTGGTTCTAATTTATGTGGATGATGAGTATGGCAATGGAATTATGCCTTACCTTATAAACCAATTTCAACAAATTGATGTGAGAGTACCCCACAGAAGCAGTATTCCTCCGTCAGCCACTGAGAGTCAAATCCTGGAAGAGCTCAACAAGCTGAAGAATATGCAAACAAGAGTATTTGTTGTACACATGACTTGTGAACTTGGCTTGAAATTATTCAAAATTGCCGAAGAGGAGGGAATGTTGAATGAAGGATACGTGTGGATTACAACATATGGTTTGACTGATTTGGTGAATCTGATGGGTTCATCAGCAGCTAATGTCATGCAAGGTGTTTTGGGTGTGAGGCCTTTGGTTAACATGACCACCAAGCTTCGTGATTTCGAGCAGAGATGGAGGAAGATATTCCATAAAGAGAATCCTGAAGCCAACATAAATGAACCGATTGTATTTGGTTTGTGGGCTTATGACACTGTGTGGGCATTGGCCCTGGCAGCAGAAAAGACTAGAATGGAAGATTTAGAATTTAAAGTGGGGGATATGAAGAATAACTCAAATGATATAGCCAGTATTGGCTCATCTTCAGTTGGACCAAAGCTTCTTTCGGCAATACAAAGCACTGAATTTGATGGCATGGCAGGGAGATTCCGTTTAATTGATGGCCAGTTGGAGTCACAGGATTTTGAGATAGTTAACGTGGTGAAGAATGGCAGCAGAAGAATAGGATTTTGGGCTCCGCCGGATAACATCTCGGGGCGGAGAAATTCAAAAGATAAGCTTGATGTTGTCGTCTGGCCGGGGGGAAAGGAGGGAGTGCCGAAGGGGTGGGAGTGGCCGACGGCAGGGAAGAGGCTCAAAATTGGTGTGCCGGTGAAGCCTGGTTTTCCTGAAGTCATTCGTGTTGATTTGGATCCCCATACTAAAAAGAGAATTCCCAAAGGGTACTGCATAGATGTTTTTGATGCTGTCATGAAGAACCTCCGTTATGCTCCATATGATTATGTACTTTATGAAGATCGTAATGGAAATATGAATGGGACCTATGATGAGCTTGTTTACCAGGTTTATCTTCAGGTTTGTTAGCTTGACTTGAACCTGCCACTTTCTCTTTATAGAAGTCAAGGTTGTTTAGTCATCAGTTTTTTTGGGGGCATTTATACCACCTAATTCCGATGTATTTACATATCAAACAGGTATGCTTACAGCACTTTCAAAGTCCCCCGGTGTTTTAGGAGAAATATTTATGTGAGTCATACACACGCAGTTCTGCATGTGTACGAAGGTTATTCAAAGAATATTGGAGAGTTATGTCGATGTTATTGGGGGTATTTATGTCGGTATAACCCTCTAATAACCTCACAAAACTCCGAGATAACACAAAAAAAATATTAAAGCAGAACCGTGGAAGGTATTGATAGGTTATTTGAGGGTTATTAGAAGACTATTGGAGTTAATACCCCAATAACCTCTCAATAACCCCCCAAATAAACTGGTTATTGAAAGGTTATTTCGGTGAATACGTGCGCAAAGCTGCATTTGTATTCCGTACGAAAATATTTCTCCTGTTTTAGAATATATACTTCAGATCTTGTGACCGTATCTAGATTAAATTTCTCACTATTCTCTATTCAAAAATCGATTCCAGAATTACGATGCTGTGGTGGGAGACGTGACAATTATAGCCAGTCGATCCTCATACGTTGATTTTACACTGCCATATACTGAGTCTGGCGTATCAATGCTTGTTCCAATCAAGGACAATCGCAAGAAGGACGCATGGGCGTTTCTGGATCCATTAACCACCGATCTCTGGCTGGCAAGCGGAGCATTTTTCATCTTTACAGGATTTGTCGTCTGGCTTATAGAACACAGAATCAATCCAGAATTCAGAGGAGCACCCACAGAACAGCTCGGCACTGTCCTATACTTCTCCTTCTCCACTCTCGTCTTTGCTCACAGGGAGAAGGTGATGAGCAACTTGTCCAGGATTGTGGTGATAGTGTGGCTTTTCGTGGTTCTTGTGCTTCAGTCCAGTTACACCGCAAGCTTAAGCTCAATGCTCACGGTTCAGCAGCTTCAGCCAACTGTCACGGATATGAATGATCTTATAAAAAATGGAAATCGTGTTGGGTACTTGGTGGATTCTTTCATGCCGTCACTCTTAGAAAGGTTGAATTTTGAGAAAAGCAACCTGGTTGCTTACAGCTCTCCGGACGAATATAATGAAGCCATGTCTAATGGATCTGTTGCGGCCATTGTGGATGAGGTACCTTACCTCAAGATCTTCCTCAATAAGTACTGTGGAAAGTATGCCATGGTTGGAGCTACTTATAAGACTGATGGGTTTGGCTTTGTAAGTAATAATCTCTTTAATCTTGCATATACTACTTAGTTATGATGATTTTCCAATGAAGTTAAGGAATAAATGTATTGGTTATATATATATAAGATCTACTAAAATCTTAATTTAGTAGGTCTTTCAGTATGATCCATGCTCCAAAAAATAAGCATCAAATGCTTATCTCCTTAATTGCAATTTTTTAATTTTTTTGATTACCATTATGTGCAGGCCTTTCCCAAGCACTCGCCATTAGTTTCCCAGGTTTCAGTTGAAATCCTCAAATTACTGGAGAGCAATGAGATGGTAGATATCGAGAAAAAATTATATGGAAACAGTAGCTGCCCAACCCAAGATGAGGATGACACGAATTCCAGCAGCCTTTCATTTCGTAGTTTCTGGGGCCTATTTCTTATCACAGGAGTTGCATCCTTGGCATGTCTGGTTTTCTATTTGGCGAATTTCCTTCATAAACACATACAGTTCCTCCAGACTTCAGATCCTGAGAACTCCATTTGGAAAAAAGTTGTCTTCTTGGCTAAACTTTTTGATCAAATGGATTCCCCGGATGAGAACAAGACCGCTGGAGCGAAGGAAGAAGAAGAGATGGGTGATGCCACCATCCCTGTGGATACCGTTACCACTGCTGCTATTAGTGGACCACAAACCCCTTCTAGCATCTCCAATTACGCGATTGAAACTTCAGAATCTGAGGAAGAAATAGAAGCTTCATCAGAAGATGAAGAAGAAGAAGAACCGTCAGGCAGAGAAATTAACAGGCAAAATCCGGATCCTCCATCGTTTGCTGATATGCTGACTGCAAGGGATCAGAATGATCTCTGAATGCTTTTTTTCAAATGATGAAATGCTGCTGACAGAAGAGAAAAGTATGAGCACTGGAGTTGGGGGTCACTTTTCTTTGCTTCATTTTCACGAGCAATATCTTTGGGTATTATAATTCGTGTCTTTATTAAGCAGCACGCCGTTGGTTGATGTGAATATTAGTCATATTGTAATATTATCTGTGGGAAAAGACGTAGGCTTAAGGTTAGAAGTCTGAACTTGAAATTCTGTGAGGTATTTAGCATGACATGTATTGTTTGAATTTGCATAACAAAAGAAAATACAGTGCATTCTTGGTTGTCTGAAACTGTAAAATCATATTTCAGTCACATTTTAATCACATAGAGTTTTCATACCTTAGACATTAGTGTAGTGGTCATAATAAAAGACTAACACAGCTTTTTGCTACTTTCTCCCATTTATGATTGCAAGAAAACATTATAGTCATTATATATATATAGTAGTTCTTGAAAAAATATATATGTTTTCACACCAATTATATATATATATATATATATATATATATATATATATATATATATATATATATATATATATATATATATATATATATATATAGCACAAATAGGCTACTTCTTCATTCCAAAAAAGTCCAAAAAATTACAACATAAAGTCTAAGATTAGAACCAAGCATAGGGCAGAGATAAATTGTCGCCAAAAAAGGAGGTTGAGGATCAATAACTATAACTATATAACTATATATATATATATATATATATATATATATATATATATATATATATATATATATATATATATATATATATATATCTATGTGTGTGTGTGTGTGTGTGTGTGTGTGTGCGCGTGTATGTATCTTCACGCGCGTGAATTCATGTGTGCGTGCATGCGTGCGTTTGCGTGTGCGTGCGTGTGTATCATCATCTTTTGATGTTAAGTTATAGGATGTCAGCTTTAACAACCTTAAGTTATGCTTCCGCACATATGACTCCCAGAGGCTTGAGATATTTATCTTCAATGCTCTGACAGTCAAGATTGTTTTGCTAGGTTTTGGCTGTAGATAACACGAGGGCCGACTGACATTACCTTGATGAGACGGTACCGATTAGACGAGTTTTGTTTGACACAACGTGAACAAATCGAGCCTTAAATTGGGTTACTTGTGAAGGCTTATCCTTTAAAATAACTACGGGTGGCAGAACAGACAGCACAGATGCGTCTGGAACATTGTTTTCACTTAAGGAGGACCTTCAAAATCTTGTCACGTGGCCTAAATCATTAAAACCATAAAACAACCCCCAAATAGGGTTATTGCGACCACACCTAGGCGTGGCCACCCACACATATGGGCATGACCACACCCCATTTGTGGCGTCGCTACACCACACTCTTCAGTCATTTTTTTTATTAGCTCATTACATGTCCCCAATTTCCACCTTGTTGTCGTCCCACTGCCGAAAGATAAGCTGTTGGACCGATTTTGAAGCCAAAAATGACATCTAAGTTATCTAGGACCTTTCCAAATGAGGCGAACAATTGTTCCATGTCTTGAGCCCAGAAAATATCTCAGGTAGGGAGGACTGGACAGGGAGATCTCACTCATTTTACTTGGAGGCAGCCAAGGAGAGGTCATAGAGTGGATGGGGGAGAGTATTGGAGAGACTTTGGAGAGCTTCTTCACCTTTCTTCATCTCCCTCTTCTCTATTCTTCTTCTTGTTCTTCCTCCTCTCATGTTTTCTTTCTTGGTCACCGTCCTGGTCCGCGAAACTGAGGCGAGAGACTGAGACTTGAGAAGCGATCACAAGAGTGCTTGTAGAGTTTCAAAGTGTTAGCTTCTCCATTCTTCTTCTTCCTCCTCTTCTTCATTTTTCTTCCTTCCTCTTCCTCTCACATTTTTTCTCGGTCATTGTCTTGGTTTGAGAAACAAAGAGGAAGAGCAAAGCGTGGTGTTATGCCGGAGCTAGAAAACTTCTTGCGATGAGAGCTTCATCACCCAAGGGGAGCAGAGGCTGGTACTTGTTGCATCGCCAGAATCTCTTCCTGATGAAGTGAGCTTCTCCCCGAGCAACGATTGGACATCGATCAACCACTGCGACAATATAACCTCCTCAAACATCACATTTTTCATTTCCTAAAGCCCAATTTCTAGTTTTTTTGTCATGCATAGAGGAGACCGATAGGTTATGTATCTTATGTGGATTCTCCCTTACGATTCTGAGAGATTTTCCCTTGAGCCCCAGCACTAAAATCCCATAAAAGACGTGATTGTGTCAATCTCGTTGTTCGTTTGACAATTTCACTTGGATGGACAAGTGAGATCGAAGGATCGGGCGAATGACGACACCCCTTCATTCGTAATTCATTTGATTGTGAAGAGTTCTCCTCGTGAGTAAATCCTTCACTCAATGTCGGGCAAATGGCTAACAAGGTTACGTTGCTTCGTGCAATATAGCGTTGACTCATCTTCCATCGACTCAACCCTAGAACCTACGCGAGGTTGTTAGGATGAATTTGATGTGCCGCCGAGCGTTTTGGGTTGCATTGCTTGTGTGTTCATTTGTTGCTTTTTTGCATGTGGATCTTGTCGTATAACGTATGTGTGATCACGTGAGCACTTCAATTCGATCCGCCGCCCTAATTCAATCGACCGATCACTTTGGGTCGGATCGACCATCCCATCCAGAACAATCTATTTTTCGGGCTCGATTGGCTGGCCTGAATTGATCCTCCGATTACTTTTGGTTCGATCGTTTGTCCCGACTAAATCGACCTATTTTTTGAGTTTGATCGATCACCCCAGCTCGATCACCTGATCTTTTGAGTTCGATCAATCGCCCCGCATAGATCACCAGCTTTACGTCCTGTCGTTCGTCCCTACTCGTTCGACCTATTTTTTCAGGCTCAATCAGACACCCTGGCTCGATTGCACGATCATTTGGGTTCTATCGACCGTTATGCGTTGATCACCAACTTTATGTCAGATTGGTTGTCTCAACCCGATCAACTTATTTTCCAGGCTAGATCGGCAGCTCTGACTCGATCGCCCAATCCTTTAGGTTCGATCGACCAACATGCATTGATCGCCTACTTTAGGTTTGATCGACCATCCCAGCCTGATCAGCTTATTTTCTAAACTCGATCTACCTCCCTGACTTGATCACCTGATTCTTTGGGTTTGATCAACTGCCCGTGTCGAACACTCACTTTAGGTCTAGTCGTTGTCCTGCTCTGATCGAAATATTTTTCGGACTCGATCGATCGAACCCACCTAGCCCAATTGCCCGATCCTTTGTGTTTGATCGACCGACTCGCATCGATCACCTTTTAGGATTAATCGACCTTCCAAGCCCGATCAACCTATCTTCCAGGTTGATCGTACGCTCTGGCTCAATTGACCAATCCTTTGGGTTCTATGGACTGCCCAACATCGATCACCCGCTTTAGGTCTGATCGGTCGTCCTGGCCCAATCAGCTTATTTTCTGTGTTCGATTGGCAGTCCCGAAAATATCGCCTAATCCTTTGGGTTTGATCGACCACACTGCATCGATCACCCATTTTAGGTTCAGTCAACCGTCTGGACCCGATCTACTTATTTTCCAGGCTTGATCAACTGCTAAGCTCAATCATATGAACTTTCAGGTTTGATTAACTACCCCACGTGGATCACCCGCTCTGGTGATCGGCCGTCTCGGTCCAATCACACTATTTTTAGCCATGATTAGCCGTCCCGACCCGATACCCCTACTTCGCTGGCTAGATCGGCTCCCCCAGCCCGATTGCCCGTCTTTTGAGTTCGATCAACTGCACTGCATCGATCACCCACTTTGGGTTCAATCGATCGTCTCGGGCCAATCACCAACTCTTCTGGGCCTGGTTGATCATCCCAGATCGATCGACCCACCTTTTCGTTTCGACAGCCCCACTTCGGTCTGGTTGACCAATCACTTGCATACTTGTATGCTTTTGTGCACGTTGCATGTTTTCTTTGCATGTGTATGAAAACTCTTTTTGACTTGATGTCTATGATTTATTTTATTGCATGTAAAATATATTTGTCTTATATGCCTTGCACATGACATGTCTTGGATATCTCTTTGAGCATCCTTGTTTGGTGTGTCTCTCTGAGCACCCCCACCTTGTGGTGCCTCTTTGAGCACCCACCCTTGTGAGTGTCTTCTTTACATACGTCGTCATATTCACGAAGAATTGACACTTACATATTTTGCAAGAAGATGACTCACATGTATAGCCACATGCCTTGTTCCCCTTGACACCGCTTTAAGTGTCTTAGATGTTTTTTATTTTTTTAAGTACGACTCATGCTTCCTAGCCCTTGAACTGTCACGAGATACAATTTGTGTCCACTAGGTGTGTGATTCTCACTTGTAAGGATCACATCACTTAGTATTTTTAGCACTTAACATTCTTGTATGCTTATCATTTGTATATCGTATGCTTGACATTTCTTATGTATCTTTGGCATTTATGTATGCATGACTGTTCTTATGTCTTTTGCATAGCTTGCATATTTGCATGTGTGCTCGATGAGTGCTTCTTGGATAAAGAGTAAATCATTTTCATATGTATCCTTTTACTCGATGCCAACTCACTTGTTGTCCATGCCTGCTTGTCACATGACACCCCGGGTCCCCTGGGCAGGTGCAATTCCTTTCCATATGTAGTTTGCTTTACCGATACCTCCTGTTCGTCCGTGCCATGTTGCATGCAGGCATCATTGCATCCATTTGTATGATGTTTGCTTCATACTTTTGGGCCCCCGTTGTGATTTTTTCGTGCTTCGGTTGACTAATCACAATCTGAGCCTTTTGCATGTTTGTGTGTTTATCAATTTGCCTCGTTTAAAGAGTGACTTGTTTGTTGGTAATGATACTTAAACTAGCACTGCCCTTGAGAATATCTTGGTGAGCAATGCGAGATTTTGTATCACGAGTAACAAATAGTATAACCGTTCTAAGGATCAAAGGAATCCAAACTGTCACTTAATTACTTAGGATCTACCATTAGTAGTCCATTATTTTAAAGTATAAAATGGATATTTGTGCTATTATATGTATTATCCTCCTGCTTTAAACTATATATGTTAAGCCATATATAAGACCACATATTTTAAAATGTCACCCCTTTCTTGTGTCATGCTTTAAATTCCTTGGATTTTTGAGATGGGACCAGTGTGGTGGTCACGTTAAAGTCATATACTAACCAAACATCACTTTTTGTTAGATGGTGTGCTAGGATAGATCTAGGATAATATGTAGTTTTTTCAACACCTTTGGTTATAGTTATCTGCTTGTTTTCTTGTTCTAGCCAAGCGTCACTTTTATGTTTTTGGCGTGCTTGTGTGTGTTGATTTTTTATATGCATAGTAGTATATTAGGTCAGTATTCTACAGAAAACCATATCATATATATGCATGAATGCATGTACAATAAAAAAGGGGGAACATGTAAGAATTTACATGCTAATGTTTGCTTGCAGGTACTACTTAGCTCCCCCATCAGGCATGGCTCGGACATGTTGTATGCAGATAGCTTTTTGTGCTAATATATTTTCATGTAGGTCGAGTCATTTTTTATTTTCCTATGTAATTTTTATAGTTCTTAGGAGAGTCATGTAGTGGAAATAAGATACATGCACAAATTTCAAGGTATTTTGGCGTGGAACCACGTAACGAGAGACTAGGAACAGATGTTTGTATCCCGTATCTTAATTCCGTATTTGATATTGATGTATATATTTAGGGTCGAGCATGTATATGCAGAGTCTGACCGCTCTTTTTCTTTTCTAGGATATGTTGCAGACCTAGCGACACCGACTTTTTTTTTTTTGATTTGGCTTGTTTTCTTGTTTTCTATTGCATGTTTGCATGCTTGAAATGGATTTAATTGTTTCTTTCTGTAGTTTGTATGAGAATCACGAATACAATATAAAATCTTTATGATTTAAAATTCTAAACTTGCTATAAAATTCTAATAAAATATTCAAGAAAATTAAAATTTTAGGATTAAATATCCAGGACTTTAAAATTTGTACTTTTACTTTCTTGCACGGCATTCGTACTAGATTTTAAATGAGCTACATGCATGTTTATCACCCCCGTTATAATTAATAGAGCATCTATGCTTAGGATTGTGGTAGTTAACTACATCATATTTGCATTTCCCAGGAGAAGTCCGAGCTTCTTCAACCCGAATGACCCAGCATAGATTTCTACTTAGATGGTTGTCTAGTAGATTTTGGGTGTTAGAAGACTCCCAACCAAGAAGGGTGTAAGTCTTTTCATGGAGAGTGTTTTTAAGTTTGTTGCAAAACCTCTTCTTTCCTTTCTTTCCAACAACATCCACTTCATTTATTTGGCTTGTATAAGTCTCACCTCTTGGAGCTCCACCTTATAGTTATAAGTTAGATTTTTCATCATTTCACCTTAAGGCTACTGAGGTACCTGTGGATGACTCAATTCACGGATTCCTGACATGGAATCTCTGGACGTGAACATGGTTGACTTAGAGTCCTAGTAGCTTGGGATAACAAGTCTGTAGTATTCCGACCCAGCTACCTCTACTTGTTAGGATTAGTCTATCCTTCCTCTTGTGAGAACCTTTGAGCCTTGTCGCTCATTTGACTTCGTTGATATTACTTTGACGGTCTGACTACTAATGAGCTGTCACCCTTTTGGGATACAGTGATTCACTCTCCGCCCTTATGACCTAGTGAGCTCTGACGTATAGGGATATCCCCTTGAGATGATTTTTTTTCATAGACTTTGTATGCTGACGTGCGGCTACCCATTTAAGATGTGATAAACTCACTCTTGCTAAACTTACTATATGCTCTACAGCTTAACGAGTGCTTTGAAGCATCGGGGCGTTTCCATATGAAGTAACCATTCTTTGATGACCAATTTTCTAGGTTCATGATAATATAAACAAAACTGCTTCAATCGAGAGTATTTTTGGTTATTCCCTAGGATATAATTAACCAGAGGGATATGTTTACTTGAGATAATCTTGACCCCATAACAAAAGTGCTCGTTTTGGTCTCTGGTTATGAGTGGCTCATTTAGGGATTCTCTTCGTGGATGTTGTGTTTTGAGGTACTTCGATCTGATTCTATTCAGACATATATCCTCGACCAATCACATGAAGATTAATCATATATAAGTCTTCTACTTGTTTCTTTTTATGTGTTTGTCTATTTGTAGTCGTATATCATTCCTTTTGATTCCTCTCATCTTTGAATCATTTTTATGATTCAGGAGGGAGATTTATTCAAATAAGAGAATTATACGACGATATATAAATAGACAAGCTGAAGACTTTAAATCTTTAAAAAAATCGAGAAACATATGTAATGTGTATGTATGTGTATGTACGTGTATGTATTTGTATGTATGTGTATGTATGTGCATATATGATGTGTTTGTATGTGTATGTATGTAAGTGCATGTATATGCATGAATGTGCATGTATTTGCTTGTATGTGCATGAATGTGTATGCATGTGTCTGCGTGTGTCTGTATGTCTCTGTTTGCATGTGTCTACATGTTTGTGTATGCATGTGTCTGCATGTGTTTGTATGCACGTGTCTGCATGTGTATGTATGTATGTGTCTGTATATATGTGTATGTATGCATGTCTATGCACATGTATGAACGTGTATGTACGCATGTATATATATATATATATATATATATATATATATATATATATATATATATATATATATACATATGACATGATTTCTAGTTGTTACATCACGAATTTCAAAGAAAAATGGAGATACATGACAAATAGGAGGGATCCACAGTCAAAGTATACAGAGGTCCAGCCAAAAACTGATTTATTTTATTGGGGTAAAAATTAAGGTTAAGTCAACACAAAAGTATCTCAACTTTTTGCTAAGTCATTCTCTTCAGTAGGCTAGCCGACCAACATAACATGCTAGATGAGGGATAGTTGTAGATCGAGCCGAACGAAGGATAACTGTGTACCTAGACGAACGAAGGATAATTCTACGCCAGATTGAACGAAAGACAACCCATCACCAAACAAACTAGGGAGATGTGTCGAAGACTGAGGAAGGATTGTGAATAAGCTTGATCGAGTAGTTTTGACATTGTCCACATGTGATTCGGTTTGTCATCACCAAACGAATGAGCATGCGCTGACGACCAAAAGTCATCATGATCGACCGTTAGATTCATTATTAATATATCTATATATGGTGTACAAATAACTTTAATACCCCTAAGCTTCTTTGTATATAAGGGGGTCTTAAATGTAATTATATACTCGGGGTATCTCCTATACCTATAAATAGGAGACCATTTCGTGAAGAAAAGCTCTACATGCTCTCATTTTTATTGATCACCTCCTTTTCCTCTCTTACTCTCCTCTTTTATATGCCTTATTCCTTGAGTGTGATTTCCTAAATATTTAAGGATTCAACATCCTAAAAGATGATTGAGAGTGGAATCATGTCACCATAAGAAGAGGAGCAAAACGCAAGCAAAAAATTACAGTTCAAAAAGAAACATGGAGTCAAGCAGTAGACGTAAATATCACAAAGAAGAATGTGCGGTAACAAGTGATGGAGATGAAAGAACATCTGATGCTAGAAATAAGAGAGCAAATGGTAGGCACTTACAGGAAGCTCAGACTAAAGAAAGTCAAAATCCTCAGAGCCAAAACCCAAAAAATATAGTCACAAAGAGCCCGATCATCCGATGGACCGACACCCAACAGTAAAAATCCCTAACCAATAGAATAAAGAGAAGAGGATTCCCATTACTAAGATAGTGATGGGTCGACCCCTGTGGAAAGACATCACATTATGTGAACCGCAACCCTTCATCAAGATGAAAAATACTTTTCATGACAAATCTCCCAGGACAAACCTCCAGAGAAGTCATAACTCCCAACCTAAACTCATACAAGGGTCTCACCTGCCTAGACGATCGTGTAGCTACTTTTGAGTCGACCGTCATTATATTAAAGATTACCGACACATTCAAAAGTCGTTTGTTCCTTGTCTCGTTGAAGGAGTCAACTCTCAGGTGGTTCATTGCCCTCCCCGTGAGAGTTATCTCCTCCTTTTTTGAGTTCAAAGGCTATTTGGGGCCATGGAAGAAATCCTTAGCTCTCTTGTAAATCAAGAAGGAAAGTGAGACCCTAGAGTTACTAGAAATGGCTAACCACCATATATCCACAAAGGAATATATCCTTAACGAGCGAGAAGAAGCCCGAAAAGAAGCCGTCAATCTCTAGTCGCAAAAGAGAGCATAAACATATGATAGCTGGAGAGAGCAAGACGTTCATCGTCCTCCTACTCATCTCATCGTGAATGCAACCAATCACACCGTGAAAACATATCAATGATCGACATGCTACAACGAGTGATTGCCGACACAACTAGAGTTACAAAAAATGATCCCTTGAGAATTCAATGATTGAATTAATGGAAGCCATCCAAGACAAAGAATACTTTAAAAATACCTCAACCAATGTAGGCCAGAAGTTCAACACGAAACCCGAACAAGTTCTATGCTTTCCACAGAGACCCCAACCAAAACACAATCATTTTACATGTGTACAATTTAATCACTGAAATACTTATTTAGTCTCCGAAAAAGCTTAAAATATGTAAAAATTAGCATAGTTTTTTTCTTAAATATGTTTGATTTCTGAAGGATAAATCTATTTATATGTTGTGCATTGATTGTTTGATGAAGCTATGAGAGTTGTTGTGGCTTTTATGTGGTTTTAGGATGACTTTATTAAGAAAAAAAGTTGAGAAAATTGAAAAAATTATCATTTGCATGTTGTGAATGGTTTGATCACTGAAGTAGAATCCCTATTTAAGGCTCTGGGAAAATTTAAATGTAGTAATTATGTAAAAAAATGTGTAGGTTTTTGCATAAGTATTTTGGATTTATGAAGAAATAAATCTATTTTTATAATGTGCATTGATTGCTTGATGAAGGTAGATCATTATTTAGAGGACTATGAAAGTTGTTATGTATTTTTTATGTGGTTTTAGGATGACTTCCTTCAGAAAAAAATTGAGAAAATTTAAAAAACAATCATTTTATATATTGTGTAACTGAAATAGAATCCATATTTAAGGCCATGGAAAATCTGAAATGCAATAATTATGTAGATTTAGCATAGGTTTCTTCATAAATATTTTGGATTTATGAAGGAATATATCTATTTTCATGTTATGCATTGATTTTTTTCTTGAGTGAGATCATTATTAAAGGAAATGTGAGAGCCATTATGTGTTTTTATGAGGATTTAACATAAATTTCTTTAGAAAAAAAGTTGAGAAAATTCAATAAATTATCATTTTACATGTAATATATGGTTTAATCACTAAAGTAGAATCCCTATTTTAAGTTTATGGAAAAGCCGAAATGAATCCATTATGTAAAACTATCATATGTTTCTTCATAAATATTCTGGATTTATGAAGTAATAAATCTATTTTCATGTTGTGCATTGAATTTTCGTTGAATTGAGATCACTATTTAGGGAAATGTGAGAACTATTATGTGTTTTAATGAGGTTTTAGACTGTCTTTCTTCAGAATAATATTGAGAAAATCTAATAAATTGTCATTTTGCCTGTTGTGTATGGTCTAATCACTGAAGTAGAATCCCTATTTAAAGCTCTAGGAAGTTGAAACATAGTAATTATGTAAAACTATATGTTTCTTCATAAATATTTGAATGAACAAATTTATTTTCTTGTTGCCCATTATTTATTTGCTGAAGTGATATCATTATTTAGGAGACTATCTGGTTTATTACGTGTTTTTTATGAGTTTTTAAGATGACTTTTTTCGAAGAAAAGTTAAGAAAATTTAATAAATTATCATTTTATATGCTTTGTATGGTTTAATCATCAAAGTAAGAGCCATATTTAAGGTTCTCGCAAAGTTGAAATGTAGTAATTATGTAAACTTAACGTAGGTTTTTTCATAAATATTTTGGATTTGTGAAGGGATACATATATTTTCAAGCTATGCATTGATTAATTACTAAAGAGAGATCATTATTTATGGAATTGTGTGAGTTTATGTGTTTTTATGAAGTTTTAGGATGACTTCCTTAAGAAAAAATTACGCGCCAAAACTATCGTGGGGCAAGTTGGCCGTATAATGCAGGTGCAAGTGTCAAGCAGTAATGCAATTAAAGAATACCACATATCGATCCTACAGGGTAAGTGTAATAGTTGTTTTCACAGAAAAATCTCTAGTTTACTAATTTAGCTAACCTAGCCTAGTGTGATGACAAAGAGAGATTTAAATCATATGGTTCTAGTAAAACAAAACAAGGATAAGACAACATAAAGCAAAAACAATTGAGAGACTTTTGTGAGTTCCTTCAATATTTATGAGGTTCGTGCCTCTGTGATTCGGAGATCGCGGTGATTGTGATTTTCCTACATGTTTTCCTAGTGATTGCTGTTAATCGGGGATATAGTACTCCTTATGCCTACTTCTAAGTCAAAAGTATCTTAGAATTCATGAAGTTGAGGCTTCTTCAATCCCCATGACATTCTGCATGAATTTTACAATCTCTTGTAATGATTGCAAAATTCTATTAGAATATGTATATTCTTTCGGAATTATGTGGTTAACCGTTCATTTCCACTACACAACGGTTATAGCCCGCAGTTTCACGAAGCATTTTAACATCCTAGTTGGCCACGCTGTGAGTAAAATAAGCTTGGAGGTTAACCAACAGCAAGGCCATGTAAGCTTCAAGAAAACACTTAACAAAAAAACAATACGGGAAAACCAAGATAATTACACTACTCCCTATATCACGAAGACATGAAAGAGAATTTAGCCACACATTGTAGAGAAAACCATAGTGAGAAATGTAGAAATACATTTCAAATAAAAAATACATGAATGACTTACAAGTCTCTTGTTCTCTCCTTGATGACAACAAGCCTCTCTCTAATACAAAGCTCTCACAACTCATAAAGCAAAGGGAAAATCCATCTTTTAGATTTCTCCAAAAAAAGGAAGAAAACCTATAAAAGAGCACTCAAATTCTATCCCAAATCCACCTCTAGTAGCCTATAATCCTTATTTGGTGTAGAACTTCCTCAAAGAAGCTGTAAGAATTAATTTTATGGCAAGAATCATGACTTGGGCCATCAAATTTCCTTCTAAAGTGTTTTCCCACTCATCGGCGTGGTCACACCAGTTTTTGGTGTGGTCACGCCGATTTCTGGCGTGGTCATGCCACATAACTACAGGGGGTGGCGTGATCATGCCTAATTAAGGTGTGGTCACATCGCTTCACTGCCCAAGATGGTGTGGTCACGCTAGGTCTCCTCGATAGGTGGCGTGGTCACACCACTTTTAGTCCTGGTTACGTTGCTTCAGGGCACTTTTTCGCTTGATTTTCTCGTTCTGACTTGTTCATATTCAGCCTCTATATCCTGCACAATATTAACGAAAACTCTTCTCAAGTGTAAATATGTGATAACTACATAAAAATAACATGTAAAATGCAGGAAGAGTGACAGGTAAAAACACGTAAAATTGATGGATGTCAATATCCTCAAACTTACTTATTACTTGCCCTCAAGTAATCACATTGCTCAATTAGATATTATGAATTGAATTGGGATTCCAATAGGATTCTTATCATTCAACATGTTTATCAGAAGCTATTCAAAGTATTAAATGTCATTTAGGATCAATTAGCATTACTGATTAATAACCTTACTTCTCTTCATTCTATCCTTAGGAAAGTGTCATAGATTTTAAATCGGTGTTAGTTTAAGTCTTTTCACTCACCTTAAATGTCTTTAATATAGTTTTAGTGAATTTTAGCTAACTTAATATTCATTAACTATTTCCATTGAAGATAACTTTTTAAAGAGATTTTTCATTAAAGAATCAAGGCTATCTTTTTAACACTTAAGTCCCATTAGTCCTCCTTCTAATTCTTACTTTTTTCTCTTTTCTTAAAGTTTTGTTTTGCCAGTCTCAAGCTTCTTCTCAAAGGTTTTTCAATTTTTGCTTATTAATTTATTAATTTGATTTTCTTAAATGACTTTTTCCTTCTTTTAATAAATTATGATAAGCAGCTGGAATAATCACCATGCCTGACAGGAATTACCTAATGAAAAGAAAATTTTAAACTTTAACCGAGCAATATTAATTACACTTCAAGTTCATAACCACATACAGTTTTACTTTTTCCCCAAACTTGATTTTTTCCACACATAGATAACAAAAAGTAACAATGAATAGAAGCAAGTAAATGCAGGAAAAGTAAAGGTAGGACAATCACATGAATCTCAGAAGTGAAGTACAAAGCTCCGCAGGTAAAATCATCCAACAAATATAATAAATATTTCAACAATACAAATCTCAATATATATATACATCTGTGTATGCGTGTATTAATTTTTACAACTATATTTTTCAAACTCTTATCTGTAATTACACCTACACCGTTTCTAGTGTGACTCTTACAAAATATCAAAGTTTAAAACTTAAGTTATCAATCTCCTTAGCCTTTTCTCCAACCCATTTAGTTTCTTGAACACATAAGATATTTATCTTGCTATGAATCATAATATATACAAATTCCATTAATTTACCATTGAGAGTACCTATATTCCAAGATCCTATCCTAATATTAGTATCATGAACTAACTGCTTTACCCGCATCAGTTTGTAATGTGAGAACCTTTCCTTATTTGACACTACATCCGGACGCCGGTGTAGCGGCCCTTGCACACTTTTCACTGTATTCAGGCCATACAACACATCACTTTCAATGGACGCTCTAGCACTTACACAATGATCAAAATGATTCATGTCACGATTTTTTGACAAATAAATGAAATGCAAAGAAATCGATGGAACAAAAGAGATAACGAATTAAGAGTATTGGATTTATTTTTTATTTGTTTTATGTTTGATAGGATTTAAGTTAAATTTATGACTAAATCCCATAAATGATATCCTACTAAACACCCTCTTCAAGAATGATTTTAGTAGGATTTAATAAATCTGAATTTATTAATTCCACCCCTTATTAGATTTATTAAATCTAGGAATCGAATGTGAAATTAGAATCTTAAATTCAAAATTTTATAAATTCATTAAATATTTTTTTTTTTTGTTTGAATTTAATAAATTCAACCGATAATTCTATTATTATTATGGAGCTACCAAACTCCCACAGAGACACGATTAGAAATAGCAAAATTTCACCTCACCCTTAAAACACAAACTTCCAACCCGTTGCGCTCTTCCCCTCATTTTTGAATCATACATTCGCTGCTGCTGGCCTGTCCATTGGCGATTGCTGCCGTCGTCAACGGAGATGTCACCGACAAACTGACTCTACTTCTTGTAAGAAGTACAAATTTGTTCTTCCCCTTGCTCGCTTCTAATCTTGATATTTACTCGCTCGATCTGTCTGATCTGTGGGCTTGATCTCTTGATATTATTATTATTTTTCTTGATCTTAAGTTTTCATCGCCTGTTAGTGATATTTTCTTGGTAAATCTCACTATATTGGTTCATATCGCTTCTCACAATGCTTTTCCTCGACCAATTGTTGGCTTGGTACCCCTGGTCTTCATCCGCAGTGACACAGACTACCTACCTTCAACCCCAGCTCCGACCGCCATCACTTCTTTTACCAGCGGGAATTTGTAAAATAGGAGGTCGCGGGCGAGGAATAAGTGGGGAAAGAATAATTGTAGAATGTGGATTTCAGAAGCAATGAATTGAACTGTCTAATTGAGTGGGGAAGTTATGTATGCTTGGTGTTTCCCAGTGCTAGGAAGAGCCATCCATATACTTCTTGTCTTGTTGTTTTAGACGCTTTGTTCACTCTACAAGCATAATCCCTGCCTAAGAAATATTTTCTACAGATTATCTGGTAAGTACTGGGGATATGATCAGACGAAGTTTGTTTTGGTAGTGTTTTTATAATTTTAATATCAGTTGCAGTTTAGCTTGATTATTTTGAAAACTTGATCCTATTTGGTTGTTCTTAAGCTATGCTATGTCTTTAAGCGGAGTTAAGAACTTTTTGATTGGTAGAAATATAAACTGAGATGAGGAATTAGTTTGGCTGATTTATTGTTTCAGCTCATGTTCTTTGAACAATCAAATGAAAAAGATAAGCTTGGAAAAATAAGCTCAGATACACTAGTGAAGTTTTGTATAGCTTAGTTGCACTTAAGCCTATGTATAAATATAAGTAGCGCTCATCTTCCATGTTAATTGAGGGTTAAATTTAGAAGTAACGTGCTTCAATTGTGCTCAGAACAAAACATACTCTGAAAATTTGGTTAAAAAGTTGATAAAAAAAATCTCCATATGGATATATTGATACACAATGTCTCAGGATACAAAGACATTCTTGTAAAAAAAAAAGTGCTTTTTTGTATAGAAGGGGCGGATTTAAAATTTTTTTCACTGGAGGCACTATAAGAAAATTTAGGAGTTATACCCATGATCAATTTTTAAATTATTGTCTAACAAAATCAATGATATAATTTAATATTGATTAATCATTTCATTATAAATGGTTCAAACATTAGTTACATATATTTTATCCAAAACAGTAATATAGGATTTGATGAGATTTTGATGTTATAAAAACTCAACCAATGAACTTTCTATTTGAGAGCTCTAATGTTATATTTATAGGAAGAAATGATTTATTTATTGCAAAGGGAAATAATGCGTGACGTAAGGGAAGAGAAGATGATAGTCTTACTAATAGTTGGTGCAACAAGGAATAAAGATTGACAACATTTCAAATGGGTACTTTCTAAGGCTCCACAATATGTATGCGTTTGTGATTTGCTTGTTCGAATTTAGTTCTTGTTTGAACTTATTTGTAAACAATATGTATGTGCTCGATTTATTCAAAATTCAATGGGTTTTCTTAGAATTTTAAGCTTTTTTTTTCTTAAATTAAGCACATACAAATAAATATTATTTGTATTATTATTATTATAGTTACTATGTACATTGAGTTAATTAGCTTAAAATAGTGATTACATTCTCATTTTATATGTTCAAGTATAGTTTATATATGAAATAATTAATACTAAATTATGAGGTGTAGTTAGATTATTTAATGTTCAATATTAGTAAGTTTAAGACTACAGTTGTAAAACCATATTTTTAAGAAATCTAGTTGAAAGCTCTCCTTCTCAGGCATCTGATCCCATCCCGTCTTTAACTCTTGTTATTTCCATCCTCATCTTTCCATTTAAAGAATCTAAACAATACTCACATAGAGTGTTTGGTAGCACCTTTTTATAGGATTTATCATCGGATTTACTAAATCTGATCAAATTTTAAAATGCAGGAGTTCCACGGATTTACAGATTTTTGGATTTAGGTTCCCAACTTATATCATTGATTCGGCTTAAATCTGGCTTAAATCTAGGGTTAAGATGGATTAACAGATTTTTATTTACGGATTTACTAAATACTACTATCGTTTAATCGTACTTGCACCCAAACAACCTCTTAGGGTATGTTTAGAGTAGTTTTATATCTGCATTGTTTTTTAGACTAATGCAACACATTCTTTTAGCTAATATTTCTAAAAGATTTCTATGATTAGAAGCTATTTTTGAGAATTAGATCTGCTAAGATATTTGAATTGTAAGAAATTTATTGTTTGATATTACCAATGATAGCGTTAAAATAAATTGCTTTTCTCAGAACAGCATTACGACTATGTTAGAAAAAAGCTACAACTGCCCACATTGGACCCTTATTTTGTGTTTCTCTGACATTTACAAACCTTTCATTTTCCTTTGCCCCCAACTACGACCAGCCCTACCATTGGGCGCATGCGTTGATAGTGTTCCAATGCTATATCTGCCCCAGGGAATAAATCATATGATTTATAAATTATGCTATGCAAAAAGAGGTAGTTAGCTATCATCTATTTCTTTTATACATCCTGTAAGTCATTCCATCTTTCTAGCTGTATGAAGTATTTTCCCTTGCTGATATTTTGTATCAGGATATCTTGATACTTTTTTTTCCTAAAAGATTTCTAGCATAAAAAATAATAGAAAGAGAACTTGTAACAAGTAGTACTAGAAGCTGATCAAGAGAAATTCATTTAATAATAAATTATATGTTAGTGATTTTTATTCATGCCTGTAACAGAAAATAAGATGATGTGTTGGTACTCAAGAAAGGTCAATGCAATTATTGTTTACCTAATTTTCTTGAAAACGCATGCATTTCTTAAAATTTTTAAAATTACATGTATATGCAGGGAAAAGTATTAAATTGTCCTAACTAATTTTTTGTGACATATTGGTTGTTTAGGTTATTAGAGTACAAGCTTTTCCTTCTACGTGTAATAAAATAACATGAACTTAAGGTTTCTTATGCATGAAAACTTGCAGGTGGATATATTTTAGTATACAAATCAACCTATAAAAGACAAGTTGAGTTAATAAGCTTTAAAGAAAATGCATGAAACATTAGAAGTAAAAGTCTATTAGGCCTATATAAGCTATTGAGAATATCGGAGTCACAAAAGATGTAGAGGTAGTTGTAGGATTGTTAAATCTTTTTTATGAAATTCTTAAAACTAAATGGATGGCAAATGATTGGAGGAATTTTTTGTCGTGTTTTTAAGAACAAAGCTTACAAAATTTACATCGATATCGGATGTGATTTTGATGCCTCGGCAATTAATGTATAATTACAGGATACGACAAAAAAATTGACCTCAAAGTGACATATAGTCAACTACAATATGAATTGATTTGATGGGTATTGCAATGAATGTTTGTGCTATGTATGCTCAAGTTTCCAAATCTATGTCTGATGAAAAAATGACTACTATTTATTTATGCTGTAACTAAATAGTTTACATTCATCTTAAGTATGCATTTGGAATCAATGTTAAGTTTATATATATTTTTGTTTGCAAATTGAGGTGATTGTAACAATATTCAAAATAAGATAAGTTAGTGTATTTTCTTTACAAATAACATGATCTTGATATACAAAATTTCTCCATTGTAATTAAAAATATTCATATTTTTTGTCCAAAGATTGACAATATGTACGCATCCTCTTTTTGTGTCTTATTGATAGAAATTCTTATAAAAGATATTTACAGTTAAGTAATTTGGTAATGCTATTTGTGCATGATATATTCCTAATTGGAAACACTTTCTTTTTAGTGTATGCTATTTGTTCATTATTTACAATTGATAAAAAATTCTTCGGCATAACTCAAAGTTTGACCAATGCAGAATTTTCATAAGGGTTTTAATATTTGTCATATAAAAAATCTAGCTAAATGATTTAAGTGGATCAATTGGTTGGAAGATCAAATGATACGTTTTATACATTAAATATATTGGCTCTATGCCTCTGTTGTAATTTAGATAATGAAAATGAAAGAGGATGTAGCTTGTGCAATAAAAGAATTTAATGGTGACAAGCTTGTGATAATATCACGTATTCTATTGAAATGCATGTGGTGGGCAGTAAAATATTAGGAAATAACCAAGTGTAATGGAGATGAAAATATAAATTGGATGTCCCTAAAACTTGGAAAGATTGTGTGTAAAATAATAATGTTAACACTTTCTTTTTAATGTATGCTATTTGTTAATTATTTACAATTGATAAAAAATTCTTCGGCATAACTGAAAGTTTGACCAATGCAGAATTTTCATAAGGGGTTTAATATTTGTCGTACAAAAAATCTAGCTAAATGATTTAAGTGGATCAATTGGTTGGAAGATCAAATGATACGTTTTATACAATAAATATCTTGGCTCTATATGCCTATGTTATAATGTAGATAATGGAAATGAAAGAGGATGTAGCTTGTGCAATAAAAGAATCTAATGGTGATAAACTTGTGATAATATCACGTATTCTATTGTAATGCATGTGGTGGGCAGTAAAATATTAGGAAATAACTAAGTGTAATGGAGATGAAAATCTAAATTGGATGTCCCTATAACTTGGAAAGATTGTGTGTAAAATAATAAGTTTATAGAGGATTTGAGAATAGAGTGCATAATAGATTATGCACCTACAAGATTTGTATACAATTAACGTAAATGTAATATGAAAGAAAAAGATAAGTATATATAACTTAGCTAGACAACTTAAATAAAAAATTTCAAAATTTAAATTCGATATAAATGGATGGAGAAGAAGGATTTCTAAAGCCAAACACAAATTTGTGGGATAAGTATGTTAGATTTTACAGAATCCTGAATACATCCACATGTCATCACCAAAGTTCTAATTTGCGTGATCTTTTATAACTTATCTTCCTCATGATGGTGAATATCTACATTGGCAATCTTCTAAATTTTATTTTAAGGCTCTCTTAGGCACAATCTTCATTTTTTTTAAGAAGTTCATTGCAATTTTTGCTTATTATGCTTACTGTCAGAATATTGTTCGTCTTTCAGACTTAGCTACCTTTTAGTTGATTTAAATGTAACTTAGAAATCTAAGACAGTCCATGTAGCTAATTCATCTTTTTTCAAATTTTGTTTTTGCGTTTCTTTTCTTACGTTGCTTTGACAGACTTCTATTGTTAATGATGCAGGTAGCCTCAGTCAATCAACTTCTAGAATAGCAGGTTGCCTATCTCTCTGTAGCTAGTTTCCTTGACTGAACAATGGGCTGTTGGTTATTAACATTTTTATCAGAACTTTATTTTCTGTTTTCTTCTATTGAGAGACAATATCACGAGCATATGCCATCTTTTTCCTTCTGATTTTCTCTATCTCCATTTAGATTCAATATTCAACCCATCATGCAAGGATTCTCACATTACAGACGGATGTAGGTAAAGAAAATATTCCATGAAACAAATATTAGGATAGGATCTTAGAATATAGGTACTCTCGCAGGTAAATTAATGGAATTGGTGATATTATGACTCATAGAAAGATAAATACTTTATGCATTCAAGAAACTAAATGGGTTGAAGAAAAGACTAAGGAGATTGATAACTTAGGTTTTAAACTTTGGTATTTAGGTAAGAGTTGCATTAAAATGGTGTGATGTAATTATAGATAAGAGTTTGAAACATAATGTTGTAAAAATTAATAAAATCGAAGATAGAATTATAGCTCTTATTATTTTTGTTGATACTAAGATTTTTAATATTATAAGTGCTTATGTTTCTCAAGTAGGTTTAGATATATGTTCTAAAGATAAATTCTAGAATGACCTAGAAGACTTAATATAAATGATGTCTCTCAAAGAAAAAAAATTTATTGGATAAGATTTAAATGGACATGTCAGTAGAGTGGTAGAAGATTTTAGAAATATTCACGATGACTACGGTTTTGGAGTGATTAATGAAGAAGATAAATTTTGCTTTAGTGTATGATTTTGTTATTGCTAATACTTTTTTCAAGAAAAGTGATGAGCATGTTATTATTTATAAGAATGGATCTAATAAAACACAAATTGATTATTTTCTTATTAGAAGAAGAGACCGTTGAGAATGTAAAGATTATAAGGTCATTCCAAGTGAGGATTTAAGTACTCAACTTTGATTATTAGTTCTGGATTTTAAGATAAAGATTTGTAAAATAAAGCATACTAGTAATCTTTGTCGTAGAATTAGATGGGGACACCTAAAAGACGCAAAAAAATTATTTTTTTGAGTAAACTTCAAGATTTCAGGATTTAGGATATTCATGAAGAAGCAAATTCTACGTGAAATAAAATAACAAACACTATTAAATAAGTGACAAAAGATATACTTGGAGAATCAAAAGAAAAAAATTCTATAAATAAAAATTGTTAGTGGTGGAATAATAATGTGCAAGAAAAGACAAAATATAAGAAGTTAATAAAAATTGGTTTAAATGTAACAGCTTAGATAACTGAGAAAAATATAAAATGACTCATAGAGAGTCTAAAAAAACAATATGTGATGCTATAAATTTTGCTTTTAGTGATTTTTATAATAGATTAAATAATAAAGATGGTGAAAAATATATGTATAAGTTAGCCAAACAAAGAGAGAAAAAAAGTAACGATTAAACTCATTAAAGTTTATTAAAGATGAAAATAAAAAAAATGTTTTTCTTAGAAAAAGATATTCAACACAGGCGAGTGAGTTATTTTGATAAACATTTTAATGAAGTTTCTGTAAATACGATCGAGCTTAGTGATCTTAAGATCGTTATTAATAATAAAATATCTCATTTTTACCGCCGCATTAGTAAAAAAGAAATTGAGGAGACTTTAAAGAAAACAAAGGGTGGAAAGTCTTAGGACTTGATATATCCCAATTGAAGTGTGGAAATATTAGGAGATTTGGGAGTTTCTTGGCTTACTAAACTCTTTAATATTATAATAAAAACTAAAACAATGCCTGAGGAGTGGAGGAAAAGTATTTTGGTCTAAATTTTTAAGAATAAAGGGGATGCACAAGAGTGTGCAAATTATAGAGGAATTAAGTTGTTGAGTCATACTTTAAAATTATGAGAGAGGTTAATTGAACATAGGCTTAGACCTATTACAACATAGGTTTAGACCTATTACAAAGATTTCTCATAATCAACTTAGATTTATGCCGGGCATATTTATATGGAACCTATACATTTATTGAGAGGTTTGATGGAGAAGTTCAAAGAGAATAAGGAGGATTTACATATGATTTTTATTGATTTAGAAATAGCGTACGATAAGGTTCCAAGAGATATCCTTTGGAGAGTTCTAGAGAACAACGATGTTGATATGACTTATATTCAAGTTGTTAAAGATATGTATACCAGAGTACGTTGTGTCCTATTTCAGTTGGATTGCATCAAGGATCGGCTTTAAGCCCATATTTTTTTGCTTTAGTTTTGGATGCTCTTACTGGTCATTTACAGGAGGATGTAGCTTGGTGTATGCTTTTCGTTGATGATATCCTTCTCGCGGATAAGACTAGAGAGAGCTCATGAAAAACTTGAATTATGGAGGTCAACATTGAAGGGTAAAGGCCTTCGTTTGAGTAGAAATAAAACTAAATGCATGGAATATAATTTTAGTGGTATTAGCTCTAGTGACAGAGTTGTAACTTTAGGTGATCAAATTATTAATAGGTCTGAATGCTTTAGATATCTCGGGTCTATTGTTCAAAATGATGGTAATATAGATGATGATGTTATTAGTAGAATTCAAGTTGATTGGTTGAAATGGAGGAGTGCTTCAGACCTATGTGTGATAGAAATTACTGCTTAAACTGAAAGGAAAATTTTATAAGATGGTGGTGTTGTGAAAAAACGACGACAATAAAGCAAAAATTGGAACAAGAAAATTGCACGCAAAAAAATACTAGAGCGACACAAAGATTTACGTAGTTCGGCAAATTTGCTTACGTCTACGGAGCTGCAGAGGAATTTATTACTTCGAGGAATTACACCGTCGAGCGCCTCGACGTATACAAGAAAAATCTCTATTTTTCTTCTCTCCCTTCCTCTCTTTCTCTTTTCCTCTCTTTCTCTCTTAGAGACTTGCAGCCGCTTCTTTGCTTGGCTTAGCTCTTCACTTGGCTTGTATTCATCCAATAGCCAAAAGAGACTACTTATAGGACCAAGGAGAGTGGTAGGTGGGAGGTAGGTGAGCGGTAGGTGGGATGGGGTAGGTGAGCGGTAGGTGGGAAAGTAGGTGGGCGGTAGGTAAGCCCTCTTAATTAGGAAGCTAATTAACATGTGGTGGACCGGGTCTCCACATTACCCAACAATTCTCCCACTTGGAGACTGGGACACTCACTGCACCACTTGTAGGCTGCATCATCTGCTGGATGTACCGAACTTTTCCTCAAACACGATATCCTCCACTTTTCTCGACATTCCTCCACCTCTGCAACTCAAAGTCTCTGTCTTCATGCCAGAAGACTAGATGAAGTCTGTCGGCCGGCTTTTTTTTTTTTCTTTAAAAGATATAAAATTTTGGTGATTTAGTTTAATATAAAAGATATATAATTTTGGAAAGTAGTTTTGAAAGTAGTGTATTTTAATTTTGAAAAATGAGACCGCCCGGATCCCATTTGTCCAGTAATTTGCATAATCGTGCCTGATGTCACAAATGATACACTTTCTCGAAAGATTAATGTATCCTGTGACTGGTAGACCCAATCATACGAATCCAAGGGACTCGTGACATCCGTTTGGTCTGCGAACCTTTTATGTGTGACTGACAAGTTCCCTTACTTAATAGAAGAGCTAGGTAGGGTTTATTTTACCCGGTTCGAGTTCCCTATGAGATGAACCTCTATAGTTAATTACATCTCAAATGACTGGTGTCACTTGAGAAAACTCTCGATAATGATCGGTGGTTCTGTCTTCAAGAATTCAAGGGTTTAGGTTTTCATGGTAGGACAAAGAAAATCAAGTGGGAGTGGCTCAAATGGGAACAGTTATTTCCAGGAGTTCAAAGGAAAGAAAAGGTAGGGGATGTCACAGATCTGAGGAGAGCCCCAGTGACTTCCCACTATCCTATGGTGTGACTGCGTTTTTGGAGACGACGTTAATTAAATGTTTAATCTTGCCAATTTTATTATTTGGGACTTACACTTGCATAGTACCGATTATGCAAATGAGCCTACGGAGATAAGAGGGTTTACGTCGTACCGTACAACAACCTCGAAGCCCAAAGCGAGTTAGAACTACTTGCCGCGTAACACGGTTGCATAGAAGCCTAAAAAGGAGAGTGAGGGTTTACGCAGCACTGGGCGAGCTACCTCGAAGTCCTATATGTTTGTAATTTAAACTAGGAAGAGTTTTGCTGAAGAAGATCCTCTTGTTGCTCGATCCAAGCTCCTCCGTTGTCTTCGCCTACGAGTTAGCTCCACACTTCTGTTGAAATAACGACCCAATGTCTAAAAGTTCAAAAAGGTTTTGTCGAGTGTGTTCCAATGTTTCGGGTTTTGTTGTTTTTCGGTTTGCATGCGAGTAAAGTAAATTGTCGACAAATAAAAGTCTTGGAAAGTAAAGTGCGATAAAGTGGATTACGAGTAGAGTAATTTACGATAAATAAACCGTAAAAGCGTACGCAGGCGTCATCTGCTAGTTGTATAATTTGTATTGCGAGTATAGTATGACTACGAATGGATTTAAATAAACTCACGAGAGAAGTAAGCGGAGCGAGAAAACCCGACACGAAAGTCGGAAAATAAAGAAAACAAGTCGTAGAAATCGTAAGCAAACTCGTAGTCACATATGAAAGATCGGACCGGGTATAAGACATCGGTAGAGGTGGGGGCTCGGAGCTGGGCCATGTGCTTCCGACCTTGGATAAGAGTCGCTAACCCGACGATCTAAGGAGGGTAATCCTTAACCCAATCCAAGTGATTAACTATGGACCTTTATATATTTTATAAGGAAAAATTCTTTTATTTTCATGCAAAAGTTATTTAAGATTTTATGCGAGTTCTTTATGACAAGAAAAGAGATTTTTATTTTTGTTTTTGTAAATATTTTGTAAAATGATAGAGTCACAGGGTTAGTCGACTTTAATCGTCTTGAGACTATCGACGACCTAAGATCACCGGGAAACACTCTAACCAAGAGTCGGTGAATAGTATCATCGGTCCTTTCCTCTCCCCTATGGAGGTCACTCGAGGTAGGAGATGCTTATTCTAATTATCCCTCGTATCCCTCGTATCCTTCGTGTAAGCACACATAAGCGATTATTATCATCGCCTCGCCACCTAGACCTCGGACTCACACCAGGTCCGATGATCCATATGTGGCGAAAAATGTCCCCAATTGCTGGGAGGATCCGAGCGTAATGTTCAGCTCGAATCCCGGAGCGATCGGGTTTCGATATTGGTTACGTCATTTTAGGAATTCCACGAGTTGATTTAATTAAGGAAGGGTGAACCAGCCTCGGTGCATTGTACGATATGGCGTCTCGATCGACCTTGTGAATTAGGGTCGAGTGCTCTAGTTTCACTGTACATTTGAAGGTTAGGTGGATGGGCTCTCACCTGGGTGTACTCTGCAGGTTTAGGAAGTTTATGCTTGTGGGTTGGGTAAAGGAGGTTTCACCTAAGGCGTGCACCTGAGGTTTAGGAAGTTTATGTTGTGGGTTAGGTAAAGGAGGTTTCACCTAGGGCGTGCACCTAAGGTTTAGGAAGTACGCAGTGAAGTAGGTGGGCGACTCTCACCTGGGTGCGCTCCTAAGGTATAGAAAGCCTATGCTGAGGATTAGGTGGGTGACTCTCACCTAGGGTGTGCTCCTAAGGTCTAGGAAGCCTACACTGTGGATTAAGTAAAGGGGGGTTTCACCTAAGGTGTGCACCTAAAGTTTAGGAGGCATACACAGAGGACTAGATGAATGAATTCTCGCTTAGAATGTGCACCTAAAATCTAAGGAGTCTACACCCTAACTTATGCTTGAAGTGACTAAGAGTGATTTACCCTTCCTCAAGTTAAATCAGAAATTCCTCTTTGTGACTTAATCGTTTGACAAAAGCAAGAAAAACAAATGAAAGGAGAAGGCTGACCTACTTTCAAGACTAACAAAGCCAAAGAGAGGAAACAGCATGTGAGTCGACCGAGAAAGCGTTTAAATTTTTCCAAAATTATAACTAAACCGGCACTCAAGAAGATTGTTTAAATCTACTACAAGACAGTGTTTTGATCGACCCAAGAGTTCTCCAATTCATCATAAACAAAAAGAAAGCATAAAAATCCACCGAATATAATCGAAAAAAAATAAAGCCCAAGAGCCATGAAATGGTGCCCAAAAGTGTAGCCCTCGAGTCACTAAAACAGACCCAAGAATGCGGCCCACAACAACACTTTCAAACAACTCCAATCAATGGACAATCAACCAAGAAATCAGCCCAAAATCTCTTCTAAAACAGTGAATACAAAGATCCCAAATCAGCCCAAAATCACCCCAGATCATCACTTAAATAGCTCAAAATCGACACCCGTAATGACTCTAAAACATAGGCAGCATTCCCAAAAATTGGAATCCCCTTTCACATAAAGTCAAGTCAAATGAAACTCCAAACTCGCATAAAATCAACTTACACAATTTCATTTTTTTTTTTTTTTTTTTTGCATAAAATCAAACCCAAAGCATTTCCATTTGAAGTTGTAACGCAGAAGTCAATTGTGATAGCAAAACATGGCACCATAGGCACCCATTCAAACAATGAAATAAATTGGGAGCAATTTACATACACATCACATACTCCTTATGCATTCACATACATATAATTTAATAACCTGAATTTGACATGAAAGATTTGAGTGGTATATGTTTAAAACATAAAGTATGGGTTCATTCGTAGGAATTAGGTGGTATGCGTAAAAAAAAAAAACGGCATTGCGGATGTTATATGTATCGAGTTTTGTTTCATAGACCAAAGCTAGATTAATTGCATTTAATTCTTAGAGGTATCCACCAAGTAAAGTTTCAGATTTAGCTTTCCAAACATTAAATTCAGGAGGGCTAGCTGCATGTAAATTCAAAGTTACAGCAACTAAATCTTTTTTTTTTTTTTTTTTTTTTTTGTGCGTAATGAAAGTTGCAACTCATACAAATCTAGATTTCATTTGGGACTTGGAAGCAATTATGATTGAATCGGGGCGCTTCGAGAAAGCGAATCAGAAAACAATACCTGAATATTTGATGAACTTGAACGTCCCTTTTCAGAATCTCGCTCAGCTTGGAAGAGAAGTGGGGGAGCTTCAGGTGGGGCAATTTCGGCGTGAGAGGAAGAGGCGAGAGGGATCTATCGAGAGCGGGAGAGGTGAGTCGAACGAGAAAAGCGGAGGCAAGCAGGTTTTTTTTTTTTTTCGATGTAGGGAGGCAAGCAGTTGGGTTGCGGTCGAGGAAGGGAGGCGCGAGTGTTCTGGATCGCGCGAGAGAGTGCGAGCCGAGCAGGGAGAAGACGAACGGCCTTGTGCGGGGGAGGCGAGCGGGAGCGAGGGAGCGGATTTCGGTTCGGCGTCCGAGAGAGACGAGCCGAGCGGGGATTTCGTTCGGTGCGAGAGGGAGGCGTCGAGCGAGAGGCTAGGGAGAGCGGCTTCGGTGTCGTGCGCGGGGACCGTCGCAAAGAGGAGCGGGGGAGGCGAGGGTTTCTGTCGAGGCGAGCCGAACGTCCGTTCGGTCGAGCGAGGGATTCGGGCGAACGAGGCTTCGGTTCGCGCGAGAGAGAAGGCGATGGCTACGGCTGCAGAGGATGGGAGGTGTCGAGCGGGGTTCTTCAGCGCGAGGAGGAGGCAAGCAGGTGGGCTTTTTGTCCGCGGTGCCGAGAGGGAGACGGGGCTTTACGTGCGTAGCGAGAGGGAAGCGTCGAATGCCGGGAAGGAGGAGCTAGGCTGAATTTCTATCCCGCAAATTCACGGAGATCCGTTACGCCGGGTTTGGCGGGGAAGATAAATGTATTCCATCCTGGGACAACTCTATTAAGTAAATAACAACTCCTAATTAAATTTAATTGAGAGGGAATCAAGTGACTGATTTGAATTTAAAAATATTTGAAATTTGAAATAGCCACGGCTCGTGTTCGGCCTATATCGGACTCTAATTGAACCCGGCCGAGCCCAAGCCGGTGCCCCGCTAATTAAAAAAATGCGCATCGATTTTCGTGTCGTTCGCGCGCGCGTGGAACCATAGCGATATGGGTACGCTTCCAGCTAAATTCGACGTCCGGACGCATCCGTGTGGTCCGTTTCGTCATCCGAGGTCGTCCGGACAAGTTCGCCGACGGTCGCATCAAAGGGTGTCAAATCGTGGTGTGCGGAGTGCTCGGCGTTGGGGTTTACCTGGGCGCGTACGCACTTGTGGGAACTCATTTTCGAGCCCTCTACATGTTAGTCCTAGCCGCTCGCGACAAAGAGTCGAGTGCTTGGGACTACTCGTGCGAGGTCTTACAAAAATGGGTCAGAAGTGGTTCGAAGCTCACATGGGAGGTGGGCTCCATGACTAGTCCGCTAGGATGGTCAGTAAGGAATTCCTAAAGCTAGATCCTAGGGTCTAGGAGGAATAGCCTAAGACCTCACTAAAAATGAGGTCAACAAAGTCGAGCACAACTTCAGCTTCTCACAAGTAACACCCTCAGTTGACATATCACCGTCAATGTTGCCTTGTACCACCAAGCTCTTTCCTGGGTTGCTCCCGTATCCGCTTACTGACTCCCATCGCATGAGCACTATCCTCGCCCTCGCCGAAAGCCCTTTTCAACAAGTCCAGCTTCGTACCTCTTCTCGCCATCAAACGCGATCTTCACCTCGTACACCCACTTGTTGTGCGATGCCTTCTTCATTAGTGGAAGTTTTGCCGACTCCAAGTCCGATTCCACCGCGGGGAATCCATCTTCTCCTTGGTCAGCTCCCACTTGCTCGAGTTCTCATCTTGCAAGATTTCTTCATAGCTTTGTGGTTCTCCACCATTTGTCTGTACAAGGTCCGGTTTTCCTGTCTTTGGCGCTCTGCCACTTGTCAAGAAATTGACATTCTTCTGCTTCCCCATAATGCACCTTTGACTCATGTGTCCACGCCTGCAATGCCGTAGATCTCTCGTGCTCTCTGCAACTGTAGTAGCAACAGTGTTGAGTAAACCAGTAGTCATATATAGTGTGTCAGTTTTCTTACCCCGAGCCAATACTAATGCTCATTTGGTAACCTTCCAGGTGCTATATGAGAATACTACCGAATAACCGCCCTTATTGAGCTACCCAACAGAGATGAGGTTTTTCTTCAACTCAGGAATGTGTCTGACTTTTTGCAAAGTTCATTTGCTATTGTTAGGGAGTGCAATATCAACGTCTCCCATCCCCATCACGTCCAGAGCTTTTCCATCAGCCATATGTACCTTCCCAAAGTTACCTGCAACATAGTTTCGCATTAACTCCTCAGTGGGAAGATGTATGGAAGGAAGCCCACGAATCCAAGATATCACGTCATCAATGAACTCGTGAACCGCTAGCAATAACGCATCATGTATTTCTTCGATTCATGACATTAGCGCCATGATTCTCCTTTTTCATGGGATTCCTACGGTTCTTTTTATGTGGCCACTTGTCACAATTCAAATGAGGCTGCTCGTCGACCGGACTTGATTTTGATCTTCCTCTCGTTCGAGTTCCCGTCTTGTGATCTCCCTCTGGAATCAACGATTAGTGTTGAACTATAACCCGAGAGTCTCGCTAGAATCTTTCTCGCACACCTCTTCGACTAAAATCAAATCACGAATATCATCATATTTCGCTTAGATTTACTCGTGAACTGCTAACTGCACATCCTCACGACTTCCTATTATTTGACAATGAAGCCAACAATATCAGCGCACGTATCTCATCATCAAAATCAATTTCAACAGATAATAATTGATTTGTGATAGTATTGAAATCATTCAGGTGTTGAGCAACGTACACACCTTCCGCCATCTTCAAGTTGAATAACTTTTTCATCAAGTCGCACTTGTTATTCGCCGATGGCTTTTCATACATACTCGATAAAGCTCGCAACGAGATCTGCGAGTAGTCTTTCCTTGATGACGTTGTGGGCAACCGATCTCGACGAGGTTAATCGTATAACCCCGAACACTGTCGATCCAATGATTCCATTCCGCCTCGTCCATCTTTTTGGTCGCTTTCATAGTAACTGGAAGATGAAGTTTCTTCTCATAGAGGTAGTCCTCTATCTGCATCCTTCAGTAACAAAAATCTGTGTCATTGAACTTCTCGATCCCCGATGTCATCACTTCGTCTTCGCCCATCGTTTTTCTTAAGATCCGAACCTAAAGCTCTGATACCAGTTGTTGTGAAAAAACGACGACAATAAAGCAAAAATTGGAACGAGAAAATTGCACGCAAAAAACACTAGAGCGACACAAAGATTTACGTGGTTCGGCAAATTTGCCTACGTCCACGGAGTGCTGAGAATTTATTACTCGAGGAATTACACCGTCGAGCGCCTCGACGTATATAAGAAAAATCTCTATTTTTCTTCTCTCCTTTCCTCTCTTTCTCTCTTAGAGGACTTGGCTTGGCCCTTGCTTTGCTTGGCTTAGCTCTTCACTTGGCTTGTATTCATCCAATAACCAAAAGAGGCTATTTATAGGACCAAGGAGAGTGGTAGGTGGGAGGTAGGTGGGAGGTAGGTGGGATGGGGTAGGTGAGCGGTAGGTGGGAAAGTAGGTGAGCGGTAGGTAAGCCCTCTTAATTAGGAAGCTAATTAACATGTAGTGGACTGGGTCTCCACATTACCCAACAGGTGGCGAGACCTGCAATGCTCTATGGCGTTGAATGTTGGCTTTTAAAAGAGAAGCTTAAAACTAAGTTAAGTGTTGCGGAGATGAGAATGCTTACACTTAAACAATGCGAAAATATATCCGTGATGATGTTGGCGTAGCTTCAGTGATGGAAAAAATTAGAGTCATCTTAGATGGTTTGGTTATATTAAATGTCGACCATCTGATGATTCGATTAGGAGAGTAGATGTTTTAGACTTGACTTAGGTTAAGAAAGGCAAAGGTAGACCTTGAAAGACTTGGGCATATTGTATAAAAAATGATCTTACTTTATTAGAACTAAATGAAAATATGACACTCAATATGACACAATGGAGAAAAAGGATTCATGTAGCCGACCCCACTTAGTGAGATAAAGGTTTGTTGCTGTTGTATTCAACCCATCATCCATTCAGCCAAGCTTTATGCGCAGCACATCAATATGGATATCAAAATTTAACTTTTTTTAATCTTATTTTAAGAATGACCAAACTTCTTATTTTGCATATTTGTCTGTCCTTGAAAAGTTTCAAGTAACCATGGAGAAAAGATGGGTTCTGAGTGATTTTGAAATTGGAAAGCCACTCGGAAGAGGAAAATTTGGTCACGTTTTTTTGGCCAGAGAAAAGAAGGTACGCCTATGAAAAACTTCAGAAAAGAAGAAACCTACTTTAAAAAATTTTTTATTGCATGGAGATTATGATGAATTTTCATTGTTGAACTGCTATTGCAAATGGCTTAACTTGCGGATCTTCTCTGCAGAGTAATCATGTAGTGGCAATAAAAGTTCTCTTTAAGAGTCAGCTAAAGCAATCTCAGGTTGAGCATCAGCTTCGGCGGGAAGTAGAAATACAGAGTCATCTCAGACATACAAATATACTACGTTTATATGGGTATTTCTATGATCAGGTTCAGACAAACTACTAACTAAAAAGGAAGTCGAGTCAGTTTTAAAATCTGACAAACTATCTTAATTTCATTCTAATCCTCCTCCTGTACTGCAGACAAGAGTTTATTTGATATTAGAACATGCTGCAAAAGGAGAGCTTTACAAAGAACTGCAGAAGTGCAAATATTTTGGTGAGAAGCGAGCAGCAACGGTAGAGACTCACTATGAATTTTGTGACTTTTTCCCCCATCTCAGACCATTGTATTTTCAAAATTGAAATTCTGCTAAAATTTTCTTAGTTTTGTTGATTCAGTATATTGCATCATTGGCTCGAGCTCTTATCTACCTACATGGAAAACATGTCATTCACCGAGATATCAAGCCTGAGAATCTACTGCTAGGAGCACAAGTGCTCTTTCTTTGATCTTAAATTTTATGTCCAACCTTTTCTGCAGCTGCGCCATGCTTATGACGTTGGTTCTTTTTTGAATAGGGCGAAGTAAAGATTGCGGATTTTGGGTGGTCAGTTCACACGTTTAATCGCAGGAAGACGATGTGTGGCACCTTAGATTACTTGCCACCTGAAATGGGTAATGCCAGTTTCCATTGATTTGCTCTTGCTTAAGCTGTGTTTGGATGTAGGGAATTTGAGTGAAATGAAATGAAAAAAAAAAGCCTAAATTAATGGCAGCAGATTCATAATAAACCAAAAACAATTTCAATTTTCTTTTAATTTAATCTCCTTAACTTTCTTAAGGATTGCTGCTTACAAACATTATGAGTATGTTCCATTTGAGATGTAGATGTTTAATTTTTTGACTGGGATATGTTTTTTTACTCCCAGTCATTGATGAATTTGGAGTATGCAGGAATTGAATGAATTTCAAATTCATTGCTTGCTCATTCATACGACCTCTGTCCTACAAACTTGAGCCATCTTCATAATCTCGTTGAAGCCATCCCACTATCATGCTGTTCTCACGGTGATGTCATCTTTGCATCACCCCCCCAAGCATCCTCTGGCTCTTACTCTGCATGCGTAACTTAGGTTCAATTTATTCCAAGAGAAGAAGCCCTCCTCACGATCTTAGGTTTTTGCTCCATTCTTTGGCCCTTGCTATATGATGTGATGTCATCCCCATGGTTTGAGGGTCTCCACATGTGAGACCATCTCCCTTGCATATTAATCATCCTTGTGCTTGCATGTCTGGGACTTATTTTTAAATATCTTATCAAATACAAAAATAAAAAAAATAAAAATAAATTGTTAAAAAAACTAGTTCTATTCATTAAGGACTTGGGATCTTATAGATTATTGCCACTATCTTAAAAAATAAAATCCTAGGGATTTTCTATATTTCCTTTTTACCAATAATACTCTCAAATGGATACAAATCCTAACACTCCCTCTCAAGATGGACAAAATATAGTCACTAAGCCCATTTTGTCACATAATTAAGACAAATCTAATGAGCTAAGTCCTTTAATGGGGCAGTCAGCCACTTTCTCTCTAGCGGCTACCTGACCTAGCTTCAATAGTCCGTTATTCAGCTTTTCCTTGGTGAAGAACCTATCAATATCCACATGTTTAGTTCTATCGTGTTGCCCCAGGTTGTTGGCAATGTTGATTGCTGATTTGTTGTCGCATCATATCTTCATTTGAGCTCCTTGGTCTACCTTGACCTTTACTAACAAGGCGCTCAACTACATCATCTCTGCTACTCCTAAGGCCATGGCTTTGTATTCTGCCTCTGTTGTTGACGTCTCTACTACTGGCTGTTTCTTCCTCTTCCAAGTGTCCAAGTTGCCCCCTATGAACATGTAGTATCTTGTGTGGATCTCCTGTCATCTACACAACTTGCCTTTTCAGAGTCATAAATCCTCTTAATGGCTACACACCCATTGTTCCTGAAGATCAACCCCTTCACCGGAGACACTCTTCAGGTACCTCAAAACCTGATAAAATGCGTCCATACGACCCTTGTGTCATGCATGTAGTGCCCCACCACACTCACCGCAAATAAAATATCGGGACGAGTGTGACTTAGATAGATTAAAATTCACCCACCAATCTCTGTTACCTCTCACGATCAACAGACTCTCCTGTCCGTGCACTCAGCTTGACCTTCTGACCAATTGTAGAGACTGTAGACTTGCATCCCAACATCCATCCCTATTTCTGCGAGGAGATCCAATACATACTTTCTCTAACACAAGACCATCCCCTGGCCTCCTTAATCCAAAGAAAGTATCTGAGCTGTCTAAGGTTCTTCATCTCAAATTCTTAGCCCAATTTTACTTTTAGGTGAGCAATCTCTACCTTATCATAACTAGTGATAATCATGTTATCAATATACATAACAAGCATAACGGTGCGACCTGTCAGACCATTTTGACGAGAAAACACTGTATAGTCGCATTGATTTGTTGTTTCCCATGCCCACTATTGCTTTTCTAAACTAGTCAAACCAGACTTAAGGAGATTGCTTCAACCCATAAAGTGATTTCCTGAGCCCGTAAATCTTGTCCACTGTCTAACCTGTACCGAATCCTGGTGGTATTTCCTTGTACACTTCATTTAGTAACTCACCATGAAGAAACACATTATTCACATTGAGTTGGTGTAACCTCCACTAGCAGTGAGTCGAGCTCGAGTTAGCCTTAGCTAGAGCTTGAGCTTGAGCTTGATTAATTTTATCGAGTTTGACCTTAAGTCTATAAGTTCAAGCCGGCACGCGAGCCGACTTTTTTAATATAAAAGAGAGAAAATGATATTATTTTAAGCTTGCTTTATAATAAGATGACAAATAAAATAAACAATTAAGAGATAAATAATAAGAAATCACTTAGTATACAATACAAAATATATATTTTTTAATATTTTTAATATCTTAAAGATAAAATCTTGAAATTTAATTGATTAAATTTATATTAATATTAGTAATCGAGTCGGGGCTGGTTGAGATTGACTTGTTAGCTCATCGAGCTCAATTCATGAGCAATATATCGAGCTGACTCACGAGTCGGCTTGACTCCTTACACCCCTAACTTTCACCCACCATTCACTGCTATAGAAACCAATGTTCTCACTGTGCTAATCTTCATCTAGTCAATTTCATACGTCTGATTGTACTTTTTCGCCAACAATCGTGCTTTGTAACTCTCAACTTTCTCTTTTGGATTTTATTTTACTGTGAAGATTTACTTGCACCAAACTGCTTTTTTCTCCGCTGGTAATGATACTATCTCCCGTGTTTGGTTTTTATCGAGAGTCCCAAGCTTCTCATACATGACTGCTTTTCATTTAGATCATTCTTAGTTATCTGCCAACACTTTGGTATATCTACAATGTCCTATCTACAATGTCCAAAAGTATAATGAATGCTCCATGTACAGGTGATATGTTAGTGTATGAAGCAGACCGAGCAATGTCATATTCCCACTCAAAATTGATCAGGAGGATGTCTCACATTGCTTCAAGAGGTCCTCCTTAAAGTCATGACGTTGGAAGTAGGAATAGGAATCATATCACCTGTGTATTCTGAGTTTGAGGTGGATGGCTTAGGAGTCTCTAGAGTTGTGATAGACCAGAACAAGGGACTTGCTGGCACAAGTGACACTGCAGCCGTTGTTCCCTCATTCAGCTTCCTCCTCTTAAAGAACGACAACTCCTTCAACCCGAATCTCACCACCTGTGGGTTCAATCTTCTCATTTTTTGGCTCCTTAGCCCATTCATCTCTCATAACAGGACAAGACTTCACTCCCACATACACCAATCTCTCACCATAGCCACTTATCCCCTCTTGTCTCATATCTCTAGTATTTGGTGAGTCACCAAAGAGGGAGGTCACCTTCAGGTTACAGTATAGATCAAAATCTCTAGAGGACATCCATGCTTACAAACAGTCTATTCTCTATCGAGCTCCAAAAAATTAAGTGCATGAAAGCAAGTGAGAGGACGGGAAAGAAAGGCGCTACCTCTTTTTTTATGGGCGGGCAGAGAAAGAAGGAATTTCAGGTTTCTATACGCCTCGATCCCATTGTTGCTTTACTGTTGGAAGAACTGGCCAGAAGAGGAGGAAACTTGCAGGAAGGATGAGAGGGCTGTTGTTCACAGCAAGTGAGGTAGGGAAGGCTGCTGCTTCTTGGTTTTTTTTTTTTTTTGAGGGGCTGTGGAGTTTGAGTGGTGTTCTTGCTGTTCAAAACCGAGAGAGGAAGAGGGAGAGTGGCTACTAATCTTTTGGCTGGTGGTAGACAAAATGAAGGGGCTTGTTGTGTAAAGGAGAGGGAGAATGGAGTTGCGTGCTGTCCACCAGTGGAGGGAGAAAGATGGCTGTTTTTTGTTAGGGAGGATAGGGGAATGAAGTGGACTATGTATTGTGACGTGAGAGAGGGAAGAAGTGGATGAACTTGCTATTTTACCTTGGGGTGGAGCTCAGGTGTGGTGTTGTGTGTGAGGGAGAGGAAGATGGAATCGTGTGGAGAGGTTCTCGGTTTTGGGAGGAAGAATCAGCATGCTTCAGAAAGGAGGAAGGAGTGCTGTCAGCTCACCTGAGAGAAGGAATTGGTGAAAAATGGGGGGTGCTTGTGAGAGGGAGCTTGCCTTTGGTGTGACCCGAGAGAGGGAATGGAAGGGGATGAGCGGCTCAAGGAGAAGAGGAGGAAGAAATTGAGATTTCAGTTGATGAAGCCTGTCATGGGTGGATTGGGGAGTGTACCATGCTGTGTTGTCGAATGAGAGATAGTAGAGGGGATTGAGCATTCACGGTTTAGGGAGGGGGAGGAGGGAGAAGGTGAGGTGCTTTGGTTTGGGAGCTCCTAAGAGTGGAATGGAAGTGAAGCCATGTGCTGCTGGGTGAGGGACGGGAGAGAAGATGGGAAGTTTCGGTTTGTCACTGGGAGAGAGAGAGAGAGAGAGTGACGTGGGTTATCACCGGGAGCGGGAGGGGGACGGGGTGGGTGAGGGAGGGAGAGAGAGAGAGAGAGTTTTGTGTGTGTATTTATACTTATATATATATATATATATGTATTTATAATAATAATAATAATTCTTATTATTTTACTATTATCATCATTACTATACTTATTGTTATTTATTATTATTATTATTATTGTTACTATTCTTTGTCATAAAAAATGGTGGGTGTTTGATGTGATTTATCATGAGGAGTTTTGATCATTTGAATTATTTGATTAAGTGGATTTTAGGTTGGGTTTTGGGCTTTTAATTTTGACTTGCTTTAGTTATGGGGAGTTGAATTTTTGATTGGGCCTTTAGTTTCAATTTTAATAGGTTCAATGATTTAATTTTTATTGGGTTTAATTATGTCGAATGGTTAGCATTTAATTAACCAAACTTAATTACTTTAGGTTTAATTTTAAGCAAATTTCTTTATATTGATTTTCTTATTTTAATTTCCAAAGGATTGAATTGAATTTAGTCTCAAGTTACATCAATTTTGTTGAATCTTTACCTTAGTGGATTTAACCTTTGTTAGAAATGATTTTAATATTCATTGAAATTGATCTTAATGGACTTTGAGATTTTGATCTTGATTTTGTTAAATTTTAATTTTTTAATTTACTTCTTGAATTTTAGTTGGTGATTTTTTCATTTTATCTCTTCTCATAAAGGATGAGCTTTATCTTGGTCCAAGGTGAGCCTCATCCCGATGCGCTCTCGATGAATTAAAGAAAAGATTTTTCAAGCATTTAGGGGAGAGAAGTGCAAAATGCCCAAGTGAGAGATCAAGGAAAGATCTCTCTCAGCTCATGGGGTGGCTTGAGGCATCTCCAACCTATGGAAACTCTACTTGAGTTTCAATATGTTGGTCTCAATCGACTAAACTAAGTGTTGATGATTCAAACCCATACACATGAGACTACAAGAGAAGTCAGGAGGTAGTTTGACTTTCTAAGTGGTGTGGGTCTCAATACTAGTATTCTAGGTTAGTCAGTAGGGAAGTTCTATGGCTAGATCCTAGGCTCTAGAGAGGGAGACAAACCTCACCAAAGATGAGGTCAACAATGCTCTCTGAAACTGTTAGGTGCGGATTGTAAGAGAATTCTAGCAATACCTGTCACGTGTTGATCTGCACCAGAATATACTATATATTCTAATGATCTTGTGGTGAAAATAGAGGCAAGAACATGTGTATCACAAGTACCTATTTCAAAGTGAGCATAAGTAACAATGTTACCCCTTGATGACGACAAAGTGAAAACATTCTTGCTGCTTTCCGCTTCTTCAACATCTTTAGAAACTCATGATCCTCATTAGTAAATACCACAACTGTCTCTCCCTTATCCTCTGGTCTCATCATATTTGCCCGAGAGACCCCTCTTCTTCTACCACCACAACCACAACCACAACCACAACCACGACCTCCAAACTGCCTACGTTTACATGTCTCTGTCTCCTTAGGTGGCTTAGGACCTTACTTAGATGGTCTACTTCACTCCAGCTATAGCACTTGGACACCTATATTCGCATACCTAAAAGTCCACTCGACTCATAGTGTAGCCTCATGCGACTCTTCTCCCATGTTATCCCAACGGTAGCCTCATCTAGTGAAAGTGTTTCAACTGGGCTAGGAGAACTTGTCTCCTCTAATGAAAGGTCGGGTTCACATGGGCCAAACTGCATAATCGTCATCTATGCATAGTCCTCATCTTCCCCTTCTTGCACCCGAATCAAAACAACTCAGCATCAATGAGAAGTGATCAAAGTCTGCCCACAGCCGCTCCAGGTCTATGGAGCACTCTTGAATCGATCGATCACCTTGTACCGCTACCTCTATCTCACGCTAAATCTGGAACACCCTCATATGATTCTCAGCCCCATCATAGTTCTTGTTCAGCTTTGCTCAGATGTCCTCGTCTTTCGAATGCTATCCACTGATGTCGCAATCAACAAAACCATCGAGTTGAGTAACTAGGTGTAAAATAAAGTTTATGTGGTTCTCCGCTCATCCCATCGACACTGTCACTTTTTGGCTCGTCCCCCGCCAGATATCCCTCTAGTCTCTTTCCTACTAGAGCAACCTCGATCCGAGGCGACCAACTCAGATACATGGCAGGTCATCAAGTTTCAGTTCCATAGGAGGGAGATCTAGCTTCACGTCTGTCAGATTACGTGCTGAGGTAGTGGCTCACGTCGAGACATTAGCTCCCTATATGAGCCCGACCAATACCTTTATAACCTTATGATCAATCTTCCCCAGAAAGTTCAATCTTTTACCTCCCGCACTATCTCTGTCTCCTAAAATCCTCAATCACAAGGTTCCAAGTCTTGATCACATAGATTAGATCCAAGTTTAGATCACACATCACATGTGACTTCCTTCCTCTTCTCGACCCGATTTTGATCTATCTCATCATCAAGATTAAGATCCTCATATCAACCCATTTCTCGGGATTTGTGGGGTATCGCCCCCCACAAGGGAACCTTCAACTGGCAAGCAAGATTTTGATGCGGTGGCTGGTCGAAAGAGAGTGAGTGGCTTCGAGAGAAAGAGAAAGCGAAGGGTGCGGTGGACTGAAAAGAAGAGAGCTACGGGACGACAGAGCTGGTGGCCTGGTGGAGACGGGAGCTGGCGGAGCTGACGGCTTGCTAGAGATGGGAGTGTCGGATTGGCGGTCTGGTGAGGGAGGAGCGGCGGCATGCTACTGGAGGAGTGACGGTCTGGTAGTATGGGAAGAGCGACGGTCTGGTGGAGGGAGGAGCAACAGTCTCGTGGAGGGAGAGCCGGCTAGGGTTTTGCTCTAACACCAAATAGAAATAAATTGCTCAAAAAACCAGTTCTATTCATTAATGACTTGGGCTCTCATAGAGTATTACAACTATCTTAAAAATAATGTCTTAGGCATTTTCTATATTACCTATTTACCAATAGAACCCCACAAAAGGGTACAAATCTCAACAAAAACCATCTCCTGAATTTATTTTATAACCAACTAAACAATTACGAGTATATCAAATGCGTTGTATTTATTCTAAATATTAACACCCCTTGGTGATTTTGCATCTATTCTCTGCTGCTTCCTTGAATTGTTAAACCTGCTTTTTTTTTTCTATGCAGTTGAAAGTGTAGAGCATGATGCTGGTGTGGACATTTGGAGCTTGGGTGTACTATGCTATGAGTTCCTTTATGGTGTCCCGCCGTTTGAGGCGAAGGAACACTCTGATACATACAGAAGGTTAGCATGATTTAAGTTTTGCTCCTCTAGAAGTATTAAGGACATCTATTAGCTTGCTCAAAAGGTAGTCATTTTAACTAGCTTTACTTATGCTGCCGATCTTCATATTCGTTTCAGTTGTAGCTGAAGTTTCAGAAGCCAACTGGATGAATATTAATGAATAAATCTCATTCTTTTGTAGCCTTTTGGTTTTGCTATTCCCTTCAGCTTACAATTTGCTAGCCTTTTTTTATATACCCTCTAAGTTTGCAATTCTATATGGAAATTTTACTAGTAATTAGCAGCATGTCTTCTCTTGATCTCATTTGAAAGTTTGAAATCTTAACGGCATATTTTTTTTATTCATTCTTATGTGCTCCTAATATATATACAGAATTGTCGAAGTTGATCTGAAGTTTCCCTCAAATCCCGTAGTGTCTCCAGCTGCGAAGGACTTGATCAGCAAGGTAGATAGTCAACTTCTTAACTATGCAATCTCCCTTTACTTTTTTTTCTTGTTTTTATTATAGTGTCAGTTTATCTAAGAAGCCCTCCATCTTTCTCAGATGCTTGTGAAAGATTCCTCACAGCGTCTACCACTTCACATGCTACTTGAGCATCCATGGATTATTCAAAATGCTGATCCTCCTGGTATTTCTTGAAACTTGATCTTTTGGTTAATGGTGAGGCCCTCAAGCCTACATTAATGACATTGGTGGAACTAGTAGATTAGGAATCCAGGAGCTGATTCTCGATTCACATTACTATTTTGTTTGTCAAAAGTAAAAAAAGCTGCTGTCTTTGTATTGTTGTAGAATTATTGTTTCTCCTGTTTTAAAATTGTTTTAGTTTGAAATATTGATTTTGGTTTTAGAACCTTTAATTGATTTTCATTCCAAGTCAGTGTTCCACCCCTAACAAGTGGTATTATTGTGACGAGAATTGAGGGTCTTTCTGGAGGAGATTTTTCATCTCTCCTTTTTCGGACAGGCAATCATAATCCTTTTTAACTTTTTATTTTAAAAAAAATTATTGTAATGAGAAACAAGGTTTTTATAATAAAGTGTGGTAGATGTATGGAAGTTTTTTGCATAAACTTTATTGTTCAATTTTTTAAAAAGAGAAGGAATGTGTATGACCCTTTAACAAGTTTCTAATGATTTTATTTACGAAGACCAGTTTTTGAGGCAACGATAATCGCCTCACCCCAAGAGAATTTGAATCCCATTCGTAGGAAAAATTATTACATACAGTTGTCTGTAGAACTAACCAGAGAATACACTCTGAGTACATGTCACATCCTTGGTTGAGAAGAGCGGCATACTCCAACAATTCAGGGCATGATGGATGATTAACTTTTTTTTTTTTTTTTAAAAAAGGCAATTTCATTGATCAAAAAGAAAGGTTACATCTAAAATGGGGTATGTCCAAACAATCCCCATTCAACAAAAAAGACAAAAAGGGGGATGGTATATTATGACAAGTAAGTAATTGAGAGGAAGAAGCTTCATATGCAAGGTGGTGAGCTTGTTTGTTGCCTTCCCTGGGAACATATGACCAGATGATTTGAGTAGAAATCGCCAGATGCTGAATTTTTTTCATCCAATATATCAGATACCAAGGGGGAGAGGTCTTCAGTTGAAGGATGTGTAAGAGTTGTAAGCAATCCAATTCCACGTGTATATTGTTCCGCTTTAGAGACAAAGCCAATTTCAGCCCCCAAAAGACAACTACAGTTTCAGCTTCAAGGGCATTTAGAGCCTCAATAGGAGCAGCAAAGTACCATAAACAATACCCTTTAAAGTTCTTGCAAAGGCCACCAATGCCAGCCCTGCTACTAGAGTAACTTCCATCAGTGTTTAGTTTCACCCAATGCGGGGAGGGGGCCCTACAAACAACTAACTGGACAGCAGGAGGGGTTGCTCTCCCAGGTGAATTAGAAGATGAACCATTCAACTTTCTGATAAAGGACTGACAGTGTAAGCTTATCTTATGAGAGCTGACAAGAAGGGCTTGGTACTTAGCGACGATTCCTGCCAACCGGATAAACCAGAAGATAATGAAAGGAATATGTTTTTTTTAATGATGTTTCCAAGAATCCCAACAGTCTTTAAGATTGGACCAGTTTGTAATAAGATCCAGCAGCTGTTCTCCTGTAAGTACAGAAGCCCAAACACGTCTGGAGACTTCACAATGCAACATCAGGTGAATAAGGCTTTCCTCAGCAGAGTGGCATAGATGACATCTGGAAGGTCCTCTGATACCTTTAAGTTTTAAAATGTCATCAGTAGGAAGAAATTTTCTAAACAACCTCTAGCCAAAGAATGTCATGGATGGGGTTATGTTAACTTTCCAAACACTTTTTCCCCAATCAGTAGATTGCCATTGGTAGTGAGAGTGATAAATAAACTTGGACAAACTTTGATGGGAGCCATTTTTGGTAATAAGTCTATCAGGAGCAGAAGGATTGATAGGGAGATCTGAAATACTTTTAACAATGTGGGGGAAATTAACCTCACTAACCCCGGAGAGGTTCCACTTACCATGCACCCAACAGTCAGATATATTAATTATACTAGAGTTAATAGGTTGATATTCCTTCAAAGAATGATTTCCCAACCAGTTGTCAAGCCAGAAATTGATTTGGCCTTCACCCACATCCCAAATGAAGAGAGCTTCAGCAGCATCTTTAACCTAGAGAAGAGCTTTCCAGTTTCTAGAGTCCTCCAATTTAGGATTCACCAGTGATGGATGAGAAATAGGACAATATTTACCTTTCATAAATCTTGCCCATAGAGAACATTGTTGTCGGAATCTAACCCATTGCTTACAGTAGAAGATATGGCTCATGTGTGCTAAATTTTTAAAGCCCAGTCCACCAGAGGCAGTAGGATGGCAGATCTTGTTCCAAGAAGTCCAGTGATGTTGTTTATGTTGACCAGCCCATAAGAACTTGTTGAACGACACTTCCAACATTCTTTGAGTGCTCTTTTTTAACTTGCTCATTTGAAGGATGTACAGGGGGTAAGTAGTGAGAACTGATTTGAGGAGCGTCAATCTTCCCCCATTAGACAGAAATGAGGTGGTCCAGCATTGGATCTTGGAGGTCACCTTTTTCACCACCTCATCATAGTGGGATTGCTTCCTTCTGCCCTTGATCAAAGGGAATCCTAAATATTTGAGGGGATAAGTAGTAGTGGAGAAACCTGTGAGATCTTTAATCCAGTTAACTTCGGTTAGGTGGCGACTTGTTGCTTAGGAAGGAGTTGGCATTTTGATTTATTGAAAGAAAGTCCAAAAGCGTTCCGGAAATAGTCCAACAATTTCATAACCTTCCTAATAGCAGCTTTGCTCCCATTGGTGAACAAAATGACATCATCTGCATATGCAAGATGCGAGACGATACAGTTTGATCTGTGCCGGTATCTCAGATAGGGTGACTGCTGCTGTGAATGGTTAATCAACCTTGACGGATAATCAAAAGCTAGTATGAAGATGTAAGGGGACAAAGGATCCTCTTGCTTAATGCCCCTGGAAGCAGTAAAGAAGCCATGACACTCTCCATTGATTAATATGCCATAGTGAGAATTATGAAGCCACCTTTTGATAAGTAAACAGAAATCCTCAGGGAAGTTCCTAGCTTTAAGAGTCTGTAGAACAAAATCCCGAGCTTATTGTATCATAAGCTCGAGCAATGTCCAATTTAATGATAAGATTGGATCCTCTACAAGGCCTCGTCAATCTCCAACATTAATTCCCGTGCCAATAGAACATTGTCAGTAATGCTTCTCCCTTGGACAAATGCAGATTGGTTGGGTGAGATTAACTCATCCAGCAAAGGTTGCATTCTGGAAACAATAATTCTACTGATGACCTTAGAGAAAACTGTGGTTAGACTGATTGGCCTAAAGTCCTTCCAAGTAGATTTGTTATTTTCCTTAGGAATGAGAAGAATTTTGGTAGCAGTGAAATACTTGGGTAATTCTGTACCATGGAAGAAACACTGAATAACCAGAGTAAGATCTAACTTGATAGTCTCCCAAGCCTTCTGATAGAAACCAGCAGTATATCCATCAGGTCCAGCCGTTTTTGATGGATCCAAGGAGAAAAGAGCCTCTTTGATTTCATCTTCCTCAGGTGGAACAGATAGAGCAGTACCATCAAAACTGGTTTTCAGTTTGGGTAAGATCTCAGGTTGAAGTAGAGGACCGATTGGAGGGCCAAGATTAAACAACTGATGAAAAAATTGTACAGCAGAATTGGCAATAGCTTGGGTACCAGTCAACCAATCACCCCCGTTCCCTTTAATTTTAGTTATTGCATTTAGCTTTCTCTTATAATTTATAACAGCATGATAATATTTAGAGTTTGTCCCCCTGTGCAAACCACTGACATGCAGCTTTCTGTTTCAGGAATTGTTCTTCAATATCTATAGCTTCCAAGTGTTGCTGATTAGCCACCATTAAATCATTGTCATTAACACTACCTTCCAGGTTCGCCTGCTCTAACTGATTCACAGTTTCCTCAGCAGCAGAAACTTGTGAGTGAATGTTTCCAAACACCTTCCAATTCCAATCCTTCGACTTCTTAGCTAATCTTTTTGTAGCATCTTCAATTTAACAATAGGATTGTTAAATGTATAGGGAAGGGTTCCGACCAAGAAGATTGAACAACATTATGGAAAGTAGAGTGAGAAGCCCATACATTCGGATATCTAAATTGGGCTTTACTAAGAAAGCTCGGAACGACAATTTAACCGAGTAGGGGAGTGATCTGATGCAGCCCTGGGGAGATGTTTCACACTGGTTGAGGTAAAGAAGTTAATACACTCTTGATTAGCCAAGAATCTATCCAGCCTTTCTCAAATCCTGCCTCTCTTCCAAGTAAAATCTGATCCTTCATAACCCAAATCAAAAAGTCTAGCATCTGAAATATTATTGGAAAAATCTGTCATTTTCCTAATATCAGGTGGCCTTCCTCCTTTCTTTTCACTGGGATTAGCTGTACAGTTGAAATCCCCACCAACTATCCACATATCAGACATGTTGCTACTGATCTGATGTAATGAGTTCCAGAGATCATCTCTGTCGACTAGTTGCACCCAACATAAATAAAAGTTGCCAATCCAGTCACCTGCTCAATTTGAAAATGGATGTGAATGAACTGAGGGTGGTCTAATAAAATAGTCACTGTCATTTCTTTTCTGCTGAAAAACCAAACTTTGTTGGAGCAGTTGGCAACAAAGTTAAATTGAGGAAATTTATTGGTAATTATTGTGGTGTTATATTGAACCATAGGTTCCAAGAGAGCAAAGGCCCATAATTTATGAATCCTTTCAAGATTCACCAATCTATTAAGGGAGCCTCAGGCAGCGACCCCTAATATTCCAACACAACATATTAATCATTGGGAGTCATTCCACTCCTAGTGAGTCTAGGAATGGAAGATACATGTTGTTCTTCGAATTAGCTTCGGGGTTGAATTATGTTCTCCGAAGATAGGTTCCTCAATTCTAGCGGTAGCTTTTTCTTTTTGGAATGGTAAACAATCCACCCTTCAACAAAGTCAGAAGCAACATTATCAAAACACACTGGTTCAGAGCTAGGAGAGGAAGGCAACAGAATGGGATCTGGATATGAGGTACTTGGTGGAAGAATTATTTGTGTAGGTAGAGGTGCTGACTCTGAGCAAGCATGTTGTCCTGGGTCCAAAGGAGACACAGGTAAGGGTTCACTAGAACCATCTGCTGGAGGGTTACCAGGAAGAGGTTCAGCAGTAGAAGAATAGGGTTCAACAGAGGGAAGACAAGAGGGGGTGTCCAGCAACTCAATATCAGCAAGATCTGTACCAAGATTACCAACTTTCTCAGCATTCCCATTAACAATAAATCCTTCCTTTTCAGCAGGTGCCAAATGGGGTGGTCTAATAAAACAGTCACTGTCATTTCTTTTCTGCTGAAAAACCAAACTTTGTTGGAGCAGTTGGCAACAAAGTTAAATTGAGGAAATTTATTGGTAATTCTTGTGGTGTTATATTGAACCATAGGTTCCAAGAGAGCAAAGGCCCAGAATTTATGAATCCTTTCAAGATTCACCAATCTATTAAGGGAGCCCTGGGCAGCAGCCCCCCTAATATTCCAACACAACATATTAATCATTGGGAGTCATTCCACTCCTAGTGAGTCTAGGAATGGAAGATACATGTTGTTCTTCAGAATTAGCCTGGGGTTGAATTATGTTCTCCGAAGATAGGTTCCTCAATTCTAGCGGTAGCTTTTTCTTTTTGGAATGGTAAACAGTCCACCCTTCAACAAAGTCAGAAGCAACATTATCAAAACACACTGGTTCAGAGCTAGGAGAGGAAGGCAACAGAATGGGATCTAGATATGAGGTACTTGGTGGAAGAATTAGTTGTGTAGGTAGAGGTGCTGACTCTGAGCAAGCATGTTGTCCTGGGTCCAAAGGAGACACAGGTAAGGGTTCACTAGAACCATCTGCTGGAGGGTTACCAGGAAGAGGTTCAGCAGTAGAAGAATAGGGTTCAATAGAGGGAAGACAAGAGGGGGTGTCCAGCAACTCAATATCAGCAAGATCCGTACCAAGATTACCAACTTTCTCGGCATTCCCATTAACAATAAATCCTTCCTTTTCGGCGAAGTGCCAAATGGGCGGGGTCCAACCGGAGGCCGAGCTTAATGGAGATAGGAGGAATAGGCTGGGGCGAAACAACAACTAGGTCGAGGGGGCCACCACGAGTGGAGGTTTTTCCTTAGTTCGAGCTTCAACTCGTAACACTCGTCCATAGAGTGACCAAACATTTTGCAGTTTGAACAATAGTAAGGCCTCTTCTCCATCACAACTGGTTGCCAATAACCATTGTGTGCAGTCCCAAGCCACAATTCTTTCACTTCTGGTAGAGTGACATCTCTTTCAATTAACATTCTAGCACCTGAAGGCCAAAGTATTTATCTTCTGGTAACTTCAGTGGTTGGGTCATCAACAAGTAGAGGTTTGCCCAAGGCTAGCCCAATATTATAAAGTGTATGTTTCTCATAAAAGTGCAGTTGTAGTTCAGGCAAATTAAACCAGATGGGGGCAATAGGAGGTTCAAGAGAAGGGTCAAAATCAGGTGACCATTTCAATATCTTCATCAATTTTCCTTCAATTGTAAGAGCTTTCATGGAGAAAACCCTAGCATAATCATCTTCCAAACTTAATTGGATAATCACATGCCTGCCATCAAACAGTCCCACTTTCCACGAGCCAAAAAGTTTCAAGTTTTCAAACACCTTTCTGATAAGCTCCATTTTAGGATGACCAAACTGAAACTTTCCAACCAAAGTAAATTTGAACTCGTCGACCAAAGTATTTATCTCCTCCTCGGTGAAAAAAATTGCGGACTTCCCATTCTTCTTACCGATTGGCTTAATAAACCGACTATCGGCGTTAGGTATCCCATGAGCGACGATCATGAAAGTTCCGTGGAAAAACTCCCTTACCACAAGATGAAGAAGAAGCCACGACAGAGGCATAAGAAACTTTCCCCCAATGGAGGGTTACATTCCATTGTATAGGATCGAGAGGGCGCGAGAGAGGCGGAGAACGAAGCAGAGAGGAGACGCTGAAAAAAAGCGAGCGCAGCAGGGAGCGACTGGCGCGACTCGATGGCGAGCCCAGCCACGAAGACTCTGCGACTGGACGAGGCGAGGAGCCGAGCGGCCTTACCTAGCAAGACCGGAAGCCGCAGTGACGAAACGAGGCGAGGAGGCGAGCGGCCTTACCTGAGGAAGAAGCCAACCCAAAACGACGTCGTCCCGGATCGAAGCGAAGACGACGGAAGCGCGTGGTCCTCATGCGCAGCGGAGACGACGGAGGAAGTCGCCGCCGAGCAGATTGGACAGCCGGAAAATTACCGCCGGGAATCGCCATCGCGAAACCCAGGCAGAGCCCTCATCGCGCTTATATATATATATACATATATATATATATATATACATATATATATATATATGGATGATTAACTTGTTTTGTATTCTTAAAAGAAAAGATTGTATATGAACGACAATAAAAATAAGCAAGAAAAAATAAAATGAATTTCATTTTATAAATAAGAGTCATACAACTAATATAACTTAAAAAAATTAATGAAATAATTGAAAGAAATTGAAATATTAATAAGGAAGAAGCTATCCAGACCAAGAAAAGAAAATATAATAATTAATGTAGTACATCTAAAATGTGTTAGCATGAATCTTGAGCTAATCTAAAGGATTAAGAGACATGAAAGTACAACGAGGATAACCCACGGAAGGAAGACCAAAATTCCTATCACTGGAAAATCAAACAACTTGGTTAACAAAGTGTAGATCCATTAGATCGAGACCCAAAGTTGACTGAACGGAAGCCGTTTGAGCCAATGACCAAGATCCATCAAGCCAAGAGAAGGCCTCAACTCAACTCTTGTCTCAGCATCGCTAATCATCTCATAAATGCCTCTACGACTTTATCAAGAGGTTGAAGTTTTTATCATGATATACTCCACGAACACCTCGAAAGATCTTTTGTTAATGGGTAAGCTACTTGTCGGTCTACGGTAATTCACCCACCCTATCCTCGATAACCTAGTTTCATCATAGCGACAAAAACTACTCAACTAGGGTTTGATCGTGGACAACCAGACTGTAGTAAACTCATACCAACCGAGACAAATCCAGCCTATTGAAGATCATCAGGAGCTGATTGACAATCCCAACTCAGTATAGTCGAACTTATGAGCCCGCAGAACCAAGACACGTTGATCCTAGCTGATAGTAATAGGGCAGACAAGCCATATGCTTATTTATGCCAATACCCAAAATACCCTGTAAGGCCCCTATTAAAGCGGGGGTAAGCATGCAATTATACATATTGTAACCCCTTTGTCTATTACACAATCCCCAAATTCTACTACTTATTTTGTGCACTCTCTCTCTCTTATGTTTTATGCTTTATTCCTTTGATGTTAATCTCGGATAGATTCAGAGTTAATATCCTGAAAAAGTGCGATGAGTGTGGAGCATGCCAACAACAAGAAGAGGAGCACAACAAAGTCAAGAAACTTAATATAGAGACACTCCAAACATGGAGTGCACAAGGGAGTTTTTACAATAATAGATACAAGAGTTGAAAGATCAGATGATAGAGGCCATCCGAGAAACAATAGCTCGAGGTAGGGAGCAAAATTCTCGAGAAGAAGCACCAACACACACCGACTGAAAGGTAACTCAAGCCCCATAAATGAGAGGAGATTCCCAGTATCAAGACAATGTTGGATCTATTGTAATTGATAGATAGCGATTCAGGTGTACTGAGGTGCCCCATCATTCAAAGAATGTATTCTCTTGGGAGATTTCTGATGCTGAGCCCTTAGATATTTTTAAAATTTCTTTGTTGGAGTCCTTTAAGGATCAAACTGATCCAACCATCCATTAGCATTGTTCGAATTGGCCATTTGTCTGCTAATGATTATTGACACACTGAAGTACCGACTGTTCTTCACCATGCTGAGGGAGTCAACCCTCATGTAGTTCAACAGGCTAATGGTGGGACCTCCTTCGTCGATTTCAAAAGAAAATTTGTGGCGTAGTTTGATAGTGCCCAAAACTCGCTGAAAAGTTTATAGGCCCTATTACAGATCAGGCAGAGGGAAAACAAGAGCCTCCTCTTGTTTATCACTCGTTTCTAAAAGGAGATGCTGGAAGTGCAGGATCTAGAACCCGCAATAGTGCACACCGCCCTTGCTCAAGGGGCTGAAGGAGGGACCTTTCTGCTATGATTTAGGTCACTGACGTCCAAAAGCCTTAGCCGAATTGTTGGCGTTGGTCAGCAATCATATTTCGGTCGAGGAGTATAACTCCACCCTGCAACCGCCAAAATTGAATCGGCCACCCGTTGTTTGCAGGAGAGGGCCCCAAGAGACGACAAATGGAGACCAAGATATGACTCGCCTTTGTTCGCTCAATCATGATATGAAGACAACTGGCCGCCCCGAGGCCATAGGGGAGCCTACAGGAACCATAGTCAATGAGGCCAGACTCGATAACCTGACCAACAATCGGCTCGTTATCATGAGCGAATGTTGAATGATCATGAGACCCTGAAGGTTACTGAGCTGAGAGTCTCAATTACGGAGCTAGTAGATACTATTCAACATAGGGAATACTTCAATAAGGCACCATCGATGGGAGCCAGAGCATTTCTCCGAGACACCAAGAAGTACTAGAGGAGGAGAAAGATATGAGTTTTGGTAGTCACTGTACGCCACGATCTCTTGGTTGCCTTCCCGACTAGCTCTAATCGTGTTGTATGGTGAGGGCTCAATCACGAAGGTGATGGTTTTGAGTGAAACAAATATCAGTGGCTATCGGGGAGAAAGTTGTGATGCCTTAGCCATCGACTCCCTTATATAATTGAGAAGAGACGGTGGTAGAGAGGGAGGAATAGGGAAGTCACACGACTCCTGATTAGGAAGGCAACAAAGCTCATGAAGAATTAAAAGGAAGGAGCATCACAGGTGGTCGATCAGGAAGCAGACAAGAAAGGATCACGTGATTATCACAATTAAAAGGAGAAGATGTCACTGGAGAAGGATTGGGCTATTCATTCGATTAAGAGACACATGCAGCAGGTACAATCCAAGGGTGCAGATTGAGGGGTGAAGGCGGTGTTTCAGTTCAACATGTGTAAGAAGGTTTGGCTTTTACAGGACACTTGAAGTGTACAATTTTGCTCCTTTTTGGCATTCACACACAGTAAAAAAAGGATGTGCTTCTCAAGGGCAAATTTTGTGTCCATATTCCGCAAATGCGGGCAACCAACGATTGGGCAACAACGCGGCATATACGTCACGATGGCACCCGACCATGTTGAGCTGTCACACGATATTTCCTCATTTCTCAGGCCGTGAAACTAGACTATAGATGTTTAACATTTGGTGGAATATGAAATTATGAAGGATAGTTGTTAGATAAATAAATTAATAAACATATCAAAATACCTCTTGTTGTGGTATGTGCAGCTTTTTGTCAAGCGATCACGTTTTTCAGTGTTTGGTTGGTATACAGAGTTTTCCTATAACATATCACGTTGGTCGATGCAAAATTTCAGTCTCATCATGTTGGGGTAGTTGTAAAGTAGGCTTAATATATTGATATAATTTAAAATTGGTCGTGGTTACATAGTAATGTTTGGCATCATTCATTAATTTCAAGAATGTTTCGAATCAATTTTTATTTTTTTATTGTTTTATTTTTTAAAAAATATCTTTAATTTCTAATTATTGTTTTTTTATTTTTTTTTATTTTTTTTATTTTGCATTGTTTTGACACAAGTCAAGATTTAAAAAATAAATAAATATATCCTTTGCTTATTATATATTTTTATTTTCTTAAAAAAAAAAAAAAAAACATTTCAAGCCATCCTCAGTCTCCAATATCACTTTATGTATAATTCAATAAAAAGAAAAAAAAATAAATTTTTTTTTTATATTTCATATGTTTTTCTGTTTCATATTACTGCCCATTTTTATACCACTATTTTCTCCCCCTATATATGATTGGTTTATGAATTTGCTAATTCAATTAATTTTCAATGCAAAATTTTAAAAATTAAATTAACCAAATTAATTTTCAATTTGAACCTTAGTTTGCTCAGTTAGATATAGTCTTAGATGGAACAACATTTAATTAATTTAACAACAAATTTAATTACCTATAACATAAATTTTACTAATTTATTGTTTTTTAATTTGAAGAAATTAGTATAATTTATTTATTTTTGTTTATTTTCTGTGTTTTACAAAAGCAAAAAATCAAAGTAAAAACAAATCAAAATTATAAACTGATAATTATGGTGGCACTTCAATAATTGAATCAAATAAACTGAATAAGATCTCTCTTATTTCTTTTTTATTCTTTGCAAACAATGAACACTCCTAGCCCTTCCCTTCCAAGTTACTATGCACCAAGTAGGGGTGGTGAATTGGGTGTACTAAAATATTTTTGTCATATTAAAATTTGATTTTATTTTGATTAGTAGAAATCTTAGGTTAAATATTATTTTTTATTAAAATTATTAAAATAAAACACATAAAATTAACAACACGAGACTCTATTTTATGTGGTTCAGCCCCTCAGCCTAAGTCCACACCTAGCTAACCGCTGGTTAAGATTCTCTTCTTAACAAACTATTTTAGGGTGAGCACAAAACTCTTACAAACAAAATTCTTTACAAGCGAGAAGAAATCCATAGCAATATTCATGCACCCGTACTTTCCTCTTCAAGTGTCTGTACAACAATGATATACTTTATGCCGACTAGCAAGTATGTCCTCACCACAAGTTCATAATAAAGGAAAGAATTGTTACTCTCAAAAGAATCACATCCTCAAACTCGCACAATACTTAGTCAAGCCAAAATGATCAGATATAAACTTACAATTATTATTTCTTTTCTTTTAAAATATTTCCAATGAAGTATAAAATTCAAGTGAAAGGATTATGCAAATGATACTAGTTCAACTTTTTGAAATTCATGCATGAAACCTAAAAACAATTGAAGATTATGCTTTCAAATTAAACATACCAAAGATCAATACATATTCAAGTTTGAAAATTATGCAAAAGGAAAATTAAGATCATACTTAAAAAACTATTAAGTGAAGATAATTTATCTTATTTCTTTAGAGCAACATTAATTTTCTAGAAGATGGTGAAGAGTGGCTTTGATGCCTTGGTAATGAAGTCTTGAAGTGCTTAGGTTGGTCGAGGAAGAACAAATGAAGATTGTTCTTTCCTTCTCTCCAAGTAATTAGATATGCCAGTGTAAGAAAAGGAAAGGAGCCGAGACACTTGAGAGAGAAAGAGAGCGAACTGAGAATTTTGAGCAAAACTTTTTTTGAAGCAAGAGAGTATGCTTAAATATTGATGGGATAAAATCATTAAAAATTACAGGGAATTTAATTTGGAATTGATTGAAAACTTAAAATTTTAATTTAAGAGAGAAATATTTATGAAATTAATTTACTTTTGAACTGCGCATTTAATTAATTAATTTTACTAGGCTGATTTAATTAAATCAATTACATTAATTTGAGAGAGCGGGAGAGAAAGAGAGAAAAAGAGAAAGAGAGGGAGAGAGCACCACAAGAATAAGTGTAAAAGCTCTACCTTGGTTTCACAAAAAATACTCCAACTCACGGTGTAGCAACTGTTTATGATTTGGATTATGTACGATGACTTAACTATAGGATATGCTGTCATATCTATAAATAATAAAATTTTTTCAAACAATTTTAATCATTACTGAAGCCTTATGCCATTGACTAAATACAAATATTAACCATCGACCATATTAGGTTGGTTATTCATGAACCAACCATTTGACAGATTGCTAACCGGCACATTTTTTTTAATAAGCGACGGTTTTATCTGTCAAAAATAATATAAATTACCGACGATTTATGTTTGGTTTTTTTGTGATGACATAACCACAAACTTTATGTTGCTTATTAACAACAAAATTTTTGCCAATGTTTTTTGCTAATACCAACGCAATAAGTCATTCGTTAGAAACGTATATTAACCGACGTCCATTTGTCGTCGGCTATATTCGAACCGGCGTAATATTAACCGATACATTTTATAATAAGCGACAAAAATTTCCATCGGTAATAGTATTAAGAACCTATGGATTTGCTGCCAGAAATAATCCATTATACCACCAAAATTGCGGCCCTCTCCCTCCTGCCCTAATTCCCTCTCCCCTAGCTCTTTTCTACTTGAAGCCCTCTCCTCTCCCTAAAACCATTGCATGTCCCTCCAGGTCCTCTCCGTTTCATCCGAAACCATTGCCTTCGTCGCCAAACCTCGCGATACAGTCATTAGAAGCTAGCTAGGAATGCAATGACGGGATCACGACTTATACTGACTGGAAACTCCCATTTTATCCTCCTGCTCCTCTCCTACCCGAAACCATCGAGAAAGATAACTCCTCTTCAATTACTTTATTATTTTCAAATATTTTCAAAAAAAAGTCTTTAGGTTTAGGGTTTAGCAACTAGGACCAAATACTTTCTATTTTTTCGGATTACATCAGGAATCAGTTTTATGCTCATACATTTTTGCTTTAGTTATGGATGCTCTTACTAGAAATTTACATGAGTATTTACCTTGGTGTATGCTTTTCGCCTGTGATATCCTTCTTGTGGATAAGACTAGGGAAAGTGTTTAGAAAATGTGATGCATTTATGTTTGTCACAATTAAACCATTGTGAATTTCATAAAAATGAAAAATATGGGTTGGGATTTTGTCATGACCATTGATATTTGAGTGAGAATTTGAAAAATGAATGAAAGATGGAGGTTGATTTGTAAATAACAATGTTTTGGGTGCCCTGTATGTAATCACCCCAAACATAAATTATGAAGGTCGAAATTTGAGTAAAAAAGCCTTCGTTTGAGTAGATTTAGAACTAACTACATTGAATGTAATTTTAGTAGGAGTAGCTCTAGTAACAGAGTTTTAACTCGGGTGATCAAATCATTAAAAGGTGTGAATGTTTTAAATATCTCGTTTCCCTTGTTCAAAGTTTAGGTGATATAGATGGAGATGTGATTAATAGATTCAAAGTTTAGGTTTGATTGAAGTGGATGAATGCATTAGATGCATAATGTGATCAAAAAAACTGCTTATACTTAATGAAAAATTTTATAAGATGGTGGTGAGACCTGCAATGTTCTACGTCGCAGAATGTTGGTCTTTAAATTAAAAGATTGTTTGGTAGAAAGCAGGATTTAGTTTGAATGAGTTTTAATAAATTCTATAAATCCGGAATTATCAAATCTTAAGGTACGAGCCAAATCCAGAATAAGATTTAGTTTGAAAAACGATAATCGCTCGGAAATTGATTCTAAGTTTGACTCGCACATAAAATTTGAATTGAAATAAACACGTCTTGGTACAAGCCAAAATTTTGGATTAAATTTATTTGGAGCCAACATCATCTCGGTTTAAAGTTAGATAGTTTAACATCTTAGTAATGTTAGTTCTGTCGAAGATCATTAAACGGTCAAACATTGACTTGTAATTGGTTAAGGCATCTCCCTCGAATAATGTATGTCATTGTAGCTACACCAATCCTTTCACAGATATATTTGTTACATATTTTGTCTCGAATTGAAAAACCAACCATAAACCTAAGCATCCTCGTATATGTAATTTTTAACTAGATTACTTACATACCTTTAAACAGATTATAATAATGAAGTATTTCATCTGATGTAAAAGTTTTTATTTCTTCATTTCATCCTCCAATGGGAAATCAAATTCTCATTGTCAAAATGGAAATTAGATTTTCCCATTGGAGGATGAAATGAAAATTCTTACATTATATGAAACACTTCCTTCTCAGAATTTATTTTAAGGTTATGTTGAGACAAGAATACTTTGGTGGATCATTGAGTTTATATTTGTAGAGAAAAATGTGAAAGAAATATACTCCTGACAGAGTTGGTATAGGAATGGTGACAAACAATATTAGAGTTAAAATATGGATAAATATTTACCAATTATTGATCTTCGACAATTCTAATAGCCTCAGCAGACTATTAATGTTTTGATTTCGAGCTTAACTGTTGTCCAACTAAAGAAATAAGAGTTAAAAGTTAAAATTTAGTCAATTTTCAAGTGATAATTGTTGTTTCATATTAAGGAAAATAAATTATGATGATTTATTTAGACTTTCAAGTGTCTATTTCTAATATTGTTTGCAACTGCAGCTACACTAACCCTATTATAGCCTTTTTTTTTGTATTTTTGTTTCCAGCTGTAAAGTCAAACATACAACTAAGCATTCTTTTCCCCGCAACCCTTTACATGATTGATTGCACACGTGGAAATATTTTCTTAAGAGAAGATAATTCATATGATGTAAAAAGTATTCATTGTTTCTTCTGTGAAGTCTACTTTCCATAATCAAAATAGAAATTGACTTCAAAATCTAAAGTTAATTGCTGCAATTCTCATTTTGGCAACAAAAATTAGATTTCAAAGTGAATTTCATTCTTAGAACACAACTTAGATTTCGAAGTGAATTTTCATTCTGGCGATGGAAATTAGACTTCACACTAGAGGATGCAGTAAAAGCTCTTACATCATATAAAATATTTTCTTCTAAGAGCATATTTCCAGTTGTGCAGTCAATTGTGTGTCGGCTTTGCAGAAAGAAGAATGCTTTGATTAATGATTGGATTTCTATTTGGAGAATAAATGTGAAAATATACTTGTGTAAGATTTGGTGTAGTTATGGTGGCAGACAATATTAGATCTGAAAATTCAAAAATATTTAGGACAAATTATCGATCTTCAACAAGCTTAATAAAACTTTCACTCCTATTGCATTGTGTTGATTATTGCTAGATATAATCATCGTTTGTTACAACTCCGCCATTAGATCTACTATAAGTCAGATCGTTTAAAATTTTAGTAATGTTAGTTCTTTCAAAGATCATTAATCGGTTGAACATTGATTCACAATCCATTAAGACAACTCCCTCTAATATTGTATACTATTGTAGCTACACTAGCCCTCACACAAATAAATTTGTGTCAAATTTTGTCTCCAAGTGAAATACGAATCATAAATTTACATCCTCCGCTCCACAACCTTTAACTAATTATTCTCATAATTTTAAATAAATTTTGATGAGGAATTTCTTCATATGAAATAAGAGTATTCACTTCATCATTCAATGAGAAATCTAATTTTTATTTTCAAAATGAAAATTCACTTCAAACATTCTGTTCTGCAATCATGAACATAATCTTTGAAGTGAATTTCTATTTTGAGAATGTAAATCATAATTCTCTTTAGATGATGAAGTGAACTCTCTTGATCATATGAAACATTTCCTTCTTAGAACTTGTTCATAGTGTGAAAGTAATCTAGTAAGAGTTGTTCAGATGAGAATACTTAAGTGGCTAAGTAGTTTTACACTTGTAGAGAAAATATAAAAGAAATATATTCATCAAAGGGTGTGTAGCTACAATGACAGTCAGGATTAGAGTTAAAATATGGATAAATGTTTGCCGATTTTCGGTCTTCGACTGTCTTAACAGCCTCAGTAGGTTATTAACGCTCTAACTCAATACTTCGACGGCCTTAACTTTTTATGTCAATTTTCAGTAGCCCTAAGGTCAAAGAAACAAACTATACCATACGACTATCAGGTGAAACTCCAAGAGGTGGGACTTATACTCGCCGAAGTAGCAAGGATGCTGCTAGAAAGCAAGAGAAAGAGAGGTTCAAATACAAAGCTGGAAACACTTCTAACAAATGGACTTGCACCTCATCTAGATCAGGGAGCTTCTAATGATCTATGCGCACTAGACAACCACCAAAGTAGAAATCTTTGTTGGGCCAGTTGGATTGGAGAAGCACAAAGACTCTTTCTTGGGACATGAAAATGATGCAAGGCTCTATTAATTATTAATTGGGTAAGAGCCATGCTATGCAACCTGTTTATAAACCGGTCTAAAGGCCATGTTGAAAAATAAAAGCAGGTTTTTGAATGTCCTCACTATTAGTCCTAAAATTTTGATTATCTCAACTTTATATTATTAGGATTTTGAGTAGAAAATGTATAATTATAAGGTCCTTAATGAGCTTAGATTATCATTTTTGTAGCATCCCAAATCAACTAAAAAAAAAGCAAGAGAAAACAATTCAAGCATGGAAACATGCAAGAAAGACAGTAAACAAGCCAAAAATGATGAAAGTTTGGTGCTGCTGGGTCAGCAACATATCTTAGAAAAGAAAAATGCGGCAAATACCACATAAGTACACGTCCGGTCCTAATTCTATACATTAATGAAATTTATAATTAAGGTATGGGACACGAGCCAGCTACTTCTGGTCCCCGTCACGTGGTTTGTTTGCAGACGCCACAGAACCCGTTCCTGTACCTTATTTTAATACAAGACTCTCTTAAGACTCTAAAAGTACATATAAAAAAATAGAAAAAAGAGCTAGACTTACGTGAAACAACTTAACAGGAAAACCAACAAACATACAATGTATAATGATCCATGTTTTTTTGTCGAAGGAGCTAAATGGCACCTGTAGGCAAACAATTAGTAGAAATCATCACATTATCCCTCTTTAATGGTACCTGTGTGTGTGTATGCACGTATATAGGCATGACTCTCTGAAGAAGAATACCCTAATATACTATCATGCATATCAGGTATGCAAGCACACCAAAAAATACAAGAGTGAGGCTTGGCTAGAACAAGCAATAAGTAGAGAATAATAGCCAGAGGAGTCGAAAATACTACGTAACTTCCTAGACTTAGCCTAACACACCATCTAATAAAATTCTTTCTAACAATCATCTAAGTGCTCAGTGTAATTCTACCGGTATATCAAAGTGCTCAGTGTAATTCTATGGGTATGTATGAGTTTGACGGGGTCACCAGACCGGGCTCGTTCTAAAGAGTGTCACCCAAGATAGATTTTGAAAAAAATTGGCCTTGCATATGATCTAATTTGCTACATAATTTTAAAATTATAATGGATGTAATAAATAACAAAAACTATTTTTTTAGTTTTAAAATATTGTTCATTAAAAGCAGACCCGTAACATGCAATGTGTCACGAGTTAGAGCCCTTGGATCCTTAGCACAGTCATATTCGTGTCAATCCCGAAGCTTTAACTCATATTGCTTGTCAGGATCGACCAAATAAGCAATACTCGTTAAGGCATCGTAACGAACACGGGGTCACTCACCTATCAGCCCGGCTCGCTATGCATGCATGCATACAAATGCAAATGCAAACAATCATACGATATAAGTAGTGAAGAGTGCGCCATGGAGGCAATAACTCAGAAGCAGGTGTGTCGTGGAGGCAGCAGACCAAAAGAATGGGTGTGTCATGGAGGGAGTGACATGGAGGTTTGAGTGTGTACGGGGTGCAATAACTTGGAAGTGGGCGTACCATGGATTCAACGACCCAAGCGAATGAGTGTGTCGTGGAGGCAATGACCTAAAAGGGTGGGCATGTTGTGGAGGTAGCAACTGAAGAAATGGGTGTGTCGTGGATGTAGCAGCCGAAGAAATGGGTGTGTCGTGGAGTAGTGATTCAGGAGTGGTCATGTCGTAAAGGAAGCAACCCAAAGGAATGGGTGTGCCGTGGAGGTAGTATCCCAAAAGGTTGGGCGTATCATGGTGGCAGTGGCTTGAAGAAATGAGTGTGTCATAGAAGCAGTGACTCGGAGGGTGGGTGTGCCACAAAGATAGTGAATGTAAGAGTGGGTGTGTCGTATAGACAGTGACTTGGAGGATGGTTGTGTCGTGGAGGCAGCGGCTCGAAGAAATGAGTATCTCATGATAGCAGTGACCCAAAAGAGTGGGGGTGTCGTGGAGATAGCGGCCCGAAAAATGGGTGCGCCATGGAGGTAGTGACCCAAAAGGGTGGGCATGTCGTGGAAGTAGTGGCTTGAATGAATGAGTGTTTGATGGAGGCAGTGACCCGGAACATGCAAGGTGCTATGAGCAAGCACACAAAGGTAACAAGTGCAAATGAGAACCATATGTGAAGTGGTGTTAAAGAACATGAGGATGTTACAAAGCAAATGTGGAGCAATGTGTCGTTGGGAGACACAAGGACTCCCTGCAAGCATATGAGGGTATATGCTAAAAGATGCACAGCAAGAGTGCAAGTGATGATTTTGCTACTGCAATGTCATGCAATCAACACTAATGCACATGTAAAAACTCACTATGCAAGTGAATTCAGATTTTGACCCGCTGGGTTGAACGAAGTGGTCAATCCGGGCCAACATAGGTAATAGGCTCAGTCGGGCTAAGGTGGCCGAATGGACTAAAGTGGTTGGTCAATCCGGTCAAGGTGATTGGTCGACCAGACCGGGGCAACCTGTCAGACCAACGTGGTAGGTCGACCTGGCCAGAGAGGCCGATCGGATCAAAGCGGTAGGCCGAACGGAATGGGTCTCCTGATCAGACCTAAGTGGTAGGATCAGGCCAAGGTGGCCGGACGAACCAATGTGTCATGTCTACCAGGTTGGGGCCTCTAGTTGACACCAAATTATACAACAAATAGGCTGCGATAGTCAGCTAATCGCAAAATAACACCTGTATGTTCATGCAAAATACATATCATGAAAAAATACATCATGTAAGGCAAATGATCACAATTGATAAGTAGTTACACTCATCTAATGTTCTTGCATAGGCACCTAAGGTTTTAACACTTGGATGTCTGGCATGGTCAGCTCCGATTTTGGAGAGGAATGTGGAGAACTTAATCCTCCAATTTCTTGTATGAGAGGTCATTCACCGTTTGTAGGGCACACTAGCTACAATGATTTTTTTTCCTCAACCCTCCACGATTTTGTAGAATGGGCTAGCTACAAAGCTTTTCCCATGATGTGGAGGTAGTGACCTAAAGGAATGGGTGTGCAACCTAAAGGAATGGGTGTGTCGTGGAGGTAACAAACTTGAGGATGGGTGTGTCATGGAAGCAGCGGTTCGAAGAAATGGGTGTGTCATGGAGGCAGTGATCCGAAAGGGTGGGCGTGCGATGGATGCAGTGGCCCGAAGGAATGGGTGTCTCATGGAGGCAGTGATTGGAAAGGTTGAGTGTGCACGGAGTGCAGTGACTCATAAATGAGCGTGAATGCGAGGGATAAGTGTGAGAGAAACACAAATCTGAGTGCAATACATGCAAATGTACAAGTCACGAAACATACAGGGTGCTATGCAAGAAAACACACAAAGGTAGGAAGTGCAAGTGCGAACCACCTGTGACGTGTTGTTAAGCGGCATGAGCATGTCACAAAGCAAATATGGAGTAATGTGCCATTGGGCGCTACAAGTACTTATCGCGAGCATATGATGGTATATGCTCAAAGGCACACGACAAAAATGCATGTGATGAATGTGCTACTGCAAGGTCATGCAATCAGTACTAATGCACATGTAAAAAAACTCATAATGCAAGTGGAATCGGCTGTTCGAGTGGAATTGGTTGTTCGAGCTGTTGGGTCTACCGGGGAGGTTAATTTGGGGCAACGTAGCTAACGAGCTCAATCGGGCTAAGGTGGTCGATTAGACTAAAGTGATTGGTCGACAGGGTCGGGGCAGCCTGTCGGACCAAAGTGGTCGGTTGACCGTGCCAGGACATCTAGTCAGACCAAAATGGTAGGTAGATCGGGTTGGGATGACTTGTCGGACAAAGTGGTCGGTTGACCGGGATGGGGCGACTGATTGGACCAAAGTGATCGGTCGACTGGGCTGGGGTGGCTAGTCAGACCAAAGTAATCGATCGACCATAGGCCAGGGAGTGTGTAGGTCAGACCTAAGTGATCGATCGACGATGCTATGGCGACCGTTCGGACCAATGTGCCATTTCAACCAAGCTAGGATGGCCTGTGGACACCAAATGGTACACCAAATAGGACGCGGCGGCCGATTGATCTTAAAATAGCATGTGCAATATGTTTCATGCAAAGTACCAATGACACAATACATCATGCAATGTGAATGATCATAACGATGACGAACCACACTCATCAAACGATCTCACATAGGCACTTAGGATTATAACTTTTGGAAATGTGGAATGGCCGCCTCCAGCTTTGGTGAGGAATGTGTAGAACTTCATCCTCCGATTTCTCATAGGAGAGGTCCTTCGTCTTTTGGAAGAAAGACTAGCTACAAAGCTTTTTCATCCTACAAACCCTCCACGATCTTCAAGATGAACTATTCCAACCCCTCTAAAGAAGGTTGGAAGAGCCAAAGCCGTGGGAATTTGAGATTCTGACCCATTAGGATTTAGGTCTAAGGTTTGTAGCAGGAAGTCACTCGACTTCGCAAAGGATTTGGCCACACATATGTTTTCTAATATGTGGTTTCCTCTAGTAAATAAATGACCAATCATTAGGCATAACCGGTCAACTTGCTTAGTGTGGGTGACCCAACCCAAAAGCACCTAGCAAGATTTATTCCTAAGGGTAGCTAAGAAATAAAAAAGCAAAGGGATATTAGGGAATCTCACCAACCTGAAGGTTGTGGACACATTTCTTTTAGTAGGATGGAGCTCTCCTAACGGTGGGAGAGAACCCACGCAAGTCCTTCTCCCAAAGCAAGGAGAGAGCTCACCTCGCCGGAGAGATCACCAGAAATTTTCACCAGAGTAGTCCTTCTCCCACATAGGATGATGCTCTCCTCGCCAGAGATACCGCGAGCTTGCCGGACTCCTTCCCCCAAGCTAGGATGAAGTTCTCCTAGTCGTGCTACCTGGATAATTCATCAGAGAACAAGAAAAATTAAGGGAGAAGTCGTTGGAGAAGAAGAAATAAGGTTAAGAAGAAAAAGAAGTTGGAAAATGCCCCAACTCTCTTGATCTTCTCCTTGAGGAAGATAAAGAGTCCTCCTTCTTTTTCCCTGCTCCAAGCTCTATACTACAAAAAGATGAAGCTTCTTGAGGAAGAAGATGGTGCTCTCCCTTTAGCACTCTTAAGCTCTCCAAAATGCTCTCCCAGAAAGCTCTCCCTTAGCTTAAAACTGACATGAAGTGGAATGGGGGAGGAAATGAGGATTCACTTAAGTTAAAATCAGCTCACCCAACCAAATCCCCAACTTATCCCCTTGGTTTTGCCAAAAATGGCTATTGAAGGATACTTAGGAGCTTCCAAATGAGGCTAATCCCATAGATTTAACAACCCCCATTGCATATCTCCTCAAGCCATGGAAATCTCTAAATTTTTGGCTTTAGGTGGATCTCTTCCCAAGGGACGTTCGGGCTAAATTTTTAAACCTGAACGGGCTCGGGCATGGTCATACCGCTCTGCTCATCGGGTTGGTATGGTCACACTGAATCCCTGACATTATTTGCTTGGCTCACTATCTTGCGGCGTGGTCACGCCGCCTTCGGGCGTGACTAGGTTGAAGGCAGCCTTCGCGGAATAGCTGGGAGGTCCAACATGGCCACTCCATCCCACGACATTATTACGACGTAGGATCTATCTTTCGACGTGGTCTGACTGCCTTCAGGCATGACTACATTGAAGGCAAGCCCCTTAACTCTTATGGGGAGGGGTTAGGCGTGGTCATGTCGGACTCTTATGGGCCATTGTTTGCTTCGAGAGTTCGTTAAACGCATTTCACAACACAGAAAGCTCTTAATTATCGGAACGGACCACATAGGCTTCAGAATGATCGGTCAACTTCCCCTATAATGGGGGAATGTCATGGATCAATGGTAGCTACTGTCGAGCACGATCACGATGACGTAAATCCTAGTCCTGAGACGTAGTGCATTTGGTAACATTTCAACAGATTACTCGAGCTACAAGAGGGCACGCGTGAGTGCCATACACTCTCACAACATCACATGGGGATCCAGTACTTGTGACATCAAAAATTGATGCCAACAATGTTTAATGGTTTAGTATGATATGATGATTAAAATAACTAGAATAATCTGGAATAGTTAGTTTCGGTAGATTTTGAAGACCTCCTTAGGCAATGGTTCAACTTTGGGTAAATAGCTTAAGAAAATTTTGGTTGCTGGCCTTAGCATATGAATTTATGATATGGAGTAGATCTTCAAGTTTAAAGAAGTTTATATAGGTGTTAAAAGGTAGATAACGAGACTAACTTAAAGTCTTGTCTGGCTTGTTTGAGCACTTTTAAGAGAAAATTTTGAGTATATTTGAGTGTTAAATTGAGTACTTTATGATATTTTAGGATTATATAATTTTGAGAGGATGTAAGTAATTTTAAGTGCAGGACTTCTGATAATATCAAATAAAAATTTTAAATAGAACAATGATAACTACTTAATCTCACCGAACATGATAAGCTTGAGCCATCAAGCACCAAGCCAAAAAATTGGAATCTTTAACCTAAAAATCATATTCAAACACTAAAATTTATTACATGTACGCTCTATTATATGGATTATAATAACTAAAATACAAAAAAAAAAAAAGAAAAAAGAGAGAGAGAGAGAAAAACGTAGGTGATCATTAATGGAGGAAGGTGTCAACCACCTTTCTAAATTGATTACTTCAATTATTATGGCTAGCCCATACAAGCCTTCAAGTCTAAACATGAGATGATCATTAAACTCGATTGTAGCATAAAAAAATTACATAAAGAAAAAAAAAACAACTTATGATTATTAGGCATCCTTACATCAGTTTTGGAAAGTTATAACCAAAAAATTTATAAGTACATTGAATTAATTATGGATTAGTAAGACATGATAAATTAATAGTAGATATTATGATTAGATTATAGTAATTAAGGAAGCCTTTTTTATCATAAAGGAACTTCAGATCAATACCAGATTATGTCTAGAAGACTGTGAGTCATCACTTATAGGTAATATCATATCCATAAATGACATTAGTGTCAATTAGATATATTCAGTCAATGGGGCTTAACTAAAGTAATAGGGTTGATTGAAGTTAAATATCTCAACTAAAATACCATTAAACAATATTTAAGCAAACTTAAATATTGGACTCAATGTAGTTTTTTTAATTAAAGATACAAGCAAGATTGGATACAAACTCAAGGCAACACCTTTTTATCCATTACAATGGTGTTCAAAAACTTTTTAGGTTGAAGTAGAGGGTTAAAGGAAGATGAATATTTTTCTTAATGGTAGTCATTTATGATTATGAAAGCACCATAAAAAAATTATATTCACCCATGCATTAGTAAGGGCCAACCTTAACGCTTAGCCTCACACAAAACCATTTTACTTGTGTTTGGTGTGTCACATATCTCTCTAAATCACTAGTAAATTTATAATTCCTCTTAAACAAGATAGTTATAAGGGTAAATATAGTGTGATTTTCATCTTATAGGCATACACATGTCTTATTGGGTTCCCCCTAACTATTTGGTTTTGGTCTTATAATTGCCCAACTATGAATTGAAACCGAACTATTTAAATATAAATAATTGATAAAGTCAATAACTGCTTATACTTATAAGTTCAAAATAATGATGTCATTCTACCTAAATAAAACAAAATAAAAGGAAATTGTTCAACTAAAATGATTTAACATTTTAATATTAATAAAACAAAAGAGAGAATTTATCAATTTTAGTGCGTTAATTCTCTTTATATCAAATCAACATATCCTTTTTCTTTTAATTATGGGTAAAATAAAGTTGTAAGAAATTAAATTCATTTTTAAATAATGAAGAAATATCATAGACAGGATCTCACATTTTGCCACACTTTCTCATATATATATATATATATATATATTTCTAAACCTTTTATCACTAAAGTTCGAAATACAAACCTCAGCTACTCCCAACGGTCGAAATCAGTCCCGCTTGGGAAGCTTTGTCTACACGGACCCACCAAAGGGACCAAGAATCGCGACTCTTTCAATTTCGAATATAACGGGCAACTGCAAAATACCCGCATCACCTGATTTCCTTATAACACCAAATTCAAGTGAGTCCACTTATCTTTTACCAAGTGTCAGTCTTTACCAAGTTGAGTCGCCCATACATATAATCATCTTCTGCAGGGGAGCTAGGGAGCGCGGAGCAAACGCATTTTGGCGATCCTCGCTCGGATCACTCTTCCCTGTTTCGCCTTCTTCGGCTCATTCCTTTCGATGCCCTAGTTCTTCTAGGCGGTCCGCTCCCATACCCTCGTCGTCTCTGTCTCCGGCCGACAATTGCTTGAAGTTTTGATCGAGGGTTCAGGTATATTTATCTAAGAATTTAGTTCTTATTTTGAGAAATGAGATTACTGGTGATTCTAAGAATCGGAGGAGCCTCTTTTCCTTCAGGTTGTTGTTAATTTGATTTTATTAATTTACTTCTTTTTTCCGTTATGATTTGCGCTAGATCTGCTTGCAGCAAGCTTGTATATATTCTTTCTCCGATTTGCTTCTTACAAGCGATTTCGAACTGTAATATTTTGGAGAAATGAGACGTAGTGTTGAATTGTGATTGTCAATTTTGGTTCTCTGATGTCGTTGTTCTGTTCCTTTGGATGGTCGATGATTCTCTCTGTTACATTGATTGAGGCAACTGATGGCTTGTAGCTCTGTTCCTCTGAATTGCTCTGCTTTTGTTGCTTCTGCACTCTTGTAAAGCTTATGTTGATATGCATTGATGCTTTATTTGGTGCTGATGCTCTTGTTTTCCTGCTAGCTGCTTATTTTTCTTTAGTTTCAGTTGGACTCCTTTGTAGAAAGGGAACGATAGTAACTAGAGTAACATCAAAATCTACACAGTAGCTAAATAGATATTTCGATCTTTGTGTGGAAGTGGATTTTCTTAAGCTGATATCCATATAAATTTTGGTTTTTTTTTTCTTTTCTTTTTTTTTTTTTTTTTTGGTTTGATCTCAAGTTCTTTTGAATTATTTTATTATTATGATCATACTTAAGATGGGTGTGGATTCTCCTTCCTTAACATAAGGTATTGTATATAACCTACTATTATTGCAAATCTAAGTTGGTTGCTATCATTCTAAGAAGCATCAAACCAAAAATCTATTGAAGCCGGGGTATATATTTGAAATATTTTCGTAATATTAATCGAATGAACTTGTCTCTTTGTTTTTGTGATTTATCAACCAAAGTTCAAAATGATCCAAACATTCTAAGAGTAGCATATATACAGTTTGAAACCATTGAAATAGAATTAATGATTTTAGAATTTTAGTACATTTATTTAACTATATGCTTTCTCTTAATGATTTTTGTCTCATGCATTATGTATAAAATAATACTAAATATCACCTTGCAAATAAAAAGAATGATTCACATTGACAAGAAGGATATGAGTTTACCGAAGCTATTAACCTAAAGTTGCAAACAACAAATACTCTCTCTAAATTTTATTGATTTTATTTTTCTTTCTTTACTTGAAACTATGTAAATTTATCATCCTATATTGATTTGGTACCCATAGTAGCTCTAATGGTAGCTAAAATCTAAAGCGGTATAGATAACCCTAATGATAGTTAGAATCTAAAAAGTCGACAATGGGGAAAACGATAAGTATTGTAACAAGATTTAACACTGTTTTAGAATTGCAAAACAGACAATTAGTATTTGTAATTCTTAATTCAAATCAAATTTTTACATGAAATCATTTTTTTTAGAAGGCTAAGATAAATTAGATATTAAAACATATTATATCCAATTTTAAAAACTTCCTTATAAGCTTTACTCCTAATAATTTTTAGAATCCCTAAGGGGGTGTTTTGCTGCAAGTAGGAATTATTGTTAATAGGACTTAGTAACTCCGTAAATTGTAAATTATTTAAATTCATCCTATTTTAAAACTGGATTTGACTCAAATCCAAGGCGAAATTTAAGGCTCTAAATCTGAAAGTTCATAAATCCACGAAACTCATGCATTTTAACTTTTGACTGAATTTAGTAAATTTATTGATAAATTACATTAAAAAACGCTACTAAACAACCTCTAAGAGTCGATCATTTGACGCAATTTTTTATATTAAAAAAATTTAATGATTAGTTATTTGCACAAACACATTATTTTAATTTAAAGCATGGATGTCATGACATTGTTGAAAAAGCCTAATTTAGAGTAAAAATTTTCTTGGTTTAGTAAAGTCAATAACTCACATGATGACATGAGCACATCTTGACCAAGATTTGATGTACCGTTAGACAAATTTCAAAAGGTTGTGATGACTACATATCCTTTTAAATTTTCAATTGAAAAGATGGTAAAACATCATTTTTAATTGATTTGTAAAGGGTATGACTTTTTTCCCTTTTAAAATAAAATTAAAGTTTAAAGTAAATTTCAACGATTGAAAGAATGCAAAGAAACTATATTTTCCTTTTGATTATTCAAAATCTTTTTTGCAAGATAAATTCTTGGAATAAAAATGTTCGTCAAACACCTTTTTCATATTTTTTATTACATGATTAATCTACAACCCACCTGCAAGTCATCATAGAGAATTTGCAGCATATTAGAAAAGAATGCAATAAAAGTAAAATTGTTGAAATTAAAAAAGGATGCAAATTGATGTATAGTGGTTCAGTGTTAATGGTCTACATCCACTTCTTGAGTCCTGCTCTTGGGATGTCAAATACTTTCTCTTTTTGATACTATAAAGATAAAATGCCTCTCTCATTAGAAAATGAAAAAAAAACCCTATATTTTCCACTTTTACCCCAAATATGAAGTACGTTACTTTAGTATAACAACTACTTATACAATATCATAATTTGTTTTTGAGATTCAAGTCCTTATATAAAGTATAAACAATATCTCTAGTTTATTTGAATTTTTAAATAATGAGGAACAAAAGGTACATGTAGCCAAATGGTAGCCAATTTGTGCCATTGGTTCTCTCTTTCACTGAAAACTTTCTCTCTCTCTTAGGGCAACAAATGGTAACTTTTTGAGTTTCTAGCAAAAAGCAATCTTGATATTTGCGGTCTAAATTTGCTCATATTTTTAATCAAGAAAATAAAATATTGATTAATCTTATAATACGATCAAATGAACATAATTGTATGGTGTTGTCTATTTAAATTGATTCATATTAATTTTACTTCAATAAAATTTTAATTATGTAATCATACAACACTATATATTTTCTATTGTGATTAGTTCAAATTTTTAATTTTGTTAATAGAATAGTTTTTCTTTTGCCAATTAGATTGAATTAATCACACTAATGATATAGTATTTATGATAAAATGCATAGTATGTTGTTCAAATAAATTTCTATAAATTACTAAATTTCCCAAAATTAATAAATTTTTCTCATACATAATTTCAAATCGAACCTCGTTGTACACTACGATCTAAATTTTTATTAAAATCATTTTAAATTATTTTTATGTTTGATTTTATTTTTGTCTAACTTGCTAGCTTAAATTGTAGGCTTCCTTTGAGTCATTTGTATTCTCTTGAGTGTTATTAATATTTAAATTTGATTTTAGATTTATATCTAAAATATTAGTACATAAGACTGTATAAAATTTATTCAAAATTTGTTAGGTCAAACAAAAAAATTTTTGTGGTCATTAAAATATAGTAATACAAATTGGAGCTCATAGGTTAACCGTATGGTACCCATAGTATCCCTAATGGTAGCTAAAATTGAAAATGGTATAAATAATCCTAATAATATAACTAAAATCTAAAAGAGTATAAAAAATAGAACAAATGAAAATATTTGAGAAAGATATAGTAGGTTTAACAAAAGGAAAAATGCAAGGCTTACAATACTTATTTTTCAATTTCTTACTAATATGGGAAATATGAATATGCAATCTTGAATTTAATCATCTATTTATATATGACCTCGATTTTTTTTTCTTGAAAGCTTGGATAAATTAGATATTAGAGCACATTTTACTTCTTGATAAATTAGTTACTTCATTCTAGAACTATATAACCTTGTATCTCATTTATTTTTTAGAATGCTTGAAGTTTCATCATTTAACACAAATCGAATTATTAAAATAATTTGATATATTTATTCCCTTAATATAATAGAAGTTGGTACCATAAAAATTCCTTTCTACTTAAGAAGAAGTTCTAAATGCAAAACATGGATCTTGTGCCATTATAGACAAGCGAAATTAGAGTCAACTTTATCATGTTTTGGTCAAATTAATACTCTTACGATCTTCATCTTAGCAGAAGGTTGTGATAAACACAAATTCTTAGGTTAGCAGAGTAGGGGTCAAAACAACTTGAGTCATCTTATTAATTTCGGCCAACTTGTTTATATAGTTGTCCAGGCCAGTCCTAATTCTTGATAAACACAAATACTCTTAACATCAGTTGGACAGACTTGTCTTCTCTTTCATGTGACCATTTGCTCATAAGAATGACTAATGTACCCTCCCTTATTCATGATTTATGATGAAATGCAGTAGCTTGAGCAGCCATTAGGACTCATTAATATTAAGTATGCTAGTGAACTCATTAGCATTATTTGTTGCAACTTAAGATGAGTCATGAAGAATGCTAGTGAAATTTTTAGTGTATACTCAAACTTTTCACTAGTTATTTATCAGTAAAAGTTCCTCATACGGAAAGAAGCAATTCCATCATAAATTTGTCCAACATTATGCATATTTTTGTTGAATCTAAAAATGAAGGTAACGAACTTTATTCAAAACTTTCATGTCAATCCATTATATTTAACTTTAACCATCGACTAAGTATTTTGTCTTCTCTCTTTCATCACTCTTCTATTTAATTGTTTCTCTCTCTTGATAATAAAAGCAACACACAATCAAATTTAAAACTAATCTCAAACCACTTGATATACATTTTACTCTTTCAATTTTCAATGATTGCATAATACCCTAGTTTCAATTATAATATTGCCACCTTTTTGAAAGTCATTGGCATCTTGCTATTTTTTTTGTCTTCACAACATTGGATATCAAAACTTGACAACTACTCTTCAATTAAACAAGGAGAGCTAAAAACTCTTTTAATTGAATTCAATGATTATCTCCTTTTAAACTAAGATGCGACTCAGGCTATCTTTTAGTAAGCTTACTGCTCTCAATTTACACTAACTCTAAAACTAGGAGAGAACATAGCCATCCTTGATAAAATCCATATACATAAGGAGAATTTGAGAAATATTTGTTATTCTTTAGTCTATCTAAACTGAGCATCACACAGTGGATGGGTATAAAGCTAGATAAGGTGTAAATTTATCTTGAATTTTGGTAGGTTGCCTATTCTAATAGGTATGAATTTCATCAAGGATAGCTATAGCCTCTCTCAGTTTAAAAATTAGAGTTAAAGGGTCTATCCTCGATGAATCCATATCCATAAGGAGAAATTGAGAATTATATACTAGCCTCTTTAGTTTGTCATTTTATTTAACATCGTATGGGTATGGTATGAAGCTCGATAAGGTATGAATTAGTCTTAATTTTTGGTCGCCATCAATTTTTTTAAAAAAAATTTAAATCATCTCCAAGATTTTAGCATGCAGAATATCCTTAAAATCAAACCTAGTTGGGAAAAAACATGTGAAAGTTGAGCTCTAGATGTAATGAGGAACAATTATATTACATAGACTAAGTGTATAAAGCAGCGAACGAAAGAATTACCAATAAAAGATGTTATATAAAGTATATATTAAAAAGCATGTGAAGAGAAATGCCAAAATTTGTTAATATTGGTATGGTATGAACAACATATGGGTATGGTATGAAGCTTGATATCTTAAATTTTGGTAGCCATCAAATTTTTAAAAATAATTCTAAATCATCTCCTAGATTTTTGCATTTAAAATATCCTTGCAATCAATACTAGTTGAGAAAAACATCTGAAAATTTTGTTTATCAACTTCATATAACAAGAAATGATTATATTAGATAGCCTATGTGGGCAAACTAGCAAACAAAAGAATTACCAATAAAAAGGGCTATATAAAGTGTATATTAAAAGGCGTGTGAAAGAAAAATGCCAAAAATTGTTAATATGGGTATGAGCAACATATGCGTATATCTTAATTTTTGGTAGCCATCAAATTTTTAGAAATAATTCTAAATCATCTCCAAGATTCATTTAAAAATATCCTTAAAATCAAACCTACTTGAGAAATTCATGCGCAAATTGAGGTTTGGATTTATCAACTTCATATAATGAGAAATGATTATATTGCATAGACTATGTGTATAAACTAGTAAACAAAAGAATTACGAATAAAAATGTTATATAAAGTGTATATTAAAATCCATGTAAAAGAAAAATGCTAAAGATTGTTAATAAATGTTTCCATAAACTAAAATTAATGTCACATGTGAAACTCAACATGAATAAATGTGAATAGAATAGATAAAATTACTAACAAAGCTTCTCTCTATCAGCAAGTATTTTTCAACATGTGTTATTTGCTTAGGTAAACATTTACTGAATAAAAAAGGATAATTTATAAAGGGTAACCCAAAGAGACATGAATAATTTATAAAAATTGTTAATATTGGGTATGGTATGAAGCTACATAATATGGGAATTTATCTTAAACTTTGGTAGCCATAAAATTTTTAGAAGTAATTCTAAATCATCTGCAAGATCCATTAAAAAAAAATCCTTAAAATCAAATCTACTTGAGAAAAATATGTAAAAATTGAGCTCTAGATTTATCGACTTCATATAATGAAAATGATTATATTGCCTAGACTATGTGTGTATACTAATAAACAAGAGAATTACCAATAGAAATGTTATATAAAGTGTATATTGAAAGGCATGTGAAAGAAAAATGCCAAAAATAGTTAAAAAATGTTTCCATAAACTAAAATTAATATCACATGTGAAGTTCAACATGAATAGATGTGAATAGAATGATAAAATTACTAACAAAGCTTATCTCTATCAGCATGTGTTTTTGAACATGTGCTATTTGCTTAGGTAAACACTTACTGAATATAAAATGATAATTTATAAAAGGTAACCCCAAAGAGCTAGGAATAATTTATAAAAATTGTTGATATTGAATATTGTATGAAGCTACATAAGATGCGAATTTATCTTAAACTTTGGTAGCCATCAAATTTTTAGAAATAATTCTAAATCATCAGCAAGATTCATTAAAAAAAACATCCTTAAAATCAAATCTGCTTGAGAAAAACATGTGAAAATTGAGCTATGAATTTATCAACTTCATATAATGAGAAATGATTATATTTCAGAGACTATGTGTGTCTACTAATAAACAAGAGAATTACCAATAGAAAGGTTATATAAAGTGTATATTAAAATCCATGCAAAAGAAAAATGCCAAAAATAGTTAATAAATGTTTCCATAAACTAAAATTAATATCACATGTGAAACTCTACATGAATAAATGTGAATAGAATAGATAAAATTACTGACAAAGCTTCTCTCTATCAGCAAGTGTTTTTCGACATGTGCTATTTGCTTTGGTATACACTCATTGAATAGAAAAGGATAATTTATAAAGGGTAACCCAAAGAGATAGGAATAATAGTATCTCTTAAATGAGACTTTTCTTATTCTTAGATTTTTCTATTTTTTCTCAATTTCAGGCATGATCATGTGTCATTTATTATATATTTAACACTTCTTCAAATGTATCATCCATGATGAAATGGACTTTGAATTATTTTTAAAATGGGAAGCTATTATGGAGAGGAGAAGTCGGTCATGTGTAAGAAAAACTAAAATCTTAAAATGAGGTTGCTTGTGAGTATGATAGTAAAAAATTATACATTTTAAAGGCATGAGAACAAATAAGGTTGCTTAAAATATGCAAATAATGTTTTTCATAGACTAAATTTAATATCATCTGAATTACAATATCAATGGATGCAAACAAAAAGTTATTTGTTAGATTGTATTATATAGGTTTTTGCGAGTATTATAATAGTGAAAAAGATATAAATGTTAAAGGCATGGGAACAAATAATATTGCTTGAAAACGCAAATGAAGGTTTCTGTAAACTAAATTTAATATCTCTTTTGAATTACAATATCAATGAATACAAACAAAAAGTTAACTTGTAAAACAATGCACCTTGAAAAGTTTTTGGATACTTACATGACTATTATGCCGTTAATTTCTTATAAACATATTTCTTTCATATTTTCTTGTCTTACGTAGCATTTATTGAACAGAAAAAAGAAAGATTAATAAAGGATAAAAATGAGGAGAAAATGTTATTATCTATTGAAAGGGGAGCTTCTGGCATTCTTAGCTTGCCTTTTATTTTTCCTCCAATATGATAATGTATTTTTTATGCATATTTGACAGTCTCTTTTAAAAGCTTTGACATGGAGAAAAGATGGACTTTGACTGATTTTGAAATTGGGAAGCCATTAGGGAGAGGAAAGTTTGGTCATGTGTATTTGGCCAGAGAAAAGAAGGTAATTTTATTAATAACTAAAGCATATAGAGAAATATCTACTATTAGTTTTTTTGTTGCATGGGAGACCACATTGAACCACTAAATAATAACTTTCTTTTAATACGATAACTATTATTTTAGTACTACTAACTTGCAGATCTTCATTACAGAGTAATCATATAGTGGCGATGAAAGTTCTATCCAAGAGTCAGCTAAAGAAGTCCCAGGTTGAACATCAGATTCGGAGGGAGGTAGAAATTCAGAGTCACCTCAGACACCCAAATATACTGCGGTTATATGGTTATTTTTATGATCAGGTTTAATCTCTAACTTTATTTAACTTCTGAAAAAATTTGAAAGTTTAACTTAATTTCATCATGATCATTCCATTTTACTACAGACAAGAGTTTATTTGATACTCGAACATGCACCAAAGGGAGAACTTTACAAAGAATTGCAACGGCGCAAATATTTCAGTGAGAGGAGAGCAGCAACAGTAAGTCGTACTCTACTAAAATTATAATTTCTGGTGCTGGAATTTTTGCTAAAGTTTTATACTAATAATGATTATCCAGTACATATCATCATTAGCCAGAGCGCTTATCTACTTGCATGGAAAGCATGTCATTCACAGAGATATCAAACCCGAAAATCTGCTGCTTGGTGCGCAGGTGATTTGGTTTGTCCTAAAGCTGTTTGTTCAGATTTATTGCAAAAGCCCCATATATATAATAATGGATTACTTCTGGATAGGGTGAAATAAAAATTGCAGATTTTGGGTGGTCAGTTCACACATTTGACCGCAGGACGACAATGTGTGGCACTTTAGATTACCTCCCCCCTGAAATGGGTAATAGCAATTTCTTTTGCATTCAATTTCACTTTGGCTAAGATTTATAATTCCTGCTTAACCAACTAAATTTTGTTATTTGCAGTGGAAAGTGTAGATCATGATGCCAGTGTAGATATCTGGAGTCTGGGTGTTCTATGCTATGAGTTCCTCTATGGTGTACCGCCATTTGAGGCTCAGGAGCACTCAGAAACATATAGAAGGTTAGCTTGATTTTGATTACCCCATTGATATGTGCTTCTATTTCAGTAACCAACAAATTTACAACAGTAAACATAATTTATTTTTTATCTTCATCAAATCTATCATTCTAAATTTGTTTGGTACAATCACATACTGTGCATCCAAAACAATGTTATTTACAAATCAAGCAGCCTCTTTCATCAAATTTTCAAATTCTCACCCATATTTTTCATTTTTATCATATTCTAAATGGTTTGATTGTGGCTCACGGGTAAATGCATTGGTTCGGTAGTTCAAAAAATCACCTTATTTTCAGATGCTCAACACATGTAATTATCCCAATTTGTTTTCTTCTAAAACGAAAGTACAGTTCATGGTAAATGCATCGGTTCGGTAGTTCAAAAAATCACCTGATTTTTGGATGCTCTATATGTAATTATCCCAATTGTTTTCTTCTAAAACTGAAGTGCAGATGTGGAAACCAGTATGAAGAAATAAAATCTGCATTTGTTTGGTTCCAAGTCGGAATTAAAAAGATTTGAGTAATTGATATTAAATTAATGGTAATATGGGTGAGCAAGAAAAAAATATGATTTGGCATAATATTACCTGATAACTAAATCTGCTATACTGTATGAATGCAGAATCAGGAAAGTTGATCTCAAATTTCCCTCAAAACCCATAGTTTCTTCAGCAGCGAAGGAACTGATAAGCCAGGTATATAACCAAGTCTTCAACTTTATTGTTGTTTGAAGTTCCTTTGAGTCCTCTGGCACTCTACTATTAGCTCCATTTAAGTTGTCAAATTTTTGGTCAGATGCTCGTTAAGGAATCGTCACAGCGTCTGCCATTTAACAAACTGCTTGAGCATCCATGGATTGTTCAAAATGCTGATCCTTCTGTCATTTGCTGAAATTTATTCGTTATGTAAATGAGAGAGAATTTATTGAGCTGATTCTGTACCCCAACTTTTTATTTATTATTTTCATTTGTCTACTAATAAAACCGGTCCATGCGATGTGTTCCTGTTCTATTTGCTTTTTCTTTGATTTCCTTTTTGTTTTTTTTTTTTTTTGTGTGTGTGTGTTTTCTTCTTTTTTTTTTTTTTTTTTTGGTTTGTTTGAAACGGTAGTATATTCATTTTTCTTAACAACACCTTCACTCATAAGTGAGTTAAATCCAAAGGTGTCAATATCTCTTTCCCTGTTGAAATAGGGAAAGAGATATTGATAGACCTATGCAATCCCAAAAAAATATCCATGATAATATCAACCCAAAGGCTCAATTGAAATAGGGAGTGGAGTATACAACTCATGTGGTTGGGGCCTAGACTTGGCCTGTCAACATGTAATGCATCCCTTACAAACCTTCCGAACATCACGTCTCATATGTGGCCAAAAGAAATGCTCGTGTAACACGCCTACTGTCTTAGCTACCCCAAAGTGTCCCACCAAACCACTGCCATGTGCTTCCCGAATAAGTAATTCACATAACATAAACAAAGAATCCATCATGCAAGTAAAGTTTACCATGTAGAGCAATCTCTAAACATGTCATCAAAATTAGAATCCAATTCATACAACTCCTTGATATTTTCTAACCCAAGCAATCTAGCATCAAGAGTGGAAAGCAAAACACAAAATGTGAGATAATGCATCAACAACTATATTTTACTTACCTTGTTTATATGTGATCACATCTTGATGAACTCCACCCATTTGGCATGACATTTTTTAAATTGTAATGCCCCTTAAAATGCTTTAATAATTCATAATATGTATAATGTTGTAAAGTTTCTAGAATTTAAACCATTGAATACAATTCTTTGCCATAAGTAGGATAGTTTAAGGCTACCTCACTTAACTTTTCACTAATGCAACATCTTCCCCTATTACATCAACATGTCGCTAATACCTATATCTGAAGCATCACACTCAATTTCAAATGTTTTAGTGAAATTAGGTAAAATAAGTAGTAGTGTATTAGTCAACTTTTCTTTGATGGGCTTGAATGCCTTCTCTTGTTCCTCTCCCACTCATATAAAACATTATACTTGATGATTGTTGTTAAGTGTGTGTCTAGACTACTAAATTCATGAACGAATTTTTGTAAAAACTAGAAAAGCCATGAAAATTTCTTACTAGACCCACTGATGTAGGAGTTTGCCAACCTTGGATTGTCTTCACCTTTTTTCGTCCACTCCAATACATGAAGCACATACAACAAAATCAAGAAATATAAGCTTATCGATGCAAAAGGTACATTTTTTTAACATTAGTAAATAAATGTTCTTTTCTTAAAACATTTAAGACAAGTTTTAGATAAACATTTTCATCAAAGTTTTTGCTATAAACCAATGATTCATTAAAGTGGGCAGCTATAAATTTGCCAATGAGAACACGTAAAATTCATGAAAGTAGTGCATTAGTTAATCCAAAAGACATAACTAACCATTCATACAATCATATTTTATTTTAAATACAATTTTCTACTCATCACCTTCTTTCATCCTAATATGATGTTATGCACTTTTAAGATCAAACTTAGAGATACACCAGATCAATACAATTCATCAACCATATTGTCTAATTTTGGAATGATATGACAGAACTTTAACGTAGTGTTGTTGGTGGCTCAACAATTTACGCTCCTTTTTAGGCACTAACAATACTATAACCACAATAGGACTTATGACTTGTGTTTGAAGTTCCTTCATCTCCACGGGTTGCTTAAATAGGCATGCTAGTTTGGAATTGTGGCACCCTGAATGAAGTCAATCTAATGTTCAATTCTTTGAAATGGTGGTAAACCAGATGCCACCTCCTTGGAAAAGACATCATCAAAATCATTCAAAAGTGAAACAATGACGCTAAAAAAAGATAAAAATGCATCCTTAGTAAATAACAAAATCAAGAAATACAAGCTTATCCATGCAAAAGGTACATTTTTTTAACATTAGGAAATAACTATTCTTTTCTTAAAACATTTAAGACAAGTTTTAGATAAACATTTTCATCAAAGTTTTTGTTATAAACCAAGGCATCATTAAAGTGGACAACTATAAATTTGCCAATGAAGACACATAAAATGTGATTCATAAGTCTCATGAAAGTAGTGCATTAGTTAATCCAAAAGGCATAAATAACCATTCATACAATCATATTTTATTTTAAATACAATTTTCTACTCATCACTTCTTTCATCTTAATATGATGTTATGCACTTTTAAGATCAAACTTAGAGATACACCAGATCCATACAATTCATCAACCATATTGTCTAATTTAGGAATGATAACATAGTGTTATTGGTGGCTCAACAATTTACACTCCTATTTAGGCACTAACAATGCTAGAACCACACAAGGACTTATGACTTGTGTTTGAAGTTTTTTCATCTCCACGGGTTACTTATATAGGCATGCTAGTTTGGAATTGTGGCACCCGGAATGAAGTCAATCTAATGTTCAATTCTTTTAAACGGTGGTAAACCAGATGCCACCTCATTGGAAAAGACATCATCAAAATCATTCAAAAGTGAAACATTGATGCTAAAAAAAGATAAAAATGCATGCTTGTGCAAGAGTACTATAAGGGGCTGATGAGAAATAAAAGGTTTATTCTTTCTCACTTTTCAATGCAATGAAATTATAGCTTTCCTCCCTTGCACTCATCAAGGATAAACTCTCTCCTCTCTCTCTTTTTATTTATTAATTTTATTTTGCTTAAACTGTCTTTCTTTCTTTTTTTGTTTTTTTTATATTTTTCTCGTTATCTCTTTCTCTCTCATTTTCTTTTCTCGCGTGTTCGACCTCGCTATCTTTCTCCATTTTTATCTCATATTTTGCAATTTCAATTGTCTTCAAGAATCTACTTTGGAGTCATTAAGACAAGTGACATAGGTTGCTTATTAATGACAATAGAGTACTTATTGGTGAAACCATTATGCATGGCCTACTGGTCAAATTGTCATGGTCTCCCAAGCAAAATGTGAAATGCATAGATAAGGACAACATCACAGGTACCTTGTTGTCATATTTTCTACAGAAAATGCCACCATCACCTATTTATTTATCATGTCTTCTCCATAATCATTCACCATTAAAGTTGGTATGGTCTTGAGTGCTTTAAGAAATGTAACGCCAATTTCTTCACTTAGTACTAGCCACATTCGTGCAACTTCTACTATCAATTATCACACTATAAAGTTTGTTATTCACAAAAAAATGAGTGTGAAATAAATTCTTATGTTGGTTACTTTCTTCTTTTGCGTTCACACTTAGAGCTCATCTTGGCACTAATGTCTGATCATTTACAACACATTCTCCACCATAGGAATCTTCAAGAGATGGTAAATCATCATCTTCTTCTTCTTTTTCTTCTGAAATGAACTTTCTTATGGCATAATCATCATTATCTTCTTGTACAGGCATTCACTAGATATGTGACCCTTGCCTTGATATTTAAAATACTTAATGTCTCGATGTTTGAAAGTAGTAGGCTCAATATTAGTTTATTTTGGTGCATCAACTGGTTTTCCTTAAAGGGCCTAGTTCTTGACTTATATGATGGAAATTCTTCTCGTTTAGGGGCTAGTTTTCATGTATTTGGAGTAGTATTTCTTTTTCCACTCCTACCCATGTTTATTCGCCTCAATAGTTTCTTAATTTTGATCGTCATGTGAACCATATCTTCTAGTTCTACATAATGTTGCATCTCCACTTTATCATGGATTTATGTCTTCAATCATTGCAAGAACCTCGTCATATTGCCTCACGGTCCTCTTCGACATTAGCATATATCATAAAAATCTTTATCCTCTTATAATAGTCATCAACACTCTTACTACCTTAGGTCAAGTGTTGGGGTTTGTTGTACAACTCTTGATAGTAGTAGCTTGGCACAAACCGTTTGCACAAGATTGTTTTTATTTCCTCCCACATCCCATGAGACGTTATCCATTTCTTCTTCTTTCTTTCAATAATTGATCTCACCAAACAATAACAAAGTTAGTGAATCCAACTGCAACAAGTTGAAACTTTTTAAAATTCAGAGTACTTGTAGTAATCAATGACCAATTCTATTTGCTTCTCCCATTTTAGATAGGCCTCAAGGTCACATTTTCCTTCGAATGATGGAATCTTCACATTAATGCTTGCCAATTCATCATCCCATCTTGGTCTACCCATCGTGCTTCTCTATTCCCATAACCACTCCAAAATGTCCCCCTTTATATGTGGTTCTTCAAAATTCTCTGACCCATCATCATCTTCAACATCCCCCCATTATTCACTTGGTTGTACACTCGCAGGTTGTTGTTGACCTCATTTTTGATGAGGTCTTCTCTTCTCTCTTTAGATTCTTAGGATCTAGCCTCAGGCTTTTCCTTCGACTATCTTAGAGGATTAGAATTGGGACCCACCACTTAGAAATTCAAACCACTTCTTAACTCCCGCAAACTCCACAAACTTGATTGTAGACCCCTAATCTCCTGGAGGGTTGAAATCAAATGCGGAAGTTTAAAGGATGAGTTCCTATAGGACTCTTTGGCCTTAGGACTGCCCTGGGTGGCCTGGTCTGGTGAAGGGCTGACTTACACACACACTACACCTATACACTACACTTTCACACACTTCTTAAAGACACACCCATACCCAACTTGACCTCCTGACTCATGAAGGTGATTCACATGGATGGTCCTTAACCCCTAAGCCCTTGGCTAAGAGGGTTAGGAACAACATAGTGGATACCTCAAATGAGTCCCTTTCATGGCTCATGTGGGCTTGATATGGCTTCATAGCTCAACCAAAATGATTTCTTTCCACTTACATTCACCCAAGCTCCAATTTTCCAAATTTTTAATTTTTGACCCCCGGGACCCTACACCCGCCTAACCTACCCAAAACCCTGAAATTATCCAAATCTTCCAAAATTTCCAAATCACCCAAAATTCTCCAAAATCATTCCTAAACATTTCCTCACCAATCAAATTGATCATCCATAGCCAAAAATACCAAAAATTCCAAAAATACCTCCCAATACCCTCCAAATACCTAAAAAACCCCTCTTAGCCAAAAAATCCAAAAATTCAGAAAATTCCCAGAAAATTCCAGAAAATCCCAAATATTCCCAATTTCATTTTGTTCAACTACATCATGGGCCAATTTTGTCAATTTACCCCACCTTTATCAAAATCCCCAATTTGACCCATTTTAACCCAAAGTGAACCCAATGTCAAACCAAACCTACCCAATTGACCCAAATTCTGGTCCAATTCAATTCTAAACTTCAAATCAACATCCCCAACACCAATCTAGACCAAATCCAAGTCCAATTTGATTGACATTTGAATCCAATTTCACTTTGGGCCTTAAAGCCCAATTTGAACCCATGACCCAAACTTAGCCCAAACTCACCCAATTCAACTCCAATTAACCCCAAATCTTTTCTAAACCTTCCTTAACATTCCTATAAACAAAACACTAACATGATTTGCCCAAAATTTAGACCCAAACCCCACTCAAATTCAACCCAAAATCAAAAGGCCCAATTTTGACCTAAACCTAAACCTAGCCCAAATAGACCCAAACCCCAAAATCAAAACCCAACCAAAGCCAAAACCTCTTTGAAACACTCCCATAAACATTTCCCAACATTTATTTTACATCAATTTCAACCCTAGCCCAACATTGGCCCATGGTAGCCCATTTTGGCCCACCTTAGCCTCTTTACCAAATGAACTCAAATCCAACCCAATTCAAGCCCAAACCACCTCAAATTTATTTCAAATCATTCATGACATATCCCTAAACCAAACTCAACAATTATTTGGCCCAATCCTTCACAAATTCCCCATCCATAAATTTATTTCCAAAACCAAAAGCCCACTTTCTTAAACCTTCCTAAAGCCCATCTCCACCAAAATCCAAAGGGGGAAAATCAATCCAAGGCCCATATGACAAATTCTCTTCATCATGCATTCAATTAAAATCATCCCTAAGTCTTAAATCATCAATTAAACAATTCCAAATCAAGCCCCATACAAATTCCCATCAAAATACCAAAATTCACAAAACCCTTTTTCATGAAATTGACTAAACTTTTCCCTAAGCCACATGGAGCCATGCATGAGCCATTCACAAGCCATAGGAAGCCATGAAAGTTTGGCATGTGACCATGCCATTAATGGTAAAAGGAGGGGCTCCTTTCCTAACCTTTCATTAAGCCTTTTTAACCTTATCCATGACACACACTAAACCATGTTTAGCCACCTCATCATGGATAGAGACCACACCATCCTCCCTTGGTCGACCCAACCGATCCTCTCAGCCCAAAATCGAGCCATGGGGAGGTGCACCCAACCCAAACCAATGGGTTGACCAAATTGAAGCCAAAATGACCCCTCCCCCATTCCATTTTAATTCGGCCACTTTACACATGGCAATGGCCGATTGATTGCACAAACCTCTAACCCTTACCCACCTGGACTCGAGGGTGACCCATGCCTGTCGGCCACCGCCCGGGTCGCCGGAAAACACCATGGCCGAGACCTTGGGAGGAGCCAAACTTTGGAATTCCATCTTGCCGAGCCGCCTCATGCCCAATGGCCACCATGGCCGTTCTTCACATGCCAAGAGCAGGCTGATCCAAGCCCTCAACTCCCCCAGGAGGCCCTCCAGCCTCTCCTATTTAAACCCCTCACCCTCTCGGCCAACGGAGGTGCCGAACCAAACCTTAAGGAAACTGCGCCAAAATCATTCCGGATCACTCTCCACACATAGAGCACTTGATCCCCACCGAATTCCAGCCCCGATTCCCTCAAGCTGAGCTCGATTTTGAGCTCGAACTTTAGCCCAAAACCAGGACACTTATTCACGGTGAGCCAATCCCGAAATTGATTGGTCCTACACCTTCACCGGACCAAGAGGAGAAGTTTCCCATCGAAAGCCCCATCTCCGAGGCCACCCGGTTGCTCCAGCCTCCAAGCTTTGTGATCGGTCGTGGTGACTTTCATAGCTAGACAATTCACTGAGCCAAGGGACTTCATCTGGAGCTTACTTGGACCCAATCGAAGGTGACACAACTCTCAGATCGAAGCTTCACTTCTCTGAGCAAAGGTATGGACTCCCTCTTCTTCCCGAGCTTCCAGAGATTCTTATTTTAATTTGAGTCAATTTAAATGCATGTTCGCCGTATGGATGTGTTCGTCTCTTCAAGACGAATCCATAGAGCATAAGAACACGAAAATCCGTTGAGAATCGAGAGAGTTCTTAGGGTTAGAGTGTGGACGGTCACGGGATCGCACCAGTCGTAGACGATGACCGGAAGCTCGTCGGATCGCGCGTGTATTGGGTGGACGGCTTGGATTGCGTCGGACCGGCAGATGGTACGTGAACTCGCGGGGCCCGGACAGCCGGAGTCGGATGGCGGCGCCGAACCGAGGAAACGACGCGTGTCGATTCGGAGCCGCCGAGGTTGAGTCAGCGCCGCGTGGATAAGTAGATAAATAGGGTATTTTCTGATTTATTTAAATACCAGAACTTCAAAAATCCATATCTTTGTGTAGAAAAATCACAAAAATAAAATAAAAATACCCTCTTGCTCAATGAACAGAGGAGAATAATGTGGAAAAGAAATTAATTAATTTTGTCCAGTACTTTATTTTTAATTAATTATTTACTCCCTGCATTGTTTTAATTCTCCATGCATTCATACAATTCACCATGGCATGAGACCATAGGGCTTTTGAAGCCTCCGAACTCGGGAACATTCCCGAATTTTCCAAGGTCGAGGCCATCTCTGTGAAAAGTTATTGATTTTTCAAATGCATGTTGTTGTTTTGAGTATTTTAATTCCAAAAATTAGCATGTTGTGAAATAAATTCTAGGAAAATTTGGTGATGTTCCTTATGACCAGAGAACCCTAGGAAAAATAGGACTTGAGTTAATTCACTCAGATTAACCTTAATTGGCCTAAATACCTAAAATTGAACTTTAATTAATTAGAGTTAACCATAGATCAAATTAACTTGAAATCAATTCTCCACTGACCTTTAGGATCAGAGGAATCCACTTTAAAAATTTCAAGTCAATTGGACTTGGTTAGCCCCATCAAATGGGTTGATTAAGCCACTTAGCCAATTTGAACTTTAAAAAATTCATAACTTTCAAAATACTTTTCAAAAATTCACCAAATTGGTTTTAGAGCCTCTCTGATATTAGGGAAATTTAAGAAAATTAAAATTTCAATTTTCTAAAAAAGTTGATTTTTTATCATTATTTTAATATTTTAATAATTAAAAAATAATAAAAATTACAAAAATAATAAAATTCACCAAAATGTCATATTTTGAATTCTAACCACTTAGGAACAAACCCCATATTTTTCTTATGTCTCTAGGTTGAGATATCAAATTTTAAAGCCTTGGGGTAATTTTAAAAATTAAAAAATACATTTTCTAGCATTTCCACTAAAATAATTCCAATAAATTAAGGAAAAATCAGCAAATTGTAAAATTTGGTTCTCTGGAATCCTTGATATCAGAGAGAATTTTAAAAATTATAAAATTCATTTTTCAACTTATATTTTATTTTTAAATTAATTAATAATCCATAACTTAAAATAATTTTAATAAATAAAATATAACTCAAAAAATCACAAAAATTGGTCCAAGTGGTCCATTGATCATTAGGAATGTCCCATAATTTTCTTAAGGATAGAAACTTTCCCTTGGTCATATTATTAAATTTTCCTTGGAAATATTTATTTTCCATAAAAAATAATTACATAAATAAATTAAATACAGAAAAATCATATTTTCTCCTCTAATGTCTTTATTGACATATGAGTGAGGTCACATAAAAATTTCAAATTCATTTGAGCTCAATTTATTGAGTTATAAAATTATTAAGCTTGAAGGGCAAAATGGTAATTAGAATTTTAACCCTTAATTAAAACTTTAGGCTTAATAAAATTAAAGAGTAAAATATTTGATCTTAACCTGATTTGGATGATTGAAATTTAAATAAGTAAAGGGTAGAAACCTATTAAACAATTCAACAATAATTGAAATGAATTTTAATTAAAATAATTAATTAAATTTGGAAGAATAATAAAATTGGAATTATTAAAATAGGGATGTTATTAGGAAGAGGTTTGTTCTTTAATTTAAGAATCCCTAAATTAATTGTCTTAATAATATTTAATCCTTAATCAAAATGATAATCCGGTCTTAAAATTTAAAGTGCTAAAAGATTTAATCATTAAATTAAATTAAAGTTAAAATTATTTAAAGTAAATCCCTTTAAAATAAAATATTAAATTAAATTAAATTAAATTAAATTAAATTTAAACAAATTAAATTAAAATTAAAATTAAATTAAATTAAAATTAAATTAAATTAAATTAAAATTAAATTAAATCATATTAAATTAAAAAATATTAAATTAAATTAAATCAAATTAAATTAAATTAATTAATTAAATTAAATTAAATTAAATTAAAACTAAATCAAATTAAATTAAATCAAATTGAATTAGATTAAGCTAAGGCATATCATATTAAATTAACTTAAATTAAATTAAATTAAACTAAACCACATTAATTTAAGTTAAGTTAAATTAAATTAAATTAAATATAACATCACCTAAAACGTGAAGAATTCAAAATAAATCTAAGAATAACTTGAACACTATTCCAAACTTAAATCATTAATTTGAACTTAAATTTGAATCACAAATCATTAAATATTGTTTTGCCCTTAGGAGCTTTTACTATTATAACTCCTAAATGGAGTATCAAATGAAATGTCACTTCACTCATAAGGATATTCAAACTTCCTAATTCACTGAGCAAGAAATAAAACTTAACTCAAACACCCTGGATGATTAATTCACTCGCACAATAGAATTCATTCGGACTTAGGACAATTCCCGAAATATTGAAAAGATGTTTAAGATTCGTCTTAAACACTTCCTCAATATGATGAAATGCCCTAAGAACAAATTGAGCTTAGTTGTTCTTTGGTGAAGAAAATCATCCTTAAAACTAAAATCGAAGACCTAGACGTCATAGGAATGACTAGCTATAGGATTAGGATTTTGGTAGAAAACCATAACCCTTCCCTTAGCTTTACCTAGAAATTGCTTATAAATGCTTAAATGCTCTAAATTGTATTTTAAGTGCAGCTTGGGATGACGGGAAGACCCTCCAGTACGCTTTTATTTTATTGCAATTTATCTTACTCGCAATTCATTTATTCGTGTTGCACTTTACCTTTCTTGCATGATAAACAACGATTGCATGAAAACCTACACCTTTAAGACGTAAACCAAAACCGAAACCCATAACCGAATTAAAAGACACTACAAGATAAAATTCACCACCACAACATTCAAAATATAAAACAACTCAAAATTTAATCACAAAACGAACAACAAAACTACAACTACAACTAAATTAAAACGTCTCGTCGAATGATCGGGAATACCTCGGATGATGTAACCCACGTGTTGCTAACGGGATTTCTCGCGGTCTAAATGAAAGTGCGGAACTCATTTAGTTGAGTTTAGCAAATTCATCCGGACTAAGTGAATTCGATGAAAATAACGGTGTCGGGATGACGGAACCGTGGGATCTTAATCGGTTCGTTTAATCAACTTTAAGACCTCGTTTTAATCAAAATATTAAAGACACATGGAAATTAAGACTTTCTGCTGACCAAAACACTTCTCTCATCTCCCGATTTATGACTTCTAAAACTAAACCTCTGCAACAACAAGGAGCTCGGAGCATGGTGGGCGACACGACCATCGTCATCGGCAAAACCGAGTCTACTTCAACAGAAACATTCCTATAATTAAACAACAAAGCCGTAGGACTTCGAGGTAGTTTGCTCTAGTGCAACATAAATCCTCAACTCTTCGTTAGGCATTTGCATGATCATATCATGTAAATTAAGCCCTAACCGGTCTTAGGACTCCGAGGTAGTCGTCCGATACGACATAAACCCTCACATCTTCGAGATTATTTGTATGATTTTATCATACAAACATAAGTCCTAACTAATTAAAATTGGCAAGATTAAAACATTAGATAACATTAGGACTTTCCTAAATTCAAGCCAAACAATAGGATAGTCGGGAAATTACCGAAGTTCGCTTCGAATCCGTGAGCTCTCCTACTTTTCTTCCTTTGAATTCCCAAAATAAAAATGTTCTAAATTTGATTCATTCTCTATTGAAATTTCCAAAATTCAATCCTTTGAAAACCTTAAACTTTGAAATTCTTGAGAGCGGAACTACCGATTATTATCGAGAGTTTTCTTAGGTGATTCCCGTCACTTAAGATGTAATTAACTATAGGGGCTTGCCCTTATAGGGAACTTTAAGAACCTGGGTAATATAAACCCTGCTTAATTCATTTATATTAAGCAGGGGAACTTGTCGGCTTATAAAATTGGTTCGCAGACCAAATGGATGTCACAAATCTCATAAGTTTATTTAATCGAGCCCCATCATCAAGCAGTGTGTCTATTCTTCGGGATAGATATACGGTTTGTGGTGCGGTGCTCGTTTATATAAATTATTTGGGATGTGAGATCGGTTTGATTTCATATCTTAAAACTTTTAAACTTAAAATTGCTTTCAAAATCAAATGTTATCTTTTAAACTATATATTTAAATTAAATTTAAAATATAAAAAATTCGCCGACAATTTCTGTAGGCGACCCCCCTTTTCAAAATAAAACACATAACCTAAAAATATGCCGACAGTTGTTTAATGGGATAGTTTTGTTGATGCCCCTTAAGTGTTCCCTCCTCCAATCTATATATCCTCTCATGCAGTTGTTCTATTTCAAACCAAATCTTTTGTCCCATCTCCCCCATCAATGCATCTATAGATTGGTTTGTTGTTGAACCTTCTTGATTGAGTTTTCTTATTGGCTAAGCGACATGCTTAAACTCTGCAAAAGAGGGCTAGGAAATTCACAAGCACTCCCTCACATGTTTCACTCAGTAATGATTTCACACGCACTCATGATTTCACTCAATTTGTGTCTTCTTGCATTCTTAATCAAACCTTCGAAATAAATAAGAACCAAGCAACAATTCAAGTTGAGAGTTCAACCAACAAACTATAAGATGCAAACAAGTAATCCTTAGGAAATTGATGCAAGAACCAAAAATATCAAACATTGGTTCAAAACAAAGATCGCTAGATGACAAAAGATTATAGTATAATGAAAAGTTACAACTTTAATTTTTGCTCAAAAGTTATGTTTAACGAAGTAAGGTGTATTTTGGGCTTTTGGAAGCCTAAATTATTGAAAACAAACAAAAATTTGAAGATGGATTTCTATTTTTGTTTCTTTCTGCTCTGATCGAAATGACTTTCGCAGAGTCCATCCATTTCATATTCCTCTCTCTTGGTCACCCTCACTTGGAAAAGCATTGGAAGAAAGAAATGACTGAAAATGGACAAAACCTAAGCAACCAAAAGAGTGAATTTCATGATATTTATGTAGAAAAAACATTGTAGTATAAATTGGAGAAGAGCAGTTCAAAAACAAATTAGACCATGCTCAACTTGAAAAAATATATGAGAAAGATTTTATAGAAATGATATTTCATCAGCAGATTTTTATCATTCGACATAAATCTTTAGGCATGTAATGAATTTTGAGGCATTTCCTGAGCAAGAAACATTAAAACTCAAATTAATAATCTTTTAGGACTGTGAATCAAACAAGCTTATAGTCAATCTAAATGATTGAATGAAATGCCTAGTGACACTAAAATTTATCCAATTTGAGTCTAATCAATCCCAAATTAAGTTATTAAATTTATTTCAGAAGTTTTTTGGTGGTTAATTAAGGCTAAAATGATTTTATAGCAAATTAAGCATATCGATAAAATGAATCCAATGAGCCTTAAATCATTAAATTTTGATATCATTAAGGCATTTAATATGTATTAAATATTTTCTTATCAAGGGAATCATTCTAGGTTACCTAATAGAGTGATTGATCACAGAAAAATATATTAAGAAATTCATATCTATTTTTTGATGAAATTGCACTTTAAAGAAAAGTATTTTTTTTATTTTACTGCAGGAATGAAGATTTATAAGTGATGGAAGCAAAAAGCATGAAATGGAGCGAATTTGGATCAAAAAAGAAGAAATTCATGCAAAAATGAACTAAGTCGCCGACAGCGAGATCGAGCCCGCCGACGGCGAGATCATTAGGAGAATTTCTGAAGGAATTGCAACTACCTCGCCGACAGCGAGCCCGAGCCCGTCGAAGGCGAGATCGCACGGTTTGAAGACCTTCTAGAAGCCCCGCTGACGGAGAGGTCGTTTCCCGCCGACGGCGAGACAGTTTAAAATGCAAAATACATTGAACCTGGACACTTTTTGAAGAGGTGTTTAAGCACCCCTTGGACCTTTGTCTACCTCTATAAATAGAGGCCGAATTCTAGTGTCTAAGTGTGTCTATTTAGAGAGTCTTAGTGTCTCTTTTTGGTGTCTATTTGTGTTTGTGTGCGAATTTAAGAGTTTTAGAGTATAATTAGTGAGTTAGAAGTGTGTTGTGCTAGAAGGAAAAGTCAAAGGAACTTCAAGGAGTCTGCTTGGGGAGGAAATTAATATAAGTATCTTTGTTTATTGTTGTTAACTTTAAATGAAATCCATGCTTTGTTTAATTCCCATGCATTCTGAGTAGTTTTCTTAATCTTTCTCCTTGTTTATGAAAATTATGTGAAATGATGAAATTAAATAGAAGTACCTAATATATTAAAATAAGTTGTGATAATTTTTATTTAAAACTTAATTTACTTTCAATCTGGCCAATTGATTTGTTAAAATATGTTGAATTATCAACTATAGTAAAAATTACATCCAATATTCAGGGAAGTCAAAAGCCTCGAAGGAGGGTGCAAATAAATAGGAAATATTATTTATCGGACGTAGAATTGGACATTTTAGTGTGACGTACTAAAATATTCAATTTGGTCCTATTGTTTGAGAGCTGAAGTGTAGATGTTAGCCCTCGAGTGAGGGAACGTGGGAGCTCGAAGTGGCAGCAAGATCCTCCCACATTGCTGCAGATTCAATAATCAAACATAGGACTAGTCAATGTTCTTTGCACCTGGACCAAAGGGTAAAGAATAGGAATGCTCCTATTTGTCACAATACAATTTAAAAATTCTATTTGAATTCATCTTTCACTTAATTTTCTAAAAACAAGGAGAATGATACTTCTTCTGAATTATTTAAATCAACTTTATTTCAAGCATTAGTTTACTTTAGTTTGCTTTAGTTACTTTAAATTTCGTATACTTATACTAATAAGTAATTCCTTTAAATTTAGTCGATTCAAATCTGTTAAAACTTCCCGTAGGATCGATAACCGGGACTCCACTAGAGCCCCGTATTACTTGATACGATACATATACTTGCGTAGAATCCACATTATACATTCCATCATAAAATATATTAAAGCGGGATCAAGTTTTTGGTGTCGTTGCTGTTAACATAATTTGCAAACATATAAAAAGTGGGTCAGTGATCTAGATTTTTGCTATATATGTTGAGGTGGAGACTATGCACAAGAGTTTTAAAATTTCTCACTTGTAAAAAAATACAACCTCAAGGTATAGTACATTACCCCAAGGGACAAGAATACTACCTTATGATGATTCTTATCATGAAGTGATTGTTTCACTAATTCGTTGAGCTGCAAAAACCAATTTTTTTCCCTTGCCTTAAAAGGATAGGATTATTTTAAGTATGAGGTATGGTATGTCTAATGAAACAAGTTACATCCTTGGGAAGGACAACTCTTGATTAAAACAATGTTTATTCATTTTTTTGCAGAATACAATAGTAGATATAAAGACTATTACGTGGAAGTTGAAGTGGGATAACTCAAATTTAGAATTCTTATTATTGGAAGCCAACAACGAGGAAGTAGAGAGAACTAGATACTGAAAGATCCAATTGTTACTTCAATCTATCCTGTAATTGGCTTTAAAATTTTGAAATTAAAGTGATAGTTTTTTATTTGAGCTGGATAAATTTAAGAAGATTAGGACTTATTTTATTATTATTATTATTATTATTATTATTATTATTATTATTATTATTATTATTATTATTATTATTTTAGATTAGGACTTATTTATAATTGATAGAACAAGATATCAAAAAACCTCAGAGAAGTTAGTCTTGTGGCAAGGCCAATAAGATAACATCATAACCTATATTAAGGTGAATCCGCTGATATGGTAGAGACTCAAACCTAACTAAGAAAATGTGAGACTTATGGGTTGCATTCTTACTGAGGAATGAAACCCTATCTGACTCTCCTATACTTATAACCTTCCTGAAATAGACTGCCGGCTAACACCTCATAAGCTTTAAAATAATGTGGCCAATCATATGTACATTAAGAGTGGTAGAATGTTATTAGAAAAGTTGTGTTTGGACTTACGATTAAATTCTTAAGATTGAGTGGCACAAGGAAATGTATACTCCTAACTCAAATATATATTTTTTTATTTTAAAACTTTAGTTTTTATTCTTTATGCAAATATGATGTTGGCTCTGTAGATCCAACTAAGAATAGTAACACGATCAATTGAGGCAAGGTCGACTAGGAGATGTTCATTCAAATACATTTTCTTATCATAAGTGAGACCTTGATTGTGAAGTGTAAGCTATGAAAATGGTTATACAAGTCCTTATATGATGCATGTAAAAGGAGTAGTTAAGGTTAATCAATATGAAAGGCAACCTTAATCCTTAAGATTGGTGATCCTCACAGGCCAGATCCTTTCTTCCTTGTAATGAGTGAAGGTCCAAAGAGATGAAGAGAAAGTATTATATGATACATTTTATATGCACATGATTCAACTTAATTGTTAAGTTTTCTAATTAATGTTACTTAATTTAATTAGCATTAATACATGTTGATGCAATAACTACTAGGTGTGAAATTCAAATATTCTTATTAGGTTATGGATTTTGCTATTTTAGTTATGGTTATGAGTTATATTCTTAAAAAAATAAAGTTTTGATAGTCATTAGGTAGAAAATATTATAGCAAGAGCCTATTGCAATCAAGGCCTAGCTAGGCATAGTAACACATGAAGAAACTTAGGAAAAAGTAAATATCTTTAACGCACATGCAAAAAGTACAAGAGAGTAGGTAAATCAAATCAAAACAATAAAGAATAATGGTGGCTAAATGTCATCATATAGCAAAAAAAAAAGTTGGGGGTGGGGGTGGTGGTGGTGGTGGTGGTGGTGGTGGTGGTGGTGGGGGGGGGGGGGCCAAGCATCTGCCCCTCATCCAACTCGGCCTACATTTACAAAAAAACCCATCGGTGACTTAGCTTTATAGTTATATTTGATTTGTGTTCTTGTAAAGATCAACCTATTGCTTTGTCACCTTGTGTTGAGGTTCATCCCCATCTTTGGTGTTCATCCTTATGTTGAGGTTCGTCCTCCCTTCGTATTCAAGCAAGTCCCACTTTAGTCACGTCAAGCATCCAAGCCAGCCAAGAAAGACTATCTTAACTCTATAATCGTAGAGAAAGGGAAACTCTATGCTTACTACGACGTTTGTAGAAAAATGTTAACATGATAAACACTACAATCACATTCATCATATAAGTACTATTTGGACCTAGCACTGCATTGCAGTATCAGGCCCCTTGTAGAAGAACGATGTTTGTAGGGTAAAAGTCGTCCTAACATGCAATCTATGCAAATAATAATATGCCTAAATGTTCATATATAATAGAAAAATGCATAGCATCTTCTTAGATGTGGTTTTTTTAATTTTCACCATAGATCTCAAAAGATTTCTATCTATATGATTAGATACAACATTTCAAAAATAGTATACTATCCCGAATGATAGAAAAATCACCCTAGAATAAATCTAATCACTCAAATGATGAAAATCTTCATAATTCAAGGATCTACGGAACTAAGATTTTCCCTTAACTTATGGCTGTAAGATTACTTTTTATTTTATTCTGGGACCAGGTATCTCTATAAGGGTGCTCTTTCATAGATAATTGCATCTCAAGAATTGCTTCTAAGAATAGTCTTGATTAAAGCTAAGCTTTACATCTTTCTTGATTATCAATGAATGTATATGAGATGGTTTATATTTGAAGACTTAGATAGAAGAATAAACTTGGATAAAAGTTGACTTTACTGGAGCTGACCAACTTGTGTTTGTTAAGTTAATTTCAATTTTAAAAGTTTATTTTAGCAAACGTTTAATTTATGTTTGTTGTTAAAATTTGAAAGGGGTGTTTAAAATTTCAAAACTTGATTTGATTAAAAATTTTAAGTTTTGTAGAATTGATCTATTAAAGTTATTAAAATTGGTTTGAGAATTATTAAAGTTTATTTTTAGAGTTAGCCTTTATTATTTGTTGAAAATAATTAAAATTTATTATAGTTAATTAAGTTCAAGTTTAAAGTTGATTGTTAAAATATTTTAGGATTTGATGAATTTAGGATTAGTTCGAAACCTTTAAATTTGGAGTGATTTGGACTTTAATTGATGCATGAATGAATGTGATCAAGATATGTGCAAAAAGCTTATAGAAATAGGTTTGTCATATGATCACCATGATATGACCCTGGGCATGACCAAAAATATGTATTTTTAGATAAAATATAATCTTAACTTTCAATGGCGAAAATTTGAGATTAATCGGAGGTCGTTTTGGTATAATTTGGGTTGATTTGGCTAAACAGGTCAAAAATTAAGTCAAATGACATTTTGGTAATTTTAGCCAACTTTAGTCAAAGTGGTCAAAAGAATGAATTAAAGGCTCGAGGTGGTTCGGGAAGAAATTTGGAGTCAAACGACAGTGTCTGTGGTCATTTTTGATCAATGTGGAAGGTTTTATGATCCCTAAAGCATTATTTTAAGTATTCATCATTTTACTGTTGAGGTGCCAAAAAGTTGTATGGAAGTATGACAATATTACAATCAAAATTCTCAGGAAAACATAGGAATGATTTGGTGTGATTTTTAGGACTTATTGTTGACTCTAGGAGTTTTTGGAAAATTTGATATTTTAGTATTCTAGGGGCATTTTGGTAATTTTGGGCAAAATTTGGTATTTTTGCAAATTTTTGGGTTTCTAAGGGTCTGAATGATAATAACAAATGGTTTGAAGTGGATTTTGTATTTCAATAGCAGTTTTGGGGAATTTTGAAGAATTAAAATATTCAAGTGGGGTATTTTAGGGGAAATTGGGTTCAAATAATTTTGGTCAGCCCCATGGGTACAATGATTACAATGCTGTTATATGAAAATGCAATGTTTATGATGATCATGGTGATTATGAATGGTTTTGCAATGTATTAAAGTCCAAAAAGGTGTAGAACAGTGCAAGGCTTTCCTATGGTTTATAGGTCCTATAGGAATTCTCACAGGGTTCCCTTATGTAATCTCTAATTTTTGTATTAAAGATTATCGATCACATATAGAACCAACATAGAGAATAGAGATTTGGTTGAAATGTCTAAGGAGAAGGTGGGTACCATTTCTAAGATGCTAAGATAGTCGTTAGAAAAGTCCTAAGGCTAGATCCCAATCACTAAAGGAAAGACCCAAAACCCTCACCCAAAAGTGAGGTCAACAATTGGGTGCATCTTTATCTAGTGGTAGTCGGAGTAGGGTCCAGCAAGCTCATCATCATGTATCCAACGGCTACATCCATGGGTTGTCGATCTTTGGAAGTGGGTATCTATCTTTTAGCCAAGTGAAATTTAGATTCGTGAAATCCACACACATTTCTCCACTTGCCATTAGATTTTTGTACCATCACAATATTGGAGACCCAAGTTGGATACCTGACCTCCCGAATGTAACCGATCTTTTTCAACTTCATCACTTCCATGAAAATCAGCTTAGTTAGGGTCCTCGTCAATGTTCAAAGGTTTAACTTCATTATTTGGATGGTCAAATTAATGTTCAATTGGTGGCAGTCGATGACAAAAAATCCTAGCATTTCCACTGCTTCCTAGATAAATGTGTTACGGTGCTCATGTAGGTTTTGAATCAACAAGTTTTTATTACATGCATCAAAAGTTTTCACTTTTCAGAAAAAAACCTTACTGGGTTCTTTGGTTGAGGCAGAATATTTGGGAGTGGTCTTGTGAGTCTCAAGACCCCTTTCCCATTGAATTTGGATGTCAAGTGGCTTCTACTCCACACTGGTTACCACCCTAAAGTAACAACATTGAGATTGCTCTAGGTTCTCGTGGACTGTGATGAGCTCCCCATTGCATAAGAACTTAACTATTGCGTGAGAGGTGAAAGTATCCACCCGATAGTTGTTTAGCAAAGGGTGGCCGAAGATGGCATTATATCTTGGTTGGGGATTCTACCACCAACAAGTCCTCCATGCTAGTAAATTGCTTTTCTTTTTTGCCCTCGGAAACCCCTAGGGCGATAACACCCATTGCTTCTTTTCTATCGTCAGAGAAGGTGGAGCGTGGTCTGGCCGGCGTGGACAACAAGTCATTTTTTATCCCAATCTTTTCGAACACTATTTTGAATAGACTGTTCACCAAAATCTCGGTATCAACCAAGATACTACCCACCTGGTAGTTGTTTATCAAGACAGTAACGAAGATAGAGTCGCTGTATAAATTTATCTTTTGAGGCAAATCTGCCTCGGTAAAGATGATCGGGGGATGGTTTCACTTATGGATGGAAATGACATCGCTCACTTCTACTGAGAGGAGCCTCTTTTGGCTGGCCTGTCGTGACGATTCTCCGCCTCTCCCAAAGATGGCCGAAATTATACTAGCAATGTGTATGTCATTTGTGGGGACAGGTTCGTCTTGAGACTCTACAATGGGAGCCTTTCCTTGTTATCAAGTCTCGACTTCAATAACAACAAACTGCTTGAGCTTTGTCATATGAATAAGATCGTCGACCAAGTTCCAGAAGTGATGGCTTTCCTCTGTACTATGGTTGTGGTCTCGGTGGTAATCACAGTACCTAATGGGCTTCCCCAGTCTTCGTTTGTGGAGCCTTTAAAAAGTATTCCTTATTCTAAATGGCCTCGACTACTTGACCATTGAAACCCTCAAGGGAGTCTTATGAGCTTCACAGTGTGGCCACCCGTTGTACTAAGACGGTCGTTGGTAAGAATATCGATTCTGACCTTGGTTCCGTCGCCTCCATTGCAGTTTCAATTATGTTGGTCGCTCTTATAATGGGAACAATCAGAAGGATGTTGCCCATCTGTCGATTTATGACTTTCATCTTGCATAGCCCTCTTGTTTGATCGACAATCTGAAGAACTCATTTGTTGACGGGAGCTAATAACTCCTTCCTTTGTGACGATGTGGGGATTGCCCATCTCTAACACTCTGCTAAAGACTTTGTTTTGCACAAGCCCAATTCATACTTGAACCACTACATCCTAACTCCTTACATTAAAGCGATTTGCACTATTAGAGGCTGCGGGTTCTGTACCTCCAACATTTCCTTTCAAAAATGAGTGATATATGAACAAAGGCTTTTGTCCTCTCCTTGCTAGATCTGAAAAAGGGCTTGCAACTATTTTAGAGGTTTTTGGGCGCTCACATAGTGCGCCACGAACGGCTTCTTTAATTTGACGAAGGAGTGAATATGTCTCGCCCACAAGTCATTAAACAACCTAAGGGAAGACACCCTCAATGTAGTAAGGAATAACTGACACTTAAATGCATCTATAATTTTCATAATAACAACTTTCGATTCAAAGACATTAATATGGTCGACATGGACAGACTAACCCTTGTAACATTCAGGCGGGGAGGGGGAATGTCGTCATGGCATCTTAGCGTGTATGGGCCCATGTCCTTCCATTGGAGTTGATTATGTGCTATCAGTGTTCTGGGGATATTCTTGTCTCTGGGGTTCCTGGTCTGTTCTTCGGCAGTCGGACGCAGTGGGTTCCCTTCGAAAAGGCTCCTCGAGGAGATTTGGTTTCTCGCGAGTTTCTCCTCTTGGTACGAAAGGTTGTTGTTTCTCATTTGAATAATAACTTCTCTAATGATGATCATCATGTGATCTTTAAGTTTTTGAATGTGTTGTTGCACAAATTCGTAGGTGTACTCTAAGTTTGCGGTGTCTCTAAGTTGAGTTTCTTTTCCTTGAATGTTTGCTTTACTTCTCGTTTTCGGTCATGTCCACGCTCAAAACACACCTTTTAAGATGTTAAATCTTAGTTTATCCTCTAGAACATGCCTCGAGAGAGAGATCATAAGAGTGCAAGATGAACAATTTATGGAGAAAAAGATTTGTCCCCTCCTTCATAAAGTGATCATTATTTGTAATCATAGGAGATCTTTGATAAAGTTATATTTTTGCCCCCTACTTTCATGAGATGTTACAAGTCAAATTAGAGGCGTTATAGATCAATTTTTTAGATGTCTTTTCATAGTTATAACTAATACTAACATATTTTCAGATATATAAATGATTATGACGCACTTTCGTACTCGTAGCTCACACAAAACCTTGTTAACATCAGCTGACAACTATGCATAAGTCTAACTCTTTTGATCGGCATGTATTTAGATTTGTTGGCTCAGCTGACTTGGGTCTATTTATTACTCATAAGTGTCGATCAGCTTTAACTTTTAGAACTCGAGCTTCTTTCGAGTGATATACAGTTGATTCTAAGTCGACCGATGTCGTCAACTCTGGTCCGAGCGATTGTTTCATAATCGAGCACAATTTAGTCTGATCGACTTAAGCTCTTCAAATCTATCAGATCAATGAATTTCATCTCTTTGATCGTCTTGAGATTAGTATTGATAAATTTCCTGCATACAATACACACACACATGAAAACATAATTTTTTACTTTAAAAAAATTTAGATATTAATAATTTTGACATAGTATAAAACATTTTGATAATAAATATAAAAAATAAAATTTTGATGTTAGATATTTAAATTGATAGAATTTAATGATATGTATATAAATGTCCCAAAAATAAATAAAATAATGTGAGTGGTTGAAAATCAAATAGTGCAGAAAAGCTTTAATTATAATATACTGGGGCAAGCGTTGAAAAAAAAAAAAAAAATTAAAATTTTCATTGATTCCAAAGTTAAATGATATCAGAGTACAGAATTTTTCAAAGAAACGGATGCATTTAATTAAAGATGATCGCTTGCCATTTCCAATCCAAGGCGCTAAAGCAAGAAAAGAGGGGTTTTTCTGGAATTTACTAAAGTTCGCCTCGATCCCAATTTCCACGCCATCAAAGAGGGCATCAAAGCTACAGAGCGCTGCATCATCATCAACAGCAGCATCGTAGAAGCTGCAGCCATTGGTATCAATATACTAACGCCAAAGTAGCTCTACCACAAGCCATGGAGACCAGGTTCCCCTCATATCCCTTCTATATGGCAAAGGTGGACCAAAGTTATGCGAAAGGCGAGACAAATTAGGGAGAGAATGAGAGCGAAAGGTAAGAAGACGAAGATGACTTCCCGACTAAAACGCCTCCCACCGAAAAATAGGAGTAATGGAGTTGCCACGAGCCCCATATGCGAAACCCCAAAAAAAACCCAGTCATATCCTTCCAACATCGCAGAAATGGTGGAAAAAACTCATCTTTCTTTTGTTCCAGCAAAGATGGACCTTTCGTATTTTGTACCGGTCAGAGTCTCAGTGGGGCGGAGAGAAAACCGGAGAAGGAACCTTCCCTTTCTTTCTCAACCTCCTAACCCCCCCCCTCTCTATCTGCCCACCTTTATTTCTCCATTATCTTGTCCCTCTCCCTCCTTCCTTCTATTCTCTCTCCTCTCTCTTCTCGTCTATATCTTTACGACATCCTTGCAAGGCGGTTCGCATCCCATCTTTCCTCTTCTAGCTTCGTGTCTTTCTCTTTCCGCCTTTTGTTTTCGGGAACATGATGAAGAAAAAGATGAAGTTTTTCATGGATCCATCCCCGTCTTATTCTTTCATGGCCGGGGAAGCAGCCATGGCGAGGCTCAAGCATCAGTACCTGTTTGAGGATTATCAGGAGTTGCTCAAGGTGAGAACTTTTTAGAATTATTTGAAGAGATCTGATGGTTTTTCTTAGGTTTCATATTCGGACTTGTTTTAGAGATCTGATTTCTGCATATATTCTCCTTTTATGGATCTATTGTTTAGCCTCTCTGTTGGATCATCTGTTCGAGGCATCTAGGGTTTTTCCTCTTACTGAGTTTTCCTTTATATTGTTATTGAATTTTTTTAAATTCGATTTTGGTGGTGATAGAGTAAGGCTAGGGAACTATTTGGTTGTCTAATTCTTAAAGGTGAAGTCTTTACAACTCTGCTGGATTCAAAGTTTCGATAAAACCTGGTTTTGAGGAAAGTTTATTGAAGGTTTTTCTGTTCTGTTTGGAGTTACTACAGCTGTTCATAAAAGCTATTGTATAACTGTTGTGCTAAATAAATTTTTTTGAAAGTTATTGTGTGTATTATATAAACTTTTGGGGCAAAATAGATTTGTCATAGCTACCACAATATCTGGTTATAAAAATTTGTCTCATAACATAAAAAATTTCATACAAAAAGACCTAGGAACATATTGTCCATAAGAGTAGCAATAAAACTCTATTAAAACAAGGAAGCTTCATATACTTACCCCAAAATATTTACCAAACATTGATTTTTTATGTTTAGAAACTTTACTTGTACATGAAAAGGTGCATCTCACTTTTAAAATGTTGATAATAGTGATATTCTTATGTAATATTAGCAATTCTAGTGTTATAAATATTAAAATTAAGTTTAGTTGCTAGATATGTAAATACACAGAAATTGTGTGGTATATAAACAAAGTTACCTAATAATTTGTGTGTGCGGTTGGGTTTGTGTTTGTGTGTGTGGTTGGGCGGCGGCTTTCGCCGGCGGCAACAGGCGGCAGGGAGTGGCAAGCGGTGGTGACTCGTATGGAGTCTGCGGAGATGGCCAGCGGCAGGCGATGGGGGTGGCGACATGCGATAGTTTGTTGATAACATTTTACAGTGTAATTCAAATTCAGTCAAATGAACTAATGAATGAATTTTAAATTTTTTGAAACTTTACATTGTTCTTGTGCTTTCTTCATAACAAACACATAATTTCCTCAAATTCCTGTAAATGAATTACATTACACCAGAAATCATTCCAACCAAACAGCCCCTTAGTGTAATCCAATAATTTTTTCATTCATTCATGTGAACAAAATTTAAATATTTGAGTATTTTATTAATCATTGGACATTTGTGAATAATCTTAGGAAACTGAAGAAAAGAGGGAGAGATTACAGAAGGCAATGCAGAAAAAGCTCAAGCTCTTGGCTGAAGTCAAGTATGAGCTAACTATTCCCTTACTTGTTGCTTCCTTGCTTGATTTGTTTCAGCTTTTATATTTGAGAAATTTTCATACATACACCACACAATTCTTATGTATTTACATATCTAACACCAAAAGTTTGATATTTACATTTAATAACACTTTGTTGTTATAAATCTATCCACGAAAATGTGTATTTCACTTTTAAAAAGTTAATAATGATTATATTTTTATGTGATGCTAATGCTTTGAAACTTATAAATGTAAATATGAAAGTTTAGGTGTTACATTTGTAAATACACAAGAATTGTGTGTTATGCATGTAAATGTTCCCTTGTTTTCACTCCTTAGCTGATATTTCACCGTATGACTTGTTTCATTCAACCTTTATGCTGTAGATTCTTGGCAAAAAAATACGAGTCTTTCACAAAATCTTCCAAGGCTTTCAAAACAAAGAAGCAATCTCTCAAAATTCCCTACCCTTCTAATCAAGTTATTCGGCCTCCTTTGCCTCCTAGTAAAGCTGAGCTCCCATTAAAAGAAAGGAACTGTAAAGCGAAGGAGACTTCAGTTCAAAATGCTAGAAAACTAATAGATTTAAACCAGGTCTCCTTACCGGTGATCTCCGCAATCCTCTTTAGTTAACTAATACTTTTTTCCACACTGCAATAAGCATTAAAATATTGATTATTCTGGGCTGTTTCCTTTCTAGAATGATGACGAAACTGATGCATTTGAAGTGGATTGGGAGCACCTGAAGATGGAGAAATTGAGAAGGAGCATGATTGAGGGAGACTTAATGGCTGGTGATCTGAAGCTCTCAGCCTGCAGAGACATTGGAAGCAGTTCAAACCGCTCTGGAAAGAGGAAAATTTCATGGCTCGATCAGTTTGCTTTGAGAGTTTGAAGGCCACTACGCTTGCATCATTAATCAAACAGATCTAATTCTGCTATACGAATAATGATCATATTGGCTGTTGTAAAGAAAGTGATATATAGAGGTTGAGAAATTTATCTTTGTTTATGATTCAAATTAGGACTTTCTTATAGTTAAATTATTTGTTGATATCTTGGTTGTATTCTTACAGTACCTTTTGATAAATCAACATTGGAGTTGAAAAATAGGAATCTGGATGGTGGTTTTTGAAATTTGTTCATTACAAGATAGGTATGGAAGAATTGGGAGTGTTCTGTATGGTTAACTCTTTCAAAATGCTATAGGTTTTTTATATAAAAGATGAAATTGCAGTTTTAATTTGTTTCGGCACTCATTAAGTTCAGTTCTCTGAAATGGGGGCGGGATTTGGCTGATGATTTAATAACTATCATTATGATGACATTTTCTCTTCTAAGTTTATGTGCTTCATTCAGATGTTGCAGTGTTTACATAAAATTTTGTATGAACTTCATGTTTCTTGTAAATGTACGAGAAAAGGAAAACCAGAAGTTTACTGTAGCAATAACGGAGAACACCTCGTGGGGATAGATGCATTATTCTCAAGGAGAAAAGATATAATTTATTTATTTATGAGGAATATGCTGTTTAATGAAGTATTTGATTTAAATAGAGGTTTAATTCCGTATGATAAAAGCTTTATGGAGTAGCAACAGAATATTTATTCAAAGAATATTAGTTTTAGAAAAGACAGAATTAACAAAATACTATATGACTATGGGAGGGAGGTCAGAATGTTATATAAATCAATAAAATAATCCCGATTATGCAGAATGAAATAAGTGACTGGATTGGGGGCTTTGTGACTCTCATAGCTCCACAACCTCTATGGGAGATGCACCGATTGGACTCGTGATGTCATGTAAAGGGCACATGGCTTGATAGGGCAGAACATGAATGTGAAATTTATTACAAACGCCGTTCAAAATCTTGGTCGTTCTCGAACAATTTGTGTTTGATTTGTTAAGTAGGTTGTGTTCGATTCATTGTTAAGCAAGAGAGTCAAAGTCGAATAATTTTTTGAGCTCGATTTTTAAATGACTTCAACACGACCAATGTTTGTTTGTTCTCGTGCAACTCATTTTGGATCAAAATAATTAAATAATTAAATAAATTATATATTTTTATTATTTTATTTTATTTTATACTGCTTAAAAAGAATTTCACACGAAAAATTTAGGTGGTATAAATATAAAAATTAAAGTTTTGCTGCTAAATATGTAAATACAAAAGAATTGGCTGGTACGTATGAAAATGCAAATAGAAAAAAAAGAGTCGATCGAGCAAAACAACAAATACTAATGTCAAATTTACAAAGAATTGGCTGGTGTAATGTAATACAAAACATTTTGTTCTGCTGAGTTTTAAACAACAATTTCTTTGCCCCAACTCATTAGAATTATTCTAAGGTATTCATTTAAATAAAAATTTTATCATATTTTGTCCGCTAGCAATCTTGAATAGTTGTATTATTTAAAATAGTACAAGTTAAATCAAAGTTTTATCATATTTCAATCTTGAATTGTTGTATTATTTAAAAAAGAATGAGCTGCGATCTTGGACACAGATTATTTTTATTTTACTTTCATTTGATTAAACCACACCACACCACTTACACATCACCATTACCACCACCTCACACACCAACACCTCTACTCATCTACAAATTTACAACACCACTACCACTACCTCCACACACCTACATCCACAACACCACTACCACCATCTCCACACACCAGCACAGCAAGATATTAACACATTCACGACACCACTACCATCACCTCCACTCGTCAACACATCCACAACAACAACACATCCACAACACCACTACCACCACCTCCACACACACCACCACTGCCGCCACCTCCACACACCGCCACCTCTACATGCCAACACTTCCGCCAACACAAACACCACCACACACGAACCACCACCTCCATTCACCAACCACCCTATATTAGCTAATATCACAACATATTTTTGGCTAACATCAAGAATATAAAAGAGCAAACAGAAAATTGAAATCCAACTTTAACCGGAAACCATCGAAGAATAAGAGCACAGAGAACCCACAAAAATTTCGAGCACATAAGCATTTGCAAAATAAAAAACCATAGCATTTATGCTAGGGTAGAGAAAACTAAAATTGAGGCAGAGCAAATGATAAAAAACCATCACACAATGGCAGATCAAATGATCCAAACAAAGTCGATGAGCAAAGAGAGGAGAACTCACCGCAGCAGTTAATCCAGAGAAGGGAGAGAGAAAGAGGAAGCATTGTATCCATAAGAATCTCTTTGGAGAGAATGGGGAGTTAGAGCAAGAATAGCAAGAGAGGCGGCACCGTGAGGATCGCTAGATAGAGGGATGTTAGAGCAAGACTCGTGAGAGAGAAAGAGGCAATGAGTTATTGCAAGGGTAGCCCTGTCACAACATAACGAAGAAACGCGGGCTGCAAGATTGAACCCACGGCTGCATTTCCTCCCGATTAATCCTGAGAAGCACTCGTGTCGCGCTTTTCCAACGACAGACCCAACATTCTGAAGCCATATCACAACAAGTAATCCTCTCTACATGGGCACTAAATCTGACCACCAAATAGTCCCATGTGGGGTCCCACACTTTATATTTGTTTAGGTGTCACAAATTTAAATACATAGGAATAAGGCTGTCAAAACGGTTCGTTGTTCCCGAATAGCTCGTGTTCGGTTCGTTTTGGCTCGAAATATTATTCGTCATTGATATGTATGTATATATATATATATATATATATATATATATATATATATATATATATATATATATATATATATATATATATATATATGTATATGTATGTATATCCTCGGGGAAGTTCCTAGCTTTAAGAGTCTGTAGAACAAAATCCCAATTTATTGTATCATATGCTTTAGCAATGTCCAATTTAATGATAAGATTAGATCCTCTACAAGGCCTGTCAATCTCCAACAGTAATTCCTGTGCCAATAGAACATTGTCAGTAATGGAGAGTGCCATGGCTTCTTTACTGCTTCTAGGGGCATTAAACAAGGGGATCATTTGTCCCCTTACATTTTCATACTAGCTTTTGATTATCTGTCAAGGTTGATTAACCATTCACAGCAGCAGTCACCCTATCTGAGATACCTGCACAGATCAAACTGTATTGTCTCTCATCTTGCATATGCAGATGATGTCATTTTGTTCACTAATGGGAGCAAAACTGCTATTAGGAAGGTTATGAAATTGTTGGACTATTTCCAGAATGCTTCTGGACTTTCATGCAATAACTCTAAATGCCAACTGCTTCCTAGCAACAAGCTGCCACCTAACCAGGTTAACTGGATTGAAGATCTCATTGGTTTCTCCACTACTACTTATCCTCTCAAGTATTTAGGATTCCCTTTGATCAAGGGCAGGAGAAAGCAATCCCACTTTTATGAGGTGGTGAAAAAAGTGACATCCAAGATCCAATGCTGGACCACTTCATTTCTGTCTAATGGGGGAAGATTGACCCTCCTCAAATTGGTTCTCACTACTTACCCTCTGTACATCCTTCAATTGATCAAGTTAAAAAAGAAAACTTAAAGAATGTTGGAAGTATCGTTCAACAAGTTCTTATGGGCCGGTCAACACAAACAACATCACTAGACTTCTTGGAACAAGATCTGCCATCCTACTGCCTCTGGTGGACTGGGTTTTAAAAATTTAGCACACATGAGCCATATCTTCTATTGTAAGCAATGTGTTAGATTCAGACAGCAATGTTCTCTATGGGCAAGATTTATGAAAGGTAAATATTGTCCCATCTCATCCATCAATTGTGAATCCTAAATTGGGGGATTCTAGAAACTGGAAAGCTCTTCTCCAGGTTAAAGAGGTTGCTGAAGCTCTTTTCATTTGGAATGTGGGTGAAGGCTTGACAACTGGTTGGGGAATCATTCCTTGAAGGAATATCAACCTATTAACTCTAGTATAATTAATGTATCTGACTGCTGGGTACATGGTAAGTGGAACCTCTCAAATATTAGAGAGGTTAATTCCCCCCACATTGTTAAAAGTATTTCGGATCTCCCTATCAATCCTTCTGCTCCTGATAGACTTATTACCAAAAATGGCTCCCATCAAAGTCTGTCCAAGTTTATTTATCACTCTCACTACCATTGGCAATCTACTGATTGGGGAAAAAATGTTTGGAAAGCTAACAGGTCCCTATCCATGGCCTTCTTCTGCTGGAGGTTGTTTAGAAAATTTCTTCCTACTGATGACATTTTAAAATTTAATGGTATCAGAGGACCTTCCAGATGTTATCTATGCCACTCTGCTGAGGAAAGCCTTATACACCTGATGTTGCATTGTGAAGTCTCTAGAAGTGTTTGGGTTGCTTTACTTACAGGAGAACAGCTGTTGGATCTTCTTACCAATTGGTCTAATCTTAATGACTGCTGGGATTTATGGAAACATCATTCAAAAAAACATATTCCTTTCATTATCTTCTGGTTTATCTAGGTGGCCAGGAATGCTGCCAAGTACCAATCCCTTCCTGTCAGCTCTCATAAGATAAGCTTACACTGCCAGTCCTTTATCAGAAAGTTGAATGGTTCATCTTCTATTTCACCTGGGAGAGTAAACCCTCCTGCTGTCCAGTTAGTTTTTTGGAGGGCCCCTTCACAGCATTGGGTGAAACTAAACACTGATGGAAGTTACTCTAGTAGCAGGGCAGGCATTGGTGGCCTTTGCAGGAACTTTAAAGGGCATTGTTTATGGTACTTTGCTGCTCCTATTGAGGCTCTAAATGCTCTTGAAGCTGAAACTGTAGCTGTCTTTTGGGGGCTGAAATTGGCTTTGGCTCTAAAGCTGAACAATATACATGTGGAACTGGATTGCTTACAACTCTTACACATCCTTCAACTGAAGACCCCCAAAGCTCTAAAGCTGAACAATATACATGTGGAACTGGATTGCTTACAACTCTTACACATCCTTCAACTAAAGACCCCCCCCATGGTATCTGATCTATTGGATGAAAAAAATTCAGCATATGACGGTTTCTACTCAGATCATCTGGTCTTATGTTCCTAGGGAAGACAACAAACCGGCTCACCACCTTGCATATGAAGCTTCTTCCTCTCTATTACTTACTTGTCATAATATACCATCCACCTTTTTGTCTTTTTTGCTGAATGTAGATTGTTTGGACATACCCCATTTTAGATGTAACCTTTCTTTTTGATCAATGAAATTGCCCTCTTTTAATATATATATATATATATATATATATATATATATATATATATATATATATATATATATATAAGTGTATGTATATGTGTATGTATATATATGTATGTATGTATGTATATATATATATATATATATATATATATATATATATATATATATATATATATATATATATATATATATATAGTTGGGTGTATATATATGTATGTATGTATGTATATATATGTATATATATGTATGTATGTATATATATATGTAGTTGGGTGTGCGAGCACAGGACAAATGACTTCCCTACGAGACATTCAACAACTTCATTGCCTCACCAAAGGTTGTGCTGATAGCCTTAGAAGTTCACGAAATCCAAAGCCAGTTCGCTCCGGGGTGTGAATGACTTCAGAGAGAGTTTCAGGGATGTGACATGGACCAAGCATTGATAAGCCCAAACTCTTCCTCTGAAGCTCTATAGGTACTAAATTTATAACGTAGGCCTCCAATTCGTAAATGTTCCAATATCCAAACCTACAAAAGATGCGAACAAATCTCCATATGCACACAACTAAGCTTGGTGAACTTTAGTAACTCTCAATAAATGTGCTAAAACTACCACACCACAAGAGTACTTTGAAAACTGAACTAAATCATCCATGAGCAATAAATATTATAGATGAATCTCGTCCCCTGAAGTTTTTGGTAAGAGAAAGGTGCCTAAAATGAACAACATATATGCTCGAAGTTGTCGGTTAAATTTGATTTCAGCTAGATCGATTTACGATTCATAATGAAATGTCCACCTAAGCCAACTCAAGTGATATACATGTTTAAGTACAGGCTTCTCCCATCCAAAAAAATATATGCCACCTCAGTATTTAAGCTTTCATTAACTACCAAAAAGATGCAACAGCTACAAATGACTAGTTATCTTTAAAAAAAAAATATATCTGATGTTCTCAAGGCTAACAAAGCCGATCACAAGGAATAGTTTAAGATTTTAGGATTATTTTAAGTAAGTTATTCTTACGTGACATAATTTGATGCTACTTAAACAATCAAATTGTGCTATGCTGGTATATATTGATCTCATTTTATAAAAAAAAATAGCCATTCAGTTGTCTTGACCAAGGGCATGTTTGGGACAACTTATGAGTGCGGTGGCATTTTTGAAAACACTGCCTAACCATTTGGTTCGCGCGTTTTTGAAAATGCTGTCTGCTGCATTTTAATTTTTTATACTAAACGCAGATCACGGGTTAACCCCCGCGGCCGATGAGTGAGCCACCTTTCATGATAAATTATTTATTCTAAAACGCACAAACTGCTCCGAATAGACCCTAATTGAACTCTAATACTAATCTATTAAAAAAATCTGTCCATTCGAAAGCAACCCAACTGCAAACAACGGGCGAGTGTTTATTTTTTCATAAGTGAGATATCCACGACAAAAAAGAAATTTAAAATTTTGAGTATTCTCTTTAAAAGCTCTGCGTGCAACGGGCCTTTTAATCCTTTTTAATCCCAGAGGATAACGCTGCTTTCATCGCGATTTATCTACCGGTCGCAAGTAGATGCAGGGTTCTAGATATCGTCTTTTCCGTCGTACATTACAGGAGTGTTAAAATGGGGATGATGGCGCTCATGATGGCAGCGACGAAGCTAGCTGGAATCTTGCTGACGCTCTCCGTGGCGGCGAATGTGTTCTCCTTCTCTCGTTACCGGAGGAAGTTCCTCAGGCCGTTTCGATCTCCAATTGACGAGGCTGCCGATGTGCTTGCTGCCTTCAATGTCGATTCTGCCTCCGGTAAGAGTCTCAGAAACTCAGACTTTGTGTGCTTAGGTTTCCTTTGCTTTTTCTGGAGATTTTTTTTTTTTTGGAATGTTGAATAGCCTGTGATATTGGAAAAATAAAGTTCTTCTTAACCGATGGGCCACAAATTATTTCACTCGCCGTACCAAGTCTAATTCGCGTCATATTTCTATAGAGAAATGGTTTTCTACCATCTGAAGCATTTTGAAGGTTGTTATGATCCAGCAGTGTTGAATGATCCTATTTCAGATGATATTATATGGGAACTGAATTTGTGAACTTGAAAATAAAAATCTATCTGATTTCTCTAACTGATGATAGGATATTGTGAGAAGATTCTTTATTGTATTAGACTAATAATTACAGTTCATTAGTAAGTGGCCTGTTAGCAATAAATAGCCTCCTTTTGGAGACATTGAGGTGAATGAAAAGAATCCAGTAAGTTTTACCTTATCTCTATGTTTCTCTTTCCTAATTCTCCCCCACCCAATTTCTAGAGTTGCCATTTATCTTAATCCTATAATGGGATTGTATCATTGGTGCGCTCACTGAAATAACTCCCTCTCCATACTACCGCTGTATCTTCCATTGCAAAGGCCAAATTCGCTACCGTCTACCCTCTCATGATCTCACCCAAGTTAGCTTGCTAGCTCACATTTTCCTCTAATTTGTCCTCATCCCACATCGCCACTGCCAAACAGGCACCGCAATTATCATCTCCGACCTTCAAAGATTCTTTTTTTTTGTGCCAGTTCATCCAAGATCATTCCCACACTACATCGTCCACAGTTCAAGAGATCACCAAACCAATTTCAAGAGCAAGGAATATTTTTGTCAAATTTGCCGCCACCGTCGCTTACAATGATTTGAGTTTTGCCTCCACACTTTGGTAGCCCAATCCAACACCATTCATTTCATCAATTATCATCTCGTTGATATAAACGCTTCATCTTGATCTCTCTCAAACCATTAGCCTTAGCCACATCCTTGTCACCCTCTACCACTGAGCACAGTCATTATCTTCTCCATCTTGATCTCGAACCATTGCAAGGAGACCACTTCTTAAATTCCCAAACTATCTCTAAAAATCCAATCTTCACCAATTTGACAAAGAGTTATGAATGGTAATTGGTTCATAACCAAATATGAAATTCCAATTTCATTTAGCATAGCGACCGCTAGGGCTAGAAAATAAACAAGAGAGCAAGGGCTATTATAGTAAATTTTGCACTTTATAGCCTCAACAAAATAGAGACTATATATTCTTCAGAAAGAGGAGTACAAATTACTTTCAAGCTTTATACTGGTTCAACTTGGACTGTGCCCTTCTGTCCTCTAATGTCCTCTAAAGAGTTGCCATGTGATGAACTTGTTCATCTCATGGTGTTTGAAATTTTGATAATTTTAAGAGATTTATCTGTTTTCAAGAAGGGAGGCCTTGTTACCACTGTTAGATTTTTACCATAGAAGAAATAGATTCATGGTTGTCTTCTTTAACCACGCAATCAAATGAAGAAGCCCATTCTCTGCCCTAGAACCAAGTCTCTAACTCCAATTTTCATTTTCAGCTGTCGGTGACCTTCCTAGCTCACTTTTCATTGCTTTCATCACCATTCTACCTTTCCATTATTTCTATGATATGCTCAACCTTGAGCGAAAGATCGCATTGACGGGGTAGGTAATGATAGGATTTTGTGAAATGATTTGTTATTTCTTTTAGACTAATAATTATAGTTAGTTAATAAATAATCAATTAACAATGAATTAATGTTTTTCTACATATATAGGTAGTCTCTTTTTGGAGACATTGAAGAGATTGAAAAGAATTTTGTAAGTTTCTCCTTAACTCTGTGTTTCTCTTCTTTAGTTCTCCCTTTCCCAATTTGCATAGTTGATATTCTCGAATTGTTATTTATTTTAATCCCAGATATGGGATCGTAGCAAGTTAATTGTTGGATTCGAACTGGTCATTAGAAAGTAAAGTAAACCTTTCTTGGTCGACCATGCAATGAGAGATGGGGAGATGAAAAATATGACTAGCTATGATCTCAATGTTCTCTCAAGTAAATTGCTACAAAGATCTCAACTAGTCTTGAAGAGCAGGATGAGTTGGATGAAGAGAAAGTGCACATAGTTAGTGGGAAAGAGAAAAGATGACATTCTAGTGATTGAGAATTTGGTTCCCTTTGCCTAACACTTCAACTCTTTTTAATAGGCAAGAACCATGGTTAGTTCTACAAGGTTGTTAGCAATGAATTCAAACTTCTACATGTGAAGTTGGGCATTTGCTCTACGACCACGTGACTGCTTTAAAGCAGACTTTTTTTGGATGAGTTCAATGAGAGACTACTAAGGATAAGTACTATGAATGAGTACTATGTGCCAATATTGTCATTTAGCTTATTGTCAAGTATCTATAGTTGGGTATAGCTTTTGAGTGTTGATTAGTTGAGTTTGGTATTTGAAACTGTGAACTCAGTACTGTTAGCTTGGCCTTTTGTTGCAGCACTTTTTAAATCTGGTTTACTTTTGATGGGCGACTTGCTCTTCAACTTGTTTCAGGTTGGTTGAATCATCATTGGCTTATTAAACTCAATTTATGTCTATTTTTTGTGTTGATGCACTTGAATTGGTGAATATGTGTGTGCATTAGTCCTTTGATTAATTTCTTCTTCTGAGAAGCTACAAAGAACAAAAGAATGAAGTTTCAACAATCCAATTTGTCTTAGGTTCGTTGAAATTCTCTCGAAATAAAAAAATTATCAAAATCTTGAGCTACTGGCCTACTATAATCATGAAATTTATCCTCTTCACGTTTTTTAAAAAAGTGGCTTTAAATTTTGATCATTGAGATCTCACCTTACTTTTGCTGACTTAGATTATTTTTTTAAAAGTTTTCTTTGTTGTGTTTGCTGCTTTTGTTCCTTTTTTGATGGAGAATATCAAAGGATTGAAACATTATATCATGTAGTATCATTTAAAAAATGTATAAAGTGAAGGTATTTTAGAATGGAAATCTCATTTTGTTGGGGGAACTATTTTTCTAGGGTCTTGTAGAACGCACTACACTAGAGGAAAAGTACATGAAAAACATAATAGTTTATTGCATATATAGACCGGAAGAAGCTTTAAAATGTAGTTGTAAAATTAAAGGTGTGAGCAATAATAACTCTTATGAAAATTTCCCCTAATGTGTTTGAGAGATGGCAGCTATTTCTACCTCAATTTCATATCTCCATGCATTCTTCAAAGGAACAACAAGTGCTTCAGACCCAATGCTCTTGTTTGGATGGATTTATTTATGGGAAATTTCCTTAATACTTCAATGATTTAAGAGTTAATTTTGAACTTCATCGTCAACATTGCATTTCCTATTAAAAAATCAAATTTTCAAGCTCTACTTGAACCAACTCTACATTGTTTTCCCAATTCTAGGATCAAGAGTTGCAACCTACATAGGTTCTATCCAATGAAGTTGTAAGACTAAAGCAATCACAAATTGTAGGTCTTGACGGAACCAAAATCTAAGGCTAGTTATTTAAAATAAAAAAATAAAAAAAATAAAAAATAGAAAAGAAATAAAAAAACTCTAATGCTAGTGAAGCGGTGTGAATGTTTTTTGTTATATAGTCAATATGAATGAAGGCAATGTTACTTAGTCTTCCAAGACAAAGAAGGAAGTGAATATGTAGGCTCTAGGTCGCCTTCAGGACTCTCCACTTGATGAGTAAGTTTTTGGACTGAACTTTCTCCACTAAAGGAGAAGGGGTTATTTACCACTATAGTATGAGTGCAACTTTTATTATGGAGTTTTATGAGATTTACCAATGATTGATGTTTGGATGAATATCATGAATCAATCCGAAACTTGAATTAACTAAGGCTGTAGCTGCGATCAGACGGTATTAACATTTCATTTTTATTTTTTCACATAATTTTCATAAACTTACAAGTTATAAAAGAGTCACTAATATCCATAACGTGCAATAAATTTAAAACATTCAGAAACAATAAAACTAATATATAAATAACATCTCAAAACAATATTGAATAGTCTGTCATTGTCTGCAGGAAACAATGCAAAAAGAAACTACACACATATCATAAATTAGTACTTATCAGCTGCAGTTTTTCTCCTATTAATCAAGTCTCTCATACCAGACATATTTTCTGAAAGAAAATCATTAATTGCAACAATAAATTTGACTTTTAAGCAAATAATCTTTACATGCATTAAATTATTATGTCAATACTATGCATGAATGACGAAAGAAAATATAGCTCATTTATTTATAATATTTTTAAATTTCATGTTAAATTTATCCATTTTGGTTTCACTTTAAGTATTTATCATTTTAACTTTTTTAAAGTCATAACAGGATCACCGTTATACCCAAATGTATCCTAAAAAATATACTCGAAGATACCCTCAAATTGCACCTGAAGGCACATCTTTATTATTTTCTTTAACGTGCATGAGTACATCGTATTCTTTGCAGTACCATCTGGGGGTAATCCTATATGACTTAAAATTTTTACATTTAATTTCCTTTAAATTACCTCATTTAAAAAATATCATTAAACTTTCATTTTCCCTTTTTGCATTCCATTTTCTTAAACTTTCAAGCTCAAAAAATTCATATAACTATAAAATGACTTTTTAATACATTAAAAAAGTTCTTAATAAATAAATATTAATTTAATATATAAAAAAATAATTACTCACCTTTGTTTTCAAGAGACCTTCGAACGATTTATTCCTTCATTAACTTCTTTGGACAACCGCTTATATTAAATGAGTGGACATGACTTTAAATAGGAATCCCATCCTAAAGCAAAACTTGAATATATATATATATATATATATATATATATATATATATATATATATATATATATATATATATATATATATATATATAGACATATAATTAAAATGACCCATATAAATCAATTAGGCAATTCATTGTCTTAAAATTTGGCTTACTTCCTTGCACAAGTTTTCTCTTTCTCCCTCAAATTTTGTCATTTATTAGCTTCGATCCTGACGTCACATACACATTAAATAACCTTTAAATAATAGATTTTATATATATATATATATATACACACACCCGACTTGGTGCTTAGAACAACTAAGATGGGATCTACGATCGGGCGGTAGTACTATTTCATTTTACTTTTCATAAAATTTTTCAGAAACTTTCAATTTATAGAAGAGCCACTAAAATCCACAAAGTGCAATAAAAATTAAATATCCAGAAATAATAACATAAGCTGATAACTATATCTCAAATTATTACTGAACAACATATCAATATTTGAAAGAGCGATACGAAAATTACAAACACAACCTATTTAGACGTATCAGCTATAGTCCTCATCCTGTAAATCAAATATAGTTTACCAGACATATCAATCTAAAACTTTTCTTCTCCCGAAAAAAAAACATTAATTTCAATTGTAAATTTGATTTAGTGAGTAATTATAATCTTTATATTCATTAAATTATGATCCTATGCTATGCATGAATAACTAAAAGAAAATGCAGCTCATTATTTTATAAAATCTTGAACTTTCACTTTAAACTTACCCATTTCCTTTTACATTAAGCATTTACCTTTTGAACCTCTTTAACAGTCATACATGATTACCGTCATACTCGAATGTTTCATAAAAAATTTACTTGAAGGTGTTCTTAAAATGTCCCCATAGGTACCCTCAAAATATGTATCCAAAAGTATCTAAAATTGTACCCGAAGATATACCTTTACCATTTTCTTTAATGTGCACAGATACTTCGCATGCCCTGTCAATACACCATCTGAGAGTAATTCTGTATGACTGTTGACATCGTTTTTGTCGAGGTTTAGTTTTCCTCCTAGATTTAGGATTCTAGTCTCAGGAGCTTCCCCGATGATCCTAGATTCCTAGCAATGGGGCCCACCTCGTTTTAGAGAGTCTGAAGCCACTTCGTTACTCTTTGAAATCCTGCACGAGATTTCGTACCGCTAGTCTGTAGTTGGTCAGAGTTGACATCAGGAATTCAAATTGAGTCCCTATAGGATCCCTGGACATTAGGACAGTCTCGTGCACGTCTTACACACCTGGACGCACAGATTCTCAGTTTGCGGCCTCGACGCCTTCAATTTCTCTGCAGTGGACTGAAGCTGGAGTCATAATGCCTGGATGATCAACATCAAAGTCAGAATTTCAGAAAGGGCCAGATTTGACGCATTTTCGACACGACCGTCGACGAGGTTGTCCGAACGACCTCGGATGACGAAATTGATTGCGCCGATGCGTTCAGACGTCGATTTTACCTAAAATAGACGTTCGTTTTGCGACGATAGCCTGTCGGAGACGAAATTTATGAAACAGATATTATTATTCTAGTAATAATAATAATACTTGTATTATTATTACTATTATATATGTATTCATATATTTCTTCCCTTTTATTATTTCCTAAGCCCTAAAATCCTTTCCCCGTTCTATCGGCCCGCCTCCTCTCCTATACGCACGATTGGGGACTTCGTTTCTTCCCTCTCCCGCACAAGAGCCAGGTCGCCCCGACCGTATCTTCCTTCCCCATACTCGAGCGTGTCTTCTGCGGCCTTCTCTTCCTCGAGCCGCACGTACTAGCCCCCATCCCTTATCCCTGACCGCGACTTCTTCTCCTTTGCTCTTCCCTGCGCGAACCCGTAGCCACCTGCTCCTATCTGTGACATTTTTGTCGCTGCTGCCAGGTCCTCCTCCACTTGAGCTTACCTTCTGTAAGTATTTTCAGCACCCTCTCCTCCCTCTAGTCTATATATGAGCCCTATTTGGGGCGTCCCTGGTGCTGACCGAATTTGTAGAGGAGGGGAGGTACTGTTGGACTGAACTTTGGATTCTTTGCTCCTCTTGTGTGCTCTACACTAGCTGGTAACACTTTTCCCCCATCTCTTTCACATAGCATTGCTTGGTGAGGCTTGGGTTTGCTTCACATTACTCGGCTCTGTTTCTTCTCCCTGTTTAGTCTCTCGGCTGAGCATTTATATGCCATGGAATATTTTGTTTGTTTGTTTGATTGACTATTTCTTTTCACCCTCTTTAGTGGCATTGCTAATGTGTTATTATATCAAGATTTGGGGGTGTTTCTCTTTGAAGCATGTGAAAGGTGGAAATGTGAGCATATGGAAGTTTGATTTTAAAGGCATGTTACTATCTCCCTATGTTCTTTATGTTTATAGCAAGTTCAAAATATTGGAAATGTGGCTTTAGGACCATGCTAGCTCCTCTTGCAAGTATATTGAGACGTGTAACATGGGGCTCTTCATTCATTCTTGTTTGTTATGAATTATAGGGGAGCTCATTTTTGTTTCTTTTATGTGCATGTGGAGGCTCGGTTTTGGTCTCCTTGTAGCTTAGCCTTAATAAAATGCATGTTATAATTTTTAGTAAGATTGGAAGGCTCAATATCTTGTTTTGATAGCTTGGTTTGGCTCTTTGTAAAATGCTCTTTTCTTTACCTATTTGTTGGAGGATTGCTTCATATTTGAAATAGTCAAGTTGGAGGAGGGCCTAAATGTGCTCTTGTTTAAAATATATAATGGCTTTATGTTGTGGCATTCAAGGAACTCCTGGATTTTTTCTTTAGCCTTTGGAAGGCTCGGTTTTCACTTTGAGGAAGTTTGGGTGTTGGTTTTGTGGAGGTTGGTCTTTGGCTTCATGTTGGGGTTATATTTCAAATATATAAATTTCATAGACTCGACTGCCCATTCATCCCACTTTCCTGCAGGCTGCAACCCCTGTTGTTCTTCCATATCGCCGTCAGTCGTTCTTGCAGCCTCTCTGTAGGTTAGCGTAGCCCTTTTTGCTCATCCAGACCACTGTCCTGTAGGTCACAGTCCCATTGCTGTCCTTCCAGCGCCCACCGGTAGCTTCCCTGCCATCTTGCCATCGATCACCTCCTTTCCAACAGGCCACAGACCTCCCCCAGGCCTTTCCTAGTGCCTATCTCCACTCCAGACTCCCTCCTCGCCGAGCTTCTTGTGTTTTCGTTTGTTGAGATTTTATTTATGATGTTTTGTTTTATGCTTTAACTTGCGCACTGTATTTATTTCTTGAGTCATCGTTGTAACCGTGTTGAAGTCATTAGTAAAATGATGTCCTACGTCGTGGTTTGGATTAAACTCCGGTATCATCTAACTTTGATTAATTTTCAATTATGCGCTCTTAAGTTTTACCTTTTTCTTACACCGAAGGCTTTCCCAAAAATTGAGTTTTGCTGGGCTGATTGCCTTCCAAAAATTTTCTGAGCTGTCTCTGTCTCTGAATTGTTTGTGATCTACTGTATCTCTTCTTTTCATATCGACAATTCCTTTGAATATGCCATGGTTGCTCATATTTGTAATATTTTCTAGAACTAATCAAATACTGCCCAAAGTGCCTTTTTTCACATTTTCCATGAATTGGCTTTTCTATCTGAGGTTGCTTGTGTTTATCTTTTGATTTAATTTTCTTGCTTTGGAAGTGTTTCTTGCCAAAATCTTTTCGCTTGCTTGCCTGAGGTTGTCACTGCTGACTAGAATAATTCAACTCATTTTCGATTCTTCTGCCTCTTTCAACACATTGAGAAATCTCTGATCTCAAATGACGCTAAAACCAACCCCAACTGATCTCTGAGATCGGGCAAAAAACTGACACTTTTTTCTCCTGGGTGCTGACATAGTGGGGTGCATATTAGAAAAGAGAAATGAATTCTACCTCATATTGCATAACTGTTTTGAACCCTGAATTAGATTGAAGAACTTATCTTACAGTGCTAATCTGACTGAAGGTGGAATGAACCAATCTTTGAAGACTTTAACAAAATCATCTCACTAAATTTGTGGAAGAGGTGTCAGCTGAAATTTTTTTCTATGTTGTGCCTGCCACCAACATTCTTCATCTCCTAGCATGAAAGTAGCTAATACCACATTACTGTTTTCCGGACAAATCATACCATTCATAATTTTTTCGATCTTCAGGAGCTAATTTTCAGCAACTATAGGATCACTTTGCCCTTTGAATGTAGGTGGCTCAAATGATTTAAATATTTTTAAGTGTCGATCCACTTCTGCCTTAGTTTCAGATCTGGGCTCTGTACTAGTAGAATATCTTTCAATAGCAGCCATTTTATTAATTACTTATGATATCCGTTGCACAATGCCCTGTAACTTAGTATCTTTGGTGTCCTCATTTTTTCTATTCAGATTATCATTTTGATTATCATTTCTGCCCAAAATATTTTCTAATCCTACTTTATGCTCTGTACTTCGCCTAAAAGACCGACCCTCAATACTTTCTGATTCATCTCCAGGCATATTTATCTTTTTTGGCACAATTTGATATTCACATGCAATTTATCATATAATAATCGTGTTGTGCATGCATGATGCCTTATGTCGTATGAGAAACCCATCCCAGATTCATCAACCTATAGCTTTGTATAAGTCAATTTATATTTGATATCGTTCCTACTTATTTTAAATCCAACATGCTTTCATTATTCTTTTCATCCAATAACAGTGTTCTGATAACACTTTTTTTCACACCTCAACTATCCTCTCTGGTAGGGTTAATCGTGGTGCGACAGAGGCTCGCAATTTAGTCAGACCAAGTCTCACCATCACTTGTCTTAATTTTTATAATCAGGACCCAGTGGGTGTACGTAATACATTGCATTTCATAATTCATTCATATTTTTCTTCGGAAGCATGAAAAGTCATAACCTCAAAATATATAAAATATATAGAACTGTTAATTCAACATAATAAAAGCACGTACCTAAAATATATGTACAAAGCTCCCAAAACTATTGTGCAAAAGTTGTATAAAGATACACCTGACTACTTGCCTCGGTGCTCGTTGCCTCTACTTAGAATACAACCACAAATAATGAGCAATGAGCTCAAAGAAATAATCAGGGCTAACATAAAATTATACCCACGACTGCATGCTCAAAAGAAACTGCATATTTGTACACACACAAGTGATAATATGCTAGCATGGTAGACAACATGAAAAGAGAATAGAAAATATAAAAATCGAAACTACAACGTAACATGTTGGTCGTAAGCATGAAATCATAATTATAATAAAAAACATGTTCATAGGCCGTTTATCCTATGTAATCATAGCAATGCCATTTCATAGTAGGGCTCAACTATTTCTATTTTCTTTCATCATGGGTAGCCATCCTGCCTTAATGACCATATAAACTAACAATAAAGGTTGGATTTTCCCCAACAAGACAATTATCGATAACTCCCCGATACCTATGGTTCCATAACGTTCTGTCACCGCCTACTCCCAATGGTTCCTAGAGTTTCATCCCATTATAAATATTAGTAATCTGGAATACTACATTCCTGCATAATAATTTACTCATAACATTCATTGTAACATTTAAATCATTCCTGTATCAAAAATTTATAAGACATTACATTTATCATAGCCATGAGACATAACAAATGAATTCCTACAGGGAATTCATATCATAAGCACAATCATATATAGCATAGTATGATCATATCATTACATGTATCGTAAGAAAAGTCAACATGCATTTATGCTTTCCATTTAAGGTATCCATTCACAATATGCAAGGAATTCTAAATGCATCTGTGTCAACTAAAAATCATATGAAAACTTATAGAAGATTATTTTTCATAAATTAACATAAGATTATTTCACTTCACTTGACGGAACAGTAATATGACGAGTGCCCACATGCTCGTCTCGAGCTCACCGCCTCGTTTAGACAACCTATGGCTCATAGACAACACAAAGTTTCATAAAATTTAGCTCATAACAAACATCAACCCAAAAATATACTTCGCTTGCCAAAATATAACTCAAAAGGTCTTTTAAGGAAAAATTTGCCTTTCCAAAAACACCTTTTTCTCTTTTCTCTCATTTCTTTCACCTCCAACCTTACTTCTCTTCACTGATTTTGTGCTAAAATATTTTTTCAGAAGCTCTCAAATCGGCGTTTTCGACGGCTACCGAAAATTAGAAAAGCACGAAAAATGAGGCAAACTTCAAAACGAAATAATGATAAAGGAATTGAAAGTCTCAAATGTCTTATAAATTCTTGATACAAGAAATAATTTATAAGGCCCTAAAATACCTAGTTATAGCTTTCCTATGTCGCTTAGTTCACTTGCTAGCTCTTCACAGGTCTGCGTCGCGTGCAAAGCTTAGGGAAAGGGGAATCAGGAGAGTGAAAGGAATTCAAGCTCAAGAGGTATTGCGAAGCTCACAAAAGTGCTATTCGACCAAATGAAGGAAATAGAATGGCGTAAGAGGCGGTGGGGAACAGTAAGGGTACGAGAGATTATGAGAAGGATTATAATAGTTCACATTTAATTAAAGTTAAGTAAATTGAAATCTTCTAAATTATATATTTTTCAATCCGTTCATAATTTACATAGTGTTTTATAACAAATTGATCAATTTCATGCATAAAATTTTATAAAATTGCTTTGAGCAAATTCTGAGATGTGTGAAATTTGAGGTACTTTTAAAATTTGCCGAATTTTACCGTTTCTTGAAAATTGGGCGTTACGTTTAATGGGAGAAATAGTTGGATGACAGGTGCTAATTTTTCAATGAACCTCTCAACTAGAGTCTCCATACTCTCCTTCGCGAAAGAGGATCATTTTAGACTGAGTAGATGGGCTAAGGGACAACTTGCTTATAACGTCTTCTCAACTAAGTCAACTTCTGAATAGAAGAAGGGACAACCTTTTAAAATCAATTCGTGATGTTTTGGATCATCTTCATTAGACTATCTTCAAATTATTGAAACTGATTGAAAGTGACAGGGATTCTGCATCTTGTTTTGAGACGTCTTCTTGTGATTATCATGGTTACTGATAGATTCGTTTTTAGTTCAAACCATTTTCTATGCTCATTGCATCTGAAGGGGTGTTGGATTTAAACTTGATCGGTTGAAACTAGGGTGAACTTTATTTGGGCCCAATCTGGAATCAAAAGATGAGCCAAGGAAATTATGAGTTGATTGGATATTTGTGATCTCTTTAGTAAATCGCTACAATGAATCTATATTGAGCCCTTGCGAGGATGTCAATTTGATTTGAAAGGAAGTACACTAATTCAGAGTGAAAGTTGAAGAAGTCAGCATTTTATGCCTTAAAATTTGATGCCCCATGCTCGAGACTTGACCCTTATTTACAAGAACAGGTGAAGTTCGATGCTTAAGGTTGGCTGCATTAAACATAGAATTTTGTAAGGGAAGTTTTGCATTTTATGTAGCTAGTGATGCAAGTACTGAGGGGTGAGTGCTATTGGGCTTGTATTACGGGAGTGTACTACCTATCAGTCGTTTGTGGATGACCTCTAATTGGTCTTGTGTACATTGATCATCTGTTTCAAATAGTTTAATACTGTGTTTGCTTACCACTAGTATATATATATTTTTTTCTTTAGGTAACTTTGCACTTGTATATGTGTACGTTAAAAATGACAACCTTTTGAGGAAACACATGAACGAGAACCATTTGGAAGGATGCACTTTATCAAAATTCCTCAAGTTTTAGTCTTGTTCATTTACAACTAATTAATTATAACTATAAAACTCGATATTTGTGTTATTGATGTTTATATGGTCTTCTCAATTTAAAGTTTTCTGTTATACGGGTTCTAACCCTATTGTGCAGTGGAAAATGGATTCTTTTTTGGACTTGCCACGGCACCTGCTCATGTTGAAGATAGGCTTGATGATGCCTGGCTTCAGTTTGCAGAGGAACGGCCCTGTGGTGACTCTGAGCAAACACAGATGCTGCAATCTACTCATGCTGTATTGGCTTCTGCAGCTGCAGATGGTGGCTCTCAGCAAGCATCTTCAGATGGTCATAGTTTTGAAGAATCTACCAAGAGGAAGGTAAAAAGGCCTCTTAAGATTGCCATGGAGGCTATGATTAGAGGATTTGAAAAGTATTCGGATGAGGCAGAACCTGATTCAAGAACTGAATGTAGCCATAATGTTGCTGCTTGGCACAATGTGCCTCATCCGTGAGTGCATTTTTCCATATTTGCATTCCTTTTTGTTGAACTGTAGTATTGGCTGCATATGCAATTGGAGCTTTAACATCATCCAATTTGGAAATTTTGATAAAATATGTAGCTTAGAAGTATATATGTTGAAGCCTTGGCATGTCTCATTTAAAATGTGGAGGATTCCTAAAGTTTGGCAGGTTGAGTACTGTGATGTATACACTTAGTTTGAGTTTTCTGATTTATATGTTTGTTCATAAACTCTAATATCGCTGATTAAACACTTGAAACTTGTCAGCCCTCAAGCATTTCACTCTGCTACTCTACTACATCTGATGCGTGGATTCGTTTATGAATGATTTTGTTTTGCATTGCTTTTCAAAATGCTCGAGTTACTCAGCCAAAATTGAGATTGATGACTACCGCCAAATGCTTCAATGACTCCAACACCAACACAAAACTCATTTCTAGTCCCTGAACCACCTCCAAGTTATTGTATGGTATATTTTAGATGTTTTGGCATTAAAAATTCCATTTTAATTTAATCTATAGCTATTTCTTTGGTTCACAGGAAAGACTCGTCTTAGTCCTGATTCTCACTTCATTTTGGACTTTATTTCTCGGTTTGCTTTCACAGATCAGTAGATTTCTATTTTGTAGCTAATGTGTTCTACACAACCACCGAAGCCTATGGTTTGTCTGGTTGCAGAAATGATTGTGTAAAATTTGCTTACATTGATTTTGTCTTGTAAGAAGTTATTCCTATCATCTAATCTTATTCATTTTCAGGCAGAGGAGGCTCAGATTTTGGTCTGATCCTGATACTGAGTTAAAACTGGCAAAGGATACTGGCATTACTGTTTTTCGGATGGGAATTGATTGGGCAAGGGTTATGCCAAAGGAACCACAAAATGTGCTGAATGATAGTGTAAGTTGACCCTTTATTCTCTAGCTCTAACTTTAAAGTTCAAATATTTTTGTCATAAGTGTTTTACAACGACCTCCTGCAGCAGGGATATACCCAGAGAGCACTCACGTCTTAAAAGATTAAATCTAATTTCTGACTTCTTTCTGTGTTTTCATTTTTTTCTTGATGGCCATTTCATGTATGTGATAGATCAAGTAAAGAGGTTTTGTGGGTTATGATGTGTGAAAGGGGAGAGGGAGGGAGAGATTTGATTTCCTATTGGAAATGGCATCCTTCTCTTTGAGGAGAGGATGGCTGTGATGGCAGGTACTTCCTAGATTAAGCAACTGGGTTATTTGCTATAGCTGCTATATTGATCACTGAAAAAATTGTTTGTTTTGTTGAGCTTGGCACTCTCCTCCCAAAAATAAAAAAACTAATAAATAAATAAATAAAATAAAATAAATAAAAATCAAATGAAAAAAAGGTTATGAAGTTGAAGCGAGGTATTGTTTTTGAGGGACCTTTTCTTTTTATTGCTCTGAATTTTAATTTGTACCCTAGGTTAATTTTGCAGCACTGGAGCGGTACAGATGGATCATTGAAAGAGTGCGTTCATATGGAATGAAGGTGATGCTTACTTTATTTCATCATTCTCTTCCTCCTTGGGCTGGAGTATATGGAGGATGGAAAGAGGAGAAAACTGTTCGTTATTTCATGGATTTTACAAGGTAATCTCCGTTGATATGCACGACATACATAAATGGTGCTTCTCCCTTACTTCTTGAGATTTAGCATCATGCAATCAAAAATGGCATAAAAACCTTACAATATCTTCTAAAATCTTTGATTTTCTTAATACATGAAATGAAAGCCATTTTGATTGAACATCTGAGATAGTTAAAACAAGAAAAAATAAATAACATGGACACAATTGGGTTATTACTATTTACTCGCTTCACCGTAAAGGATGTCGCAGCTCTCCCCCATGACAACACCTACTGCGTCTGTGGCTCCTCTGCAAACTCAATTCATGCTGCCAACTACCATGATCGCATCACTATTAGGACCACTCTATGACATTGCCTTTGATGGGCTCTCGATGCTTTTTCATCACCTATAAATTGCACACCGAATATCCACATAGAAAAAAACGTTAGATGTTTTTGGCCACTACAAAAAATACTTGATATTCGAGGAGCTCTGCTTTTCCATCATGTTTCTCATGTATCAATAAGTTCTCTTTATAGGGACAGGGGGTAGTGGTAAAACTATTTATTTCAAACGGGGTGTAATAAACATTCATCAGACATTTTATATATCATATGCATGAATCTTAGTAATTGAATACCTGCAGGAAATGATTTCATAAATATATTCATCTGTTTCATGACATACTAAAATCACGTGTATTGTAAAGGCCATAAATTTACATTCATACGTTCATACCAGATATTCATCCACTATATACATGAAATTCTTAATGCATCAGTATCAAACATAGAATCACATGAAATCTTATAGAGAGTTTCGTGCTTCCAATTTCTTCTTGGAATTGCCTGTCGTGAACTGCGTCTCTCTTTCGCTCGCTTGGATGGCGCGGTTAGCATCGTTGCTACGGTGATCAAGCGGAGTACACCCCCTCGGTTCCTAGAATCATAGTGGAGGAGAGGAAATAAAATGGAGTGGTATATTGCTCAACTCCTCTTTAATCTCAAACGTTTGCTGAATCCAACCACTGCATGCCAAGTAATGTACGATAGAGTCCACTTGCTACAATATATGCATGATTAGGGTTAGTTAAGGTTTAATCAAGTTATTAAACATATAACTTCTGAATTTCATATATCTCAATTCATTCATAATTAATATATAGCTTTTTATATCAAATAACTTGATTTGACGTGTTAATTTTATAAAAATATTTTGGTTGAATTCTGAGAGGTACTAAATTTGAGGTATGTTTAAAATTGTCAAAAATTTTATCTACAGGTGTGAGACTACACATTTGTTTGTACATATAAAAATAAATTATCAGAAGTAAACAATATAAAAATAAATTACGATCACAACACGACATGATTATATGAACTGCTGTCCTCCTATAAACTAAGTCTCCATTGTCAGACTTATCAATCTACTGTTTTTCTTTTTCTGAAAGAAAAATTTAATTTCAACAGTAATATTTCGGGTCGTAATAAGCAATTATAATCTTAATATGTATTAAATTTACCTGCAAATATTATGCATGAATGACCAAAAGAAATGTTCATTATTTTATGAAACTGTAAGCTTTTATTTTAAATTTATCTCTTCTCGTTTCAATTTTATAAAATTATGATTAAATTGGCTACTTTATTTTGATTTGACTGTTGGGGGAAAAAAAAACCAACATATTAGAACACGAATATTAAGATAGATGTATGGTGGAGAGTGAAGGATCAAATGTGAGATGATTATTATCGTGGGATTTTGGGAGTAATACATATTCAAAAAAGTATAGTAAAAGAAACTCTAATGATATGGGTATGTATCAAAAAAAAAAAAGAACAAAAGATTCATCAATAATACCTGTAGGTTGAATTAAAATAAGTACAATTTGGTGGTAAATAAGATTGGCCAAAGGTAACATGGCTAGGGTTCGTATAAAAAAGAATTGAAAGTAGAGTTAACACAATATATACCAGCCAGTATTAATGATTGAACAAGTAGGTTTCCTAAAGCCTAATTCCGAATAGTTAAGGAAGCTAATGTTGTTGATTATGATTTTTGAGATTTTAACCAATTTCCCATTTATAGTTATCATAGTTCTTCGACAAATTTCATTCCTTCCACAATCCACTTTATCCATTTAAGTGGGGTTGGACTTTTGAGTTATTCACCATTCATCCTTGTTACTACGGGATTAGAATTTTGAATTCTCTGTCATTCGTTCTTATAAGGCTAGAATTGACAATTATAGAAGTTACATATCATTGTTTTGGCATAGTTTAGGACTATTTTTCAACCTAATGTCGAAGACCATCCTTTTTTTTGTTAGAAAATTTAGAGCTTGAATATTTGTTATAATTCATATTTTAATAGCATATAAGCTCCTTTTCTTTTAATCTAATGAAGCAATGAGACACCCGGAGAAAGATACACTACTCATAACCCGCTTAGGCCTTAGGCCATCATTTTTGATCTTTCATTGAAACTATTGGGAATTGTTGGTTTTAGGATCTCATCAGACTTGGTCCTCCTACTTCTCATTATTTTTTTCATTCCTCACTTGCTTAAACTTGAACCCTCACCGCAAATTATCGTTCACATTTCAGCATAACTCAGCTTTTATCCTCACTGATTTTGGGGTATTTGAATTAGCTACCCCATGCTCCTCTATAATGACCAAGTTCTCGGTGGGGCACCTTATTCGTGAGATTATATGTTCATTCTAGTCAAACTTGCACTTGGTTGGAGATTGTTCAATCGTGCTATTTCATCCATTATTAGAGTTTTTGTTTGAGAAGATATTCTAGACCATTTTCCTGGTGATATTTTCTTAAGTAACATTATGTGAATTGTTTTTCGATATGCGTTAAAGTGATCTTTTGACTCATCCAGGAAATTTTCTGTCACTGTGGTTTGGGTTTCTTTTCCTCAACTTTTCACCACTTTTTCTAACAATTCTATACTTTTTTCTCTGGGCTTTGATGCTAATACTACTCGAGTGTAGGCCGTCTGTGGTTAGCGTTCTAGTTTAAATGGTATTACTAGGCTTTTAGATAGGGAGGTTTGGATTGATTTTTCTTTTTGTGGTTTTTTGCAGAAGTTTATATTTTAAGGTATTCCTTTGTATTGTATTTTTTGCAAAAATTTTGGGCACTTGTATTCAAATTACCTAGATTGCTTCAAAGAGCATCCAAAACTTAGGAAACCATCTATTATTGATATTTGCAACCAGAAGCAATGGGGCATATAACTACTCAAAATTTTTCTTCACGTGGAGCAATGCATGCAAAATTCAGAATGAAATCTAGATGGTATTATGGAATTAGAGCTTTTAGAACCTCCGAAGTTGTGAAAAAGGCCATGATCTTTTTTGTACTACAACTACTGTTATAAATCTTCCATAGGAGATAGCTCCTAATTGTATTATTATTGTAGAGTATGTTGAAGTCACTGATTTTGAGCAGCTATCTGGTTCTGATGATAGTTTATTGCGTGTTGAAGCCAATGTAGCTTGAAGCGTGCAAACCTTACTTATGAGTTTCATAACTAAGAATAGAAAAAAAATCACCACTTTCCATTATTTACTAGGCTTCAAGGGAGAAGGCGAAAATGAAAGCATACCATGGATTACTTCACCTATTAAATGAATATTTTTTTGCTTTGTCATATATTTGTCCTTAAGTGTCTTTTTTGCTTTTACATTTTAATGTGACAATTGTAATTGCCACTTGTGTTTTCCTTTTACTAACCGGTTCATTAGCATTAATTTCATCCTATTATTCACTTTAGTTGCAATTTTCTGAGTGCAGGTTAATTGTTGATCGTGTATCAGATCTGGTGGATTACTGGGTACCGTTTAATGAACCTCATGTATACTGTTTGTTAACGTATTGTGCGGGTGCTTGGCCTGGAGGAAATCCTGATATGATTGAAGTTGCGACTTCTACTTTACCTTCTGGTGTATTTAGTCAAGCTTTACACTATATGGCTGTTGCGTATTCAATGGCCTATGATTATATCCATGAAGAGAGGCCAGTGCTTTAATTTTCTTCGTTTCCATCTTATATCCATCTAATATCACTACGTCTAAATGCCTTGTAGGGTGTTCATGATAATATCATCATTTCAGCTGTTCCCATTTTCAGCTTTAGTTTATGATACCAAAGTGTCACGTGTAAATGTCAAATTTTGGGTGTTAGATATGTAAATACATAAGAATTGTGTGGTATGTATGTAAATTATATGTATGCATGCATGCATGCGTGGATGCATGTGTGTGTGTGTTTGTGTTCTTATCATGGTAAATTTATCATGCAATATGGCTAATATAAATGTTTCTGTCCTGACAGCAAAAATAGTGGAAAGACCATGGTTGGGATTGCACATCACGTCTCCTTTACTCGTCCATATGGCCTTTTTGATGTTGCTGCTGTCATGCTGGCGAATTCATTAACGCTTTTCCCTATTGTAGATACCATAAGCGATAAGCTGGATTTTCTAGGAATAAACTATTATGGGCAGGTTAGTTTTATTATTATTATTATTTATTTTTTTATTTGTAGAGCTCGTTGTGCTTAGAAGATTGCAGTAACTCTCATAACGGATTGGTTTTTTATGGTCAGGAAATTATTACTGGACCTGGCTTGAAGCTGGTGGATAGTGAGGAATATAGTGAATCTGGCCGTGCTGTTTATCCTGATGGCTTGTTCAGAGTGCTACATATGTACCATGAGAGATACAAGCATATGAATGTGCCTTTTATCATCACTGAGAATGGAATTTCGGATGAAACTGACTTGATTAGACGCCCATACCTGCTGGAGCATTTATTAGCTGTTTTTGCTGCCATGATAACGGTTTTACACTTCACCTTGTATTGTGATGGTTAGCTTGTTCCATGCACTAATGTCTAATGTCCTAGCATACATTTTGACTTTTAGGGGGTACCAGTTCTTGGTTATTTGTTCTGGACAACATCAGATAATTGGGAGTGGGCAGATGGATATGGTCCCAAGTTTGGGCTTGTTGCAGTTGATCGTGCAAATGATCTTGCACGTATTCCTCGCCCATCATACCAGTTGTTCTCCAAGGTAATGTTTGTAAGAGAATAGTTACCACTTACCACACATCTAACAGTATTCTGAAAGTGACACTCTTTTCACGACTCAACCCGGTGCTTAAAATTAACGAAGGCGGAACTACTGTCGAACAATATTAACACATTATTTTAATTTTCTCAAAATTTCATAAACTTCCAATATATATATATATAAGTGCAATAAAATTTAAATCATCAAAAACAACATCCAAAGACAACATCTCAAACCAGCACTGAATAACATATTATGATCTGAAGGAAACAGTAAAGATAAGCTATCATTATAAAAATACTTAACAGCAGTGGTCCTCCTTCGGTAAACAAGTCTCTCATATCAGACATATTAACCTATAACTTTTCTTTTCCTGAAAGAAACCATTAGTTTCAATCGTAAGTATGACTTAATGACTAATTATGATCTAACATGCATTAAGTTTTGATTGAGAGGTTTGATGGATTAAGACGTATTACCAAGGTTTCTCATAATCAATTTGGATTTATGCCGGGCATATCACTATGGAAGCTATACATTTATTGAGAGGTTTGATGGAGAAGTACGTAGATAATAAGGAGGATCTACATTTGATTTTTATTGATTTATAAAAAGCTTGCGATAAGGTTCCTAGAGATGTTCTTTGGAGAGTCCTTGAGAAGAAAGGTGTTGATATGACTTATATTCAAGTCATTAAAGATATGTATGCTGAAGTTGTTACATGTGTTCAAACTGAAGAAGGATTGACCAAATATTTTTCTATTTCTGTTGGTTTACATCAGACATCGGTTTTAAGCCTATATCTTTTTGCTTTATTTATGGATGGTCTTACTGGACATTTACAAGAGGATATACCTTGGTGTATGCTTTTTGCCGATGATATCCTCCTCGTGGATAAGACGAGAGAAAAAGTCCAGGAAAAACTTGAATTTTGATTGGAGTCTAAAGGTCTTCGTTTGAGTAGAACTAAAACTGAATACATGGAATGTAATTTTAGTAACTGTAGCTCTAGTAACATAAGTGTAACTTTGGGTGATCAAATTATTAAAAGGTGTGAACGATTTAGATATCTCGGATCCATTGTTCAAAGCGATGGTGATATAGATGGGGATGTTAATAGTAGAATTCAGGTGGTTGAAGTGGAGGAATGCGTCTAGCCTATTGTGTGCTTGAAAAGTACCGCTTAGACTGAAAGGAAAATTTTATTAGATGGTGGTAAGACCTGCAATGCTCTATGGTGCTGAATGTTGGCCTTTAAAAGAGAAGCATAATGCTAAGTTAAGTGTTGCCGAGATAAGAATGATTAGGTGGATGAGTGGCTTTACATTTAGAGCAAAATGCGAAATGAATATATCCGTAATAGTGTTGGTGTTGCACCAGTGACGGACAAAATTAGAGAGAGTCGCCTTAGATGGTTTGGTCACATTAAAGTCAACCACCTAATGACCCGATTAGGAGAGTAGATGTTTTAGATTCAACTTATGTTAAGATTGGCAGAGGTAGACCTAGGAAGACTTGGACTTATTGCATAAAAAATGATCTTAATGTATTAGAATTAAATGAAAATTTGACACTGAATAGGACGTAATGGAGAAAAAAGATTTATGTTGCCGACCCCACTTAGTGGGATTAAGGCTTTGTTGTTGTTGTTGTTGTATGCATTAAGTTATGATGTTTATGCTAATGAAAAAAAAATCTAGCTCATTTATTTATAAACCTTTAAAATTTCACTTGAATTTTATCTCTTATTGTTTCACTTTAAGTATTTATTATTTTAATTTTCTTAGTAGTCATCACATGATTACTGTTATATCCAAAGACATTTTAAAAAATATGGCAGAAGACATCCTCAAAATTGTACCAAAACGTACACTAAAATTATACCCAAATGTACACCTTTACTATTTTTTAAATGTGTACGGATATATTGCATCCCCAATCAGTATCATCTTTGGGTAATCATATTTGACTTAGTTCTTTACTTAACATTCATATTAATTAAAATCATTTAAAATGTATTTTTACATGTCAATTATTTCCTTCTAATTATGATATCATATGAGACTTTCAAAATGTCATACATTAATGAAATACTTGTTTTTAACCATTTAATAAAACATTTATTTATTTAATAAAATATTAATTTAATGCATAAAACAAAATAATCACTCACATTTGCTATTAAAAGATTTATTAAAAAGTCCAACCATTCGCTCCACTTTCTAGCATCTAAACAAATTAAATGTGTATATAATTATAAGAATTACATCATAAAGAAAGTCTTTTTTTAATATAAAAAATTATTAAAACAATAACCTCTTTTACCTTTATGATTATTTACCTTCAAATCTCATGGATTTATCAAATTCTTCACACTTTTTAATTGAAATAAAATTTAATACCATTAATTAATTTAGCTAATAACGTCATTAACTGCCTTAATAACATAAGGTTTAACATTTACCTTATAGGCTTACAGGTCGATCTCCTCCCTTACCCACTAGCTTCACAAACTTCCTCTCCTTCAAAGTCAAAATCTCTATATTAAAATCTTGATTAGATTTGGCATTGCAATTATACATTCACACACACCCACAATTTCATTAAATAGCTTAATAAAAACCGCATCTTAAAATTTTTTAGTTGTCTGTAACTCTTCCCTTTCCCTTGCATGAAGTTCATGTCTCCTTTTTGCCTCAAGTTTCTTGATTTATTAGTTTCAATCCTAATATCGCATATAATTAATCTTTTACTTTAAATAATACACACACAACACACACACAACACACACACACACATTTATATATATAATTAAATAACATAATTAATTAATATAATATATAAAAATTTCATTAAGGTAACAATAATAGACCTTGGCAAATCAGCATGTGACGAGCTTCTTTCTTTCTCCACATAGTCGATTGTTCTTCCTATTCGCTTTTGATCGCGACTCTATAGCGCCGAAGCCACCTCCTCCCTCCTCTGCATGCGAAGATGACATGACAATCCCTCATTCCTCTCCGGTCTCAACTCAACCCGCAAATACTCACGCCTCCTTCCTGGAGAAGGTGCTCGGCTTTGAATGTTTCTTCCTCCTATCACTCTACCCAAGCACTACACGAATGTTCTTTCTTCCTCCTTCAATTTCTCCTACTCGTTCTTCCTTTCTCTCATTCACACAATAGTAGCGCCTGAAATTTCAACCTCTTCTCCTTCGCTCGACTCGACGCTTGGCTAGAGTTTGGCATTGTAACAAGTAGCAATATTCTCTACTCCTTTTCTTCCTCTTCTTTCTCTTGGCTAGGACACACACGAGATATCTTTATTCTCCCTCTCGAGCGCTTGTTCGTTCGATGGTTCGAATGGTGAAATACGAATTAAGTACTAATCGAATGGGTGCTTATCCTAGTAAATATTCGATTTATTATTATTATTATTATTATTATTTTTAGTTTTTACTTATTTGTTTATTAATTTTCTGTTATTACAATCTTTCATAAAATCTTGTCCTTGAAATTTGAAAATAATCATGAAAGTATTTATATCTCAAAAGAAAAACTGAGGATATCTTTCTTGCATCTCAAAGACTTTCTTCCATGTAGCATCTTTCTCTGACTCATGCTTTCATAAAATCTTCACAAAAGGGATTTCTCTGAGCCGCAGCTTCTTCACATCATAATCTACAAGCTTTTCAAGCTCCTCAACATAAATCAAATCAGGTTGAATGTCAACTGAGCCGGCTATCACCCTAGTAGACTCATCCGCAATATACTTTATGAGTGAAGAAATGTGGAAACATTATGTATTCCGTGCATAGGAACTGGTAAAGTTATTCTGTAAGCCACATTCCCAATCCTCTCCACAATCTCAAATGGATTGACAAATTTTGGGCTTAGTTTTTTCAAAACGTTGCACACCTTTTGATGGACTGATCTTGATATAAACAAACTCTCCAACTTTAAACTCGTTTGTGCTTGACATCGTAATATTTCCTGTCTATCTTGCATTGCCTTTAATCTGTCTCTGATCAGTCTTATTTTCTCAATAACATCATCAACCAAATCAACTCAAATGATCTTTCTTTTACTTATTTCAGTTCAACATAGAGTTGACATGAACTCCCTTCCATACAAGGCTTCATATGGAGACATCCCAATGCTAACTTGATAACTGTTACTTTAAGCAAACTCTAATAAAGATATATGAGATTTCCAACCTCCACCAAAATCAAGGACACATAACTTTAGTAGATTCTCAAAGATCTGAATAGTCATCTCTGACAGACCACCTGTCTGTGAAATGTTGTACTAAAAGTCGGTCGAGTGCTCAAATTTTCTTGAACTTCTTTTCCACAATCTAGAAGTAAATCTACCATATCTGTCGCAGACAATAGAGTTCGACATTCCATGCAACCACGCAATTTGATCTACAATTTTACTAGCTTCTCAACTGAATCTGTTTGTCTAATAGACAAGAAATGAGCAGACTCAGTCTATATACAATTACCCATATAGCATCATAACCCTAAAGTGATCTCGGTAAATCAATAACAAAATCCATCGCAATCTCCTCTTATTTCTACTATGGTATCGATAAAGGTTGCAATTGACCTATAGGACGTTGATGCTCTGCCTTCACTAGCTGACACGAAGGACACTAGCCATAAATTGTCACATTTCTCTTTAATCTTGTACATCAAAACGCTTTATTGAGATTCTGGTACATTTTATTACTTTCTGGGTGAATATTATATCCAGACAAATGTGTTTCTTTCAGAATTTTCTTTCTCAGGTCATCAACATTTGGAAGATACACTCTGTCTTTATGCTTCAATAAACCTTGCTGATCTAGAACACTTTTCCAAACTGTTTGCCTTAACCTGTTATAGAACTTTTTGTATACTGCTATCTCTGACTAAAGAATCATCAATTTTACTTTCAAAGTTGGCTGAAATGTCAACTTATATAGTTGAACCATACTATCACTACCAGAATAAAAAATATCCAACTTCAACCTCTCCAGATCTTTAATTTTTTACTTCTGTTGAGTAATTAAATAGTTCAAATTACCTAAAGTCTTCCTACTCAGTGCTTTGCCACTTCATTAGCCTTCTTCAAATGGCATTGAATATTCAAATCATAATCTTTAATAAATTTTAGCAAACTCTTTTACCTCAGGTTCAACTCTTTCTAGGTAAAGCTAAACATAACTCTGGTTGTCAGTAAATATCTCGCATCTAACTTCATAGAGATAATGTCTTCATATTTTGAGTGCAAATACAACTACATCTAGTTCCAAGCCATGTGTGGGATAGTTTCTTTCATGATTCTTCAATTTTCATATTGCATTGCATAAAAAGACAACCTAAACCCCTCAAAGATGCATTGCTGCAAATTTTAAACCCATCAGAACTTGAAGGAATGGCCAAAACTGGAGCATATATTAAACAACTCTTCAGCTTATGAAAAACCTCCTCACAACAGTCAGACAATTGAACTTCACTACCTTTGAGTCAACCATGACATCGACATAACAATCTGTGAAAACCTCTGAATAAATCTCATTTAATAACCAACTTGACTAAGAAAGCTCCTGACCTCGGTAACAGTAGTAGGTCTTGGCAAATCAACAATCTCTTTGACCTTATTGTGATCCACATATATGATCATCCCATTGATAATGTGTCCAAGAAAGTCAAACACTTTTAAGCCAAAATTCACATTTGAAAAATTTGACATAAACTGTATTCCCCTTCGAAACCTGTAACATATTTTAATGATCTGCATGACTGATATCATTTCTCGAATACACTAGAATATCATCTATAAAGATAATCACAAAGGTGTCCAAAAACTGCCTGAAGACTATTAGTTAGTTTCATGAAAACTGCTGGAGCATTTATCAGTCCAAATGGCTTCATCACAAAATCATAGTGTACCCATATCGGGCCAGAAGTTGGTCTTTACTATATCTTCTTCTCTAATCCTTAGTTGGTGATAGTCTGATTTCAGATCAATTTTGGAAAATATAGAAGCCGCTTCCAACTGATCAAACAAATCATGAATCCTCGACAGTGGATATTAAATTTTAACTGTGAGTCTATTCGACTCTTTATAGTCAATACACATCTTGAAGCTCTCATCTTTCTTCTTCACGAATAATACGGAAGCTCCCCAAGGTGAGGTGCTAGGTCCGATGAACTCCTTATCTTGTAACTCTTGTAATTGGCTCTTCTGCTCCTGCAATTCCTTAATTGTCATTCTGTAGCTCCTTGGATACAAGCTCAGAACCTAGCAAGAGCTCAATGCTGAAATCAATCTCTTGCACTAGTAGTAACCTTAGTAAATTATCAAGGAACACCTCTGGACATTCTCTTACTATTGGAATATCATCGAAAGACTGTACTTAGAAATATTTGCTACCCCAGCAAGAAAATCTTGATTTCTATAAGTCAGCAGTTTGCAAGCTTTCAAACAGGTGATTATCATAGAAGCCAATCCTCAGTCACCACAAAATTTAACTTCTGCCTCCCTAGATATATTTATTTTGACGATCTTTTTATTGCAATCAATAGTGACAAAATTTTTAGGCATCCAATTCATGTCTAAAATCACATTGAATTCCATCAAGGGCAACACAATAAGTTGTGTGTCAAAATCCTTTCCACAAATCCTAAGCTTCACCTTTCATGATTAACTTCCAAAGCAATACCATTTTGTATTCTAACTGATAGTATCACAAACATCAAAACAATATTCAATCGCATTACTTTAGCCAGTTCATCAGCTATAAATGAGTGCGATGCTCCCAAATCAAATAATATTTTATCAGCCTACTTTGAAGATATAATAATTATATCATTAAAATCATTGAATTAAATATTTATTGTAGGATTATATGCTTAAATTCTTACTTGTTCTATTCATGACATGATATGAATTCTATGATGTTTAAAGTGCATTAGTTGAAATTGTTAAAAGTAAAATATATCTGTGATGACGTCATGGGTGTCCTTAGCTTCCTGCTGCGAAATAACATATACTCTGAGCTGAATATTATGTTGAGTTTGACTTATATTTGACATTGATCCTGAATATTCAATTGTCCTCTGTCAATCATAGCTCCTCTGAGGTGGTGCAACACTGCCCCTGGAATCGGTTGGAGCTCTTGGACTCAATTTAGGGTCTACCATGTGTCCTGGCTGGTGGCACCAAAAGCAAGTGTTTTGATCCAGAAAAAGCCTCAATCTTGTGAAACATTCCATACTTATCACTTCTTTTTACTTCAAACTGGGTGCAACACTATCAGATTTAGCTTTCTTAAAATCTATACTATCTGATTGGAAGGACAGCCTCCGAGACCCTTGAGAAAACTTGGATCCCTCTAAATTTCTTCTCTTCTAAATGTCTCTCCTCTGATCAGCTTCTAGATCCAACTCGATCCTCCTGGTTCTCTCCACCAACACAGAATAATCATTGATTTCAAGAGGAATCATTGACTGTACAATCACATCTCTAAGCTTAGACAAGAATCAATGGCACTTCTGCTTTGCATTCAATTGAGGCGTATACCTTGAATGCATTGTGAATTCAACTTCAGACTGCATAATAGATCGATCACCCCATACCAATCGAATAAATTTGTCCTACATTTGCCTTTTGACGGAAAGTGGTATGAGCCAGTCTTTAAAGGTGCTCACGAACGTGTTGTACTGAATCATGTGACTGACTCTACCCCCAAATTTCTCCTGCACTTGACCTCGCCACCATCTCTTTGGTTTTTCTTCTAATGCAAATGTAGCCAAATATCCATCCTATCATGAGGACAAAATTACTCATCTAAGATCTTCTTCACTCTCAACAACCCGTTTTCAACATTCACCACACATCCTCTAGAAATGAAAGGTGGTCTCAGGCGGGAACTGCATTCAGACAACATTAACATTTTCTTTTACTTTTCTTAAAATTTCGAAAACTTCTAAGATATATATAATAGCCTCCAACCATTCCATGTAATTGAATATATATATATATATATATATATATATATATATATATATATATATATATATATATATATATGGCGTCTTCCTGGCCGTCTCTCAGCTCTGTTAGGGTTTCGCCTCATGGCAAACCCTAGCAACCGTTACCGCATTTTTTTGCATCGACCTCTGCTTGCGTCTTCTCTGACGTCGTCGCTTCCTGCCGACAGAACGACGCGAGCTTCGCTTGCTTGCTCGTCCCGGGTCGCAGAGGCTGCGTCTGCTGCGTGACGCTCGTGAAATCTCAACTGCTGTTCTTTTGGGGAGGACGTCGCTGTGACCGCCTGCTACAGTAGCTGTCCCGTTTGACTGCTACTGTTGGATCTTGTGCGTCGTTGCTGCGCCGTTCTGCTGACTCATGTTTGATTCGGACTGCTGATTTTCCATGGCGTGCCCTACTACCTTTGCTAGGGTGGTGGGAAAAGGTATGAATACTCGCAAAGGCCCTGAATATTTAGTGTTTCCACAGGCTCTCCATGATGCTGCGGCAGCAAGAGGTTCCTATCATTTTATTCATCCTCTAGGGAGAAAGATGACTCTCCTACCATTATTTTTTCAGAGATTGAATTAAATGCATTAAATGAGGAGGTGAAGTTCACCTTCATCGGTAAGTTTGCCTTGAGACATCCTAAAATGGAGCTGGTGAGGAATTTCTTTTACTCACTCCACCTCATTGGAGCTTGGAAGATGAGATTGTTGGATGGAAGATATCTATTGTTTCATTTCACAGTGGAGGAGGACTATCTTTGGGTTGTTTACCAAAGCAATTGTTCTAATTGCGAGGGCTGAAATGAAGATTGTAAAGTGGACTCAGGATTTTGATCCTCTAAGGAATCTTCGTGGTTCTATTTGGTTCGAGTTTTCGAGCGCTCCATACGGATATTTCGATCGAATGTTTTGTTTCGAATTGGCGAGCCGCTAGTACCTGCATTGCAAATGGATGCTACTGACTTATAACAAGACCAAGCACGATCTTTGCTAGAGCTCTCGTTGAGAGGGATATTACTCTTCCAGGATGTCCACAGAGTTTGGGTGGGCTCTGATCAGGATGCTGTTTGGCAGGAGGTGGTTATGGAGCAAAAGCCTTATTACTGTTATCACTGCCGAATGTTTGGGCACACCAGGGACAGGTGCTATCGGCTTTATCCCCCAACTAAGAGATCTAAAGGAAATGTTGGGACTTCTGTGAGTTAGAAAGCTAAAGGTTTGGCTGACTTTGCCCCCATCTGTCCCCCTCGAAGAGTAGGATTTTTCTGAAGTTGGTTTTAGCCAGGTTAATGAACTGGTTCCTATTGTAACTCCTCAATCTTCTGTTTCACCTGCTGGCGAGGTGGATCAAATTGAGACTACTCTTGTGGCTATAACCTCAGAGGCGAAAAAGGAGGCTCCTCCTGTTTCTCGTGATGTTCCTGTGGCTACTAAAACTGTGGAGTCTAACCAGTATAGTCAAAAATTCAGTCGAAAGAGATAAACCCCCAAGTTATACCCATTGCTACACCTATCTTTCCTTCCATAATTCAGAAGGATCGATCACTCGAGAAGAAGAAGAAGCGAGAAGAAGAAAATGAAGAAAATTGGCGAGTTTACAACTCTCGACGAAGAAGAAGCACTGGGGTATACTTGGAGACTTAATTGATGATACGTCGGTTGCTCACAGTAATGGAGTAACACTTAAGAGATTACTTTTCGGAACGCCAAGAACAGAACGAGAGTCTCGCCTCAGCGATATCGTTCTTAGACATTGTTATTTACATTTCTTCCTTCATGTATTTTGTATGTTTGTTTGTTTTGTATTGTAGTGGTAAGACTTCATCTTTGGGCCTTATCTTCAAATCTTCTGTAACCGGTTTATTTCAATAAATCAGGCCCTAGGGCTTTGGGAATATATATATATATATATATATATATATATATATATATAAAATTAAATAACATGATTAATAAAAAAAATTTATAAAACTTAACTTACCTGGTTGTCTGCCCTACCTGAACTCATGCATGCGATGAGCTTCTTCCTTACTTGACAGAGCTGATCGTTCTTCTTCTTCCTCTACGCTTTCGATTGCGACTCTATAGCGTCGAAGCCACCTCTTCCCTCCTCTGCATGCGAAGATGACATGACAACCGTTCTTTCTCTTCTGTCTTGACTCAACTGCATCAAAGGTTTCTTCCTTCGATCTCTTCACGCTAGCATTGTGCGAATGTTTCTTCTTCCTCCTTTGACTTCTCCTCCTCGTTCTTCTTCTCCCTTTCTCTTCTTCACACAATAGTAGTGCTAGAACTGCGACATCTTTTTATTCGTCGGCTTGATGTCTGGCTAGAGTTTGGTATCGTAATAGGTTGGGATACTCTCGTACTCCTTTTCTTCCTCTTCTTTTTTCTTCTTTCTCCTGGCTAGGACACGCACGAGATATCTTTGTTCTCCCTTTCGACTGCTCGTTTGTTTGATGTCAAATGGTGTAATATGACTCTTAAGTTGTAACCGAATAGGTGCTTATCTTAGTACCTATTCGATTTATTATTATCATTATTATTTAATTTTTATTTATTTATTTATTTTCTGTTATTACAATTTTTGTTGAATTTTCTTGAGAGAAGTCTCTGAGTACGTGGGCTAGTGTTCTTGCATCTTCAACCTCTAGTCCAGCCAGTTCGGTTTTTCAGTTAGTTTGCCATTCTGCTTATGACTTCCTTTGTGCTCATCTCTTTTTAAACGCTTGACATTGTTACCAGGCTATTTAGTTGTTTTCTTATGTGGAGAAGAAGAGGCTGGAGTTGTTTCATTATCATTAATTTAAAGAATTTGATACAAGTTAACATATAGACTGATCCGCACAGTCATTAAAAGCATTTTTTTCCGATCCAAAGTAACATTCATTGATGAATACTGCCTATACTTTTTGAAAGAAATTTTATAATGCAATGTCTTTCTTGAATTGTGCATGGTATTTGATGGTTTTAAAGCTTTTGAAATATTTATGATTAAACATTTAAACGAAGCAAAAATGTATGCTCTCCTTTGCATTTTGATAATCTTGATATTGTATATAGTATGATGTGACGATTTCTCAATTTTAGGTTGTGAAAACAGGCAGAGTAACAAAATTAGACAGAGATCGTGCTTGGGGTGAGCTGCAGCGTGCTGCTAAAGAAAAGAAGACGCATCCATTTTACCGAGCTGTTGATAAGAATGGATGCATGTACGCAGGTAAATATGCACTTTTTTGGTATATCTATCTCACTAAACGAGTTTTTTTTTGTGTGCATATTTCTTTCATTTTCTTTATGTAATTTTAAATGCTTTCATTTTCTTTATATCTTATTCTATGAAACAGAACCATTAGGTAACATCAAGTTAGGTATCGCCCCTTGAATTATCGCCCCTTGAATTAGGTATCGCCCCTTGAATTATCTTATGAAAGTTAGGTATATCTTATTCTTTAACATCAAATTAGGTATCGCCCCTTGAATTATCTACAAAGATGATGATCTCTTCCTAATACCCTTAGGTGGTTGGCTTAATCTTGACCAGGTCAAGTTGACTTGGATTAGGTTCCGACTAACTCTAGCTTGGCATGGTTGATTTAGATTTGATTGGGTTGGCCCTGGGTTAGCTTGGGTATGCTTTGGTTGGCTTAGACGGGCTTGAGCTTGGTTCAAATGAAAATGAAAATTAAAATAAATTCAAACTTAAATCTAATTAAGTAAAACCAGATTCAAACCTAAATTTGAATTAAGTTGAACTTAATATAAAGTAGACCCAGAATAGTACTAAAACAAAACTGAATATAAATTTTAAATTAAATTTATTTCATCTTAAAGTTTTAACTTAAATTTTACAACTAAAACCAAAGTCAATAATCTAAATTGAATTCAAACAAACATTTAAATTTAAAATAAACTCAATTAAAATAAATTAAAATCAACTCAAACAGGGTTAAATCAAAACTTAAATCAAACTAAATTTAAATCAACAAAAACCTAATCTAATCATAAATCTAGTTTAATAAATAATACAAATCAAAATGATTGAAATTAAACTAAAATTTAATTGATGTTTCAATTAAGCTCCAAACTTGATACAAATATTAAAATTAAAATAAAACACTAACTAAAATAAATCTAAAAGAAAATTATTATTTAAGTTAAACAAAGCGTGACACTAGAAAGATTTATGTATACATAAATATCTCAATTGGGTGATATGTATATAAATACTTCTAAAATTAAATCTAGTTTAAATATGACTTTAAAACTAAAATTAAATATAAATAAACTAATTTTAAAACTAAAACATCTATAAAAATAAATTAAACGAAAATATAAAATTCAATTTAATTAAGATAATTAAGACAAACCTAAACTAAATTAAACAAAAAATGAAACAAAAGTTAAAATTTTTTTATTTTAAAAAAAGAGAAGAGAACTCAAATTCAAGCCCTAAACCCCTCCTCACCCTGTCAATCTTGATCTTTTGATCAAGGAGATGGGGAGAATTTAAGCCACCAATTTCCTCTAGCCTAAACTCAAACCCTTTTTCTGTTTGAATCTCGACCAATGATTTTAAGTCTTGGGAGGGATTAAAAACCTAAGAAAAACCCTCATTATTTAGTTCTAACTCTATTTTCGATCTCTCTATTCACTCTAGCCATAAGTATGGCACAACCCAGTTATTTTTGCAACTTCCATTAACCCTCTCCTTCTCCATTCATGAAACCAAGCAATAGACCTCCCCTTCCTTGTTTGCATGAAATCGAATCCCCTTTCTCTCCTCACTTTACTCATTCAGATGCAAGAGGCATGGAGGGTCTCTCATAGCGTCCGAAGCCCCATTGGCATCACGACAAGGACAACAATGAACGAAAGCCCTAAATCCCAGGTGAAGTTTTTGGCTCTCCACATTATTTTGCTCGTGCAAGCCAGAAGAGGAATTTCTCCTTTTCTCTTTGTGATTTGTTCAAAAAAATTGGAAGCCTTCTTCTTTTAGAAGTTCTAGCCAAAGCTCCGCTCCCTTGACTCTTTGATTCTCAAGATTAACAAGTCGTTGCCCCATCGTAAAAGTATATCCTCCTTTGAATTAAATTTATGTATTAGTTGTTTGTTTTTTTTAGAAGTATTTAAATATTTGATATTTTAAATCATAAAGAAAGGTGTAGACGAATTGCTTGTATGAAACATGGTCAAATATTTTAGAAGAAGGCTTCCTTGACTCTTTTAGAAGTATGTAAAAATTGGAAGCCTTCTTCTTTTAGAAGTTCTAGCCAAAGCTCCCTTGACTCTTTGATTCTCAAGATTAACAAGTCGTTGTCCCATCGTAAAAGTATATCCTCCTTTGAGTTAAATTTCTGTATTAGTTGTTTGTTTTTTTTAGAAGTATGTAAATATTTGATATTTTAAATCATAAAGAAAGGTGTAGACGAATTGCTTGTATGAAACATGGTCAAATATTTGCATGCAAGCTTTTCATCCATGCATTCATTTTGATTTATATGTATCAAATATTGACATATTTCTACAAAAACAAGTAAACAACTAGTACAAAACTATTTTTCAAAAGAGGATGTACCTTTACAATAAGGCGGCTCCTTGCTAATCTTGAGAATCAAAGAATCAAGGTAGTTTCCGCTTGAACAAAGCATATGAGAAGGATTTCAATGTTTTTGAACATGAGTGCTCGAGCAAACCACGAAGGAAATAGGAACAAGTTCTCTTTCGCCTCTCGCACAAGGGAGAGAATGGAGGGAGCCAAAAATTGACTTGGGAGGCTTCGACCGGCGACCGTTATGGAAGGCTCGCCATGCCTCATGAACAAGAGAAGTGAGGAGAGAAAAGGGCTTCGGCTCCTTCAGCTTTGTGCGAACAAGCCATAGGCTTGTTGTTTGGTTTCATGAATTCAGGAGGGGCTCGTGCAATTCACGAGAAGAAAGAGTGGGTTGTGCGATTCTTTCGGCTTTGAGTGAATTGAGAGACCGTAAATTAGATTAGGGCTAAATCATGATGGCTTTCTTTGGCTTTTAATTGCTCTCTTTGATTTAAAATCAATGTCCAGGATTTAAAAAGGAAAAGGGCTTGGGTTTAGACTGGAGGGAAATTGAATGCTTAAGTCCCCTTCCTCTCCTTAATCAAAAGACCTAGGGCTAGAATGTGAGGGATTGAGGGCTTAAATTTGTTTCTCTTTCATTTTTTAGTTTAATTTAGGTTTAATTTTGTCTTAAATAAATTGAATTTTTTTATTTTTATTTAATATAATTTTAACTAATGTTTTAGTTTTAAATTTAGTTTATTTATTTTAAAATTTTAAAATTTTTATATTTAATTTGATTTAATTTTAGGAACATGTACATACATACCACCTAATTCATATGCATAAATATTTATGCTTAAGAAAGGTGGTATATATGTATATCTTTCTTAGTTTTATGCTTTGTTTAATTTGATTTTAATTAATATTTTTATTTTAGATTTATTTTAGTTCATTTTTAATTTTAGTTTTAATATTTGTATTAAATTTGGAGCTTTATTCAAACTTCAATTTAAATTTTACTTTAATATTAATATTTTTTTTATTTGTATTTTATTTAATTAGATTTATGCTTAGATTAAGTTTTAGTTAATTTAAATTTAGTTTGATTTAGGTTGAGTTTAATTTTTGTTTCAGTTGATTTTAATATTGTTTTAATTATGTTTATTTTAAATTTAAATATATACTTGAATTCAATTTAGATTATTGATTTTGGTTTGTTTAAGTTTAAGATGAAAATTTAAAAAGGAATTATATTTAATTTAAAATTTATATTTAGGTTTATTTTAGTATTAATCTTGGCCCACTTTCTATTAAGTTAAACTTCATTTAAATTTAAGTTTAAATATCAGTTTACTTAGATTTAAGTTTAGGTTGATTTTAATTTTAATTTCGATTAGAACCAAACCAAAGCCCGTCTAAGCCAAAAAAGCATACCCAAACCAACTCAGGGTCAGCATAGACAGACTTGGATCAATCAGTCTAAGGTTAGCCAGATCTAACTCGGTTAGAACCAACACAACCACCTAAGGTGTACTAGGAAGGGCTCCTAAGGCTAGACAAGAGGGTCGTTAAGAGGAAGATGTCGACCAAAATTGAAGTCAACAGCCTCTTCAGTGAGAGTATTGTGATTCTGATTCTTTCTGAGGGTTTTATCATTTGAGATTTTTAAATCTACCTTTATCTTTTGAGGCTTTTTGTTTGTTGAAATTTTTAGTGTGTGTACTACTGAAACTTCAACTTTTAAGATTTTTATCTTGTTTTTATTTAGGCTCATGCCTTCTAAGGTTTTATTGTACCTGTATCTTCTTAGATTTTTTTAATATATGCTTTTTAGCCTTATTTTTTCCTATATATATATTTTTTTAAAAAAATATTACTTTCCAAAGCTTATGCCATTAAAGTTTTTAGTGAATCTATATCTTTTGCGACTTATGCTTTATGATATTTTTTTTTAAATGTATTGTATATTTTGAGGTTTGTGCCTTCTAAGGCTTTTTGAATGTGCATGTATTTTTTTAGGCTTAAAATCTTTTGAAACTTTTTGAGTATATGTGTGCCTTTAAAGGTTGCTAGTTTTCTCTAATTTTTTAGTAAGTGGAGACTCAATCAACCATTTATTTTCATAGTTTTTCTGGTGAGGATTTTATCGACTACTAGCTTCTTATCAAAACTTCTTTATTGGCATACCTGCTCTTGTGCGCATGAAATTTTTCTATTGAGTACTCTGTTACCGTCCGCTATTAGCTTTTCATCCAGGCTATCTCTTGGGCATGCCTTATATGTGTTTTATAAGAGGTATTATCATGCATCAACGACTTACACCAACTTGATAAGTGACTTTGATAATTGATAGCTTTGTCGTTTGATGGATGATAAGGTCTACAAGCATTAGTAGCTAGTTAACTATGCTCAAGAGATGATGGTCAGAAAATCATAAAGGGCAATAGACGGCCAACAATGATCTAATGAGGGTGATGACCCAATAATAATGTGCGAATGGTAGCAGTCTGGCTGGTGGATGGGCAAATGGTGGCAATTTATTGGTGCAACTTGATGATGGTGACATTTTATGGCACGGCCAGGCGGCAATGTCAACAATGACCGGGCGACAATAGTCTGATAGTAATGGATAGATGGAGCTTAGGAATCTTTCAAATCTTAGAGCTTTTTTAAATCTCCGATTTAGGTCTAAATCTCCCTTGAGAGGTAGTAGAATCAAATGCAAGCTTGGATTTTAAGGGTGATAGGAAAGGCTTGATAGAACAATGCATGATAGTTCCTTGCCAGATGTGACATGATTTTATGTATGGAAAAAGGACTATCATATGCCAATTGTTTCAAAATATTAACAAGAACGACATTTGAGATTGCAGTAAGAGTTTCCCCTGCAACTTATGAATGTTTCTTATAAAGGATGCCAAAATTTTGCGTGCTATAAAATTTATTGTAGTTGAGTGAGAAATTAATATTTTAGCAATGCACGATGCTTAGTCCAGTCAGAATTATCTACTATGTATTGAAAGTAAGGTTTTAAAAATAGATCCGACCGTTAAACCAGAATGAGAAGTTCAAAATGTGAAAGTTTAACCGAGATTGAAATGACCGTTAATCCAAATGATAATAAATATTAAAATTATTTTATATAATCTAATTGATGTAACAATATAAAGATATGATAAAAATAAAAAGAACTTAAACACAAATAGCATCTTTAATAAATATAATTTAAAAATTTTGATATAAATCTCGTGAAGATATAACTTTGCATGTATTATAAATAGATAAATATATATATATATATATATATATATATATATATAGATATATAAATATAAAATAATTTATTGTAAGAATATAAATCGTACTAATAGTATAATTTATAATAATTACTAAGAATACACTATTTACAATATGAAAATTTTAAAATTTAAAATATTATTATACTATTCCTATATTATTCAGCCCATTTAATATTTTTAAAGTTCATTCAATCCTTCATTTTTGCTGCCCAATTTATATTTCAGTACTATAGTCTTGTAGTCCCATATTATGAAGAAAACTTGGTATTTCACTGATTATATAGAAAAAAATAATTCTATAGCTTGAGCTTCTAAATCACTTACATTATGCACTTATAATGAACTAGTTTGATAAAGTTCACATTAATTATATATTTAATAGTTTTAAATTTGTAATTATATGTTTATAATTTATAGACTTAAAGTCTTTTATAAAATTTTTTAAGAGTTTATTTGAAAATTAAAGGTAATTAAATAGGTATTTTAAACCAGTCACTTTTATGTAATTGGGACCAGTGCTTTGGTTTGTTTGTTGAACCATATCAGTTTATGCTGTTTTTCTCTAGTTCGATGTGAAAACAATTTTTGAGGTTACCTGAATCAGCCATATGCCTGGTTTACGGCCGAACCAGTTTAGTCTGATTTTTAAAACCATGGTTGAAAGTCATAAAGATTCGTTCTTTCGTCTTTTTGAAGTAGATATGATTATAGAAGTTTATCAGAATTACAAGGATCAAACAAACAACGGTCTAAGAATAATAGACTGACTAAAACAATTGCTAGACTGTAGTTTGGCAACAATAACCATTAGTGGTCCTATTTATACAGTTTTGGAAGGAATATTTGTCCAAGTTTTGAGAAAAATAGGTTGAATTCTGAATAGGCTCGATCCTTTTCCCTTTGCTTTCATTCCATTAAATAATAATCTTACAATCTATTTTTGGTACAAAATAAAGTGCATAATCTATTTTAGGTAACTTAATAATATATATTCATAGTCTAAATATTCAGTTAAAAGAGAAATAAATCAGAATAAAGAGATTGAAAATAATTTAATTAAGGAAGCTCCTAATTATAGAAAACTTCTAAATTAGCTGCCCGATTTCATTTCTTCCTGATTGACATCCCCCCCTCAAATTGATGCTGACTGATCATGAAGCATCAATTTGCCAACAAGAAACTTTGTCGGGACCAATAATCCTCAAGATGTGAGTGTCGAAGCTGAAAATGCCGAAATCGAAAATGTCGAAGCCTCAGAGATAACTCCTGAACCATAACATAATTTGAGCAAAGAAAAGCAAGAAATCCTTTATCATTGTCATCCAGAAATTCGAATCATAGCCATAAGAAGGATCCGCTAGCAGTTACACGATCCAAATGCTACTGATCATAGCCCACAAATAGGATCCAATTATCCGATCCAAATGCTATCGGTCATAGCCTACAAGTAGGATCCGCATCTTGATCCAAATGCTACCGATAGCTCGCAAGTAGGATCCAGTTACACGATCCAAATGCTATTGATTATAGCCTACAAGTAGGATCCGCGTTCTGATCCAAATGCTACCGATCATAGCCCACAAGTAGAATCTGCATCCTGTTATACGATCCAAATGCTATTGATTCTTTCTGCGATGACAAGGACGATTTCTTCCATAATCTTCGCATTAAAAGTGCTGAAGCCGAGATGCCAAAGCCGTGAGTGCTGAAGCCAAGAGTGTTGAAGCGGAGTGTCGAACCTGAAATTGCTGAAGCCGTGAGTGCCGAAGCCGAAGATCTAGGGTTTGTTGAAACCGAAGACGTCGGTCTAGGAAGGAGTGTTGAAGCCGAAGCCGTTGGTCTAAGGATTGTTGAAGTCGAAAATCCTTGAGTGAGACGAAGAAGCCGAAGTCGAAGCGGACGAAGCAACAGAAGAAACAGTCGAAGATGGAGTTCGAACGAAGAGGCGGGAGACGGAACCGGTCGAAGATGAAGCAAACGAAGTAGAGGGAGCGAGCGCAGTAGACGGAATGACGAAACAAATAATCGACCGAACAGTCGAGGTAGACGATTAAGCGAAGCGGTGGAACCAGGCGAAGCAATCCATACGATCGAACAGCTCGGCCGAGTAAATCAAGCGAGCAAACGAAGCAGTCCAGGCGAGTAGACGAGCGGGCGAGCAGTCCAGACGAAGCCTTTGAAGCAGTCGAGCGGTACAGATGAAGCAGACGAGGGTTTAGACGAAGCAGACGAGCTATCCGGACGGAGCAGTCGAGCAGTCCAAACGAAGTAGTCGAATGATGGCGCAGTCGAAGGTCGAAGACGTCGTGGAGAAAGCAGTTGAAGGTGGACGAAGATCCCTCCGAACGATTCCAAGGTGGAGGGGAAATCTAGGCAAAGCAATACTTCCTCCCTTCCATAAGAAGGCCCGCGGGAAGGGAGTCTTGACCGTCCTCCAATGTTTACTGGTCGTTAGGGCAAAAACTTAGCTCTGAAACCATGTCAAAGTTTTGAGAAAAATAGGCTGAATTCTGAATAGGCTCGATCCTTTTCCATTTGCTTTCACTCTATTAAATAATAATCTTACAATCTATTTTAGGTACAAAATAAAGTGCATAATCTATTTTAGGTAACTTATGCATATTCATAATCTAAATATTCAACTAAAAGGGAAATAAATTAGAATAAAGACTTTGGAAATAATTTAAATAAGTAAGCTCATAATTACCCTAAACTCCTAAATTAGCTGCCTGATTTCAGTCCTCCTGATTGACAATATTTTGATAAATTTAATCAAAATCCTCAATTCTTATCAGATAATTCATGTTGATTCCTATAATCATTAATCGTTTTTTAAGCATAGGTGAAAATGTGAAAGTTTATGTGTGAGATATGTAAATACGAAAGAATTGTATGCTATGTCAATTTATATATCGCCAAATTCCTATGTATTTACATATCTAACACCTAAATTTCGCTTTGTATATTTATACCATCAGAATCATTCGTATCAAAACAAAAACACCACAATTTTAACTTAAAAAAAGTAAAATGCACCTTTTCATGCAAAGGTATGGTGGCATGCATGTAAAAATTGAAGTTTGGTATTAGATATGTATATATACACAGGAATTGAGTCTTGAATTGAGTATCGTATGACTACAGATAATTTGTTTGCTGAAGCGTAAATTGTTTTGCAGGTGGACTAGATGAGCCTATATACAGACCTTATATTGTAAGAGACTGGCGATTCGGGCACTACGAAATGGAAGGATTGCAGGATCCATTAAGCAGATTGTGGAGATCAATCACTGCACCAATAAGAAGAAAGAAGAGAGCTAATGTGTATAAAGAAGATGATTTTGAGGCTCCAGGTTATCTCGCCTTTTGATGTTCCAACAACATCGTGTTACATCGTTAGAGTTGCAAATGAGCCGAGTGTTTGACAAGCTACATGTAACTCGGCTCGGTTAGATCTCGTTCATGTTCCTTTGATTAACTAATTGAACAAATTTCAACATTTGATTGTTAAATGAACAAGCTTGAGGCCTCCATGCTTGATTTGTTCATTTAAAGCTTGCAAACAAGCTCGTTGATAAGCTAAATGAACCGGTTCATTTAAAGTTTATTTAAGCATGTCAATAAGCACAATTAAAGCTTAATTTAAAATTTATTTATATTAGTTTAAATTAATTTTTTTAGTAGTACATAAAATAATATAAAAAGCCTATTTATTTATATATTTATATATTTATTTTAATTATTCATTTAATTGTTAATTCATTAAAAATTCATTCATCTTTATAAGTTAAACAAGTAACTCATTTATAAACTCGATGAAATTCGTTGATTAGAACATAATAGTTCAATCATACTATTCATTATTTTGTTCAACAAGCTTTTATCTAGTTGGAAAATATATAATATGATAGCACTAATTTTAATGTGCTTAATAAAAGTTATTTGGATAGAAACTAAGTTGCTAAATCTTTTCACTAATTTGTTCGATAATAATTTGATTATCATCATGTGAAGCAAATAAGAAAAAAATTATAATAAAAACTAAGCTTAAACTTAAACACAGTTTCATTAGTGCTCGAGCTTGGCTCGAGCTTAAATATTGTAGATAAGCTCAAATTCGAACAAAACCCCAAAAGCTCGATTTGACCTTGAACTCGAATTTTATAAACAAACTCGAGCATTAACACAACTCTGTTTGACTCAGCTCGATTCATTTGCATCTATCTGTAATTATTGCCTAGTTTTTTTTATTTTTTTTCCAGCAGTATATATGTTTCTGAAGGAATTCACGTTGTATTTTATGATAACATTAGTTCTGTTTAGTAATTAAACATCTGGGTTCTGCTTAATCTGTAATTATTGCCTAAATTTTGAATTTTAAATTTATACCGAGCAAGTCATTTATATCACATCAAAAATATTATTATTTTAACTTTTAAAAATTGAAATATATCTTGTTCATGCATTGATAAGGGAGTACATATATGTATAAATTAAAGTTTAGGTGTTAGATATGTACATCCGGATTGGTCGCAGCGTGATCCATGACGACGTGGCCACAGTCAAATCATCGTTCGGACGTGCAATATCGGACGTGCAATAAGCTACGTGTAATATTTTTTCTCACGAGTGACTTATCTCAACAAGTCATATGGGGTTCTCTTTCTAAACATTTTATTCGTACAAAAAATCTATTTCATTAATTTTGAATGATAAGAATTTTTGAATATTTTTTAAAACATTAATTCTCTAGATAGCCAAAGTATATTTTGAGCCAAACTTAACAATACTAGCATTCCACTACAAGCATGAGAGGAACTTTTTCATATAAATTTTGAAATACATAAAGATAAAGAGACGGATATGGATGAAATCCAGCTAAGAAGAGTTGATTGGGGCTAAAAGGGGTTCTTCGTCTTCAATGTTACACATTTTCTATTGCTCTGTCACACCCCCCTTGTATGTATATATATTATATATATATATATTACACACCATTTGATTTCTATTTGTTTCTCATTTATAACAGGATATAGCAAGTATGAGCTCAAGGAATTGATTAACATCACACGGAATTAATAACAAAAGAATTTATTATAAATGCAACTTATTGTGTGCGGTGTATATGTTTTATAAAGATAGAAGATATGAAAGAAAATTTTATCGCTGCATAAGAATCGATCGGAGAACAATTACAACTATTTCAAATCGATAGATGTGAAGCAACTAATGTTATATTTGATGATGATAATGGAGAAATATCTGCAATTGTTGGCCCAATGAAGAGAAATGTTGACGACATCAAATTTCTTATCAAAGTACTAATTTTGATCAATATTGTAGTCATAGTTATTATGTTATTATTATGGGAACACCGCTGTTTTTGTTGAAGTTAATGAGTTGTGCAAGCTGTCTAAGTATTTTGAAGTGTGAACTTATATAAACTTAACTATATAGTAATGTAGTTCTAAGTATGTGATTGTTCTAGTTATCTTGTTTATGACATGCTTGTAATTGAAAACCTTTGTAGCATTTTCAGAAGATTTGTAATTAAGTCAATTTAGGTATGTTGCACATTGTTTAGTTCTCTTTCGACATAGTTGGTTGAGTATTGGATGATTCAGCATGTGATGATGGAAAACTTCAAAAAATAAAGTTTAGGTGAGAGATATGTCAGTATGTATGTTTTGTTTGCTTTAATATGAAAGATTTGGGTGATAAAATGTAAAAACTAAAGTACATGTTTGAGATGTGTAAATACAAATGAATTGGGTGGAATGTATGTGAATGCTCTAGTTTGTTCAATTATTGATAGGATATATGAAAATTAAAAGCTAACTTTATATTGAATGAATTTCTTGTGCTGCACACATGTAAAGCCCGGAAGTAGGAAGTAAAGTAATCTCTTTGAATAGCTATTTCAGAGTTTTAAATGTGAATGCATTATAATGCTATAATTTCTATTAAACACATTCGTTTGTGCTCATGGAGCATTGGCTTGTTCGACAATAGCTATTGTAAGATGTTCTTAGTTATTTTCTCATGAATGCATATGCAAATGTAGAGGCACTGTGTCGATGTCTACAATATATTCTATTTAATTCACATGAACTTTAAGCTACTACCTTGTTGATCCTTCTGGATTTGCATCTATCTATTGTCGCGTCTTCTTTTTAGTGATCGGGCATCATTTTTTTTTCTTTTGGGTTGCGGTTAAAGTAACAACCCAAAATTTGAATGGTTGTTTTAGTCTGAATGTAATCTTTATATGACTTCCACCAGCATTTCCTATCTCCAACTTCAAGAAATTCATTTCCTACCATTTTCATGCTCTTGTTGTGTAGGAACCATGAGTAGAAGGAAGCATAGAAATCCTGTATATAGATGTCAAAGGAAAGTCACGAAGAGCACAAAAGCAGGTGATCATCGTTTGGACATGACAAAGGATTCAACTGTAGTTATGATAGGCAAAGAAGGAATAGAAAATGTAAAGCAAGAAGCAGCAAGCCAACAACAACAGAACCTGTGAAACACATCTTCAATCAATCGTAGATTCTAAAGAGAGGCAGAGAAGCAACATGTGGATCACAATGCAACAACGATGTCATCTCAAAGTAATAGTTTGAGCTACAATAACATGTATCAAACACAATGGGAAATAGAGGATAAAATGGATCCACAACGAAATAGAGGATACAAAAGAGAAAATTAAAATCTTCTAAAAACTGCAGTTAATAGCAACAGTCAGGAGTCGAACAAGCGATGAAACAAGAATATGTTACATACTAGAACATACTAGAACATAATATGAAACAAGAATATTGGACCAATTACATACTAGAACTAGACTAAACCAACATAAATTTTATAGAACATAATATGTTCTCAACGAAATCATCAACATTGGCTTGTTTTTGGAGAAAAAAAAGATAAAGATTGTGAAAAAGACAACAAAATCAATATTTATCCAGAGGATTATGACAAATAAAGCCTTTCATACTAGTATCATTAAGCTTAATAAATGAAAGAACTTAATTTTAAGAACTTTCTGCTTCTATGCTTCAATATGTAATCTTTATATGCTTAATAGAAATTTTTTCCACTTATGTTCATCTTAACAAAATATCTCAAAGCTTTGTTACTTACATGAAATAGGATTGATGTTGTATGTGCTTCAACTGCACTGAAGGGACCATCAAGAAGATAAATAACATATTAAAGCAACAACATAGAAGCTTTAACCACAAGAAGTAGCTAAAGATTCAACTGTACATAAAACACTGAAAGACTCATTTTGCAAGAGCTATCGTAGCGGTTTGCTAAATACTTTTCAAAGGTTAAAGCAACAACACAGAAGATAAATGGGCCTCAAACACGGATAAGTAATCCTTGTAGTTTGTGTAGAATGGGCAACTTATAAGTCCAACATTTCTAAATATATGATAGTAATAATCTATTAAGTTTGAGCGGCATAGGTCATCAATCAAGATAAAAGTGGCTGGAAGAAAGTGATCTAAAGACCTTAAACTAAGCTTTGATATGCCTATTTTTTAAGCATGATTAAATTGAATCAATTAACAATCTATAGATCAAACGTTCGGTCAATTTTGGTAAATCGACATACATATTTTAGACTAAATCAATCAACGAGCATGTTTTAGACCATAAAGACTATGTTTTAAGTGTAAAAAGGTGTTTCAAACCTATTTCTAAATATCTTTTTAAATGATAAAGTCGTCAACTTTTAAAATTTATTCATCTTTATTTTCTACATAAATTATCCCTAGTAATTTTTGCATGGCATATTTGCTTGTACGTAGATTAAAGCCTAAGAAATACATGGAAGATAGGTAAACACATATAATGTAGCACTTTGGGTTTAATCATCATTTAATTTAATTTTAATTGCTTGATTAAGCACTTTTTAGCTTTACATAAGAACTTGGACATACATGATTAGTTCACTTCAATTTAATTTTTTTAATACATTAAAGTATTATAAAGTGTCACTAATGCTTTCCATGCTAGATAAGATGGAGAAAAAGAAATAAAAAAGCAAGTAAAGAAAGACAAAATATTTAGTGAAAGTTTTTATTTTATTTTATTTTATTTACTTAGATAGGAGAAACATTTTGAACTTTTGTCTCTAAATGTAGTCTCTCTTATTCTCACTCTAAGTTTGTTATGACCCTCAATGGGGTGTAGATTATGCATTACACTATTACTTAGCATACTAGTATGCTTTTATGTACCAATACAACAAGAGAAGACGATAAAACAACATGACAATAGTTGATCAGTTTGTAAGATGGAGTGTTTCTATGTTCGATAATTTTATTGTGCCACAAGAAAGAATAAAAACTTGACGACATGATAGTAGTCAAGTCATTTCCTAGGATTCTCCAATTGCAAAATTTGTTATGCACATTTGCTGAAAGAAACTTGGGCACTATTTATAAAATTATATAGTATTTACTATTTTGCATCATTGACAGCCGAACTTTGCACTAAATGTTTTACTCTTTGTCCAGCCATAGCCCCATTATAACTTAAAAAGTGTAATTGATGTGAGAATAGTCGAGGAAAATATAGAGTTGATTGATGTCCCTCAGGTTGATGAATGAACCTAAAAGGATGATAATTGATGTGCTTACAAAAAGGAGGCTTGATCTATGGTTTGCAACAGGCATGAATATCTACTGAGTAGTGGCCCACCAATTCCAACTCATTAATCACTAGTTCATTGATATTTTCAAACTTATACAATTGATCAGCCTCTAGTTTCAACCCATTAAAGATGGTAAATTATGTATTATATATTTACCAATCAAAGAAGTGCAATATGCTTGTTGATTGTTCTGTGGCTAAGGGCGTGTCACTTCTTATCCATAATGGTTGATATGATGCAAACAACTATTTCATTAGTTGTAATATCTTTTATCTCTAAAGTGGATGCCCAAGATTATATATATATATATATATATATATATATATATATATATATATATATATATATATATATATATATATATATATATATATATATATATATATGCAAGCTACGCGTGAAAGCCTTGGCTCATTGGTTGCAGCCTTTGGTGTAAGTCCCTCGGGTCAGGGGTTCGAATCCCACCCATGACGGGAGGATTCGAATAGCACACCGGACTGGAAGGGGAGTCCGCTCCTCGGTCAGTTCAACCTATAGGGGTTGATCGGCGGTCTCCGACTGTCGATCAATCTTTCAAATAATAATAATAATAATAATAATAATAATGCAAGCTACCATTGTCATTAGATTGAGAGCTTAGTCAATCAATCAATCGATCTTGGGTATATGGTTGTTTGTAATTAAATTTGCTTAAATCTTCTAAAAAAATAGAATAAATTATAAAATATGTAACTTTTCATGGAAAAATATGCATTTTCCTCCAACTGTTTGATCATGTTATGGTGTGGAGTCTGACTTGGAGCTCCAGGAGTGCCAAGCTTCCCGAGCGCTAATGCTTTCGCGCTAGAGTCAGACCTTCATGCACCCAAGTCGGGCGCTCCTGTGCCCAACTCTAGGCGGCCCTACATCCATTTCTCGGGCTTTCTAGACATTTCTTTCCAAACCATCGACACTAAGGAACCCAATTTTATGCACCTTCGCGCCTGATATGGTTTGTTCAGGATTTGACTTGGGATGCCTTTTTCAGCGATGAAATGTGTGAGTTCTAGTGTGGAAGTTCTTATGCGTGTGTTTTCTTTGATATTTTCATGGTGAAGGTGAGAAGAGACGGAGAGGAGAGTTTCGTGTGCATTTATATTATCAGATCGAGATGGAATAATTGAAACGAGGTCCTATAAGTTTCTTTGATTGTAGAGAGAAATATCAATGAGATCTCTATAAAAAATTATAGATTCATAATAGAATTTCTTGGTGGTGTGATTTCATAGTTTTTCCTGTTCTTGGGGTTATCCACGTTACATTCCTGTGTGTGTTTTTTTTTGTTTGCTTTTGTTTTATTTATGTATTGTATTTTTTTCAAGTTTTCCTCGATTCTATGTGATTATATTCCATGGTGTGATTTAGTTTCTAACTGAATCTAAGCCATGATAAAGTTGAAAGGGATTGTTTCAATCCCATTAAGCAGTACCAGAGCGGTGTTTGATTCAAGTGGGAGTAATGGTCGATGAAGCAATGTTAAAACTAGAGAAGTTTAATGGGACAAACTTAATATTCTAGTGTGGAGGATTTTTTGTATCAGAAAAGTTATATTTATCGCTATAGGAAATTCTCAAGAAGCCTGAGTATATAATTATGAAAGTATGGAAAGTTTTAGATCGAATATCACCGAGTTTGATCTGGTTGTCACTTTCCTTATTTTTTGCGTTCAACATTATAAATGAGAAAACTACTGTAGATCTCATGACGACACTGACTAAGATTTATGAAAAATATTCTGCTTCAAATAAGATTTTTCTGATGAAGAGGTTATTCAACATAAAGATGGTGAAGTTAGTTCAGTGACAGAACATTTGAATAATTTTAACTCTATAACAAGTATGTGGTGCTTTATGATGATCAAGTTTGATGATAAGGTCAGAGCACTAGTGATATTATCTTCATTACCAACCAGTAGGGACAGTTTGATCACAAAAATGAGTAATTCTTTAGGAAAATGAATTTGAACTTCGATAATATCCTGAGTTTGATGTTGGATGAAGAAGTTCGTATAAAAGCAACGAATGAAGAATCTTCAGGTTCTACGTTGAATTTTGATAATAGAGTAAGGATTTTGGCTATGAATACAATCAAAGGCAAATCCAAGTCTACGAGAAGAAAATCCATGTGAAGCAGAGGAAATAGTAAGAAGAATGCTGGAACTAAATAAAGAAAAGGCACTTCAATAAGGACTGCAAATCTCCAAGGAAAGTTGGTGATGGAGGATATGATAGGAATCACTCCACAAATGCCTTCACTGGTGAAATTTAAAATGACCCTCTCATGTTATCTCTAGTCAACATTGAATCTTAGATATTATATTTAGGTGTCTCTTTTCATGCTTACCCAAATAAAGAGGTCTTCAAAAATTACACTCAGAGTAATTAAAGAAAGGTCTAACGAAAAAATAAAAAGGCTCGCAGTATCGTAGAAAAATGTGATGTTGATATCAGGTTCCCAAATGGAACAGTTGGGAAGCTTACTGAAGTTAGATAGGTTCCAAGTCTGAAGTGAAATCTCATTTTTGCGAACCAGCTGGCAAAGTCAGGACTTGTGACTATTTTCACAGGTGATTAGTGGAAGGTGACCAATGGGTGTTGGTTATGACTCGGGACAACATTGAAGGCAATTTTTTCCTGACTGATGAAATGACTAATTTCAGTGATGTTGTTGGAGTCAGGGCGGATGCAAGTCTGCGCATCGTAGGCTTGGTCATATGACCTAGAAAGGTTTGAAATCCCTACTCTCTAAAAATAAACTTCGAGGTTTAAAATTAGTTGATCTAGATTTTTGTGAAGATTGTATATATGAAAAGAAGAAAAATGTCTCTTTCTCTGAAAGTGGGTCGGTGGTGAATTCAAAAAAATTTGAGTTAGTTCATCCTGACATATAGGGTCCTACTTCAGTTCGGTTCATTGGAGATTCCTTCTATTTTGTCACGTTTAATGACAACCACATTATAAATGTATGGGATACTTCATAAAGCAAAAATATGATGTATTTGAATTTTTTAAGAAGTGGAAGGATATGGTAGAAAATGAGATGGGATTAAAGTTGAAGTGTCACAGATCATATAATATGGGCAAGTATCATGATAAAAAATTCAAGAATTTATATGATATAGAAGGAGTCAGGAATGAGTTCACAGTCTCAAGGACATTGCAGTAGAATGGTGTGGCTAAGTGCTTGAACAGAACAATCATGGAGCGTTCTAAAAGCATGAAGCTGCATGCAAGCTTGCCAAAATAGTTTAGGTCTAAAACACTAAACACTACAATTTATCTGATTGACCTTGGTTCATCGGTACTTTTGCAAGAAGGCTTATATGAAGAAGCTTGGAGTGACAAAAATGTAAATCTATTTCATTTTGTATTTGGGTGTACTGCATATGTACATGTTGATGCAGGTTCCAGAAGTAAGCTTGACTCAAAATCTGTCAAGTGCACCTTCATTGGATGCGACTCAAATAAGTTTGCATACAAGTTCTGAGATTATTAGAATCAGAAATTCATCAACAACATGGATGTTACTTTCAATGAAATGGAGATGTACAATGATAAGATCAAAGGGACTGTTTGGCAGCTACTTCTAAAGAGTTCATTTATGTTTAGATAGAAAAATCATCTGCTGCTAAAGTCATGAGATTCAATAGAGTGATACGAAATGTACACAAGTGTACTTCTTTGTTACAATATTTTGTACTAACTAATACTGGTGAACCAAGGTGCTTTGAGGAGGTCTCTTAAGTTGAAAATTCAAGGAAGTAGGAGCTTGCCATAGATGAAGAAATGCAGTCTTTGTAGTCAAATCAGACTTTGGATTTAATGGTATTACCATAAGGCAAAAAAGCACTACACAACAAGTGAATCTACAGGCTAAAAAAGCAATTGGTTGATAACAAACACTACAAAGGAAAGACTTATTGTAAATGGTTTCTAAGAGAAGGAAGGAGTAGATTGTATAGAGATTTCTTCCCCAGCGGTGAAGATGACAACTGTCAGGGTTAAAGCCTGACAGCAGAGGAAAATCTACATTTGAAGCAAATAGAGGTAAAAACAGTTTTCTTACTTGAAGATTTGGAAAATGAACTATAAGTGATACAACCACAAGGTTACAAGATTTCAGGCCAAGAATGTTTGGTGTGCAGATTGAAGAAGAGCATCTATGGCTTGAAACAAGCCCCGAGATGGTGGTACAAGAGATTTGATAGGTTTATGTCAGGCAGTGGGTTGGCAATGTTAGACAGACCATTGTTGCTTCATCAAACACTTCACTAGTTTTTACATCTTGCTTCTTTTGTATGTGGATGACATGGTGATTGTAGAAACGTGTATTGATAAAATTAGAGACTTAAAGAAATAATTACCATGTTAGTTTGAGATAAAGGAATTTGGTCCAACCAGAAAGATCATCAGGATGATAATCAACAAGGAGAGGAGTGTAGAAACACTGAAGTTGTCTTACGCATAATATGTTGAGAAGATTTTACGGAGGTTCAGCATGAGTTCCTATGGAGGTTCAACATGAGTGAGAAACCAATTAGCACTCCCTTAGGCAGTCACTTTAAACTATCTACAGTGTTATTGCCTAACTTTGAAGCAGAGCAAGCACAGATGAAGAGAACTTTGTATGATTCAATAGTTGGAAGTTTGGTACATGATGATTTGTACCATACTAGATATTGCATATGTAGTATGAGTGGTCAGCAAGTACTTAGCTAATCCAGACAGACATTATTAGGAGGTGATAAAGTGGATTCTCTGATATTTAAGGGGAACAGTCAATAGAATACTTTTCTATGGAAGTGCAGGGGTCAGTCTATAGGAATTTGTAGATTTAAATCTGATAGAAGATGTGAATAGTAGGAAATGTACAATAAGTAATAACTTTATATTAGGTTGCGCAATAGTGATTTTCTTTTAGGTTGCAGAAGATCGTGGCACTCTTAACCACGGAGGTCGAATACATTACTATCACGGAGGCTAGCATGAAGATGATTTGGCTACAAAATTTTACGATAGAATTGGACAAGGAGCAGGGGATTGAAAAACTTCACAGTGACTGTATGAGTGTGATTCATCCTACTAAGACTCTTTCTTTTCATGTCAGGACAAAACACAATCAGCTGAGATATCATTTTATATGTTCTCTTCTAGAGGATAGAAAATTATTCTTGGAGAAGATACACACAATATAGAATCCCCAGATATGTTGATGAAGGTGGTGATAATTCAGAAAATGAAGCTACGCTTAATTTCAGTTGGATTTCATGAAAGTTAAGATTGGGGGAGAGGCAAACCATAGTTCGTGACTATGAAGGTGATACAGATGGATGTGTAGACACGGAGGACATGTGTTGGGTGCAATCAGTCTCAAAGTAGAAGATTGTTATAGTGTGGAGCCTGATGAGGAGCACCAAACTTCCCGATCGCTTGATGCTTTTGCACCAAAGTCAGAAGCTTTTGTGCCAGGCTGGGCACTCCTGCACTCAATTGTGGCACCCCTGGGCCCACCTCTCGAGCGTTCCAAGCATTTCTTCCTGAGCCACAGACACTAAGGTGCCCAATTTCAAACACTTTTGTGCCTGATGTGATTAGTCCAAGATTCGACTTAAGAGAATTTTTCCAGCGACGAAATGTGTGAGTTCCAATGTTGAAGTTCCCGTGTGCATGTTTTCTTCGACATTTTCCTGGAGAATGAGAGAAGAGTCGGAGTGGAGAATTTCACATGCATTTCTCTTATCGGATCGAAAGGGAAGAATTGGAGCGAGGTATTGTAAGTTCCTTTGATTGTAGAGAAGAAATCTAAGTGAGATATTTATAAAACTTACTAGATTTATAGTGGAATTTCTTGGTGGTGTAACGGTAGTTTTTCCCATTCTCAATTTTTTCCACGTTGATTTTTTATGTGTTTTCTGTTTTGCCTTTTCTTGTGTTTCCATTTTGTATTTTATTCTGATTTTTTGTTGAATCTGTCATTATATTTGTAGTTTAGTTTCTAATCTTAAAGGAATTATTTAAATCCAGACAAATCATGAAAATTCTTACATGAAGTAAAATTCATTTTCTTTTTTTTATTTGGATGCTATTTTGTGCTGTAAATTTTGAGTTAATTTTTATTATAAAATATTTAAAAATAAATTTACAATACGAATATAAAATATTATCTTAATCAACTTTTTGGCTAAAATTAGTAAAAATTCAAAGGATTTTTATTCAAAATCAATGAAGTTTTTGTGAAACTCCATATTTTTTAATTCGAAATTTTATGAAATTGGCTGAGATAAAAATATTATTAATAAACTTTTCCATCAGTTCAGAACAAAGCAGAAAACTGAAGGGGCACTAATCCTAACTTCATTCTTCAAGGTCACAGAGTTATTCCCACGGGGCTAAACTTCAAAACAGCTGCCATGAAACCGTGCTCGCCTTTCTCTACTACCATCATAATACTCCTCTCTCTCTTCTGTACTCAGAACTGTAAATCTCAGCTGGGAAGAACAGAGGACAAACTTTCAGAATCACAATACTCTGATAAAGTGCTGAAGCTCCCTGGCCAGCCCCGTACTGCACTAATTTCTCAGTACTCTGGTTATGTTACAGTCAACAGCGAAAAAGGAAGAGCTCTCTTCTACTGGTTCTTTGAAGCAGAAACACAGCCATCACAGAAGCCCCTCCTTCTCTGGCTAAATGGAGGTTTCTAAGCTATTCATAATTCATCTCCAAGTAGTCTGAAAGCAGCCATTTCAAATCCAGCAGAATATATATTTGAAATTTCTCAAGCTTGTTTTTTTATTAAAAAAAATCGATCTTTGATTGCATGTTACCTTTCTTTATAGGTCCTGGGTGTTCATCTGTAGGCTATGGAGCAGCAGTGGAGCTCGGTCCTTTAAGAGTCACGAGATATGGAGAAGGACTTGAGTTTAATAAAGATGCCTGGAATAAAGGTCTATTACATTCAATTCAATCCACCTGCTCTCTCTCTCTCTCTCTCTCTCTCTCCCACAATAGTCAGCCATTTAATGAACTTACACAGGTTTTTTTATTAAAAATTTTCAAAAAACAATCATTATGAACTTGAATGCAGAGGCAAATTTGCTATTTTTGGAATCTCCAGTTGGAGTTGGATTCTCCTACAGCAACACATCTTCTGACTTCAATAGACTGGAAGATGGATTTGTTGGTAATCAATATGCTGCTGCAGAGCAATTTATTAGTTTTCTATTTATGTATACCCATATGATTATAGTCATTGTCATCATCAATAACTAACTTAATTATTTATGACTAGCTTTTTTTAAACCAATTTTCTATATTGTTTTTTTTTTTTTTTGAAATTTTATTTAATTTATAATGCAGCTGAAGATGCTTACAACTTCTTGGTAAACTGGTTGAAAAGATTTCCACAGTATCATTCACATGATTTTTACATAGCTGGGGAGAGTTATGCAGGTAATCAAACTCTGCATTCTTAGATGAAACTATGAAAAGGCTGTTCATCTAATAGTTTATTAAAAATTTTTATTTATTTGCATTTAGTAATATATAACATATGTTTTCTTTAAAATGCATGAATTTGTGAGTATATATATATATATTTGAGGGGAAAAAAATTTATATTTATTGTGAAGAAGATTGTGGAACTTTTTTATTTTTTATTTTTAATGTTTTGGGAAAGTTTAGGACCAGCTATGTCATTAACATCATAAATAAAATACTAAATCAAAGATTACATCAGAGAGCAATTTGGGAACTTCTGCCAATCAATTTAAGGATCTAACATATGATATGGTTTTGTCAAGAGACGGTCTTAATTTCTGTATGAACTGATTATCAAGAGGCAATTTATATATAGCAATTTTTATAATCAACATGCAAGGGAAAGTATTTGTAGGAAAGTGCATCCAATGTGAAAAACATCTCCATCCGGAATATATTTTTTCTTATAAACGCCAATGGAATACAGACAATCAAAGCATAAGTGGATGTGAGTCTTCATTATATGAATTGCAAAGAGCACAAGTTGTATCAATATTTGTAACTGTTTTAAGCACTCCAATGCTAATTTTCCAAAGCAAATTAACATTAAGATTTAATTTGCTGCCATGAAAGTAATATCATGCTGTTAGGTGATCTCAGTTATCTGGTGTGATAATAATTTTAAATGTTAATTTTGCTAGTGATAATTATATCCTATTTAAATGAAGTCTGGATGTCAGCTAACCTATCAATGTCTAGATATCAGAATACCCACTGGCCAAAATAAATCTAAAAAAAAAATCATAATCATCTTAGATCATTCCAACTAATGTATAAAAGAAGAGCACTAATTTAAAAGCATTTCACTTTTATTTAAATAAAATTTTATCTTGATAACAATGCTATGAAGATAATATTAAATGACACCTCACCGCACTCAACATACTATAATTTAATTGCACTTAAAAACGCTGCCCTGCAGTACTCAACCTCGGCAATTATACAACTAAAGTATGGACACTAATTAACTTCTAAAAGTTATGATGATCCATTCATACCTTCTAAAAAGATTATGAACTGAATTTTTCTTTCTTAATATAAAACTTAAAGAAGCAGTAATGGAAATGCTATGCAAAGATACATATTTGATTTATTATTTTGAATGAAAAACTATTTTAAACACAACTAAGAGTAATGGACAATTATATTCAGCCATCATTTGAACTTTGACTTCCTAATTCTTTCTTACAGGACATTATGTACCTCAGCTTGCTGAAGTTATCTACGAGCATAACAAGGATACAAAGAACCACCCTCATATTAACCTTCGAGGCTTTATGGTTGATGGTTTTCCATGTTTATGAATATATATATATAGTTAGACCATTATACGTCTAATATTTTGTGTCACAGGTTGGGAACCCAGAGACTGATGATTATTATGACTCAAAAGGTCTGGTGGAGTATGCATGGAGCCACAGTGTGATATCAGACCAAACATATGCCATTGTTAACAAGAGCTGCGATTTCAAGTTTGGATATTGGACTAATGAATGTGAAAATGCAATGAACTTGATCTACAATGAGTACAGTGAGATTGACATCTACAATATATATGCGCCAAAGTGCAGAGCAGCTGAGAACACCTCATCAAATAATCAATTTAAATTTAATTTACATAATAAGGTACTTTATAATAGTTTGGATGTTGAGCAAATAATATGATAAATTTGATGTTATTAAGATTTTTCAATGTTTTGAGTTAAGCTGCAGAGAAAATTTTGGAAGAGGATTATGATTCCAGCAGGTTATGATCCCTGTTTCTCCAACTACGTAGAGAAGTATTTTAATAGGGATGATGTGAGGAGATCACTGCATGTTACAAGTAAAGCTGATTTTAAATGGAAGGTTTGCAAGTTGAGTTTAGTTTCATTTGAACCGCTTTTACTTTTTATTTTTTTGCCTCATAATTTTGAATTTACAATGGGCAGTGAGAAAGAAATGTTAGAAGTGTGTAAATAATAGTTTTAAAACCTTTTTTATAAAGTTTGTATAATGCAAATATATGGGGAAAAAATGTTTGGTAAAGATGGAACTCAATTTTTCTCTTGTCTTCTTTTCTTCCTGTTGTTTGACTTCTTTATCTTTTTGTTTTGTATGACAGTGATTCCATTCTGAATAGCTATAACTTCACTGTCTTCTCTGTGCTTCCAATTTACTCCAAACTCATCAAGGCTGGACTAAGAATATGGCTTTACAGGTTTGGATTAAATTTAAATTACAAATCCTATTCATTTTACTTTGCTATTCTATTTTATTTCAACCAGCCTGCTAATATTAAACATTTATTTTTTGGAAATTTACATGCATACCAAACAGTTCTTATGCATTTACCTTTCTAATACCTAAAATTTGATATTTACATAAAAGTTTAATTGTTAGATATATACATGTATATATATTGTTGGGGGGAGGGGGGTATATGTAAACTTGAATGTTATGCACGTAATTTTCTAATCAAGGCTATTTACCTTAAACTTTATTACAAAAAGTGGATCTAATGAAGTTGCTTATTTTAAAATTGTATGGTCCCCATCCACTCCACAAAGGTGTTGTAGTCTTCTTACCAGTTTTCCCTATCAATGGAGTAATAGCTATTTTAAGTCCACTTCATCCTTAACATCATTTTGATTTGGTTGCTTTCCACTTCCACCACCCAACTGTATTTGCACCAATCTTTATTATTGTTTGATGCCTAACTAAGAAAAAAGTATAACAGTCTTCTACTATTTGCATGGGGTGTTTTAGTCCTAAAATTTATAAAAATATTAAAATAATTCTCAGATTATTTAAATTTTGAGTGAAATAATCTCTACAAAGGACTATAAAAAACAAATTATAAAGAAAATAAATTTTAATGTCGTATAAAAATATCGTTATTATTTATGAATATTAGGGGTGTAAACGAACCGAACACGAATGAACAGAGCTTGTGTTCGTGTTCGGTTTGTTTGAAATTTAGTTTGTTTGAAATAAACTTGTGTTTGAAATTGTTCGTGAAGTCACTGTTCGTGTTCGTTTCTTAATGAACGAGTCGAACACGAATTGTTCGCGAACGATGAGTCAGTTTGACAGCCCTAATATTAATATATATAATAATATATTATATTAATTATATAAATATATAATATTTATATTAATATATTACTAATATAGTATACTAATATATTATTATTATTAATTTATTATATATTATAATTTATAAAATTTAATTTTTTAAAATATCATAAATTTTTAATATATAATTATTTTAAATTATTTGTGTTTGATTCGTTTAACTAACTGAACGAAAAAAAAATATTCATATTTGTCTCGTTTATTTATAGAACGAATTAAATAACGAGTTTTTTTTTTTTACAACCTTAATGAATATAAATATTAAATTTAATATATATAAATATGTAAAATTTATGTGATATATAAATTTTATTAATATAGAATTGTTTCATGCATGTGACTCTTTCTTGTCTCTTTAACCTTTTCCATCTCTGTTTCTGAACAATTGCAGTGGAGACACAGATGGCAGAGTTCCAGTTATTGGCTCCAGATACTGTGTGGAGTCTCTTGGGTTGCCTCTCCTTTCCAACTGGCAGCCATGGTACAACAGCCAACAGGTCATTAAAAAAAAAAAAAAAATTCATATAGATTCTTTTTGGATCTGTTTAGTTATTTATCTGAAAATGCCGGTTCGATCTGTGTTCCACTTTTAATATAAAAAAATTAACTACGTTTTCGGATAAACTGATAAGCTGACGTATTCTATCTTAAATAAATAAATAAAATAAAATAAGAAAATAAACAAAGTTTTGAGTTTAAATTTGCAGAGATTGATCTTTGTATCATTTGTCGTATTTGTTGGCATGAAGGTTGGTGGAAGATTTGTGGAGTTCGAAGGTCTGACAATGGCGACAATTAGGGGAGCAGGCCATCTTGTTCCTCTCAACAAGCCTAAAGAGGCTCTCTTGCTCATTAACACTTTCCTTAAGGGCCAAAGATTGCCAATTCAAGGTTCATCTTGATGATTATTGTATGGATTATTGCTTATAAAATTGTTATTAGTGATTAAGCTCTTAAATTGTCTGTGTTTTGTTAGGTTTTAATGGTTTGGATTTAATTAGTGATGGTTAATTTTGCTTCTGATTTTGTTGGAATGAGGAATAAGGGGCAGTTTAGGATCAATTATTCATTTATATATTTTTGTTTTCTATTAAAATAATTTTTAGATATTTAAAATAAAAATAAACTAATTTATTTTTAAAAATAAAAAATTAAAGTATGTAAAAAATTGCACTAAATAAATGTATTTTTATAATAAAAGTAAAAAATCAAAATAAAAATGAAAAGTGATACCAAAGAAGCTGGAATGATTCATTTTTGTGTTTATTTGAATTATTTATTTATTATAAACTTATTAATATAATTTAAAATGATTTTATTTTATTAGCGTAAGTTGATTTTAATGCCATATTATTTGACTTGGTATTAAATTAAATTAATTAAAATTATATTTCAATTACATTGATTTATTGTCAATTTATAAATTTATGAACTTATTTTATCCTAGAAAAGCTTTTTTTTTTTAATAAAAGTCAGCAGGTTATTTCATTGATTTTGAATTAAAAATAGAATATTTTTAAAGTTTAGGAAAAATATATATTAGACGTAATGCATATATATGAGTTACACCAATATTCAAAACTTTGCTCTAAATATATATTATTGTATAGTTGGATTGCAATGTATATGCGAAAATCCAAGCACTCATATGGACAATGTACGCAGTGCTGCGTACGTTGTCCCAAATAACCTCTCAATAACTCATAATAATCCTGTGAATAAAATTAAAATAGAACTGCGGATGTTATTGAAAGGTTATTAGAAAGTTATTTCAGCGTTATTTGAGTTACCGACTTAATAACCTCACAAAATCCCGAATAACAAATAAAAAAATATAAGTAAAACCGCATAGGTTATTGGGGCGTTATTATGAGGTTATTGAGAGATTTTTTGAATTAATGCTGCAATAACCTCCCAATAACCTCCTAATAATTCCAAAATTTATAACTACGGAGGTTATTCACTGGTTATTGCGGGCATACGTTATCATTATGGAATAATTTTCCCTTTTTTAGGGTGTATTTCTGAACCCAGATATTTTATCTTTTTTATTTGATATTTTTACTTTTTATGTGCATGAGTGCTAATTTTCTCTGCTTTATTACAATTTGTACTTTTTTGGCCCATGAGCTCACTTAGGCTCCTAAGATAAAATTAGCCTTATACAAAATTTAATAACTTGTCTAAATAAAAACAAATTTTAGGCTCAACTCATTAATTCTTATAATAACATCTTTTTTGAAATAGTCTCTTATCAACTTTATTTAAATAAAATAAATATTTAAAAAGTTTAGAAATTATATTATGACCATGAAATTATGGTCTAGAGAGTATGCTTCATGTACCAATCACAACCGAAGTTCTACATAATAACAAGTCAAAGTCAGTTAATCATCATACATACCAATAGAGCCTTATAATTTAGTGAATAGATAATTGTGATCCACATTATGTTCCATAGAAGAGTGTAAGTGCTTCCAAATTTTATAGTGCTTTATCCAACATGCACTAACAAAACATAAATTGCCATATCCAATTACTTTTGTAATAATCTCAGTGCTGCAAATACAGAATCCACCATCAACCTTAATGCAACCATGCCAAATTTCATCACAATCCACCTTTTCTCTATTATTTTAAACATGTTCTAATCATCTTTTTCTACATATTCAAATCGTTCAAAAATATTAATGCCTTTTTAAAAAACATTAAATTATAAGTATTAATATAAAAGTACTTCCAACTTCATTCTAGTACTAATTTCACTTAATGCCGTGTTGACTAAAGTTATCATGAATAAAAAGTATAAACCATGAAGACCCATGCTCCAATTTTCATAACAAATGCCTACAAAATCAATATAAAATAAAAATATAATATGCCTTGCATAAATCAGCACTCCATGCCAAGCTAACGAGTAATCCACAGAGATGCCAAAAGCTCAAAAGAGGGTGCTGACAGCCCACTCAAATCAAAAACCAAAACACAAATCACACAATTCCTATCTATTTATATTTACATGTAACACTGGAATCTTTAACGTCACATCAAAAATATAACTATTAATAGCATTTTAAAGATGAAACACCAGACTTGTGATACTAAAATGTTATAAATGCTAATATCAAACTTTCGGTGTTAGATACCTGAATGCATAAGAATTGTGTGGCATGGAAGTAAAGAACAAAGTCTAGAATACAGTAACTGAAAACATGGAAGATCAGGAAACTCGAAATGAAGAAAGCAGAACAAACTGATATCCTGCATCAAATAAAGCAGCTACTGCTCAATGGTTTCATCCATCAACGAAGTCCAGAATTCTACGAGAACATCCTAGGGGCGCATGCCCACATGAAGTTAAACACAAAATAGTATTAAACTCCTGACAGCAATCATAATTCGGATACAATTTCTAATGGCTATAATTAATACTAAACCTACGGACAAAGTCTTCTCCATCTACTACACTCCAATGCTTCATGGAGCTGTAGATTGGTGCACAGTCTCCAACTCTTGCTTCATTACTCCTGTGCTTTCAGTGTCCCCAAGCTTCTCAGTTGCTACCGTGTTAACCGCCTCAGTCTTAGCACCATTTTTAACTTTCTTTAGCTCCATCAAATTCCTGTGTTTCTTTCCAGCAAAGTGATATTCCATCATAACTGCACTATTACACTTCACCTTGCATAGGCTGCAACATAACTTCTGTTGCTTCTTCTTTGCAGAGCCGCTGCCAGATGCACCCTCCGATGGTGTGCTCACACCAGACTTCTTGTTCACATTTAGCGAGGCTTCTTTTGCCTTGTGCTTTCTACCTTGCAGATGCTCTTTTAGGACTTCTTCACTATTAGCAGATACCTCACAGATAGAACAACCAAATAGCTTATCAGCTGGGATCAGAAGTTCATCTTGAGGCAGGCCATTCTTCTTGTTTGAACTTAGCAAGGCTTCTTTTGCTTTGTGCTTTTTACCGTGCAGATGATTTTTTAGGGCTTTCTCACTGGGAACAGTTACCTCACAGAGGACACAGCCCCACACCTTTTCAGCCGGGATCAGAAGTTCATCTTGAGCTTTCCGCTTTGCCCCAGATAATTTGCAGTTTGAAATTGTTTTCTGCAAGGAAGATGTGAAATTTCTACACATAGCAGTTTATAAAAAGCATGTATATGCATACAAAGTTGGCTTGTCACATGGGGTTCTGTAACCAAAAGGAAAGTTTTGATTATTTTTTATTTACTAGGAGCATGATGACATTGAACCATAATGAAAATGAAAAGAACATGATAGATGCCTAGCTATACAAACAGCTATAAGTTCAAATATATTTTTCTCTTAATACAGGGAATTTAAGGGGGTCGATCATATACGACCAAAATTCTTTTCCTGGAGTTTGAGAAAAGAATAATTGTTTAGAAAGTGGAACTTGTTTTAAAAGAGGGAAGTGTTTGCTTAGCTAGCTTGCGACTAATAAAAGATTAAGCATAACATCAATACCCCTATTGAGATAAGCCTTCAAACTCTGGAGCCATTTTCTTAGAAAATCAAATAGAAAATATTCTCCTTCAACAATTCCGATTAAATTGTCGTACTTGGTTAGAAATTTGAGGAGAGTGCACGCATGAAGCACAGATAAATGGACATAAAATGACCAGCAACTCGTGCATATTGTGTATCATACTTGGAATGTTAGCCTGATATAGAACATTGAAATAAAATCAAGAAATGTGGTTAATCCACTCCTACAAGCGAAGATACGACATTCCATACGATTGATATTATACATGCCAGTTAAAGCTTAGGATTATGAATGTTGTGTATTGCCAATAATTCTAAGTAATCAACTATCAAAGTAGTCACGTATACTGTTAACCATAATTATCATTTTTAAGCAATTAAATTTAGGAGGCTTACTCCACTAAAAGTTATGTGAACTAGAAATCTTATTGCTCATGTAATTAGTAAAATGTTATGCATCTTTGAAAAGAAAGAACAAGGCTCTACCTAAATGTTTACATGGACTAGTACGAGGATACAGACATTGTTTCATATGGTTTTAGTTTGAATTATTTTCACTCGTACAAACTCTAATTGGAAAATTCCAACCTTGAGTCTTAATTTACAAGATAAAAAGTACATAACAGATTTCATTAAGTTTCAAAATGATTAATCGTTAATGAAACATGCAAGTGTAGCACTAATCAGTCTAGAAGCTACGATAAATGACTTTCATTATGAGCTTACGTTGAAAATCAAATACTTGAAAGGATATCAGAAGTCAACGGTCAAAATCTCTCTCAGGATTGCAAAAGCTTGCACGCATTCTTGCCCGTAGCAGAATTTCGCTTGCGCTTGCTTGAGACTCAGCTCCCCGCGGTCATTGTAGTCACCCTCTCTGCTCTGTTGCTTCTCCCTGACAGCTCCATGGAATAGCCATTAATTATTATTCAACATCACCAGCATTATTCTCTCTCTCTCTCTCTCTCGGGTTTTCTTTTGATCGTTAACACCTCTTGGCATTAGCAACATAAGCCTAGCCGTGTGATATGTACCCATCATCTTTGTCAACATGATGCTACTAAAAATTTCGCTCACCAATCATTTATCATCATTGTGTGTTACTCCAAAATCAACGTCGTTAGCACAAATGTTTAAAATTACACAACTAGTCATTGGACAACTTTAGTTCATAAGGCGAGGCATAAGCTCGGGGCAGTTTGATACACAAGTCTCACAGCTTGAAAATTACATATATTAACATCATAATTTATAAGTGTACTAAATAAAGATATATTAACAGCCTAACATGATAAAAAAAATGAAATAACAAATTTTGTAAGCTGCAAAATATCATGTAACAACTCACACAAAATAAAAATATAATGTAAATATCAACCGATCAAACTAACAAACAACATTAAATGAAGGAAACATTAAATACCAAGATATAAGATGAGTTTAACATAATAGTTTTATCTCACTTCTATTGCCCAAAATATTACCATCCATAAATCTAAATAAGGACATAATAAATAATCAAAAGTCCTCAGCACTCTTCATTCATAGAGTCTTCATTAGAGTTATCATCATAATGTATAGTTTTCTTCCATCTCTTATTCAATTGAGTCAAATTTCTCACATTCTTCTTTCACTCAATCATCTTTCTTTTTTCCTATCCAGTAATAAAAAATAATCAATAAAAAATTAGAGCATTATTCAACATTTAAAATAATGTCTAATTCTTAAATTTTTATAAATACATTTTGTATTTATCGCTTATTGTTTAATCTGTATGTATTAGCCTTGTTTTATCAAAGAAATCAATGTTTAAATCTTATTGTAACTCAAATGATGTGACCCTATTGTTGTCATCTACAAATAATTTACCAATCACTCGTCATATTATGACAAATATTCACCTAGTAGGAGATCGTTATCATCCTTCAAAATTTTATTCTTCAAATATTTATCCTTTAATCTCTCAATGTATATGTCATACAATAAAGAATTTGATACGATTCTTGGCAAAAATTAGGGCAAATAATATTTTATTGAAGAACATCAAACACTCGTGACGAATACAAAGAGAAGCACCTACAATTCAAGAGGTAGGCAATCTCTCCCAATTCCTACAATTCGAGAGATAAAAAATCTCTCCCAAACCCTAAACCTAAGACTCTCGACACAATCTCATCATCCCAACCCTAAACCTATTAGGATCTATTTATACTAAACAATAATAAATAATAAAAGACTCAATTGCTCTTAGGTTAATAAAAGACTAAACTGCCCATAAGCTAGGCCAACGTAACAATACTCCCCTCCCAAAAAACACATTATTCTCAAGGTGGATAAAAGGAAATTGTCGTTGGATTGAGCTCCTCTGCCTTCTTATCGCACACTGTGAGAACATGTAATGTGCAATCCTTGTAACGGTGCCATGAAGTAAAATTTTCATAAAAAATAAATATAACCCTTTGCTCATTTCTTCTGAATCTGTCTCTATAAGACACTTGAAGTTGACCTCTGGACGGGCCCCTATATTCTTCTCCTTCGACGCCTCACCCTGAAATGACATTATATGGGCTATTGGAAGGTACTGTTGTGTAGTTCTCATATGGTGTTGCTTTTGCTGGTCTTCTCTGTGATTCTTGTCATCCACCATATAGAGTAACTCCATAGTCTCCCCTAATCTCCATGATCTCAACAGTTGGAATGTCACACGTATGTCGAGCTTTAAACCTTTCAGCCTTCCCAACTCCATATTCCAATACTACTTCAGAAATCCCGCTCAGCTGTCTTAACAAGAGCTCGAATCTCTCTCTATGCTCTATGATAATCCCTTCTCGAGTCAAAGAATATTTAGCCTCCCTCCACGGAAACCTTTCAAGGGTTTTCCCCTCCAAACATAACCCTGTCGTCATGAGTTTCTTATCCTCATTTAGCTCATTTACTATGAGATATAAATCACTGAATACACCCACTCATGCACATCATTCCAGTAGAAAATAGGCATCTTCAACTTCCTTATACACGAGTCTCCTCTCCAATTCTCTCGATCAAATTTCATTCCGGCCATGAAGCAAGGGTTGGGTTCCATTCTACGATTTGTATTAAATTCCCTTCTTCCTTAAGTCTGGCTCCATAGGCTCCTGCCTCGCTTTCTGTCGGGAAGGCTGCTGCAGCAAAAGGCGCTAGCGTGATTAGATGCAGCCCTCTATCCATGTCCCACCCACCATAGTTCCACATTTTAGGCCAAAATCCTTTGAATCAATCTTCTTCAGCCCCGAATCAAATGCCGTCCCATTTCGCCTGTTGAAGCTCGTTCCAACTGTCCACATGTCTCATTATTTCTTCCAAGTTATGTCGATCGAGTCCACTCCTAACGCCACCACTTCATTCTAGTACAAGAGGCTGTGAGTTTGCATGAAACTCTACCAATTACATTAACATTTCTTCCAAGGTCATAAAATCTGTTGTCCATGGACGGAACATTCCCCTCAATAGATGTAAATCCCCCTCCGTCAACGAGAAACACTCCATTCTAGATCTAATTTGATCCTCCAATTTTTCATCCAAACCATCTATTCTTTTGGATGCCATTACTTTTGATCGTTATTGAGGCCTGTATGTCGCAATCCCGTAGTTGGTTTGAATCAAAACTATTTTTCTCGGTTCGATCCCAATCAGCTAGCTCAAATTGCGAATTTTTTAAGAATAGGGCAAGCCACAATCTTCCCACCCAGCTCATGGAAAAATCAGCTGGAATCTTGATGTTTCCCAGAAAGCTTAATTCAACGATCTTCATAGGAGGCGAAAGATATGTCGTATTCCCAGCAAGCATGCGAGTTTTGGGTATGTAAGTCGTGGTCTTCAAAACTGAGTGGGAGGAGAAGAAAAGAAGTTTCAGGTCTTTGTAAGCCACAATCCCGCCGTTTGCTCCATGAATTCAATAAATGCGATTATATAACCTCCTAATCATAGGAGGAGAAGGATCGCATTCATGGTCTCTTTGTACTGTAATCGTGATCCTGTCGTTGTTGTTGTATCATGTCTACGACGGATCTATACAACTCGATCTCGCCGAAGCTCCCCTTGTTACTTCTTAACAAGTGCAAACAACTAGCGATACTCCTGTTATACACCGTGATCCCACCGTTCCTCAGCAAGCACGACTAGGAAAACTGATGGAAACGATTCCTTTCTTTCCGGATCAAACCACTCTTATACCACTTCATATGACTCTAGGCAGAAATTAGAGAAAATAATATTTTATTACAAGAACATCAAACATTCAAGATGAATACAAACATAAGCAACTATAATTTGAGAGGTAGGCAATCTGTCATAATTACTACAATTAGTCATCCCCTCTTTGCTTCCCAATAAATGCAAACCGCGAGTGATACTTCTGTTGTACACCGCAATCCAGTTGTTCCTCAGTAAGTGCGACTAAGAAAATTGATTGCGATGATTCCTTCATTCTAGATCTAAATGCTCTGATAATACTTGATACGATTTTTGACATTAATTAGGGAAAATAATATTTTATTGCAAGAACATCAAACAATCAAGACGACTACAAAGACAAGCACCTACAATTCAAGAGGTAGGCGTTCTCTCCCAATCCCTACAATTTGAGAAATAGAAAATCTCTCTCAAACCTCTAACCCTAAGATTTCAAACACAATCTCATGCATACCCAACCCTAAACCTATTAGGGTCTATTTGTAATAAAAATAATAAATAATAAAAGACTCAATTGCCCTTAGGTAAATAGAATACTAAATTGCCCTTAGCATAATAAAATACTAAATTGCCCTTAGCATAATAAAATACTAAATTGCCCTTAGACTAAGCCACGTAACTGAATTCTTATTCAAAGTCATCAGACAGTTTCTCTTTTCTGTGCGACATTGATTATGTGTGCTCCAATTGCACTCTCATCCAGATGACAAGCATATAAATCTTAGTACTTTAACAATAAAATATTGTAGCTCTTGACACCATCATCAGGCTATTTTGAAAAAAAAAAAACTATAATTAGAAACTATAAATTTAATATTTAGATACTCAATCCTTATATCCATGGCATATCATAGCCCAAAGAAACCTTCCTTAATTTGAAATGAAATAAGTTGCATATCAACAATTGTCCTCTCAGTTGAATCAGCAATCAATCTATCTATGCAAGAATATAACCTCAACTTGATCTCAAGATTGATAGATTTATTCCCAGCATATTGAAATTGAGAATTAAGGAAATATCTAACAGCATGCAAATGATCGTGAAGTTGAACCTCCAATTTCTCATCAATAATATAAAAAATTTCACTATAATTGACCTCCTCCTCTCTTAAATTATGGACTATTAATTCTTTGGTCTCATCCATTGCATTGTAAGTAAATCCTATAGGTGACATTTTCTTTGCATCCGCCATCTTCAAAGTTTGATCAATGACATTATAGCTGTTTTTGCATGTGTGACACTAGATAAAAAATTTTCACTAAAAAAATTTGACTTTTCCTCTCGGCTTTCTTTTTTGCCCATGTATGGTTAAACCATTGAGTGAAGTAAACATTGTGTTTAATAGTTGTCTAGCTTCCAACATGCTCTGTAGACTCAAATAACTTGTAACAAATCTTATTGTAATAGGGCATTATTAGAAAATTTTCTAATCAAAGAATAAATTTACTAATTTTCTATGCATTTGTCAAGACAATTATAATATTGGGGCAACTCACCAAGCTTTTTTAAGATTAAATTTATGCAATGTGCAGCATAAAGTGTACAATAGAGATACTCTCATTTCAATCAAATTATTCTCAGATGCCCTATAAGCACTAGTGTTGTTTGCCATAATCTGGACCACTCAATGCTCTCCAATCTCCATTATCACTCCATTAAATAGTCCATAAATATATTATGCATCCTTCACATGATATTTCTACAAATTTACAAAAAATTAGTGTCAACGATTATTTATCAAAATATTCTTCAAGCTTATATATCAACCCACCCATCATATATGATTGTTACTATAGTTTGACTCCAAAAACTTTAACCATTATTTGCATTTGTCTGCATTGCTTAGCTCCACACTAGTGTCCTCAAAAATCATATATGGATAAGGTTTCAAGCCCCAACCAGAAGCACTTAAAAAACAAATCATATTAAAATAAGAAGGGGAGGTTCTCACATTGAATGGAAGTACATTCTCATATAAATAAAATTCCTAATATCCAAGCAAATTGTGTGCCTTTTTTACATGCTTTGTAGACATCCTCTAAGGCCTCATTTGAGGCAATGACAAGTCTCCGTTGTGTCATTGCGACCGAGGTCCGTCAATGGGCTTCGCTTCCATCACAAAGCTCTCAATGGTGAAATTCTAAACGTGACAAGGCCTTCTCTATTGGACCGCCATTCCACGTTAGGTAAGTAAAAAAGTACTAATTTCTCCTTCGGATTTGCCTACAATTGGCCTCCTCTATGATTCTTCTCCCAATTATGTCGCTAGGAGAAGAAGGAATTCAAAATGCTTCCTTTTTATTTGTCTAACTCTCCCTCTCCCTCCCTCTCCCTCTCCCTCTCCCTCTCTCTCTCTCTCTCTCTCTCGTTCTCTCTCTCTTCTTAAGATGATGCAGTGATCTTGGGTTCTCTCAGAGGATTTTTTATTTGGTTTTAAGCTGCCGCTCGGCGAAGATCTCACCGGCCAATCCCACAGTAGTAATTCCCCGACGGGCTTATTATAATCTTATAAAAACGTTAAAAAATGCCAACCTATCTTTTATTCAAACGACCATAACATTTTGCATGCCGTAATTTGATAATTTAATTTTTTAAGATGCTTCATTTAAACAGACTTTTCCCAACGGTGTAGCCTTGTCAAACAAGACCTAAGTTACAGTTGTCTCTTCTCCATTGCCCAGATCATTATCCAAATTTATCATAGATAGTTCATAGGATCTCTTGCACCCCTAGTAGATATCAATGATAAAGATGACGAGTCCCTACCACTACATTCACTCCCATAATAAGAGTCGACAACAACTATCATTATATTATTATGTATAAGACGCTTTGAAATTATTAAATTATTTATATATGATTGGATGTTCTCTTTTATTATTTTTGGCACCTAAACACATTTTGTAACATTTTTTGTGCAAACTGGAGAGCTGTTCCTTTATCTTATGTAACTCCCCCCTTGATTATCTTCTTGAAGTAGTTATATTTCATATAAATGTTTTGGCGTCTATTCCATTGTCAACTTGCACACACTATCTCTACTGCGAATCCTTCCTAAGACTTACGGATTTCTCCTTTCCTCTAACCATTGTTTACAAAATCCGAAATTGAAAATTTTGATTAAAATTAAAAAATTTGACTAATGCAAATATTCAATTAGAAATTTACAAATATAACTATAATAGTAAAAAATCTAATAATTTATTTGTAGTCAAACAGCTTAATTGTATTTATTTGAAAATTTAATTATAATATTTAAGAAATCAATTAAATTAAGAGATAACATGTAAGTTTGGAATTAAAAATACATGTACAAATTTTAATCAACTAATTCAACAACAACAACAACAAAAAACATTTATCCTACTAAGTGCGGTCAACTACATGAATTCTTTTTTCTCTATTGTGTCCTATCGAGTGCCAAATTTTAATTAACTAGTTCTTACACAAATTTCAAATTAATTGACTCGGTATCTTAGTTTAAAATTTCCGAAACCATAAAAATATTTAATAAACTAACTTATTTTTGTTAAAAATCCGTCTATCCTAATACAAAACCTATAACAATATTACGAGTTTCTTACAAGAATTGGCTCTAACAAATGAAGGTGAAAGAAAAATACAGCAACAACAACGATGAAAGCAGGACGCCACGATAAAGGCAAAAGCATCAAGAGATCATGCGCGGTGGCAAAATTAGGAGATGGCGACAATTGCAAAAGCAACACGAGGCATCGATAACAGTGAGGTCGACTACGTGCTAAGTACAGCTGGCTACGAGGTTATTGGCGAGGGTGACATCATGAGTGCATAATATGTAACGCCAAAAATTTAGGAATCAGGTAAAAATTCAACAAATTTTAAAGTACCTCAAAATTTTGCACCCCTCATATTTCAAACAAATTATTTTTATAAAATTCTCTACGTCAAAACGATCAATTCGATATAAAGCACTATATATCAATTTGATTGGAATGGGAAATATAAAATCTAAAGTTATAAGTTTAACTAATTTAATTAATCTTAATTAAATTCCCTAGGCTCCCTCAGCAGTGTTCTCAACCGACATATTTACACAATATTTAGCTCTGGATGCAATCGTAAGGCTGAGATATTTACTCTAGAGCCTTTGAATCTCTCTCTCTGCTATTGGTTTCACAGACTGAATAGCTCACGGGAATAAACAACGGTTCAGCACAGTAGCTAGCCGTAAACAGAAGAGAGCAAGTGGCAGGCTATGATCAAAAGCTACGGGGAGAAATTAATGAGTACAAAACCCTCTTTTACGCTATTCTAAACATTCTAGTCCTTCATCATGTTTTCATTTTAATGTTTGCCACAATTCGGGCATTTATTCATTTCCGGCAGTTATAACAGACGTTGAACTGGTCGTGGAAGCATTGAACTTGTCTCGGAAGCGTCAAACTTGATTTGGAAGCTTCCGTAAGGGTTATTAACACTAAATCAGTGAGGCAAAGGGTAGAATGAGGTGTTAGGAAAAAAATGGAAGAAAGTATGCGGTATCGAAAAGGTGGATTTATGTCGAGAAAGCCCGTTTAAGGTATGTTTTGACAAATAAGTTATTTTCTTCGTTAAATCATGATATGAACCGAGCTTCAAGACTTCTTATGATGTCTATGATTTCCAAATTGTTAATACGAGACAACGAGCTCGAGATGCGCATGTAGGAACTCATTATAGAGTTGTTTCGTCTAGTCAGATGAAATAATATCGTGCTAACATAAGAAAAGTAATTATTCGTAGGTTTTCATGTGATTCTACATTCGACACTGATGCACTTTGAATTTCTTGCATATTGTAGATGGATATTTGTATTTAATGTATGAATGTAAGTTGAACTCTCTTACGATACATGTGATGTTATGCTATGCGATACAGATGAATATATTTATGAAACATTGCTTATTGATTCATTATGATTCATGTTTATAATATATGAAATTTCTGTGATGAATGTTTGATATATGAATGATGATTTAAATATCACAAATGATGTTATGAATAGACTATTACATGAGTTCTTTCAAATACACTAATGCAGAGATGAGTATGCACGACTCCTAGTGTTCAGGTGGTGATAAAATTCTAAGAACCTTTATGATTAGACGGTGACAAAACGTAGAAAATCAAGGGGACTATTGATAACTGCTATATTGGAGGTCCAAATTTTATCAATAGTTAATATAGCCTTTAGGGCAAGCTGATGACATATGATATCACAGGACATGAAAATAATTGAGGCATATACATTGCACAAGTGACATTATTATAATGCTTTGATGATATGGCTGAGGACATTGCTATGGTTATAAACATCCTTATGATTACATTCTTATGACTACACATGAATGAATGACGCATTTTGTAGACAACATACATTATTTTCTACACTAGTTGCTTTTTATTTACATGTTTTATATGGTGTTAACAATTGTGACTTGTGTGGACATGTAAGTTACATACGAGCCTACACATTATTTTTTTCGTGTATAAAATCTTATTTTAACCATTATTATTTAGCTAAGCTTGTTGTTGCTCGCTTTTCGTGGTTTACTTACAGGAAGGGGTAAAGAGCATTAGAGCGAGTAGCCATATGCGATTTATACATCATTTGCATTTATAATTTTGGGAGTTTGTACAGTATTTTGGGTGCGTAATTTATTTATTTTGGATTTAACAGCTCTATATTGTTTATATGTTTTAATGATATAATTTTTTCACGCCTTTGTCGGACCTCAGTTGATCCTTAAGGTAAGTCAATTGGGGTGTGACAAAAAATAGCAAAGGAGCATGATTATTAGATGAAAAACATGTTGGATGCGTGTTGGAGATCAAATATGAATTGATTTAAACAAAGTTATAGATTGATGAAATCTAGGTTGGGTAACTCTTACGACTTAAAATTTCATGCAGGCATGATATAATTATTATATAATAAATTGTATTAGAAAAATAATTGTTACCAATACAACTGATTGTTTGAAGGAGAATCAGAAAGTACAGAGGGTCGGTCTCTTAGGTCAAGTGCAAAGCAAGAACAACTGAAAATATTTTGGGCGTAAATGAACATTAAAAATGAGGAAATCAGAGCAACTGAGCTGCAAGGCATCATTCAAGTGATATCCCTAGCGGTTAACAAAATGACTGTTGTTGAAAGATCATCCATTAATATAGGTTCAGATTTGAAACTGGGGGCAGAGTTGGATCGACGCTTGAAAATCTTTCAAACATTCAAGCCACATGCATTCAAGGGTACCAGTGACCCTATTGTTGCTGACGATTGGCTACTGAAGATCGAAAACAATTCCAGATTGTATGGTTTGTTCAAAAAATTGAAGACTGTCGTTAGACACTTTCATGTTTAAAGGCGAAGCAGAGAGATGGTGACGAGCGCAGCATAGAGAGAAATTTCAGTTGACGCCTTTTCCATAAATTTAGTGGGATGATTTTGTCAAAGCCTTCAAAGATTGATTTATTCCACCTTCAGCCAAATTAGCGCTACAAGAGAAATTCTTCAATTCGACACGGAGGTCCAGATCAGTTATGCAATATGAGGTAGAATTCACTTCTTTTTTTAGATATGCACCTCACTATATCAAAACTAAGGAAGAAAATGTCACAGATTTCTGTGTGGCCCTAGAGATTAGTTGAGGTTGGCTATGGCGTCATTAGAAATAAGTGATTTCTCAGTGCTCATTGAAAGAGAGGAAGAATTGAAATGTGAGGTATTCACCAATCATCGGAGTTTGAAATATTACACAAAACTGAATTTGAAGTAGCGATTGTTAGAGCTAATCAAAGACTATAATCTGGATATACAATATTGTCCTGGCCGAAAAAATGAAGTTATCAATGTATTGGGTTGTAAATTCACAGAGTGCAAGCTGGATTATTAAACAAGAGATAGAGCTGATTAAAGAAATTGATGTTTTCCAATTGGAAGTCAGAATACCATGTGATATGAAATATTTACATCAGCTGATAGTGCAACCACGCTAATGAATGAATCACAATAGCTCGGAGAGTTAGTAACAAATATGCGAAACTTCTGAGACAACTTCAATCATGAAAGATGACCGATATGACAGTTGATGAAGAATATGTAATCAGAAACAAGCTGCAGTTATGAGTATCTGCTGATTCTAAGTTGAGATAGAAAATCTTACATGAAGCTCAATAGTCAGTCAACAGAATTCATCTAGACAACACTAAAATGTACAAGTATTTAACATTGATATTATGGTGGCCAAGTAGGAAAAAGATATTGCTAAATATGCATCTCAATATCAAACTTGTCAGATTATAAAGGCCAAGCATCATTGTCGATACCTGAATGAAAATTGAAAGACATTGTGGGTTTTGTTATGGGGATTTCTCGATCCAAGCAATGTCACGAGATTATATGGATCATTATTGACATGCTACAATGTCAGCTCACATTTTGCCAATCAGGCGGACAGATTTAGTGGAAAAATTGACCATATTATATATCAAATTGCACGAAATTCTAAAAATTATCGTTTCTAACATAAATAGAAGATTCACGTCCATGTTAAAGAAAGACATTCAACAAAGTATGGGTAAACACTTGCATTATAGCACAATATTTTATCCATAAATCGACAGACAATCAAAAATGACAATTCAAGTATTGGAAGATTTGTTGCGGCTTTGTGTTCTGGACTTTGGAGACAGTTGAGAAGATCACATTCAAATGATCTAAGTTTGCCTACAATAATAGTTATCAGTCTAGTATCAAAATGGCTTCTTATGATGCACTGTATGGCAGGAAATGTAGAATTCCATTGAGTTGGGTCGAAATAGAAGAACGTCACATGTTACGTATGGAGTTAATTGATGAAGCTGCAAAGAAAATCAGATTAATCAGAGACAGATTGAAAGTTGCACAGGATTGTAACAAAAATACTATGCCCCAAAGCACAAAGCAATCAATTTTGAAATTAGAGATTCTGTATTTTTCAAAATCAAGTCAATGAAATGTACAACCAAATTTAGTTGGGGAAGCAAGCTGAGTCCCAGATACATCAATCCTCTTGAAATTATAGAAATGATTAGTTTAGTTGCTTACAGACTAGCGTTTCCTGTAGATGTTAGATATTCACGTGTTTCACATTTCAATGCAGATAAAATGAGTTTCAAACTCAAACCAGAGAATTTCACATGGCGTGCAGAAATTTAACTTAGATTAAAGAGCTTGAAAGAATTTTAGACACTGATATCACGAAGCTGAGAAACAGATAGCTTCTTTTTGTCAAAATAAAATGGAAGCACAGATCTGAAAGGAAAGTCACATGGGAACAAGAAAAGAAAATTCGACGAAAATATCCCTCTTCAAGTAAAGTCAGAAATTTCAAGAACGATTTTTATAAGGAGGGAAGAGCTATAATGCCCACATTTTGAGAATGAAGTAATAGTTCAACAAATTTTAAAATATCTCATATTTCACACCTCTTATAATTCAATCGAATTATTTTTATAAAATCCTACACATCAAAACGATCAAGCCGATATAAAGCACTATATATCAATTATCATTTGAATGAGAAATATAAAATTATAAAGTTATAAGTTTCATTAAATTTAATTAATATAATTAAATTCATTAATCTCATTCAACAATGTTCCTAACCGACATATTTACATGATATTTAGCAATGGATGTAATCGTAGGGCTGAGATCATTATTCCAAAGCCTTTAAATCCCTTTCCCGGCTATCAAATTTGTTAACTAAAAAGTTCGTACAAATAAGTCGTAGCTCGACACTGTAGCTAATTGAACAAAAGAGGGTGAGGGACGACCTCGAAGCCGCAGGCTACGATTCAAAGCTCCTGAGAAAATGGTGAGTATGAAACTCTCATTTACGCTATTCTAAACATTTCTTTCCTTTATGGTGTTTCAGTTTTGACGTTTGCCATGAATTTGGGCATTTATTCAAATTTTGATTGCCGTAGCAAGCGTCGAACTTGTGTCAGAAGCAACAAACTTTGTTTTTTTGAGCTTCCATAAGGGTTATTAGAGCGAAATTAGCGAGAGAAGGAAAAAATGAGATGTTAAGAAGAAAATATGTGGTATTGAAAGGGCGGATTTATGCCGAGAAGCACGATTGAGGTTTGTTTGGCAAAATTTATGTTTTTGGATAAATCACAATATGAGCGAAAATTTCATGACTTCCTACAATATCTATGATTTTCAGGTTGTTTATAAAAGGTGGCGATCTCGAGGCGAGCGTGTGGAAACTTGTCATATGATTGCTTCGTCTAGTCAAGCAAACTAATCTCGTGCTAACTTAAGAAAAATAATTGTTTATACGTTTTCATGCGATTCCACATTCAACACTTATTCAGAATTACTTACATATTATGGATGGATGCATGCATTGACTGTATGAATGCAAGTTGAATTCTCTTATGATACACGTGATGTTAAGCTATGATATGTTTCATATCAATATAATGAAATCATTGCTTGTAGATATTCATTTATTATGATTCATGTCTATGCCATATAAAATATATGTGATGAATACTGGATACAAAAACGATGATCTAAATGTTAGAAATGACGTTATGGGTAGGCTCTTACATGAGTGCTTGCAAGTACACTATGCAGGGATGTGGTATTTCTGACTTTAGTGTTCAGGCAGTGATGAAATTTTAGAAACCAATGTGATCAGACGGTGACATAACTTGTGAAACCATTAGTATTAGAGGAGTTATGAATAAGTCTTACATTGGGAAGTACAACCTTTATAAAAAATTATTATTCTTTGGGCAGAGCAAAGATTCATAAGGTTGTACATAAAATAGTTGAGCCCTATACATTGCACAAGTAACATTACTATGATGTCATGATTACATGGCCATGAGGACATTGTTATGCTAATGAACATGCTTATGATCATACATGAATGAATGACACATGCTCTATACAACAGTCATTGTTTTCTACACTAAGTATTTTTATTTACATATTTTATATAATGCTAGCATGTTATGACTTATGTGTGGACATTTACAGTTATATACGAGCAACCACTTATTCGTGTATAAAGACTTATTTTAACCTTGATTATTTTGTTAAATTCGTTGTTGCTCACTCTACGTTGTTTACTTACAGGAAGGGGTAAGGAATACCAGGGTGAGTAGCTAGATGTAACTTATACAGCTTTTGAATTTATAGTTTTGTGAGTATGTACAGTCTTTTGAGTACATATTTTATTTATTTTAAATTTAGTAACTTTGTATAGCTTATATGTTTTGATGATATAACTTTTTCAAGATTCCAAGTGAATATGAATGAAAAGAAATGTATCATGTTTGAGGCGACTTAGATTAGTTCATCACCCACTAGGTCCTGATTTTCAAGCCATGATGAACATTGATGAAAATCTAGTCTGTCTGAATAGTCTGTCTCTATCGTACCTCAGCCGACCTTTAAGAGGGGGCAGTTGGGGCGTGACATAATGAGTGCAAACCAAGCAGTGCATTGACGCAAACCGCCTTTATCCCACTAAGTAGGGTCAACTACATGAATCATTTTTCTCCATTGTCTTATTGAGTGTCATGTTTTCATTTAATTCTAATACATTAAGATCATTTTTTATACAATATGCTTAAGTCCTTTTAGGTCTACATCTGCCTTAACATAAGTTGGATCTAAAACATCTTCTCTCCTAATAGGACCCTCAAATGGTAGATGTTTAATGTGACCAAACCATATAAGATAACTCTCTCTAATCTTGTCAACTACTAAAGCTACACCAACCCTTTCACGGATAGATTGATTTTTCATTTTGTCTCTAGGTTTCAAGCCACTCATCCACCTAAGCATTATCATCTCAGCAAAACATAACTTTGCTTTATGCTTCTCTTTTAAAAGCTAACATTTTACACCATAAAGCATTGCAGGTCTCACCACTATCTTATAAAATTTTCCTTCAAGGCTAAGATGTACTTTTCTATCACACAATAGACCCAGTGCATTCCTTCACCTCAATCAACCAAGTTGAATTTAACTAATAACGTCCCCATTTATACCACCATCACTTTAAACAATAGACCCGAGATAACTAAAACATTCACACCTATTAATGATTTGATCACCCATAATTATAACTCTGTTACTTGAGCTATTACTATTAAAATTACATCCCATGTATTTAGATTTAGATCTACTCAAACGAAGGCCTTTAGACTCCAATGTAGACCTCTATAATTCAAGTTATTAGTAAAATTTAAGTTGGACACCAAGATATATCTGAGGCGAGGCACACTTACAAATATAAGGCATAAGCCTCACCCATGGAACCTAAGGCGTGCACCTCGTAGCATCACCGCGCATGTTCGCATCGAGATGCTCCTCAAATTGCATATTTTAATCAATGGTTAGCACCTTTGTTACCTTCGACTATCGAATTAATCGTAGTCGGTGGACAGACTATCTCTACTACCAATTCAATCTCCTCTTCCATAAATGAATATCCCTAGTGTTTTTTATGTTGATTGTGGTAGGTGAAGAGAAATTTGCCTTAAAATATCATAAAGTGAGCTTGGATTACAGTTCCAAATATAATGTTTTTGAAAAGGCAACAACTTCCCAAAGGAAAAGACCAAAAAGCTATCCATTTTATTTCACTCTACTATCTTAAAAAAAGTGTAAGCATTACAAGCAAAAGGATGAGAAGAGGATGGGGCGACCAACCAAATAATAAAAATTACACTAAAAATACAACCCATCAATTTCTTTTATTTTTTGGTTAATTGGATGCCTGGCCGAAATTCCCACAATGCATAGAACTTACATTTGTCTTCTTTCCAAAAAAAAAATAATAATAATTTATAATGATATTTCTCATGATAGTAATTGTAATAGTAACATAATAACTATATTTTAAAATTTTAAAACTCAATAACTATTCTCAACATAATTCTCTAAAGCTTTTGTTCAACATCAACTCTCCCTTTCTTCAAGAATTTTGCTCAAGGAGAATTAAATGAATGCTAATTATCTAATGTAAAATAATTAAAAAATATGCAAATTAAAAACAAACATGTAATCTAAACTAGATACACTTTTTCTTGCTGACAAAATAAAATATTTCCAATGTGATCCAACATCAGAAATTGTAATCCAAATCACCAAACCCAAAAATAACATAGTAAAGTAGATTGGAAAAGAAAATTACATAATGTTGAGGAAGGAGAAGCCAAGATGGAATGAAATTTGGAGATGAATAAAAGCAAAATAACATTATGCATGCTTTGAAAATACTCGCCAAAAAACAACATCAAATGCATGATAGTGGATCTTTTATTTTTCTGATACCTAATGATGTCCAATGTAGTTGGAGGAAATTTTTTTATAAATATCCTAGTGTGAAAGCTGGGATTATAGTTCCATATATAGTCTTTTTTAAGACGAAGCTCCAAAAGTATAAGAGAAACAAGTCTAATCTTGAAGAAAGTCATTCCACACGCTATCCATTTTATTTCATTATACATATTTATAAGTATCACAATCAAGAAGAAGAGGGGAGTAATCAGCCAAGTTATAAAAATTAAACTAAAAATAAATTCAATTAACTCATCTTGTTTCTTTGATTGTTCGGAAACCTGCTTGGATGAAATTTCCACCATGCATAAAACTTGCGCTTGTCTTCATTTTAAAGAAAATATTAATTGATATGCAAGTTTCCAAAAGTTTTTGAAATTTATCATGTCTCTAGTCTCTTTTCATTACGATCGTAATATGTTAAGATCTGTATAATGTGCATGCATAAAACTTGCGCTTGTCTTCATTTTAAAGAAAATATTAATTGATATGCAAGTTTCCAAAAGTTTTTGAAATTTATCATGTCTCTAGTCTCTTTTCATTACGATCGTAATATGTTAAGATCTGTATAATGTGCATGCATGAATGATCTCATTTTAACTCTTTAAGAAAAAAACCTATCACATGTATTTGGGTTGCTCTTCATTGACTTCTTTTACATTATTTACATCATTTGGCTTTATATTTCATGAACTCTATCTTTTATAACTATTTGCATTGCATAAAACTACAACCACACTCCCAAGGCCATATGTGACTACAGTTTTAATTGGATTAGATGTTAAGGGGTGGATTGGTTCCTCATCTTGTGGTTTTTGCAGAAGGGAGAATTTAAATGCTGGTGAAAAATTTCAGGCACAACTACTTTGAAATTTTCAATATGATGAAGTCAAACATCCAGGACATGAGAATATCAAATGATTAAACTCTACTTCAAAAATAATGATTGTAGCTCCTATTTCAGATTAGATTTGTGCTTAGAATTAAAAACAACTTCGCACTTATTTCAAACAGAAGAATTCAAACAACCAGGCACAAAAAGAGCATACAAATGATCAGATTGTATGTCCAAACATGATGGTTGCCGCTCCTTCATAGCAGGCTTGCACTCAAAAGTTAGAACCTACTATAAACCTTTTAATGGATTCAAAGCCTTTTATGCCTACCCCTGCTAGCCATAAAAATATGGTCACCACATCAACCATAAGCATGAATATTGATCAAGCCTTTCCTAACAGACAATACCTCATCCTAACAGACAATACCTCATCGCCATTTGATTGAAGGCATCAATAACATTTTCGAAGCAACTTTATGGTTCTAAATGGAGTCTTTAGAATTTTGAGGATCAAATTGCCTTAGATTTCTCTCTCTCTCTCTCTCTCTCTATATATATATATATATATATATATATATATATATATGGGCACATTAGAGACACCTGCTATAGACTGCATCCTCCTTCGAGGAAAAGGGCTGCTGGGCCTTCTGCTGTTGTTGGAAATTCCCAACATAGAGTTGACGCTACCCTGGCGAATAGGGTAGCATCTGATGCTGATAAAAGTTTAAACTCAGTTGACATGGTTGTCGGGGAGAAGTCTCAGCCGGTTATACGAGTGTCGACTCCGGAGGCTACGGTGGTTACTGAACAAGTTGGAAGTGCGACGCTACTTCACGTGCCGCAAGTCCGGGAGGCTACTTCAGTTGTTCGTTCTAACGGATACATTCAAACTTTCGACAGAAAAGAAAAATTCCACTACCAAGTGTCGAACCCACCGGCAAGAATCGGCGGGACTCTACGGAAGAGGAAGAAGTAGAAGAAGCGGAAGAAGAAGATGATGGAGAAGGCGGCGGATATATCATTCTCGAGGAAGAAGAAGTACGGGGTTACACTCTATTTGATGATACCTCGGTGACTCGGGGCGATGGAGTAGCATTAAAGAGATTACTCCATGGTTCTCAGGAACGGAGCGAGAGTATCACGTTCTCGCTCTTGACTTTTGTTTTTGTAATTGTTCGATATTTTGGATCTTTTGATCACATTGTATCGAAGAGGAAGGGCTCCGGTGGGCCTTCTCCTCGAGCCTTATGTAACCGTTTTTAAATTAATATAGGCCTTAGGGCTTCTTTTGCAAAATATATATATATATATATATATATATATATATATATATATATATATATATATATATATATATATGGGAGAAGTATAACTGATAATGTTCTATTGGCACAGGAATTACTGTTGGAGATTGACAGGCCTTGTAGAGGCTCTAATCTTATCATTAAATTGGACATTGCTAAAGCATATGATACAATTAACTAAGATTTTGTTCTACAGACTCTTAAAGCTAGGAACTTCCCTGAGGATTTCTGTTTACTTATCAAAATGAGGCTTCATAATTCTCACTATAGCATTTTAATCAATGGAGAGTGTCATGGCTTCTTTACTGCTTCCAGAGGCATTAAGAAAGGGGATCCTTTGTCCCCTTATATTTCATATTAGCTTTTGATTATCTGTCAAGGTTAATTAACCATTCACAGCAGCAGTCACCCTATCTGAGATACCTGCAGAGATCAAACTGTATTGTCTCTCATCTTGCATATGCAGATGATGTCATCTTGTTCATAATGGGAGCAAAACTGCTATTAGCAAGGTTATGAAATTGTTGGACTATTTCCAGAATGCTTCTGAACTTTCTTTCAACAAATCTAAATGCCAATTCCTTCCTAGCAACAAGCTGCCACCTAACCATATTAACTGGATTAAAGATCTCACTGGTTTCTCCACTACTACTTATCCCCTCAAGTATTTAGGATTCCCTCTGATCAAGGGCAGGAGGAAGCAATCCCACTATGATGAGGTGGTGAAAAAAGTGACCTCCAAGATCCAATGCTGGACCACCTCATTTCGATCTAATGGGGAAGATTGACCCTCCTCAAATCGGTTCTCACTACTTACCCCACTGTACATACTTCAAATGATCGAGTTAAAAAGAACACTCAAAGAATGTTGGAAGTGTCATTCAACAAGTTCTTATGGGCTGGTCAACACAAACAACATCACTGGACTTCGTGGAACAAGATCGGTCATCCTATTGCCTCTGGTGGACTGGGCTTTAAAAATTTAGCACACGTGAGCTATATCTTCTACTGTAAGCAATGGGTTAGATTCGGACAACAATGTTTTACTATGGGCAAGATTTATGAAAGGTAAATATTGTCCCATTTCTCATCCAGACACTTGTGAATCCTAAGCTGAGGGACTCTAGAAGCTGGAAAGCTCTTCTCTGAGGTTAAAGATGTTCGTCGAAGCTCTTTTCATTTGGGATGTGGGTGAAGGCCAAATCAATTTTTGGCTTGACAACTGGTTGGGGAATCATTCCTTGAAGGAATATCAACCCATTAACTCTAGTATAATTAATGTATCCGATCTCGTCGGGTACATGGTAAGTGGAACCTCTCAAAGATTAGTGAGGTTAATTCCCCCCACATTGTCAAAAGTATTTTGGATCTCTCTATAAATCATTCTGCTCCTGATAGACTTATTACCAAAAATGGCTCCCATCAAAGTCTGTCCAAGTTTATTTATCACTCTCACTACCAATGACAATCTACTGATTGGGGAAAATGTGTTTGGAAAGCTAACATAACCCCATCCATGGCCTTCTTCTGCTGGAGGTTGTTTAGAAAATTTCTTCCTACTGATGACATTTTAAAACTTAAAGGTATCAGAGGACCATCCAGATGTCATCTTTGCCACTCTGCTGAGGAAAGCCTTATACACCTGATGTTGCATTGTGAAGTCTCCAGAAGTGTTTGAGCTGCTGTACTTACAGGGGAACAGCCGCTGGATCTTCTTACCAATTGGTCCAATATTAATGAGTGCTGGGATTCTTGGAAACATCATTCAAAAAAAATATTCCTTTCATTATCTTCGGTTTATACGGGTGGCCGGGAATCTTCGCAAGTACTAAACCCTTCTGCCGACTATCATAAAATAAGCTTACATCTGTCGATCCTTTATCAGAAAGTTGAATGGTTCATCTTCCATTTCAACTGGGAGAGTAAACCCTCCTACGGTCCAGTTAGTTTTTTGGAGGGCCCCTTCACAGCATTGGGTGAAATTAAACACTGATGGAAGCTACTCTAGTAGCAGGGCTGGCATTGGTGGCCTTTGTAGGAACTTTAAAGGACATTGTTTATGGTACTTTGCTGCTCCTATTGAGGCTCTAAATGCTCTTGAAGCTGAAACTGTAGCTGTCTATTGGGGGCTGAAATTGGCTTTGGCCCTAAAGCTGAACAATATACATGTGGAACTGGATTGTTTACAACTCTTACACTTCCTTCAACTGAAGATCTCCCCCCCATGGTATCTGATCTATTGGATGAAAAAAATTCAGCATCTGGCGGTCTCTACTCAGATTATGCGGTGCTTATATTCTAGGGAAGGCAACAAACCATGCTCACCACCTTGCATATGAAGCATCTTCATCTCTACATTAATTACTTGTCACAATAGACCTTCCTCCTTTTTGTCTTTTTTGCTGAATGGGGATTGTTTGGACATACCCCATCTTAGATGTAACCTTTCTTTTTGATCAATGAAATTGCTCTTTTATTTTATATATATATATATATATATATATATATATATATATATATATATATATATATATATGTATGTATATATGTATATATTGATGATGAGCATTTAAAAATTTTCAATTCATTATTAAAATTTCAAAATAATAAAAAAAAAGCGATCAAATAGAACTGGGGTTCAAAAGTCTATGAAGTTTATTGGAATTATATGGGATTAAAAATTAAATCTTCCATGAAAAAGTTGAAAGATAATAGAGACTTCACTAGTATACCAAAAAGAAGAGAGGGGACTACACAGCCAACTGCATGGAATTTGTGCCAATGCACTGCAACGCGTACCAATGCATTGGATAGCAAGCCAAAGCGAGAGGTAAGAGAGTAATTGGTGAATAATTTTAACATTAATTACTTCCAACTTAAAAAATAACCGAACACTTCCTAGTTATAAAACAATGAGTCATTACATACTTATTCATAACATAACTCAATACACAATGAGTCATTACATACTTATTTCCATTGTTCATTGAAATTATGAATAAGCCTTAAAAGATAAGATAAATCCTTATCTTAATTCACAATTTATAAAATAGAACTAGAATTGAACCGGTCAGAACCGATCATTCAATTGGGTTCAAGCTCAATATCGTTTATACAAAAATCAGGATTGAACCGGTCAGAACCAGGGTTAAACCGGTCCGATTTTTAAAGAGCAGGTCGATTCAAATATTATTCAATTTTAATCTTTTGATCTTTATTATTGCTTGGCCAAAAACAATATATTCAAATTCGAAATATATATATATATATATATATATCATGTCTTAAAGAATTGTCCTAATAGATTAAAATATTATTTAATGAATCGATAAAATGATATTTGTTGGATCCAAATATGTCCGGTAGACCGTGCCCAAGGAATAGAGCTTTGAGGCCGAGGAAAGAAGATTGAGAGGGGGACAGAGAGGGGTGAAGAGGAGGACTTGCCCCGTCAGGGCAAATGGAGTGTTCCCGGGCACTTAGACCCATTTCATTTCTTTAAAAATACTGCTTACAAGTGGGGGATCCCAAAAGCCCCTTTACATGAAAGGCTCTCCTATTTATAGAAGATAGAAGACCAAAAAATAAATTATAAGACTGCCTTTACTTTAAAAAAAACTTTAAAAAAAATTAGTACAGTATTAGTCTTTTCTGTTGGGGTGTACTGCTCGGCACCTTGTCGACCGTCGAATCTGTAATTCTAAAGTTTTTTTTTTGTCGAGGGAAGTTGTCGGATTTCGATGACCAGTCGAAGGAAAAGGCGGCCGTTAAGAGGAAAAGTCTGCGGATTGGAGGAAATGGAGGCCAGTCAACGAAAAAGGGGATCAGAAAGATTGATCAAGAGGAGGCCAACTGACTGATGGGTGTTCCCTAACTTGAAGAGGTCGGCTGGAGTGGGTTTGATAGAGGGTCTGGTTATCCGTCTTTGATTCTTCTTAGGTCTTTGAGTCACCCCCGACGTGTATTTCGACATGCTCTTCTCTTGGTCTGTGGGATTGCCATAAGATTCGAGCTAATCCATTTTTCATATATATATTTAGTTCTCTGATTTTATTGCTCATTGATAGCGACAGCTGCAACAAGTACAAGAAAATTTATAAAGCAAAAAATCTTGAATAATTACGCATATTTTGCTCCATTCGCAGTTGATCAAACCTCGGGATGGTCATCACCCATCGTGGAGTTTGTCACTGTCGGATGACAAATCATCTCAAGGGTCGAAAATGATCGTCGTATATCCCTCGCGAAGATTGTCACTGCCGAGTGGCAAATCGTCTATAGGGCCGAAGAGGATCGCCCTACACACCTCGCGGAGCTAGTCGTTGTCGGGTGACTAATCATCTCAAGGGTCGAAGACAATCTTCGTACATCTCTCGCGGAGCTTGTCGCTTTCAGGTGGTGAATCGTCTTTGGGGTCGAAGATAATTATCATACACCTCTCGCGGAGCCTGTCATTGTCGGGTGGCAAAACGTCTCTAAGATCGATGACGATCGTCATACAACCCTCGCGGAGCTTATCAGTGCCGGGTGGCGAATCATCTTAAGAGTCGAAGATGATCATCATCATGCATCTCTCAAAGAGCTGTCGCTACTGGGTGGTGAATCATCTCAAGGGTCGAAGATGATCGTCGTATACCCCTCGCAGAGCTTGTCTCTGCCAGGTGGCAAAACATCTCTGGGGCCAAACATGATCGTCATACACCCCTTGCAAAACTTGTCTCTGTCAGGTGGCGAATCATCTCAAGGGGCTCAAATAATCGTCGTATACCCCTCATGGAGTTTGTCAGTAATTGTCTCTGGGGTCGAAGATGAAAGTCTTACACTCCTCAAGGAGCTTGTCGCTGTCGAATGGCGAATCATCTTAAGGGTCGAAAATGATCGTCGTACACTCCTCGTAGAGCTTATCGCTATTGGGTGGTGAATCGTCCGTGGGATCGGAAATGACCGCCATACACCCCTCATAGAGCTTGTCGTTGTCGAATGGCGAATCATCTCAAGATGATCGCCATATATCCCTCACGGAGCTTATCTTTGTCGGGTGATGAATCATTTTTGGGGTCGAAGATGATCACCCAACACCCCTCGCGGAGCTTATCACTATGGGGTGGTGAATCATCTCAAGGGTAGAAGACGACCGATATATATCCGTTGCGGAGCTTATCGCTGCCAGGTGGCGAATCGTCTTTGTGGCCAAAGATGATCGCCGTACACCCCTCGCGAAGCTTATCGTTATCAGGTGGCGAATCTTCTTAAAGGTCAAACATGATCTCCGTATACACCTTGCGGAACTTGTTACTGGTGGGTGACGAATTGTCTTTGAGGCATATGAGACGAGTTCTGATCTTTCACTTGCATGGGGTCCTTGGTTGCCCGATCGGACCTCCATTCAAGGTTGGGTCCCCTCCCAAGACTCTTCTCGAGGATGATTGTCGTTGTAACATTCGCGGAGCTTGTCGCTACTGGGCAGAGAATCATCTCTGGATGTTTGTACGATCCGGGATACAGGACTTTAGCTCGTTTTAAGGAAAATCTCGTGGCTAGTCCCTTGGGGGCGTTTGACCGATCAGACGTCTGTGGTGTCGTTGTTGGTTATACTTTCTGGGTTCGAGTTCTATGACTACTTGGTGAAATTAATGTTTGAAGGAACATGTTACTTTTTTGGCATGATTTGGAAGAGTTAGGCGGACTTCCATATACATATGAAGATGTAAGAATTGAGTGATAAATATAAGTTAATCTCCCCTGTTTTGAGATGGCCTATGGGAGGCAGGTGTCCGGCCAAAGGATAGTTTGCTGGGAAAACAAATTGAGTAATATAAACATATAAATTTATAACAGTTTAGTGGTATGTATGAAAATATAAAAATATATAAGAATTGAGTGTTATGTATGTAAATCTCCCCCCTTTTGAGATGTTTGGCAGGTGTTAAAGGCCAAACGGGAAGTAGATGGCAGGTCAGAGGGTTGTGGTAGACCGGGGGTTGGCGCTCGACCGAAGATCGGCGGCTGGACGGAGATAGGTTGTCGATCAGCAGGTGCCCTCTGTGCAACATACGAATCGGGTGGTATATAAATAAATCTTCGGTTTTAAATTACCAGCCAAAAATCAAGGAGGTAGCCAGACGACAATGTAAGCTGTCTGTCGGAGATAGGTCGCCGACCGAAAGCAAGAGGTCGGTGCAGCCTGCACGCGACGAAGAAATTATAGGGATTTTCGTGCGACAAAGGGATTGCCTTTGTGATGGAGCAGCTTGACGTCAGTCGGCAGGACGACAAGGTGGTCAGATGCAAGCTGGAAAAGTGGCGGCCGACCAACGAAAATCGGCCATGCAGGGGAGAGGCCGGCGGGTGAGAATTTTTGGGGAGAGACCCGGCCAGCAAAAACAAAGCGCGACGAGATTAGCTGGTCGGTCAACAGAAGCAAGATGCGACGCTTCTTCTGGTCAACAATGAGGTCTGAGCCTCGATGTGTTCTTGTGCATAGTGGCACCAGAGGAGTTTCGCGGCCGCGATAGTACTACCACTTCGGTGGAGTGCGGACCGCCATTTCCGCAAGAGTAAAATATCTAATAGAGTATTGCCATTCACCCAAAGATCACACAACAAGCTGATATTACTCCCGTCCCATTAGAGTAGGAAAAACAATGCTTATACTCCAAGGCCAAATAGTTAAACATCTTTCCACAAAAATGTGCCATAAACTACTTTAAGAATCCAGGGGAAATGGCATTTGCATTTGAACCATCAAAGCCTGAAAATTTTTTATAATATTTTATCAACTCCGAATGACAATTTGAGATTCTATTGAATACTAGAAGAGAAGGTTTGGCAATGATTTTAAGAGCCAAATGTCATATAAATTTGGATATTTGAGGGAGGAGCTGGTTGACAAAAACGATGACTGGCACTGTAGGCTATCAAAATTTTCTAGATCCAGATGAAGCAAAGAGGAAGGGACAAACTTGAGGCATTTGAGTGATATAAAGCTCATCTAACAAAGGGATGATCTAACTTGACCAAACCACCGCTCCGCGCTAACCATAAAGGAATCCAACACATCCTTATAATGAACTATCAGCCTTTTCAAGAAGGCGACACTTCTCGTTAGCAACAAGAATGGATCACTTATAACAAGCTCAATGAGAATGAGCTGGAATTTCTCTATGCCACTTTTCACTTGTTGCAGTCATTCGAGAGAGATCAAATTGGCGCAACCTTCAATTCTTAAATTTCTCAGTGCTTCAAGTCATGCATCCGCCAAACGTAGAGATATGATGCGTGGACACAAAAGGACCTCTAGTGTTTCAAAGGGAATGGATTTTAAAATGCCGCAATAGTTGTTCACACCTTACTTTAAGTTCGAGGCTTTCCGTCCAAAATTTTGTATCTTCATTTTCTCGAGCTTAAGAGACAACTCCAGCAGATTTGGGTAGTTAGCGAGGATGAGTTCAGTTAAGCAAGGATAAAAACAGTCATCTTTTGCTGCATCAAACCAATCCTCCAATACTTGTAATTCCTCCGTGAGTGGTGTGCATGTAATTTTTTCGTTGTTCTGACTTCATTGTTTCGGGTAGGACCGAAGTGGCCGACCGGAAGAATGTGATCAACCAAAAATAGGTAGGCCATAAGCAGGTAGTCAACTAGAGCATCAGTTATATCGACAAAAATTGGTCGGGTGAAGTGAGATTCTGCTCGTGACAGATGTGGTCAACTGTGACCAATGCAAAAAAAGGTTACAACAAATTCCACAACAAGATTGGTCGGTAGGCTAGCGATAACAAGAGAGGAGATATGAGTGAAGAAAGTCGTCTGACCGGTTAAACTTGTCGGTTCGCTGAGCAGAGGTGGCTGGCGTAGCAAGGTGAACAGTTGAATGGCAAAGACCGATAGGTACAACAAGGCGATGATGAGCAACATCAAGGAAGCTCTGGAGGTGAGGCGGTTGATTCGATGAGGTAAAGCGACCAGTGGGTGGTCAGCATGGTGGGAATATTCTGTGGCAGATGCCAGTGGGGGATAAATTCCAAAAGATTGTATATCAACTAGGAGGGTGGTCAGCGAAGTAATCTCGCATAAGGGAAATTTTGAGTGGCGGCCAAGAGAGATGGTTGGCCTAGCAAGGAGGCCGACCGACGGAGACAATCAAGACTGTTTGTCGTACGATTCACTGGCGAATAACTTAATAAATCTCATGAAGGAAATCCATATTCAAATTTGATTTGGATTGCAGGCCTGGCATGTTGTATACAAAACAAAAAAAGAACGACAATAAGCAGCGTTTTAAATGTGTCATTTTCATCATTTTTTTATCAAAATGTTTTCAAGCAAAAAAATTAAAAGAACGATTGTGTGTGGCAGATCGGCATGTGAGGTTTTCTCAGGAGAGAAGGTTGGTAGGTAGAGTGAAAAAGCAAATAAAGCAATCGATCGGTGAGGAGATGAGACAGTTAGTGTTGATCCCCATGTGAGCAGTAATGATTGTCAGTGTAGCACGACAAGGAGAGAGAAAGCGTAGTTGATCTCTAGATTTGAAAATGGCGAGCAAATACATGTGAGAATAGATAGAGTTTATTGAAGATCGCCGATGGCGTTGCTTATCTTGCAATTTTTGCTAAGAGTGTGGCGTTGCTCGTCTTCTTGTTGATGACACATTCCATGCTTACCGAATCTTTTAGGATGTTGGAAACAAATCTGTGTGGTGGACCGTGCACAAATGATAAGAGCGTTGAGAACAAGAAAGGGAGATTGAGAAGGGGAGAGAAAGAGAGGGAGTGAAGAGGACTTGCCCGTCGGGGCAAATGGAGTGTATCAGAGCTCTTAGACTTATTTTATTTAATAAAAATTATGGGTTACAACTGAGGGATCCCAAAAGCCCTTTACATGAAAGGGCCCTCCCATTTATGGATGATAGAATGATAAAAAAGTAAATTGCAATATTGCCCTAATGTTAAAAAGGATTAGTACATGATATTATAGTCTTTTGTGTTAGTGCATACTGCTCGGTTCCTAGTCGACCGCCGGATCTGTCATTCTGGAGTTTTTTGTCAAGGGTAGTCGTTAGATTCCAATGGCCAATCAGAGGAAAAGACGGCCTTTCAGAGGAAAGTTATGCAGATTGGAGGAAAGGGTGACCAGTCAGAGGAAAAGGAGGCCAGAGAGATTGATTGGGAGGAGGCCGATCGGCTCATGGGACTTGCTTGGCTTGAAGTGGTCGGCTAGAGTTAGTTGGAGAGAGGGATTGGTCATCCGTCCTTGATTCTTCCTAGGTGTTTGAGTCACCGTCGACGTGTAATTTCAACATGTTTGACAGATTTTTCATATATAATATTAATATATCATTATTTGATTATTTGAATTACATTAAAATAATTTAAATTTTTATTACCTTATCTGGTTCAACCCCAATTAAACCATTGAATCTTGAACCATTACTTCCAGTTTGATATTCAGACTAATTTTAACAACTTTAGTTTTCCCTCTATTTCTTTCTACTTTTCTTCCAGTAGATTTTCCAAGATGATCCTGAGTGCGGTTCACACCTATCTCTCTCGGTTTCCAACAGATTTTCTAATTTTCCAGACCAACACGACAATTGTATTTGGGGAACTACTTTCTTGCTGCTCCCGAAGCTCGAATCTCGAGGTAACCAAGATTTTTCCAAGATGAAGGTAAGAATGATGATGGAGTATACCATGATAAAGAAAAATACCTGTCAAAAGTTTCATGAAATAGCCAACTTCCTTTCAATGGGAAAAAGACAATGGTTTGAATGTTGTGGGGATATAATCCTTCACAACCGACGACTAGTGACGACAACATTCCTTGCATCCAATTTTCCTTGAACCAAACTATACACAAACTGATGGTAAAATCTCTTATTTTAGGTGCCTAAATCTTCTCCAAATAGTTCATTAAACATGAATTTGTCTATGGATATATCAAAAGACGATAACATTGAATAGCAAGTGGTTCAACGTGCGATAATTCCTTGAAGCTTGAAATATCCATCAATAAGTGGAGACCTTAAAAGGTCAACGAAGAATTAAGTTAGCTATGAAAAGTATCACATTGAGTGCACATTCCAACAAAGACTTAGTTTGGTAGCACTTAAGGAAGGCAAGTTTAAAAGGTGAAGCCCACTATCAGCCATTTTGAATACTTTGGAAAATTAATGAGATTATATTATGGTTGGATCTCCCTCTGCACAAGGAGGTTTACTTTGTTATGAATGTAGAGAAATAAAAGTTATTTAAGCCTTCTGTTGACCTTCATACCGATTCCAGGACTTTATTCAACAAAACATGAGGAAAATGACTAACAACAGATGCAGTCATGCAAGTTCAGCAACACGAATCAAAATCATTAAATTGCCTCCCATTTCACAAAGTAGGTTCCGCCAATACGCCTAGAACATAAAAAAAATACCTAGAGAGAATGCATTTTGAACAGAACGCTGCACAAGAGAAATAAAATAAAGCTAAGTAAGCATAATGTTGCGATGAAAAAAAATCAAGATGGAGAGCAAAAATAATTCGCAAAAAATCAAAACACAAACTGGTTATTTGAAATAAAATAATATATTTGAAATATAAAAAGTTATCATAATTTCAACTTTAATATTATCATTATTAAAATCAAATCAAGTTGGCAGACCACGCCACCCCTGTTTTTCCATTCCTGCACCCATGCCTATGCCAAACCTCCATGCCTCTTCCCAATGCGTCAACTACTACTTGCCATTCCGTTTCCTAAATAATTTGAAAAATGACACATGTCCATTCTTCATGTTTCTATTCCATTCCCAATTAACTTTTACTAATCATCTTCCTGCTTACTTCTCACTGTCACCTGCACTTCTCCAAACCACACCTAAACACTTCACACCTACTGCACAACACTCAATTTCGTAACACAATATCCACTACATATCTGTTTCTCCATTCTACCTCATGGACATTTTCTTTATTTTCCTGACAATACTGCAACCAAAACCAATTCACAGATCCCAACTCAGCATTTCACCAACAGAAATCCATCTCACCTCCCTCTTTCTACTTTGAAGGCAGCTGAAAGGGTTCTTAACGGAGTTGTGTCAATTGCTTATTATTATTAGCTTTTATTCCTTCATTATGTATTTCCTATTTGTTAAAATCTGTTTTATTTATTTCCTATTTCTATTATGCTATTTTATTTTTTTCTTTTATGGTGTTGTGCCATTTGTAATTGGGTTTAAATACCCCTCCTTCTATTAATAATACTATGCCGCTCTCATACGAATTTTAGTTTTATTCTAATATGGTATCAGAGCCATGGGTCTGACCTAGCAACCTCCAAACCCTCTCTTGATGCCAGTTGGCCACGGATCTCTTCTGACAGTTAGATGACCTGCCAGAATCCTGTCCAAGCCGATAGAATTGCTCCCAGCCAACCGGAACTCCATCATCAGTGATATCCATTTCTGTTTGATTTCCTAGAGAAAATGATGATGCCGAAGAGCAAGTTCGGTTACAAGGGCTTTGGCATCAACCGTCAAGCCACCTACAACATTGAGTGCTTCCAGGCTCCGACCGGCTTATATGTTCCTCCATCTTCACATAGCCATGGCAGCAACAATTATGAGTACCAAGACCTGGACAACATGACTATGATGGTGCAGAGCACCTGTCGGACGATAGAGAAGGAACCACCGGTGGAGGAGAAGGAGACGCAGGCGAGATTGACCCACTCGACGCTTCATGGAGGGGATACAGGACGAGATCCGTGCCTCGCCGCCTCCCCCTACTGAGAAGGCTAAGGAGAATAATGACAGGTTCAAGGGTGACAATGAGGATGTTCCTGTGCAAAAAAGAAGGATGTGGGGAAAACTCTAGCTGCGAAGGCTCCAAAAACTTGACATAATTCGGATGAGGAAGTGTAAGACACTTTCACTGAGATTCGTCGGCAAGAGAGTCCAAGACTTGTCATGCCCAACACTTCTACTTTTATACCTTCAAACGAATCGTCCGCCTTAATCTCGAATAGTGCTTAGCCCTCGTCCATGCCACCTCGACAGGTCATCCCATTTTGTGATTACAGTCACAAATCCAATCACACTCAATACAAGTGTTTGAAACTTCACAGTAAACCGACATACAAACTTTCAGCCAAATCCTCCGCTATTAAGGATCTCTCAACCACGGCTCAATCGAATCCTACCCGAGACATCCAGGAGACCTACGAATCCTTGAAACCAGATGGAACAATTGATCAAGCTACTTGGAACCAAACAATTCTCTGCAAGTCCATCGACCTCCCACATCCAACAAAGTACCCCCATTGCTCTCACGGTTTATTCCTCCTTTATCTGTGCTCTCGGAAAGATATTGTTCGAATTGTCGATGGCTCTTGTAGTTCCATTGCTCGTAAATGGTCGGTTGTAGTAATGACTAGTCTAATACTGGAGCCTGTTTTACATGTTCTCTCATCGCAATGTAACTTGTTATTTGCAAGCAAGATGATGAATGATACTGATTGTGTTACTCATTTCTTTTCTGATGGTTCTATTTTTCAGGATCTTCATTTGGGGAGGATGATTAAAACTACTAAGACGGTAGTTGAACTCTACTACTTATAAAAAAAGAGCATGGAGAGCGAGGAAACACCACTCAGAAGTTGAAGTTATCTAGAGTCATTAAATGTCTCATTATGTTGTTACATTATTATTTGGGTCATCCTAATTTATAATATTTAAAAAATTTGTTTCTTTTGATGTTTTCTAACAAAAACATTTCTAATTTCAATTGTGAGACATCGTCAGGTTCATTACCAACCCCACATTTACCTTCCGCTCTTTCTCTCTCATTAAAAGTGACAGATGAAGACTCTCTCGTACTTCCAACAAAACCAATAAACGGTGGTTCCTATCTTTGACTGACAACCACACTTAGAGGACGATGGTCTACATTTTTAAAGATAAATTGGAGGTTGTTTTCACCTTACAAAACTTCCACACCTTCGTTTTAACGCAATTCAAAACTTCTATTCAGGTCATTCGTGCCGACAAAGGTCGTGGGTTTTTCAACTCTATTTTGGGTGAATTTTTTGTGAGTAAGGGCATCCCCCACCATAGCTTGTGTACGAACACTCCTAAGAAAAATGAGGTAGCCGAGAGAAAAAAACTGTCACATTCTCGACGTTGTTCGCTTCATTATGTTTCGATCCAATGCCCCAAAAAGGTTTTGGAACGATAACATTCTCACTGCCACCAATCTCATAAATGCAGTTCACTCTAAAATTCACAAATTCCAAACCCACTTAGTCATCCCGATGTCATGCTTCACTACCAATCGAATATTCTCCACATTAGATCCTAAGATTATTTGGTGCACTGCCTTTGTTCGAAACACTGCCCCCACTTGGCGTAAATTTGATCCTAAATCCATAAAATGTATCTTCCTAGGGTACTTCGTCACTCAAAAAGGGTATCGATGTTTTTATCCTACACTCAAAAAGTGTACTTCTTTGAAAGTGTTCCCTACTTTCCTAGCTTGGCCCCAAGTAAAGAGGAGCTTAGAGTCTTAGGCAATGTCCCTTATCCTACGTCTATGGATGTTCCCCTCATTGTTTCTGACTGAGGTGTCCCCAATTCCAATGAGTGTAGCATCTCCTCTCATTGTCTGTATCTAAAATCGGCGCATTCATCCCAATGATCCTACTCTGGAGCTCGCTACCTCCTTACAGAACCTTGATTCCACTCCGAGCGACATCCTCAGCCCCTCCTCCGAATGAGAAGATGAGTTCTTTGAGTAAGGTATGCAATTAGACTTGCTCCCTCTATTCTATGGTAAAATATATCTCTTTCTGCAGTTTATCGCCAACCTACTGAGCATTTGCTAATGTCTCGACGGACAAATCATATCCCAGCTACAACTGAGGTTGTTGTTGCTGATCCAACCTAGAAAACAACAGTAGTGGAGGAGATGAATGCCCTTCGGCGGAAACATACATGGGACGTCATTGATCTTCCTCGGGGCAAGAAAGCTTTAAGGTGTCGATGAATTTTCAACACTAAGTTCAACTCTAATGGATCCTTTGAACGCAACAAGCCACGATTGGTTGCCAAAGGGTACTCACAGAGCTACGAAGTTGACTATGAGGAGATATTTGCTCCAGCGACTAAGTTAAACACTAATGGGGTCCTGTTATCCCTTGCGGTGAATCTTGATTGACATTTATTCCAGTTAGATATCAAGAATGCATTCTCGAATGGAGAGCGTACAAAAGACTTCCCTACATTAAAAAAAAAAGCTTGTTATTGCATGATCTACAAGAATGATGCATATGATCCCAGTTTCAATGTAAAAGAATGAAGATTTAGTAAAAGATGGTAAGAACACTAGAAATATTCTTTTCAACATCACAGAAGCGGTACATTTGGAGCAACAGCTCTGTGATTAGCAGCACTATGTTGAAAAAGATGCAAAAGCTCACAATATTGAGGTGCTTAAAATGTTTATAGTAAAGGACTCATTGAAGATAAGGATTGCCGTCCAGATGGTAAAATTCTATGACTCTCCCCCATGCCAATAAATGTCATCGATCAATCCAGGATTTTCTCGCGCCTTCAAAGAGATGACCAACTCAAACTACAAACAACCAATAAACTTTACTCAACCCAACTCTAAAAAAAGAAAAGAAGAAAAAGAAAAGAAAGAGGAAAAAAATGGATTTGCCTCATCAATCATAGTTTTGTTGCATAAATCATGTTGATAGTCACAAATAGGTATAAAAAGCAACCCAACAAAACCATCCCAAATTTTAATATGTGGATAGTTGAGAGCAATGAGCGAAAACCACACATGTTTCTCTTAACACAGTGAGAGAAAATGTAGGCGACAAACAAAATGCAGCTAGTAAGCCTTAGGTTTTGTTTTCTCATCAAGCCAACAAAAATTAATATATTGCATAATTTCTTGAGCAAGTGAAAATTCATAGGCACATTTCTTGATGTGTTGGAGAGAAGACCCAAATACAACAACAATAACAAGCCTTTATCCCAGAAAGTGGAGTTAGCTAATTAATCCATTTTCTCCCGCATCCTATTGAGTGCCATATTTTCAATTAATTCTAATAAATTAAGGTAAATTTTTACACAACATGCCCAAGTCTTCTTAGGTCTATCTCTACCTTTCTTAACATAAGTAAAATCAACAACATCTACACTCTCCTAACTGAGTCATCAAATGGTCAACATTTACAATTACCAAACAATCCAACGCAATGCTATCTAATCTTGTCTGTCAGTGGAGCTACTCCAACCCTATCACGAATATATTCATTTTGCATTTTGTCTCTAAGTGTAAAGCCACTCATCCGCCTGAATATTCTCATCTCAGCCACACTATAACATAATTTATGCTTCTCTTTTACAGGCCAACGTATGTGTCATAAAGCATTGGAAGTCTCACACTCTCAACACCATCTTATAAAATTTTCATTTCAGTCTTAGCCGTATCTTTCGATCACAGAATAGGCTTGATGCATTCCTCCACTTCAACTATCCAACTTGAATTCTACTAATAATATCTCCATTTATATAAGTAATATCAACACTTTCTTTTGTATAACTCTCCAAAGTACTTCTTTTGGAACCTTATCACAAGCTTTTTCTCAACAACAACAAGCCTTTATCCCGCTAAGTGGGGTCGGCTACATGAATCATTTTTATCCATTATGTCATATCGAATGCCATATTTGCATTTAATTCTAATAGATTAAGATCATTTTTTATATAATACGTCCACGACTTTTTAAGTCAACCTCTACCTTTCTTAACATAGGTCGAATCTAAATCATCTACTCGCCTAACGGGATCATCTGATGGTCGACGTTTAATGAGACCAAACCATCTAAGAAAACATTCTCTAATCTTGTTTGTAACTGGAGCTACACCAACCCTTTCACGAATATATTCGTTTCGCATTTTATCTGTAAGTGTCAAGCCACTCATCCACCTAAGCACTCATCTCAGCAACACTTACTTTTATTTTATGCTTCTCTTTTAAAGCCAACATTTTGCGCCATAAAGCATTGCAAGTCTCACCACCATCTTATAATTTCTTTTTTTCCTTTTAAGTCTAAGTGTTAAATTTATATCGCACAATAGGCCCAACACATTCCTCCACTTTAACCAACCAACTTGATTTCTACTAATAACATTCCCATCTATATCACCATCATTTTGAATAATAGACGTGAAATATCTAATACGTTCACACCTTTTCATGATTTGATCACCCATAGTTACAATTTTGCCACTAGCGGAACAACCACTAAAATTACATTCCATGTATTCAGTTTTAGATCTACTCAAGCGAAGGCCATTAGTCTCTAATGTAGACCTCCATAATTCAAGTTTTTCTTGAGCATCTTCTCCGGTCTTATCAAGAAGAAGGATATCACCAATAAAAAGCATACACCATGGTACATCCTCCTACATGTGTCCGTAAGAGCATCTATAACAAAAAAAAAATGATATGGGCTTTAAGTCGATCCTTGATGTAACGCAACTGAAATAGGAAAATAATAGATCAATCCGCTCAATAAAATGAATATCTTCCATAGTAGACTTGCCCGATGAATCCAATTTGTTTTAGAGTAATTTTTATATCGAGTTGTAACCATTGTTCAATTATTCTCTTCCTGTTCAAACACAAGTTAACATACCTAGCATACATAGCATTTTCTAAATCAACAAAAATCATATGTAGATCCTCCTTACTCTCTCGGTACTTTCCATCAAACCTCTCAATAAAATGAATATCTTCCATAGTAGACTTGCCCGATGAATCCAATTTGTTTTAGAGTAATTTTTATATCAAGTTGTAACCATTGTTCAATTACTCTCTTCCACAATTAACTTAATTCCTTTATAATTTGCACACTTTTGTGCAACCCTTTTATTCTTAAAAATAAGAACCAATATACTCACTATCCATTCACAGGTATCTTTTTAGCTTTTAAAATAATATTAAAAAATTAGTAAGCCAAGAATTTCTGAAATCTACTGAGCACTTTCAGACTGTGTTTTTTAATTGCAACAAGTCCTATTGTTTTTCCACACTTTTTCTTTAAAGCATCTTTAAATCCTGTTTAACTAATGCGGCAATAGCAATAAAAAGAAAAAGTTGTTATTATTTACGACATTAAGATTGGGGAATTTTGAGTTTTCTAATTTAGTATTATTTTCTTTTATTCTCCGTGTTATGTCATATTTCTTTCCTTCTTGAGTTAGTATATCTTTGAGAAATTGTAATTATTGTAACTAAATTTGTCATATTTGTTCCTTACTATATAAGGAGAAGCTTCGTAATTTGATTATTTCCTATAGCTAAAAATCCACGCTCCAGGCCGAACCCTTCCTGCAAGCCTTTCCCAATAACATACTTCCCACTGGATCTAACATGTAGCCCAATTCCTTTATATTGCAAGCCCTTCTTCGTCGAATTCTCCTAGAAGGTACTCTGTTGTTTGCCTTCAACAACAGCTACCAACTTCCTCTCTATAACAATTATAACCCTAAATACAAATTGGGTTTATGACCAATTACGATATGAAAACGTAGAGTTCCACTTGAGAGGTTAATCGTCCCTTCCGTAAATATTCAAAAAAAATTGTTCATACAAAGAACAAGTGCAAAAAATTATATGGAAAACGTGCATAATGGAAATCTTAGAAAGGGAGAAAAGACTAGGACAGCAAGGCCCATGCTGCTAGCTCTTATGAAGGGATGCCTGACGCTAGCCCTTTCACCATAGAATAACTAGAAATGTTAAAGAAACTTCTTTCGAGCACAATTGGTAAGCCTGTTAGCTTGATGATATACCAAGGTATCATGTCCTCTTATCTCGCTAACAATCTTTTCGATTATGAATAATAGATTTAATTGCTTCTGATCACATGACTGGTGATATTCATGCTCTCACCAACTACCAAGATTTCACCGACTCCAAATTTGTCAGACTTGTCAATGAGTTTTATCCAAGATTTTTGGGAAAGAAGTAAAAATCTCTAAAGATATTCAGCTTTCTTCTGTGCTACTTATTCCTCAATTAGATTGCAACCTACTATCAATTAGCAAGCTTACTCATAACTTAAATTGCGTTACTAAATTTTATTCTAACACTTGTGAATTTGAAGTGATGAATTCGAAGAATGTGATCATCAATGTTGAATTGCATCAAAGTATACATATGCAAAAGAAAATTTATGCTCTTAACACACGTGTCTTTTACGCCATCCACTTTCCATATTTCCGAGTCTTGTATGTTTAATTTTGTTGAAAATTAAGTCCTATTATGAAAACATCGTCAAGGTCAACCCAATTTCATTAAGTTGCAAAGTTGCAACCTCATTTCTTCATTAATAAAAAATCAAAATTTTATCAGTATAAATCCTTTTAATTAGTTAAACGTACTCTTCATGTCTATCATTGGCCTCAGTACAAATCCTCACATCCTTTCTTTATCATCCATGGTGATATTTGGGGACAATTGAAATTGAAAACTAGTAATAGAGTCAGATGGTTTGTCTCTTTTACTGATGATAACGCTGAGCCAATTAGACATCTGTTATGAAAAAAAAATCAGAAACTACACAAATCATTGAGTCCTTCCATAACATAATTTTCACTTAATTCCAATGTAAAATTTAGACCTTCAAAATTAATAATGCAAAGAAATACATCAATGCTATCCTTGGACCCTATCTTGAAAAGAACAAATTATCCATATGAGTTCTAGTGTTGAAGCTCAACAACAAAATGGAATAGTTATGACGAAGAATAGAAATCTCCTTGAGGTATCTTAGTCTATAATGTCGTATCATAATACCCGAAATATTATTTGGGGAGATGTCGTGCTCACAACCACAAATCTCATTAATAGAATCGCAAGCAAGGTCATTAGATTCAAAGCCTCTCTCAATAATTTGATGGAAAAATACCCTCGTGTCAGAGTCTTCTCAACCAATCTTCTTCTAAAAATAGTTAGTTGTCTCGTTTATTTACATTCACTAACCAAACTGAACAAAGCTTGACCCAAAATACACCAAATGTAGCTTCCTTGGGATTGCTTCTAACAAAAAGGGATATAAGTGTTATCCACTCATTATAAAAAAATATTACAACTCTATGAATATTACCTTCTTTGAAAACCAACACAACTCCAAATATGATATTCCTGGGGACAGTCTGGGTGAATATCAGACTTGAGACATTACTCTGAATACTCACACTAATCTAGAGTCATCACAAGCTATTCTCTTCCCTATATTACTTGGGACACCAACACTGATATAGAGTTTCACAACCTCTTCTCCTTCCTTCTAACCATCCAGTCACCCAAGTTCTACCAATTGAGAACATCAAACCAGAGATTGATAACAATAAACTTTGTGGCAAACTAGGATAAAGAAATCCACCAAGCATGATAAAGACAATATGCAACCACAAGGCTGTCCAAAACCAAATCTAAATTCACATATCTCTGAAGTTCCATTGGAGGTGAAGTCCAATGGAGGAGACTAAAAAAGTTGCACAAATTATCCTATCCAGGATTATGTTGCCAATGAAAAATTATCAACTTATAAAGTTTGGGTATTTAATTTCGATAGTGTACAGATACCAAAATCTATTCATAAAGCACTTCAAAGATCAGAATGAAAAATGATAGTTGAAGAGGAGATCCAAACATTTAAACTAAATGACAAATGGATTTTTACAAAGGTTCCTCAAGATAAAAGACTCGTTGGGTGCAAATGGTCTTCAAGTAAAGTACAAAGCAGATGTGAGTATTGAGACGTTTAAGGCTAGGTTGGTGGTTAAAGTTTTAACTCAATCTTATGGAATGGACCATCAAAATTTGCTCCAGTGGCCAAGTAAAACACTGAAAGAGTTCTTTCCTTGGCAGTGAACAAAGAATTGGAACGATATTAACCTGATATCAAGAATGCACTTCTAAAAGGAGAACTTGAGGAAAAAGTATATATGAAAATCACAACAAGAGTGGAAAATGAATCAAATAAACATCCGGTTTGTAAAAAAAAAAAAATCATTTTAGGGCCTCAAACAATCTCCAAGGACTTGGTTTGACAAATTTGCCCGGACTATAAAATCTAATTGATGCATCCAATGTCGAGCGGATCATACACTGTTCATAAAACATACATAAAGAGATAAGAAAACTATACTCATCATTTGTATAGATGATATAATTCTAACAAGGGAGATTGGAAAATCAAGGAGGTCCTTGCCATTGAATTTGAAATTAAGGATCTAAGAGCAATGAGATATTTTATAGGCATGGAAATGGTCAGGTTCAAGATGGGTATTGTGATATTGCAAAGAAAGTACATCTAATACCTACTAAAAGAGACAGGAATGCTGGAATACAAACCTGCTAGACATATGAATTTCAGTCAAAAGTTCAGTCGGCATTATGAGTCATCACGGTGAGAAAAAACAACAGTGGAAAAAAGAAAATACCAGAGATAGGGGGTAAGCTTATCTATTTGTCACACTCTAGACATGATATCATTCACTATGTCGGCACTATGAGTCAAAATATAAATAGTATGAATGAATAATATTTGGAAATAATTTACAAAATATCTAGATTTATTAAAAACATCCTCGGCAGAGGGGTACTATTTAAAAAATCAATCAAGGTAGAGGTTTACACTGATACTGGTTGAGCGGGAGAACTTGTTGACAGGAAGCCCACTTCTGGGTATTGTTCCTATGTCTAGGGAAATCTATCATCTGGAGGAGCAAGAAACAAACAGTGGTCTTTATAAGTATTGCAAAATCTTAGTATCAGCAATTGCTTTGGGAATTTGTGGAGGTGGATCCAAATGTTACTAAGTGAGTTGGGATACAGCAAGATCAATACCATTAAAATGTTCTATCATAGCAAAGCCGCCATCAGGATTACAGAGAATCTTATGCATCATGACAGGACCAAACACATTGAGATTGATAAGCATTTATGTCTGAAAAGGTCAATGGAGGCACTTATTCATTTAAGTAACATTCTAAATCATCTTCAAGTCAATGATGTTTTCACCAATTCACGACCTACAAGTAATTTCATTGATTTAAATAGCAAGCTGAGCCTTTACAGCAACATTGTACCAGCTTAAGGGAGAGTTTCTTGAATTCTGAGTTTCTTATTTTAGTGTTATTTCCTTTTATTCTCTTTTTGTTATATTATATTTCTTTCCTTCTTGAGTTAGCTTCGTTTTGATAAGTAGTAATAGTTGTAATTAAGTTTACATTCAATAATCTATTTCTTGTTATATTAAGAGAAGAGTTGTAAATAGATTATTGAGAAATAAGATAAAACAATTTTGATCACTTTTTTTAAAAGATTAATAAAATCAATTGTATTTTTACCATCTTAATTAAAAAGTTTATCAAAATATCTCACATGAGTTGACTATCCTCATCTAAGAAAAATGCTCTTTGATTTTCATCTTAAATACAATTAACTTGAAATAAGTCTTCACATTTATTATTTTTTTCTCGAAAGGTAATCAAGATTGATAATTGTTTTATGAAAATCCTAAAGTGAACTGTAGATTTTAATCCAAAAGCAGAGTCTCTATCATTTATGTTTGGATAAAGTTACCGGGTTAAAACTACACATCTTCAACTCTAAAACTCTTTGCCCCTTAACAACTGCTTACGGTAAGCCTCTCAAGGTGAATAGTCTCACGCTTGCTGTCATCAGACCCTCTGTGGCTTGTGTGTTAGTTGAGAGAGATATCACCAAACCATCTCCGAATGAGGTGTGGATTGGATCCAATCACAATGGTTATTGGCAAAAGGTTGAAATAGATTCACACACTCCTTATTGCTCTCATTGTAGTATGTTTGGACACAACTCTACCACTTTCTATCGCTTGCATCCTCACTTAAGGCGGGAATGCTAAAGTACAGCAATTCAAAACTCTATTCATGTTCAATTGGGAGTGGACGTCTTGCCACCTACCATCTCTGCTGAGGAGGTGCAACCCAACCCTCTTTCCAGCACCGCACATACCTCTGCTCATCTTTCTGACGCTTTTCCTGATAGGAAATTTCTGATGATCCTCCTATTCAAGCTTTAGTTGTTTCAGATGAAGAACACCATACCCAAGCCATTCTACCCATGGATGCTCCTACTCCTGAACACTCTACTCCAGCCGTTGGATTGGAGCATGATATTCTGGAGTCTCGTGATACAGCTCCCCATACCACTAATATTGATCTATCTCAAGATGTTTGTTGTTTTAATGATGTCCCTCATTTGAGGCAACCGCCACTCTCAACACATATGGATTATGCTAAGGCAGCTACCAAGCAAGTTGTGACCGCTACTCAGGCACAAAGAGCTCATGATGTACGTGTCTGACAATCTGTCGACCAACCTACTAATCAGATGAGCCAGTCCTCAGATGAGGAATGACAGATTTACACATCAAAGAGGAAAAAGAAGAATGAAAGCCTACTAAAACTCAGGAATTTAATAGATGATACATTGGTTACTTCATACAATGGAAACAAACTTAATAATTTATTAGCTGGCTCTCTTCCTAGAGCTAGAGGCAAAGGCATGACAAAATTAGGTCGTTTTCTATCTACCTGATTTTAATTGTATTTGGCTGACTTGGATTTTAAGTATACATGGAATATGTTCTTTTCTACTTTTGGCGTATGCTTACGGGTATATGCGCTGACATTGGTGTTATTGCTACAAGTCTTTGGAACTCGGCTTTGCTTTAAGGAGAAACTATTGACTATGACTAGTTGTTGCGAAATATATTGTTATTAGAATTGCGTCAGATCCTTCTTTGGCTGGATTTCGCTTTTGAACAACATTTTCGCTCATTCATTGATTTTTTTTCCTTTTTGATGTTATCCTATTATGTATTTTGGAGTTCCTTTTTTTGCGTGGAGTTGTTCTGCTGAAGGTGGAACCTCTACGGGTGCATAATGTATTTTTTGGGGTTTCATATTTGTAGTGGGAATCCATCTTACACCTCTATTTGTAACTCCTTTTTGATGAATATCTATGGAGTCGAATAATGCTTCATCCTTAATATATATATATATATATATATATATATATATATATATATATATATATATATATATATATATATATATGTATATCATGAAAAGCAAAATTCTTAGCATCACAAATTGCTCTCTTAGACTTCATGCGGGTTACCTTATAAATTTTTCATTTCTCTAAGCTTTTACATTTAAACAAATTTTTATAACAAAACAACTTATTTTTTTATCTTTTCTTAAATAATATTATTCAACCAACCATTTTCTTTCATAAGAGTTTTTTCTTTTGATTCTCCAAGCACACATCTTTTGCAACTTAATAACACTCGTTACTTTATTCTACATAATATTAGCTTTTCATTGAACATCCCAAATCTTAAGATATTAAAGTTTACTCATAAAAATAATTTTGTTTGTATCTTTTAAGTGTTCTCATCTAATTATATGATAATATTTTGTTAAATTTTTCATCTTTTAGCTTTTCATATTAAAATCTAAAACCAATAATTAATGTTGCATACTTAAATTTTCACATGGAATGATCTTACAATCTTTATAATATTAACGATTTATTTTTCTCATAAGAAACTAATCAATTTATATTTTATTAAATTCAGTATTATAAATGATAATATAATCTAAGAATAAAAAATTAGTAATAATAAAATCATAAGTTAAAACAAAATTTAGAAATGACTATTTTTCATTACTCGCTCTGAAATCATAGCCACTATGGATACTTTTAAAATCTTCTACCACCCTATTAAGATGTTTATTTAAATCTCCTTCAATAAAATTTCTTTCTTCAAGAGGTATCACTTGCATTAATTCTTCTAGATCATTCCAACATTTTTATTTTGAACATACAAACATACTCGGGTAGCATAAGCATTGGTAATATTAAGAATCTAGCATCAACAACATACCTGGGTTATAATTCTATTTTCAATTCTATTAATTTATACAATATTATCTTTCAAAATTTTTCTTATTATATCTACATCATTTCTGGTATGACTCATACCTAAATAAGAAAATTTAAAACCTAGACTATCAATATCCTAAGCCTTTTTCTCAAACCCATTTATATTCTTGAATGCATAAGTATTTATCTTCATATAAATCATAATATTCACCAATTTACCTGTTAGGGTGCCCATATTAAAAGTTCTTATCATAATATTATTTCCATGAACTAAATTCGTCACACGTACCCATCCATAATGTGGGAAACCTTACTTATTTAACAATACACTTGTGTTTTAGTGCACCGGCCCAAGTACACTTTTCAATATATTCATGTCATATAGTGCATCATTACAAGAAGATCAAAATGCCATATTAATACTAATGCACATCTCTTTTATATTATTGAAAATCCAATATTTCAAATTTTCATACAAGTTCGCAAGCATTATATGCCTTTCTTGACTTAGTAGAGTAGAAGGCCCTCTCAGCCGCAATGCCTTAGGATATTGACCATGCACAATTTTCTTCACATGGTTGGCAAGCCAAGAAATCACCCTAGTGCCGTGGGTAAAACCTTGGAAGACTGCCAACATTTCCAGTGAATCAAACTTGCAAAAACTTATAAAGAATAATTAAAGTTACTTAATGGACCTAATAATGCAACAAACTAACAATAAAATGTTATAAGCGCAAGTTAAGAGCAAAATGAAAATCCCAAATGCAATGGTTGCTACCTTGAATGAGTTGAACACGATAACACTTATAGGAAGCTCAACAACTCACAAGTGAGCATGAACAAGACCATTCACAGAACACCCAAGACTGTGCATTGAAGAGAAAAATCATTGTGAAAAAGGCTAAAGCAGTTTCACTATTTACTGAAAAAGAACCACTCCAAGTGAGAACCATGTGAACTAAATATAAATCACATGCAAACTAATAAAACGCTTTTAAACACATAACAAAACTTTGAATGGCAACAATTGCAACTGAATTCACAAAAAATACATGCAAGCAGATGGAACACAGTCAAAAGTCAACAAACAATTGTGTGCGCTCTTTATAACAATGTGTTCATCAAATACAAGCAAGAACAACTGAAGTTGGACAAATTTCAGGTCGTGCAAATGCATCAAAAAACATGGACACCCTCTAAGAGTTAAATCAATTAGTCAAAAAGAAACCACATCTGCATGTGCTTTGATAAGAATTTTAACGCTTAAACTAAAATCAAGATAAATCAAATTCATCACCGTCCAAGAATCAAGCAACCACTGAAAAGTTATCAATTATTTTCGATATCCACAATATTTTCTTTCAAATTCAAACAGTAATTCCCCTTGTCTAACTCGAATTTTTCGCATTAAAAATATTAGAGTCAACAAGATTTATGCCACACCTAAACAGTATCCACTTGACAACTTTAAAGAAACCACAATTAAAGAGTGGTCTAAAATTCTTGTTCACGGTCTCATCAAGGAAGATTGCATAATTGTTTATTGGGAATCAAACGCTTGATCAGAAATCTACCAACATATTTTTTTATTTTACAGTTGCATAAGGCCTTTAATGCCTTCTTCAAAGAAAGATTATTTTTATTTTGCAAACTCTTAATGTCATGCATATAAATTACAATTGTGAGCTCAGCACTGAGACTCAATTCTATGTGTATGAGATGAAGTCATTAAGATCTATAAAATAATAATTTTTAAATGAACTCAAATGATGTTTAATTTTAAAATTAGGAACATAATTCACTGCAAGCAAGCAAGTAGAGTCAACAAGTTTAAAACAACAAAGTTCAATCTACCTTTATTATGGACATAGCTATTTCATAACAAAAAAAGATGAGCCCATTTTCAAACATAAAGCTCTTCATTTCATATACAAGCATTACAAGCAGCCTACCTGATGACAATCATGTTGACAACAAATCTCAACATGAGGAGATATTATCTTCAAAATGTGAAGAAATATCCTTGCTCTACAAAACAGCCACAAAAATCTGAGAGGTTGCAAGAGAAACTTATTCCGGTATTGAGAATACTGCAGAGTTGTTTGAGATAGAAATCAAACTACATGATTTTTGTTGAGAAGAGATAAGTGTCACCCAATTTTTGAGCACCTTGACAAAATATTGGCTAATATTGGATATGTTTGAAATATGTGAAAATATGCACAAGATGTCATGATGTATAAATTCAACATTGAAAAAAAGAGAAATATTAAATTCCAAGAGGGACTAACTAAAAAATTTAATGAATTGAGAGAGAGGATCAAGGGAATAAAACCTCTTACCGTAAAGCTTTTGCTGAAGTTAGAAGAGATTAGACTAGAAAGAAACTTATGATAACTGAAAATGGGGGTTCATCAAGTGCCAAAAGCTCAACTCTGTACTCCTATGCCATGACTCAAAATTCAAGAAGAATCGTCCCACATATGACCATTACAAGAAAATTGGACAGCTCAAAGATAAATGATGACAATTCAATGAAAAGACTGCAGATTGAAAACCTAGATATAATAGGAAAGATTAATAGAGCAAAGCTAATGCTAATACCACATTTAAAGGGTCAGCTGACCAATTTACTAAGAAACAACTTGAAGTACTGAAAAAACTCATTGGGCTAATTCAGAAAAGCACAACAACCTCATCACATACCAAGGTACTATATCATTCTCCCATCTTGCTAGCAATGAGAGATTTAGACCTTGGATCGTAGATTCAGATGTTGATCATATGACTGGAAACATAAATGCTCTAGTTAACTAACAAGAGGCTTCTACATCTAAATCTGTCAGACTTCTAGATTAGTCGCTCTCAAAAAATATTGGAATAGAACAAATGGAGCTCTCTCATGATAATACTCTTTCCATTGTTTTATATGTTCCACAGTTGGACCATAATTTAATTTCAATTAGTAAGTCTACTCATCCATAATTTAATTTCAATCAGTAAGTCTACTCATGATATACAATGTATAACTAAATTCCTTGCAAAATCTTGTGACTTTAAAGTGACTGATTCAGGGAAGGTGGTTGAAAGTACTTAAATATATGAAGGTATATAGCTACTTAAGAAAATTCTCTCTCAAGTGGATGCACCTCAATCTTTTCCTCAAGTTTTTAGTCTGTTGAGCCTATTAATGTTGAAAATAAGTCTTATTATGACATTCTCGTGTGAGTCATCCTAATTTCAATTATGATGCAAAATTGTATCCTCATTTGTTTATCAATAAAAAACCCAATACTTATCACTGTGAGATTTGTTAACTTGTCAAATACACTAAAAATATTTATCCTATGACCCAGTACAAATCCTCACATCATTTTTCTATTATCTACAGTCATATTCAAAAACCTTCAAAATTAATAACCCTAAGTGGAGCAAGATGGCTTGTCTCATTCATTATCGGCCACTAAAACCACCTGAGCATTTCTAATGAAGGAAAATCTAAAACAGCTCAAATCTTACAAATCTTTCATAACACGATTGAAACTCAACTCCAAAACAAAATTCATATCCTCAAAACAGATAATGCAAAGAAATATTTCAACTTCATCATTAGATCCTACTTTTCAAAAAATAGAATCATTCATGTGAGTTCATATATTGATACCCATGCAAAATGGGATAATTGAGAGACAGAACAAACATCTTCCTGAGATATCCCGCTTATTTTGACTTATCACTAAGTTACAAAATACTTTTGGGGGAAAGCAATTCCAATTGCAACATTCATTATCAATTGATGCCTAGTCGGGTATTTATTTCAAAAACACCACTTTATATCTTGATGAATATGTCCCTACATTAGATTTTTCTCCATTATCTTATCAATTAAAGTTCTTATTATGTATCTTGTGTTTACATCCATTCCCCAAGTTTTGGGATGCACTTAATGACACCTACACTGCCTCAAAACCTACCCCTCTTCCACTTGGTCCTTCTACCCTAAACATCACTGCATAAAAATAGCCTACTTGAGGATGTCCTATCAACCAAACCTAAAGTTTATAATAAAGAATTTTGTGTGTACATGAGAAAGAAAACCTTGAGCAAGTGGAAAACAACTTGCAAAGACAGAACTGCTCAAGGAAAAAAATGAGGCCACACTCACTAGAATTTTTGGGTGAAGAGTCTAGAACTCATGAGTTACCTCATTCCACTTCTAGTGTTGATGATAAGGAAAGCTGTACTAAATATCAAATTCAGAAGTATGTAGCTTATGGGAAGGTATCCTCACTCCATGAAGCTTTTGTATCAAACCTTGATAATATACAGATTCCTAAATAAATTGATGAAGCTCTTAAAAATCTAGAAAAGATGAAAGCTGTTGAAGAGGACATTCAAGCACAAAAGCATAATGACACGTAGATTCTTACAACGCTTCCTCAAGATAAGAAGCCAGTTTGATGCAAATAGATAATCAACATCGAGTGCAAGGTTGATGGTGGCATTGAGGGATTCAAAGTTAAACTGGTTACAAAAGATTTCACTCAAGCCTCTAGGATTATCTATCAAGAGATCTTGCACCGGTTGTCAAGCTGAACATTATCAGCAGTTTACAAGGAGTAGGAACTGCATAAATTTGATATAAAAAATATCTTCCATAATGGAAATCTTGAAGAAAATATGGACATGGAGATACCACTAAGACTTGAGGGTGATTACAACAAACACCACGTATGCAAACTAAGTCACTTTATTGTTTTAAGCAATTATCAAGTGCATGGATTGAAAAGTTTGCTAAAACTATGAGATCTAATATATATTCTCAAAATCACATTGATCATACACTATTCATAAAACACACTTAGGAATGTAATATTGTTGTACTGATAATATGTGGATGATATGATTATTACTAATGATGAAAGAAAAATTCTTAAAATCAAAGTAGTGTTTTTTATTGAGTTTCAAATTAAGGACCTAAGAACCATGAGTTATTTCTTAGGTATGCAAGGGGTAAGGTCCAAGAAGAGCATTATTATATCACATACAAAATATATCCCATATTTGCTAAAGGAGATGGGGATGATTGGATGCAAACCTGTTAATAATCCAATGAATCCCAACAAGAAGTCTAATAGGGAATAAGAAAGTTTATCTATGACTAAACATATCAAAGATTGGTAGGAAAAATCATCTGCCTATTACATACTAAACCAAATATTACATACTCTATTAGTATTATAAACCAATATATAAATAACCCAAATGAAGAGCATTTAGAGATTGTGTACATGATCTTGAGATTCCTCAAAAAGATTCCTGGTTATGGATTAATTTTTGAGAGAACCAGAAAAAGAGGATAGTAATTTACACTGATGCAAGTTGGGCTACAAAACACACTGATAGAACGTCCAACACAAGTTATTGACCTTTTTATGGGAAAATCTGGTCACATGGAGAAGTAAGAAACAAGATATTGTCTCTAAAAGCAATATAGAATTAGAATATAAAAGACTCTCCTTAAGAATATGTGAAGGGATTCAAATTCAAAAATTATTGAGACAATTAGGTTGTACTTCTAATAGGCCTGTACAAATGTTTTGTGATAGTCAAGCAGCTATAAGTATTGCCAAGAACCCAGTGCATCATGATTGGACCAAAATATCAAAATTGATAGACATTTTATCTCTAAAAGTGTTAAATAGTAAAATTAACATCTAAGTTATATCCCGACACAAAAACGTTGTTGATGTCTTCACCAAGCACTTCTTTTAAGCAACTTTTCAGAGTTTAATATCAATTTTGGTCTCTATAACATCGACGACCCAACTTAAGTGGGAGTGTGAAAACCTTGGAGGGTCGTCCTCCTTTCCATGGTGGGCCCAAGCCGACCATCTAAGGAGTAATGGATGCATTAATTAGAGACAATTTGGAAAACTCGCTGATTAGTTTTTATTCTCTTCTATTCATGTTTATTTCAGAATTATCTCCTTTTCAAGTTTTAGGCTAGATATATTTGTTAAGATTGCAAATTAAGAGAGACTGATTTACCCGAATATGTAGACGTACGGTTGAAGATTGCTAATGAGAATTGAGTGAGTATTCCCTCCCATATCTTTTTTCCTTCACAAAATATCCTAAATCTCAAAATAAATCATTTTGGCACAAATATAGATAAATTTTGAAAACAAAAAACAACAAAATAAAAAAATATATATATTAGATTGAAATTGATTGCCTTAAACTTAAAATAGTTATCCATCCATCATTCACAACAATTCATATGTACACGCACAACCGTGTGTGTGCATGTGTGTGTTTCTATATGTGCATGTATATTAAAGTTTAAATCTAAGTTTTTTATTAGGTTTAATTAAACATATATATGTATTTGTGTATGTACATGTGTGTGCATGTGTTTATGTGTGTTTTTGTATGTGTGTATGTATATTAAAATCTAAATCTATGTTGTTCATTAGGTTAAATTAAATTAAAACAAAACAAATAAAATTAAGTTAAAGGGAATGAATAAATTAAAATATACATGAAGAATATCTTCTCTTAATTATCTAGGCCGTCACAATCCTAAAAAATTTGAGACTCATATGTTTAATGACAAATCTTACCTCATGCCTCTCTCTCCATAGGAAGGTTCAATCCACCTTTTGTCTCCATTTTACTAGAGATGGATAAAAAATCCACAATCCATTGCTCTATAACTCAAAAATCTCTTTCGTGTTATCCAATTGCCCGATATCCTTTTCAACTCCCACAACTCAACGAACTCCTCCATTATATATCAACCTCTCCAAAACTTTTGACAAAACTCCAATCGAACACCATGCCAATCTCTTCCATGTCAAACTCAACTGCTCTAGCAAGATCTCCCTCTATCTCTCAAGCTTGCCTTCTATCTTATTTACATGCAACAACTCCTATAAGAGCTCCCTTGCCTCATATATCCACACAATACCAATGTCCTCCAGACAGCCCTTCCTCTCATCAACCAAAATCATAATCCCCAATTAGAATACTCCTCATTGGCAACTGCCTTAATCCAAGCAAAGCCGAGGATAAAGCTTCATCCAGCTATCTCCAAGCTTGCCAAAAACCATTTTCTCCTATGGAGATGAGCCTTAGTCACAAACCATTACCAAGAAAAATCTATCTAATAACATCTAGTGTGTGCTCTTTGCCAAGAAAATCTCCATTCTAAACACCAAGCTCCACCATCCCCAACTCCAAACCAAGCAAACCTGCAAATGTCTAAGCCTGTGCAACCCCTCTTCCCAACACATTGATCCTTCTATCTCCATCCCATTTACCACCTATAACTCTCTTCCTCTCTTACACTCACTTTCTACACTTACTCTCTCAAACCATATAACCCTTTTTATATATCTTTCTTCCACTCTAACCCAAATAAATAAATAAATAAATAAAAGCTTAAGAAATGAGTTTATGAAAAAAAGAAAAGAAACATGGAAGATATTTCAACAAAAAGTAGAGGTTTAAAAGAAGAGTGTATTTTCTCCTGAAAAGTTGAGCTTAAAGGGCAATATACAAGATTCGAACCCACGATTTTACGGTGAGAATCAACACCCTCAACCATTGTCATGAATAAGTGCACTTAAAATAAGAAGTTTGATTTCACCTCGTCGCTCGCTGCAAATTTCATGGTCTCACCTCGCATGAGTATAAATGCAGAGCTGCCACACTACAATGTCTAAGTATTCATACACGCCTTTCATGACACAATAAGGAATTTATTCTATCTTTGCATATCATTTTAAGCCAATGAAAACACTATATGAGTCATTTATTAGTATAGTGGAGGGACAAGGCTCATTAACCAAATAGATAAGTACTCATACTCATCTTTCTTGACGTACCCATACAGGCTTTTCTTTGTGTGATGGGTAGAAAACCCTCGATCATGATCTACGCTAGCCATACACAATTTTTCTTGGGGTGGTGAGCGGACCAATATTACCTCAATAACCCCTATGAAGGGGTGATTTTAGAATGCTAGCAAAGTCCAAACTAATAGGCTCGACAAGATAAAATTAAATGATATTTTCACAGTCAAATGCACCATAAAAATGAAGAAAAAAATCAAATTTTAAGATAAAAAAATAAAGCATGATATCTGATGATGACAATTGATAATAAATTTTTAAGCAAGGAACCAAGACAAAAAAAGAATTGTATATGAAATGAACCTATATGGAACTTGAATACTCACTCACAACCAGCAGAAAAAACCGTCAATATACAACTGAACCCTTGGAAAACAAATTAAATGAATTCAAATGGTGCAAATAAACCAAGAGACCCTCCTATTTATAAAAGGAAGTTTGATTTCTTACAAGTTCCACCACACTAAAATACAATGCAATGATAAACTTATGACATCTAAAAATACCTACAAATTGCAATTCACAAAATATGCCATCTAATGTATAAAAAATAATGCACAAGCACAGAAGAAGACTTTAAAAATAAAATAAAATAAAACACTACACTCATCTTATGACAAAAACATTCGCATAAACAAACTGCAAATAATTTGATTTTCAAATCATGTGTATGTATCACAATATGACACTCAAAATATGGAAACATATTGCATAAGTGCAATAAAAATCGTGTAAATATTTCATGCAAATACACAAACATGTCTGCTAAATGCACATGCACTCTACTGTGCAAAATACACTGAAAAAAGTGCAACACTTAAAAGTCTTTAAATGTTTTGAAAAATTTGTAATCATTTTGACAAATTCAAACTCATTCATAAAGGTTAAACTCAATATTATCAAATTACGCTGGCTCTCAAACGAGGTGCTTTGCCTGTTAGGGCAAGATCATAAGTTCTGCATTTTAAGTCCAATTATGCATAGTCATAAAACTGAAATTGACAAGACCTGAAGCTCGTCAAAAGAATTTATATAATAAAGTTAAATTATAAGAGATCCAACCGAAAATTTAAGGCCTCCAAGATCTCTTTTAAGAAAAATTATTAGTTTTCATATAAACTCTCTATTTTTAAAAAGATAAAAATAATCATGAGGTCAAATCTACAATCTTGATTCTCTATATATGATATAGAATTAAAAAGATCTATAAGGCAACAAAAACTAAAATAAACTTATATCATACGCACACTATGAACTTGATCCCTACAAGCGAGCAAAACCAGCAAAATTTAGAAAATACCTTGATTATGGAAATGTTAACAAGGTATCTTAAATAAGGGTGATCCTATTTTCAAAAATGGCCCTAAATCTTGAATCAATCTATTTTCAGCTCAAAACACAACAAAACATGAAAACCTAGAAAAAATTACAACTAAACAAGCAAAATCTACTGTTTAAAACTAAGAACAATTGTACATCCACCATTTATAATTGTTTATCGAGGTTGATAATTTTAAATTTAATTTAACTCATAAAAAGATATTAATATCAAGCATTATCTCTATGATCACTCACAAAAATCTCATACCAATAATTACATTCATGTTTATCCTCTAATTGTGATTTTACTACTAAACAGCACAACAAAAAAGAATTATTAATGATTTGCCATAAAATAAAACCATTAAATTAAGACCATAGTTAAGAGCCCGTAAGTGCCCTAATGGCTTATATATCTTGTTGGTGCCAAAATTAAATAATAGCTTGACATAAGTCCAATAACATCAAGAAGCCTATATCCCACTAAATGAGATCGGCTACATAAATCATTTTTATCAATTGTGTCTTATTGAGTGTCATATGTTCAATTAATTATAATAAAGTAAGATCATTTTTTATACAACATACCAAGTATTTTTAACATGAATCAAATCTAAAGCATCTAATCTCCTAATTGCGTCATCAAATGGTCAACGTTTAATGCGACCAAACAATCTAATATAATAGTCTCTAATATTATCTGACATTGTAGCTACTCCAACCCTTTAACGGATATATTTGTTTCTCATTTTGTCTCTAAACGTGTGCTCAGGACAGCTGCTGTCTGAAAGTTGTTGCTTGATTAACAGTGAGGTTGTTTAGATAATTTGTTACGCTACAACTATTTTTAATGAAAAGAAAAATTATGCCCATTAGATGTAAATTAAATGAATGATTGTGGTTTTCAAAATAATTGTAGCAGAATAATAAAAACTGATCCAACAATACTAAAAACATGTCAGGAGTTTAAATTTTTCAAACACATCAATTGTAAGTCATCATTTTATATGTAATATTGCAATAGTAAAAACCACAATAACAACCAGCAATGTTATAATGATGTTCATCTTAATGTCCAAACAATGAAATCTTCACAATACTTTTTTTATCCATCGCATCTCTCCTGATTTTTTTACTATCTGATACAGACTCTTCAATATTATTGGCTCATCGAAAAAACATGCACTCATGTGTCATATTTTCGGGACAACAATAAAATCTTCTCTCATAGCTATCTTCTCTTCTTGATGTGTATTTAAAATACTACGTACCACAATGGCGGTACAGAGCTCTGGAAATATTTGATGAACTTTAACTCATTTTTTTGAGATTTTAATATATTATGCTTTTAATTGACAAATTAGACCATACATGCAATAAAATAACAACAAAAAATAAATTACAGTTCATAATTAGAAAAAAACCAGATATAACGAAAAATATGCATCTCTACAATTATGACCTTAAAATTAAAATATCTAAATATGGAAGAGAAAATTAACATCAAAAAATCCCCAATACATCTGAAATAGTAAATATCAACATGCAAACACTACAAATATTAATTAGATAAGATTATATAGTATTTGTGGTTAAGAGTGTCGAGTGTGCACTAAGACCAGGTAAAATTTGTGATTATTAGTATCACTTGTGGTCTAAGACTAGGTAATATCTTTGGTTAATATTTATGTGTGGTAAAACCAAGTAGTATCCGTGGTTAACAGTGTCATACGTGTTCTATGAATAGGTAGTATCTATGGTTAATAGTGTCATGTGTGTTCTAAGACCAGGTAATATTTTTGGTTAACAGTGTCATGTGTAGCAAGGTCAGGTAGTATATGTGGTTACCAGTGTCATTTGTAGTCTAAGACCAGGTAGCATCTGTGGTTAACAGTGTCATGTGTGCTCTAAGACCAAGTAGTATCCGTAGCTACCAGATTAACGTGTGTTGTAAGAAAAAGTAGTATATGTGGTTAACAGTATGATGTCTGTTTTGAGAACAGATAATTTTTGTTACAACCAAATGGGAGCAATTATATAAGTAAAAATTGGAGATCAGTAGAGCTCTTTTTACTTTCATCATTGCTTCTACCATTGTTGCTGCGAGACTCATCTTTACCCATTCTGGGGCAATGGAATGTTATCCAACCTTCTAGGTTGGTTTCTCTGTAGTTATGGCATCCTCCCCCTCCAAGATGGCTTAAGGTGAATGTAGACGGTGCTCCCCTATCCTCCGGAGCGGCTAGCACTGGATGCATCATTCGTGAAAGCATGGAGCCTAACTTATTGCTAACGGACACTACTTTCAACATTGGGACAACGGTCAAGTAATGCTTCAAGATATTTAATCTTTCCAACATATTTGTGAATCATGGATGCTCAAATGTAAGGGCATTATCATTGAGCGCGACAATGCCAATATTATGCACTTTTTGAGTTCTACTATGAAGAAGGACGTTTGGCGCCAGCAACCACAAGACGCTCCGGATCCCGCCTTCCTTTTGGCCTTTAAAAAGTTTTATTTTTTTCATACACTGTGTGAATCTAATAAGACGGCTCATTTTTGTGTCAAGCTAGCCCTTCATGGCTCTTTCTTTTGACACATGTAGATGACAATAGTAAGCTTTCGACCATACTTGTAGATATCATGTCACATTTTTATACATGATAGGAGCATATAAGCATAATTTTATAACTTTTTTGATATTTGAATACAAAATGTAATATTTCAAAAAAAAAAAAAAAAAAAAAAAAACCAAATGTGTCAAAACCCACATTACACATATGAATGTATAATAGCTCACTTATTTATGAGCAAAACATCAACTAAATCAAAGTCACAACTAACAACCATCAAGACAAAACCACAGCAAACACCAACCACAATCATCAATGCAAATCCACAGCCAAAGCCAATACACACCAACAACCAACATTGCAAATCTACTCCCACACCCACATGCAACAAAGACACCAAACAACACCCACAACCAATAGGCAACAGAGACCAACAAACCACAAAAAACTTGCATCTTCATTATCAACAATTATGCAGCATCTTAGACAGGTAACAAGTACTAACAAAGACGAATTTATTTGACTGACAACCAAAAGAACTATAAAAATATCACTTCGACTAGCAATATTAAATTCATAATTGGATGTTGCACAAAATAAAGCCACTACAATAAAGCAAAGTCAAGAAGCCCTAAAATGTATCACTCCATCATTGGGAGTTGCACAAAATTTATGAGGAGCCTTGCTAGATATGTACATATGTGTTGTGCCTTGGGACTTTACAAGCAAAGTTCACTGACACAACCAAGGCCACAATCACACCCACAACACAGAGCAAAATCGAGAAGCTCTAAAGCACAACCACACAAGTAAAATGAGAAGCAACAAACCACCACCACAGAGGAAAATTGAGAAGCCCCAAAGCACAACCACATAAGTAAAATGAGAAGCACCAAACCACCGCCATAGAGGAAAGCGAGGAGCCCCAAGGCACAACCAACATGGTAAAATGAGAAGCACCAAACCACCACCATAGAAGAAAACCGAGAAGCCCCAATATAAGTAAAAAAAAAAAAGCACCAAACCATACAACAGAGGAAAACTGAGAAGCCCCAATGGCACACCCACATAAGAAAAGCGAGAAGCATCAAACTGCCACCACAAAGAAAAACAGAGAAGAATCAATGCAAAACCAATGTGGTCAAGCGAGAATCACCAAACCGCCACTGCAAAGGAAAATCGAGATGCCCCAAAGCACGACCATAAGTAAAACAAGAATCACCAAATCACTGCCACAAAGGAAAGCCTAGAGCCCCAAGGCACAAGCACATGAATAAAACGAGAAGTACCAGACCACCACCATAGAGAAAAACTAAGCCTCAAGGCACCACAAAAATGGTAAATCGAGAAGCATCAAACCACAACAATAAAGGAAAACAGAGAAGTCCCAAGACAGAACCGCATAAGTAAAACGAGAAGCACCAAACTACCACCTTAGACGAGAATGAGAAAGGATGTAAGAGTTTTGTTAGAGACACATACAAAGAGAGGCGATAACAAATACAGGGAGGCAAAGATAACCGTGAATGTGCCCTAACATGATATGCTTAAAGTGAAGGAGAAGACGGAGGATTAATATTGCATGTAAAATGAGTCCTTTTCGGAATTATTGAGGAGCGCTAAGGTAATTTCCAATCCAAATCGCGATGAGATCTCTTTGATGATGTTCGCGGATTTCTAGTTTTTAAAATGGAATTTTCGTAAAAGCAGCTGAAACAGTGGCTCCCAAAAGCATTATAACAGCTTTCAAACCAAAAAGCAGAAAAAATGCACTACCAAATGCACCCTAAGTGTAATGCCGCTCATCCACTTGAGTATTCTCATCTCAGCAACACTTATATGCTTCTCTTTTACAGGCCAACAATATGTGCTATCAAGCATTGTGGGTCTCACCACCACCTTATAATTTTTTTTCTTCAAGTCGATATCATAACTCGGTCCGGGACTTGAAAATAACCAAGGCAAGTACATACAGTTGAACGGTATGGATTAAATTTCTATGTTCATTTATCAATTAAAAAAAACGAAAGAACCACTAATTAAACTAAAATAAAGCAATATATTTAAACTTATCTCGGTCCTGTTTGTCCACATTTTCTATAAATATTTTTTCTTCTATCATTCACCTTTTACTCATTTAATTGAACCTGAAATATTAATTTAAAACAGTAAGCAAAACAAAACTAAAAAATACTCATACTTCTAAACTACAGTAATACAAAAAAATGATATTCATGTTAGTTAAGTTTTTAATAAATCAATATAAACATTTAATGTTATTCAATGAATCATACTATAACAAAAGCATAATTATATTATTTTATATATGTACAACTTTCACAGGAGCACTGTCTAAAAATTGTATCACTTAATTTCAATATCAACAATTTTTTTTCATTTACGTGCATGATGATATCAGAATTAGTTTAAAACAGCAGAAACAAAAGCAAACTTTATTAAGTAAAGGAATCCGACAACTTAAAACAAAAATATGACACAACAACACCCTCCGGCTAGGGCCAAAAGAGGAGATTTGACGGTAGTTGTGGCATCGGCAAAGCGGCAAGGGGAAGGGGAAGGGAAAGGGAAAGGGGAAAGGTTGGTGGTTGTATAGTAGGTCGGGAAGGGATTTAGCAGGCGATCTGAGGGCTGGAAGAGTGGGACGGTAAGGAAGGCTGAAGGGAAAGAAGGAACGGGGTGCTAAGTGATGGTGGAGCGGGCTAAAAAGTAAGGATAGCAACCAAGATGGGGCAACTTAATGCAGGTTGGGGGCTAGATAGTTGTACAATGGATAACTATTAGAGGGTTAGATGTAACCGACAATAAGGTGACAAGTTGCTAGTTGGCAGCTAGTTGGGTAAGACAGCAAGTCCTGCTACACGGAAAGAGGGTGGTAGGCAAATAAGAAGTAAGGATGGTCAACGACAAAGGGAAGATATAGGGAAAGAGTTAGGGACGAAATGGAAGAGGATATAACACCATCTTAGAGCGGGATATGATTGAAGCACCACCCATCGTCGAATACTCCACACAATTTGAAAATAGTAATCAAAGATAAACAACTCTAATTCCAAAACTCAGCATATATAAAAACTCCAACAGAAAAACATAAAAGGAAAGATAAGGAGAAGGGGCGGCGGCATTGTTATCCTTCCAACTTGCCACTCGATCCCGCATCTGGATTGTCCTTCCCGGACCGACAATAGCTGGCCTGCTTACCAATTAATTCAATCGGCTGATTCAAAACCCTCACGACAAAGAGTACATTAGTGTCCACCCACTTGTACTATAAAGAGATGAGTCCGTCATAGTTAAGCTAGTACATACAAACATACTATAAAAACATCACCTAATAATGAATATTTCATTCTCATTTACATAGTAGCCAATATTCTTGTACAAGATTTAATATCTAAGATATTTTAAATAAAGTTGAGCACACAAGTCACAACAACAACAACAACAACAACAAAGCCTTAATCCCACTAAGTGGGGTCGACTACATGAATCTTTTTTCTCCATTGTGTCCTATTTAGTGTCAAATTTTCGTTTAACTCTAACAAATTAAGATCATTTTTTATGCACTAAGCCCAAGTTTTTCTAGGTCTATCTCTGCCTTTCTTAACATAAGTTGTATTTAAAACATCTACTCTCCTAATCGGATCATCAGGTGGTCGACGTCTAATGTGACCAAACCATCTAAGGCGACTCTCTCTAATTTTATCTGTCACTGGTGCAACACCAACCCTATTACGGATATACTCATTTCGCATTTTGTCTCTAAGAGTAAAGCCACTCATCCACCTAATCATTCTCATCTCGGCAACACTTAACTTAACATTATACTTCTCTTTTAAAGGCCAACATTCAACACCATAGAGCATTGAAGGTCTCACCACCATCTTATAAAATTTTCCTTTCGATCTAAGCGGTACTTTTCCATCACACAATAGTGCCGACGCATTCCTCCACTTCAACCAACCAACCTGAATTCTACTATTAACATCCCCATTTATATCACCATCGCTTTGAACAATGGACCCGAGATATCTAAATCGATCACACCTTTTAATTATTTGATCACCCAAAGTTACACTTCTTTCACTAGACCTACTATTACTAAAATTACATTCCATGTATTCAGTTTTAATTCTACTCAAACGAAGACCTTTAGACTCCAATATAGACCTCCATAATTCAAGTTTTTCCTGGACTTTTTCTCGTCTTATCTACAAGAAGAATATCATCAGCAAAAAGCATACACCAAGGTACATCCTCTTGAAAATGCCCAGTAAGACCATCCATAAATAAAGCAAAAAGATATGGGCTTAAAGCCCATCCTTGATGTAAACCAACAGAAATAATAAAATATTTGGTCAATCCTCCCTCAGTTTGAACACATGTAACAGCTCTAGCATACATATCTTTAATGACTTGAATATAAGTCATATCAACACCTTTCTTCTCAAGAACTCTCCAAAGAACATCTCTAGGAACCTTATCGTAAGCTCTTTCCAAATCAATAAAAATCAAATGTAGATCCTCCTTATTATCTTTGTACTTCTCCATCAAACCTCTCAATAAATGTATAGCTTCCATGGTAGACCTGCCCGGCATAAATCCAAATTGATTATGAGAAACCTTCGTAATACGTCTTAACCTATGTTCAACTACCCTCTCCCATAATTTTAAAGTATGACACATCAATTTAATTCCTCTATAATTTGCACACTCTTGTGCATCTCCTATATTCTTAAAAATGGGGACCAAAATGCTTTCTCCACTCCTCAGGCATCATTTTAGTTTTTAAAATAATATGAAAAAGTTTAGTAAGCCAGGAACGCCCAAATCACCTAAACATTTCCACACTTCAATTGGGTTATCATCAGGTCCTACAGACTTTCCCCCCTTGGTTTTCTTTAAAGCCTCATCAACTTCTTTTTTACTAATGCGACGGTAAAAATGAAACGTTTTATTATTATTAACGATATTAAGGTCACTCACCCACCTTTGTTGATTATCTTTTTCTAAGAAGTGCACTTTTTTATTTTCATCTGTAATGCACTTTACTTTAGTTAAATCTTTACTTCTCTTTTCTCTTTGTTTGGCTAGTTTATACATATATTTTTTTACCCTCTATAGTATCTAATTCATTATAAAGATCACTAAAAGTAGAATTTTAAGCGTCATGCATTGTTCTTTTAGACTCCCTGCGAGTCATTTGATATGTTTCCCAGTGCTCTAGGTTTTTACATTTAAACCAATTTTTATAACAAAACTTCTTTATATTTTATCCTTTCTTGCACATTATTATTCCAACACCAACTATTTTTATTTATAAAAACTTTTCCTTTTGATTCTCCAAGTACATCGTTTATCACTTGTTTAATAATATTTGTTATGTTTTCCCACATAATATTAGCTTCTTCATTAACATACAAATTTTTAAATCTTGAATTTTACTCATAAAAATAACTTTTATTTGTCTTTTAGGTACCCTCATCTAATCCTACGATGATAAATCTTAGTATTTTCTATTTTACAACTCTTCATCTTAAAATCTAGAACTAATAATCGATGTTGGGTTCTTAAATCCTCCTTTTGAATGACCTTACAATCTTTTCAATCTCGAAGATTCATTCTTCTTATAAAAAAATAATCAATTTGTGATTTATTAGATCATTTCTTATAAGTAATAAGATGTTCATCACTTTTCTTGAATAAATAGTAATAATCAAGTTATATGCTAAAGCAAAATCTAATATGACTCCACATTTTTCATAAATCGTTCTATAACCGTATCCACCATTAGGGTTGTCAAAAAAGCTCATTGTTCGTGAATAGTTCATGTTCGCTTCGTCAAGTAGTTCATGTTCAATTAGTTCGATAAGTAAACGAGATGAACACGCACAAAGTTTTTTTCGTTCGGTTAGTTAAACGAACCAAACACGAACAGTGATGCGTTCGTTCGTGTTCGAATCGTTATTGTTCGAAATATAAAATAAATTAAAATAATTATATATAAAAAAATTATGATATTTTAAAAATTAAAATTTATAAATTATAATATATAATAAATTAATATACTATATTAGTAATATACTAATATAGATATTATATATTTATATAATATAAGTTATATAATTAATATAATATAATAATATTAGGGTTGTAGTCGTTCGCGAACAACTCGTGTTCGGCTCGTTGTTAAGAAACGAACACGAACAATGACTTTATGAACAATTTCAAGCAAGAGCTTATTTCAAACAAACTAAATTTCAAACGAACCAAACACGAACACAAGCTCTGTTCGTTCGTGTTCGGTTCGTTTACACCCCTAGCCACCATGAATATTTCTGAAATCTTATACTACTCTGAATAAATATTACAATTGATAATTAATAATTTATAATACAATAAACTCATTTTTATAGAGCAAACATACCCCCTTTGCTTTCGTCGCCTCACTCCCTCTCCTCTAGGTTCTATTTCGAGACTCATTTCTTTTTTTCAGCTCCTCATTTCTCTCTCATAACTGAAACAGATCATCACGATCTTCTCTATTTACAAAAATTACATCCTTGAATTTATAAGTAGATCTCAAGTCATTTTTCATTAAGCATGTCAACATTAGCTATCCATAAATTTTATGATGAAAGCAGGGGGTCATTAATTACTATAAAGTAAATATCTGATATAAGGTGATTGTACTTTGAATAACAACACATAGTTATTAAAGCAAGAAAGTATGCTGGGAAAACATCCTTATATATAAAAAAAATGCCAATTCAAACCACCTCACCATCAATAGGAGCAGGTTCTGCAGGTTCACTACAAATAAATGAATAAACTCGAGGTCGAATAAATTGTCTTGGTTGACATTGGGTGAGAGCTGAAGCTATAAATTCTATCCTTTTCTGCCTACCTGCAGTTTTCTGCGAAGAAGCTCCACCAGATATTCGATCTTCAGTACTCTTCTGGCCAAGCGATGGACAATATCTTGCTATATGACCAGACTAACGACACCAATGGCATGTGTTAGAGACTATCAAGCATGTTTCTGAGTCGTATATTTATTAAATTCATCTGAATTGTTCTTGGACTTCCTTCAATTGAATCCTTCTAATTGATCCACATGTTCTCCATTATCAATACACTTCCTCTTGTGCACCTCCTGACCATCCAACTCGTTCCACTAACATTGAGTATACATCGATCCCCGAAGGCAAAATGGCTATTTAATCGAATCATTTAATACTTAAAGGAATCTATAGCAATTTTTCTTTCAAGGATCAAATGTGTGGCACATACCTCAACAATAAAGTAAATTTTGTTTCGTACTGCATGATAGTCTTCTCACCGTGCACCAACTTGATGAACCTGTCCTGCAACTGTCTTTGAGCTAAAAAGGTACAAACCATTCTCTAAATAGCTCAACGAACTCCTCTAGACTAATAATGTTGAGTATGCCCCCTAGCTCGGCCTGACGCTGCCCAGGCCACCATCTTTACGCTTCATTTTTCACAAAAATAGCTCACAAAACTCTTCCTTCATCCGGACATGTCATGCTATCAAGTATCTTCTCTATCCTCATTGGACAGTTCTCCGCTTCAATCAAGTCTTCAGTTCCCTTGAACAACAGGTGGACATTGATCTTGTAATATCTTCAAATGCTTATCCACAATAATTGTATCATTTCTGATAGATTGTAAAATGGACTCCTCAATGAGCTGAGTTATCACCCAGACATTTATGTTCACATGTATAGGAGGTTGTACATCGTTTTCTATTGGATTCTCTTCTTCTATATTTTCGGGTGTATCAATACGCCTGAATGGATATAACTATTAATTTGAGTAACTTTCATATATAATTTAGATTATTATTAAAAATGATTTATAATTACTCTATCAGTTCTTTCATTTGAACTAAATTAATTAATCCAAAACATTGCCTCTGATACCCTTGATGCCATGATCCGACTCGAGACTTTGAATTAACTAATGTTGGTACAGACGGATGGTAGGGACTAAATTTATATGTTCATTTATCATTAAACAAATGAAAGAGTCACTAAATAAATTAATTTAAAGCAAATTACATAAATTTAACCTGTTCCTGGCTGTCCGCGTCATTTTTAAACATTTATTATTCTATCGTTCATCTTTTAAACTCTTAATTAAACATAAAATGTTAATTTTTAAAAAAAAAGAAACTAAACAAAGCTAATAAAGACTCATACTCCTATACTACAGTAATATATAAAAAAGAAAATAGCATGGATGTCAGTTAAGTTTTTAATAAATTAATATAAACATTTGATAATATTCAATGAATTTTATTATGGCAATAATATATCAACATCATCCTATATCTGTACAACTGTAATATGAGCAACGTCTAAGAAGTGTAACACTTAAGATATTTAGAAATCAACATCATTTTCTATTTACACGCTCGGATACATTAACATTCTTGTACTAGTACCATAAAGAGATAATTCTATCATAGTCAAGCATGCACATACAAGCATATAATAAAAATATCATTTTCTGATAATAAAATTTCATTCTCATTTACATATCAGTTAATATTCTTGTACAATATTTAATATCCAAGATAATATAAATAAAATTGAGCACATAGGCCATTATCATGATATGACAATTTAATCAAGAAACAACAAAAATATCATTATAACAAAAGAAGAGTAGTCTCCTCGATCATTGATAATTCTAAATGTTCCCTTCACTTATCACCAATGAAAATAAAGGTCAACAACAACAACAACATCAAAGCCTTAATCCCACCAAGTGGGATCGGCTACATGGATCCTTTTTCTCCATTGCGTCCTATTTAGTGTTAAATTTTCGTTTAATTCTAATAAATTAAGATCATTTTTTATGCAATAAGCCTAAGTTTTCCCAGGTCTACCTCTGCCTTTCTTAACATAAGTTGTATCTAAAACATCTACTCTCCTAATAGAATCATCAGGCGGTCGACGTTTAATGTGACCAAACGATCTAAGGTGACTTCTCTAATTTTATCCATCAAAGGTGCAACACCAACCCTATTACGGATATAATCATTTCGCATTTTGTCTCTAAAAGTAAAGCCACTCATCCACCTAATCATTCTCATCTCGGCAACACTTAACTTAGCAATATGCTTTTCTTTTAAAGGCCAACATTCAGCACCATAGAGCATTGCAAGTCTCACCCATATTATAAAAATTTCCTTTCAGTCTAAGCGACACTTTTCTATCACACAATAGGTCGGACGCATTCCTCCACTTCAACCAACTAACCTGAATTCTACTATTAACATCCCCATCTATATCACCATTACTTTGAACAATGGACCCGAGATTTCTAAATCGTTCACACGTTTGAATAATTTGATCACACAAAGTTACACTTCTGTCACAAGAGCTAATATTACTAAAATTACATTCCAAGTATTCAGTTTTAGTTCTACTCAAACGAAGACCTTTAGACTCCAATGTAGACCTCCATAATTCAAGTTTTTCCTCGGCTTTTTCTCTCGTCTTATCCACGAGAGGATATCATCAGCAAAAAGCATACACCACGGTACATCCTCTTGTAAATGCCCAGTAAGACCATCCATAAATAAAGCAAAAGGATATGGGCTTAAAGTCGATCTCTGATGTAAACCAACAGAAATAGTAAAATATTTGGTCAATCCAACTTCGACTCGAACACATGTAACGTACTTAAGTATACATATCTTTAATGACTTGAATATAAATCATATCAACACCTTTCATCTCAAGGACTCTCCAAAGAACATCTATAGAAACCTTATCGTAAGCTTATTCTAAATCAATAAAAATCAAATGTAGATCCTCCTTATTATTTATGTACTTCTTCATCAAACCTATCAATAAATGTATAACTTCCATAGTAGACCTGCCCGACACAAATCCAAATTGATTATGAGAAACATTGGTAATATGTCTTAACCTATGTTCAATTACCCTCTCCCATAGTTTTAAAGTATGACACGTCAATTTAATTTTTCTATAATTTGCACACTCTTGTGTATCTCCTTTATTCTTAAAAATAGGGACCAAAACACTCTTCCTCCACTCCTCAGGCATCCTTTTAGTTTTAAAATAATATTAAAAAGTTTAGCAAGCCAAAAAACCCCCAAATCACTTAAACATTTTCACACTTTAATTGAGATATCATCCAGTCCTACAGACTTTCCACCCATGGTTTTCTTTAAAACCTCCACTTCTTTTCCACTAATGCGAGGGTAAAAATGAAAATTATTATTATTATTAACGATATTAAGATCACTAAGGTCGATCGTATTTTCAACATCTTCATTCAAATAACTCACCCACCTATGTTGAATATCTTTTTCTAAGAAAACACTTTTGATTTTCATCTTTAATACACTTTATTTAAGTTGAATCTTTACTTTTATTTTCTCTTTGTTTGGCTAGTTTATACATATATTTTTCACCTTCCTTAGTATCTAACTTATTATAAAGATCACTAAAAGTAGAATTTTTAGCGTCACAAATTATTCTTCTAGACTCCCTGTTGGTTATTTTATATTTTTTTCAGTTCTCTACGCTTTTACATTTAAACCAACTTTTATAACCTAACTTCTTATATTTTATCTTTTCTTGCACATTATTATTCCACCACCAACAATTTTTATTTATAGAAATTTTTTCTGTTGATTCTCCAAGTACATCTCTAGCCACTTGTTTAATAGTATTAGGTAATTTTTCTCACATAGCATTTGTGTCTTCATGGACATCTCAAATGCTTAAATCTTGAATTTCACTCATAAAAATAATTTTATTTGTCTTTTAGGTACCCTCATCTAATTCTAAGATGTTGAATCCTAGTATTATTTATTTTACAACTCTTCATCTTAAAATTTATTTTACAACTCTTCATCTTTTAGGTACCCCCAGATAATTCTATCTCCAACTCTGTTAATTTTAACAACATTATCTTTCAAACTCTTATCTATAATTACACCTACACCATTTCTAGTACGACTCTTACCAGAATACCATAATTTAAAACTTAAGTTATCAATCTCCTTAGCTTTTTCTCCAACCCATTTAGTTTCTTGAATACATAAGATATTTATCTTTCTATGAATCATAATATCAACCAATTCCATTAATTTACCATTCAGAGTACCTATATTCCAAGATTATATTCTAATACTAGTATCATGGACTAACTTCTTTGCCCGCATCCGTCCGTAATGTGGGAACCCTTGCTTACTTGAAAGTACACTCGGGCGTCGGAATAGCGGCCCTTGCACACTTTCCAATGTATTCAGGTCATACAGCGCGTCGCTTCCAGGGGACGCCTAGCACTTACACAATGATCAAAATGATTCATGTCATGATTTTTTTCGACAAGTTTTACGCTGGCTGTCGACTACCTAACGCAATCTTCCACTTTTCATATCCGGGCTTAGGACCGACAACGACAGTGTTAATGAAAATTAAAGTCAAATACATAAAAAATTATTATTAATTTATTATCTGTTGATCACATAATGCATCATATAATATTAATTATTTTATTATTATTATCCTAATGTTATATCCATTTAATTATTTTTTTAAACAATTAAAGCTTAATAAAAAATTAATAATAAAGTTGGTTCTCCTAATTTAACATTCTAGCTACTTTATGAAATTTATATCTTTTCTATTAGGCTTATAAATACATATATTTATATCACATAACAATTTCTTATTAAATAAATAATTAAAACTTAAATAAAATAAAATCATAACTGTTCTCGCTATGAAATTTCTTTAACTTAAAATCAAATTTAATTAAATTTTACAACTAATAATCAATAATTTATAATATAATAAATTCATAAATGAGTATAATATAATATTTACCTCACGGTTCGGTCTCCCATCTTCCCGCATGCACTTCTTTTCCTTCGGGTCGGTCACTCGGGATCGAGCGGTCACTGCGCGCAAAGGATCTTCTATCGTACCCGCCTCCTCTGTGTGCGATACTTGGCTTGTATCCTCCTTCGCATGGAGACTCCTTCCCTTTCGATCAATCGCACGACACCTATGTCGATTCCTCTGTTGCTCGACACCGATTCCCTTCTGCTCGACAATGTCCCCTCCCGTGCCAGACCATGGCATGTCTCCTCTTGACTCAACATGTAAGTGAATCCCGCCTCTATTGCGTCGTTTTTACAAAGTCAAATCGCCTCCCTGGCTTCCGCCCACTTGCTTCATCCCCTCAATTTGGTTTCCCAACTGCTCATTTCTTCTTCTTCAATTCTTTATTTCTTCTCCCAAAATAACTAAAACAAGTCATCAGAATCTAAGTGAGTACTTTTCTATCACACAATAAGGCCCGATGCATTCCTTCACTTCAACCATACAACATGAATTCTACTAATAGCATCCCCATCTATTATCAACATCACTTTGAACAATATACCCGAGATATCTAAAAAGTTCACTCTTTTTAATGACTTGATCACCCCATCGTTACAACTCCGGCACTAGATCTATTTCGACTAAAATTACATTCCATGTATTCCGATTTAGATCTATTCAAACAAAAGCCTTTTGAATTTAAAGTTTACCATAATTCAAGTATTTCCTAAACTCTCTCTCTAGTTTTATCCACAAGAAGGATATCACACGCGAAAGCATACACCAAGCTACATCATCTTATAAATGTTTGTAGTAAGAACATTGATAAATAAAAATGTTTGACACAAGTCCATTAAAAAAAACCAATAAAAATCACTTACAGCTTCAAGAGTACAATTTAATCCTTGATATTCAATGTTAATCTTCATAAATATCATTTTTGCCTAATGCAATCTTGCCAATAATAAGGTAACATGATGTCTTTATTGTGTTAAATTTTAACAATGAAGTTATTCTTTTTATTAAAATAAGCACCTTTTTTAACCCCGCTTGCTGGCTCATTCATCCAACTCCATTACTATCATCGTTTTTTCTCCAAATAAACTTTAAAAAGTACCTCACTTATCTTAATACCCCTAATCTAATAATCCTCTAAAAATTCCCCATTCCATTGTATACATAAATCCACCTTTCCCTAATATAACCCTTAATATATGATCAATTCATGTTAAAATTTATGGCTAGTATCACGCTCGAATTTTATATAAATAAGATGAAAGAGAAAATATCCCTCAACAAAGTACTCCCAACACATTTTCGATACAAAACTTGTGCGGTCATCCTGTACTATATTGCATTGACTCGCCACATGACTATCAATCACAATTATGTATGTACCAAAATGACATGTCCCTCTCCAAAACTATAATCTATGAGATCAGACAGACAACATATGGAAACGAGTTGGCAAAGATAGTGGGGAGGGTGAAAAACAAACAAATAACCAACAAATAAAGGGGAAAAGAAGTGAAAGATGAAAAGTGGCCACTGTGGCTTTTAAAAGTTAACTATGTGAGTGCCTATAATCAAAACTCTGCCTTTTCTGCAAGTAAATTGGATAATGGATAATGCACCGCAATTTTTTTGTCTATCACTAAGAACTTCTTGTTCACAGTTCAAGGCCGCCATGTGTGCAAGTCCAGTGGTATTAGCCCTCAAACTCGTGAGATAAGACATTCAATCAAAGATATTATGTTATTTTGTTCTACGATAATGGTATCCCATCTCTGTGCAATAATTTCATCACTCCTGAGCTTAGATGTAAGGGAGGGATGCTAATAAATCTTATGAAGATCTCATGATTATACCAATGGATCCTGATCCACATAATCAAAAGATGAGAGCGAACTAAAAATAACCAACCATGAGCTAAATCTATTAATTGAACCTAAGGGGCCTTATTAAGAATTACAAGTTACAATGTTGAAGGTAGCCCAAATAAATGAGAGTGAAAAACATGACGAGGGAACCAGTTTTACAACAAATTTTAGGCAACTAAAGGCATTTTTCTAAGATTGATCAACTGGCTTAGAGACTTAGACACATCACTATTAGAAAACATGCAAGATTTAAAGCATCATCATATCGCGCTTCTGCAGAACGCTAAAGTATTGCTACTCAATGTAAAGCATTTACAAGATTCTTAATGACAAAGAAGATAAAAGAATGGTTGACCTGTTCTCATTTATATGATATATGTTCTTTTATGAACCTTAGTCTATTCTTGGGTTTTGATCCATTAGCTTATGTAGAAGGGCGAAGGGTGTATCGTAAAGAGCTCTTGTTATTTGTTTTATCAACATATATACCACTTTAGGTAAACTTTATAAATCTTCATCCTCCTAGAATTCATGTTGAGTGCTCCATGTGATGTTAAAATTATTATTAGTAAATCTTTCTGTGCATCGACTATATCTGTTACATTCGCTGATAACACTTTTCCTTCCTCACTCTCATATCTGAAGTTTATCTACTTGCTTATGCATGCATTTTCTAACCTTAATTAATAATATCTAAAACACTTAAATTTTAGTCTCAAATGCCTTATCTTTAATAGATGCTACCTAGGTCATCAATGAAATATCTCCATTCCTAAATTTATAATTTAGTTTATTCACAGATTCATCTTACAGTCTCATTTTTTGCAACCAATCACTTAGCTAATAATTGTTTGTTTACTGTTGAACAATATCTACGCAATATAATCAACCTGATTATAGTTTTATCAAAGTTACATCTAAAATCCACAATATCATATTATAGCATAATACTCCCTACGCATTTTCTCATTCTAATCACCTAGCCTTAAACATATTGCACCAATACATCATTTTTTTTTCTTCGCAGATATCGACTAATAATTGTTGAGCTACACCAGCAAAAATTATATATCATATACTTAATTTTTAATGATTAATTTGATACCCTTGCCTTTTAAATATTTTCTTCATTATTCTAATATTTCATTTATTTCAGCAAATCACTAAACCCTTTTAATATACTTCATAAATGAGCAAATATTTATGATGAATAAAAACTCGATGTTGATCATTAAAGTACACTTTACAATGTTTGGAAACTCATTAGAAACTTCATCAACACTTCAACACTAATTAATGTTTTTAAATACATGTTGAAAAGCTTCGCAATATATTTATCACATTACTACCTTGATACATACCAAATCTCTTGTGATACTCATGATATATCTTTTGATATAAATTAAAAATGAATCTTTTATTCACTCAATATGCATTTCTATTAATAAAATTAGCACAGAAATTGCCTCCTTAGTGGATCATATTGACAAAAAAAATCAAATTAATTAATTGATATTGAATCAAATTTCGACGTGTATATTCCATTATTATCTTTAATAACTTCAATGAGCACTAAGAATTAAGAATTATTTTATTTATATTAACATAGTTGTGACATCGCTTTCATTTTTGAATAGTGATATGAAAATACTTCTGCAATCATTCAACATCCCATAGCCTTTAAAATACTATTAAAAAGGATTTGTTGACAAAGCCACAACAATATCATCCATATCCCCTTAAATATCACCAAATATTAAATAAGAACATCAAGCATTACCCTCAAGCTTCTTTGAAAGTTAATTTCACTTCACTTTTTAGATCAATGTATAATATACTTGAATATTTGCTGCATTCTACATTTTAAAAATAAATTCCGATCCGGAGTTAACCCAAATCGCCGCGAAATAGAAATATATTTGCTGGAATTCAGAAGGATTACAAACAAAAACCCTTAAAAGATAAGACAGGTGAGGACGAGTGGTTGGTTGTAGGTCAAGATAGTGGAATTGGGGAGTTGTGTGTGAGGGTAAGGGCTAGTGTCGGTAAGGTGGACGTAGGCAGGTGGTTGAAATGTAGGTGGAGAAGGTGTGATGGAGATGGTGGCTAGCAAGTTGGCTGACGGGAGGGAGGGGGGTGTGTGATGGCAAACCAAGGGGGAATAGGGGCATTGACGGTAGCAGACAACTGTGATGGGAGGTGCAGCAAGAATCTGGAAGGGATGGGAGAAGCGGCGGCAACAGCGACTAAGTTGCATAGGGTGAACAACAACAAACAGACAAACGAGCAAGGGTAGCTGAAGAAAATTTAGAGGTAATAATTAACATCTAGTAGGAGAATACAGTCAGAGCACAACCAATCCTCAGATACAACCTTAAAAAGGAATAAAGACACTGATGGCAGAAGTCTCATAAGTAAAAGCTTAACCAAAATGACAAAAATATAGAATATATACAAAAGGGTTATATATAACATATTGGAGGCAGCGGGCTCCTCTGCTAGGGTTTCGCCAAATGGCGATTCCCAACGTTGATAATATCGGCATCACCCACAGGTTACGTCAATTCGTGTCTTCGTCGTCATACCCAACGATGAAGGTTTTTCTCTCGTTCTTTTTGCTCGGATCGTCGCCTCCCCTGCCCAACGAAGACGGCTCTATTCGCATGTCGTCTCGCTGACGATGACGCTTTTCCTCGCAGGTCGCTCTTTCCTGCCCGACGAAGAAGGTTTCGCAATTCATCTCTCTTGACGATGAAGGGCTTCGCAGAGCCTTCAGTCCTTCCTAATGCAGTCCCCTGAAAGTGGGGTTTGCATAGTTTGCAGACATTGGCCGAGGTTATGGCCTCGGGGCTGCGTTCCTATGCCGCCGCCCTTGCCGTTAATAACGCCGCTCGTGCACCTCTTTCGAATATGTTTCCGCAGCGATATCACGATGCTTTCGCGCTTGGCATTGACACCATGTTTCTCAAAAAAAGCATCTCGTAAAAATGTTAAGTCTGCAATCTTTATCTCTGAGGCCGAAATATCCACCCTAGCTGCATTCTGCAGGCTGGTCATAGTAGGTAAATTCTTTTATGAAAACCCTAAACTCGAGCTAATTTGAAGGGACTTTTAGCAAATGCAGCTGAAAGAAGATTGGAAGATTGGTAAACTAGACGATCCGCATATTCTCATTCAATTATCAGATGATGAAGAGTACGCCCAATTGTTTGCGAGAAGACTCGTTCGAATAGATAACAAGGTGATGAAGGTTTTAAAATAGACGATAGATCTTGACTCTCTTACTGAACCTCCTATCATTCATGTTTGGTTGTGTTTCCCGAGTTTGAAGTTTCACATTTACGATCAAGAGTTCCTCATCTCCTTAGCTATGGTATACGGTAAACCTCTCAAATCCGATACTCCTATAGTTGACCTAACTCGACCTTCTAAAGCCAGAATTTTGATTGAACGAGACATTACTCTATATTTTTCGGGGGAAATATGGATTGGCTCACAGCATCAGGGCTTTTGGCAGCAAGCAGAACTCGAACAGATCCATCTTTACTGCACACACTGTCGTATGTTTGGACAATCGCATTCTCAATGTTATCATTTTCATCTGCATTTAAAACCTCCAAGTAAAAATTCTATTGGGTCTGCGCCACTTCATACCTGTCCATTTTCCACTCGCAATTACAATCCACCGACTATTGAAACATTGGTTGACACACTGTCATCTCTCCCTCCCACTATCGAAGACCCTCTCCTGACAAATTGTTTCTGTTATTGCGACTAATGTGTTGGCAGATGGTTCAGTTGGGCAACCTACAGCTTCAATCATTGTTGAAATAAATACTGCAGGATCCTTACCTCCAAAGAATATTGTTCGATCCGATAAACAAGAGAGCATTGCAGCTCCACATCCTCAAGAAGCATAAGGTGTTGAGGAGACATTTCTACCACCTCTTCAGAATGAGCATGTTGTTACTATTAGTCAGGAGCAAGGGGCTCATTCTCTTCTATATGTCCGACAATCTGTTAACTATACCGATCAGATGAGCCAGTCTTCCGATGAGGAATAGTAGGTTTACACTTCAAGGGGGAAGAAGAAAAATGGAGACACACTCGAGCTCAGGAACTTAATGGATAATACATTGGTTACTCCTGGTAATGGCAAGAAACTCAACAATTTGTTAGCTGGCTCCATTCCTAGAACTAGAGGCAGAGGCAGGACTAAACTGGCTCGACCCTAGCTACTTCCTGCGAGTTTTGAACTTTTGGGTTTATCTGTATCTTTTCTGTTTTGGGGTGCTCGTGTGTGTTGCACAGTATGGGTAGGGTGTCTTTATTGGGCCATCTCATAACCTATGTATCTCTTTATTTCATATATATATATATATATATATATATATATATATACACTACACACGCACACACACACACACACACACGCACACATAAAGAAGTCGGGTCTATTTTATTGAAATAAAAGAAGTACAAAACAAGAAGTATGAGAGGGCCCAATAGATTGAGCTCTACTCAGAAGAAACAAAATGCAAAGATAGCTCAAACAAAAGTATACAAAAGACAGAAAAAAGGAAAAAACTTGCAAATAAACATTGTTTATGGACGAGGTCGCCAAGGTCTTCCTCTTCTTCTGGTTCTTGTAGCGCATCCAGAAATCAAATTCTGAAATAATGTTCCATTACTAGGAGAGACCAATGTATCATCCATTAAGTTTCCAAGTTGAATAGTACCCCGGCCTTCTTCCGCCTGGAAGTGTATACTTGTCATTCTTCTTCGAAAGACTGGTCGGTCAGATCCACAGAAGGAAAGGCAGTTCCAGCGATAGGTTTTAGTATTTGTGTAGGTTCTCCTTCAGTAGTAGTAGGCACATTTTCCGTCATCTGAATGTGAATTTTCGCTTCTTCCCTATGTTCAATCACGTCAGGGATGGAAGTCTCAGCACCCTCCACGGTAGTTGCTAAAGGCTGGGAAGAAGGGGCAGTGACCACATCCTGCCATCTAAGTAAAATCACCTGATACTCCTCTAACAATCGATCCTTATCAACGTGCTCTGAATCAGTATCAATAGACTTTTGCACCGTATCTGACGTTGGTGTTGCAGTAGGTATCACAGGCAATGAGGAAGGGCGTATAACCGTCGCAGGAATGTGTGGCCCAGTAGCATTTGTACGTGAGGTTTGAGATTCGGATACGGGTGGTAACACTGATGAGCAGAGTGTCCAAACATCCGGCAATGGGTGCAGTAAAGAGGTACTTGTTCAAGTTCAGCGGGTTACAAAAATCTCTGATGTTGTGTGTCAATCCATCTCTCTCGGAAAGAGTAACGTAATGTCTCGTTCTATCAATATTCTAGCCTCAAAAGGTCGAGTCAGATTCTCTGTACGCGTATCAGTATGGAGTGGTGTGCTATATATCTTTACGGAAGTAAATAGAAGCTCTTGATCGTAAAAGTGAACCTGCATATCTGGGAAGTGCAGCCAAACAAGAATGATGGGAGGTTCAGTACGATGGTCAAAATCCACCGTCCATTTTAGCACCATCATCACCCGATTGTCTATTCGAATGATTATTCAAGCAAACACTTGGGTATAATCTTCATCATTCGTTAATTGGAAGAGAACGTGCCTCCCATCCAGTCTACCAATCTTTCAACTTTCATTCAGCTTCATTTGAACAAATTTCTTTCGGATCGGTTCAAGTTTAGAATTACCGTAGAGGAACTTACCTACTAGAAACAGCCGACAGGGTGTAGTTAGGGTGGAGATCTCTGCCTCTGTGAAAGATTGCAGGTTTGCCATCTTACAGAAAACTTTTTTGAGAAACATGGTTTCAACGCCTTGCGCGAATGCATCGTGGTATCTCTGTGGGAACATGTTAGAATGTGAAGGTGCACGGGAGGGGTTATCGCCGGCGAGGGCGTCGGCGAACGACCCGAGGCCATTGCAAATCAACGCAGCTACGCAGGATCTGCAGTGAAGCGTGACTGCACCAAGGTGCGCAAACCTCAGCAGTCAAGAAAACTGAAGTCATTCAGTCAGCACCTCAATAAACCGAGCTCCAGACGACACCGGAAATCACTACGCACGACGCAACAGTCAAGCAGGTCGAGGCAGGCCAATCGAGCAGCACGTCTGCAAGACGAAAAGTCGTAGAGGACGCACGACACTACAGACAAACGCGAAGCACCAGACGACACAAGCTCTTCCACCGGACAAAACAGACGCGAGCTCTTCCGCCAGCCAGAGCCAAAGATGACGAAGACTCGCGTCCTCCGCCAGACAGTCGAAGACGAAAATGTATGCAATACGAGCGAGTGTAAGGAAGACACTAGGGTTCGCCATGAGGCAAAACCCTAGCAGAGCGGAAACGACGAACCATCATATATATATATAGCAAAAGATAAATATTTTATTGAAATGAAAGGTGTACAACAAGTGATATGAGAGGGCCCAAATAATGGAGCTCTACCCATAAACAAGATTCACATAAACGATAGAACAAAAGCAAGACATGTAAATAAGCAATACAACGGAAGGGGACACCTAAGTCCTCCTCTTCTTCTCGTTCTTTATGTGTCTTGAAAAGAAGAGCGAGAAATTAAGAACTGAAGAGCAAAGCCCATGCCAGGAGAAGCCAAAGTGTCGTCCATTAAACCTCCAAGCTAGACATTACCCCCAAACACTGCCGTTGCCGGTCCTAAGCCCGGATGGGAAAAGTGGAGGGTTGTGTTGGGTAGTCGACAGCAGCGTAAAACTTATAGAAAAAAAATCATGACATGAATCTTTTTGATCATTGTGTAAGTGCTAGGGCGTCCGCTGGAAGCGACGAGCTGTATGGCCTGAATACAGTGGAAAGTGTGCAAGGGTCGCTACACCGGCGCCCAGGTGTAGTGTCAAGTAAGCAAGGGTTCCCACATTACGGACGGATGCGGGTAAAGAAGTTAGTCCATGATACTAGTATTAGGATAGAATCTTGGAATATAGGTACTCTCAATGTTAAATTAATGGAAATGATTGATATTATGATACATAGAAAGATAAATATCTTATGTATTCAAGAAACTAAATGGGTTGGAGAAAAAGCTAAAGAGATTGATAACTTAGGTTTTAATCTATGGTATTCTGGTAAGAGTCGTACTAGAAATGGTGTAGGTGTAATTATAGATAAGAGTTTGAAAGATAATGTTGTTAAAATTAATAGAGTTAGAGATAGCATTATAGTACTTAAGATTATTATTGATACTAAGATTTTTAATATTATAAGTGATTATGCTTCTCAAGTTGGTTTAGATATAAGCTCTAAAGATAAATTCTAGAATGATTTAGAATACTTAAAAAATTTGATACCCCTTGAATAAAAAATTTTTATTGAAAGAGATTTAAATGGACAGGTCGGTAGAGTGGTAGAAGATTTCAGAAATATTCATGGTGGCTACAGTTATGGAGCGATTAATGAAGAAGGTAGAGCCATTTTAGATTTTGTTTTAGCGTATGATTTTATTATTACTAATATTTTATTCAAGAAAAGAGATGAGCGTCTTATTACTTATAAGAATGGATCTAATAAAACACAAATTGATTATTTTCTTATGAGAAGAAGAGATCGTCGAGATTGTAAGGATTGTAAAATCATTCCATGTGAGGAATTAAGTATCCAACATCGATTATTAGTTCTAGATTTTAAGATGAAGTGTTGTAAAATAAATAATACTAGGATTCAACATCGTAGAATAGGATGGGGGTACTTAAAAGACACAAATAAATTTATTTTTATGAGTAAAATTCAATATTTAAATATTTGAGATGTCCATGAAGATGTGAATGTTATGTGAGAAAAATTAACTAATACTATTAAACAAGTGGCTAAAGATGTACTTGGAAAATCAAAAGAAAAAATTTCTATAAATAAAAATAGTTGGTGGTGGAATAATAATGTGCAAGAAAAGATAAAATATAAGAAGTTATGTTATAAAAATTGGTTAAATGTAAAAGCGTAGAGAACTGGGAAAAATATAAAACGGCTACGAGGAGTTTAAAAAATAATGCATGACGCTAAAAATTCTACTTTTAGTGACATTTATAACATGTTAAATACTAAGGACGGTGAAAAATATAGGTATAAACTAGCCAAACAAAGAGAAAATAAAAGTAAAGATTTAACTTAAGTAAAGTATATTAAAGATGAAAATCAAAAATTGCTTTTCTTAGAAAATGATATTCAACATAGATGGGTGAGTTATTTTGATAAACTTTTTAATGAAGATGTTGAAAGTACGATCAACCTTAGTGATATTAATATCGTTAATAATAATAAAACTTTTCATTTTTACCATCTCATTAGTAAAAAAGAAGTTGATGAAGCTTTAAAGAAAACCAATGGAGGAAAGTCTGTAGGACCTTATGATATTCAATTGAAGTGTGGAATTGTTTAGGTGATTTGGGGGTTTCCTCGCTTACTAAACTTTTTAATATTATTTTAAAAACTAAAAAGATGCCTGAGGAGTGGAGAAAGAGCATTTTGGTCCCCATTTCTAAGAATAAAGGAGATGCACAAGAGTGTGTAAATTATAAAGGAATTAAATTGACGTGTCATACTTTAAAATTATGGGAGAGGGTAATTGAACATAGGTTAAGACGTATTACGAAGGTTTCTCATAATCAATTTGGATTTATGCCAGGCAGGTCTACCATGGAAGCTATACATTTATTGAGAGGTTTGATGGAGAAGTACAGAGATAATAAGGAGGATCTACATTTGATTTTTATTGATTTAGAAAGAGCTTACGATAAGGTTCCTAGAGATGTTCTTTGAAGAGTTCTTGAGAAGAAAGGTGTTGATATGACTTATATTCAAGTCATTAAAGATATGTATGCTGGAGTCTGTTACAATGTGTTCGAACCGAAGGAGGATTGACCAAATATTTTACTATTTCTGTTGGTTTACATCAAGGATGGGCTTTAAGCCCATATCTTTTTGCTTTAATTATGGATGGTCTTACTGGGCATTTACAAGAGGATGTACCTTGGTGTATGTTTTTTGCTGATGATATTCTTCTTGTAGATAAGACAAGAGAAAAAGTCCAGGAAAAACTTGAATTATGGAGGTCTATATTGGAGTCTAAAGATCTTCGTTTGAGTAGAATTAAAACTGAATACATGGCATGTAATTTTAGTAATAGTAGGTCTAGTGACAGAAGTGTAACTTTGAGTGATCAAATAACATTAAACGCCAACCACCTGATGATCCGATTAGGAGAGTAGATGTTTTAAATACAACTTATGTTAAGAAAGACTGAGGTAGACCTAGGAAAACTTGGGCTTATTGTATAAAAAATGATCTTAATTTATTAGAATTAAAAGAAAATTGGACACTAAATAGGACGCAATGGAGAAAAAGGATTCATGTAGCCGACCCCACTTAGTGGAATTAAGGCTTTGTTGAAGTGTAGACCCGCCATTTTTTTGTTCCTTCTTATTCTTCTTCTTCTACTTCTAAGGACTCTTGGGCAAAAAGAGCAAGTTGTGCAGCGACACCTTGAACCCTTACTCTCGCGATAGGCAGATCGACCACAATTAGGGAGTCATCAACTACCTCCACCGTAGTAGTGACTGCCTCACTAACATTATGAATTAGACGAGTCTGAGTGGCAATCCGAATGCTGTCGGGAACAGCAGCCAAATGAGCCTTAATAAATTTCACCATAGGGGGGTGTTCTAACTGGACATTAGCCAAAGGAGCCTGAGGGGAGACCAAATACGTATGAACAACCATTGGAGCTTGAAGTGAAACGATCTCATGACCAGAAAGGACAGGAATGGCCAATGGAGGGCTAGAAGCTTCCCCCACTTCCAAAGCAAGAGAAGCCACTGCCGTAGCAGCCCCCCTTGGTTTCCTTTTGGAAGGGGAAGAAGCCTATAGCAGTTGTCTTCCAGGTGACCAAACATTCTGCAATGGTGGCAGTAGAGAGATCTATGTTCCACCTCAATATTCTGCCAAAATCCATCTTCATCAGTGTCAATCCAAACTCTTTCCAAGTCAGGCGAGTTATGTCTCTTTCAACTAAAATTCGCTCCGGATTACGTGCTAGATGAAGAGATCCACCTCAAAGAGTCCCCAGCCTGATATTAAATAAATCATTTTGATTATAAAATTGTATAGGGACATCCAGAAATTTGAATCAACTAGGGACAATAGGAGGGTCCTTGCTTGGGTCAAAATCAGGAGTCCACTTCAATAATTTCATAGGTGTACTAGCAATCAACACAGTTTATTTGGAAAAAAGCCTAGCATAGTCCTCTTCATTGGAGATTCGGATCAATAAGTGTCTTCCATCAATTAATCCCAACTTCTAATTCCCACTAAAAGTGAGATTTTTGAAGTATTGCCTAACAAATTCCATCTTTGGGTGTCTTTACCTATCAGAGTAAATTTGACAGCATCATTCAATGACTGCATTTCTTGAGCCGTATAAATAATGGCTGGTTTGCCAACTTTCAGCCCATGGGATTTAACAAAAGGACAAACACCTTTTCCGGCAGCAGCATCGTGAAGAGCTTTAGGGAACACAAGATCAACGTTCGTATGTGTAGTAGAACCTTTACCAACATCACTAGCATAAAATGCTTTAGCCCTTTGGGCAACATCAAGATAAGTTCTTTCCATGGGAAAGCAGAACCCAAAGGCTCAGCAAACTCAAATCACAAACAGCAGGTGAAAACAAAGAAATCGAGCAGAAAAACTAAATCTCGCCAAAGCAAACGCAAAAGGAACAATAAAGCCAAAGCTAACTACCAAGTGCGAGGAAAAGCGCGAACAAAAACCACCGTAATCCAAACTGCCAAGTGTTGCGAGCAAGACCACAACAAATGGAGAAAAGAGAAGTCAAACAGTGAAAATGCCGAACAAATCCCTAGCGAGAAAGCTCGAATCGCAGTGAAACGAAGAAGAGTAGAGCGTAGGAAGGATCTCACCAAACCATTGAATCAGGAAAGAAAGAGCCACGGAACCCTAGCTACCTCCCTTGCGCCCCCAAAATCGGCCGAGCAGGCCACCCCTGCATCATGATTTTAGTCATATACATATATATATATATATAGATGTGTGTGTGTGTGTGTGTATATATATATATGTATATATCTAAAAAGATTGATCGACAGTCGAAGACCGCCGATCAACCCCTATAGGTTGAACTGACTGAGGTGTGAACCCCCCTTCTAGCCTGTGTGTTATTCAAATACTCCCGTAAGGGGTGGGATTCAAACCCCTGACCCGAGAGATTTACGCCAAAGGCTGCAACCAATGAGTCAAAACTCGAGCGCGCGCGCGCGCACACACACACACACACAAAGAGGGAGAGGCCCCTCCCCTTGGGTGGCAACCCTAGCCTCATAACAAGAGTTAGTTAGCCCTCCCATCCTTTGGCAGAACCAGTTCAATTGTTCTCAAGCCGCATCTACCCACAAGGGAGCCTCCACATAAGTCTCTCAAAGTTGGAAAGCTTCGACCTCATTCGTAGAAGATCCCCGTCTCGCCACATTGAAAGTACAAGAAATATTATAGTCCCATAGTAGTTTAATTTTGTAAGTATTATCATTCAACTTCTTGAAGATCCGAAAAGGTCCATCTGTTAAGAGCTTAAGCTTTCTGAACGCCGCCATTGGATTCTTCACCCAGGGAAAATGGTGGATCCACTAGGACGGTGCCAAAGTGGAGTTAGAGGCTGCCCACTCCATAAAAAATTGGCTCGAACCTCGAGAATACTTGAGGCTTACTTATCATTGAAGGCGGCAACAAGTATATGATTGAATTTCTTAGGGAATGCATGGAGCAACGCAGATGGAGACAACACCTTCCAAACAGTCTAGACATTGCTTTTCTTTTGAAGTACAAACATGTTTTATTTCATTTTATTCCGCGTTCATGTATCAAGGCTACTCATTTTTGTGCTCGACAAAACTAGATTGATAGTTTTTTTTTTCTTCTGTTGAAGAGGCGAAGGGCCTCTCTACTCTCTTAAATCATGATAGGTCCCATACTTTTGAAGCCCAAATGGCATAGTTTTGTACATCTTTTGTAGTGTTTTTTGTTATTTGAAAACAAAATAAACACTCTTCACGGATTCTTCAGTTGGTTCCACACTAGATCCCCTTCTTGAATGTTACATTTTTCCAAGTCTTTCTTATCCGTGCTTGGCAGTAGCGATTCTGCTTAGTGATCTCATTTCCCGCTTCCGCATGTAGCTTTTGAATCTCGTGCACCATCTTTTCAACATCCTCAATAACATCTAAGATCAGAAGAAGTGGTACCAAGTTAAGTGGAGCGAAAGGGTTGCGCCCATACATAATCTTAAATGGGGTGTCCCGTGTCTGATTCACGGACCTGTTGACGAAAACCTAGCTTGGACTAGGATCAAATCCCATTGCTTAATATTCTTTCCCACAAAGCACCTCAAAGTTTCCCAAACTCTTGTTCGCCACCTCCGTCTGATCGTTCGTCTGAGAGTGAAACTGAATTGAAGCTTAGCGTCAAGCTTCCCCCATAGGTTTTATAGAAGTGACACAGAACATGAAATCTATGTTACAAGTGATGGTCTTGAGTATCCCGTGTAGTCGCACTACCACTCTGAATCACAAATAAGCAATGTGATGCATCCAGCGTTCGGTGGCAAGGTATGAAGTGCGCCATCTTCGAGAATCTATCCACCACAACCATTGCAGAATCCTTCTTTGGTTGTGCCCTCGAAAGACCTAGAACAAAATTCATGCTAAAATCCACCCACGAGGCCTCTGACACAGATAATGGAGTGTATAGACTTGCATTTTGTCCTCTGGTTTTGACCATATGATCAATCTAGCATTATCTGACATGCCGCTCCACATATCTCATCTGTCAGGGCAAAAAGAATTGTTGTCACAAGTGCAAGGGTCTTATCCCTAAAAAGTGACCTACAAGTCCTCCATTTTGGCTTTCTGGAATATGGACTTTGTCAGTGAACACCTCGAAATACACAGCTTATTCTGGAAGAATAAGTAACCATCAGCCTTAGCAGGCATCTCCTGACACTACTCCAGATCTCTCTAAAATCTTTGTCTGTCCCATACAACTCCTTCACTACCTCAACCCTACAACTTGAGTGTATAGAAGTGATCAGCAAATGATGGTGCTCAAAGTAATCGCTACTCAATTCTGTCGTTTGATCATGTGCTTAAGCACGAAATGGAACAACTCTAAGAACTCCCACAAAGATGCATGTTGTCCCTTCAAGTTGTTCTGACAGTTCAAGAAGTTCAAAGCTTCATGATCCATGAATAAAGTAAACTCGCTCGTCAGTAGGTGAAGGCTCCAGTGTTTAAGAGCTCTCACGATCGCATAAAACTCTTTGTCGTACATCGAATATTTCCTCCTAGACTCATTGAATTTCTCACTCAAGAATGCTATGGGATGGACTCCTTGACTAAGTATTGCTCCGATCACCATTTTGGAGATGTCACACCACCTCGAATGACTGATTAAAGTTTGGTAGTCCATATATTGGTGCCTAATTCACCTTCTCCTTCAATGTATCGAAACTGGTCTAAGCTGCATCAGTCCACTGGAACATCTCCCTTTTCAAAAGCTCTGTCAGAGGGGCAGTGTTAGTACTGAAGCTCCTGACGAATTGCCCGTAAAATGATGTAAGCCCCAAAAACTGCCTCAACTCGGTAAAAGACTGAAGTGTCGTCCAGCTCACAATGGCCTCAATCTTTGAGGGTCCATCTTGATGCCTGCACTAGACACAATAAAGCCCAAAAAGCATATGAGTGGTCAGGAAGTGCACTTCTTTGGATGGGCGCATAGTCTCCTTCATAGCAAAACCTCGAAGACCGTTCTCAAGGGTTGTAAGTGCTCCCCAGATTTGTATGCCAGAATATCATCGAAGTGCTTCACCACAAATCTTTCCATGTGAGCTCAAAACACGTGATTCATCAATCTCATGAATATGTCAAGTGTATTATATAATCTGAAAGGCAAGACTATCCACTCGTATAATCCATCTCAGGTCTTGAAAGCGTTCTTCAACTTGTCCCATAACCTCATCCAGATCTAGCGGTGCCCGTTGCATGGGTCAATCTCGAAAAAGACAATGGCTCCATGTAACTAATCTAAGAGATCGTCCAGGCGAGGTATGGGGAACTTATATTTGATAGTAATCTTGTTGATAGCTTGACTGTCAATGCACATCCTCTACGATCCGTTTTTCTTGGGCACCATCAAGGCGGGGACAGCACACCACTAGTACCCTCTCAGACGAAATCTCTTAGGAAGAGATCCTGTACATGTTGTTACTCCTAGTACTCTGCAGGCCTCAATCTGCAGGCAAGTCAATTCAGAAACACTGATCCAGCTATTAGATATCCCTCAATGGCGGTAATCCCTGCGGAAGATTATTCATCATCACATCTTTAAAGTCACATAGTACACGAAGCCCGATTAGGAGAGTAAATGTTTTAGATTAGACTTACGTTAAGAAAGACAGATGTAGACCTAGAAAAACTTGAGCATATTGTATAAAAAAATGATCATAATTTATTAGAATTAAATGAAAATATGACACTCAATAGGACGCAATGGAGAAAAAGCATTCATGTAGCCGACCCGACTTAGTGGGATAAGGGTTTGTTATTGTTGTTGTTGTTGTTGTTGTACACGAAGTCGTTGCCTTTTCCAGCACATTCATGGTTACCTCCTCCTTAGTTCCCTCTAATAAGACCAAAGCTATTATCATTGGCGCCTCTCAAACTGACTCCATGAAGTTGGCTCTTGGGACTACCATCTCATATGTGATGTCCACTACGCTCGCGTCCTTGACGAGTGAAAGAACGATATGTCTTCCATCATATTTAAACAAATAAATGTTCTTGAACCAGTCGAGTTGGGCCTTGCGATCAAACTATCACAGCCTTCCAACATGACACGCATCTATAGGTACCACGTCGCACCACAATTGCTTCAATAGCTAATCGTCGATAGAAAACTCAACCAAACACAGTTGATCCACGACAATCTCAGTTTCTTCACCATCACAGTGGATACTAGATTACTAAAGACATTTTCTTTCACTGTGCACTCGGTGGAAAAAATACTATGCCTCAACCATGAATGATCCTTCTCTAGTTCAATCTGCAGGACTCTCCTAATGATCAACATCTCTCTCTCATCTCTCAGGAGCTGAAGTTCCTCCTCTGAATTCTCATATGCTTCCTCTTCCACCAATTCCTCGATGACACACTGCTCCATGAATGAAACTTGGCTCATGGGACATGTGGAGGTTGTGTCGGTAGTCGTCGCACTTAAAACATCTCCAACCATGCGCCTTATTGGGTGAAATGCCCTTTCCGAGTTTCTTTCCACTCAAGTATGTCTTGTCACTTCTCATTTCGGTCGTCCGAGCTCCCCCAGGTGTATATTTATTGGAAGGTGATAGTCTGAAGGAGAGTTGTTGGCCACTTTGTTTCTATTATAATTTTCCACCATCAAGGCTAAAGTTTGGACATCTCTTAATGACCATAAGGGCAACAATTGCACAATGTTGCTGAAAGCGAGCTTTAGGCCACCAAGATACCTAGATATGGTATGTTCCTCTAGCTCGATCAACTCATACTTCATCTGCAACTGGTCAAACTATGTCATGAACTATTCCACTGATAAATCTCTCTGTTAGGTGATGGAGTCTCAGAAGCATATCCTGGAGATAATGAGGCGAGGGGCTATATTCTCAGCATTTCCCTCCTCATCTTCTCCCACCGAGTAATCTTATCACTATCCTCTCTCTTTCTTTGCTTCTGCAAATTTTCCCACAAGGAAAAGCTCTTTTTCAATTTGATGGCCTCAGGTTTCACCCTCTTATTTATGGCACTTGTATTCAAAGATTCTCTCAATTGACTGTAGTCATTCGATGAAATCGTCCGGTTCCATACCACCATCAAACTCTGATTGGTCCACTTTGATTCCTATAACCCTTGTGTCCAATATACGGTGTCTTATCTCTCGATCTCCTCTGATAATGAATTTTGAGGTGTCGGGGCATCACTAAGTCCTCTCTAAGAAAGTAATTCAAATCCTCGTCCATTTCACCCCTTCGACTCTCCATATCCCAGTCAAGAGTAATCTCCCCCAAGATCCCATCATCAATCTCAATGACGGCTGAAATTGACAAATCTCTCATTTTATCTCTTCCGAGTAGGTTCGGACATGTGTCTCCTTGTTGGCACGGTTAGGTTTTGGGAGAATAGGAAAGAAAATTTTGCAATGGAGATGTTTTGAGAAAGGTGGATGCTAGGAAACCCTAGGATAGGACTAGGATTAGGCTAGCTCTCATACCAGCTAATGTCGAAGTTAAACTAAATCACTACGAAATAGAAACATAATTGCTGAAATTCAAAAGGGTTACAAACAAATACCCTTAAAAGACATGAGACAACAACACAAACATAAGCGACATCCTTAGGGTGAGGAAAAAGTAGTGGGTTGTGGGTCGAGATGGTGGAATTGGGGAGTTGCGGGTGAGAGGAAGGGTTGGCTGTTGTAAGGTGGAGGTAGGCGGGTGGCTTAACAGCAACTAAGGAAAGTGTGATGGGAATGGTGGCTAGCAGTGTGGTTGAAGAGAGAGGGTATGATGGCAAACCTAGAAGGAATAGGAGTAGCGACAACAATAGGAGGCTGTGAGGGGAGGTGCAACGGCAAATCTAGACGGGGTGGGAGAAGCTACAGCAGCAGCGACTAAGGTGCACAGGGTGGACCATAACAAGCACACAAATGAGCAAGGGAGGGTGAAAGAAATCTAGAGGCAATTAACACCTCGAGGCAGAATACAACCGAAGTATCACATGCCCTCAGATACAGCCCTAACAAGGGAAAAAACACCGACGACTAAAATCTCATAAGCAAACAAAGAACCCTGTTGATATATATATAATAGGTAACTAGGAGGATGAGGCCCTACACTTGGGCAGCAACCCTAGCCTCAAAACAAGAGTTGGTCGATCTTGTCATTCTTTGGTTAAACTGGTACAGCTATTCTCCAATCTGTTCAACAATTGAGGAAATTGCGATGGGAATGGTGGCTAGCAGTTTGGCTGAAGGGAGAGGGTGTGATGGCAAACCTAGAAGTAAAAGGAGCAGCGACAACAATAGGAGGCTATGACGGGAGGTGCAACGGCAAATTTGGACGGGATGGGAGAAGCTACAGCAGCAACGACTAAGGTGCACAGGGTGGGCCACAAAAAGCACACAAATGAGCAAGGGAGGGTGAAAGAAATCTAGAGGTAATTAGCACCTCGGAGCAGGTTACAACTGAAGCACATGACCTCAGATACAGCCCTAACAATGGAGAAAACGCGACAGAGAAATCTCGAGCAAGCAAGAATCCTAATAGCAAAGCAATACATATATGTATATCTATATATGTGCATATATATATATATATATATATATATATATATATATAGTAGAAAACTAGTAGGAGGCCCTACCCCTGGGCAACAACCCTAGCCTCAAAATAAGAGTTGGTCGGTCCTATCATTCTTTGGTTAGAAAGGTCCAGTTATTCTCCAAACGCAAAGACAATATATAGATATATATATATATATATATATATATATATATATATATAAATAAGGAAAGAGTCATATGGCCTATTCATTGAAATAAAAAGGGATACAAAGCAAATATTATGAGAGGGCCCAAAATATTGAGCTCGACTCATAAGAAACAAAATCAACTAATGCTCCAACAGAGCGATACAAAAGTTTAACAAAAAAGAAACAAGCAACTAAAGAGGGCGAGGTCTCCAAGGCTTCCCTCTACCCCTAGTTCTTGTAGCACATCCATAAATAATACTCTGCAAGGCTTCTCCATTACCAGGGAAGACCAAAATATCATCCATTAGGTTTCCCAGGGGGAAAGAAACCCCATCTTTCTTCTTCCTCCGGGAGGTATACACTTGTCATTCTTCTTCAGTAGACATGACAGTCTGATCCGAAGCGGGAAAGGCAGCTGCAGTGATTGGTATTGATGCTTGGGATTCTCCTACTCCATGAGCAGGTAGAACAACCAAGGTACCCAGTTGTTCTTCCACAGTAGGAGTAGGCACATTTTCGGTTGTCAGATTATGAGTGTTTGGTACTTCCTTGTCTTCGAGCTCGTCGAGGTGGGGATTCCGAACTCCTCCAGAGTAGTGGGTGCCTGAGGTGGTAGTATAGCTGCTCCAGTAGAAGAAGGCTGAGAGGTGACAATGTCCTGCCTATCAATGGCTTGATCTTTCTCACCCTGTTCTGAAACTGAGGAAGGCAGTATATCCGTCGCAGGAATGTGTGGGCTAGTAGCGTTTGTACGGGGAGGTTTAAGATTCGGATGCAGGTGGTAACACTGTTGGTGAGAGTGGCCAAACATACGACAATGAGTGCAGTACAGAGGTACCTGTTCAAGTTCTGCTGATTGCCAAAATCATTGATGCTGTGTACCAATCCAAAGCTCTTTCGGGAAGGGTAACGTAATATCCTGTTCAATCGATATTCTAGCCTCGGAAGGTCTCAGATAGATGCTCAGTAGGTGGATCGGTGTGGAGTGGCGTTCCATATATCTTTGCGAAAGTAAGAGAAGCTCTCGATCATAAAGATGTACTCGCAAATGCGGGAAGCGTAGCCACACCGGAATTATGGGAGGTTCAGTGTGATGGTCGAAATCCACCGTCCATTTCAGCACCTTCATCACCCGATTGTCTATCCGAAGTATTCTTCTAGCAAATACTTGGGCATAATCTGCATCATCCGTTAATTGGATGAGAACGTGTCGGCCATCCAGTCTTCCTATCTTCCAACTTCCATTAAGCTTCATTTGCTCAAATTCCTTTCGGATCAGTTCAAGTTTAGGATTGTCGTAGAGGAACTTACCCACTAGAAATGCACTTACTGACGTGCGGCAGGATAGAGATCTCTTCCTCGATGAGAAAGATTGCAGGTTTGTCGTCTTTGCCGGATGCTTTTTTGAGAAACTCACTCTCGACACCTTGCTCGAATGCATCATGGAACCGTTGCGGGAACATATTAGAACATGAAGGGGAGCGGACGGGGTTGTCGCCGGCAAGGGAGGCGGCGTAAGAACGGCCGGAGGCCATTGTTGACAGCTGGATGACGAGCAGCTGTCGGTCTCGCTACAGGAACACAGAGCTGCAGAAGAAATCGAGTAGAGCTCGGCTACCAGCAAGCTGACGCTGGAGATCGACTCTGGAGATCGCAGACCGCGACGCAGGAAATAGCGACGCTGGAGCGACAACGACGCTGGAGATGCCAGCGACGCTGGAGATGAGCCGCAGAACCGCAGAAGTCGAGCCAGCAGATCCGCAGGCTCGGCCACCAGCAGCGGCGCAGCGAGCGAGTGGACGAACGCGAGACGCGAACACTTCTCACAGCGTGCGAAGAGATTCCGTGGGACAAGGCGCTAGGATTCGCCATGCAGCGAAACCCTAGCGGAGCAGGAGACGGAGCGGGACGACGAGCGGTGATACATATATGGTAATTATATATATATATATATATATATGTATATATATATATATATATATGTATGTGTATATATATATATATATATATATATATAGTAGAAAACTAGTAGGAGGCCCTACCTTCGAGCAACAACCCTAGTCTCGAAATAAGAGCTAGTGTTGACCTCATTTTAGTGAGGTCTTAGTTACGCCTCCTAGCACCTAGGATCTGAGCTTTAGTGAATTCTCATCGACCATCCTAGCGGACTAGTAATGGAGCCCACCTCCCAGCAGCCTCGAACCACTTCTGACCCATTTTCGTGAGACCTCGCATGAGTAGTCCCGAGCACTCGACCTCGGCTGAAGCGGCTGAGGACTAATATGTAGAGGGCTCGAAACGAAGTTCCCATAGGTGCGGACGGCTTTAGGTGAACCCCAACGACGTTCGAATTCACGCACACGCACTTGACACTTTTTAGCCTGACCGGCGGCGATCTTGTCCGGACGACCCCGGATGACGAAACGGACCACACTGGATGTGTTCGGGACGTCGAATTTAGCTAGGAAGGATACCCATATTGCTATGGTTCCGCGCGCGAGCAATCGACACGAAAATTGATGCTCATTTTTTTTTTTTAAATTAGCGGGGCACGGGTTGGGCTCAGCCCGGGTTCATTTTGAGCCCGACACAGGCTGAACACGAGCCAGGGCTATTTCAAATTTCAAAATTTTAAAATTCAAATCAGCTCTTTAATGTCATTTTAATTAGGTTTAATTAGAGGATTTTATTTTCCAATTAAGATCCATCCACACAAGGCAGCTAATTATTTCCCCGCTCAAGGCATGTGCAACGGCTATTCGAGAGGCGCGAGATAAAAATCCCGCTCAACTGGACACATCGGGAGAGAGCCTTCATCTTCCTCTCCGTTCCTCTCACCCGCTGGCTCTCTATCGATCGCCCCGTCTCCCTCACGCTCTACACGTAAGCCCGCTCGCCCGCAGCCCTCGATCCCGCTCGGCGACGCGAACGACGGACGAGCCGCTCGAGCTCGCCGCTCACCTTGCTCGCCTCCTCGCCGCACGAACCCTCCCCGCTCGTCACCTCCCGCACGGAAAACTCTCTTACGCTCGCCCGAAGCCGCTCGGCTCCCTTCCTCGCGTCTCCACTCGACACCGAAGCTTCGCTCGCCTTCCCCGTGCCCGGAGCCGCTCGACGCCTGCTCGACCCCGCCTCTTCTCATTCGACTCGCCTCCCTCTCTCGATCTCTCCCGCTCGCCTTGCCTCCCTGCACTGAACCGAGTCTGTTCACCTGCCTCGCCATCTTACTCCCGATCCGCCTCTGCACTCGACGCCGCTCGCCGCTCCCTGCATCCAGAATACCCCCCGCTGGCCTGCTTGCCTTCTCCCCGCACGGATTCGCTCGCCCCAGCCTCGCTCGACCGAACAGTCGTTCGACTCGTCTTCCCCTGCAGCACTCGCGCCTCCATTCCTCTATCGTGAGCAACAAGTACGTAGCCGTTCTCAATTTCCAACCTCTCGAAACGAGGTTTCGGTGGTTTCTCTCGCTATTTTTGTTTCCCCCAACACTCGTTAATCAATTTTATGATTCATGGCCGAACTTACATGTTTTCATGCATTCCATCCAAACCTTTAGTTTTACATAGAAAGCACTTTTTTAAATGAGAAAGATGTCTTTGCATATTAGGATTTACACGCCGTTGGGGGGGGCTGGTTTAATGACTTTGAGAAACAGTTCCCTGTTGGAATTGTAATGCTATAGCACTACACTGCAAGCCCAAACTGTTTGGGTATTATATTGATTGCTAAAATGCTCAAATTCTTACAAGGAATTCTATTCTTTTTATTTATTTTTTTTCACTTATCTGTAACTCGCTGTTCCTTATTTGTAAAATTGGTTATAACGACTCGCATAAACGAATTGTTCTTGTTTATCGCAATTTTTTTATTTATTTATATTGTTTATTCGAAATACCCTCGATTGGAAATCGCACCGAAGATCGTAATTACAACATCACGATACCTTTGTTTTCCGACATGTACTCGAACCGCCACTCCACCACCGTATTAATTATGACAAATCTCATTATTCCTAAAGTGTTCTGTGCATTGTCATGTTTTTTTTGTTTTGTGCAAATGGTTTCTTGCTTTTCAAAATTGTAAAATTATTCCTTTAAGCAAAGTCCAGATAAAGGAAATTGGGTTAAATTACAGTAAGATTTACATGCATACCGCCCAATATTCCAACTATTTTGGAGTTATTACGGGTGTCGATTTTGAGCTATTTAAGTGATGATTTGGGGCGATTTTGGGCTGATTTGGGATCTTTGTATTCGCTGTTTTAGAAGAGATTTTGGGTTGATTTCTTGGTTGATTGTCCATTGATTGGAGTTGTTTGAAAGTGTTGTTGTGGGCCGCACTCTTGGGCCTGTTTTAGTGACTTGAGGGCTACACTTTTGGGCATCATTTCATGACTCTTGGGCTTTATTTTTCGATTCTATTTGGTGGTTTTTTTTTTATGCTTTCTTTTTGCTTATGATGAATTGGAGAACTCTTGGGTCGATCAAAACGCTGTCTTGGAGTAGATTTAAACAATCTTCTTGGGGGCCGGTTTAGTTACAATTTTGGAAAAATTTAAACGCTTTCTCGGTCGACTCACATGATGTTTCCTCTCTTTGGCTTTGTTAGTTTTGAAAGTGGGTCAGTCTTCTCCTTTCATTTGTTTTTCTTGCTTTTGTTAAACGGTTAAGTCACAAAAAAAAGGGGGAATTTCTGATTTAACTTGAGGAGGAGTAAAACACTTTTAGTCACTTCAAGCACAAGTTAGAGTGTAGGCTCCTTGGGTCTTAGGTGAAACCCTCTCTAATACACACCCTAGGTGAGAGTCACCCACCTGAGTCTTCAGCGATAGAACTCATAGACTCTAGGAGCACACCTAGGTGAGAGTCACCCACCTAATCCACAAGCGTAAACATCCTAAACCTGGAACACACCCTAGGTGAGATTCACTCACTTAACCTCCATCTGCGAGCCTCAAGCTTTAGGACACCTGTACAGGTGAGCCGTCATCCACCTAACCTTCAAATGCACGAGTGAAACTAGGCACTCGACCCTAATTCATAAGTCGATCAAGACACTGCACCGGAGAATGCACCGAGGCTTAGTTCACGCATTCCTTAATTAAATCAATCGTGAATTCACTAAATGACTTAACCAATATCGAAACCAATGCACGGGATTTGAGTTTGAACGATACACTCGGATCCTCCCGCAATCGGGGACATTTGTTTACGCGCATATGGATCATCGAGTCGGTATAAGTCCGAGGTCTACGTGGCGAGGCGATGATAATAATGCTTGATGTGTGTTATACGAGGGATACGAGGGATAATTAGAATAAGTATCTCCTACCTCGAGGACCTCCATAGGGAGAGGAAAGGACCGATGATACTATTCGCCGACTCTTTGTTAGATTGTTTCAGATGATCTTGGGTCGTTAGTAGTCACTAACGACGATTAGAGTGACTAACTTTATGGACTTATTATTTTACAAAATATTTTACAAAATAAAAAATAAATAAATCTCTTTTGCGTGTTAAAAGAACTACGGATAGAAACTTAAACAACAACTTTTGCATGAAAATTAAAGAATTTTTCTTATAAAATATATAAAGGTCCGCAGTTAGTCGACTTGGATTGGGTTAAGGACTACCTCCTTAGATCGTCGGGTCGGTAACTCTTATCTAAGGTCGGATAGCACTACGATCAGACTCTGAGCCCCTGCGCTTTGCGACGTCTCACACCTGGTTCCGGTTTTCCATGCGTATTTATAAGTTTTCTTGTGATTTCTACGAGTCGTTTTCTTTCTCTTTGTCTTTGGGTTTTCTCCTTTTACTTAATTTGCTGTAAGATCATTTAGATTTCCGCGAATGATACCACGCTCGTAATACTAAATCATACAACGGTAGAGATGCCTGAGTACGTTTTTACGGTTTATTCCTGTGAATTACTTTATTGCAATCTACTTTATTATGACTCCACTTTCTGCACTTTACTTTCCAATAGACTTTTATTCGCAACAATTTACTTTACTCGTACGCATAACTGAAAAACAACAAAACATCGAAAACATTGAAACACATTTAGCACCATTTGAACCTAGACCTTCAGATCGATTACTTCAGCAGTAAGCTCGGAGCTAACTCCAGTGGCAACACAGTGAGGAGACTTGGATTGAGCAACAAGAGGATCTTCTTCGAGAAACTCTTCCTGTTTAGATAACAACATATAGGCTTCGAGGTAGCTCGTCCAGTATGCGACGTAAACCCTCATTCTCCTTTTAGAGCTTCAGTACTGGCTAGTGTTGCGCGACGTAAGTCCTAACTCGCTTTAGGTTCAGAGGTTGTCGTACGGTACGACGTAAACCCTCTTATCTCTGCATGTTATTTGCATGATTGGGTATTATGCGAGTGTAAGTCCGAAATAATAAAATTAGCGAGATTAAACGATTAAATAACATCCTCTCCAAAAGCAGTCCACATCATAGGATAGTTGGGAAGTCACTGGAGCTCGCTCGGATCCGTGACATCCCCTGCCTTTTCTTTCGCTGGACTCACGAAATAATTGTTCCCATTTGAGCCACTCCACTTGTTTTTCCACGTCCTGCAGTGAAAACCTAAACCCTGAATTCTTGAAGACAAACGACGTCATTATCGAGAGTTTCTCGGATGGCACCAGATCATTTGGGATGTAATTAACTATAGAGGCTTGCATCTATAGGAAGCTGGAACCAGGATAAAATAAACCCTGCTGATCTTCTACATTAGGTAGAGGAAGCATCGGTCACACATAAAGGTTCGCAGACCAAACGGATGTCATGAAGTCCTTAGTTCGTATGATTAGGTCTATCCGTCGCGGGATACATTAATCTTTTGAGAAAGTGTATCATTTGTGACACCGGACACGATTATCGCAAATTACCTGGACCAATGAGATCCGGACATGTCTCATTTTTCAAAATTAAAATACACTACTTTCAAAACTACTTTTCCAAAATTATATATCTTTTATATTAAACTAAATCACTAAATTTTATATCTTTCAAAAGAGAAAAAAATGCGGCCGACAGCTGGTCGGTCCTATCATTCTTTGGTTAAACCGGTCCAGCTATTCTTTAAACTGTTCAACAAGCCAGCCCCCCCCCCCTCCCCTCTCCCCGAGCCCCACATCATTTTCTTTCTAAACTCTCATCTAGTGATTTCTTAAAACATCATCTTACTTTTCCTTTTCCTTAATGTCTATTTCATTAACTACAATCTTATCATCTTCAGCTATAGTGCATCTAACTTAATCAAAATCTCCTTACCTCATAAATGTTGCCTTAGCAATTTATTCTCCTTCCTCAGCATCTAGAATATTACGTAACTCATTAAAACCTATAGCTTTCGTTTTGCTCAACATCTTGTATGAGCCATCAAACTTTTTTATAATATCGCAATTCTGATAGTATTTACTTTTTGCCACTCTTTAAAAGCATCGTCTTAATAAATATTTATACCTCATCCACTACAGTATTTTCACTAATGTACAATCCATTTCTATCCTACTAAATCTTCTACATGGAATTAGTGATCTTATGTGGCATCAATATTGGGTCAATTAAAGAGTTTTATTACGTTAAGTTTTTCCATCTTATCCAAAACAAAAACTATTTCTTTAAACTCAAACAACATGCATCCATAATACAATCTTTGAGATGAAAAGTTCCACGCAAAAAAGAGAAAATCTATTTATTATTTGGTTTTTCATTTTTTTAAGACTAATACTTTTTTCATATTAAAATCATGTGTTCACTATTGTAAGATTGTATGGTATTAAGAAATTAAATTTTGTTTTCAGACTAAGTTTTTGTCTCATACTCCATATCACAATGAATCTTATCCAAACTCACCCAAATATGTATCAGAATAGACCATCCAACTCTTGCTAAAATTAAATGTACATTCTCAAATTCAACCTGAGAAGCATAAGCATTAAGCATAGTCATAAGTCCTCACCAGTAACAAACATAGCAACAATCAGCATTCCATTAACTCTATTAAGCTTAACAAATTTATCTTAGAACTCTCTAATGACCTTGGAATTGTTTGAAGTGATTATATAATTTCTTTTTTCCTTTTTTTTTTTTGGACTTCTATAGATTTGGGCTTTATCGTGATCCAAATGGCATTTTGGTAGCTTTATAAGGTGATTCTTAACTTTTTAAAATTTTCCATTGTGCATTTAAAATTCTGGAAAATCATAAGTGCATTTATGCAAACTTTATGACGTTGGCAAAAAAATCTGTAATCAGGACAGCTGTAAAAATGCCAATCAACCGAACACTACTAACATGGTATTGATTGATCTACATGATGCGGCACATCCACAAGGTAACATGTATTATATTGTGGGGTCAACATTTCAATATCATGCCAACATTACATCACACATCTTGCACCGAGTTCCAAAGTGATGTGGAATATTCTAATGTTGCCGCACAGTGATGGCGTGGCCCAATAGGAGATCAACACAACTTAATACAGGTTTTGTAGGCGATATCATATTGTCACGTATGACTATAATCCGGGGGTGTCAGTGTCTATCTGATTGTTTACCGCTTTACCATCCATAAGGTCTTCCATAGAAAGTAGATTTGTTTAATAAGATACATATATTTCTGAGCCAAAGTTGACTTTGAGGGACAAATTCAACAAACCGTAAAGAAGTTCAACAAATATTTATCAATGGTGAGTTTCCAGCCATAGAACTTTACATGTAATGGGTAAATGGATAAACATTTTGTGTCAACTTATGTTCATTTATCCGATAAATGGCTTTATTCCATGCATATTAAGAAAGAAATAAGGCGTTTGTATTCGAATATGTAACTCAAGAGCCTCAAGTAAGTAAAAACTACTGGTTCCAGCCAACACAAAGAAGCTGTGATGGCCTGCATCAATGAAGTGATCCTATATTTTATTTTATTTTTTTTATATTTTGCAGTATTTTATCCTTTCAACCAACCTCCGCAATGAAGGCCATAGATAACAAGTCTCTAGTAGTTCTGACAATATATATGTATAAATAATGTGAGCTCAAGTTTCATCCAGAAATTTTGGCATTGCTTCCACATAGCATCAATGAAGCAATCTTCATAACGACACATCCCAACAACACCAAGAAAAATAGATATTGCTAGTTATGCATAATTGTGCCAATAAACTATAATTTAAAAAGCTTATAAGTGTTACATGGTTGTTCTAGGCTCAATATGTATTATAAGAACACAAAAAATCAATGAAGAAGGGTATTAACACAGTGAGCACCCACAACAAGAAGCACAAGTAACCTAACCTGGACTGGGCCAACAAAAGCATCTACAAACAAATTATCCAACAGCATTGAGATAGAAACAAGGAAGGGTATTCAGGGAGAGGATGGAGAGAGCGCCCACAACAGAAAACACGAGTAACCTAACCTTGATTGGGCCAACAAAAACCTCTACAAACAAATTATCCAACAGCATAGAGATAGAAACAAGAAATTGAGAGAGAGGAACTTACTAACATGACAGGTTCTGAAAGCAACTATGGGATGAGTAGATAAGTGGAGCTGAGTTTTTGCAGTTCTATTGTTTTATAGGCAGGCCAAATAGTTAACAGCGCATACTTTTCATAGAAGGTCCAATAAATAACATATATACTTGTCATAGAATATATTTATATTCAAGGAAATCAAATTAAATTAAAAAGAAATTCACAAATATAGCACACAATTCCTATATATTTAACATATTTAACATATCTAACACCTAAGATTTGAATTTACACTTATAACACATTGGTGTTATAAACCTATGTGTGAAAAGGTGTATAACCTATGTGTGAAAAGGTGTATATCCCTTTAACAAAGTTAGTAATAGTGGTAATTTTTAAGTGAAGTTAAAGATTTAGATGTATATATGTATATATCAAAGTTTAGGGTTAGATATGCAAACATATAAGAATTCTGAGGTATGTATGTAAATGCCCCGATACTAAAAGAGCATATGTGCATTTAGAAAGAAGCAAGCATTCAAAAGAACATATATTGCATGATGACTTCTTTCTTGTTTATTGGGCCATCTTATGTGATTAGGTTTGACAAGATTGACTTAAATATCCTAGTTTGATTGGGTTGAACGAATTTGAGGCATTTTAACTCAATTGACCAAACTTTGATGTAATATATCATGTATGGTCAATATTTCCCATTTAACAAAGTGCCTTAATTTAATTATAAGTGTGGCTCACAAACAAGGTTGAAATTTTGCTTCCATCATTAATCTTGTGAAAGAGCTGAGATTTGCTTTCGATTGACAGGATATTGTGTGTTAGAAAGCTTCAAATGGTGTCAAGGAAGGTGTAATAGCAAAAAATTAGAATTTCGGTGAAGTTATCAATAGGATAACGGAAGTTCTGAATGGATCAAATATAGTACAGTCCCAATACCAAAAATCCTAGATCTAACTTTAGGTTTCGATGTGAAAATTATATGTAACTTCATGATTTCAAACAACATAGAAATCTTAAATTGAGTCGTCAAAATATTTTCTGAAAAATTTTTAAAATTTTAATAGAGATAATATATTTCTAAATTTTATTTAGAGGCTAGGGCATGAAGAGACCTTATATGACAATAGGCTTTAAGCAGATGTTTGGCCTTTGTAGTGTTATTTAAGGCTTGAAAATAAATGCAAAATTCGCTATTAATGACAGAAAAATATCTCATGTTTAATTTTGGAGCTTTTCTCAAAGATTTTAAAGGGGACAAAAAACCCAACAAAGAGGTATAGTCTTGCTCAACAAGATAGGTTTAGGTGAAATTTGAATAGAAAAGTTAATGTGAAAATAGAGAGATGAAAGGCAAGGATTTCACAGTTTAAAAGAGAAAACAAAAATTATAAAGAGAAAAAATTGAAGTGTAAAGAATCCTACTGCTTTGGTTAGTTATAACTTTAGTGCAACCCTTTTTTTTGTGCAACCCTTTTTTTTTCAAATTCTTACTCTTTCAAACATCTATCACCTAAGGATTTTTTCATTTCAAATACCCCACAAAATACCCACCTAAAATCACCTTCAAGCTGTCAGTCAAAACTAATCCAATATGACCTAGCCTTGTTCCAGTGGGTACGGAAACCCCTCATACCTTTGAAAATAATGAAAAATATCAAAATTAGCATAGACGCATCTTTGTATTACTAACATAAATTTTCTCATTTTTTTCCAAATTATAAACCCCTCCAATAAAGCCAGAGATCCACTCAAAGTCTGTTGTAAGAATAGGATCCTACATGACGATACTCAAATAATATCAAACCTCCATAATTTTTTAAGATTTTATGAAAAATATGCGGACATCCCAAACAAAAATTTCCAAGTGGTTCCAAATATTAAAGTTGCATATATTTTTCACAACAAATGTTTGAAATTAGATCTAGAGTTCTCTATTTTTAGGCTACACCTTGTACGGCTAAACCATAAAACCTTAATATCTTTGTTGTCAAGCCTTTCTTAATACCCTGTAAAGTTTTATAACCCAAAATATTCAATCACTCCAAGGCAAATCGTATGCCCCAAAATATTCAATCAATCCAAGGCAAATCCTATGCCCTTAAGAATAAGATTAAAGAAAGAGGTTAGCTCTAAAGAGAAACTAATACAAGAAAGCTTTTTAATGGGCAATTGGGTAAATCCTTTATTATGTTATTTAATCTATCATAATGTGCATTTTCATACTAATTAATAAATATTTTTGTTTATTAACAATTTTAAAAAGTTTATGGCATTTATCATATATTCATATTAGTTAGCTCCACATAATTAACCTAACACTTTACCTAAATATACCCCATAAAAATCACTTGAGTGGTAACAAAGCCGGTGAGGAAGTGAATTCCGCAGTGTTTTCATGATTTTTCATTTCTGGTTTGATTTAAAATAAAAAACTTGATGGTACCTTTAGCATGAACTAAATAGATTTCACTATTTGAACTTATTTGTGTAAAATAAATCTACTTTTAGTAATTTTATGTAAGCTCACATCTATATATTTTTCAAATTTCATATCATTTCAAGTCACATAAGCATCTCACAATAACAAACACTTACCCTTACACGTTTTATTTTAGTTACTTGCTTGGACAAATGTATTGCCTTAAGTTCGTTCACACAGTATGCTACCAACACAATTAATAGGAAGCAAATTGAGAGAGAGATTAATCAGAATAATTAAAGACTTCAAAATGATAGGCTACAGCAAGTACAACAATATCTGAAGAAGAATAATTATAAAATGCAAATCCTATTTAAAATAATGATGGGTTAGTATAGTCACATGAACCAAAGAATACAAACACCACCTATAGCAATCACCAACCCATCCCACATAGGAATTTTTTTGTAGAGCAAAACTCTAATAGTAGACACAATCGAGGGCATAGAAATAATTTTAGGGGAGAAAATCAAGATAAAAGATATAATGAATTTAGTGACCCAACTAAGTAAATTAAAGTATAAGCACCAAACTTCTTCTCAGACTTATGATCCCAATAAATTATTTGATTAGCTGAGCCAAATGAATGATTTTTTTTATTACTATCAAATGAATGATTATAAAAGAATAACTTTGGCACGGCCCAAACTAAGAGTTCAGAATTAAGAAAGCGAGAATGATCAGTCGAACGGTGAAAATAAAATTTAATTATCTATAAACCCAAGAGTAAAAAAATAGTCATAAATTTTGAAAATTAAAACCAATATTAAAATGACATGTCATATTATTGCTACATCTATCGTAAACATCATCCACTCTTTCACACATTATTAGTTGAAATACAATTAAAAGAAACCTATTGGATTAATTATAGTTTTAAATCAAAGTACTCATCAATTAAGAGCATATATATTTTAGTCATTAATTTAAATTTTAAAATAAATTATATCAGGTACTAAAACTATAAATGTAATAATATATAATAATATGAGCGTATTGTTTATCTTAACATTATATCTTCAATGAACATAATACTTCATTCTCATAATTTTTTTTCTTTCCTCTACATTCATGATTCATCTCGAGAGCACCATCTAAAAATAACCTAAAACAACAATGATTGAAACATACCTAACCTACACAATGTGATATAAAATAAATCTAAAGTCGTCCGAAGAAAAAAATCATCCACTCACACCTGGCCAATACATCTCAACATAGCAATACATGATCTTAAATCTTAGGTGAAAAACAAGCATCTACACGCACAAGTACATTGCAGTGCCAAGCAGTATCATAAAGAGATGAATTTCATCTATTAACATGTAAATGCTTGTCATACATATAAAATATTTTAATTTTCAATCGTCATAATATAATTTTTTCTATATAAGATTGTATTTGTTAACTTATCAATATATATATATATATATATATATATATATATATATATATATATATATATATATATAATCTTATAGAAAATCTATGATAGGGCGTTTGCTTGAAATAAGCTATTCTATATACATTCACAAAATAATATTAATGCATAATTTCATTTGTACAATATGACAATCAAGTGCAACAAAAAACAAATCAACAAAGTAGTGAAAAGAAACTTGAATTAAAAATTTATTGATTAAATACATAAGATTGAGAAAATAGTACTAAGCTTTAGAAATGAAATCTTTGACATTAACTTCACTTTGAAACATTGCTTTCACAAAATGAGTATGATGCTCTTGATAATTTCTACTCTGATTCTAATTCAACATATAAATCACGATATTAAATTCTAAAAATTATGTAAATTATGAATATTTTAAATTCTAAACTTTTTTTCCGCAATTTGATATTTTTAATAAAGAAATTGGTTAATTTCTTATAAATATGTGTGTACATAGAGAGAGGAAATGGGTCGTCATTCCCACTTTACTAGGATTTCGTCTCATTGCAAACCCTAAAGTCTTCTTTACTCTCGTTCGTACTGCATCCATCTCTTTCGTCTTCGACTGTCTAGCGGAGGATGCTCGCCTTCGACTTCGTCATCGGCTCTGGCTGGCGGAGGAGCTAGCGTCTTCGTCGTCCAGCGAAAGAGCTCGCGTCGTCTGATCTTCGCGTTCGTCTGCTATGTCGTGCATCTTCTGCGATGCTTCGTCCTGCAGGTTCTTTCATGTTGACTGACTCGTGCCGCTCGACTGCTGCGTCAAAGCCTTTGAATGTTGCGACCTGCTCGACTGCTACGTTGCCTCTTCATGCATAGCAACCTTTTCCTGTCTGCTTCGTCTGGAGCTCGCGTTTCTTGAGGTGCAAACTAAACGGCTTCAGTCTTTCAGACAGCCGTTGCCTGTCTGTTGCACTGTCATATAGCTCCTCTCTGTTTCCACATGCTTCAAACCGCAGATTTATAACTCCACTCGGATAGAGCGGAGCTATGCAGCTGCTATATCTACGGGTTCAAAGCCTGATTTTGTTATTGGAAAGTCATGCACTTTTTCACAATCTTTCCACGAGGCTCTTGAAGTGGGAGGTGGTGACTACTTATTCATCAAAAACTAGGGAAAAAAATAGGAAACCTGCTCTTTTTCTCACTGAGGCCGAAACCGGTATTCTTGCGTCCGCTTATCATTTTGTTCTAGTAGGAAAATTCTTTTATGGTCACCCAAAACTTGAGATCATCCAAAAAGATTTTGAAGCTATGTCGGGTAGTTGAAAAATTGGCTTATTGGATGACCAACATATACTCATTCAGTTATCTAATGATGCGGACTACACTCTTATTTTTTTCTTGAAAGGTAATCAAGATTAATAATCGTTTTATAAAAATTCTGAAATGGACAGTCGATTTTGATTCAAAAGTGGAGTCCCCTATCATTCCCGTTTGGATGAAGTTCCCGGGAGTAAAAGTGCAGCATTTTACCTATGAAATTCTTTACTCCTTAGCAGTTGCTTGCAGTAAGTCTTTCAGAGTTGATAATCACACGCTTGTTGTAACCAGACCCTCTGTGACTTGTGTGTTAGTTGAAAGAGATATCACCCAACCTGCTCCAAGGTATGGATCGGATCCAATCACAATGAGTACTGCCAAAAAGTTGAAATAGATTTGCATCCTCCGTTTTGTTCTCAATGTAATATGTTTGGCCACAGTTCTACTACTTGTTATCGTTCGCAACCTCACTTAAAAATCCAACAACCTCCTCAGAGATCTATTCATACTTAATCGAGAGTGAACGTCTTACTGCCTACCATCACTGCTAAAGAGGTGCAACCCGATCCTATTTCCAACGTCGCACATGCCTCTGCTCATTTGTCTGACGCTTCTCCAGATGGGAACATTTTTGTTGATCCTCCTATTCAAATCTTGGTTGTCTCTAATTAAGAACTCCATACCCAAACTATTGCCTCAGAACCTACTACTGATATTGCAGGTGACCCTATTTCTACAGTTTCTCTACCGCATAAGACGCCTCATCCCGAGCAAGAGGTTAACGTTACTCAGGCACATGGGGATCTTGATGTGCAACGGACTACACCTGTCTTGCCACCTTCAGACCACTCCACTGATCAGTTAAGTCAATCATCTGAAGAGGAATGACAAGTTTACACATTCAGAAGAAAAAAGAAGAATGAAGAGCTCTTTCAGCTCAGGAATTTGATGGATGACACTTTGGTCACTTCAGGAAATGGTTCGCACCTTACCAACTTGTTAAATAGCTCCGATCCAAGAACTAGAGGAAGAGGCAGGACTTACATCCCTAGCCTTTTGTGTTTTAGATGTTATACGTATCCTTTCTTTTTTGGGATTTTGTTCGTGTTGTATCGTGTGGGATTAGCTTTCTTTTAGGCCCACTAATACAACTTATTTGTATCTTTTCAGCTTTAATATATATATAAATGTGTGTCTTTATTGGTCCTTTTATTTTTAATTGATTATGATACTTCTTTGGTAAATAAATTGACATTCTAACATAATCAATCTTTAAAGGTAATAAAAGTCTTTTTTCCTTATAATTTCATTGTTTCTAACAGAAATTATAATATTTTTTATTAAATATTTATACTAATCATAATACTGAATGTAATTATAAATATGGATTAAAACATTAAATCATATAATATAAACTACGATAAAATATAAAATATGATTATCATTTCGAAAAATAAATTTTATTTAAAATACTGATTAAAGAAAATTTTTGAATATTTCATATTAAAATAATACTATTAAATTTAATAATAAAAATCTTACTTAGCAACATTAATAATAAATACTTGCAAATTAAAAAACAACAATCTAAATAAGAAAACCCTAGATTTAACTACTAACAGTAGCTAAAATTTCATCAAATTCATGTATTAAAAGCTTATAATTTACCTTTTAATAACGAAATGCGAGATGACAATCTTAAGTTCAACCTCACTTGCATAGAAATCCTAATAATATATTTAAATCAAATTATTTTAAATTAAGCCAAACCCAAATTTTACAGACATTTAAAATTTACGAAATACAAAACTAGAGTTTAAACCTTGAACTTAAAGAAAGTAAGATGTTCAACCTTGTTCACAATTTGATTACGTAAGGAACAAGGCGTCTCTCACTGAAACTTATGATTGTGATATTAGCTCACTTTCTATAATCACCAATCCTAAACGTAAAATAATATTTCCAAGCAATGACCAACTCATTGCAAACTGCCAAGATGCTTAAAGCTTGTCTCAACTCCCATCACTCGTACTTGATCACGCAAGCCAAACAAGCTGCTCTGATGACTTCAACGCTCACTCTACTCTCCATCTTCGTGCAGTCATTCATTTTCAGTTCTCTCCAGATTTGATCTCATCCATAACATACTTGGTTCGCTATAAAGATTATTTTTTTGACTGTTTCACCTCCTATATAACAACAAAATTGCTTAATGTCTCACATATTTTTGTTTTTACTTCTAGCTTACATGAAACAGTAATGTTAATTCAATTTCATTAAGAGGCAAGACAAATACTAGTAGAGAAAAGATAGTCGTCATTTGTCATTTGTCGTTTCATTTAATCAGAAAAACTAAATAAAGAGACGTGAGAAATTAACCAATTTTGTCGTTCTTTAGAAAGTTAAATAGCCTAAGGAGCAATCCCCTATAGCGAACAAAGTAGGTTTGAGAGAAGATCGAAGCTAGAGTGAGAACAAGACCCAAAAATGTAGTAAAAAAATGAAGAACGGAGCGAGCATCGAAGTCATGCAAAGCGAAGGGAAAGATAGGTCGTGATCGTGGAGCCGTCGGAGTAGCTTATTTGAATTATGTGCATAAATACGAGCTAGAGTCAAAACAAATTCGACCTAACCTAGGAGTGCTTGCAATGAGCTTAATCGTCGGTCAGAGAAGATATTTGGTGTTTAGGATCAAAGCCAACAAGACATCAACATAGCATTGCAGATATAAGTTTTGGTGCAACTACGAATAACAAGACGAGCTGAAACTTAAGATTTAACTAGATTATGTAAATATGACCAAACATCTTAATTTTTTCAAGGTGAGAGCAACTTTTAACTTTTGTTTTGTATTGTGTCAATTTTAAATGAGAATTAAAACAACATAATGAGCTATCTAAGCATAACACAAGAGCACTCACACTTCTAAGCTACAATAACAGAAGAAAATAAAATATTATACATGTTAATCTTTCATATATCATTATAAAATATCTTGTAATAATTTTAATATATATATATATCTATGATATTTACATAATAAAATAAACTTGTAGTTACATATGCATTAACTTTAATTGTATTTTTCTTGATTTAATATTTAATTTAAATTTTCAATCAAGTTATTAACATTCAAATCTGTCTTAGAAGCACCGTCAAGATATAATCTAACACACCTCTGATCAATATTATCCCGTTGGCATAGTGATTCATTATTTGATTTACATGACTGTCTTAGATGAAAATGTGTCTACCCCTTCGTCGGCAAAATAGTTAGTGATCTAAACATCATAATTGTCTAAAGGGGATAGGATAACATCTACGCGGACGAGTACATCCTCTAATATACCATAAGAAGGTGAACTCCTCTTACCAATCACATACAAACATTTATAGATATATTACATTATTTATATCATATATTCTTATGAGACATCCTCTGACAACTTATATTTATCTCCTAATAAAATGTATATTTATTAAATCTATAGATCATTGAAATAAAATAGTATATACATTTATACTAGAATCTACATATCACGTAATAATGTGAAAGATTCTTATAAAAATTATAATGCAGTGACCTCTTGTCAGAAAAACTATAGTGCAACTATTTAAACAATAATTTTAGCATGCATAGTTCATGACTTATGATATGATAAATCAGATATATTTAAATTTCGTCGACACAAGGCATAACAGTGAAAAATTGAAAACATTAACATATTAAAAAAAAATCTTACTATAATTTAAAATCATAATTAATCACCTTTAATGTCGAAATTTTCTTCTCCCTCCAAAATGGACTACTCCAACTTAATTTTTATTTAGTTAAATATATTATTAATATTCTAATACATAATATATATATATATATTAGATTGATTAATTAATAATACACAAAATGTATATTATATTCATTAATTAAAATAAATAAACTTGAAAAATTATCTCGATCGTTTGCACAAATATTGATCTCTGCTCCATTTAACTTAAGGCATTATCATCATCTACAAAACCACTCAAAATATGATGACATATTTTCAAACTATATATATATATATATATATATATATATATATATATATATGGAAAAGGAGCTAGCAGGGCTCCCTACATGTTAAAAAACCCATAAGGTGAATGAAAAATACAACAGCAACAAAAATGAAAGAAGGAAACTCATCAAAGGAAAAGCCAGAGCGCAGCAGTCAGGTGACAACTCTAACGTGGGGATGTCCAGAAGATCTCCTTTGAGCAGGAAAGCAAGTGTTGCAGGGGCAGTGGATGAAATGTTCACAGTGAGTGAGTTCGTCGCAGCTCTAGCCAACAAATTAGCATGTTTGTTCCCCTCCTATAAATAAAAGAGTAATTGGTCTGCAACTGGGAATTGAGAGAGATAATGTGTTGTCTCCAGAAGGTAAGATGCCAAGGAAGTGAATCAGTGGAATTTAGCAGTGTAAGAAGAGCAGTGGAGTCAACTTCTACCCAAATGTTGTGCCAGGAGTACTTAATTGCAATTTGTAAAGCCCAATGAACAGCGATTAGTTCAGCCTCCAAAGGATCACTAGCAATGATGGGGGCAGAAAAATGTAGCAGACGGTGTCCAGAAGAACTTCGGAACAATCCACCAATACCTACCCCATGCTCAGAAAAACTCCCATCGGTATTGATTTTGATAACATTAGGGGTAGATGGTTTCCAATGTACAATGTAAACAAGGGGTTGTCTGTCAGTACGGGAGCAGTGAAGGATGTTGGGGAACTTCTTGTGATTAATCAATTTAGAAATAAAAGTGATGCAATTTCTGCTAACCTGCTGGAAAGTGGGACAGTGGTCATGATGTTTCGCTTGGTTCCTGGATTAAATTATTTTATAAACTCAATTCTTACTTTTCTCTTTGGTCGGTTGACCTTCTCAATTGGCGTCAAAGTCTAATAATTTATTCAGTGTTCACACACGCGGTTTTATCTTCTTCCTTTTTCCTTCATCATAAGTCTCACACCGAATGCGCAGCACTAAAGCTTTCAATCCTTCTGCAAACAACACCGCTCAACTTCAGCCCTCACACTCGAATCCATTCACCCGCAAGCAATGCAATAGATAGATTTCTCACTCAACTTCTTCACTTATAAGCTTCTGCCCTCAACTTCTTTCATATTTCTTCTTTTCTGCTCTGACTATCAATCTCTTCCCCTTAAGCTTCTGTCAAACTCTGATCGAATGGATACATTTGTTTTCTTAACATTGAGCCGTCAAGCCCGTTGCTCCCTTTCGAATCGACACAAACCCCTTAAATAATAACTTATATTTAATTAATTATTTCTTTTTATATGGTTATTACAATATGGAATCGTCGAAACCATTGCTCCCTCTCGGACAGAGACAAACCCCTTAAATAAGAATTTATTTTTAATTAATTATTATTTTTTATATGGTTATTACAATGATATCAGAGACAAGTTTCGATCTTATGACTTATGGGTTATATTTCCTTCATATGTGAAATTTTTTTATTCTAATATTAAATATAAAAAAATTTAATTAAAAATAATTTCATTTTAAAGGATTTTTGTCAGTTTGAAAAGGAGCAATCGGTCTTAACAATTTCATTTTAAGGAAACAAATGTCGACATTCGAACGGAGAATGATAGAAGCTTAAAGAAAGGAGATTGAGAGTCAGAGCAAAGAAAAAGAAATATGAAAGAAGTGTAAAAGAACAAAGAAGCATGTAAGTGAAGAAGTGAAGGATCTTCCTGTTGTGTTGTTTGCCAATAAGTGGATCTGAATGCGAGGAATTAAGCAGTGTTGTCCGTGTGAGGCACAAAAGCTTCAGCGCCGTGTATTTGGCGCAAGGCTTCTAACGAAGGATAAGAAAGAAAAGAAAGCCTCGTGTGTGAAGATCAAACCGAGTGCTAGACTTTAACTCTAAGTGTGAAGAACGAAAAAAGAAGGTCGAGCATTCGCAGTTACGACAATTTCACCTAATGAGCGAGGCTGGGGAAGGAAGATCGAAGCAGCTTTCAAGAAGAGAAGAGGAACCTACTTAGCTCATACGTGTGTGCGTGCAGGAAAGTCAGCCGACCTAAAAGAAAAGTAACAATTAGTTTACAATATAATGTAATTAATGAATTATATATATATATATATATATATATAAAGTTATTCATTAAATAATAATTGTACGTACTTTTTAATTAAGTATTTCAACTATTAAATGGAGCAGAAACAATATTTATGCAAACGATCAAGATAATTATTCAAGTTTATTTTATTTAATTAATAAATCTAATATAAATATTTTGTATTAAAATATTAATAATATATTAAACGAAATAGGGATTAAGCTGTAGCAATTTAGTTTGGAGATAGAATGAAAATTGACATTAATGGTAAATAATTATGCTTTTAAATAACAATAATATTTCTTATTTTTAAATATATTAATGCTTATAATTCTTTACTTTTATGTCTTATATCAATAAAATTAAAATACATATGAGTCTTAATATCGTTAGTCATGAAATATGCATGTTAAAACTATTGTATAAATAGTTGAATTATAGTTTTCCTAATAATATGTCACATTATTATAGTTTTTCTAAAAATGTCACATTACTATATAACATGTAGATTCTAGTACATGACATATATGAGTTTAATTCAATGACTTATAGTTTTAATAAATGTATATTTTATTTGTAAATAAACATAAGTAGTGTAAAAAGATGTCACATAAAAATGTATGATATAAAGAATGAAGTAGTATATGTATGAATGTTTGTATGTACATGTTAAGAGGAGTTCTCTCTTTTGGTACAGGTATAAGACGCCAATGTAGATGTTATCCTACCACCCCAAACAATTGTTATGTATAAATCGCTAACCACTGTACATATAGGAAAATATCGGCTATGTGCAAGTATGCACATTTCCATCTCAAACAATCATGTAAATTAAATCACGAACCGCTAATCCAAAGGTATAATTATCGGTCAGGCATGTGTTAGATTATGTTTTGACAATGCTCCTAAGACAGATATCAATGTTAATAACATAAAGTGAAAGTAAAGTTAAATATTAACTCTGGAAGAGTACAGTTAAAATTATCATATTAAACTATAAGTTTATTCTATTAAATAAATTTCAAGAACAAGCATTAAGATTAATATAAGCCCTTTTATAGTGATATATAAAAAACCAACATGTATATTATTTTCTTTTCTTGGAGCTGTAGTTTAAAAGTGTGATTACTCCCAAGTTGTCTTTGGATAACTCGTTATATCTTTTTAATATTTTTTAGATTTTAAGCTTTTAAATGAGATGAATAGAAAAGGAATCAATGTGTACAAAAAAAAAGATCTGCAGCCATAAAGGTAAAAAATTTTCTTGTTAATTAAATTACTTTCTTAAGTAACTTTTTCATGAATATTTAAATATTAAACAGCTAGTGATAGAATTAAAATAATAGATAATCATTTTCCACTATCTGAACTTTTGTTCCTGCCTTAGTTAATTTTATGTCCCATGCAGAGTCGGCGCGAAAATGAATCAGAGCATTATACAGCTAGAAGATTGTGTCTTGGTTAATTCTTAAATCTCATGCCGAGTCGGCACAAAAATGAATCAGAGTATTATACAGCTAGAAGATTGGAACTAATTGTCATACAAAACAAAGTGTTATGCCATGAGAACCACCTCTTAAACCCTACATAGGACAACGTCTTACATGATAAGAGCAACCTCTTGAACATGCATGGCCACCTCTAGAGTCATATATGTCTGGTGAATGATTCTGAATATAGAGCACTAACAAGGATGTTAGTTACTCAAATAGGGAGATTATGAAACCCTAAGTAGAATGAACTTGAACTATTAAACTTTGAGAAGCCTTTTGGTATATTCTTGAAACTTTGTTAGAAACTCGAACGTTAAGCATGCTCACATGGGAGCACTCTTATGATGGGTGATCCCCTGAGAAGTTACACCAACGGGATAAAATCGTAAGAACATTTCGTCAAAATTGATAATACCTTGATGTATGAGTTCAAGCTATCAATAAACACACACACACATTTTATATCTGTATTGTGTTATGATAAATAAAAAATAAACATATTTTATATGTAAAATTTGTATGTGCATATTATAAGACAAAATTCACCCCTTATAGTGTTGGCAAGAGAAACAATGTACCTTAAGCAATCATAAAATTAAGATCAGATATTGATGTGTCGATGGGGGATGCATCGGCTTAAGATGAGTAGGTGTCTTTCCATCTCATACAACCAATATTAGACAAATTTTAAAATTTTAGCAGTATTTCTATTTCTCAGTCTTTATGCATTAATTAATATATTTTTAATTTAAATTAATATTTGTGACTTATATTAATTTGTGCTTTGTTACACATGATCTGTCAAATTGTAAGAATAAAACGTACATTTATATTGCTTTATAAATGTATATATAATAGTTTCCTTCACAAAACATCTTATCATAGATTTTTTACAATATTATATATATATATATATATATATATATATATATATATATTTATATATATATTAATTAGTAAACAAACATAGTGTCACACAGAAAAAAATATATATATTATGACAAATGAAAAATAAAAATATTTTATATGTACGAGTTGCATGTGCATATTAAAGACAAAATTCACCTCTTATAGTATTGACTAGAGAAGCAATGTACCTTAAACAATCATAAAATTAAAATCGTGTATCATTAGGGATGCATCAACTTAGAACAATTATGTGTTTTTCACTTCATACAATCAATATTAGATACATTTAATGCTCAATTGGGTTAATGGGATATTTATCGATTAGGAGTGTGTTAGATTATGTATAGACGAAACTCCTAAAACAGATAAAAAATAGAAAAGAGTATGAAATATTATATTAATTAGAAATAAAATGAAAAGATAAACAATATTCTTACACAATCATACATTGTTGCATTTATAGGTTTAGTATATTTCATTATTTAGTTTAATACCTAGAATATCTAATAGTCTTGATTATTGAGTACTCTGATTTAGAATTATAATTAATTCACTGATTTTATTTTAAAAACTCATTAATTCAGATATAAATCAGTGAAGGAAGAAATAAAAACTAGTGTAAATGAAGCAATGATAGAGCAAGATATGTCAATTTAACAATGATTTCAATTTTAATATTTTTTCTCATTATTTATTATTGGATTTAAAAATAATTTTAAATTGTACTTTCATCATCTGATCATCCATATCTTAGTAATTCAGAACTCCCGAGCCAAGTTGTAAAAAACTTTGTCAAATTAAAGCATACAAAACATGCAAAAAAATTTATTGGTGTGATATTTTATCAAAGGACAAGAAACTAAGAATCATAATGATGAAAAGCTCCATAACCAGTTGATAAATCTCAGAAAAAGGAGCATGCTTGTTACTAAATATTTAAACACTCTTAAAAATCTAGTGGCCAAGACTACAACACAATTCACTTCTCAGTCTACCCAATAGTCCATCAGGCCTAATCGTCCCCTATTTATTTTCTTATCATTAAAGCCTTCATTGATTTTACATCTAAGAATAAGCAGATACTATAAAAAAAAGACCTTGATCATCAATGTAGAGCCAATTTCTTTTTGAGGATCATAATCAGAAAGATGAGAATAATTATAAATTTAGATATGAGTGAGTCCAAAATTCAATTGCTTGGGATTGTAGTTCCAACTTGTATTGACATATTTACCAAAATAACCATTTTAGTTTCAGATCCTACTACTAATAATACTAGTTTTAAAAATTTCTCTAAAAAAAAATCATTTTTTATCTTATAATAATGAACATAATATATCCCATATTATAAGAATTATTTTCATAGAGATAACGAGACAAGAAGGAATACATAACACAACAATATCTGCCAAAGTTACATGATTCCTAACCTTTTTTTGGGCAATCTATAAATTTCATTACAAAATATCTCTTTATACAGTTAATGTGCACGCACCTAATTTTTTATATTTTGCATTACTTTCTGCTTCATATTTTACTTGCATAAAATTACTAAGAAATAAATTGAACAAAATAACATTAAATATGCTATTATTTTTAATAACACAAATTCTACAAAAAAGGGTGATTATGTTATGATTTGTTTCAAACTTAGAAAGAAATACCTCCACATTGTAAAAGCTTAATACTAGAAAAAAAATAAAGCCAGTGTATATTTTTAAAACAGAATACATGAAATGTAATTTAATAGTAATAGATCTAGCAGAGGGGTTGTAACAATAAATAATCAAGTCATTAAAAGGAACAAATGTTTTAGATGTCTCGGGTCTATTGTTCAAAGCGATAGTGATAAAGATGGGATGTTATTTGTATAATTCAAGTTTGATGGTTGAAATGGAGGAATGCACTGGGTCTAATGTGTGATAGAAAATATTGCTTAGACTAAAAGAAACTTTTATAAAATGGTGGTGAGACATACAATGATTTATGAAACAAAATGTTGGCCTGTAAAAGTGAAGCATAAAAGTAAGTTTAGGTGTTGTTGAGATGAGAATCCTCAAGCTAGTGTGGCTTTACACTTAGAGACAATGTGAAATGAATAAATTTGTGACAGGGTTGGAGTAGCTCCAATGCAAGACAAGTTAGAGAGTGTCACTTTAGATGGTTAGGTCATATTAAATGCCAACCACCTGATAATCCAGTTAGGAGAGTAGATGCTTTAGATTTTACTTTTGTTAAAAAAGGTAGAGGTTGACCAAAAAATAAATCGGCATGTTGTACAAAAAATTATCTTAGTTTATTAGAACTAAATAAAAATATGACACTCTATAAGACACGATGGAGAAAAAGGATTCATGTAGCCGACCACATTTAGTAGGACAGAGGCTTGTTGTCGTTGTGTGTATTTTTTTAAACTGGCACATGGTGTGTATAATTCAAGTTTTTATTATTGTAAAAATATTTTAACACATCAAAAAGATATGTACATGATAGGAGTGTGGAGACATATCTGCATTGTTTTGTATCAGAAACGTCGAAGCTTTGGAAAAGATGGATTGCTCAGTGGAGTATTGGTACAACACTTCATAACATACTACAGCGCGACACTTCTTTCAAGATTTTGTATGGACAGGAACCACCTCACCACAGTATCCAGTGTAGGCCACTACTTAGAAAAGAGAGATAGGATGTTGGCAAAGACAAGGGACATATACGAAGGGGATAGATGCAAAACAAATAGGTTAATACGAGTCAATAAAAAAATAAAACAAAATTTAGGTATTTAAAGTTATACAATGAACATAAACATAATTTTCAATTTTGATTAATGTTTTTATTAATTGTTATTGATTAGGAAAAAAAAGGATTATTAAGATTGAAGATCAGAAAGAAGGCTAGGAAAATATTGTCATAACTGGAGATCAAGTAGGGTACAATACTACAACAATAACAAGCCTTTATCCCACTAAGTGGGGTCTACTACATGAATCTTTTTTTCTCCATTGTGTCCCATTGATCTAATAAATTAAGATCATTTTTATATAATATGCCCAAGTCTTTTAAGGTCTACCTCTGCTCTTCTAAACATAAGTTGAATATAAAACATCTACTCTCCTAACCAAATCATTAGATAGTCGACGTTTAACGTGACCAAGTCATCTAAGACGACTCTCTCTAATTTTGTTTCCCATTGGAGCTACACCAACTCTTTCAACTCTTTCACGGATACATTTGTTTCGCATTTTATCTCTTACACAAAACTTAGTTTTATGCTTCTCTTTTAAAGGCCAACATTTTGCATCATACAGCATTAAGTGTCACCAAAATCTTATAAAATTTTCCTTCAAATCTAAGAGGTACTTTTCTATCACACAATAGGCCAGATGCATTCCTCCACCTCAACCAACTTACTTGAATTATACTAATAACATCGCCATCCATATCACCATCACTTTCAACAATAAACCCAAAATATTTAAAATGTTAACACCTTTTAATGATTTGATCACACATAGTAACAGCTCTACCACTAGATCTACTACTAAAGTTATACTCTATGTACTCAGTTTTAGATATACTCAAATGAAGGCCTTTATACTCCAATGTAGACCTCAATAATTCAAGTTTTTCCTAAACTTTCTCTAGTCTTCCCACAAAAAGAATATCATCAACGAAATGCATACAAGGTGCATCCTTCTGTAAATGCCCAGTAAGAGCATCCATAACTAAAGTAAAAAGATATGGACTTAAAGCTAATCCCTGATGTAATCCAACTGAAAAAAGAAAATGCTTGTTCAAATCTCCTTTTGTTCGAGCACAAGTAACAACTCTAGTATGCATATCCTTAATGGCTTGAATATAAATCATATCAGCACCTTTCTTTTCCAGAACTCTCCAAAAAACTTCTCTTTGAAACAAATTGTAAAAATTTTCTAAATAAAAAAAAACAAATGAAGACCCTCCTTACTTTCTCTCTACTTCTCCATCAAATCTCTCAGTAAATGTATAGCTTCCATAATAAACTTATCTGACATAAATTTAAACTAATTATGAGAAATATTTGTATCAAGTCTTAACCTGTTTTCAATTATTCTCTCTCATAATTTTAATGTATGACACATTAACTTAACTCTTCTATAATTTACAAACTCTTATGTTCCCCTTTATTCTTGAAAATGACGACCAAAATACTCTGAAAATGACGACCAAAATACTCTTTCTCCACTAATCAGACATCTGTTTAGTTTTAAAAGTAATATTAAAGAGTTTAGTTGGCCAAGAAACTCTTAAATGTCCTAAATATTTCCACACTTCAATTGGGACATCATTAGGCCCTACTGATTATCCAACCTTGATTTTCCCTAAAGCCATCTCAACTTCTTTTTTACTAATGTGGCAGTTAAAAATAAAAGGTTCAATTATTATTAGCGATGTTAAGATTACTAAAGTTAAGTGTATTTTCAAAAATTTTATTGAAAAGTTTATTAAAATATATCACTCACCCATGTTTAATATCTTTCTCTAAGAAAATCACTTCTTGATTTTCAACATGAATACACTTCACTTGAATTAAGGGTCTATTCGGGGCAGCAGCAGCTTATCAATAATCTGCTGATAAGAAGCTGATCCAGTTAAGCTAATTTGACAGTTTGGTTTGTGCGTTTGAAAAACAACTGATTTGAAGTTGCTTCTTGATAAATGATCATTCTACCCCTAATCCGGATAAGCTGAATAGAATGGCTTCAACTCACATAAATTTTCATGAGAGATCAATATTTAGAAGTGATCAACATAAGATGATAGAGGCTAGTAGAGTATCTTTATGTACTTTGATTTCAAAAATTGGTTGTTATTATAGTTGTGTTATTATGGGTGTAAACGAGCGGAACACGAGCGAGCCAGGCTCAACTTGTGTTCGCCTCATTAATATTTCGAGCTCAAAAAAAGTGTTCGTATTTGGCTCGTTTGCTTAGCGAGCCTAACACGAGCTATTCACAAACAAAGAGTTGTTTTGACAACCCTAATCACAAACCCATAAGATAATAAGGAGTGGGGTAAGATTTAAAAATTATTATTTATATTAAAACATCATTTGAATCTAATTTAATATTTTTTATTCTATTTTCTTAATTAATACTTTTAATTGATTATAAATCATTGTAGCCTTGTAGTCAATTAAATACTACTCATCATTAAAAAAAACAATTATATATATATATATATATATATATATATATATATATAATTGATGAGCAATATTTCGAGCGAAAACGAGCTGAATATGAACGAATAAATTTTTGTTCGTGTTTAGCTCGTTAACTTAGCGAACAAGCCAAACACGAGCTGCTCGCGAACAACGAGCCATTTTGACAGTCCTATGTGTTATCAGTTTCAAATGTTTAGGGATTGTTTAATTAAATTAGGATATCTCATATCTTGAATTTATCATATATGTTTTTGTTCACTTAACAAGAATTAAACTCTAGCTTGTGTTTCATCTACATTTGTGAAGTTTATGAATTACGTATACAAAATTTTATAAGGGGAAATTATAATAATAGCAAAAATAAAATTAAATAAAAAGAAATTTAATAGGTTAGTGTTGATTGAAGGAGAAACAGCCATCTCAAAAGTTTGGTTTTAAGAGCATCCCCACTCGAAAAACATCAGAGAACGAATCAGACGAGAGAAGTGACGGTCGAGTGTGATAGTCAAAGACGAGGATGAGAAGGTGATTCAGAGGCGAGGGTGAGCAGAAGAAGAAATCGATTGGAGAATCGATGTCTCACGCAGGAAGATGTTGACGAGGGTGTTTTGTAAATAGGAGAAAGGGAAGTATTGTGGGTGAAGGAGATGTGTCAACGACGCAGCGTACGGTGCATTGCAGCTTGCAGTAGAAAGAATCAAGTGCCTTGTTCATCATACAAGAAGAAGTGAAAGCTCTAAATAAACGAAAGAGGGAGCGAGCAGCCCTAGTGCATACTTTTCTCTCGTGCAAGAGCGATCGAGCGAGGGAGGAGATGGACAGAAGGGCACGGGAGTATAAAATCAACTCGACACGGATTCAAAAAGCGGGCCACAGAGTCAATCCTGCGACTGCGTCTATTAAAAAAATTGGAACTTTGTTTTCCAATAAGCTATTCGAACTCACGAAACAAATGGAACGACGCTGTTTTGAAAACGCTGCCTCAAATAGGTCCTAAATATTTATTTTTCATCTCTTTGTTTGAGTAATTTATAAATATATTTTTCATCATCTTTAGTATTTAATCTATCATAAAGATAACTAAAAACCAAATTCTTAGCATCACAAATTGATCTCTTAGACTCCCTACAAATCATCTTATCATGACATTAATCAAGCAGGGGACAGTAAATCCGCATAAAACCCATTAAGTTATAGGAGAATTAGGGATTTCGATTTTGAAAATTCTAATTTTGGTAAATAGTTATTTATTATATTTTTACTTTGATGCTCGACATTAGCAATGGCAGCGAGATACTTTTGTATTAAACTTATTTTGAATTATTATATTATTAGATCTTGCTCTAATATCTTACCTTAAAGGTTTATATAACACTTCTTGTTTCATGATTTAATATCAAAATGTTAATATGATACTTAATAGTTTACTCAATTTGTTACTTTTAAATTGTTAATAGGTTAATATGATAATGGGTTAATTGTTATTTCACACTTTGATGTGTGAACAATACTTCTTAATTTATGCAATTTATTGATTTTGAGGTTTAACGTCTTGCCTTACAAATGAAAAATGTCTTAATACCCAATTATGTGATTTTAAACCTTAATTTATACCCATTTATGTAGAAGAATTGCCAAAGAAGACAAAATGAATTGACCTTGGAACAAATTTTTCACTATTTTATGCATAAAAAATGTATCACTCCAAAATATTTTAAAAATGATGTTGTAATAGATGTTGAAGTGATAAAAAAATTAGTTAAGAGCATGTGTAGGAAATTAGATAAGAAAGAAATGAATGGCACTGTAGTTCAGCCAAGCTAGACGAACTAATGAGCGAATCTTGAACTAGCACAACACAACTCTTACTAAGCAATATAGCTCGTTTGATAAACGTTAATATAAAATATACATCAAACATATTAGAATTTAACGGTTTAAGCATGAATCCAATATTGTTGATTCGGGCTACAAGTAAACAAACAACATCATAGTAAAATCACTAGCAAGATGAAAGAGAAATCTTTAAGAATGCTCGAAAAAAACTAACAAAAAGGAGAGATGGAGTCCGGGGTGGATAGAATAAAAAAGAACCAAATAAATCAATTTTGTAATTAATCTCCACTGACAAGGCAGTCCATACCAAATAGAGTTGCAATCTTCTGGTTATGTTCGGGAAGTGTGATAGAGAGTACAAGGGCGTGAAGTCAAATTATACCCATAAGTTAGATAAAAGAAGCAGCCTTACATTGTTCACATAAAATTAGGATTTTTTTTTTACACTAAAGCATCATTGGTTGGGGATATGCACTATATATTTCCAAAGAGTAATTTATAAAAGCCGTACCATTGGCCACAATCATTCACAATCTTTGTTAGTTTATCCAGAATCACTTTTCTAAAGCAAAGCGTACAAAAAAATGATCATTTTTTCAGCCAAAAATTGTAGTTCTGCTTTGCAGCATCTTGTTATCTGCCACTGAGAATGCAAAAAACTAAACCAAATATAGCATTGATAAGAACCATCTCATCGTCATTTAACACTACTCAATTCCAATGCATGGTTAAGTTACTTAATGTCTAACACTGTCAAAATCCACTGCAACCATACAAATTGCATTTCATGCTAATGCAATAAAAATTATGTAATGTGTGATGATTTTGAGACAGATGTAGAAAGCATGACACAACCCTTCTTCCATCCACCTGCATAATCATTATACTAACAATGTACAGGAAAAATAAAATAAATTATGTCTCACGTGCATTTAACAGTAGAGAATACAGGGTGCTGATATACTGTAATTCAGAATTAAAAAAAAAATCAACGAGAATAATAGGGATCAGCTTTACCAAATGAAATTTCAGCTCCAAAAACCAAGTTTCACCAACATTGGTATCGAAACTCCTCATTCTTGAGAGTTGTCACAACGAATAAGTTTAGAAAAGTAATTCAAATATACTTGTGCAGTTGTACGTGAATATTTCATTCACGTTCCCAGATTAAGCTAAGAGGTGTCAAGTGAGGAGAAAGGGAGACGCGTGAGTTATAAAATGGATAAAAAAAGTCTAAGTCAGGAAGACACTTAACTCGATCTGTGAATAAAATTCAGAATTTTTTTATCGGCAGCTTTCATGAATCTCGGAACATTAAAATGCACCAGTCTCAAGAAAGAAAATAAAAGCAAGGAAAACAATTCGAAGATAAACGTTTCTATGCGAAGTACCATCCAAGATATACAGACAACTGATGGGAATATAAAAAGACAATAAAAAAGAAGAACAAACGTTGCAAACCATTTTAATGCCATAGATTTAGCCATCACTTCAACGATAACATGAAACTAATCAGGCAAACGAATACCAACCTCATTAGATGGCGCACACTTCTCCGATTCGTGCCGCAAAGCAGACTGCGCCACTACAGCCATTGTTTTTTTCTGACTTATGTGAGGCAAGGATCGCTCACGAAATGCAAGCTCCGCGACATCCTGCACAATCCCACGCCCATGAGACGCCGTAATCCCCGCCTCTATCCATGAAGGCATAAATGTTTGCGCATGGCGATCACCATGCATCACCATTCCGCTGGTGCCGCCAAACTCCGGCCACCTCTCCATCTGCATCCTTCTAATCTCCATAATGCGCTCAATCTCGAGCTCTCTCCTCACTTCCTCCTCAAGAATCCTCCTTTCTACTATCTCCCTCGCTAAGATTTCCTCACGAATCCTCTCCTTCATGATTTCTCGCCCGATCGCTTCCCGGGCGGACTTGGGTGGCTTCAGGTTGTGCATGGCGGCCCCTCCAACGTGACCGGCTGGTCGGAAACAAAGACGTCAAGCAAAACTAACCTAGACAGAAAAAAAAAGGGTTTCATTCCACTTACAGCGAAGAGCATGGGCTGCAAAATAGCCATCGGATGTCGAGTAGTAAAGAGAGGAATTCAAGTTATCGCCAGGGTGAATGTTCAAATCCATAGCGGGAAAAAGGGAAAGAGGTTAGGGTTTCCGGAGGGGATCAAAGAAGCAGGAACGTTTTAAACTGAGAGGAGAACGATCATGGACATGACCGCACAGTCGATTTTTGGGGAAAGCTTAACTTTAAAGTTATTGAGGGAAAAAATAATAATTTAATTGTTCATATTATAAAGAAATTAATTAATCTAAAAAATACGAAGGCATATTATATATTTATAATTAAAAAGAGTGGGCCTCAAAATTAGTACAATCAACACAATTATTGACATCTTTTCACTGTTTTGATTTTCAAAGCGTCGTCGCTCCCGCTGATTCAAAATTGACATGATTAAGAAGTTTCGTTGGAAATAGTTGAATGTCACTTGAAAGTGATTCAAGTTGATTTCGGGTCATTTGGTTTGAAATGTAATGCAAGATACATACATAATATTATGATTATAAGGTATTTGAAATATTTTTGAATTTTTTTGATTCATTCTAAAATAAATATATTTTTTATTTTATTTGAAGTAGAATAAAAACAATGTATTTACTTTAGCGAAGAGTAAATGACGATCAGTGGTAGGCAACGAGAGGCGGCGGGTGGTTGGTGGCAGAAGGCAGCACACAGCAGCAGGCAGCCAATAGGTGGCAGGCCGCGAAAGCTGGCGGCAAGAGGGGGCGGCGGGAGGCGGGAGGCGGGTGGCGGGTGACACCAGCGTCGCCAGTGGAGGCAACGAGCGATGGTGACGAGAAGTGACGGAAGGCGGTATTGGCATCTAGCGGCAAGGAGTGGAGGCGGCAAGTGGGCTGCGATGGCGAGCGGAAGCGGCGAGCAGGCAACAGCTAGCTGTGATGGCAGGCGAGAGGCGGCGGAGGAGGGCAACAGCGCGGCGACATAAGGAAGCTACTGGTGGCGACGACTTGCCTATAACATTTTACTTGAATGATATAATTCAAATTCTGCCGAATTTTAAATACAGCCAAAGTGATACAGTGGTCTAAAGTTCAAACTCATTAAAACTTTATATTATATTTATAATTTTCATACCAAACATAAAATTTTCTGAAACTAGTGCAGCTCCTTTCAATTAAAATATGATTTCTAGCCTACTTGAAATTTTGCACAACTTTTGAGCTATAATTTTAGCTTATAAATTAAGATTATATGTATTGATATAAAGCTCTCTGTGAAGGTTTAAAGTATGGGGCAACATCTGATTGTGATTAGTATTTCAATATATTCATAAAGAGCATGAGTTGGCAGCCAAATCTGTCTAGCTTGACAAGTCAATTGTGCATAAATGGTCCAGTGAAATCACTCAACTAAGCCCAACAGGCTCAGTTATACATAACAGTTAAAATTGGCCAAGTACATTTGATAAAAAATTTGCTTGGTCCTAATCGATGAAATCTGTTTTATAGACTAATTCGGCAAATATATGCAGCTCCATGAACTTGCTATCCCATTAGTCATTAAGAGCCCATTGTCACGGACTAACTTTTCTAAAGTCACCCGTGCGGCTTTAGCGCTCCCCCTTGGCACTAAATCAGCCTATCTTACTCGCAACCGCTTGGTCTTGTAGGCACACACAACTTCTGGAAAGGAGAATAGGAAGAAAGAGTAGAGAAGAAAAAACACTTCACTAATAAGAGTAGGTTACAACCTTTGAATACAAGAAACTTGGATGTCCCAAAACAAGAGGAGGGGACTCTTATTTATAGTCCCTCCCAACTCTCAAAAGAACCTTCTAGATTACAATATAATATTCAAGCTACTAGAATGAGGTGGAACCTTCTAGAGTTGCATGGCTTCCACATGTCTCTTTCTAGAGTCTTCCACCTTATCATCTTGCATGTCTTCCATGTGTCTCCTTCTAGAGTCTTCCACCCTTTGCTAATGGTGGAACGTGACACTCTCCCCCACTTGAATTCGCAATGCCCTCATTGTGCTTGTCCTTCTCATATTGCTGAATCATTTCCCTGAATTGCCATAATGTATGTCCGTGTTCCCAACTAGCTTCACTATCTGGCAATCCCTTCCACTTGATGAGATACTCTTTGTAGTTCCGTACCCCTCGTCGTCTGATCACCTCGTCTGTCAATATCTCCGCAACTTCTTTGTCAAAAGATGTGATCATGGCCGTAGGCGCCCGCTTGGAGATTCCTCTTGAAGGATCTTCCATGTCTTCATGATAAGGCTTCAACATGCTTACATGGAAGACCGGATGTATCTTTAATTTCGGTGGAAGGTCGAGCTTGTAGGAAACTTTTCCTACTTGTTTAATTACTTCAAAAGGACCTTCATATCTCCGAATTAATCCTTTATGTACCTTCCGAAAGGTTTTGAATTGTTGGGGTAGAAGTTTCACAAGCACTAGATCTCCTTCTCGAAACTCGATGTGCCTACGTTCTTTGTCCGCCCATTTCTTCATTTTCTTTGCAGCCTTGTGCAACGTTGCTCGAGCTAATTCTCTTTGTTCGATCCAAGATTTGCCAAATTTGAAAGCCGGTGGGCTTTTCCCGTCGTAGTTGGTTGTAAGACAGAGGGGTGTCATAGGTTGGTACCCCATGACAATTTCAAAAGGACTCTTATTGGTAGCTTCACTAGTTTGCAAGTTATAGGAGAACTGTGCCACATCCAACAATTTGGCCCAATTTTGTTGATTTGCACTTACATAGTGACATAGATAAAGTTCTAGAAGTGCGTTCACCCGCTCTGTTTGCCCATCTGTTTGAGGATGAAAGCTTGTGGAAAAGTTTAAGTCTGACCCCAACATTTTGAATAGTTCAGTCCAAAATCTTCCAGTGAAGCGAGGATCTCGATCGCTGATAATAGTTTGTGGTATTCCCCATAGCTTTACCACATTGCAGAGAAAAAGCCTTGAAGCCTCCTCAGCAGTACAGTCGGTTGGAGCAGCAATGAATGTTGCATATTTGCTGAATCTGTCAACCACTACTAGAATGCTCCCACATCCATTTGATTTTGGTAGGCTGGAGATGAAGTCCATGGAGACACTTTCCCATGGTCTCTGAGGAATAGGTAGGGGTTCCAGCAATCCTCCTTGTTTTTGAAGGACAACTTTGTCTTGTTGGCAAACAAGACAAGTGCGAACATATTCTTCTACGCCTTCCTTCATTCCTGGCCAATAATAATTCATCTTTAGTAGTGCTAAGGTTCGCTTCATACATGGATGTCCTGCCCACAAGGAATCATGGCATTCTTTGATTAACTCTCTTCTTAAATTTCCCCAATGCGGGTACGTAGATGCGCCGCCCCTTCGTGCAAAGGATTTCATCATCAATCCAAAACTTTCTAGTTTTGCCTTCATTTATCATAGCAATGATACTTTGCGCTTGTAGATCGGATTTCAATCCTTCCTTGACTTTGCTTATGAGGGAACTAGAGACCTGCGAAACGCTGGCAAGTTCTGCTTTTCGGCTTAGTGCATCGGCCACTACATTTGCCCTTCCAGGTTTATACTCCAGAACGTAATCAAATTCCGCCAAGAAGTCCTGCCATCTTGCCTGCTTGGGACTGAGCTTCTTTTGAGTTTGAAAGTAGCTGGTGGCGATATTGTCTGTCATGACCCAAAATCTAGAGCCGAGTAAGTAGTGCCTCCATACTCTAAGACAATGTACGATGGCTGTCATCTCTTTTTCTTGGACAGTGTATCGACGCTCTGTCTCATTAAGTTTTCGACTTTCGTAGGCAACCGGATGTCCATCCTGCATGAGTACTCCCCACATGGCGAAGTCAGAAGCATCGGTTTGCACTTCATATTCTTTGGTATGATCGGGAAGAGCGAGTACGGGCTCCTCACTTATAGCCTTCTTGAGATCTTCGAATGCTTTATGACACTTGTTATTCCACTCCCAGGACTTGTTCTTCTTGAGTAGATCTGTCAATGGGGCAGCTTTTGCAGAATAGCCTTTTATGAACCGCCGATAGTAATTTACAAGCCCCAGGAAGGATCTTAACTCTGGTACCTTGGTGGGATGTTCCCAATCTTGTATGGCCTTGATCTTACTTTCCTCCATCATAATCTTTCCATCTTTTATTTTATGCCCCAAGAATGTTACTTACGGTTTGGCAAAGGAACATTTTCCCTCTTTATGTATAGCTTATTCCTTCTTAGTATTGAGAATACTTCTCGAAGATGTCTCAAATGATCTTGGAACGTGTGGCTATACACCACTATATCGTCTAAGTAGACGACAACAAATTGATCCAAGTATGGTTGAAATAGCTTGTTCATTAAAGTGCAGAATGTAGCGAGAGCATTAGTCGATCCAAAAGGCATGACTAAAAATTCAAATGACCCATACACGGTCACACAAGTGGTTTTCGGCTCATCTCCTTCGGCTATCCTCACACAGTAGTAGCTCGATCGGAGATCAATTTAGAGAAGTATACGGCGTTGCCCGATTGGTCGAAGAGATCGGCGATGAGAGGAATGGATATTTGTTCTTCACGGTAATCTTATTCAAAGCTCGATAGTACATACACATGCGTAGAGACCCATCTTTCTTCTTCGAAATAAGGCTGGGGCACCGAATGGGGCCTTAGAAGGTCGAATAAATCCTGCTTCCAACAACTCCTTTAGTTGTTTGCGTAGCTACTGCCAACTACGGAGGTGCCATGCGGTAGCTCCCATGGCCGGTGGCTTAGTCCACGGTTCTAGCTCGATTTCATGATCGATCTCTCTTCTCGGTGGTAGTTCTTTTGGTAATTCGGACGGTGAAACGTCTTTAAACTCCTCGAGAACCGCTATCACATCTCCGGGCATGTCTTCTCGGGCCTCTAAGTTTTCATCGGGGTCTTGGAGAATAGCCGAATAGCTCTCCTCCTCTCGTCGAATGCCCTTCTTGAATTGAATAGCTGAGAGCATCATGGGTCCTTGCTTCCCGTTTCTTGTTGCTGGTACTAAACAAGCTTGATCACCCTCCATGATGCACATGCTATTGGCAAATGGAATGGGGAACGCTCTTACTTGGTCTAGAAATTCTAGGCCAAGAATTACTTTGAAGTCATCCATGGGAATGATAGAGAAGTTTAGCGTGCACGACCAATCCCCAACGCAAGTCTTCACCTTTTTAGCCATTCCGAGGATCGGTTTAGCCGCCGAGTTAGCCGCTTTGATGGAGCCACCTCCACCAACTACTTGTAGTCCCATCCTTTTGGCTTCTTGATGGAGATGAAGTTGTGAGAAGCCCGGTATCTATCATTGCACCTGGTAGGCGTCCGCCGATAGTTACGTCTACAAAGAGGAGTCCTTTTGCCGAAGTCTTTGGAGACGAGCGTACCACATTGAGTAGTTGCATTGTCCCCACCTGTGCATCATTATCGCTTCCCTCTTCTTCTTGATGGCTTGCAAGAAGAGAATTTAGAGTCTTCTTCTGAGAGCAATCCCTTACCCAATGAGGTCCACCGCAAAGGAAGCAATTATTGCGTGTTTTGGCTCTGTTGTTGAACTTTTCCTTATCTCTTACCTTATAGGAAGTTGATTCGTGACGGGCTTCTTCCTTTTGTTGACCTCTATCTCCCCCACTTTTAACATAGTTCATCTTCTTTTCCTTTAGTTTCGTAGACTCCTTTGCATAGTCGACTAAACTTTACGCTACGGCGATGGCAGTCGCAAGATCTTGTACTCCACGCCTTCTAAGTTCCGTCCTAGCCCATTGTTGGAGCCCATCCATGAAGTTGAAAAGTGCATCTTTGTCTGACATGTCAGGAATTTCAAGAACCAGACTTGTAAATTCCTTAACATAGTCTCGAATCGATCTCATTTGCTTGAGCCTTCGCATACGGGCTCTAGCTTCATCCTCCGCATTCTCAGGATAGAATTGCCCTTTTAGCTCCCTTTTGAAGTCATCAAAAGTAACCATAATGCACATACCTTTTTCTACATCTCCTCGTCTTCTTCTCCACCAAAGCATCGCGATATCGGTGAGGTAAAGGGTGGCAAATTGTATTTTTGCCTCTTCATCCACGATCCCCATCGCTCCGAAATATTGTTCGAGTCCCCATAAGAAGTTGTCTACCTCCTTTGCGTCACGAGCTCCTCCAAAACTCTTTGGTTTTGGAACTTCGATCCTCTTAGGTTCGAAGGTAGGATGATTGGTGGGTGATGCTAATGCCCTCTTGCATAGCGAAACATCACCACGTAATTCTTCAAGTCGGCACGCATGTCATACATCTCGTCCTCTTGGGCATTTCGTACTTCTTGGAGCTCCCCTATCAAGTCCTCTCGCATCTTCGCCATTTGGTCCCTTAGGGATTCCTTCAGTTGGAGCATCATACCTCTAATCGTGGAATGGATGGTGATGTCCTCCTCCTCGAGTCCATCCACCTTTTGGCCAAGATCCTCTACTTGGGCCTCCATGCCATTAATCGCCTCCTCCATCCGAGCAAGGCGTGACTCGAAGCCATGTATGATCTCCTTGGACTTTCCATGTGGTTTAGGTGCGGTCGGGTCTCTTTGCTCTCGACGACCTCGCCCTTGTTGAGATGATTCCACAATAGTGGCTTCCGAGCTCCATTGCGTGCTCCTTAACACTTTTTGCCATACCTTCAAAACGAGGCTCGATACCAGTCGTCACGGACTAACTTTTCTAAAGTCACCCGTGCGGCTTTAGCGCTCCCCTTGGCACTAAATCGGCCTATCTTACTCGCAGCCAGCTTGGTCTTGTAGGCACACACAACTTCGGAAAGGAGAATAGGAAGAAAGAGTAGAGAGAAAAAACACTTCACTAATAAGAGTAGGTTACAACGCTTTGAATACAAGAAACTTGGATGTCCCAAAACAAGAGGAGGGGACTCTTATTTATAGTCCCTCCCGACTCTCGAAAAGAACCTTCTAGATTACGATATAATATTCAAGCTACTTAGAATGAGGTGGAACCTTCCAGAGTTGCATGGCTTCCACATGTCTCTTTCTAGAGTCTTCCACCTTATCATCTTGCATGTCTTCCATGTGTCTCCTTCTAGAGTCTTCCACCCTTTGCTAATGGTGGAACGTGACAACATGCTCAATTTGTTAAATAGCTCGTATTTCCTATATCTGTTAAGCATACAAGCTAAATAGAAATAATATTTTTGAACTCGATTTATGAATGAGCCGAACACGAACTAAAGTTTTCTTGTTCATATATGGTTAGTTTTGACTCGAAATAATTAAATAATTAAATAATAATAGTTATAGTAGCATCAAGACAATGTATCAGAGAATAGTTTTAGTTCAGATACAATGCAAATGTATTTAAAATAACCTCTAGTAACAACTAAGACAGTTGAAAGTTTAAATCCAACATCTGGTAATTCTATTACAAATAATTAGCAAAATGTTAATCTAGCCAGCAATAGACAGACACACCCAATAGAAGCCCTCCAAGCAAATTGAGTTATGAAGACTTGGTCTTTAGTGCACTTCTTATCAAAAGTGATGATTCAACCACTTTTCAAGGAGCTATCACTAGCTAAGAGAAAGATAAATTGATGGGTGCAATGGTTGAGGAGATTAAGTCCTTGCAGAACAATCATACATGCGAGCTAGTTTAGCTTAATGAGGGAAATAATGTTATTAGGTGCAAGTGGGTGTACAAAAGGAAACCAGTCATATCAAAAAAAGATGGGGAAAATTACGAGACTCGATTGGCAGCAAAGGGATTTTCACGGCAAAAGGGTATAAACTATGATGAAATTTTTTCTCCCATGATCAGAAATACTTCAATCAAGGCAGTGCATGCATTAGTAGCGATTTGGGATTTGCATCTAGAGCAGATGGATGTTAAAATTGCATTATTGCATGGTGACCTTGAGGAGCAAATTTGCATAGAGCTGCCAGAAATGTTCACTCAACCTGGACTCGTGCATTTGGTTCACAGTTAAAGAAATCGTTGTATGGGTTGAAATAGTCTCAAAGACAATGGAACAAGCAGTTCGAATCCTAAATAATTCAAATTGCTACAAGTGATGTAAGTATGATTGTTGTGTTTATGTTAAGAGCCTTGATGGTGGTTCTTTTATTTTTCTACTACATAATGTTGACGATATACTAATTGTTGCAAATAATATGCATGAATCATTAGTTTGAAAGCTTTGTTGAGCCAAGAATTTGATATGAAAGATTTAGGTGCTACAAAGAATGTTCTTGGAATGGAGATTCACCGTGATAGATGCTCAAGAAGACTGTGGTTATCTCAACGAGACTATATGAACAAATATGTTAGACAGCTTTGGGATGAGTAAAGCAAAGCATGTGAGCATTCCATTGACAAATCATTTTAAGCTTTCTTAAAAACAATGTCCTAAGACATATAGGGAAATTGAAGACATGGGAAAGGTTTCATATGTTAATATGGTTAGCTGCTTGATGTATGCAATAGTATGTACTCGCCCTGACTAGGCTCATGCAGTTAGTCAAGATTGCAAGTACATGTCTAAACCTAGAAGGCAACATTGGGAAGCAGTCAAGTGAATTTTTCAGGTATATGAAGGGTACTGTAGGACATGAAATTATTTTTTTTAGTCATCAGAATGATCATTTAGTTGTAGGATATGTGGATTCAAACTATACAGATGATTTGAATGATAGAAGATCTATAACTGGGTATGTTTTTACTTTTGGTGGAGGGTCTATATGTTGGAAATCAATAATTCACACCACTGTGACATTATCTACAACCGAAGCTGAGTATTTGACATTAACTGAAGCTGCTAAAGAAGCCTTATGACTTACTGAATTAGAAAAAGAATTGTGTTGAGCAAGGTGGATTTCAGTTGCATTGTGATATTGGAAGTATCATTTATTTGACTAAGAACCAAGTGTATCATGCTAGTACAAAGCATATTGATGTGAGGTATCACACGATTATAAAATTGATTGCATATTGTGAGATATTGATGGAGAAAGTTCATACTAATGAGAATGCAACTGATATGTTAACCTTGCCAATTACCACCAACAAGTTCATACATTCTTCAAACTTGTTGAATGTTTACAGTTGCTAGACGAACCCACTTTGGCGTGTGAGAAAATCCATGGTATCTTTCTCCTAAAGGGCTTGATATTCGACAAGTGAAGATTTGTTAGGTATGACTTATATACTAGATAAAGGATAAATGATGGAGTGGAGTGGAGCGAAAACATCTGTCCAATTGAGAGAGTTTTGTTAAGCGGGTGGGGGTGCGGGGGCAACGTCCCCACGGTACGATACAAGGTAATTTTGTAATTGCACCAATATTTATATTATATTTGTAAACTTAAGGGGATTAACTGCTTTAGGAAATTAAAAAAAAAAAACACCGCTCATCACTCCAGAGGACGTAAGCATATTGTTAAACCTTGTTAAATCTCTGGTTCACTATTCTTGATTCTTATGATTCTTTGTCATTCTTCCTCTACAACTAAGATCATCTATTATAAATGTGGTGCAGCTGTAAGCTTATCGGTATCTACTTGATACACAAACCATCACTTTAAATCTGGAGAAACGATAATAACACTAGGGGACCACCATATCTTATAAGCAGAGTTTAGCCTCAAGATTATTCAAGAAGAGTACACCTAGTAGAGCGTTCTAGCCTCGCCCAAGGAAAAACTGGTTTAAGGTGGAGAAAAATTAGAAATTGTTAGTGCTCTTAACTCAACCCCAGCCAGGAAGTTCTTTAATTGCCATAATTTTGAGCACGTTGCATCTAATTACCCAAAGAAGAGGATGATTACTTTTACTGAGCAGGGAGTGGTTGAAGAAATGGATAGTGACATAGGAGACAAAAAAGATGTCAAATAGGAGTATCAAATTCCAGCTGGCGACGGTGATGTGCTCATGATTTAAGTTGAGCGAATGAGAGAGACTCAAGTCAGTCTAATAATAGTTGTCCTGAAAGATAATGAATCCAAGGAGCCAATACTGGGCAAAAGACAATCTTGTTGAAGAAGTTTTCAGATGTTCTAACTCATAATTTACCTTTTAGGTTGCTACCCTCGAGTCTAGCAAGCCATATATTTTATATCATAGTTAGTTTCTTAAGGCAAGCTTGTTGATTGGATGTGTCCAACTGAGTTCAAGAAGTGGGAAAAAAAATGTTGCATATTTAAGAGCTCGAGGCTTGGTTCATATGAAGAACCATCAATGTGTAGTTCCAGCTCTGATTGTGCCAAAAAAATGGTTATATATTATATCAGGATATGCTTTGGAATGTTGTTTGTGTTTTACAGTTGCATGAAATGGATGTGACCATAAATTTTGTAGTGGGATTACCTCATAGGCTGCATGGCGACAACTTTATTGTTGTGGAGGTAGGATTCTTTAAAAAACTTTGAGGTAGAAGGCAAAACCCTCCTACTCTAGAAGAATAACGTTACAAATTTTGTTGGGAGCACAAATGCAGGATTCGACTTTTCCACGAGATCACATATCTTCTTAATATCACAAAATGCCATCCCACTTGTGATGCAGTCCCAATCCAACTTTTGTTATTTTTTCTTTTTACATTTTTTATTTTCTTTCTATTTATCTATTTTTAATTATGATATTTTGCATTAGAGACTTTTATACATGTTATAGTAGGCCGTTATGATTTTTTAACTTTATTGATTTTATGTATGTAAATCTTCCTCTATTTATTATAGCATTAAAAAAAAATAAAACCTTACCATCCTATTAAAATATGAAATGTTCTATTCATGATCACGAAGTTCAAGGAAAGAGATAAACCTATAAATAAAGAATTTCAAATTTAATCTTCATCAAAATTTTGGAGAAAAATGTAAATATCAAAACTTGATATGTAAATACATAAGAATTGTGCGACCTATCACACCAATTTGTTATAAATGTAAATATACATAAGAATTGTGAGACATGCATGTAAATTTCCCAAAATTTATTTTAAAATGACTGAAATTTATAAATAATCTATTCAAATTTGCATTATAGTCATCTCAAAATAAATTTAATAGATGTAAAAATTTCAAACTAGAGAATTGACCCAAGGTTATTTTTCTAATTAAAAAATAAAAAAATTTGACATTAGATGTAAATTAGAAGTGTTACAAGGCTAATCCAAAGCACACTTACACAAAAATACTCAAATTTTATTATTGGGGCATTTACATCACACCACACAATTCTTATTTATTTACGTATCTACCATCTAAACTTTCATATTTGAATGCATAACAATCACATCGTAAACATCATGTCAACAACACCACCTTCACTAACTTTAGGGTGTTTTATGTAAATACATGAGAATTGTGTGATATGTATGTAAATTTCCCTGTATTAAGCAAGCAACATTCACTGAGAATTACATCAACGAGATGCAGATGAAAGATGAAAGACATGATAAAAAGCAATATGTACATTTACTGTCAAAGTGCCCCTTTTCTAAGGAAAAATCTGTTGCATAAAAATCTAAGTCAGAAGTAAACTTTGCTTCATTCAAGGACCCCAACAAAGTGACTCTTTACTTTCCTTCTTATGATGAAATAGAGTTAGTTTATATGGCACAAATATTGCAGTAAGAAGAAGATAAAAAAGCAAAGAGTGGAATCCAGCGAAGGTTGTTGATCAGGCAACAGAATTTTCGTCAATCTGAGGCGCGGGTTGGGATGATTGTTCAGTATTTGTGGTATTAGAATGGATGGGCTTCTTCAACTGAACCAAGATCATGGTCATATTATCGCAGCCTTCTCCTACTGATGTTGATGGAGCCAAACAACGGTCAAATACTTTCTCACACACGGCCGACAGCCGGCTCTCCTGCAATCACAAACTCCCATAAGTACCATAAGTGGAACTTTAGACCACCTATATAGGCAAGGGAGATTTACATAGATATCACTTAATTCCTAGGTATTTACAATCTAACACCTATAGTTCACTTTTTACATTTATACAACCCAAACTTTCATATCACATAAAAATCACTATTTTAACTTTTAAGAAGCGAAATGCAATCTTGGGCACATCCGCCGGCTGAATTCGCATTTGATAGTATCCTGGCTTCAGTCGAGCTTGGAGAATACCGTAGTTAACGTAAAGCTAGTGCTCGTCGAGTACCATCAACACCTTCAAGTGATCAATGTGGCCTTCCAAGGAATGAATGTATACTAGGATATCATCAAAGAACGTCAACACAAAATTTCACAGAAAAGGTTGAAACACCTTATTCACTGATGATTGAAAAGTAGCTGGCGCGTTGGTGAACCTGAATGGCATAACCATAAATTCATAGTGACACTCATGAGTTTGCAATGCAATACTGCACAAATCTGTCAGCTGCATCTGAATCTTATGGTATACTTACTTGAAAATGACAACCTCAAACAACTAATCCAATAGCTCACCTCGATCATCAGGATGGGAAAGTTTTTAGGTATCATTTCCTTATTGTTTGCCCAATAATCCACACAAAGACGCCAACTCCCATCATTCTTCACTAGCAAGACTGGGCTAGAGAAAGAGTTCACACTAGGTTGTATGATACCGGCCTCCAACATCTATCGGATCAATCTTTCGATCTCATCCTTCTGTACCTGAGGGTAACGGTAAGGGCGCACACTAACGGGAGAAACCTCAGGTCACAAGTTCTTGCATGCTTGTGTTCCCTCCAAGGTGGCAATTGGTGTGACAACTAAAAAACTTTAGCAAATTATTGTAGTTTTTGGATCGATGTCGGACTCTCTTCCAATAATTTGCATGTCATGTATCTCTTTCATGCTAAGCAACTCAATAAAAAATCCCAATATTGCATCATGTATTACCCTGACCATGGTATTGAGTGTCGCCAAGGTCTTGCACAAACTGGAATTATTGTGAAGCCCCGTTATCTTATCTCCCTCCTAAAACTCCATTGTCAAAAGTTTCCAATTCATTTAATCTCCCTTGAGGACTGCAATCATATCATACACAATATCATGTAAGTGCTACCTAAATCCCACAAAAAAAGGTTCTACATCACTTTAATATCTTGCAGTGTAAAAATCATCTCTTTACAAACTCCCTTGTTCTTCGCCGCTCCCCCCCCTCCTCCTCCTCCTCCTCCTCCTCCTCCTCCTCCTCCTCCTCCACCCATCATGACTCCAAAACTTCATGTGTCAACAATCTCAAGCCCCAATTGCCTCACTACTGAGTAGAAAGGAAATTTTGGGTGGTGTCAATATCTACCAAAATCGCTAAGTACTGCTCTCTGATCTGTCCTCGAAGTTTCATAGTGTGTTTGTTCGGTGTTAACCCCACCATGGAGTTCAAAAGGACTTCTGTCATATCCAAGTGAGGGTGTTCCTTCTCCTCCACCACAACCTCATATTTTCCTCATCTCCTGCCTCCTCGTCACACATTATGAGAACCTGTAAGGTCCGATCCAAGCAACGGTATCCTAGGGAAAACTTCTAGTCACATTGAAAACATAATCCTTAGCTCGCTTGTCCTAAATTTCTATCTTTGTAAGGCGTTTGAATGCCGCCCTTGGTTGTGGCACATTAATCTTGTCTTGTAGAACCTCCCAATGGGATCCCATTATTTGAGTTTTTGGTATCGATGTGGTTTTAACATTTTGAAATGACGCTCCACTTGTGCTACTCTTGTTAGCTCGTTCCATTGTATTTTTATCTTCAACCAATTGCACTAATTTTGTAGTTTACCCAATCCTTGCAGTCTCAACAGATGAAATGCTGCTCGAATTTTTTATCTCAACCCCCTTACATTAAGTTTCCTTCCTACACTTCTTCAGATATCCCTCACACAATAAAATTTTATTTCAAATTTTTTCTAGAATCTTGCAGTGTGGTTCTAAATGCTCCAACAATTGGTCATTGAATTCTTCCATGTTTTGATTGATTGACATTATTCTCTCTGTTGATACCACGCTAGAGAAATCTCTTCCAAACACAGGGTCACCCTCATCAATTTTTCTTCATTTGTCAACCCATTAACAGAAAAATATCTCTCCAAGCGATAAATCCAACCAAAGATATCATCTTTTTCAAAGATTGACATCATTAGCTTCTTTATGAGTGTCTCTCTTCAATTTTCTCAACCAAAGTTTGTTCAACCCATGAAGTGAGGGTTGGGTTCTCTTTCTCGACCCATATTGATTTTCCTTCTACCATAAGCCCGATTCGCCCCATAATCAATTCGTCGTGTCCTTAAGCTCCTAAATTGCCTTTTGCGAAGAAGGCTACCATAGCAAAAAGGTACTTGCACGGTTCGATGCAGCTTTCAACAGGGTTCCCGCCCACCGTGCTTCTCTATTGCAGACCGATATCCTTCAAATTGATCTTTCCAACCTAGAATCGCATGTTGTCCGATTCCACTTATTGCTGCTTGTTCAGCTATCCAGAGTCACACTATTTCTTCCAAATATTGTCGTTCGTGAACACTTCCAATTCCTTTGCTCAAGCCCACGTCTCCAAATTTAAGGCATCGACATTGCCCCGATGTCACACAAATCTTTTCGATGCTCGCTTCCGCTCAAGTTGTTGTCACTCAATACCCCTGCAAGTGGAGGCCGATTTGTGTGAACCTCAATGATCTTCTCCATCATTTTTGTTAGGGCCATGAATCTCGGATGAAAACTACCCCTCCATTGACGAGAAACACACCATTCTAGATCTGATTTGAATCACCTCTCCCACTAATTTCATATCCAATGTATACTTTCTTGGCATCATGAATCGGACGGTTTTCAATCATGAAGGTAAAGCTCATGTATATCGCGATCCCATCAATGGCTTCCGAGCAAGCTCGAATTGTAATTGTATCACGAGATTCAATCATGAAGGCGTGCACCACAGTCCAATAATTGGCTTCCAAAGTAGTCAAATTGCGACTGTATCACAAGGTTTGGTCACAAAAGGCATGCGACTGTGAATCGCAAAAGGAATGAGACATTGATGTTTGATTGATTAGGCTCTGATACAATTTGATAGGAATAGGACAAATTTCTGCAGCGATTAGAGTAGAAAGAATTTATTTTATTTCACCGGTATCAAACAAAAAAATACAATCCAAAATACATAAAAGATAAATACCTACAATTAGGCGATCTCTCACAATCCCGAACTCTTAATGTTTCAAACAATAATAACATATTAAAAACCCAATCAAATTAAGCCCCATTTATACCAAACAAGAATAACAAACAAATGATTAAATTGCCCTTTTAGCCTTATGTCTAAAATAAATCTTCAAATTATTTGACGGGCACTACATTGTGGAAAATACCAATATAACATAATCATTCATGACTTTTAGCATTAATGAGAAAATTTTCAATGAAGAAACTCCTATGGCCAGCTACAACTAGGTTTGCTATAGTTTACATGACTTATAAAGCATGTTGAAAGCACGAAAACCATTGAAATCCCTCTTCACCTCAAATAAATGTCTTAGCAATGCTTATACAAAGAAAGTTGAAAGGATAAAATAAGATATGTATTAAAAAAGAGATTTTGATCAACTATTATGCAATAACAACAACAAAGCTCTTGGTTCAACTTTTGATGATGGTAGATTCAGAAAAAACAAGCAGCTATAGATATTATTTATACTAAAATAGACGAGGCTAAGAACCTGATTCTCCCAAATGTGAAAAGAGATGAGCTAGCTATAATGAGATAAGCAAAATTATTAATGAAAAGTAGAGCTTCAGCTTCACTACACTTGCATGCTGCAATTATATTAATCCGCAATTTTAATATGCTGAGAACAAGTAAACTAATCCTAAGCTGAAATTGAGTTTGTATAATTGCATGGATAGGTTGGTAGCTAACTCAACTAAGGGTCCGTTTGGGACAGCTTATAAGTGTGCGCAATATTTTTAAAACATAGCCTCATTGTTTGCTTCGTATGTTTGAGTGTGTATTCTTAAACGGCGTTTTTGATTTAGTAACAATGCAATTGCAGGGTTATACCAGCGATCCGCGTTCGCCCGCAGATTTTTTTACCCCCCTGCCCTCGCTCGCTCTTACCCTATGTAGCTCCTCTGCCGAAAGCCAGGCGCCCGCTCCTACCCCCATCGCTCTCCTCTGTCATGGCATTCAGAGAGATTATTACGGATTTTAACTGACACAAAATAGGAGAAGGAAGACGGGGCAGGAATTGGGGAGGAAAGGTTGAGTGGAAGAGAGGAGAACTAGGTTTCAGAAGCGTTATGGAATTCTCCAAGGACAATCTTAATGGCTTCATCTTGGCTCTTCTCTCAAGCGGATTTATCGGCACCAGCTTCATCATCAAGAAGACGGGCTTGAAGAGGGCCGCTCGGCTTCCGAAGTCCGAGCAGGTTCCATTTTCTTAGTATTAGGAATCCCTCCATCCTTCCTCCTTGCGTCTTTCGTTAAATTGGCATTTGGTAGTATTATGCAGGGTTTGGCGGGTATGCCTATCTTCTGGAGCCGTTGTGGTGGGGCTGGCATGACCTCCAGTAAGGTTTTTATTATTTTGTTTTTGCATCGTCTTCCTTTTTCAATCGTTTTTAATTGCATTAAGTTATTTAAATTCGTAATTTGATGTTAATTTCTTTCTCTGATATGAAATGTTAAAAAGCAATCATGTACACCGCTCCTACCCCCGTCGCTCTCCTCTGCCATGGCATTCAGAGAGATTATTACGGATTTTAACTGACACAAAATAGGAGAAGGAAGACGGGGCAGGAATTGGGGAGGAAAGGTTGAGTGGAAGAGAAGAGAACTAGGTTTCAGAAGCGTTATGGGATTCTCCAAGGACAATCTTAATGGCTTCATCTTGGCTCTTCTCTCAAGCGGATTTATCGGCACCAGCTTCATCATCAAGAAGACAGGCTTGAAGAGGGCCGCTCGGCTTCCGAAGTCCGAGCAGGTTCCATTTTCTTAGTATTAGGAATCCCTCCATCCTTCCTCCTTGCGTCTTTCGTTAAATTGGCATTTGGTATTATTATGCAGTGTTCGGCGGGTATGCCTATCTTCTGGAGCCGTTGTGGTGGGGCTGGCATGACCTCCAGTAAGGTTTTTATTATTTTGTTTTTGCATCGTCTTCCTTTTTCAATCATTTTTAATTGCATAAGTTATTTAAATTCGTAATTCGATGTTAATTTGTTTCTCTGATATGAAATGTTAAAAAGCAATCATGTACACCGCTCCTACCCCCGTCGCTCTCCTCTGCCATGGCATTCAGAGAGATTATTACGGATTTTAACTGACACAAAATAGGAGAAGGAAGACGGGGCAGGAATTGGGGAGGAAATGTTGAGTGGAAGAGAGGAGAACTAGGTTTCAGAAGCGTTATGGAATTCTCCAAGGACAATCTTAATGGCTTCATCTTGGCTCTTCTCTCAAGCGGATTTATCGGCACCAGCTTCATCATCAAGAAGAAGGGCTTGAAGAGGGCCGCTCGGCTTCCGAAGTCCGAGCAGGTTCCATTTTCTTAGTATTAGGAATCCCTCCATCCTTCCTCCTTACGTCTTTCGTTAAATTGGCATTTGGTATTATTATGCAGTGTTTGGTGGGTATATCTTCTGGAGCCGTTGTGGTGGGGCTGGCATGACCTCCAGTAAGGGTTTTTATTATTGTTTTTGCATCGTCTTCCTTTTTCAATCGTTTTTAATTGCATTAAGTTATTTAAATTCGTAATTTGATGTTAATTTCTTTCTCTGATATGAAATGTTAAAAAGCAATCATGTACATCGCTCCTACCCCCGTCGCTCTCCTCTGCCATGGCATTCGGAGAGATTATTACGGATTTTAACTGACACAAAATAGGAGAAGGAAGACGGGGCAGGAATTGGGGAGGAAAGGTTGAGTGGAAGAGAGGAGAACTAGGTTCAGAAGCGTTACGGGATTCTCCAAGGACAATCTTAATGGCTTCATCTTGGCTCTTCTCTCAAGCAGATTTATCGGCACCAGCTTCATCATCAAGAAGACGGGCTTGAAGAGGGCCGCTCGGCTTCCGAAGTCCGAGCAGGTTCCATTTTCTTAGTATTAGGAATCCCTCCATCCTTCCTCTCCTTGCATCTTTCGTTAAATTGGCATTTGGTATTATTATGTAGGGTTTGGCGGGTATGCCTATCTTCTGGAGCCGTTGTGGTGGGGCTGGCGTGACCTCCAGTAAGGTTTTTATTATTTTGTTTTTGCATCGTCTTCCTTTTTCAATCGTTTTTAATTACATTAAGTTATTTAAATTCGTAATTTGATGTTAAGCTCTTTCTCTGATATGAAATGTTAAAAAGCAATCATGTACATCGTTAGAAGCTTTGACACTATACTTTGATATGTGGCATTCATCCCTCAACTGTGATAATCAACTGTGATAAAGCGGTAATGTCCAAAAGTTTATCCTTCGTTCTCATCACAGCACCCTTGGCAACAGTACCACTAGAATGAACTTGAGTAACCTCACTTCAACCACCTAATGGAATAGTATGGTCACATCCAATCTCCATTGACAAAATGCCTTGGAGAAAGAGTATGGAATTAGTTAGATATGCTTTTTCATAGACCAATTGTTAAAATCTGTAGGAACCTTCTAATAATGTAATAATTTACTTTATGGTTGTAGGCTCTATTGTTTCGTCCTATAATGTTTTGTATATGTCGTTGCTTTGTAATGAATGTTGGTTGTAAGTTTCTAGATGACATTGCACTTTGTTATTGATTCTTTGGTTTCGTTTCTTTTTCTTTGTTGAGAGAAGTGATGACCAATCATTGGTTCACTGTACTAAAGATGAAAATTTTTCTTGTGTTGAAATTATTGATGAAGGCCTGAGGTAGGCTTGGTTACTGCCACATATTTAGCTCGAGCAGAGAAGAAATAGTTTCCTTTCTGTTATTGGCACCTAATTAATGTTGCCATTTTATGTTTTGTGTTATTATCTTTGATTTCAGTTAGCTTGCAATGTATGTCTAGAAAATTTTAATTTCCAATTGGTGTATTTCTAGTCACCAAAAATTGATATTTCTTGTGTAAATGTGATTAACTTGGACAGAGGCTCTCCTAGTATTTATTTCCTTTGCAGGGAACTCTTACAAATTCCTAGTACATGCCCCATTTGATTGCTTCTAAACAGCAAGCATAATTTTGCATTGTATATGGTTGGATGTAAATGAAGTGGCCTATTTCATTTTTTGTTGCTAGCCACTGAGTTGATTTATTGATTTATAGATAACACTGAGAAAGCAAATTCATAAGCATTTATATTTCTTACACACAAAAAAAATTAATATTTACTTCTATAACACCTGAATTGCTAGCCACTTCATCCAACTTTTGTCAACTTTATTTTTGCATTTAGAAAGAGAAAAAAATAACATTATGTTATATATTGTTTGATTCAAATGGTTTGGTGTAATCTTATTTGTTTTCTCTGGTAGGATACCTTAAGCAACATAATTTTGTATTGTTATGAAATGATTTTTTTCTATTCTCAACTGTCAAATGTGTAGTCGTTATAGTTCTGGTGCAAACAACAACACTGCGCGTGCCAGAATAGTTGTTTATCCCCACAAAAAACTGCAAATCAACAGTTTTCCAAATGCACAAATCAAACAGCTAAACAACTTATCCGGATCAGGGGCGGAATGGTCATTTATCCAGAAAGAGCAGCAAGTCAGCTGTTTCAAAAACGCACAAACTAAATAGCCAACCAACTCATCCGGATAAGCTGCTGATCAACAGCTTATCTGGATAAGCTGGATAAGCTACAGCTGCCCCAAACAAACCCTAAGTGACGGATGACTGATATGCAATTTGTCCTATTTAAACATAACGAAAGATTTGTTGGACTACAACAAATCAAAGATATTGATGCAAAATATTATATAAATTTATATTATCTCAAATTTAATTATTCTTTTTTAAATTTTGTTGAATGATGGATTCAATTTAGTGAGGCTACTCCAAAGCTAAAATAATTTGTTGTCAGAATATTAAGACATATATTGGTCATTAACTTGTGACCAAAATTAGAGTGCATAGAATCAAATCCAAACAAAAAAAAAATAAAAATCATTTGAACACCAAAAGGATGAACTCAGTTTTATTAAGAATAATTAGAGAAAAAAAGGAAAAAATTAACAATGCTTTAAATGGTGATAATCACTAAATTTGTAATGATATTATCATAAGATAAATGATTTGTGAAAGATAATAAAGCAACAACACCTAATTTCCAGGCAATACCATTTAATTTACAGAAAGACACTCAATGCTGACTTTTTTGATGAAGACAGAAGCAGCGCGATCATAAACTAAACAGAAATTAAGAAAAATATCCATGATGAGTTAAATCAAATATAAAGAGGGATGATAGAATATTAAATAATCGAGAATGAGACATTAGAGAAAGCAATTCACTATCCAAATGATTCAAATGAAGATCAATTGACTAATGAGAGTGATGGAGATTTTTAAATTAAGAAATCCTAATATTAATGAATTGTTATATTTATACTTAAGTAGAGGACAATATTAGTAGCAAAGAGACAGGCGATGAGCACTTGAACCTATTAAGGTTTTATGTATTTTATGTTTTCGTATTGTATTTTGATATCTAGCATATTTCAATAGTTCGAAGTTTATACAACCCTTCTAGCTTCATGATTTGATGTCAGGATTGCATGTTACTAATTCATTTATGTAATTAGTTAGTTCTTATTTTGTTACAATGTTGAGAGTGAGTCTTACAACTCATCTCACAAGCTAAAGATGTCTCAATATCTAATTGTGCAATAATATATATATATATATATAGTAGTCTGTAACGACAAATGAAGTTTAAATAAATAGTACTTACAGTGTTAATATGTTCTTGAACAAAATCCACTAGTTGTTGACTTGTCATGCAGTCCCTGTGAGAAAAGAAAGAATACTCTTAGAACCAACATAAAAATAAATGTAGTTTTCATTTCCCCATGAATAGACTGAGGTCACTAATCAACCGAATTGATAAGTCATTAGTTGGTTTGATATTAATAAATGTATTAAAATAATTCGTAACCTTGTTGCAGCTTTCAGAATGCATTAGCGTAAAATAAATTCAATGAGATAAAAATATTATAACTTTGATATTCGAATATACAATGTAACACATCGCCCTTTACTCTTTGAGAATGTTATATTCATAAGAGCAGTATCATTTGTTATCCATGTTTAGCCTCATAAAATCAACAAAATACGTCCTGTAAAGAACACATGCAGTTAGCAGAACAATTTGCTTTACAAATATTAATGTAATTAGAATTAAGAAGAATTAATAAAAATAGTTAACGAAATATCAATTACAAAACTAGTATAACATATGGCCTAAATTGATACTTCTTAAGGGAATTCAAAATAAAGCACTTGCAGAAGATCAATGACACCACTTAATAATGGCATGCATGAACAGAGTTTTCATGTATGGTAACACCTATTATACTCCACACCAACTATGAAGAGCAATGTAAAATAATTAGGCTCCATGAAATTGGATGCGAAAAGTGTACTCAAATGCAAAAAGGTACAATTGCAAGAGAAGCCATACCAGATTCCATCACAAGCTAAAACAATAAATTCGTCATCATTGCTAAGCTCCACCTTTTAAAAGATATAATTATATCAGTAAAGTTATAATTTCCAGATAATAAAAGAAGGATGTAATGCAAAATTTACTATCGGGCATGGTGCTCACAATATTAATATCAGGATAGGCCGATACAATTTGCTTTTCAGCAGGTAAGAACTTGTTTTGCTTAAACTCCATATCACCTGCACTACAATCAAATGGAATATCAGATACAAAAATAATGTCAGGTGATTGGAAGCAACAATAGAAGCGGAAGATACCAATTGCTCTTGCTAGGTTTAAACTTCCATTTACTCGTCCTGCATGAATAAACCCTCCTGCTTTTAAAATCCTATCTCTCTCAGCCTCGAGCTCTGGCTTGTGATCCCTAGATAAATTGAATGCCTGGACACAGTATGAATGAAAAAATGTGAGGGGACGCGCGTGCGCACGAGAGAGAGAGAGAGAGAGAGAGAGAGAATTGCATGAAAAACAGGTGGCCTCAAAATGAGCGCAGAACAAAAATTTACTATAGTTTGCCTGAATAACACACCTGGCCCTTCCTTGAAATAACACAGCGAGAATCACCAGCATTTGCAACAACAAGCTGGTTATGTCTGATAATAGCTACACATGCCGTGCTTCCAGACGTTGGCCCACTGAAATCTGAGTGAGGACCCTGAACACAATGATTAGAGCCATTAATAAACATACATAACAGCTTGGAAGTACAGTTAATTTGGCAGAGCAAAAAAAATTGCCATAAAGTACAATTACAAAATTCAAGATACATAATTTTAGTAAAAAATATAAATTTATTTGAAATAACATCTTTGATAGGAATAAGCTCAAAGTTTTGTTGCAAATTACATTATTATGGATCAGCAAAAAATCAAAATTTGAACCGTATGATATTTTAACCTAAACTCCTATGAAAAGAAAACAAGAAAATTGAGATTTTTTGTTGAGAGGACAAATTGCACGAGGGAAGGAAAAGAAGAAAAGAGAGAAATGATGAGAAATAGGAACAAAATAAGACAGAGAAGGATAGAGGAAAAGAACAATTAGAAAAATAAAAATAAAGATGAGCTCATAAAAGAATTAAGGGAAAATTGCATTGCTCTTTTGTTTGTGGGTGTGCGTTACCTCATCATGATGCAAGCACAGTGATGGCATAAGCAAACATGAAGTGCCAAGATAAATGTAGTTGCGCCGGCATAAATTTTAGTAATTCCAAAAAAACTGTTGTTGTGAATGGAATACAACTCAAGGTTTTTAATATAATCTCCTCCAAGTCTCTTCATTGTTTGGTCCTTAATCTCCTCTTCTCAATCACATTGGAAAAAGGTGTAACCAAAGATTCCCGTTTACAATCCCAGATAAGGAGTACATTCAAATCTATACAATCCAAGAAAACAGGACTAAGAGCAAAACATACTTGATACTACTTGATACACCAAAAATATATTTGATTTTTCATATATATTTCGTACTCATTTTTGATGATATTGCACTTTAATGGAAGATATTTTTCATGTTTTGCTGCATGCATGTATGATATTTTTCATGATTTTAGGCAAATTGAGCAAAAAGAAGCGAAAATGAACGAATTTGGAGCAAAAAAAAAAGGCAAATACCATATTTTTAAAGTTCTGGCGCCGACGGTGCCCAAACCAGCGCCGACGATGCGTTATTCCAGAGAGTCGAGAATTAAAAGTCGGGATAGGGCGCCGAAGGCGCCCTATTGCCCGCTGACGGCACCCAATGTCGGTTCAATCCAGATTCAATGTATTTAGATGCGCTTTGAAGGGATTCTTAAGGCAACTCTTGGGAAATCCGTTCCTAGACGAATTTAACTTGTTTTGGGCAGCAAAATGAGCATGTGGAGTCAATGAGAAGTGTGTGGTGTGTGTGCTTAAGTGTATGTGAGTGGAAAGGAAGTGTTTAGAGAGAGTTTAGAGTCTAGGGTTTGATGTTTAGTGTTGAATTGTGAGAGATTCTTCTCAAAAGAATTGTAGAAGGAGAAGAAAAGTGATAGATTGCTTCTTCCCTAATATTCCAAGAGGGAATTGTGTGTTGTTGAAAAGAGAATGAGATTCAAGGAAACTTCAAGGGATTTGTTTGGAAAAGAAATTCAGAGAAGTTGTATTTACTTATTGTTTGTATAACGTTTTTATATATAAAATCACTGTTTTGTTATATCTTCTCCATGAATTCTGAGTAGATTTCTTTGTCTTTCTTATTGCAATGATAAATGGTGATGTGATAGTTTAGATTAGATGTGCCATATAAAAAAATAGAAATTGTGATGATTTTCAACTTCTTTCTTAATTTACTTTTCGATCAAGCCAATTGATTTGTTAAAATATGTTGTGAAACATACGATCCGAAAGGGCTATGCTTTCTACAACAAAAGTGGAGATTACATTCAAACTCCATAAATGGTGATGTTCATGGGGGTTGGGTGCAAATAAATAGGGAAATATATTTATTGGGTGTAGAATTGGAGATTTAAGCGTGATAGACAAAAATCTTCAATTTGGTCATAGTGTTTGGAAATCAAAGTGAGAGTTAGCCTTCAGGGGAAGGAAAGTGGGAGCTCTGGAGTGAGCCAGTATCCTCTCAGCCTAACCATTGATTTAGGGACTAAACTTAGGATTAACCAATGTTCTTTATAGCACTCGGAAGAGGGTAAATAATAGAAATGCTCCTATTTGACACAATACAAATATTAAACTAATCTATATTATTCACTCAACAAAATATTATTGTAAGGGGAATGACACTTTCTCTAAATTTGAACCTTGCATTACAAAAACTTATTATAATTACTTTAATTTGAAGCTTAGAAAGTAATTTAGTGATTTTAAAATCTCTAGCATGGTTAAACTATAGAATTTTTGGTAAAACATTAAGTGCTTTGCAAATTGAATATTGGATTTCTGTGCTGCGCTTTAAAATTTGCTTCCTCCCTGTAGGATAGATAATCAAGACTCTGCTAGAGCTCAGTATTACTTGAACAATACGTATACTTACGAATAGATTGACTGCTACCTTATTAAACTGATTATAATCTGTGACAACATTGAAACTATTTGCAAAATTTTATTACTTCGTATCTGCTGCAGCCGCAGTCACTACTCTATGCTCATGTGCAAGTTTTTTGGCTCTACTGTTTGTTCAGAAATTAGAAGTGGGTTGCATTTATACAATGCCAAATTGCCTATTTTCTATTTTATATTGGGATTGTAATTGCAGCATAGCCACACCCGGTCTAATCAAGTTATGGTAGCTTGCATATTATCTTTTTAACATTGAATTACAGGTTCTCTACTGTATTCCTTTTAAATGCATTGTAATTATCTGAAATAATATATTTCAAGAGGATCTTAAACAAAAATCATTTTCTACAATTCCAATAAAAAATTTAATCCATTTAAAATCAACTTTATGAGAATATTCTCGATAACCAATGCTCCCTTAATGACAATTTGAGAGTATATGTAATGTAAATCTTTTATCAGCATTTTGACTAAATGATTCATTGATCATGAAATGGCTAATTTATTTGATGCAAGCATAACTATGATACACAACAATGCTCCCTTAATGGCTAATTCCTTCAGATTTCGATACATAATTATGCAAGCATTCATATCCCATGGGATACACTTACTCCATTACATTGCCTTATGACATGATTTAATTAAAATTGCCTCGGTGATTGCCTAGAAATAAGTTTAGAAAGTGGACAACTTGTTCCGAACAGGTTTGTAACGCTAGATAAGTACTTTAACTCACGTGGTCAAACTGTTATGTATCTCCTTATACTATATGTATTATAAGCCTTAAAAAAACTTTTTTCAAATCTAGCAGGTATCTTGTTTGCTTAGGAACCTATATCATTTGATTTTGTGTCACGAGGTTCCTTAGGAAGACATAACTTATAGTGAACCTCTGGACAGACCTAGCTAAGTGAAGAGCACTCCTCTCCAGTCTGGGTAAGGTTTCCTCACCTTCCTCTCCGTTGACAGGATGTCACTATGCTGGGACAACAACTATGGCTAGGTGCCCATACGTGAAATTTGGGACGCAACATGCATGCTAGAGTGTGTTTGAATGGATCTTTACAAGAAGCTACCAATCAGTGTCTTGGTTAATGACTTGCATGGGAGCTTTTTTAGCTAATTCAGTATGAGCATGTCACATTTATGTTTTCATTATGACATTGTTGGGCACAAGGTAAAAAAATGTCCAACAAAAGGCAAGCAGTTGAACCATGTCCCTTCTGGTGGTGAGGCCTCGGCAGCTTTGCATCATATACAGACCATTTCTTATGACATGGGCTTTTTCCTTCATCGCAGTAAAGGGCTAATGGCTCCTCCATGGGCGCACTGGGCCTTCAAGTAGCAGCCATCAAGATATTCAGGAGACTGTCAAAAATATGGAGTGTGAATCAGGAGATGATGCTTATGAACCTTGGGTCCTTGTTTCTAGAAGGAAGAAACCCCCTAAGGGTGACAAGCCACGAGGAACTATAGAGTAATCAGTTCGATGCCCAATCAACCACCATCCTAGTAGCCCCATGTAGGCAGCCATGGAGTCCCAGTCTACTCTAACACATGAGACCAGCCCAATTTCATTAAAAAAAAAAAAAGGAAACCTGTCTAACAATTGTAATGATGAATTTCTTAGTGTATATCATGCACAACAAGAATATGAAAGATAGAATATATATAAATATATATAAAAAGAAGTTTGAAAATATCTGAAAATATGTCATCATATTTTGAGTGGTTTTGTAGATGATGATAATGCTGTAACACTAGCTGGTTACAACAAGATCTAAATAATTTCTTTGATGGTGACAAAAACAAGGGTAGCACATCTAACACTAGACAATAGGAGACAAAAAGAAAATGTATTTTTAAAATTTTAAGTTTCTGACATTTACTTGAATGTTAATTTTCAACCTTTTTATTGCTTGGTCTTTTATAACGGAATAGGAAAAAGATGGATAACTGAGGTTGATGAAAAAGAAGAATATGACAACATAGAAATAATTGATGAAGACGCAAGAGAGAAATTTATATGTTATAATGATGATTTCAATGAAGACACCTTTTAGTGATGAGAATGGTAAGAAGTTTTATTATATTTTATCGCCTTATTTACAGCAACAAATGTTATTAGGTTGAGCAATAGGAGTTAGAAATCTTTTATGATAAACTTATCTTATTTCTTACTTTGATATTTTGTGCAAGTTATAATATTAATTACTCCTTCCCTATATTTATAAATTATGATTACGCGAGCGCGCGCGCGCGCACCCCACCTCCCCCCCACCCACCCTCCCCTTTTTGACAATGCAAATTTCAATTTGTAAGGCATAAACCTCATACAGCCTCAAGATTTATGCCTCGTCTCACAAATGAAAAACACCTCGATACCCAATTACTAAATTTAAAATATTAATACAAGCAATTTATTTCTTGACAATAATTGTGTTAGGTTGTCATAGCAATTACATTTAAGTTATTATAAAGAAGAGCCCGACATAATTACTAAGTGACTTTGATGTTATCAATATGCTTAGGGAGTCATTCTAGTTATGAGAGATGAACTAAGCTTCAATGATGTTATAGAATCCCTCCAATAAGAACAAAAAAGGAGCTTATCTTTGGCACTTTGGATAGCTCGACAACAACATTGATAACTGTTATAGAAAGCAATAAATCTAAACCATGTTATATTAGGAAAATTGATATTAAGCAACCTAATCTACATCAGAGTTATTCCTAATCTAGAGAGTTGGGAGTGTGTATAAATATGTAATATATGTTCTCAATTGAAAATAAGAAAATAATAAGTTTCCCCATCACATGGTATCAAAGCTACTTCAAAAATTCCCGTCTTCATGAACGACGAAGAAGTTCGGGTCGACACGATTGAAGACTTGTTGCTATCACCCACAACGTCTTCTACATCTTCTGCATTGTTATGCATCGATGGTATAGTCTACTTTTGTGTCGTCATTTACATCAACATCTGCATTGTTCTACACTAATGGTGTTGTCTACATCGCTATCCATCATATGCATCCGCTTCGTTGTTTGCGTTGCACTTCATCATCTACGTCTTGATGTTGACAAGATTAGGGCATCGATGAAGCCCTAATCTTCTTTGGCGGCTCTACCTACTTTAATCTGAGTCATCTTCTTAGGTCTATTTTGTCAGCTTCAACATTCGGCTTCAACATTCGACTTCTATGGCCTAGCCAATTTCATTGTTTTCTCTCTCTCTCTCTCTCTCTCTCTCTCTCTATGGTTGTTGAACTGCACTTCGTCAAGTTATTTATCTCCTAGTGTATTAACCGACACTTCGGCTCATCCTTCAACACTAAATGCATCACTCATGGTTAGGGAACAAAGATATCTTTATATAGATTTGGTTTCATCAGTGGCTAATATTAGGTATCAATTATTTTTATTGAAATAAAACTGTGAGACCTACCTAACTAGCCTTAAGAGATTCATCTCATTAACAATCTCCCTACTGAGACGGATTTGAATTATTTTGAGTGAATGAGGGTTGATGCTCAACTTTTGATACATATAAGGAACTCCATTGAACCGAATAAATCTGATCATATCACTCATTGTACTAATGATGAGATGTAAGAATTGACATTTGTGTCTTCTATGAGAGAATAATTCTCGAATCTTTGATGTATTCAAAGAGTTCTATCAAGCTGAACAACATGATTAATCACTTAACACTTATCACAAGCACTTTAAAAGAGTTGAATTGAATGTCTTATTGCCCTTCAATACCGATGTCTAGATTTAGTAGGCTCAAAGAGAACAAATGACTATTATAAATTTTCTAGGTAGTCTCAACTCTGAGTATGAAGGTGTCAAATCACAATCTTATTTGAAACTAGATGTATTACTCTGAGGGAGATCTATACTAAAGTAAAGCATGCAATTCCAAATTCTCATGCCTCATTCGTACAACCTAGTTCTATTGCTAGTGAAAAAAATGCAGACATTAGTAAACCTTAGCCTCAACACAATTACAAAAGTAGAACCCCACTTTTGGAAATCAATGCGATATTATTGTCATGAACCTGATCATACAAATAGAATATTTCAAAAATTGCTCTAAAAGAACTAGAAGGATTATCAACCACAGTTAGTTCACATGAGCACTACTAATGAATCCTCTCATAGTCAGACTCTCGAACTCTATAGCTGAAAAATGCTTAGTTCATCAAATTTCAATAAGCATCCAAAAATACCCTTCTATCACGGACTTTGCCAAGTCAAGTAACACTGATACTTGTCTTTTTTTCTATTCCACAAAATGGGTGAAATGATGCTGATGCTACAGATCACATGATAGGTGATCCAAATTTCCTTTTTACCTTTCATAAGCAACTTTCTTCCATCACTTTATCGGATGGATCCACCTCTAATATTCTTAATTCTTGCACCATTAATGTTACAAATACATTGCCTCTAACTTTTGTTTTCAGCTTATCTCAATTCACTTTTAATCTTGTTAATGTTAGCAAAATTACACAAGCTCTTAATTGTTGTATCTTATTTTTTCTGAACATTGTCTTTTTTAGAATCTTATGACAAAAGATTATTGATAAAGGATGAGAATTAGGGGGGCTATATGTTGTGGATAAGGAGGTACCTCAACCCATAGCTTATTCCAGCACCTTATCTCCTTTTGAGATACATTGTTGACGAGGTCATTCATCAATATCAAAGCTAAAAAAGTTGTACTCTCAATTTTAGAAATTATAATCTTTAGAGTGTAAGTCATGTCAATTTACTATTATGTTCCTAGAGTTAATAAAAGAGTAAGTCATAGCTTTGAGTTGGTTTATTCTGATGTTTGCGGATCTTGTCCTATTTATCAAAGGATTTTGACATTGTCACTTTTGTGGATGATATTTCTCGTACGATTTGGCTCTACTTTATGAAATCTTGTATTGAGTTACTAACACATTATAAAACATTTTGTGCTGAATCAAAACTCAATTCAATGTTTCTTTTAAGATTCAAATTGACAATGGCAAACAAAAAATTTCTACACCCTTTCAAACGCATATGACAAAACAGGATACTTCACCAGTCATTTTATGTCAATACTCCATCCAAGTATAGTTGAAAGAAAAAATAGACATCTTCTTGAGACTAATAGAGCCCTCTTATTTCAACAGGATGTGCCTACACAGTTTTCGGTTGATGCAGTCTCAACTGCATGTTATTTTAACAATCAGATTTCTTCTACTGTTCTACATAATTAAACACCCTACAAAATTTTATTTCCAACTAACTCTCTTGTTTCTGTAAAACCACACATATTTAGGTGTACTTGTTGATACTCATCCACAAATTTCTAAACTAGACACAAAGTCATGGTGTTTTTTTAGAATATTCTCGCCTACAAAAAAAAGATATCAATGTTTTTCCCCTCTTGAACGGATACATGATTTCTGCTGATGTCACCTTTCATGAACAGATCCTCACAAGATTTCGAGTAGTTGTCAATGTATCACATCATAAGTTCAGGTCTTGCTCCAATTATACCTCCAGTGCCTCAACCTAGACCATCTGTCACAAATGTTTACTCAAGAATACCTCATTCCCCTGACCTAGTCCGACACTAATATCTCTTCCTCAGTGGATCCTCCTATTTTAATTTACCTATTGCTCTTCGAAGTGGTAAACATCAATGTGCCTGTCCTATCCTCGCGTTAAACTATAATCAAATATCTTCCATTTTTTGCTCGTTTCATGCTTATCTGGACTTAGTTGAGGTTCTAGGATCTGCTCACCAAGCCCTATCCCATCCTGGGTGGTGGGCTGTGATACTTGATGAGATGAATGCCTTAACTATAAATGGATTTGGGAACTAATTACCTTCCGACAAGAAGGTTGTTGGTTGTAAGTGGGTCATTGCAGCTAGGTTTCATTCTAATGGATCTAAAGCTCGCCTCAAAGCTTGATTGGTTGCTTAGAGCTATGCTCAAACTTATGGGATCGACTATGTATTCTCTCTAGTAACTGGGTTGACTTTGGTTTGCCTACTTTTATCCTTGGTCGCAATAAATAATTGACCCCTACACTAGCCGGATGTGAAGAATGTTTTTCTACATTATGATCTTTTAAATGACTTATATATGGAGCAACCTCATGGTTTGTTGCTCAGGGGAAATCTGAGAAAGTATGTTGACTTAGGAAGTCCTTATATGGATTGAAGCAAATCCTCTGAGCATGGTTTGAAAAAATTAGCCAAAAAATAGAAGAGTTCGAGATGCAGAAAAGTAGAAGTGATTATACTGAATTTTATAAGAAGTTTACTTCCAGAATCATTCTATTGGTGGTTTATGTTGATGATATTATTATTATTATTGGAAACAATGTGTAATGAATCTTATCATTGAAATCATTTTTTCAAAATCAGTTCCACACTAAAGATGTGGGCTTCTTGAAGTACTTTAGGGGACTGAGGTATCCAGGAAAACGAAAGTTAACCTTTTATGCCAACGAAAATATGTTTGGGATTAGCTAGCAAAAACAGAGAAATTATGGGTCAAACCATGCAATACTTTCATGCTTCCTAAGTAGCAAATTCCCAAGGATAGAGAGCCTTTTAATGATCATAAATGATATAGAAAGTTGGTAGAAAAATTAAACTACCTCATCGTAACTTGTCTGGACATTGCATACTCAGCACTATAAGTCACTTTATGTCTTCCTCTGCAAAGGGTGTGCATATTACATGAAACATAATAAGAAGTACAAAAAAGTATAAGTCCTCAAACCTATGCAAAAGAGGCCCTATCATCGCGGAGGATGACAAAAAGCTACAGGATTCCATGACCGTATCTTAATAAAAACTATGTAAAAGAGCCATTTGGGCACTAAAATGGGCAGCTTTGTTAAGCTCCCGAAGAACAAAAAAACAATACTATGTTACATCATCAGAGCTCCTAGACAAAGTATTTTATATCAGGACATGGGCATAAAAATATTGAATGTTTCTCTGATGAGTGAGCAAGTTCCAAAATTGCATAAAGATCCATTACTGGATATTGCGTCTTTGTTGGTAGTAACTTGGTCTCATGGAAGAGTAAGAAACAAAATACAGTGTCACGGTCTAGTGATCTGAGTATCGAGCAATGGCACAAACTTCGAGTGAATTGATATGAGTCTCCCCACTGTTGACCAAAATGGGTTTTAAGATGACAGTTTCAACAAAGTTGTGGTGTGATAACCAAACTACAATTTTTATTGTATCAAACCTTGTATTTCATGAATGAACTAAACACATTGAGATAAAGAGCATTTTGCTCGCGACAAGATTCAAAAGAAACTAATTTCTACAACTCATGTAAAGACGGGAAAAACTATGGGATATCTTCACAAAGGCCTTAATGGAGTGTTGGGTCACTTATATTTGTAGCAAAGATGGGCAAGATAAATATTTATGCTCCAGCTTGATGATGAGTTAATGGAAATTAATAAATTTGAACGTTATACATTAGGAAGCTTGTATATTAAGAAATTTGATATGAGGCAACCTAATTAGAGGAGATCTAATTAGAAGATCTTTTCTATATTAGAGTTATTCCTAATCTAAAGAGTTGGGGGTGTGTATAAATATATAATATAAGTTTTCAATTGAAAATAAAAAAAGAGGAAGTTTTCTCATCACAATAACAATATGAATAAATCTAACAAAACTTTGAAATTAGCTTCAAACTTACATTTAAATTAGGCATAAATTAAAAAAAAAGATAATGTTCAATTCATGCAACACGTGTTGATAAAAATGTTGGATGTAATGAACACTCGCTTATTATCAACAAGTGTTTGACTTCATAATGTTTAACCGACGCAGTACACATCGATAAAAATGTTCGATGTAATGAACACTCTCTTATCACGCACAAAGTTTAATAAGTCCCATAATTTAAATAATAAGAAGAATAAAGTCATTGAAGTTGCTACAACCAATCTCACCACATAGGTCATCATATCTATAGCATAAAAAACATATAAATATACATTTGTTGCCACTTTTAAATTGACTCAGCCAAGTACACTATAAAACATACAAGTTCTTTACACGCTCGAACTTACTTTAAAAAGTGCACCAAAATTTTAAGGCATTCCTATGAATGCTTTAAAATTTCATAAATATCACATAATAGCATATAGCCATGTTGGTGCATCCACGTCTATGCTAAATGCATTCATAAGTGAAAAGCATGCTAACACCACGTAAACATCATTCACATGCATAAAAGTGAGACCTGATTTATCGAGCAGATAAACAAAACAGCTTAACCTAACCTTATTGTTTCCTAATTAATGTAAAGAATTTGGTGAGTCACTATCACTCAAGACATCTTATTCAAAGCACAAGATTATAATACCCATCCTCACAGGTCATTCCACATTCAGAACAACAAGTCTTCTGTTGGACCCTTATACCTAAGGTTATAAATGAGGAATATTAAAGTTACATAAATAATCAATCAAAATTTTGAATTTTGCTTCAGACTAAAAAGGTCCCAATACTCCTATCAAACTTCATAATAACAATAAAAAACATGCTTGCTGCTTATGAACCTTCCAATAGATATGAAATACAACTCAATTAAATTGCCAATATCAAGTCAACAATACATTAAATTAAACCAAGAATCCTTTTACCTATAAAGCAAGGTCGTAAGGCCCCTTATATCTCCATTTAGGTTGCATGTCTTATCCCAATTAATTTGGGTTAGCCAAAGCCAAGAAACTCAAAAAAACAAAACTTGGGCTTCCAATGAGTATAAGCCCTGTCTAACTTTATAATAACAATTCAAAACATGTTTTCTGCTTGTGGACCTTCCATTAGATATGAAATACAACTCAATTAACTTGTCAATATAAGATCAACAACACACAAATTAAACATAAAGAATCATCGTACCTAAAAAGCAAGGTCGTCAGACCAGTTCTATCTCCTTCAGGGCTCTATGTCTCATCACAATTAATTTGGGGTTGCCAAAGCTAAGAAACTCATAAAACCAAAATTTGGGTTTCCAATGAATTTAAGCCCCATCCCAAATTAAAAAATGGGCCTTATCTGCTAATAAGCATATAAATCAAAATCAAACTCATGAATTAAACCACGTGTCTTACACAAGCTTCTTCAAGCCAAAGCTAGAACTCATGAACAATCGATGACCATATCATAGATGTACAACTCGAAGCTCCCTAACAGTGATAGATTTAAGTCCAATTGCAAACACAGGATGGAGGAACTATAAAATCATAATAGGGTTAAAATTCATCCTCGAACCATTCCTTATCAATTAAATGCAAACCTAAATATTAAATCTAACTATATGAATAAGCCCAAGCAATCACCATAATTAAAAGAGCTCTCCCATAAGCTACAAGGGTTGCTAACTTGAGAGTTCGCGCTCAAAAAAAGTCTCGACAAAAGATCTAAATAAACTATATGACCCATCAATCGGAAAATTTTCGTTAAAATAAACTTAATCAAACTTAGGAGAAACTACTCAAGAGTTACTTATCTACGCATCAAGAAGACGTAAGGGAATGAATTGGCTTCCTCTTAGTGATCAAGGGTTCATTTAGGGAAGTTATAGTTGTTTGAAAAGTAATTTTCAATGCAAAAATTTCTAAAATGCAGCATGAAATGTATAGCCAAACAAAGCTCTGGCAGCTTTCAGGAAAATAAATCATGAACAATTTGACCCAAACAACCCAAACAGACACCAAGGCCATCTCTGTACCAATGCTTCAAATAAAATACTAGACAAATCTTCCCACAAAAATACAATGATGATGTTTCCTTTAAAGTGAACTTCATAAATGATAAAATCAATAAATCTTTAGATATCTTAAATGTTAGCATAGCTTTCAGAACTTTTGTCCTTTCTTATAATTGAATTGTAAATCTAGGTTGTAGAAGAATCCAAAACAAATATAAAAGAAATCATCTAAATGAGCAATACAAACCAACTTAGTAGTGCAAATCTACTGAATTGATTTCATGCAAAGAAGGCACCTAATATATTCAATTACCATTGTAACTCAATCAATATTTGGCATTGCACATGATCTTGTTGAATTATCTCCAAGGAAAGAATGGAACTGATGATAGACTGAAAGATAATTGTTCAATAAAAGGTTTACCTCTTCAAAAGCCCAGTTATCCTCATGGCCATTTGTATCACCGCCCTTTGGAGACCATATCAAGCCTTCTATCATACCAGTAAACTTATTTATCTTGTCTCCGAGTACAGCTAATTCTCTCCATCCTCGTTGGCCTCTCATCATCTCATCCATCCTAAGTGATAGAAAACAAAAATGGCAGCAAAGAACTTTTTATAAACCTAGAAGCATCAGTGTCCTCCATTAAAAAACTAATAAGCATTAAATCATCAAGATAAATGACACACCTCAAGAAAGCTTTCTGAACAGATGCGCCTAAATCTCCAGTAGAAGAGGCTTCACTCTTAAGTACTTGAGTGTGCAGGTATTTAGCACAGAACTTCGCAACTACCTTTCCTAATATGGCATATGAAAACATTACAAAGCTAACATTAACAGGTCACACTTAACTTGCAACAAAAATAAATTACAAGAAAAAATATAACAGATCATGTTAAAATTAGCCACAGCTTTAACCGGTAAGAAAGCAATCAAAAAAGCAAAACAACATCAGACTTGCACATACTATTTTTTATCATCGTGGAGCATAAGTGGTTTTGGAATTGTATATGTATTGTCCATAGAAAAAATGATATATTTTGTTAGAAATGATGATTTGATGGCATTATACACCCTGATCCAGACCTTAGTCAAAAAGCTATCTCACAGTGCCAATAAATTGAACGTTGCAAAGTCTGCTGGGTAAGCCAAGTCTATTAACTCTAAATGGATCGTAGTTAAATTCTGTCACCATCCATCAATATAAGAAACTGAGTATCATTAGATGCATTTTAAATTGTCATCAATACCGAAGTAAATATAGATATTTAGGGTACATAATAGTAATCCCAGTCTTCAAATTGAGCATTTGAACCAAACCATTTTTTCTCTTAAATTTGACAGTGAAGGGGGAGTAACTGTCATAAATCTGGCTTCTTTCATGTTCCTCACCTCCAAATAATATGATCTCGGTACTCCCACATGCATTTGAACTTTTTGAATGAGAAGTTCTCAGATCAAATGATAATATTATATTTAGTAACACATCAGACAGGCTAAAATTATATTTATATAGAAAAAATGGGTGGTTGAACCTCACCTATAGGCAGCAATTTTTAGGTTGAAAATGGGTTTGACCAGCACTGAACTCCTGCTTAGTCGTATTTCCTAACAAGGGACACAATATTATATTAAGCCACTTTTCCAATAGTAGCGTCCTTATACAACTCTAATTTGAGACAGATCTCTACTTTTTTGGAACCAGGTAACAACACAGAAATTTATAGACTAAAAAAGGCCAACACTTGGGAAAACGAGAAAAAAAAATGAACTAGGAAAAAAATACAACACTTTGTCAAGCTCTCAAGATAAATAATAAAAAATATTTGCAGATAGGAAACATTAGATTTGCTCACCAGATCTTGATAAGGAAAAAGTTCAATCAAACAATCAACCAACATGGCTATAAATATTAAGACTCTATTTTTCACATGTCATCCGTTTATTGTCAATGTGGAAACATATAAAGTGTGTAGTTTCAAAGTCATGAATCAACATATGTAATCATAATTACCTTCCCTTTTTCTTAACTATTTAGGGATCACATATCAATCCTCTCATTTTGCTAATGCAGGACTCATTTGTGCAACTTTATTCTAAATATATTCTTTTAAATATAATCAACTACTTCAAAGCACCCTCATATATTAAATGGCATATATTTTACTAATCCACGTCAATTTAGCAATCCTAGTGAAGATGAGAATCAATTCCATCTTCAACAAGTATCAACCGATGTTATTAAAAGTTTGGTTTATGAGAGACAAAGTGTTGCACTAATCCTACGCAACCCTTGCTGATGATACGCAAGCTCACAACAAAAGAATATTTTGCACCCAACGTTTTAAAAGGTGTGCCCGTTGGTTGGGGGGGGGGGGGGGGGATTTTAGCTGTTATGGGGCGAGGCGTAAGCTCCAAGACATCGGGCATAAGCCCCACAATATAAAAAAAAAAAAGAATGGAATATAAATATTAAGAGAAAAAATAAACTATTTATGCATAATAAAAAAATTATAGCTTGAGTGATATCTAGTAAATCTTTAATATGAAAGGAAAAAAAAACAAATTTGCGGTTCGCAATCCTAGTGAAGATGAGAATCATTATAAAATGAGAATCAATTCCATCATCAACAAGTATAAACCGATGTTATTAAAAGTTTGGTTTATGAGAGACAAAGTATTGCACTGATCCTACACAAACCTTGCTAATGATACTCAAGCTCACAACAAAAGAATATATTGCACCCAACGTTTTAAAAGGTGTGGCCGTTGGGTGGGTGTTGGAGGCGGGGGGGTGCATTTTAGCTGTTATGGGGCGAGGCGTAAGCTCCAAGACATCGGGCATAAGCCCCACAATATAAAAAAAAAAAGAATGGAATATAAATATTAAGAGAAAAAAATAAACTATTTATGCATAATAAAAAAATTATAGCTAGAGTGATCTCTAGTAAATCTTTAATATGAAAGGAAAAAAAAACAAATTTGTGGTTCACTATAGCAGCTACAGTGAAATATTGTAGCTACAGTAAACTCTGTGTAGCTATAGTGAAATGATCCATTAAAGCTCATAAAACATTAAAAATCGCAAAACAATTAAAAATATATACTAGAGAGGAAGCCGAAGATGATGCGGGTGCGGAAGAGGGAGTAAAGAGACGCCTCGAGCGGAAGACAATTCGTGCGGAACGAAGAAGAAGAGTCTGCCAGAGAGAAAGCGAAAGACGAAGACAAAACAGACGTAAGAAGTAGACCAGTCAGCGTGTAGATGAGCCTGTAGAGGGATTACTTGCGAGCGATGGTGGGAGAGACGAAGCAGATGACGGCGGGATCTTTTGTGACTCTGCGTGAGATGGAGGAAGCGAAGGGTTACAGTGCGTGCCGGAGAAACTTGACTCAGTGTGAATTGGATAGGTATGTAGAATTAGGGATTCTATTTCCCTTTTTATCTGATTATGAGGTGGGTTGTACACTCCATTTGGAGTGAATTGCACTCTGGACTTGTCTGGGTGTAAGCCCTGCGAGATTTGAGCCTCACCCCATCCCCCCTCCTCGTGGGATTAGAGCGAAAGGCCTTACGCTTCATCCCGGATGCACCCTAAAAATGTCTTTTAAAGAAGAGATTGCAACATTTCACCACATCACATAATAGCATTGGGCATTCAGCTCTAACTTAAATCAAAACATTGATTTAGATTTTGTAGTTTAATTAAGCATCTACTATACTAACTAAGCATGCATTTTGATTTTTCCTCATTATTTGTCATAATCATTAAGCCATTGCTTATTAATTCTTCATTCTTTATAACTTGAGAGTCACTTCTTGGTGGTAGTCCTCTTCACTATCGTACTCTCTTTTTTCTCATACGCTTACTAGTTCTTATCGTTGCCGCTAGTAGCTTCTCGTACATATACTTTCTCAAGAATGCTTCTCAATGTCTCATCTTCACAATTTCCCTCACTCTGTGCTTCCTCTATCTCTCAATCTATAGTTAATCATTTAATCTTGTGAATATTCTTAATTTGAAGTATTTTTTTATCACTTCATTATTTCTATAATTGATTTCTTTTATTTTGGATAGCTAAAAAAATAATATTAATAAACCTATTGTATTATGTAGTTTTAAGACGGGCTAATTAAATACATCTTAATATATACATGATAAATGTATATATTATATACAAATCATGAATGCCAAAGTTAGTCGAAGTAAAAAAGAACATCCGCATACAAGGTTTGAAAATATTGCAATCAACCATAATCAATGAAAGCACATCATATGCTTCAAAAAAGGACATGGAATTGCAATTGATAAAAAATGATTTCCAATTCTCCAAATAATAATTGTTTGAACTGGACTAACCAAATAAAATTAGTCAAATGAAGCAACACAAGTATGATATCAACCCCAAAAACCTCTATCATGTCATAAGCATATCCAAGTAGAAAATGATAACATGAACACAGAACATCAATGATCAGTTAGGTTTGCAAAAAAAAAGAAAATTTGTTGTGTAAATGGCCTGAAAAATGAAAAGCAGTATTTTGCAACAAACCAAACATTAAAATCATTAACCCTAAACCAGCTATATGCATTCTATTAAATTTATGTTTATTCTAATTGGAAACAAATATGCAGAGTTTGAAAATATAACTGTAAAGAAAATGAGAAAAAAAACATTAATTTATGTATAATCAGCAAAATGTTCACTGGCTATACCCAGAAAGCATGCACATTAAACCAAGATTAAACAACATGTAAAGCATAATGATCAACTAACTTGACAAGAATGAACAAAAGCATAATACTAAGTTGTACAGTACATAAGTTACTGGAGCATACCTCCATGTCCATCATACACACCAAAGAATGATGTCGAACCATCGAGATCAGGAATAGCAGCGTGCTAAATAGAAAATATGTCAATATAAGAAACAAGAATCACATATCGTAAAAATAGAATAATATGCATGCAAATGTGATAAATCTAACTACTCTGATACCTACCAGATGAACCGTACAAGAACACGCAGCTTCTCTAGAAATAATTAACTCTTTATATGAAAAGCTATTCCTAGGAAAACAAGACATAATTATGTCCTGCCTGTAGCCCAGATGTTTACATGGTATATATTTCGAATTTGGGTCTGAAAATTGTATATAGCCATGCACCTATGCTTTAGACCATTACTGCTGCTGAAAGAAACGAGCAGTAAAAGTGTCAGTCATTTAATTAGTCAAGTTTTGGTGAATATCCATTCGGGGAGGAGGTGCTTGCGCAAACAGCCTAAGGTAGTAAGTGAGCAACAATCAAAGCGGCCAGGAATCAGGAGATTTTTTCACTGTTTATAAAGGCTTCAATCACTTCTACAAACTATTAGGAAAGTGTCATTGCAAGTGGCCCTGACAACAAGTTTCAAGGTAAATTGAGCCACTTGACACCAAATGCTTCTCAACTCTAGCAGTAATATAGGATTTAAGGCGTAATAAGTTGCAGATAGATGCATTCACCAACATGCATAAACTCGTTCTTCTGTACTTCTAATCACAATTTAATTATTGGAAAATAATTCACAAGTCATCCAATCATGCATATATATATATATATATATATATATATATATATTCCTTTTTTTTTTTTTGTGAAAAGCCCTAGGGCCTATTTTATTGAAATAAAAGCGGTTACAGAAGCTTGAGGAGAGGGCCCATGGAGCCCTACCCCTACGATACAATGCTAACAAAAAGATCCAAAAGATCAGAACAGAAAAAGATCACAAACAATGTCAAGAGCAAGAAAGTGATACTCTCGCTCTGTTTCTTAGTGATCCGTAAAGTAATCTCTTTAATCTTACTCCATTGCCCTGAGTCACCAAGGTATCATCAAGCAGAAGTGTATTCTCGGGCTTCTTCTTCCATCGAGAATGATAAACCTGTCAATCTTCTTCATCATCTTCTTCTTCTACTTCTTCTTCTTCTGCTTCTTCCTCTTCCGTTGACTGATCCTGCTGATTCATACCGGTGGGTTCGGCATTTGGTTGGGGATTTCTTCTTTTTCTGTTGAAAGTTTGGATGTATCTGTTAGAGCGGACGACTAAAGTAGCCCCCTGGACGAGCTGCGCCACGGAGAAAGTCGCCACACTTCCAGCTCGTTCGCAACTATCGTAAGTCACCGGAGTGTGCATTCGTATAACCAGTCGAGGAGTCTCCCCGACAACCATGTCAGCTGAGTTTAAACTGTTATCAGCATCAGATGCTACCATATTCTCCTGAGCCAGGTAGCGTCGACTCTATGTTGGGAAGTCCCAACAACAGTAGAAGGCCCAGAAGCCCTTTTCCTTGCAGGAGAATGCAATCTATAGCAAGTGCCCCTAATGTGCCCGAACATTTTACAATGCTAGAAAAAGAGAGGCTTGTTCTCCACCACAGCCTCCTGCTAAAATACATCCGCACCATCAGTGATCCAAAAATGATCCACATCTGGAAGAATAAAATCCCTCTCCACCTGAATCCTGACACCACCTGGCGAGAACCTATCAAATATATATTGGAACTAAGGTTGTCAAGAAAGGTCATTGTTCGTATCACTAAGTAGCTCGTGTTCGAATCATTCTTTAAGTAAGCGAATTGAACACAAACAAATTTTTTAAGCTCGAATTGTAAATGAGTCGTACACAAATAACCCGATATTTAATCGTGTTCCGCTCATTCTAGCTCGAAATAAAAAAAATAATATATATTACTTATATTGTAATATTTTATATATATTATATCTAAGTTTAAATCACTGAAGCTTGTATGGTCATGTGGTAATGGGTTTTTTATTGCATAAGAATGATGCGGGTTCAAATCCAATACCCTATATCTATTTTTCTAATTAATTTAAAAGAATTAAACACAAACAAAAATACATAAATTGAATCAAACACAAACACACAGTTTAAGAGCAATTTCAAACAAGAGCCAATTTCGAACGAGTTGAACACGAGCCAAGCTTGAGCTTGTTCAAGCTCGATTCGTTTCAAGCCCTAATTGGAATTATTACTTTAATGCGAGCAAATATTTCTAAGAATACTATGGGAGGTTTTGGAACCAAGTTGAGGTTTTACATACCATATTTTTTATTTAACACATGATGACAAAACTAATAATCATTATTTAAATTTTCACAATTAGAGACATGCCTCGAGCTCAATCACATGCATACACCTTGCTAGGATCATGCAATGTGTACGCCCCATAATAGATGAGGCGTGCAATAAGTTGTACTTCACCTTAGAATCAACAAGGTGATCGCCTCATATTTGATTTAGGTATTTCAAAGCATAGGCTACTCCCAAACTCGTAAACTCCGATTCCTCGCAATCTTTTGTCTCGCCTCACGAACCGGATGATGCCTCCACACTCTCCCAGTTTCCTTGAGTTCAATAATTAAAATTCTGGAAGATCTACACACATATCACTGAATATTATGTATTTGCATATAAATCACCTAAACTTCAATTTTTACAAGTATATCACCTTACTCATGCATGAATAGATCTGATTTACTTTTTAGAAATTAAAAATTATAGTAATTCTAATGTGATATGAAAGTTTTGGTAGTATAAATGTAAAAAAGAAGATTTAGGTTTTAGATATGATATTGCATAGGAATCAAGTGGTATGTATGATTGTGTGTAAATCTTCCTATAAGAAATTATAGATATGGGACTTTTTTCTTTGATAAAACTGGCATAACCTCTAGAAAATATTATAAGGAAAATTGCTATAGAATATTTATATATTTAGAGTTCTTTGTTTGTTCAAAATACAAACCTTATTGTTGTTGCCTGTCTAATGACTATTCTTTTTTAGCTTCACAGAAGTGTTGGGCTATGGAGCCTAAGCACAAGGCACTCGATGCATAAACGTCGGGTTGTGGGCATTTAGGCGCCCACTTGAGTGCTGCTCGAATAGAGAAGTTGATGCCTAGACACCGGCTTTGGGCGCATATGCGCCCGCTACAGAGCAGACACTGCTCTTATTCACGAGAGACCGGAGCCTATGCGCCGGTCTATTGGTTCCTAAACGCCCATTATGGAGCACCGATATAGAGCGCTTGGCGTGTAGGCGCCAAGTTTAGATGCTTAAGCGTCTGATGCAGTTAGTACACGAAAAATTGATTTTTAAGTCAATTTTTTAGCTTTGATCGTTGAGATTCTTCTTTCTGAATTCTTTGAAGAGCATTCCCTTGAAGGTGAGGAGTGTCAAAAAGATGAATTTTAGTGATTCGACGTGATTTTTTGCGTCGGATTGGAGAGCGAAGATTGTTGGTGCAAGTCATGTAAGTTTATTCATGTAAGTGTAGTGAAGAAACTTGTGTGAGTCCTTTATAAAACTTTCAGAATTTCGCAGTGAAATTTTTTGTGTTGTGGCTTCGTGATTTTTTTCTGTTCTTGGTTCTTTCCACATAAATCTTTGTGTGATTTTTTTATAGCTTTGATTGTGCTTCTGTGTTGAAATTTTTGTCTCGGTTTTCTCGAATCCTATAATACTATTCTGCAACAAAATTAAAAGGAGACTCCTTCGCAGTACTTTTCCCTGATAAACTGGTACCAGGGCAGGGTGGTTCGAGTAGGAGTAATGACTGAAGAAGCAAGGTTCAAAGTGAAGAAGTTCGATGGGACGAACTTCGCTCACTGGAATGTGCAGGTGAAGGATTTGTTATAACATAAACAATTGTAATTGTCACTACAAGGAATCACAAGGAAGCCCGAGTCATTATGCCTATGGAGGAATGGGAAGTGTTGGATTGAACGACACTAGGTTTGATTAGGTTGACACTTTCCTCATCTATTGCGTTCAACATTGTGAAAGAAAATATTACGGTGGATCTCATGGTGCCCCTGATCAAAATGTACGAAAAATCTTCTGCTTAAAATAAGATTTTTCTGATAAAGAAATTATTCAACATGAAAATGAAAGAAGACAATTCAGTGGCAGACCATCTCAATAACTTCAACACTGTGACGAGCCAATTGTGTGCTGTGGGGATCAAGTTTGATGATAAGGTCAGAGCAATGGTGATACTATCTTCATTGTCGGAAAACTGGGATGGTTTGATAACGGCGGTGAGTAATTCTTCAGGGAATTCAAAGTTGAACTTCGATGATATCATGGGCTTGATCCTGAATGAAGAAGTTCGCAGAAAAGCAGCGAATGGTGAATCTTCAAGTTCTGCATTGAATGCTGATAACAGGGGAAGGAATCTGTGCAGAAATACATGCAGAGACATATCCAAGTTCAATAAAGGAAAGCTCAAACCAAGCAGAGAAGAATGTTGGAACTGCGGTAAGAAAGGGGCATTTCAAGAAGAACTGCAAAGCTCCAAGGAAAACTGGTGGTGGAGGACAGGAAAGTAGTTTCTTTACTAATGTCTCCACAGGTGAAATCCAAAATGACTCCCCGATGTTAACCCTAGTCAACAGTGAATTCTAGATAGTGGATTCAGGTGACTCTTTTCATACTTGCCCAAAAAAGAGGTAGTTAAAAACTACAGTCAGAGTGATCTAAGGAAGGCTTATCTGGGAGATAACAAGACCTATAGTATAGTTAGAAATGGTGATGTTGATATCGGGATGTTGATATCAAGTTGTCGAATGGAACAGCCTGGAAGCATACTAAAGTTAGATATGTTCCTAGTTTGAAGATAAATCTCATCTCTATAAGCTAAATAATAAAGTCAGAACTTTTAACTATTTTAACAAGTGATTCGAGGAAGGTGACCAAGGGAGCATTGGTGATGACTCAGGAAAACATTAATGACACTCTTTATCTGATCAATGAAATTGTTGATTTCATTGATGTGACTGGAACCGGGTGATGTAGGTCTGTGATACCGTAGGCTTGGCCATATGAGTGAGACAGGCATTAAGTCACTACTTTCAAAGAATAAGCTTCAGAATCTGAAATCAATTGATCGAAATTCTGTGAAGACTGTATTTATGACAAGCAGAAAAAATTTTTTTTCTCTAAGTGCTAGTAAGTAGTGAAATCAAAGAACTAGAGTTAGTGCATGCTCACGTATGGGGTCTTACTCCAGTTCAGTCTATTGAAAATTCTCGCTATTTTGTATGTTCATTAATGATCATACGATAAAGGTATGAGTTTATTTCTTAAAGAAAAATCCGATGTATTAAAAGTTTTTAAGAAATGAAATGTTACGGTAAAAAATGAGACAGACTTGAAGTTAAAGTGTGTCAGATCAGATAATAGGGGTGAGTATCGTGATCAGAAGTTCAGGAATTTCTGTCCTACAGAAGAGGTTGGGCATGGGTTCACTGTCCTGATGCCACCGCAGTGTAATGGTGTGGTTGAGTGCATGAACAAAACAATCACGAAGTGCTGTATGAGCATGAGACTGCATGCAGACTTATCAAAATAATTTTGCGCAGAAACCGTAAACATAGCTGCTTATTTGATAAACTGTAGTCCATCAGTACCTTTGGAGGAAGGCTTACCTGAAGAAGCCTGGAGTGACAAAAAGATATGTCAATCTCATTTAAGAGTATTTGGGTGTTTTGCATATGTGCGTGTTGAAGCAAGGCCCAGGAGCAAGCTTTACCAAAATCTGTCAAGTGCACATTCATTGGATATTGCTCAGATAAGTTTAGGTACAAGTTATGGGATTATCAGAATCAGAAATTCACAGAAGCAGGGATGCCACGTTCAATAAAATGGAGATGTACAATGACAGGGTCAGAACTCAAGGCATTCTGTCAGCTACTTCTGAAGAATCTAAATACGTGGAGATAGAAGATAATGGTGATCAGGAAGATGGAGAAAGAAATAGTGTTCAATTAGAAAGAGCACTGAAAGTTCCTCAATCACCTCTACAGAAATCAGAAAATCCAGCAGAGTAAAACAAACCATACAAAATTATTCTTCTTCTTTACACCATTTGTTAATAACTAATAATGGTAAACCAAAGTTCTTTGAGGAGGTCATTCAAGTTAAAGATTCAAGGGAGTGGGAGCTCTCCATGGATAAAGAAACACAATCTTTGTAGTCAAATCGGACTTGGGATTTGACGATACTACCAAATGACAAAAGAGCACTGCATAACAAGTGGGTCCACAGGCTAAAAGAGAAGTCAGACGGTAGCAAACGCCACAAGACAAGACTTGTTATGAATGGTTTCCGGCAGAAGAAAGGAATGATTACACAGAGATCTTCTCCCCAGTGGAAAAGAAGATGAATGTCAGGGTTGTGTTGAGTCTGGTAACAGAAGAAGGTCTACATCTAGAGCGGATGGATGTAAAAATAGCATTCTTACATGGAGATTTGGAGGAGCTATACACGGTACAATTATAAGGTTATAAGGTTCCAAGCAAATAAGGTTTGGTCTGCAGACTGAAGAAAGCCCTTTATAGCTTGAAGCAGGCCTCGAGACAGTGGTACAGGAGGTTTAACAGGTTTATGTCAGATCATAGATACATGAAATGCAGACATACCACTTGCTTCATCAAACACTTCAGTAACTATTACATTTTGTTTCTTTTGTATGTAGATGATATGTTGATTGCAAGGGCAGATACGGAGAAAAAAGAAACAGTTATCAAGTGAGTTTGAGATGAAGGATTTATGTCCAACAATTGAGATGAGAATCAACAAGGACATAACTGCAGGAACACTAAAAGTTCTTACAAAGGTTCAACATAAGCGAGGCAAAACCAGTTAGCACTCCTTTAGGTAGTCACTTAAAATTATTTGAGTTAAAGCCTAACTTTGAAGCAGAGCAAGCACGGATAGAGAGAACTCTGTATGCTTCAATAGTTGGAAGTTTGATGCATGCAAGGATTTGTACTATACCAGATATTATATATACAGTGGGAGTAGTCAGCAGATGCCTGAGCAATCCCGGAAAGCATCACAGTGAGGTGGTAAAGTAAATTCTCAAGTATTTAAGAGGAATAGTCAATAGGGCACTTTGCTATGGAAGTGCAGGAATCTGTAGATTCAGATCCGGTAGGAGATGTGATAGAAAAAATACAACGGGATATATTTTCACATTGGGGAACACAAAGAGTTGAGTTTCCAGGTTGCAGAAGATTGTTGCAATTTCAACTACGGAGACAAAATATGTTGCTATCACTGATGCTAGCAATGAGATGATTTGGCTACAAAATTTCATGGCAAAATTGGGCAAGGAGCAAGAAATTGAAAAACTCTACAGTGACAGTATACATGTGATTCATCTTGCTAAGAACAGTGTTTTTCATGCCGTGAAGAAATACATCCAGTTCATGTATCATTTTATTCGATCTCTTCTGGAAGATGAGAAATTATTTCTAGAAAAGATCCATGCAGTGAAGAATCATGTGGATATGTTGACAAAGGTGGTGACTGTTAAGAAATTGAAGTAGTGCTTGGCTTCGGCTAGGTTTCATGAAGGTTGAGACCGGGGGTGAGTCACACTACGGTACATGACCACAATACGTGACTTTGAAGGTGATTCAGAAGGAGGTACAAGCGCATGACTGATGTTGGGTGCTATAGTCTCCAAGTGCAAGATTGTTGTGTTGTTGAGCCTAAGCACAAGGCACCCGATGTATATGCGCCGAATTGTGGGCACTTAAGTGTTGCTCAAACAGAGAAGATGGTCCATAGGCGCCGGCTTTGGCGCATATGCACCCGCTATAGAGCGGGCGCTGCTCTTATTTCCAAAAGAAAGTGCATAAGCGTCGGTCTATTGGCGTCTAGGCGCGCCCATTATGGGCAACGATACAGAGTATTTGGCGCTTAGGTGCTAAGTTCGATCTTCTAAGAGCCTGGTGCGGTTACTACACAAAAAATTAATATTTAAGTCACTTTTTTTTTGCGTAGATCGTTGAGCTTGTTGTTTTCTTCTTTCTGAATTCTTCGACGAGCATCCCGGTGAAGGTGAAGAGTGTCGAAGAGGTGGATTTCAGTGATTCGGCGTGATTTTTTGCTTCAGATTAGAGAGGAAATATTTTTGGTGCAAGTTCTGTAAGTTTATTCGAGTGAATGCGGAGAAGAAACTTGTGCTAGCCCTTTGCAAGGCTTTCTAAATTTCATAGTGAAATTTTTTATGGTGTGGCTACGTGATTTTTTATCGTTCTCCACGTAAAATCCATATGTACTTTTCTGGTTGCTTTGATTTCCTTATGTGTTTAAGTTTTTGTTCCGGTTTTCTCGAATCCTATGATCCTATTCCACGGAGAAATTAAAAGGACTCTTTTTCAGTAGTTTTCCCTCACAATAAGATGATTTTCTTGTTCAAACTTTATCGTTGAGCTTGTTGTTTTCTTCTTTCTGAATTCTTCGACGAGCATCCCGGTGAAGGTGAAGAGTGCCGAAGAGGTGGATTTCAGTGATTTGGCGTGAGTGCAAGTTCTGTAAGTTTCTTCGAGTGAATGTGGAGAAGAAACTTGTGCGAGTCCTTTGTAAGACTTTCTAAATTTCATAGTGAAATTTTTTATGGTGTGGCTACGTGGTTTTTTATCGTTCTCGGGTTTTTCCACGTAAAATCCATATGTACTTTTCTGGTTGCTTTGATTTGTTTATGTGTTTAATTTATTGTTCCAGTTTTCTCGAATGCTATGATACTATTCCACGGAGAAATTAAAAGAAGACCCTTTTTCAGTAGTTTTCCCTCACAATAAGATGATTTTTTCTTGTTCAAACTTAATTATAGATAAACATGATACTAAAGATTTTGGTATTAAAAATGTAAAAAAAATATAGATCAGGTGTTCGATATGTAGGTATATAAAAATTGGGTGGTAGTCATGAGTTTGAATGAAAATAAGGTACTTCTTATTAGATTGAGTGTGTACATTTTATGGTTTAATTTTAACATTTGTTTAAATTCCGAGCTTCCAACTTGCTTGATTTTTAAAACAAAATTTTCATTATAGAGTTTTCAAGTTGTATGAGAAATGATTAAAGGCAAGGAGAAATTCACATTGGGCAATCGAAAAGCATTGAGGGGTAGTATGCAAGTTAATGTTGGTCGCAACTATAAGACATGTTACTTGAAATGCAATTATTACAATAAGATATAGTTAAAGGAGTTGTTACAAGAATGAAGGACACATCAATTGCTCACAAAAAGTATTGAACCATGTGCAATAATGTCAGAAACCGTCAAAGTAAATTCCCTCGTATATGAAAAAATCAATGATGTAAAAGCATCTTACACAATAACAATTTAATGATAGAATTGACGTCGGCTCTTACTATGGAAGTGCGCACAGTGCCAAGGAATCCTCATAATCTCCACTACTGATGTCTAAGAGAGATGCAAGATCCCTTGGATCAATATATATGTTAAATGTGGAGGATAATAGGTGTTATTAGAGAGGATAGTTGTAGCTTAGATGTATGTAGACCATGTCAGAGAGGTATGCAAACATGTCTGCATGGAAATTAGTAAATTTTTTTATGAGAATGGTATTACATTCAATGTGGCAATATCTCTTATTTTAATAGGATACATTCTATCGACCTTTATAGACAGGGCTTGAAACCCTAATCTATGTATGACTTGAGAACATGGGTACTGAAAGACAAGTTAAGTAAGATAGAGAAATGCATAAAAGAGATTTACGTAACCTAGAGTTAGACTAGAGTTATAATCATGCCTAACGAGTGATTAGACATAGAAATATAAGTTTAATTAACATTCTAATAAATAATTCATATGATACTTTTTCTTTTTAATCTGTAGAAGCATCTGATTAGGTGAAGGATGCAGAGTACATTTTTGGACAACTTGATGAAGTGATAGATGAAATTGGAGCGCATTTAATAATTCAGATTGCGACAGATAATGCAAGTGCTTATAAGACAACTGGAAAAAAAATTTGATGATCAAGAAAAAGCATTTACACTGGACACCTTGTACTACATATTGAATAGACCTGACATTAGAGAGAATTAGTAAATTTTCACAACATCATGATGTCTTGACCAAAGCAAAGAAGATTAATGAATTTACTTATAATCATGCTTTAGTATTATCTTTAATGAGAAAATTTACTAAAAAGGAATTTCTACACCTTATTGCAATAAGATTTGCTATAGCCTTTTTAAACAACAGCACATGTTGGAAGCTAGCTAGCCGTTGGAGGCAATGGTCACTTCCACTAGTGCATGGATGTAGAAATATAAGAGAAAAGAAATAAACAAAAAAAAATAAAACTTTAAATTAAAGGTTTTGGTCCATTGTCGCAAAACAATAACCAACACTACACCAGTACAAAACTTGAGGATAGTGGGTGCAGAGGAGAGGCTAGTAGTGGGGTTTATTTATAACATAATGAATGAGTTAATAGCACATAACCTAGAAGTAGATAATGAAACATATAGAGACATTTAGAATATTATTGATAAAAAATGAGAGCTTTCGCACCACCGTCATTTGCATGCAGCTAAAAATTTCCTCAACTCTAAAATTCAATATACTGAGAATAAATCCACCAATCCTGAGATCAAGTTGGGGTTAAATCATTGTAGGGATAGAATGATTGTCTACAAATAAGAGAGCAACTGCTGTATGCTACTTATTCCATTTAGGAATTAAAAGAATAAAAAAAAATTCTTTGGGGTATACAAGAAAAAGAAACTGTTATAAAAAGCCCTCCATGTAAAATTTTTAATGTTTAATCTGTTAATTAAAATAAATATTGAGTATCTAATCATTATTCTTTTAATTTTTAATTATATAATTTATTTTCCAATTTGATAATGGTACTCCAGAGCTCCAACGTTTTGCTATTGAAGCACAAGGACTTACATGTTCATCATATTGATGTGAGGTTAATTCAAGCACATATAATCAAATCCAATAAAAAAAAAGAAAACTATTTAATAATCTTAAAAAGAAATTCATTGGTGTATATCAAATAATACAAGAAATTGAAACGATGACTACACCGAGTTACAACAAGCAAATATGAATGTTGATTTCTTTGATGGTGATATGAAAAGGTAACACATCCAACAGTAAACAACAAGATATAAAAAGAAAATGTATTTATAATGATTTAAATATTTTTCATTTTCTTGAATATTTACTTTCAGCTTTTTTATTGATTAATTTTTCATAAATAAATAGGAAAAAGAAAGATGACTGAGGTTGAAAAAGAAGAAGAATGGGAGAACTTCGACTCAAACGACTAAGAGGTAAGGGAGAAAGGTATATGTTATGATGATGATTCAAATGAAGACTCTTTACGCGATGAGAGTGCTAAAGACTTCTAATTATTTTTTTATCTTATTTACAACAATGGATAATATTATGTTAAACAATAAAAGTGAAAGTCTTTTGTATTGAACTTATCTAATGTACTATATATTTTATGCAATTTATCACTTTTTATCGTGTTAAGATATTAATCTATTTTTCTTTCACATATTTATGAATTACGATGCTATTATATATATGTACATATATATATATATATATATATATATATATATATATATATATATATATATATATATATATATATATATATATATACCCATTTATTGAGTATGCAATTTTAAAATTGTGAACTTATGATTCACCTCATGAATAGAAAATTTTCAATACCCAATTACGCAATTTTAAATATTGCTACTAATATAAACTATTTCACCATGGCTAAATATTAGCTTAAGTAAATCATAGGTGATCTTTAGAAATTATTAATGAGAATTTTAAGAAAGAAAATTAATTTAAGAGAAAAATATAAAGGTCTGCGAATAATAATATAAATTAATAAGCAAAATAATTTTGAATTAGCTTTGAAGATTAAGCATAAATATAAATGTTTGACTTCAAAAATATCTATTAAGATATGAGGAGTAACTAAAGATAGCAGACCAATATAGTTAAATAGACTTCTTGACAAACCCTAAAGATAAAAATAGTACACTAAAAGATTGAAGAGAATATATTTAGAAACTATAGAAACTATAGAAATTAAATGATTATCAAACTTATGAGTGATGAAATAAATTTAAACACTAAAGAAGAAAACAACAAAAGAATTATATTTAGTATTAGACAGTCAATTTGTAGTTTTTGCCAAAGAAAATATCATGGAAGTGACTTTTACTCTAATTCACTAGCCCAAAGTATCCACAGAAATAAAAAAATCTTCATAAGATTTTTCTCTTCACGAAAGTACAAAAACTCGGCAATATAAGAATTGTTTTGGTATTAAAAAAAAGTAGTGTTATGAGAATGTTAATGATCATCAAACTATTAAGCTCATCTTAATGATTAGATGTTAGCTTTATGAATTCTCCATCTCCATTTATAACCATTGAGTGCTACATAAGGTGATAACTTTATTTCATGCAAGCATTTTGTCACAATTGTTAGCCACGTTGCTTTTGGTCTATAGGTTTTAGTTTTTAATCCATCCATATGAATTCCATCTTTTACTAATATTCATATATCTGTGCATGTCTAAATTATCTTGTCTGACGTCCACTACCATCTAGATGGTACTTCACACTTCTCTTATAAAAAAATTATTCCACTCATCGTCTCTAATTTTTATCCCATATCCATCATATCTCTAATTTTTGGATTTATGCCGGGCAGGTCTACCATGGAAGCTATACATTTATTGAGAGGTTTGATAGAGAAGTACAGAGATAATAAGGAGGATCTACATTAGATTTTTATTGATTTAGAAAAAGCTTACGATAAGGTTCCTAGAGATGTTCTTTGGAGAGTCCTTGAGAAGAAAGGTGTTGATATGACTTATATTCAAGTCATTAAAGATATGTATGCTCGAGTTGTTACATGTGTTCGAACTGAAAAAGGATTGACCAAATATTTTACTATTTCTGTTGGTTTACATCAAGGATCGGCTTTAAGCCCTTATCTTTTTGCTTTATTTATGGATGGTCTTACTGGGCATTTACAAAAGGATGTACCTTGGTGTATGCTTTTTGCTGATGATATCCTCCTTGTGGATAAGACGAGAAAAAGTCCAGGAAAAACTTGAATTATGGAGGTCTACATTGAAGTCTAAAGGTCTTTGTTTGAGTAGAACTAAAAGTGAATACATTGAAAGTACTTTTAGTAATAGTAGGTTTAGTGACAGAAGTGTAACTTTGGGTGATCAAATTATTAAAAGGTGTGAACGATTTAGATATCTCGGGTCCATTGTTCAAAGCGATGGTGATATAGATGGGGATGTTAACAGTAGAATTAAGGTTGGTTGGTTGAAGTGGAGGAATGCGCCCGGCCTATTGTGTGATAGAAAAGTACCGCTTAGACTGAAAGTAAAATTTTATAAGATGGTGGTGAGACCTTCAATGCTCTATGGTGTTGAATGTTGGCCTTTAAAAGAGAAGCATAATGTTAAGTTAAGTGTTGCTGAGATGAGAATGATTAGGTGGATGAGTGGCTTTACACTTAGAGACAAAATGCGAAATGAATATATCCGTAATAGGGTTGGAGTTGCACCAATGACGGATAAAATTAGAGAGAGTCGCCTTAGATGGTTTGGTCACATTAAACGTTGACCACTCGATGATCCGATTAGGAGAGTAGATGTTTTAAATACAACTTATGTTAAGAAAGGCGAGAGGCGAGACCTAGGAAAACTTGGGCTTATTGCATAAATAATGATCTTAATTTATTAGAATTAAACGAAAATTTGACACTAAATAGGACGCAATGGAGAAAAAGGATTCATGTAGCCGACCCACTTAGTGGGATTAAGGCTTTGTTGTTGTTGTTGTTGTATCCATCATAGCATTCACATTCCTACTACAATAAATTAAGATATATATCTTACTTCTTTTCTACAAACGTTGGTCCGTATTTTAAGTTCTCAAAATTTTTTTGCGAGTCCATATGCTAATTTTCTATCTCATGTGAGAAATATAACCATTATAAGCATGTTTACAATTTTCCGTTCACTTGATATAACTAGTCTGCTATATAATAAATCTCAAATACTTATTACACTTAAATATCACTTCATCTTTAAGTAAATTTAGCTAATAGTTATGAATTCTATATCCCCTAAAAAAAATATATCATGAACTTACATTTGCTTTACTAGCCCAAAATTTGTACATTCAAAAATTTTTCCTCCACCAACAAAGGCAACTAAAGCTATTAAACAGAAGTAAAATAGGATAATAGATATTATAAAAAATAATGAAATAATGAAAGCTTTGAATAGTGTTGAATCACGATTGGGCTACATCAGGCGTTAACACTACTTATATTTGACATTGCAAGAAAAAATACTTATGAAAGAAATCTAAGATGAATATTGCTATTCATAGATAGCATAATTCTAATACGTATTACTACTTGTGAAATACATTAAGATTTAAGATACTATTAATTAAATTTTGATTAATATAAAGCTTAACATTGCTCGAAATAATTTATATGCAAACAAAAAAAGTATTATAGTAAGCCTCTTGAAAAGTAAGATAAATTTAAAAAAAATGATAATTGTAAGATTATCATATTAAAGACTAATAAAATTAACTAATGTGAAACTTAATCATACAAAAAGCTTATCAATGTCTAAGAATCATAGGATTCAGTGTTTTTGTTCTATTACAAAAAATTTAAACTCCAAAACAATCCCTTGATTTTTTGTAAATGGAAAATTTAATTTCAGAGTATAATTTTGAATTTAGTCCCTCAACTATATAAAATTGAACCAAAATAGTTCATATATTTTATATAATCAAATGACAAATTTGGGATCAATTTTGTATTATAGTTTTACATGAGAAATTATTTTACAAAAATTTCATATGTTGAGGCTAAATTGAAGAAATGTGATACTCTATGATTAAATCAACGACACATGAATAATTGGTAGAATATTTTGAAATTTAATATATCATAAAAAAAATAAGGATATATAGCAACACGACTATATAATTAATGTCGAGTGAACTGAAATGGAGGAGAAGTGAGTATACTATTGGATAAGAAAATATCATGCAGAATTAAAAGATAAATCATAAAAAACTACAAAAAAAAGACAATTAATGTTGTATAAATTTGAGTATGCATTTAAAAGCTAATGATAACTAAGTTGAGTGTGGTAAAATTGAGAATAATGCGTGATAAAAACTTAAATAATTAAATGATAATACTAGAGAGATGGTTTGAGCACCACATTTTGAAGAAGACGTCGTAGAAAATAAAGTTAAATGGCTTGGTTAAATCCAATGAAGAGTTAATGGCATCATGGAGATGGAAATAATGTAGAAGGGATATTAATAAAAAATAGAGGATCAAAGAGCAACATTGCGCAAAGTTATGCAAAAAGCTTTGCATAAACTAGAGTTAACAAGTTATAAGTAGTTAAGATACAGAAGATGATTGTGGTTGTAACCTAAAATAAAGGCAAATAAGAAAAAAATACATAAATACAAAGCACATCCTAATGTAAAGATGTTTCTCTCTTAAAGCAAAATATATAAACTAGACAGTAAAATAAGTACAGTAAGAGAAAATGTAACAAAAGACCAAGGTATGCAAAATCCTATAAATCAAGAAAATCATAAAATTATTTGATTGGATCGTCTAGTTTAATGCGTGGTGTTATAAATGAGTCCTGATAGAAATTTTTTCTAACTCCTGCCTCTTTTGATATAAAGAACATGAAATCTATCATCCGCAGAGAATTAACAATTCAGACGCTCCAATCTGAATCGGATAGCTGCCAAGATATATTATCATTATTTTGTTCATTAAAATGATGCAGCCGAGGAGTATCAAAAGCTTGAGGATTATTATTAGTGATAATATTAGTAGATAATGAGGTGGCAAACACCAAAAGACACGAACACTAGCCACCTTTTGTAGATGAGTTTGGACTTGATCCGTTTTTTTAGAATAAATCTAAACTTATGAAGAATCTTCCATCGCTTAAGTAGAAGGTTGAATGTGATCTTCTAGTGAAAGATCATTTGCTTGATATTTAGAATTCCTCAGCATAGGATAACTCTTACAACAATTTAAAATTTTATGCAAGAAATTACGGCAACCATAATATGCAAAAATATTCTTAAATTACAACATTTGTCAATAACCAGATAATGGGTACCCAATTTACACCTCAAAGGTGGATGTGACATCCAATTCCATAAAAAATCTAGCCACAAAAAATTTGGAAAGACAAGTTGTCACGGCAACCACCTGAAATTTTATTTCAAAAATAGAAGCTCTAGAAAATAAGCTAGACTTGTTCAAGTAATACAAACAAAAAAAAGAAGAAAGGATCCAAACAAGAGTGATGGGATTTCATAGAGCAATCAAAATGGAGGGACTATTTCAGTATACTCATTGGAAAGTAGTTGATATAATAGAGGCGTCGTGAGCAAAAAAAAAATGATATTTAATATGCTTCTAAAGAATGTTTATACTGATATATAGAGGAAAGATGAGCCCAACGGAGCAATCACCCATCAAATAAAAATCAAACATAAATTTATGAGTGCCTCCATATTGGGACAACCCACAAGAAATTGCCAAAAATTTAGAGAGCGAGTGGCGTGTTGAGAATAGAAATCTCCACATTGAAGAAAAGGAGAGCATACTTGCCAATGATAAGGTGAAGGCTATTTCTGTTAAAGTTTTATGAATCCTGAAAAGAATGAAACCGTGTTAAGTGAAAAGGGATTGAAAACTAGCAGCATTTGAATCATGAACAAAATTAGCAAATGAGTGTAGAGAAGGTCAAGTAAGAGCTAAAAATCATCGAAAATAGTATAACATGAGCCTCAAAAAAGTTAAGGCCACCTAGAATAAGATGTTACCTCATAGAGGGATCAACCAAAGCATGCAATCAATGTAGGAGGAAGTGGTGGGCTCTGAAAAGATGCCAGGGTATGAAAAAAACCAAAGAAACTAGGATGATAAAAGATCCCCCGTCCAGAGACAATAAAAGCGCAAAAATGAGCATGAAAGAAACAAAGAGCAAAATTCATAGCTGGAGAGAATAATTAAAGATAAAGATAGAACTAGGGTCATCTTAAGTGCCAAGGGACTTGAAACAAACAAGATTTTGGGGCCATCCAAGGGAGCTACCCAACTCACAAATGTGCCGAGAGATAAGGGAAGGTGATCCCCACATGTAGCAGCAAAGATGCATGGGAAATTGCTCGCACAAGAAGATGGAAGAGTTGGGCAGGGCAAGCACTAGATGAAGCATGTGATAATCATGAAGCACACTTGTCGAATGCCGGATTATAGCACAAGATCACACGTAGACACCATGGCAGTGGAATGAGCATATATATATGCATGCTCGTAGACACCATGGCAGTGGAATGAGCATATATATATGCATGCTGAATGACACAAAGGGTTGCAACGAATGCTAGGGTTTACCCACACAATAGACAGACAATTTGCAACCAACCAAAGGTATGCATGAATTTATGTGTTTAGATACAAGGTTATAAATGCTAAAGTTTCTGTAAACAAGGTTTCATTCCAACTTCTATAATCAATTATGTTATACCCATAAGGGCAAAATGAAAATGTAGAGTACGCAATAGTGTCCAGGGTTTTCTATTTTAACAAATCTTAAATAAATCATGCGATCATGACTAACATGACCCCTAATGCAACAACAACAACAACAACAACAACAACAACAACAAAGCCTTAATCCCACTAAGTGGGGTCGGCTACATGAATCCTTTTTCTCCATTGCGTCCTATTTAGTGTCAAATTTTCGTTTAATTCTAATAAATTAAGATCATTTTTTATGCAATAAGCCCAAGTTTTCCTAGGTCTGCCTCTGCCTTTCTTAACATAAGTTGTATTTAAAACATCTACTCTCCTAATCGGATCATCAGTGTGGTCGACGTCTAATGTGACCAAACCATCTAAGGCGACTCTCTCTAATTTTATCCGTCACTCGGTGCAACTCCAACCCTTTTACGGATATATTCATTTCACATTTTGTCTCTAAGTGTAAAGCCACTCATCCACCTAATCATTCTCATATCGGCAACACTTAACTTAACATTATGCTTCTCTTTTAAAGGCCAACATTCAGCACCATAGAGCATTGAAGGTCTCACCACCATCTTATAAAATTTTCCTTTCAGTCTAAGCGGTACTTTTCTATCACACAATAGGCCGGACGCATTCCTCCACTTCAACCAACCAACCTGAATTCTACTATTAACATCCCCATCTATATCACCATCGCTTTGAACAATGGACCCGAGATATCTAAATCGTTCACACCTTTTAATAATTTGATCACCCAAAGTTACACTCGCTCGTCACTAGACCTACTATTACTAAAATTACATTCCATGTATTCAGTTTTAGTTCTACTCAAACGAAGACCTTTAGACTCCAATGTAGACCTCCATAATTCAAGTTTTTCCTGGACTTTTTCTCTTGTCTTATCCACAAGGAGGATATCATCAGCAAAAAGCATACACCAAGGTACATCCTCTTGTAAATGCCCAGTAAGACCATCCATAAATAAAGCAAAAAGATATGGGCTTAAAGCCGATCCTTGATGTAAACCAACAGAAATAGTAAAATACTTGGTCAATCCTCCTTCAGTTCGAACACATGTAACAGCTCTAGTCGACCCCTAATGCAACTGAAAAATAAATAATCAAGTTCACACAAAAAAGAAAAATCATTTGACAAAATTAACAATGAATTTCTCAGTATATATAATGTATAATGAGAGATTAAATGATAAAGATTTGAAGAAAAATAATTTAAAGGATGACAAGAATTCCTACCATGTGAAGATATATCATCAAATTGTGATAATGAGATCATAGTATCAGAGTTACAACAATAAAATGTGAACGTTAAATTCTTTAATGGGGACAAAAAATAAGACTAATACATTATTCTTATTTAGATTTATGAATATTATTATGTTGAACAATAGAAGTGAGAGAAATTTATTACGCTAAACTTATCTTATGTGTTATTTTAGTTTGATATTTTATATAACTTTTATTTGATGTCTAATATTAATTTTATCAGTTGTTGCCTACATTATACTTTTATTTTGTGCAAATTATTACCATGATACATTGCAGCATATATAATTTGTTATTTGAAAAGGCACAATTTATCACTTATTATTATATAAAGATCTTAATATGTCTTTCTTCAATATATTTAAAATATTAATTTATGATACTAATATATTAATTTTTACCTTCGGGTTGACTCTACACAACGCCTCACAAACAAATAACACCACAATACCAAATTGCATGATTTTAAACCTTAAAATTAATCATTTTAATAGATTAATTTATATTTTGTTTGCATGCAGATATATTTCCTACATTTCTAACAACTAGATGGTATTACTGAAATTGAAGCAACATAGCATGGTTAATATTTATGTCACATTTAGTTATATGAATTCATATGCTAAGCGTGCACTTTCTATTTGGGGATGCAGCCATCACAAGAAATTTCAAAGCTATTTATCAAAAGGTTTAACAATTACACACAAAACATAATGAAAATGTGCAATATGATAAATTTGCAGATCATTACGACAAAAAATTGTTAAAATTTATTGAAAATTTAATGATATCATAATACGTTATAGAAGTGACTAGTTAGACTTACTGCATCTTCCATTGTTGAACGCCACCCTTGCATAGAAGATAGCCCATATCTAACTCGTTCATTCTCACCATCTTCAGAAAATTTCTCAATTTTTGGAGTACTGAGATATATACCCATCACTGCATAATGTCAACAAGAGAATGCATATCAGTGGAAAAAAGAGAATTAAAACAAAGATTGAGAAAAATAGTACAGAAGGTAAACATCAGCAAGTCAGCAAAAACTAACCAGGCAAGCATAAACCTCAAGGCAAAAATAGTGAGTAGCTGCTATCAAATAGATTTAGCTCAAAAGTCTGTTTTGTATGAGATGGGAGAAGGTAATTTTATACAGTCCAAAAATTAAAGCATGTAAGAAAAGAAAACGTCATCCATTCCAATGTGACCTGGAAGAAGCTAAAAGTAAGAAAAATCCCTTAAATAGGTAGCTTCCAAATAGCTAGCAATCACCAAGATTCGCCATATCTCAACAATTAGGGTAAGCTCGATGGTTTGGTTCATGCTATTATAACCAAAACTCAGATGCCAAATTAACATTCTGAATCCCATGACATTATTTAACTTAATGATGGATTATCTTACTGATGAATTAAATATAAAGATCCAAATCCATGCTCGTCATGAAATTGAAATAAGAATTACAGATGAAAAAACATTTTTTATATTGATATTTAGCTTCCCAAGTCATTAAAATAGCCTTTTTCCAATTCAAGGGCAACAAAGCATATTCAACTTTTCCCCAAACTCTAGAATGGCAAGGGTTTCATGCCCCTAGGCAAGTCCTTCCTCCAAGCGTCATTTACATTCATCAAATAATAAAGAGGTAATAGCAAGCGAGCTCTGCTAACTTGCCAATTGTTAATCCTATAATATGCGAGAGGCATAGCAGCATTAAAAAAAAAAAAAGACCAAATCAAACAGATTCTAATGGCTTCTAACTAGAAGGACTGATTAAGTGAGTTTTATTAAATTAGTTTCAACGATAATTGTTTGATTTGGTTGAACTTATTTTCTTTTGCTTCTTTGGGCCTATATGAGTTTTCTTAATGTTCATCCTATCAATAAAACTATTATTATTGTAGTGTCAAATAAAAAAGAGTTCAAATAGTATGAACAGATGAGAGCAAAGAAATTAGCCCATGAAATTAATATTAAGATGAGATTTTATGATACAGGTACTCTCACAGGTAGATTAATGGAACTAGTAGATATTATGGTTCATAGGAATATAAAGAAAGATATTCAAGAAACTAATGGGTTGGAGAAAAGGCTAAAGAAATTGATAGCTTAAGTTTTCAACTTTGGTATTCAGGTAGGAGTCGCACTATAAATGGTGTAGGTGTAATTATAGATAAGAGTTTGAAAGATAATGCTGTAAAAATTAATAAAATTAGAAATAGAACTATATCCCTACATAAAGATTGTCGTTGATACTATATTTTTAATGTTATAAGTGTTTATGCTCCTAAAATAGGTTTAGATACAATTTCAAAAGAAAAACTCTGGAATTACCTAGAAGAATTAATACAAATGATAGTAGATGGACATGTTGGTAGAGTGATAGTAGATTATATAAATATTCATGGTGACTATAGTTTTGGAGTGATTAATGAAAAAAATAAAATTATATTAGATTTTGCTTTAGCACATTATTTCATTATTGTCGATTATTTATTTAAGAAAAGAGATGAACATATTATTACTTGTAAGAATGTATTTAATAAAGCATAAATTGATTACTTTCTTAAGAGAAAAAGAGAGAGATAAATAGATTATGGCTATAATTATGAGGTCATTACATAATTACTTAACATCGATTATTAGTTTTGAATTTTAAGATGAGAAATTGTAAGAAAAATAATACAATGAAATATTGTCATAAATTAAATGGGGGCACCTAAAAGACACAAATAAGAATATTTTTATGAGTTAACTTCAAGATTTTAAGATTTGAGATGTTCATGAAGAAGCTAATTTTGTGGCATATGTAACAAATACTATTAAACAAGTATAAAAACGATGTACTTAGAGAATCAAAATGAAAATTCTTTATAAATGAAAGTATTTGCCGGTGGAATAAATGTGCAAGAAAAGATACAATATAAGTTGTATTAAAAAAATGATTTAAATGTAAAAACTTAGAGAACTGGGAAAAAAATATGAGGAGACCCGTATGGAGTCTAAGAGAACATGTGTAACACTCAAAATTGTGCTTTTGGAGATTTTTATAATAGATTAGATACTAAATATGGTGAAAAATATATGTATAAACTAGCCAAACAAAGTGAAAAGATAAGTAAAGATTTAATTCAAGTGTAGTAAAGATGAAAATCAAAAAGTATTTTTTCTAGAGGAAGATATTCAACATAAGTGGGAGACCTATTTTGATAAACTTTTCAATGAAGTTTCTGAAAATACGATCGACCTTAGTGATCTTGATATCATTAAAAAAAATGTTTTAATTTTACCGTCACATTAATAAAAAAGAAATAGAGGAGGTTTATAAAAAAAGACAATGGTGGAAAATCAGTAGGATCTGATAATATCCCAATTGAAACGTGAAAATATTTAAGAGATATGCGAGTTTCTTGGCTTACTAAGCTCTTAATATTATTTTAAAAACTACAAAGATGTTCGAGGAGCCGATGAAGATTAATTTGGTCCCCATTTTTAAGAATAAATGGAATGCACAAAAATGAGCAAATTATAGAGGAATTAAGTTGATGTGCCATACTTATGGTAGAAGGAAATTGAACATAAGTTAAGACTTGATACAAATATTTCTCATAATCAGTTTGGATTACTGGCAGGCGGGTCTACCATGAAAGTTATACATTTATTGAGAGGATTGATGGAGAAGTACAGAGAGAGTAAAGAGGATCTACAAATGATTTTTATAGAATTAGAAAAATCTTACGATATGGTTCGAAGAGAAGTCCTTTAAAGTGTTCTAGAGAAGAAAGCTGTTGATATGACTTATATTCAAGTCATTAAAGATATACGTACCAGAGTTATTATTTATGTTCAAATAGAAGAAGGATTAACTAAGTATTTTCCTATTCCAATTGGATTACATCATAAATTAACTTTAAGTTCATATCTTTTTGCTTTAGTTATATATGCTCTTGTTGGACATTTACAAGAGGATGTACCTTGGTGTATGTTTTTCGCTGATGATATCCTTATTGTGGACAAGACTAGAGAAACATTTCAGCAAAAACTTAAATTATGAAGGTCTAAATTGGAGTCTAAATGCCCTCGTTTGAGTACATTCAAAACTGAATACATGGAAAGTAATTTTAGTAGTAGTAGCTCTAGCAGCAGAGTCGTAACTATGGTTGATCAACTCATTAAAATTTGTGAGTGTTTTAGACATGTATATTGTTTAAGGTGATTGTGTTATAGATGGGGATGTTATTAGTAGAATTCAAATTCGTTGGTTGAAGTTGAGGAATGCATCGGTATATTGTGTAATAGAAGAGTACTTCTTAGAATTAAAGGACAATTTTATAAGATGGTGGTAATACCTGCAATGCTTAATGGCGCAGAATGTTGGCCTTTAAAAGAGAAGCATAAAAAAAAAAAAGTTAAATGTTGCTGAGATGAGAATGCTTAGGTAGATGAGTGGCTTGACACTTAGAGACAACATGAGAAATGAATAAATTTGTGATGGAGTTGGAGTAGCTCCAGTGGCGGATAAGATTAAAGAGAATCGTCTTAGATGGTTTGGTCATATTAAATGTTAACCGTCTGATGATCAGATTAGAAGAGTAGATGTTTTAAATTTGACTTATCTTAAGAAAGGCAAAGGTAACCTAAAAAAGATATGAGCATATTTTATTAAAAAAAAATGGTCTTAATCTATTAGAACTAAATGCAAATATGACACTCAATAGGTCACAATAGAGAAAAAGGATTCAGGTAGCTGACCACACATATTGGGATAAAGGTTCGTTGTTGTAGATCTAGTAGTATTAAGAAAATAAAAATGAAATCAATTATTCTACTAATTTGAAATTTTCTTATAATCACTAAATTTAGATAGAAAAATTAAAGGTAAATTCTGAACTGCCATAATTGAAACTCACTTCTCAACCTCTAGAAGTTAGCTTCCAAAAGAAACTAAATTTTATCAATGTTCAATCCAGCAACGCAATTACTAAATTCAAAAACTGAGTTTCCACCACATCCAAATATTTACGTTAAACCCCTAAGCTCATCTTCCATGGCTAAAGATTCACCTCATTACTCAATCACTTCTATACAACACGCATCCATACTGCTAAAACAAAGTACACATACCTTCATCAACCGCATTCAATCAAAACTCCTAACTAGTACCTTTCACATAAAATTCATCATCCGCCTCGACAGATGTGAAGGTACGCATCAATGCCGTATTCCGTCCAGAGAATAATAATTTAAGACAAATTGCAAACAGATGTTCAAGAAAAACGATCCAAAAACCCTAATCAGGGTAAGCACTATCAATCTATCAGTAGAAAATAAGAAAAACAGTTTAAGAGAACGGTCACCTATGCTGAGCCAAAAGAACAAATACGATCTCACAAACGGGAAACCCGCTTGAAACAGGTCAACTCTGTAGCCAAAAAGCTGTAAGAAATCGAGCAGTATAAAAGAAACAAAGAGCTTACGGGCTGAAGACGATCTGAGGTGGGGAAAAAAGAAATTCGGATTTTTCCAACGAATGTCAAGAAGGACAACGCGCAGTCGAGAGAGAACAGTCGAGAGAGAGCAGATCAGAGCGTCAGTCTCTTCTAATCCACCGTCTCGCCTCTAATTTCTGTATTTTAATCTTCAATATTTACAAATTCATGATTTTTAAATCAAAAATAATTATTTACTGACTAGCATTTATATCTCTACGAAGAGACACAGTAACCGACAGCATTTCTACAAGAAGATACGATACGGTAAAAGACAACAGTTAAGGGTTTGTTTGGGGGTAGTTTTATTATAAATTGTTGTGAAACTATTAAGAAAATAATTGTTAAAAAAAATTATAATGACTATTATAAATATATTTTTTTTAAATTTTACAGTGAAGTTAAAAAATTGTCACCGCATCTATTCACGAATAGTGGAAAAATATAGGTTTTACCTGCAGTTTTTGTAAAAGCTGGCAAAATACAATTACCCAAACAGTCAAAACTACAGTGCGATATCACACCATCACTGTATCATCGCCCCAAACAAACTCTAAGAATCGGTTTCAGGGTAGCTGCTGAAAAATAATCTAATGCTCAAAAGACTGAGGTGAATATTATAATTTTTCTTGTTTTTAAAAAAGTCAAATCGTAGTTAGAAAGCTGTCACCGCAGCTAGCCGTGACCGATTGTGAAATGAAGATTTCAGCCACAAAAACTGTCAAAAAATGGTCTACCAAACAGACAGAACCGGTGCGATGTCGTACTGCCACTGCACCGCTGGCCCAAACGAACTCTAATGTTTTTAAAAATACGCTGCATGGAGTGTCTTACCATTAACATCGCACAAAAATCGCATGCATAAAAAAATAAAAAATTAAATAGAATATATGAAACATTAAAATTTTTTATGAAAAAAAATCCAAAATAAAGTTGTGATGCTTACTTAGGCCTGATATGTCACCAAACAGTCCACATGATTAGGTGTCAAGCTCCATACATCAAATTAAAATTTATTTGAGATCTAATTTCACAAATTTGTAATCAAACTAAATGATTCCATAATATGAACCCATTAATATTAAAAAAAATTTTATTCGAGTTCAAATAAATTCAAATCAAATAATTAAAGCACAATTAGAAGTTTTAGAGTATTAATTAATAGTTAAATAATTTTAAAAATTGATATATATACGATTAAATCAAGCGTCTCAGATAAATCCTGATATTTATAAGGCACTTAAATATTCAAAGAGTGATTATAATACGAGGAAGTAACATTGATCCTCTAATGAAAAGTTTTAAAATTTTGATTGAATTTATTAAAATATCATTATAAAAAAACTATAAAAATATATATATTCTACATAAAGATAGGAAAAGAACAAGTTGAGATCTAACTCTACACTCAGAAATAAGTAACAAACTAACGAGCAAAAATAATCGTCAACTATGACCAACAAATATTATAGCTCAACTCACCATACAATTTTTTGTATTATTTTTTTTATATTTTTGACATATTATCATCTTGTTCTTGTTGCCTAATTATTATTATTATTATTATTATTGTCCGACAATCACAAGGACAAGTGATTATTTTCTTATAATCTCATCTTCTCTATTTGAGTAAAATAAAGGAATTAGATAACTTTGATTAAATAGTGGATTACATTTGAGCTAGGTCACGTGATTTTCCCTTTATTTTGATTTTTCACATAAAAATCTTACTAGTTATTATCATTGTTATTTGTGCATGTGTTATATATTCTTACTGAGTCGTTACTTAATTTTTATTTGTCACCCAAAAGCCTCAAAAGAGTTCACAGGCATTGTTGGGAATTTGTCAAGAACCTATGGTTACCATGTGAACCTTCGTGACTCCCTTACAAAGAGAAGTATTTTAAGTGCTAAGGTGATTGCCCGTGCCTTAGAATAAATGCTAAGAGAAGGTCAATTTCATAATGTCTGGACCTTGGTTGAGCTGCTCGAGCTCATCAACAATCACATATCGATGAAGGAGTATAACTTGCCTCTAGATTATACATGGATCAATCAGATAGATAGACATCCACCAAAGAGAAACCTCCATGAAGTCAACTAGGGATTGCCTTACAAATCCGACCATCTCTAAAAACTAATATTTAAGGAGCGGCGACCTCGACCTTTTTCGGAAAATATACACGTACAAGGGGAAGAATTCACATACAGAAGAGTGAACATATTTATCAAGAGAGTAGAATTGATGTCCATTAGGAGAGAAGATCACCACCTCCAACCCATTAGATACCAAACATACTCCATTAAGAGTCCCTATTATAGAAATTCATGTGTAAAATATGATGTTATGATGCAGTGCATTTATTGCAATTTTATATGTCATATCTAATTTTTTCTACATTTAGGACTTCTTTCTAGTATCCCTAGGTTTTTGGGCCTAGGTGTTTGGGCTGGCCTTAACCTAGCCTAATTGGACAGTGTTAGGTCAGACCGGCCCTAGCCTTACCTGATGGGTGACACGCCAAAACTTAATGCGAAGTAAGTTAGTTGTACAACTTACATACATGTGTTAAGTAGTATGCAGTCTAAGAGTCCAGGTATCGTTCCCAGGAGGAATTGTTTAACAATAATTTCAGCAGAAAAATCTCTAGTTTACTAATCTTATGAATTTAGCTTGATGTGATTGCAAAGAATGTTTTAAGTCTTATAATCTTAATAAAAGCAGAATAGATCGCAGACAGTGAAAAAATAAAGTGGGAAAAATCTTAAGAGTTCTTTCTAAGTGTGATGAGGCTCGTGCCTCTGTGATTCGGGAATTGTGGTGATTGTGACATTCTTAAATGCTTTCCTACTTAATCGTTGTCAATCGGGGATACATCACTCCTTATGCATATGTCTAAGTAAAAAAAAAAGCCTATATTCAATTAATTTGAGACTGTCTCAATTTTCATGGCATTTTACATGAATGTTCCGATCCCCTTAAAAGATTATATGTATGTCCTCTCGGGATTCTGTGGTCAACCATACGTTTCCACTATGCAAAAATTATAGGTCATAGTTTCACGAAATATTTTAACATCCTAGTTTGTTAAAATAGGAGTACATGAAGTTCATAGATTAACCAACAATATAGGTTATGAAGGTACAAGAGAACGCTACGGGAAAAATATCCCAAAAAAATCATGGTTAAATCCACTACCCCAACATCACAGAGACACATTGAAGAATTTAGCCACGCATCGTCGAGAAAACCATAGCAAAGAAAAATATGCAAAATTTCATTACAAGCAACAAATACGTGTTAAACTTACAAATAATCTTGCCTTCTCCACAACAACAACTCTCCCCCTCTCACACAACTCTCTTACAACTCTCAAGGCCAAGGTAAAACTCACCCTTAAAGGGTTTAACCTAAGGAAGGAAAAAAACCACAAATCTATCAAAATTTTCCCAAATCTCTGTCTCCAACCGTCTCTAACTCTCTTCTAGACTAGCAGCTCCCTAAAGAAGCTAAAAAAATCATTATTATAACAAAAGCCATGGATTTGGCATCAAGTTTTCTGCCAAAAGAAATGATGATGATGATGATGATGATGATAATAATAATAATAACAATCTTGTTTGATGGCACGGTCACGTCGAAAACTGGCATCGTTACGCCCTGTATTTGATTGGGGCAGGGCGGTCATGACCGATCCCGACGTGGTAGGCCACTGGTTAGGAATTCTAGCATGGTCACGCCAAGTTATGGCATGGTCATACCAAGTTCTGGTGTGGTCACACCGCTTTCGGAATTGTTTCGCTGGTTTCTCTCATTTTAAATTGCTCGTGTTAACCACCTGCAACCTGCATAACATAAAAAAAAATTTCCTCAAGTGAAAATATGTGATAAATAAGTAGAAAATAGTAGGTAAAGTACAAGATAAAATGTAGGTGAAATCATGTAAAATTGACACTTGTCAATACCCTAAAATTTTTCTTATTAGTTGTCCTCAAGTAATCTAATAACTCAGTTAGAATCTTCAGAGAATAATATGTACTTATGTAGGGTTCTAACTTATTCAACTTGTCTAACAACACTACTTAAATGTGTTTAAATTCCATTTTAGGATTAATTATCTTTAATATTTAATAACTCGATATTTCCTTAATACTCTAGTTCTGCACTTAAGAAGTCTCATAGATTCTCAAATCGGTTTTATTTAAAATATCTTTCACTAACCTCAAATATCTTTAAAGTCAATTTTGATAGATTTAATTAACTTAGCTTTTACTTAGTATATATGATGTTTTCATATATCATTTGATCCACACACATGTTAAAGCTGTGAAGTTATAAGGGTCCTGCTTGAATCACGAGCTTTACCCAGAGAGGGCAAACCCTTAGTCTTTTGTCGATTCACCTTCTCAATAGCAAAAGAGAGACCCTAAACAAACTAACAATCCAACTCTATTACAGTCATCTCATGAGATTTTTCTGAGATGCTTCCCTGTGAGCGGAAGTCAAACTCTCCCTCATTCACTTCACTAATCTTTTTTGTCTTTTCTGGCCACCTTCCAATTTTTGCATAATAAAAAAACCATCCAGTGCCTCAACATTTGAGATGTCAGTGTTAGCTTCATTGAGAATTGCCAATACACTATAAATCCATACCAATTATTAAGTCCAAAAATAGAAAAGAAATATTGAAGCACAAATGAATCTAACATCATAAGAGCCAAAATCTAGAATCTAAGAGAGTATCTACATCATAAGTAACTTTTAAAATCACTATAATTCAATGTATTTATTCTCTTATTATTATCACCGCACACTTTCTTAATAGATGAGAGAACCAGAGAACTAAATATATATGTTCGGAAGTGTTCATAGTAGACTACTATTAATGAAGCTCGATGTAATATGCTTCTCTTTCTAACTTGGCCTATAAGAAGGTCTAGGCCAAATGTACAGATGAGGCAGAGATGATTTGACCCAAATTTGAATATAAAAATATACTTCTTCCTATTATGAATGATAAGTATAAGCGGTCGAGTACAACTAGGTCGAATGTAACAGACTAAGTGTAAATTTCAAGCAAAAAGGAGGCATATACATGTGAAATCAAGATGACCACTAATGCTAGCGATCCATTCGTCGGGTGGGGGTGGTGAGTGAGGAGGCTCTTATGGGAAAAAATTAATTAGACACATGATGAGAATAAGCATAATATCAAAGTGTAGAAGCCCAAATGTAGCATCCACATAGGATAAAAGATTAGAGATACCGCAGTTTATAATCTTGAGATAGAAAAAAATAAACTTAAATGGTAGAGATCTTAAGGGATCATTATATAATCATAGCTTATACATTTTTTTATAGAATAAATACCTTCTACGTTAAAAGTAGAGTTAATGTAAAAGTGATGACTCCCCTTAAATTATTGCCCTGTAGTTTAATACAACATTTTATCCTCTCTCTCTCTCTCTCTCTCTCTCTCTCTCTCTCTCTGTGTGTGTGTATATATATATATATATATATATATATATATATATAGCTAACTCTCCCTCATTTGTTGGTTCTACCCTTGGGTCCGATTCCATGGATAAAATATGATTCAACACACTAAAACTATCTAAGTAAATTTATAGATATTTTTCTAGCTCTTTTCTTCCATATATAATACTGACTTAAAGCATCCATGCACAACATGCATTATTAACAAAGTAATTAAGTTCACATTAGAAACAAATAGATATCTCAAATTGTTTCTTGCTAGTATAAGAATTGGTTAGGAAGAAAATCAAGTAAGCAATCTGACAGAAAGTTGTCCTACAACATATGCAAGTTTTTTTCATATCTAAATGCCTTGTTTACAAAACTCACCCAAAACACACCAAATTAAGGCTCCGTTTGGCACTGCTGTTTTCCCGCAGCGCGGCCATGAAGCGCGAAAAATATATGTTTGGCGCGTGACTTCGCGGTGGAAGGAAGGCGAAGCTGGCGAAAAGCGGACCGGGGGAGAAACCCCGTGGCTCCACCTTTCGCATCTGATATGCGTGAAATTGCCCCTGGCGCCCCAAGGTCACACGGTTCCTTCTTCAAGGTCACGCGGTTCCTTCTTCCCACGCCATCTACTTCGCTCCTTCTTCCCGCGCGACGCTTTCTTCGCTCCTTTTTCTTCCTGCACGACTTCGCTCCTTCTTCTTCCCGCGCCATCTACAGGCCCCAGAACAAGTTTCACCCAGTCTTCTTCTTCGTGCCAGATTGCGACTACCAGTCTTCTTCTTCGCAATACCTCCGTGAGTTTTTTATGTCCCTAATATATCTCGTTGCTTACTTCTCCCTAATGCCTAATGTCATCTTGGAGAAATGAGTTCTAAGTGGTTTAACTATTGTTTGTATTGCTTGAATGATGATGTAAAGTAAATGAAGCCCCAATTGTTATCAAGCCTTTGGGTGATCTTATTTTTGCTCGGAAGAAGACTTTTTGGTTATATTTAAATGCTTGAAAATTTTACTTCATATCAAATGCCTAAAACTTTGCAAACCTTTTATTTTTTCACCAATAATGCATCCAACTAAATAGTATTTTTAATATTTGTTATTTCTGGTACGGTATTCTTAACTTTGTTAAATATGTATTTCAAGTCACGATAAATGAAGCCCCAACTGTTATCACCAATTATTGCAGGTTAACCTGTTCGATAGAGTTTATTTTCTTGTCAAACATGCATGCATATATTTGGATTGTTCTTTCTTCCTAGCGTAAGTTTGAGATGGAGGGGAATGGAGCAAAATAATAAAAAAGAGGGCGTGCATGCTGATCCAAAAATTCATGTTTATTTTAAATCTAAATCTAGGAGGAGGAAATGTTAATTAGCATATTTTATCTACTGACTTGTATAGAGTCTGGATGTCTTTTGAATTCAGTTTCATTAGTCTCATTCATTTTTATTATCTTCTTCTCTGATGTTGGTGTTCTGTTTTTTTATTGTCTACAATCTTCATAAAGCATCATAGCTTTTTGCAAATTTTTCTATTGGTTGAGGTAGAATACAAATCAATTATTGTGTTTTCTTCAATAGATTGACCATATCAACGAATCATCCCCTAACTTGAATTATTGGTTGATGTAGAAAATTTGTTATACGCTAGATTAAGGATTAACTATTGCTTGTATTGTGATAAGAGGGTTTTATTGCTATGCTTGTCGGACGAAATGTTTTAGAATGATGGTATATGCTATTTCAATTTTTCAAATATGGTGGATCTGTATAGACTTACTAGGCAGGGGAGATCTTCTCTTCCATGTCTTTATAGATCTGTTTTTTTAGGGAATACATAACACTAAATTTTTATGTCTTCACATATCTCATCCTAAACTTTCATATTTTTTTTATTTCACTTGTCACCGAGAGAATTTTTTTTTCCATGTAAAGGAAGCTTGCAGATAAAACTGCAGCTGCAGAAGTCTATGTGGTATTTCCCGGTCTCTTTCATGAGGATCCATATGTGCCTGATGTTATTTATTGAAAGACTTGGTACTTTAAGCATAGAATAGCATATTAAACATATAATTATACTAGTATCAGACCATTTGAATGCACATTATTTATGTCTTAAAATGTTATATTTATGTTCCTGATGTTATTTATTCTATAAACTTTCTAATTTCTAATTGTATTTAGTGTTTTGTTTGTTGACTTTGCTCTGTGATAGTAGTAACATGAAAACTAAACATAGAGAGGTTGCTACACCTACATTGTGGGTAAAAGATATTAAAATAATATTTTGTGATCTCTGCATTAAAGAAATTGACCGGGGAAATAGGCCTACGACCTTCTTCAGCAAGGAAGGGTGGATATTGTCAGGAATTTCAAAGAAAGTACTGACAGAGATTATGATAGGGTGCAACTGAAAAACAAGTGGGACCAACTGAAGAAGGCTGAAAAATTTGGAAGGACTTGAAAAGAGGATTTACGGGTCTCGGTTGGGATCTAGTGAAACGAGCAGTTGCTGCACCTGAGGAATGGTGAACTGAAAGACTTGCGGTGAGCATTGCTATTTAATTTAACTGTTTTTTCAATATATAGTTTATTGCTAATTATGGGTTTATTAATTTCTATGTAGGTGGTGTCCGCTACAAAGAAGTTTAAGCTATCTGGAATTGAGTCTGAATTCAAGGAGAAACTTGACCTCATGTTCGAGGAGGTGGTTGCAACAGGAAACTTCGCATGTAGCCCGAGCGAGATAGAGTTCACTGGCAATACCGTGAATTTGGGAACCCCTGGAGATTCAATTGATTTCATCAACGTCCCTAGCCCGAATCAGAACAAATTTGAAACCACTTTCCATTCAAAACGTCGGAGGGTTGATAAACGAAATTCTGGAGCTTGTTTCCTCAAAAAAGAGTTATATGAGACAATTTCTTGTTACAAAGTAGAATGTCAAACTTCGCATTCTAGCACCATCGAGGAGGCACTTGAAATTCTAAGCACTACGGTCGAAATTTATACTGATGAAGATTCATACATATTTGCAACAGAACTGATTGAGGATTCGGTTCGTAGAGATATATTTGTTAAGATGCCTGCAGCCCGCAGAGTGGCATATATTCGGCGTTTTCATGATCGAGTGAACAATTGAGATGTTTTATAGTTTTCATGACAAAAACATTTATGTTGCATTACTTTTTTTCCCTAGAGTTGTATATGTGAACTATGGTTGACCTTTCTAATTTCATGCAAATTTCTCCTTTTCTAATATTATGCAAACTGTGTTGCACCTTTCTAATTTCATGCAAACTTCTCCTTTCTAATTTAATGCAAACTTCTCATTTTGTAGTTTCTTGCAAACTAGGTTGTTCATTTCTAATTTCATGCAAACTTCTTCTTTTGTAATTTCATGCAAACATTGTTGTATCTTTCTAATTTCAAGTCTAAAACTCTCATGGAACTACTACCAGTCACCATGGATGTAAATAAAAGGTAGTTATCGATCCAAATGGATTCACGCAGAAGAAAGCGGAGAGGGATGTTTTTTACTGTAATGTGTATAATGTATGAGTACTACAACACATACATTGATCAGTCGCCATGCATGACATCTTCATACGTTGGCGATAAATGGGTTGAAGAGTTACTTACGGGGTACCCTATAAGATTCAGTAATATGTTTCGGATGAGCCAGACAGTATTTATCGATCTTCTGGAATTACTCGTATGAGCTCATGGATTTCATGGATCTTCAAGGACCTCAGCATGGGAGGTGCTTGCAATAACACTGTTCATATTATCCCAAAATCACTCCATGCGAGAAGCGATGAAGCGATTTCAGCACTCCTCAGAAACAATAAGCCGGTACTTCTCAATTGGATTGAGCGCACTTGTTAGCCTCTCCTCTCATGTCATCAGACCCTCAGATTATAGGTTCGAGCGGGCACCCACTGAGATATCACAGGATGTACGATATATGCCCTTCTTCAAGTTATTGTCTTGGATGTGATATAGTTAATTTCTTTATAGTCAAATCTAACATTAACTCAATCAGGACTACATCGGTGCAATTAATGGAACACATGTTGACGCACGTATCTCAAATAATGACAAGGTCGCATTTATCGGTCGTTGTGGAAGCCCTACCCAAAATGTAATGGTCGTTTGTGACTTTAACATGTGCTTTACTTTTGTTATGGCTGATTGGGAGGGCAGCGCACATGACAGTCGAGTTTTTAAATCTGCGACGCGAGATCCTAATAAAAACTTTCCACATCCACCTGTAGGTACGCTCGGGATTGAGATCATTGAATTCGTAAATTGAACCTCAATACTAATTGTTCTTTTTATCAGAGAAATACTACTTGGTTGATGCTGGTTACCCATTGCAACGAGGGTATCTCAAGCCATTTTCTGATACAAGATACCATATACCAGACTTTGCACATGCAAGCAACGTTACACGAGGCCGAAAGGAAATGTTTAATAAATGACATTCATTGTTACGTGGTGTCATTGAAAGGACTTTCGGTGTGTGGAAAAAGAAATGAGTGATACTGCGTGATATGCCTCCTTACAAGTTCTCGAAACAGGTACAAATTGTGTTTGTTACAATGGCTCTCCACAATTACATTAGGAGACATAATTCTTGTAGTGATATCGACTTCCATTTGGCGGAAGAGGATGAAGGACATGTGCATGCAGAAGGATTTGAGTATCGTCTAGGTCAGTCTTTGCCACAAGAAGATAATGAGGCATCCACCAGCTGTACCGTAGAAAGGGAAGGTGCAAGCGAGATGACAGAGTTGAGGGAACGAATTACTGATGAGATAGTAGGCGTGTAATTGGAGATGTTCAGAGTTTATTAAATCAAGTCTATTCCTATGTTTTCTTCTAGTAAGATGACGTTAATGGATCACTAAAAAATGTATTGGAAGATTATTTTTTCAAGTGTTTTTAATGATCATCTTAATTTTTTTACAGCTTGTTCAACATGATATGAGTAAATTTTGAATGATGATTATTGAACTATACTCATGATTGATTAAGCAAATACCTTCTAATTACAACAAATTTCATCAAGTTTCAGTTGTGTACTTTAAAATTGAAGTTCTGGTTGAGATATGTAAGTAGTTGTAATTGAAGTTCTGGTATGTATGCATTTCTGGTTTCAGTTGTATACTCCATTTAATCTGTTTTTATGAGAAGGAATACGACTTAGATGGGATTGTGCTTGATAATCTTAAACCATACAGAAAATCTTAAACCATACAGTCTTTGCAAGTGCCAAGCTCAAGCTTTCTCATCAAGTCCCCATTCGCTTTCCAACATTTTTATTTTTGCATCATTCGAGCCATTTAATTTGACTTCACAGGATATGTTTTGCTCTTTCTTATCTGTATTCAGCTGCTGCATATTTATAGGTGGTAAATATTTGTGTTCTTAAACCATATAGAAAATCTGAAGAGCTTGTCCATATTTTCATACACGGGTGTAAGATGTGCAAAATGTATTTACAATGCAAATTTGATCTCCATTCTGGAGTATATCAGTCTGAACGGGTGCTGAGAGTGGGAAACTACTCCACCTTTTGGCCTGCTTCCCCACCAGATTTCCCTATACCAATGTAACATGGCAGAAAGCAAAGTGGCTTGATTATAAATTCTGTGGGAATGGCAAGGTTTTTGTTTGTCCATCGTTGGAGGTGGTCAATATGCGTGGGGCACTTACAGCAGCATATGACTGTTTCTTTCCTTGCTCAAAAGTTTTAAATTAATGTTGCCAGCAATTATAACACTTGGCAATTTTCTTTATATGAATTGAATTGGGGGTATGTATGCATATGTTGCCATTTGTAAAGGTTGATGACTTCCCATTTGTATAAAACTTCTAAGAGATGAGTCGTCCCATAGATTGCTCTTAATGTTTTGCCTCATTTTTAAGGCGAATTTTTGCATCCGGACGGCGTACGCAGAGCTGCGTACGTCGTCCAATGAGAATTTTTTTTTAAATAATAAAAGTGGGCCCCACCCCATACACTTTTGGGGTGATGGTGTGATATTATTGGACGACGTACGCAGCTCTGCGTACGCCGTCCGTATGCAAAAATTTCGCCATTTTTAGTGCGTCATATTACTATCATTGAAATAGGTAAGTATCAATGACATGCATTTTTTATTGATTCATTTTCTCTTATGGGTAAACAAAAAGTAAACAATTTGAATGCAGTGGCGTACATCTGTTTACCAAATCATCTTTAATCCAATCCTTAATAAACTTTGATTATTTTGGAGGAATTGTGTTTGGAATTGGTATAAATTAGAGTTTGTATTCTGATAGTTATCTTTAGAATATTTATTTCTATCTATTTATTTCTCTGCTTCTTATAAATATTTATTTCTCTGCTTCTTCAAATGAATTCCTGAATTCATTCGTTTGGTTCCATTCTATCTATACTATTTGTTCTTTGTAAACACATCAAAAATACCATAAATTCAGCCTTTACAAGGTTGGATGCACACTTTATAATGCAAGATTCTTGGTTGAGTATAGTTATGAGGAGGGTATTACTTATTGATTAATTTGTTGGGGAAGGAGAAATTTTCCTCGCATTTTTATAGTGGAAACATATGCTTTTCAAATTGTGATTGGTACAGTCTTCATACCACCATCAAACCCTTTCTCATATTGTGGTAAACAATTACCCTTAATAATGTGGAAACTTTATTTCATGCTATTATTGAAGAGTTGGCTGCAGGTGTAAGTTTCTGTTGGAAAATTAATTTGCATAACAATTCTCGAAACTGAAACGTTTGCATTCAATAATATGCAGAGAAACAAATAAATATAGTTCTTACTCTTGTTGTAATGGTTTGATATACTTCAGGTACTTTCTACTATTTCCCGTACTATTTTATTGTTGTGTTAAGGAGTTTGTGATTGCTTTCAGGAAAGATGAGCTGCAGGAACTTAGAGACATCGCGCAGAATGTTATGCTACTACGGACTGGAGATTTCCTTTCTGAGGTCACGACAGGCACACAGTTACGGTCGATACTTTTATAGATGCCCTTAGAGATTGGTAGAACAGTGTGACTTCTTTCGCTAGGCTGACGGACGGGTGGATTCAACTGCTGCTAGTGATCGCGAGTTGATAACATTACTGGAGGACAGCTTAGGGGGAAAGCTCCTTCGTCTTCATGTTAAAGACAATATCATCATAAGTTTGCTTGTAATTTTAGTACTTGTTTTCCTTTTTATAGGACTTCTGATACTCACAGCTAGGTGAGTGGTGTATTTGTACTCTTGCTAAGTTGTTCATGGATTGGTCGAGTCTTGGAGCATTGTGTTTTTTGAAGCAGTATTGTGGCTTGTGGAGTCTATGTTTTTTGCTCGAGATTATGCTCCCTTTTTTGTTGTTAGCATTTGAGACCTTTTTGCTAAAAAATTACATTTTTTTGGCGAATATTTGTGATCGATTCTCGTTACCTTAATTGTTTTTGCTAGCGAAATCCTTTTTTTAAATCTCATTTCCATCACAATTTTTTATTGTTGACTATTTGTTAGTTTAAATTCTTTAGCAATTCCGTCGTACTTTTATGCCATGGATGGATGCTCAATTCGGTGAACTGAATCACACCTTTACATATATATTAGTTTGATTGGATTTTGCAATTTTGGCATAGTTGGAATTTAGTTATTTTTTTCTTTTTGTACGACTGTTGAATGTTGTGTATTTTGATGCCAGATGGACGATTTAAATGCGGTTGTTGCAGTAACCTTTTAAACAGTTTTACAAAACAGGAGCAGGATGATCATTTTTCCGAAACAATATCTCCATTAACCGTTTTCATGCATCCGTACCAAAACAGACAAACTGACTTCCCACATAGTAACTTTCATAGCAACGCATATCTGCACTGAAAAGTTCGAGAAATTGCAACTGCGCTAAACAGAGCCTAAGAAAAAAAAAAAATCTTAACACAGTAAAATTTTCATCATACTACAACATACAACACCTTTTGAATAAAATGATCCCTAACAAAATCCCTAATCAAATGCAAAAATATTTCTTATTCCAAATAAAAACTTTTACACTCTAACATCCATCTATCAAAAGAAAAATTATTCGGTAAGTTCAGCAGTACACACGCACCACCGCTATAATGCCCGATTACCAAAAAAAAAAGGGAGGGTGAATTTTAAATACACAGCACCCAATTCTTATTATTTTTACAAATCAAACACCCATCTAATCTATAGATTTCACCCCTCCCCAAGACTAAAGTTCACATTTTTCATCTATAAATTGGGTGCTCGATTTGTAAAAATGAAATTTTTAATGCGAGATAGATAAAACCATAAGAATCGAGTGCTCTGTATGTGGTTGCAGGTACGCACGTAAATACTTGCTCCCATCAGAACTGATAGAACAAATCCTTGAACCTTATCATATGTTCCTCCTGCAACGAAATGGCAACCTTGAGGCTGCCATCACCAGCAGAACTAGGCAAAATAAAGGAGAGCCCCTCATACGCGATCCCTCCCGGTCCCATAAAAATAGGCTTCCCCCATCCAAAATCTGCTTCGTGGATCGGCATACTCACCCAGCTGGTAATCCCAATGTTAGGGCATCTAAACGTATGGGCGCCTCTCACTAACGCGGTTAAATCCGGCTGAACTTCCAAGTAATCTAACGCCGATCTCAAATACTCCTCATCCATCCTCGCTAACGCAGCCTGTATCTTCGTCGCCGCGTGGTCCATCTCTCCCACGGCGGCTAATGGCGTCGCCGTGAATATAACGTTTCCGAAATAGCCATCTGGAAGAGGGGGCTGAAGCCGCTTGCGGCCGTCGGTGGCGATGTAGAGTTTAGAGAGTTGGTTGGGGGGGAGAGCGCGTGCAGCAGAGGCGCAGCGCCACACGTGTGCGGCGAGGAGGGAGTAGGTGCTGAAGCGAGGGGTGGGGTTGGCGGTGGGTGTGATTTTTGATTTGAGGAGGTGGAGGTGGGTGGGGGTGACGTGGAAGATGTTGACGGCGGTGGAGGGGGAGGGGGTGGTGGTGGGTGGTGGGGTGAGGAGGCGGGGTGGGGGTTGGTATTCGATGTGGGGGAAGGAGGGGGTGGGTGGGCTGCGGGCCCGGAGGAGGGTGCGGTTGATGTAGGGTGGGAGGGAGATGCCCTCACCGCGGGTGACATTAGACCAAGAATTAATGAAGTGGATGCCGGAGTAGCCGTCGGCGACGTGATGTTGCATCCCGACGCCGAGAGATACGCCGCCGCATTTGAAATGGGTCACCTGAGTTGGACAAATTGAATATTAAGGTATATTCACAGATTGTAAATTATTTTACATTGCACGAATTAAATTAAATTGTTAAAATATGTGGAAAAAAAATAATTCCAATATTTTTTCTCTCATTTTTTATTAAAACAATTTAGATATAATAAATATTTTTTAAATCATAAATTAAAATCACGTAAATTTATATTGATATGCCGAATTTTTTAAGAGTTTCTGATTAATAGTTTGTTTAGAGCAGCTTGTACGTTTCAGGATAAGCAGCTTATACTGAAACGTAGCCTGCAGGTCGACCACGGGATTTGATCCGCGGTCTGTGTTTAGATAAAAACCTAAATGTGTTTTTGGATAAACTGCTCAAAAGTACGATCTAAATAGTATCGCGGCATTTTCAAAAAAGCATCCGCACTTATAATCTGTCCCGAACAAACCCTAAGGGTAACAGTTGCAGTTATTTAAGAAACTGTTGCTTAAAAAAATTTGCGATGACTTAAAATAAATTCGTTCTATTTTCAAAAGATCAGACTGCCTGACAACCATTACACTTTAACAATTCAAGGTAAAGCTAGAAGTTTTAGTTTAAAATTGCAAGCATAATAAATTAATAAATGAAAAGAGCAATGAATGCATGCCAATAATAGTTGTACAAAAAAAAGCATTATTAGATTTAAATCAAACGGCTCTGTTTTTGTACGTAGTAAATAAAAAGTCAGACATTGTCGAAATAAATAAATAAATAGCATTCAATGTTAATCTAGTTTTATTATTATTTATTTATTTTTGTGACTGACAAATGTTTTATTGACAACTTCTAAAAAAAATACTATTTATCAATAAATCAATAAATTATTTATTAGCATGTTTTAATTTAAAAAAGATAAAAAAATAATTATAAAACGAACATTTAAACTTGTTAATTTATAATGATATATAGCTCTTAAATTTCTAAAACTTTAAAGATTATGACGCTGTTAAGTTAATTAAAATTCCCACTGAATTAATCATATTTTCTTATTTTTTTAATTTACATGCAAATTGTTATGCAAAATGATGCAAACATTAAAATTACACAATAAACAATAATCAAATACGGTGCAATTTACGTGGTTCAGTGTTAATCCGCCTGCCTTCATGAAAAAGGCTTATTCCTCTGTGAATAGGCGAGGAGAGAGCAAGAAAGGATCACAATAGGGTTATAACTCCACACACGAAAAGTTGTAATTATTCTCTGAAAAATATGGGATTAATACATACAAATTACGAATATTTTTAATATAGCAAACATCTTGTAATTCTACTTAGTTTATTTAATATCAAGCTATCATAATATAGAAAAGATCGTGTAATTAGATCTCCGCTAATTAGTTTACCTAATTTCAATCTTCATAATACACACATTTCCTAATATACATCCATTGAATGAAATACTTCTCATAATAATCTCCATGTCATCTCCCACATTCAGATAAGTGGAAGATGAAATAAACTTCAATATCAAACCAACTACACTAAGATGTTGTTATTTCCCCTTCCCGAAGGGATCAAACGTATCGTAGTTCTTCAAAATGTCTGAATGGACGATCAATAATGAGTTCGGATGTTCACAAACGAGATTTATCCCGCTTTTTGAGAAGTATCATGATTGCAACATTCTTTGTCCAATTATTATTCTTTTTTGATTTGTCGGGTTGGAGTATAAGTGTCTATGCTAACTCTATTTTTGTGAACTCCTTGACATTTTAACGTAACTTATGGTTCAAGAACAATGTAATCACCTTGTCATAATTCAAGGCCTCATTCCCATGATGAGTATCATTGCGAAATTTTTGTACTCATTCGGGAGTGAATTCAACAAGATTGTATTTTCTTTATCTCCAACCTCATCAATAGTTCATAGATATGTAAAAAGATTTATAAAATCATTTAACTGTTTAGCAATCAACATCTCATCTAAAGTCTATATAGTCGATGTTTCATATGAAAATGATTCTCTATGCTTTTCATGAGAGATTTGTTCTTCAACGTTGTCCACAAATTTCTTATACAAGTCTTTATCATCACCCCATAGTTGATCTTCTCAGATAAATAATTTTGAATCAATTCATAAGCACTCTAGTTAATCGTCAACCAATCTCTTTCAAGCATCTCTTTAGAACATTCATCGCTAACAAGAATTTTCTTCATATTCAAAGAGCACAATGCATCAATCATCTTGCATTATCAATGCCAAAGTTTCTTTTGACATCAAATATCGTCATATCAATCTTGATGGGATCTGTAACCACCTGATGAGTTATGGATGTTGAATACCTAACAACAAGTTATTTTTATGACTTCACCAGATCTTGTAACCTAACTTGGTCATCTCTTAATCATATGTTTATGATTTAGCCGGAATCGCAACAGCTTGTTGTCGATCACACCAATTCGGCTATAATACGAAATTATTGTGCATAATAATGCGTAAAACAAAATTACACAGCAAGAAACAATCAAACACAGTGCGCTTTGTGTGGTCCAATCCAAATTCATTAAGATCCAAGGGGAGAGGTTAATCTGCTATCAACAAGTGGGGAGAGAGGAAGAAAACAATTAAAGTAGGGTTACAACTTCACACACAAAAATTAACATTAATTCCTTCTATAAATAAGAAAAGATTCTATAAATAGAGCATTGCCCCTCTCTTGAGAGGGGCCAGAGACCTTGAGCAGAAGAAAACATAAGCTTTGAGGAAGAACTGAAGTCCAACATCGCTTATGCAGCGCTGATCCGGTGAATATCTCCAACTCATTCAGCTCTCAACCACTGTCAACAACCACATGCCGCCAGCCATTGACCACTTTCATAGCCCCCTCTACCTATTGTAGTGAAGCTCCGGGCAAATTCGAGATTCACATTGCGGCGCGACGAAACATTGTGTGAAGCAACAATTGATGCAGCTGAGTCACAAAGCATTATATGGAGCAGTGCATCATCATGAACGAGCTCTAACAATGAGCTCTTGTGTGCATGACTATTATCACTAAGAAATCAAGTAACCCTTCCTACCCGTGAGATAAGGGCCTATACGTGTAATCACGAAGTCATAGTGAATCATTTCAACTTGACTAGGCGTCAAGATTTTATTTTATTTTCAGGTTTTACACAAAATCTTCTGTTGTTTCTACTCGTCACTTTTATTACTAAGTGTGTGTTAAATTCTTGTGCAACTCTAAGATGAAAAATCATTATTATAACATTGTGATTTCTCTAATGTACATTGCTTTGGCGCCATCTATGGGAACAAAGTCTCGTTCAACAAAGTCCTCAAGTTTGGAACGTCGAGCTCCTACTTCTTTTCTCAATGATATAAATCATCTAGCTGGAGAAGGAACCTCTTTTGCACCTCTTAAAGAACATTTCTTTGCATTCTTCAATGTGGGGGCAACTTTTGCTGCAATATTGAAAGGTCGTTCACATTAACGTCCTAAGTATGATTGTGATGGGATAGTCTTACTACACTATATTCTGACACAAAGTACATCAAAATTCTTCTAGGTTGGAGGGTAATCTTCACTGCAGTTTTGAAAAGGCCATTCACGTTAACATATCAGGCATGGTTGTGATAGGGTAGACATCCTACGTCGCATTTAGATATAAAATCTTTGAGAATCACTTTAAAATAGAGGGTAAACAATCATCACAAACAACACATCCTCAATGCCTCCTCACCACTCGAGTTCCTCTTCGACTAGATAAGGCAAGTGATCTCTTCAAGGTTCGATGAATAGGCTTCCACAAACTCGTATATAAAATGACCTCATTGAAGGGCATCAAATTTAAAAATAGCTTCTAGCAAGTTGTCAAACATCATTCTTGAGTATGACTGCAGTTATATTATAAGAAAAAGTATGGACCATACCGGCCTATGCCTTAGTTTCGTGAAACATGGAACATTTTCTGACACCTCATTTTGGGCTTAAGCACTCATTGGAGACTCGATTTGACCTCTTTCATCACAAGACACGGTCGTTAAACAAAAGTTTTGATTAACATTCTTAGATATGTCAAAAACCTTAGTGGATTCTCATCGACTTTTTCCATTACAAGCTACAGTCGTCGAGCAGATGTAGTGCGGCTAACAACCTATGAAAGGTCAAACATTCATAGTGGTAGACAATGTCACCATTTATACCCCAGGAAGTCGAGCCCATGAGACAAGACTCGATGGGAAGGAACCATAACCCTAAAATCGAGCCCAAAAGGCAAGTCTCAATGAAAAAAATATTGTATCCTGCGAAGTAGAGCTAATGAGACAAGACTCGATGGGAAGGAAACATACCCATGAAAGTCGAGCCTAAAAGGAAAGACTCGATGAGAAGCTACAATACGCCTAAAAAAAGAGCCCAGGAGGCAAGTCTTGATGGGAAGCTAATAGTAAATAGTCTTTAGTAGAAAGACTTCTCGAGAGCAAGTGGTTGACAAGATCTTCAATCAAAGATCTCGGAATACTACGAGCCTCGGAAAGCACATGTACATCAAATATCTCAAAAGACTATAAGCCTCAGAAGACACGATTACACCAAAAATCTCAAAAGGTTACAAGCTTCAGAAGGTACAAATACACCAAAAATCTTAGAAGTTTATAAGCTTCAGAATGTACAAATACATCACAAGACTCATAATGCACAAGCCTCAGAAGCACAAAAATCATAATGCACAAGCTACAAAAGATACATGATTTTTATTTATCAAAGCACATGTGCTAATTTATATGTTCAAAATGACAATAAAAAATTAAAAAAATATATCCAATATTAGTTTGGCCCACGAATTGCTGATGTGGTCTTCTACCGTCCAATGTATTGTCTTTTCCTTCCGTTATATGATCTTGCATCTACCAGATCATTGATATGGTAGTGCAGCATCCATGCTCATGGATTGATGTGGCCCGAATCGCTGCCCACCCACCATCCGATCCCACGTCTATGGATTGTTGACCTAGCAGTCCGCCATCCATATCCTCCGATCATTGCTAGCCACCGTCACAACCGGTGACCTCCCCATCCAACTTTGCCACCGGCGGCGACCACAAGCACCACCGCTAGCTTAGGCTCCATCTATCGCCACCTCCGGTCAACTCTGAAAGTCGTCGCTGACTACCTCTGGTGGTTGGGTAGACCTCCGCCATCTGACCAACTTCGATAACCACCACCGGCCACCTTCGTACCTCGACCACTACCTCTGACCAACGGTGCTCCTTCTATGGCGTCCCACTATCGTGGCTCCTACCACAGCCTCCCGTTACCGCGAGTTTCCAGTCGTCGCCATCGTCTCCAACCAACTTTGGTTGCCACTGTCCAACCAACGTTAGTCACCGCCTAGGACAACAAAAATAATTTAATTTTATAAAAGTCAGGGGATTCAAACCCATGACCTCACACAAGTGAAACTAACAAGTTATCAACTTGACTAAAAAAATTACATTATGTGAATATATACTACAAAATACACACACACACACACAAGTTTAGATTTTGGTATTTTGAGTAGCGAATCTGGTATCGTCCACAAATGAGAACAAATTCATCATCTAAAACGAATCTTAAGGCATGCCGCGAATTTTGATGCAACGTTTTGAGCAAAAAAAGTTCAAACTTTGATTAAAAATCATCAAGAATTCTAATTTTAACAAACTTATAGTCAAACTAACCAGCTCGACAAGACGAACACAATGATACCAAAGTTAGTTTAATCCAAGTGAAATGAAGCCCATATCAAGCCGTTAATCACTTTTAAAAGCTTTTCATGCATAATTGGAATGTCAAATGAATTCCAAATCTAACAAGTTTATAGTTAAATTAAGTGTTTTGACAAGAGGAATCCAGCGAACCTAAGATCACCAAATTCTGAAATCATTAAGACATATAATTGTTCATTGAAGGATGTTCAATTAAGGGAATCTATTTGGGCTGTGAATGGAGTGGTTTGAATTTCTTATTCACAGAACGACCTATAAATTGAGTCTTACCCACCTCTTAAGAAGGGGCAAAAACCTTGAGTCAGAAGAAGACTGTAGCTTAGGGGAGTTAGAGCCTAACATCACTTATACACCACAAATTCGTTGAATACCTCCTGCCCTTGCATTCACCAACCATTGTCAACCACCGCCTGCCATCCACTATTGACCACCGTTGGCTGCCCTCTACTCGTTGCAGTGAAACTCCAGGCAGACTTAAGACGTGTTGTGGAGTAATGAAACACTATGTGAAGGAACAACCGATGCTATCAAGTTATGAAACATCATCTGAAGCATTGCATCATTCTTAATACCGCGCCAACCTCAAAGACGGTGTATCGAAGCTCCAACAACTACTCACCGTGCCTTTATTAAATTTTTTTTCTTCAAGTTGTATCATTTGTATTAATTCTTCCATCTCATTCCAAAATTTTTCTTTTGAACATATATGTAAAACTACTTGAACATAAACACTTATAACATTAAGAATCTTAGTATTAAAAATCTATAAGTTTATACTTCTATCTCCAATTTTATTAATTTTTACAGAATTAACTTATAAACTTTTTAGGGAGACCGCTCCATAGTGTGAGGCAATGAACTACTTTGTGCATGACCATTATAACTCGAGAAATTGTACAATCCTTTATCGCTTGCGGGACAAAAATCTATATGTGTAATCACCAACTCATAGTGAATCATTTCAATTGTGCTAGATTCAGTGATTTTTTTTCTCTTTCCAGGCTTTCCAAGTAAAAGCTTCTAAGGTTTCTACATGTCATTGTTATTACGTGAGTCTGTGTTGAATTCTCCTGCAATGCTAGGATGATAATTAATCATTACTCAACCGATATGAATTTTCTAGTATATATATATCTCAGATTTATGAACTTACGAAAATAATCTTCTACGAGAACAAAGATTTTATCATTAAACGAAAAATAAAAAACATTCGGTTATAACCGCTGTGTTGCATTACAAAACAAATAATATGAATATCATGTAACAAATAAAAACGTTATTAAGGTAATGATTACAATGCCTTACCATAAATTTATAATGAACTTTCCAGTTAGTGGATATAATTTTGTTCATTATTGATTTACAAACTTAATTTTAGTTGCACACTAAATTCAAGGTACTAAAAACTTAGCTAAATAGTACTAATTAACATCATAGTGTCATCTATCCATAATATATATATCATAAATTCAGTAGAATAATGCTCCATATAATTAACTTTTTTTATGTGTCTCTTAGCGTTAATACATTAAAATTTTGTTACTTTTAAGTAGCAAAGTATTCCTCAATTCTAAGTAAGCGATGTGGTGTGCTTAAAGTTCAAGATTTGAATATATTTAAGCGATGGCATTAAGTCATATTAATCAATTGGTTGAGAACTGAGTTTGATTTATCTAAATAGTTTAATTTCCTCAAATGTAAAGAGAGAGAGAGAGAGAGAGAGAGAGAGAGAGAGAGAGAGAGAGAGCAAGTCAAATTTGAACTGTGGAAGAGTCCAAGGACAGACAAAATTGAGGAAAAGACAAATTCTAATTTCCAACCCTTTTGACCATTCAAAATTAAGACTTTTCCAACATAATCATTGCATTATTGATTAGGGTTTAAACCCAAAATTATTTGATACTTTAAACCTTTTAAGTTTTTAATGATTTGTACGCTTATTTAAAACAAATCCTGAAGTCTTTTTAGAATTTAGGTATTTAATCTATATAAATTAAGGTCTTTGGAATTCCAAAATATATATTTATAAATTTAAATGGCCCGCCGCTTTCCTTTTTTAATTTTTTTTAATTTTTTTTCCCCTAAGCCACGTTTATTTATGCGGCTCAAGCAGATTTTTTTTGTTATTAGTTATTTTCACGTTGTCAGCTTCTGAAGATATTTTTTAGGAAGATTTACGATACATAGATTCCTATATATTTACGTTTCTGGTATTAAAATTTCAATTTTTATATATGCGGCATTTAATTTTTGCATGAGTTAAATATATAAAAAAGAAAAACAGTATTTATTCTTAACCGAGAAAAATAAAAGGGTCTATCAATTTTTAAATATAATTATATAATTTTTTTTAAAATATAGAAATTAACATAATAATCTATTTTTAATTAAATTAAACTAATATTAAATAATAATTTTAAATTTTGAATTAATTTAATTTAATTATTATTATAATACTAAAAAATGATAATAAAAAAAATTCTTTCACAATTACTCCATCTAATAGAACCAATATAATAATTAAAAAAAATGGATAGGTAATTCTACGAGGAATGATATTTTTTTTACATATTTAACGTATAAATTTATATTTTTTACCAAAATTATCTATAATTATTTTAACTAAAAGAAATAAAATGCAAATTCTAATGTAAGGCCTATGTGTAAAAATTAAAGTTTGGATGGTAAATATGTAAATACAAAGTAATAAGTGATATGTACGTTAAATAAGATCTGCTGAGCCATACTGTCAGAAAAAAGGGTAAAAACGTAAACGTATATTTGAAATATCGAAAAACTTAATTAATATTAACGAAGAAAAACTTCAGATAAATGATAATATATTTTCCGCTTCAGGTAGCCTCGAAAGTGCCGTGCAGCTGAAGAAGTGATGACAGATTGAGACCTTAATTTTGATCTTTCTTCAATTCCTTTTTCTAATCTAATATCTGTATCATCCAATTGAGTTGAGGAGCGACGATTAGAATTTATATCATTTTTTTTGGGTTAAAATCACAATGATCTTAAGTTGAGTCGATTTCCACAATTTAAAATGGATTTGAAACTAAAATCAGAGATGATTGCGCACGAATTATCAGGAAAGTTGGAGAAGATCCAAATCCGTGGCTACAGAGTACAGAGTTAAGGGCATACCTGCAGGACTAGAATAGGAAAAGACGAGATATCGTCTGTGTAGTCAACAAAAGGGATTAGCCGCTTCATCTCCATTGTAGGGGCAAAATCCCCAAAATCATCTATCGTCGAATTCGTGTCAGCGAAGACGAACAGAACACCCTCCGCGTTACAATCGATCTCTACCCTCCCATCTTCATCCCTAGCAAGTCGTCCCGCCATCGGGTAGAAAGGCACCAGCGTCCTCGCAAGCGAGTCCTTAAGCTTCCCAGCATCAAAAAACCCCTCGCCTCCAACCTCCGGCCTTCGGTAGAAATACACGCTGGGCGTGTGGAAACGGGGTACCACCAGATCTAGGTTCGAGTTCCACACCCTTCCTCGCGGCGTCTCAGCAGCCGGCTTCACCATCGACGTCTCCCGTACATTGATGATCATCTTCGCCGACGCCTGCTCGATCGATCAATCCACAGAAATCAGATTCCGATGAAATAGAATGAATGCCCCCGCGGTTTGCTCAGGGGTGAAAATTAAATATTCGCAAACATGTTGGATTTACGCACCTAGAATCGGAGAAGAGAAGATCCGGTTCCGGACTCTTATCGCCTGAAAGCAAATGGCTGGTAGAGTCGGATTGATGGGAATGGAGGACATTTAAAAAGAAGGGGTGACCAGCAGGACGGTGGTTGGTGATCTGGTGCACGTTCTCCGAGGTTGCCCACTCGCGTTTGGGCTACTGGCTACTGCTAGACGTGTTGGAAGGTTGTTTTCATAATGAGGTAGGTGAACTCTTCATCATTTATAAAAATATTCTCTAACAATAGCCTTACCAAACTTTTTTTTATTTTTCTCATATTTCACTAACTTTTATTTTTTAAAGATTACATCATTAGTTTACATCATTTATGAAGAATTTCTTGTAAACTTAATTAATTTTTATTGATTTATTGATGCATGGTGTTGAAGGGGAAAGAATTGGGAGCGATTTTTGCGTACTGCCGCGATACAATTGGTTGCAGTGTTTTTTTTTTTTTTGTTTATCTGCTGTGATCGGAGAATCGCCGCTATTCTCCGAATGTAGCTCTGTGTCCGGACAACGTACACAAATATCACTCCCAAGAATAAATAGATAAATGAGTTATTAATAAAACATATGCATTTATATGAAGCTTGATGTATCTTTTCTCACGAGAAGGATGTCGTAAACATATAAATAGAATATAGTACATTAGTGAAACTCTTAAGAAAGTAAGAGAAGCATGACTAAGACCAAGATAATAACATCATTGATGAAGAAAATATATATAAGATGCTGTTATTAACTAATTATTTTTAAAATATCATAAATGCATATGTATTTTAAGTGGTGAGATAATCACTAAAATTAAAGCACGTGTCAGTTGAGATCTGCTCGCATCATCTTCTCCTTCCATCTTTTATTAGGGTTTGATGATTTTTTTGGTGTTGTGAATTGTTTTCTTCTCTTCAATCTTGTTTCTTTAACTCCTCCTCAAAATGCAAGATCTAATAGACTTTTCGTTGTTCAAAAGCTTATGGCTATTACTGTTGGAAAATAAATAAGAAATCATTTTATGTGGGCTAATAAATGTGTTTTGTATGATATCTTAAAGTTAAGGCATATTGATGTGATCTAATATAGTAAAAGCTTATGGGTTTGAAATTTAAAATATGGTCAGCAACCTATGTATAGAGGTCTATTTGTATTTTTCAAGTTTTATGATGCGCAAAATAGGAAGTACAAATGTGTAGAAAATTATTATTTGTGAGTAGTTATCTTAGAGGGCCATGGAACCAATTTCATGTGTGTATGTCCTTTCACTTCCCTCATAAGAAAGATAGAGATTTTCAAATGCATAGAATCCGATAGATAGTAAAGATTTAAGAATTAACGCCGTATTGGAAGAAGATAACATTTAATAACAAAAAATTATGAATCAAGGTAAGCTTCTGCACTTTGGTTCTTTTTCATAATTTGTCATGGAAGATCTAGTGTTTCATAAATCAAATTTTTGGTTTGTGATTCTGTCAATATCGTAGCAAGTGGTATAAGAGCCTACTCCATTTTAAACCATTGAGAATAAGGTTTATATATATATGTATGACACATTCCTTGTCCAGTTAGTGGCAGAGTCACTGTAAGTCCCCTCTAGTGAGAATTTGAACCTCCCGTGGTGCGTGTGGGGTCGAATTACAAGCATATGACGTCAACCTCATCACGAGCTGTAGCGCATGAAAAATCGATATTTGGCATATCTCTCTCTCTCTCTCTGTGTGTGTGTGTGTGTGTGTGTGTGTGTGTGTGTGTGTGTGTGTATAGATTATGAAAAAGTTTAGTTTTCTTAGATTTACTTATTAATTTAGTTTTGGCAAGAACCCTATTTTATTTAGTTATGAATCAAGTTTTGAAAGATATTTTATAGTATTGGTTTTATAAATTCATGAAAACTTTACTTATAATAATGATATAAAGATATATTATTGTCATGTTATGAATCGAAAAGAATTCATATGCATTTTTGGGGTTTAAAATTCACATATAAGCCTTTAGAACGTGAATTTTGGCCCAAAAATTTCATTTTTGGATTTGTTAAACTATCTTAAAATACTTCTGACAGAACCATAGTGCTGCAGAACAAAGCAACGATGATATACTATTGAATTTCATAGTGCTGCCATTGTAATTACTGTACTGTTTTTCTTCTTAATATTTTAAATTTATTAATTGAAGCAATAAGATATCAAAATAGCCTTTCTTGTGGATTTTAATTAATTTAAGAAGTTTTGAGAGTTGTGTAAATTTAATTTTATTTAAATATTAATTGACCCAAATGAATATTATTATTTGAACATATTTAAAATTCATAGATGTGGTGCCATATGTGACATATTCAATTTATTAACATGTAAATAATAAGTGGACCAAAAGATTAACTTATTAATTGATATTATTTAATGTTAATATTCGATCACTAAACCAAGAATATTACTTGCAAATTAATATTTCTATCCAAAGATTAAAAATTAACATTGTGTATGGGATTTATGTGATGGGATTAACCATTATTTAAATATTATTTATTTTTAATTTTTATGGACATATGTGAATATATGATTTTTTTTCTATATTCAGTTACTGCATCTAATACCTCAGTAACTACAAATGTTATTTTGAATGGAACTAACTTTAATGGTTGGAAAGATATTGTATTGATCATTATCTCTTGCTTTGATCTATAACTGACATTAATAATAAAACATCTCAGTGCTACTAATCAAAATTCTACCGAGGATAAAGGAGAAATTTAGAATGGGATCACTCAAATAACACGAGTCTTATGGTCATCAGGTGAGACATTCCAAAAGTATTTACAGACATTTTGCCTGATGAGGCTGATACAAACAATGGTTTCCTCGAGGCTATTAGGAAATTTTTTTGCCAAGAATGATAAGACTGAAGCAAGCATGCTTTTAGCAAGCCTAACTTCAATGAGGTATCATAAGGGAATACATCATAAAAATATCCCACCTTGCTTCAAAGACACTAGAGTTGGATATTTTTGAGGATCTTTTAGGGCATCTCATTTTGATTTCTCTAGCTACAAAATTCAGTCAATTCAAGGTCAGTTACAATTGCTAAAAGGATAAATGAAATTTTAATAAGCTCATTCCTTATCATGTGCAAAAGGAAAGCAAGAAAAGACTTACATTGCTCATTTGACTCGATCCTCTAAGGATAATAACATGAAAAAACATAAGAATAATGAAGCTGCTAAAAGTTCAACATAAGAGAAACAATATAAAGAAGAAACTAAATAATCTGATTGTCTTTTGTGCTAATTCTGGGCATATAAAGAGGACTTGTACCAAATATCGTGCTTGAAGAGCAAACAAATGTACACTTCTTTATTTGGTTTGTTTTGAAATTAATTTAGCCTTAGTGTCAAAACACACTAGGTAGATTGATTCAGGTGTCACTACTCATGAAAATGTGTCTATGTAGGGTTGCATGAGCAACCAAAAGTTAATATATACCAAAGGATTTATCTATTATGTGGGTGATGGTAAAATGATTTAAGTTGAAACTGTAAAGCATTTTAAATTATTATTATTTGCTGGCTATTATTTAGATTTAAGAGACACATTTATTGTATAGTCATTTTGACAAAATTTAGTTTTTATTTCTGCTTTGGATAAATTTGGATACACTTGTTCATTTGGAAATAGTCAGTTCAGTCTTTCTTTAAATTCAAATGTTGTTGTTATTGGTTATTTATGCCAACAAGACAATTTATACATGCTCAAAATGGTTACTTCTTAGGGTAAAGCCTTGCATGTTAATACTCGCAGCATAAAATAAAACCTATCTGATAATAACTCAGCTATTACAGTATAATTGATTAGGTCATGTTTCAAGGAAAATAATGGAAAAGTGTGGGTATGATGAAATTCTTGATTTCCTTGACTTCATAGATTTTGAAGAATGTGTTGAATGTATTAAAGCAAAACAAACCAATAAGAGAGGACAAAGTGCCAATAGAGCTTCAGATGTCTTAAAATTGATATATACGAATATTTATGGATCATTTCCTATAGTTTCAAGAAGTGTTTTAACAATAATTTATATCATTCATAGATGATTTCTCTTGATATGGATACTTGTATCTCATTCATATAAAATCACAATCATCAGGCATATTCAAATCATACAAGGTTGATGTTGAGCTTCAACTCAACAAATAATTAAAGGTGATAGATCTGACTGTTGTGGTGAATACTAAAGTAGATATGACAATTGAGGTGAGCAACATCCTTGGCCATTAGCCAAATACCTAGAGAAATCTAGGATAATCTCTCAATATACAATGCTAGAATCACCTAACATGCATAGTGTTGCTAACTTAATAAAGAGAGAACTTATTCTTCTGCTCCCAAAATCCATCTTCTTCATCTTCATTAACTTCTTGTTCCCCATTTCCTTCTTCTTCCTCCATCACTTTTCTTGAGTGTATGAGAAGATCCTCTTAAGGAAAATCTTTGCTAGCAAGGGAGCAAAGTGTCTACTCTCCTACACTAAAGGAGAGCTTTATCCTAGCTTGGGGAAGAATCTCCAAAGCACCACATAAACTTCTATAGAACTTGGAACTTCATCAAAATCTTTTCGGACTCTCCTTTTAAAGGAGAGTTCCGTCGTTCGTTGGAGAAGGAGTGGAGAGGACCTTGTCGAAGCTTCATCGGAATGTCATCATTTCTCCTACCACTGGGAGAGCTTCATATTACGAGAATAAACCCGACATCACACACCACATTGGTGAGATTCTCAAAACTCCTCATTTTCTTTTATAGCTAGCCCTAGGACTAGATTTGATTAGGTATTGTGGGTTCGGTGGCCCACACGAGGCGAGTTGTCTAGCCGACACTAGTTAACACAACAACACACCTTTGGATTGGCCATTCATTTTCAAGAGGAAGCCCTAGGTTAGAAAGATTTCAGTGAACACATTCCTAACGAATCCAAGAGTTTCCCTTGTGATCCTTAATCTATAACTAAGCAGGTAAGAATCCTACTTTCCCCTTACTGTGGTATTTCTAGCCATCCTTGGAGGGGTTGGGATATTTGGAATTTTGTGAAGTGAGAAAAGCTTTGTAGCTAGCTCACTTTGTAAAATCACGAGGATTTGTGGAATGGGAAAAGCTTTATAGCTAGTCCATTCCACAACATTGTGGAGAGTTTCCTTTTGGAAATTCAAAGTTTTCTCACACGCCTTTCTAAAGCAGGAGGCAACTATGCAGCATATCCATGTGTTAAACCCTTTGTACCAATGAAGGGTCATTACGACAGGTTCAATGTTTTCGACGAGTGTTTTGGGTTGGATTTCATAGATGTGTTCATTTGTTATATTATTGAATGTGAATGATGTTACATATTGTATGCGTGATCACGTGAGAACTTATGTTCAATCAGCCGTCCAACACAATCGACCGATTAATTTAGGTCTAATCGATGCCCTACCTGATTGACTAATTTTCTTAGCTCGATCGGTCGCTTGGCTGATAGCCTGATCATTTGAGTTTGATTGACTAAACTAGTTCGATCACGCGCTTTGGGTCTCATCAACCAACCCTATTGAATTTTTTTTCTGGATTGATTGGTCTTCGTGGCCTGATCGCCCGATCATTTGGGTTTGACCGACCACACCGACTCGATCACATGCTTTGGGTCTGTATGGCCAGATTAACTTATTTTTCCGGCTCGATCGATCGCCCCGCCCCGATTGCCTGATCATTGGGTTTTGATTGACCACACTTGTTTGATCTCCCTTTTTGGGTCGATCGGCCTTCCCGGTCCAATCGACTTATTTTCTAGGCTCAATCAGCTGCCGCCGCCCGATTGATTGATCTTTTGGGTTTGATCAATCACACCAATTCAATTACCAACTATGGGCAATATATGCCTTTCCGGCCTGGTTGACTTAATTTTTCGCGATCGATCAACCACCCCAACTAGATCGCCTTATCTTTTGGATTTGATTGAACCACCGGTTTGATCACCCGCTTTGGGTCCAATCAGCCGTCCCGACACGGTTGACTTATTTTCTATGCTTGATCGTCCGACCATGCCCTATCGCCCGCTTCTTTAGGTGTGATTGCTCTACCTTGGCCTATCACCTAATTATTGTCAATCACTGATTTTGGGTGCGATCAGCCACCTCCTGTCGATCACCTGCTTTAGGTGTGATCGTACGTCCCACGTCAATCACCCACTTTGGGTTCGATCGATCGCTTCGATTCAATCATCCACCTTGGATCTGATCGGTCATACAGAGCCAATCACCTACTCTTTTGCGTCTGATCGATCTTCTCGAATTGATCAACCTATCCTTTCGATTTCAACAACATTCATGGCCCGGTCAACCAATCATTTGCATACTTGTATGCTTTCTTGCATGTTGCATTTTTTTCTTTACATGTGTTTGGAAAATTATTTTGACTCGATACCTATGATTTATTTCATTACATGTAAAATATTTTTCTCTTGTATGCTTTGCAAGTGGCATGTCTGGTTGTCTCTTTGAGCATTTTTGCTTGTGGTCTCTTTAAGCGCCCACCCTTGTAAGTGACTTTCCCGCAGATGATTTTGTATGAAAGAGGGCGAACACTTGCAAACGTAGGAAGGAGTTGTCTCACATGTATAGGCCTCGTTCCCTACGACACTGTCCAAAGTGTTGTGGGCTATTTAACATCATGTTGAATACAAGTTATGCTTCACAGCCACTGCTCATGTGGGGTACAATGTTTGTCCACCTAAGTATGTGATTCTCACCCTTGTGGATCATATGACTTAGAATGTTTGGAACTTTGCATCTGTTCTGTCATATGATTCCCTACAAACACGTACTTAAGCCTGGACTCATTCCTGTTCGGCTCGTTTACACCCCTAGATGCAACCAAAAATAATATCATTCGTGTATGTTGAGTCACATAGTGGGGCATCTATTTTTCAGTTATGTGAGCATTTAGGTTGCCTCTCGAGCGAGGTGTAATCTCCCCTAAGGTATCTTGTACCTAATTCACCCTATTTGTGTGTTTCAGGTGAGTGCAGCATTTTGCATTTACACTGCATGTCAAACAATTTTGTCACTGAGCATATGTCACCATAAGCTTCTGATGGGTGATATGTCATTTTCGAGATAGCTAGCTCATCTAGCTCTAGCGTATCTCATATATCCTCAGCTTGAATCATAATCACATCGTATACGATCTTGTTGAGATACCTCAATTATACATATATAGTCATTTTATCTAATATGGCTGAAATTCTATATAACCATATGTTGCTTTGTTCATGTTCGATCGTTTACCTCTTATGATCATGCCGAATAAGCAAGCCATATGTGTTAGTACATATGATTGGACACAAGTGTCCTTCTAGCATGACACTCACATTTGAAAATCCATTTTGTGTTCTATTTGATCACATTCACCTTGATAAGAAGTCACACCAGGTTTAACCTCTTAGCATGTCATTCATAATCGCTCACACCTCGATAGAGTGATCGCGAAACACTGTCACATTACATTTTTTCATGTACATTACCTAAGATGAGTGACTCATTATTGGTCGGATGCCTTAATAAGCATTGCTCGAGAGGTTATCTCAATGAGAGATGCAAATTATCACATCATGATTAGCATGCTTATGTTTTTGCTAAGGTTCCAAGAGGTCTACCATGTGCCACTTAGGCTTTTCTTTCTTTAGAACTTATTTAAAAAAATAAAAAATGTATTTTTATTATTAAATTTATCATATTTTTGAAATCTTTTTGAAATTAATGCATTCATAGCTTATTTCGTACATAAGGTCAAATCATTAAAGCTTCTGTTTGGAAAAAAAATATCACATTTAGTGGCATGTATTAGAAATCTTAGATGGGGCCAGGGACAACAACCCCATCAAAAACATACACCAAACTTAGCCACACTCTCACACATACTTAGAAGTTTGTGCAAGGACACCTTGTTTTAAATGCTTGCTAGAATATGGTAGGGTTTGATTAGGTTTTTCATTTGTCCTGGCTATTGTTCTTTGGTGTGCGCCTTAGCCAAACGTTTTTGTGTGATACATTTGTGTGTTTACTATGTTTAAGATATATGCATTAATATATTAGGGCTTACTTGGAGCCATGTCTAATAGGGAGAAGTTGATTTGAGCTAACCTTATTTATGCAAGTGTTGTCTAGTTCTCCTCTTGCTGACCTTGTTCACTGTGTTGCATGTTGATTCATTTGTGCTAATCTTTTTTTATTGCACGTCAAAATTTTCTTTTGGACTTTATTATGTATTTTTTAGTCCTAAGGATCAAGTCTATATCAAAAATGAGATATTGGCACAGAATCCAAGGTACTTGATGCGTGGAACCGCGTGACAGGGACCAGGAGCAGTAGCATATGTCTTTTGCCTTAATTCTATTTTTTTCACTCTTGTATAGAACTAGTATATGCAAAGCCTTACTGCCTCTTTTATTTTTGTGGGTATGTTGCTAACCCAACGACATCTGTCTTTTTATTATTTATTCATATGACTTCTTTATTTTATGATGTGTGTTGAATTCTTGCTTTCTTGGACTGCGGTTTATCTGGGAAGCTCATCAAATATAACTTAGGTTCTTTAGGGCTAGAAAAGATGTTTCTATAAAGATATAATAAAAGGTGAAGATTAATCAAAATTAAAATTTAAAATAATATAATTTTAAAATCATCATTTACTTTTCTGCATAGTCTTCGAGCTAGTTTTAAAATGAATTAGCATGAATAGCTATCACCCGTGTCATACTTAATAACCTTATATTAGTGTTTGACTAGATAATTGCTTCATTCTACATATCTGAAGAGGACTCCTTATACCTCTTCAATCCGACTTGCCAAGCAAATCTTTCCATCTTAATGGTTTTCTAGAGCGCTTAGAGTGTTAGAGGCTCCTCAACCTAGACGAGACATAAGTCCTCTATGAGGTGGTTTCAGCTTTATAGTTAGACCTCTCTTTTCTCTTCATTCCAAAAGCATCCTTTCCACTTTCTTGACGTGTATAGGTCCCTCTTCTATGAATTATAATCACGTAGGGTTATAAAGCTTTATATGCCTCTTTCCTCTAAATTTTGGGCTATCGAGGTTCCTTGGATAACATAAGACATGGATTGCTGACAAGGGGTCTCAGGTCAGGCTGGGTCGATTGCCTTCACAATCAAGTAGATCTAGGTCTTTAGAGCTTGGTATGATGGATCGATGGAGTCCTGACCCAACTATCTCTACCGGATTAAAATATTCTTTTTAATTTGCTAGTAAACCCCTTTGAGCCCTGTCTTCCCTTTGACACTTTGTTGATGTTGCCTCGTCGACCCCGATCGCCAACAGGCCACGACCTGTTTGGGATACGATGATTCACTTTCAGCCCTTATGACTCGACAAGCTTTGAAGCATAGGAATGTTCCTGTCGAGACAACCAGATTGTTTTCTAGGCCTCGTTTGCCAACATGTCACCGTTCATTTGAAAATGTGAGGGATTCACTTTCTCCATTTTGGCTTGGTATAAGCTTTTAAAAAACAGAGTTTCTCCTAATGACGATGAACATTTCTTTGATATACTTATTTCACTAGCTAACACAAATATCAAGCAAGGTTCTTATTATCAAAATTATTCTTGGGTATTCCCTAAGATGTAATTAACTAAAGGGACACGTTTCTTTGAGAGTTACTCTTGACCCAAGAACAAAATATATAATTTTGATTTTCTTTTTATATGGGTTGCTTATATAGGGAACTTATTCGTGAATATATTCTTCAAGATGTTTTTATTTGATCTTATTTTAGGCATACACTTTTGGCCTATCACACAAGAATAATCTTGCATAAGTTCTCCACGATCTTTTTAATTTAACTTGTTTGCCTACTTTTGTTTTATTTTCTCCTCTTACAAGTTCTCTTCTTTCTCTAAATCATTCTCTCATGATTCAAGAAAGAGGGCCATTTTAGAAAGAGAATTATAAGACGGTAATGAAAAAAGCTAGTGGCTTTGATTTCAAAAAGAATATATATATATATATATATTGTTAAGAATGCTCAATTAGTCATCCAAAAAATTGAAGTTTAATGACATGGAATCCCATAAAATCACAAAATAACTCTTACAACTATGAAAATTAAGAGCGTAATTTCATGATAAACTTTATGCGTGACTGTAGAGTGATAAATTGTCATCTTGGCACTGTAAGAAAAGTCAACTTACATTCAAGTAATTAAAAAGATGTAGGAGGATACACCTCAACATTTTACTTCTAAATCTTAAAATGGGAAAAAAACAATGAGTCTAGCCTAGTTAAAATAATCCACTATGAATAGTGAGTACATAGTCCACTCTTCTCATAAGTTAAAGAAGATTGAGTTAAAAAGTTGATTATTGTAAATGTATAACATTAGTTCATTGATAATAGTTGTAGTCTAGTTGTAATGAATGAGTTTCTTAGTGATAGAAAACTACAAGAACCGTAGTTTATTGTTATAGAGATACTAGTCCACTGTGAATATTGTAGATGGTGGTCGTAGGACCAGGTTACTGCATAGGATGTATTTGAAAGAACTAGCAAAATTTGTCCATGTGGATATTAATGATTGTTTTATGAGTGTTAATTGGCTATATATGTCGCAATAGCAAGCTTCAAGAGCTGAGAGCCACGTAGGTCATAATTGGTCACATAGGGCGTAGTGGTGAGTTGTGTTGATGTCCGTAGGCCATTGAGTATGGAGTCAAGATCGCACGAGTTGTAGTCCACGTAGGTTGCAGTGGGTCATTTAGGTTTTAGAGGTAAATTGTGATGACCATATGTCATAGAGGCCAAAGTCGAAAGCTGCACAAGCTGTGGACTAAGTAGGTCGTAGTTTGTCACTTATGTCATAGTGGTGAGCTGTGATGACGTTTCCATATTTTAGAGGTTAGATTCGAAAGCTGCACGACTTATGCACCACTTAGGCAGTGGTTGGTAATGTAGATTAGAGTGGTGGGCTGTAAGGAGAGAGTGCTTTAAGAGCCTGGAGAAAATCACTGTCCTTTGTGTGCATTATTACACCGCCTTCTGGAGACATCATTGCATCGTATGTGGTGCATTGTTACACTATCATCGGGGTGTATTGTTGCACCGTATTTGCAGTACATTATTACATCGTCGTTGGAAAGCGTTTGCACCATAGGTGAGGTGTGTTATAATGCAAGATGTCTCATTACTCTGCAATGTATGCCATGATTTTGTAGTGCATATCGTGATTCTACAAGGAGTTTCATTGAAACAAGTCGGGGTGGCTAACGACGGTTAGCGATGGTCGACAGTGGTCAATAGCTATAGGAGTAGGAGGTATTCACCAGATCTGCAGAGCATAAGCGATGTTGGACTTTGGCTCCTCTTTTAAGCCTCAGTCGTCTTCTGGCTCAAGGTCTCCCCTTTCTCTTAAGAGGAGAGTATGATCCTATTTATAGAGTCTGAGAAAGGCCTCTTTGCAAATAAGGAAGGAATTTATACAACTTCATCAGACAGCTCAGAGAGATTCACTCAATTGAACGACATTCGTTGAACATTTGTGTACCTTATTGATATCAAAATTGAGTGATCTTGAGCTTGTTAGATTCTTTTCCTGAGACACTCGATTTGATTAAAAGCTTGTTCGATTTGAAATCTATTGGATCATCCAATTATACACTGGGAGCTTCTAAAAATGGTATCAACGGTTTGTTTTGAGTCGAATTAGACCAAATTTTATACCGTTGGGTCTGGCCGTCTACCCGATCAGTTTAACCATAAGTTTACTGAAATCAGAAGTCTAGATGAATTTTAAGTGATGTTTAAACATTTTGTTTAAAAAATACTTTAAGATTCATGTCATGCTCTGAAATTCATTTTAGATGAAAAAAAAAATTATCGCCGGCATGTCCAAATTGAATTCCAAATATTTCAAATTTTAAAAAATTAATGAAACCTTCTAGCATTATCTTACCAAAATATAGAAGTCAACATGTCCCTAAAGTCCAAATGGCATGTATAAAATTTTCATAAAATTTGTACGTTTTGTAGAGGTTGTCAGAAGGTAGATTAGCGTAGATAACCCTCAGAGGAGTGCAAGGGAGGATTAGGTTTGCAGCGGTGGTTAGGACTTGTGGGCGGTTTGGTCATCTAACGGCGGATTCACTCCACCTACCTTTCCTATTCTTAACTTTTCTCTTGTTGGTGACTTCACCGTCATCAGCACGTTGTGATTAGGTGTTCAGTCCTACTCTGATTCTCGAATTGTTGTTTTCCGTAGCTAATTTTACATTCTTACCACCCAGCTTCTACTCAATTACATATGTAATATCGAAAAGTTTATTACTGTATATTATGTTTAGGGGCCGTTTATATTTCTAGCTCAAAAAAATGTGTTCGTGTTTGGCTCATTTACTTAGCGAGCCAATCATGAGCTGTTCACGTACAAAGAGTTGTTTTTTGACAACCCTAATCACGTACTCATAAGATGTTAAGGAGTCATTTTGACAGCCCTAAACAAGAGTTTTTTAACAAGCCAAAACGAGCAAAACACGAGTTTTTTAATGAGTCGAACACGAGCTGCTCGCGAACAACGAGTCTTTTTGACAGCCCTAATTATGTTCTACATACATCTTAAATCTTACCAATTTCATATATAAAAAAAATGATTAATGAAACTTCAAATGAAATTGAATTGAAAAATTGAAGGAAAAAAAAAAAAGAAGAAAAGATTGAAATCATAATTGAATTATAAATCTTATTGGATAATATGGTAAATACACCCCCAATAAGTGGAGTTATTCTTTAAAGATCCCAAGCTTAGCAGCCTTGTCTTTTCTATTGTTCTTCTTTTTCCAATTGGAGTCTTATTCTTCCAAAAACAATGCAATAAACTAGAGATAATAGCACCACTAATTGTGTCACTTTGATGCCTCTGACTTTCTTTTTTAATGTTTTTTGGGGGAATTTATTGATGCCTCTGATCACAATGGACAACAAGCATTATAATAATAAGAAGCAAAGTAAAGTTTATTTTAAATTTAATCAATATTATCGGCGCATAGGTAAGTTTAAGTGCTTGTTTGAGATCAATTTTATTTTTATTTTTTCTACTTTAAAAGTATTTTTTACATGTTTTATTTTTTAAAATAAATTAAACATATTTTTGAAAATATTTAAAATAAAATTTTAAGCATTTTGAATATTTTTAAAAACAACTGTATCTTGATCAAAGATGTTGAACATATTTTATTTCAGATCAATACATAAACAAATAGAATAAAAAAAAAAAGCGATCCCAAATGACCCATAGGATTTCAAATTAATAGTAGTGGTTATGGAGTAGAATTTGAATAATGATGTAAATAAACTTGTGAGTCAAATCACTAAGAAGTCCTCATCATGAAAATTAATGGTGACCTCCATCCCTGAAGATATTACGAGAAAGATTTGGTCAAAATGACTGATTGTAGATGATCCATGCAAGAAAACTTATCCTTTGATACAAAAGCCGAGGGCATGCTTGTCGAACATGCCCTGAATAATGGAGTCAAATAAGGATTCTAATACTTCAAACTTTCAAAGTATTTTATCATTAAAAAATGAGCTGAATGCTACATTTCTGAAGGAGGTAGAAATAGCAAGAGCTTTATCTGATACATAGATGAAGGCTAAATATGTGAGACATATTTATTGCGGAAGACCACGAATTTTTGTTCCTACTATTTGAAGCAATATTAATGCATCAATGAAGCTGTAGAAGTGGTGGTTTCGCCAATTGTACTTTTTATTTTCTAATAATGAAGTGAAGCACATTTCACATTACCTCATTGAAAATGATCTTCTAGCAAAGATTATTTTTTTTTTCCTTAATTGTGATAAAGGTCAACTTTCTTTTAGTATTACAAATTATTTAGTATTAATTGATTAATTCTAATTATAAGTCTGTTATTTAAAATATTCAGTTGATTATGAATATTTTAATTATATGATCCAATTATTTATAAGCTCATTTAATTTAGAAGACAAGACTGCTATGTGCAAGAAGCTTGAAGAAGAGTTTGTAACATAGTTTAAATTGCATGTAATTAATGTTAACCACGCACATAACTTTTAGGTTAAATTAAATAAAAACATGTGCTTGTTGATGTATGAAATAACTTCATGATCAGAGTAATGAAATTATGAATCAAGACATGTTGGATGTTGCTTAGGGACCTATGCACATCGTGAATACATAGACAATATTTGATGTGAATGACTTCAGATTTTACACAAGCTCCTAGTTCAAAGGAAGAAAGATTAATAATGCTTGTATTTGTATTAAAAGAAATACCAATTCAGATGATAATATGGACTGTCATTGAATCTCTAAGAAACAGTGTTGCTGCAATAATCTTACTCTATTAAGAGAAGTAAATTTCTATTTAATTGTGATTGGTTTGATCTCATTTTGAATTGTGAAGTAAGAACATGTATACCATATAGTATCACTAATATTAAAATGAATAAAATGCACATTAAATTTGATCCATTTACTACAGTGTGTCAAGCGAGTCAGGCATATCTTCCTTGACACCCTAGTAGAGCAAAGAAGAAAGTAAATTAGATAGTAGTGATTAAGACTAGGCTTAGAGTGACAATTAAGATTCAAAATATCACTGGACCTACACATGAGGATGAGGAAAAATCAAAATTTAGTTTCTAACTAATTCTATCAAGCAAATGAAAGTCATAGAGGATGCGAATGACACATATCAAGAAGCTAGTCATACTATGGATAAGACTGGTGATGATATAAATGAACAAATTTTAAATTTCATCTTTAATAATAACTCATCCAATGAATCAAACTAATATGTGTACATAGATGTCAATTTATATCTCTTTACTTTTCATATTTATTATTTTGACTTTTTTTTCTTTTTATAAATGATTTCAGATGGTGGTGATAACCAACTTCCTTGTAGATCTATCATGAGCATATTCAACAAGAAGAGGAAGACAATTTTGTGCCGCAAATATCATATGAACACCAATTTATAGTTATCACTATGAACTTCACATCCATCTAAATTTAGCCCACTGCTCCACAAATAGTGTCACTAGCTTACCATCCCCCATCGCCTAGCTCTTCCACCCCATTTTATTCACAAAAGTCTGAACCAATCGTGGCACCATTGTTGCCCTTATTCTAGTAAGGGGCATCTACTCTTGCTGAGACTGGTCTGCTAGAGAACACACGAAGCACGTACAATTAGCTTTCTCTCAAAACATTGAAGCTCATGTTACTGTTTAGATGTAAGCTTAGTTAGCTAAAATATAAGCAAAAATGGAGCATATAATACATGAGACACACCTGTGTGGAAAGCAACCACTAGTGGATGAGGAGGAGTCCATGAAGACTAGACCTAATAGGAGTATATCTCTTTTATTATTTTTTATTGGACATAGCTATTTTCATCTTCTTTGAAGTTACTTATGTAATGGATCTTATATTTCTATTTATTTTTATATTTATTGTAATTTTCTTCGTTGAAATTCTCTATATACGGTATTACATGATTTTGAGATCTTATGTAAATATCTGCATAAGGTATAGAATTAATGTTTAACAAAAGTCTTATTCACACACACACACACACACACACACACACACACACACACACACACACACACACACACAGATATATATATATATATATATATATATATATATATATATATATATATATATATATATATATATATATATATATATATATATATATATATATATATATATATATATATATATATATATAGATAGATAGGTTTCCTCGTGACTTTCAACTTAGTTATCCGTCAGTAATGACGATACTAGTTTACCTAATATACAAATTAGTTAAAAGAAATACCAATGTTGGATGTTGGATGTTGCTAATATACTTTCAAGACATGTTGGATGTAGCTTAGGGACCTATGCACATCGTGAATACATAGACAATATTTGATGTGAATGACTTCAGATTTTACACAAGCTCCTAGTTCAAAGGAAGAAAGATTAATAATGCTTGTATTTGTGTTAAAAGAAATACCAATTCAGATGATAATATGGACTGTCATTGAATCTCTAAGAAACAATGTTGTTGCAACGTCCTTACTCTATTAGGAGAAGTAAATTTATATTTAACTGTGATTGGTTTGATCTAATTTTGAATCATGAAGTAAGAACACATAAACCATATAGTATCACTAATATTAAAATGAATAAAATGCACATTAAATTTGATCTATTTACTACAGTGTGTCAAGCGAGTCAGGCATATTTTTCTGGACACCTTAGTAGAGCAAAGAAGAAAGTAAATTAGATATTAGTGATTCAGACTAGGCTTAGAGTGACAATTAAGATTCAAAATATCACTGGACTAGCACATGAGAAAGAAAAAAAAATCAAATTTTAGTTTCCAACTAATTCTATGAAGAAAATGACAGTCATAGAGGATGTGAATGACACATATAAAGAAGTTAGTCATACTAGGGATAAGACTGGTGATGATATAAATGAAGAAATTTTAAATATAATCTTTAATAGTAACTCATCCAATGAATCAAAATAATATGTGTACATAGATGTCAATTTATATCTCTTTACTTTTCATATTATTATTTTTACTTTTTCTTTCTTCTAATAATGACTTCAGATGGTGGTGATGACCAACTTCCTTGTAGATCTATCATGAGCATCTTCAACAAGAGGAAGAAGACAATTTTCTGTCGCAACTATCATATGAACACCAATTTATAGTCATCACTATGAACTCCACATCCATCTCAGTTTAGCCCATTGCTCCTCCAATAGTGTCACTAGCTTACCACCCCCCATCGCCTACCTAGTCCACCCCATTTTATTCACGCTAGTCTCAACCCATCGTAGCACCATTGTTACCACTATTCTGGTTAGGGGCATCCACTCTTGCTGAGACTGATCTGCTAGTCAACACATGATGTAGGTACAATGAGCTTTCTCTCAAAACATTGAAGCTCGTGTTACTGTTCAGATGGAAGCTTAGTTAGTTGAGATGGAAGCAAAAATGGAGCATATAATACATGAGACACACCTGTGTGAGAAGCAACCACTAGTGGATGAGGAGGAGGCCCATGAAGACTAAACTGAACAGTAGTATTTCTTTTTTTAGTATTATTATGTAGTGATTATCATTATTTTTGACATAGCTATTTACATCTTCTTTGAAGATACTGATGTAATGGATCTTATATTTCTATTTATTTTAATATTTACTGTAATTTTCTTCATTGAAATTCTCTATATATGATATTACATGATTTTGAGATCTTATGTAAATAGCTGCATAGTATTTTGTGTTGAGATTGCAGGTATAGAATTAACGTTTAACAAAAGTCTTATTCATATATATTTTTTTCTATAGGTTTCCTGGTGACTTTCAACTTATTTATCCTTTAGTAATGACAATACTAGTTTACCCAACATACAAATTAGTTGAACCTTTGATAAGCCAAAACAACAAATTGTTCAAATACAAATTAAGTTGGTTATTTACAAACATACATATCTATCATATCTTTTCCTATTCTTTTATCTATGTTTGCCGATATAATTTTTAGCTTACTTGTGGATATATCGCGCTTATATTCCGTCGATATTCCATCTTAATTTGTTTATGAATGTTATTTTTGTCATAGGAATGTATTTTTGACCATAGATATTCTAAAGGTCATAGGAATTAACAATTATCTTTTGTCGTTGATTAAGTTTAAAGAGATCCAAATTCAAATCATTGAATTTGATTAAATTAACATTGTTTGCTTGCAAGTGATGCTTAAAAATGCCAAAGTCCTAAAGCATGACTAATATACTAGGTTGCTTAGAACTTGTAAATGATTGGGTTTTGTGTGTTGCTGCTTATAATTAAAATTATTCTGCCAATTTTTATATGTAAGAACATTTAGTTATGATTTCTTTTAAGAATATAATTTTTTTTTTCTTTAGAATTATAAAACTAGGTAAATGCCTATAGGATTTTGGATGGGAGAGAATGATTCTTGCAATATGAAAGGCATCGCATGATGCCTAAAGGGCTTAAAAGGTAAGGTGAAGACTCACACACAGCTAAACCTTATAGAATTAAGCTGGGGTATATAAGGGCAGAACTCAGCTGCCCATTTTCTTTTTCTTCTAGTGCAAATTAAGGGTATATAAGGGTTTAGAACTTTTGTATTCATATTTTTGTGTTTGATATGTTTGCTTATTAGACAAGCATTTTTTTTTTAGGTTTTTTATATTATTTGTGCATGGTTTGGATTTTTAGGAATAAAAGCTTTCTACTTTAATCAAATAATAAAAAAATTTGTACCAAGTGACATGAACTAAATACTCTAGAGAAAAATAATCTTATGCATTTATATTACTCTACTCTTTATTATTACATGTTTTTCCCACACACATGTAAAGCCCATCCAACTTATGAAGATGAAAGGCATTTATTGGGGCATGTTGTATTAAGAGCTTTGTTTTTAATTATATTCTAAATTTTATTATATACATTGTTTATTAGAGCTATAAATAAATCAAAAATTTAATAAAAATAAAAGGTAATTAATGCATAAACTTTCTTGTATATTATTAAAATTAGGTTTGAGCTATTATTTTAGTAGTGGTCATTATTTTAGCTTAGAATCTAAGGCAGATTGTTTCATCTCACCATAATATAAGTGCTCACTTTAGGGTTATATTTCCCAAAATTTTCATAAAATGAACAGCTTAAATTAAATTAAATCTCAAGTTCAAAGTTTTAAAAACTAACTCTAAAATAGTTTAAAGTGCTACTAAGCCTCTCAGTATTTATTTCTTTTACTTCTTCATTTTGTAAATCTTATGATATAGTTAACTATAGGACATGCCATTATTGTGAATTTGCACCCTAAATTAAAATAATTCTTACAATTTTTTAAATTAAATGGAGGAATAAGATCGGGTAACATAGGCCCATTATTTTGAAACCATTATTTTCTTAATAGATCCATTGTCCATACATACATACATACATACATATATATGTGTGTGTGTATATATATATATATATATATATATGTGTGTGTGTGTGTGTGTGTGTGTGTGTGTGTGTGTGTGTGTCATATATATATATATATATATATATATATATATATATATATATATATATATATATATATATATATATATATATATGATGCGTGTTAGAAAATTCGTGGCACTAGAGTAGCAGATTATCGTCTAAGCGTAATACAAAGATTCAACACACATTCAGAAGAGAGAAGACATCAGAAGCTTTTAGGTGGAAAATCCACAAGGGAAAAAACCACGTGTTCTAGCCCAGCTGAAGAATCCCACCACATACTAGATATTACATGTACAGTCCCTCATCTCACAGGCGGGAAAGGATTTAACACTCTTCGGAGTTACAACGGCGGTGCACGAATGAACTTGTTGTAAGAAGTTGGCGGCGATCGATGACAATCAATCGAGGATGAAATGTGGTTGTCCACGGCGGTCAGCGGTGGTTGACAATCGACGGCGATCGATGGTGACACGGTGGTGTTGGACTTCAACTCCTTCTCAAAGCTTTAAGTTCTCTCTCAAGCCTCCAACACCCCCCCCACCCCGCGTCTTGAGAGGGGTGGGCTCTATTTATAATCTTCTGAATTCAATTAATTCAAAAACATGAACCGCTTTGATCGGAAGATCCAGAGAGCTTCCTTCGATCAAAAGCCGTTTGATGGACGTTTGAGTGCTTAACGATGTCTGAATTAAGAAATCTTGGGCTCATTGGATTCATCTTGTCAAGACGCTCGATTCAACTATAGGCTAGATTTGACATTCGTTTAACCTTCTAAATATGTCCAAAAAACTTTCGAGTGTGGTTTAATGACTTCATCTGAGCTTAATTTGACTCGGATTGGACTAATTTTGCTAAAATTGGATTCTTCTTATTGTGTCGGTCATTTTGACTATAAGTTTGCTGAAATCAGAGCTCTCGATGACCTCTTAATTGAAGTTTGAAAATTTCTTACTCAAAAGATTGTCTTGAAATTCATGTTGGACGAAGAAAATTTGTTAGTGGTGTATCAAATATATATATATATATATATATATATATATATATTGTTACGCCACTAACAAATTTTCATCCCGACGAATCTCCCGACAATATTTTGAGCAAGAAATATTTAACTATTGATAAAAAGTCATTTTGAGCTCCGATTTCAGCAAACTTATAGTCAAACTGACTGACTTGATAAGACGGACCTAATGATATCAAAGTTACGCCAATCCGAGTCAAATCAAGCCCATATCAAATGATTAAACAATTCTTAAAAAATTTTCACACATTTGAAAGGTCAAACGAATGTTGAATTCAATGAGTTTATAGTCAAATCGAGTGTCTCGAGAAGTCGAATCCAACTAGCCCAAGATTGCTCAATTCCAACATTGTTAAGACACTAAAATGTCTATCATACGCCATCCGATCGAGGGAAGTTCTCTGTACCGTTCGATCGAAATGGTTCATATTCAAGCATTAATTGCTCCCAGAGCACTGTAAATAGAGCCCCACTCCTCACATGAGGGGGAGGCTTGAGAGAGAACTTGAAACTTTGAGAAGGAGCTCAAGTCCAACATCATCCCTGCCATCGTCAATCGCTGTCGCCCACAACCGACTGTTGATGACAACTGCCAACCTCCATCGACCACCGCCGATCACCGCTGACCTCCGTCGACCACGGCCGATCACCGCTGACCTCCGTCGACCACCGCCAACCACCGCTGACCTCCGTCGACCACCGCCAATCACCGCTGACCTCCGTCGACCACTGCCGACCATCATCAACTGCCGTCGACCACCACCGATCATCGTTAATATCCCTCAACCACTAATGACCAGATGCCGTTAGTCGATGTTGTAACTTGAAAAATCTAGAAACCATTTTCCAGTCTGTGAGAACAAGGGGCCGCTGTAATCATCAACTTATAGTGAATTTTTATAACTTGGCTAGGCCCCATGGTTTTTTCCCTTTACTAGTTTTCCACGTAAAAATTTATAGTGTCATCATAGGTTGTTTCCCTTTCATCTGAGTGTGTACTGAATCCTCGTGCAACGCTAAGACGATAATCCATTACTCTACCGCAGCGAATTTCCTAGCACACATCATATATATATATATATATATATATATATATATATATATATATATATATATATATATATATATATATATATATATATATTATCTATGTTATTTCTAGTATTGCATTTGAATTCATAAATAAAATAAATTTGGCAGTTATGTAGTTAATTAAACATCCGATCATTTCCATAAATAAAATTGGTACTTATTTGGGGATAAGCTAAGTTCTCCATTTTTTTAATTAATTATAAATATAAATACTTAAAGCGTCAAGGTGATGTTTTAAGTAGTACTTGATGAGAATCTTATCCAAATAATATGTTTATTATTCCAAATATGCGATTCAGTGCATAAATGTGTCATTGGCATGTTCTTATCACATTGTTTTAAATTATTATAAGATAAGTTTGATATTCAAGGTCGTCATCTTCTAATAAATACTACATAAAATAACATGATTAAATGTTTGGTCATATAGTTCCACATTCATATCTGATTAGAAGTGAATTTAGTTTGCTTGTTCTACATTTTATTTGAATGATGATTGTAATATGTATTTTATATGGTATAACATAAGTAGTTGAGTGTATGATTGTAAGAGCAAGATATGGCTAAGGTTAATGATGTCCGGGTAGGTCGTCTGCCTCAGAATCCTATGATTCAGCAACAACTCACTCGACCAGACGATCAACAGAATAAGGCAAGTTTGAGTCTTTAAAGGAAGAGGCGTCGAAAGAGATGTTAAAAAAGAACGACAAATACAAAAAATAAAAAGGAGAAGAGCAAAGGCACAAAGAGAATTAAATTATATTAATATTATAGGAGTTTAGGTTTTTTCACATGGTCATATTAGCTAACGTTTGGGTGTGAATATGTGCATGTGATTTTGAACAACCCTTTTGATAGTAGCAAAGAGGAATGCACTCGGATCAAATCAGCTCATAATGGCTCGTTATCTAAGTTGATTGCTAGCATGTTGCATCTATACTTCCCTCTATCAGAAAATACAGTTATTTAGAACAAGTTTTTGAGATCGTTTCAATCTTTTTTCATGTGCAGGCTGATATTTAAGTTTCTATCGGTGGATGCTATTCTATAGCTTAAAGGACTAGTCTTTTCATCGATATGTCTTTTATGTAGATAAGAGGAGGAGGCTCTCCATATCTTTTTCGGTTGCAGATTTTATCCCACATTTGTACAAAGATGGTTGTTTGTTCAGAAATTTCATTTCAAATGAAAAATATTTCTCACAACAACAATGTTAAGCTAATTAGAAGCGGCATGATATGTGGGCAAATCTACAATGCTTAATTCCTTTCATTTGTTGTTCGTTTATCTGATTGGAAAGGAATAATCAGAAACATATAAATGACTCCTAAGCACCATAACACTTCATACACTACATCAAATCCTTTATTTATGATGTCCTCAATTTCAGCAAAACCAAGGCACAATTATTCTGAGGCTTAAAAACAAAACAAAACAAAAAAAAAAAAAAAAAAAACCTAAAAGATTGCACCTAAAGGAAAATCAAGTCAACGTCCATAAAGTACAAATTGTCAACTGGGTAAAACCATTGCTTCTCTTCTTTTAGATTAACATTGATGGTAGTTACAAAGAAGTTCATACAGGTGTACGTGGTCTTTTCAAGGACGAGATCGATAAAAGCTTACTATTCTTTTCTACACCTTGCAATTCCACTCATGCTCAATTCTCTACGCTCGTGGCTGTTCTTTACAGTATGTTAATCACCCTTAAGCTGCAGTTACATTATATTCTTATCTAAAGGGACTCTTTGATTGTTTTCAATATCTGTTAATGTTTTACTTTGTACCCATGGAATTTGGTTATCACTTGGAGAAGGATCACGATTCTTCTGCCTATATTTAATATCTATCGAGATACTAACAAGACGTTTGATTTTTTAGCTCATTAGGGTGCTAATTCAAAAAAATTCACATTTGTTCTTCACCTCCCTTGGCTTTGGAGATTTTGTTACAAGGAGACTTGCTCTCTTCCTATCATTTGGACTAGATTCTAATCATTCCTCTCGCTTGTAATTTTTGACTCATTAATATATATATATATATATATATATATATGTATATGTATATATATATATATATATATATATATATATATATATATATATATATATATATATATATAGAGTCGTAATCTTTGGGAAAAAAAAATTAATTAAGAGTTTAAATTTTTAAAACACATATTAAGAAAATTACAATATATAAATAAATAATTAAATTTATCCATAAAATTCCTACCACCGTGTTTGGATTTTAGCGCCACCTCAAAACAGTACGGTAGGCACTCACATTCTAGTCAAAGCGGTAAGACGTTGTGTCACGAAATCTAAGATCTATATAATTATTAATACAACTTGCGTATTTTTATTTCCTATTGGCTTTGGACCCGTTCGGTTCAGCTTATCTAGTGCGGTAGTATTTTAAAAATGTATCAGATTTATTTGGATAAATTTTATTTTGGCAGTTTATGCGTTTTTAAAATGTTGAAAATAATGATTTCACACCGCACCTATCTAACAGTTAGGGCTGTCAAAATGGCTCGTTGTTCGTGAACAGCTCGTGTTTGGCTCGTTCGCTAAGTTAACGAGCGAACATGGATAAAGATTTGTTCATTCATGTTCGTCTTGTTTTGGCACGAAAAATACTATTCATCAATTATTTATATATATATATATATATTGATATGGATGAGTAGTGTTTTTAAAAAAATTAATTGACTGCAGACTATAAAGATTTATAATCAATTAAAAAAATTAATTAGAAAAATAGAATAAAAATTATTAAGTTAGATTCAAATGATATTTTAATATAAACAATAATTTTTAAAATTTGCCCCAATCCTTAACATCTGATGGTTACGTGATTAGGGTTATCAAAACGACTCTTAGTTCGTCTCGTGTTCGGCTCTCTAAGCCAACGAGCCGAACACAAACACAATTTTTGAGCTCGAAATATAACGAGCCAAACAAGAGCCGAGCCTCAGCTCGCACGTGTTCGGCTTGTTGATACCCCTAGGTGCGGTGTCAGCTTTCAAACTGTGATCTGACTTTCCAATAAAATAAAAATTTGCACCTATCTTATCAGCAGCAAATTATTTAATAAGCTCCAGCCGCCCCAAACAGATCCTTTATTTCCAGCTTTTTATTTCTAAGACTTGAATAATGTATAATGAATCAATTAAAATTTATATCATAAGTCTTAGCAAAATTTTCAAAGTGTTACCCCTTCTTATTTATGAAGGTTATAACAAAAACTTTAAAAAAAATAACAATAAAATAAAATAAATTTCAACGTAAACTATTAGCAATGATGGAGTTAGAAAAGAAGGGGCCTCGCTGTCATAAGTCTTGGTGTTTGGCCGCATCACCAACTCTAATTCAGATTTACGTCGAGAAGATAATGGAACACGAGAAAAAATAGATAGAACGCGATAAAATTCAGTTTAATGGAAGTCATGAAGGCATTTGGAGTTTGCGTTGTTCAATTATCTTGTCGGGTTATGACAGTCATTATCGAGTTGAATGAGCGTTAAAAATTTTAGGTTCATATTTTTAGTGTTTGGTTGGATTTAAATTAAAGCATCTGCGAAATCCGCTTATCAACACCTAAACATGATATGAACATTTAAAATAATTTTATATTATAAAATATTTGAAATGTTCAGATTTTAAAATAAATTATCTTGATTTATTTTATTCAAATCAAATCAATCACCCTCGCTTGACCTCGCTTGACTTCTAAGTAACATATAGCTATTTAATGTAAAAATATTATATCAGAAGTCTTGATGTAAAATTATATCATGACTCTAATAAAAATTCGCCGTCAGGATCATACATTAAATATATATAATTTTTTTTTTTATTTAGTGGATCTATCGTCTTACATAATGATAATATATTAATATACTATATTGGTGATATACTAATATAGATATTATATATTTATATAATATAAGTTACTTAATTAATATAATATATTATTTATATATATATTAATATTATGGGTGTCAAATTGGCTTGTCGCTCGTGTTCAGCTCGTGTTCGACTCGTTCGTTATGAAACGAACACGAACAGTGATTTAACGAACAATTTCAAGCACGAGCTTATTTAAACAAACTAAATTTTAAATGAACCAAACGATAAACACGAGTTCTGTTCATTCTTGTTGGATTTGTTTACGCCCCAAGATGAAATATTAAAGTAAAAAAAAAACTGTTTTTAAAAAGATGCATATAAACACCACTCAAAATTATATATTTACATATCTGTCATCTAAACTTAAGAGTATTTTCCGGAGATTCTCATTCCAGTCAACCAGGCACTCGCTTCTATCAGTCTAGGCGACGAACAAATCAATCCACTACGCAACAAGAAGAACGTGTTAGTTCTTCATCAGAAGATGAGCCAACAGAAGAACCAGGGGATGAAGAAGAGCCTATTCTCGTTGATACTGTTGCTTAGATATTTACTTAGATGCCACTCGAGCATTAATTTTGTGACTGAAGTTGCTTGCTTAGCGTTTCCATTTCATTATGATGAGGAACCCTAACAATAAAGAACAAAAATCTTACATATGAAGCTCTGTGTCCGAACTTTAATAAAATTATGCCACCTATATATGACTACGCCCACTTTAAAAAAGAAAGAAAAAAGGACGTCAATAACACTCCAATAACACCGTGGTGTTATTTGTGTGGTCCTCAGGGCAGTGTTGTTAGTGTTGTTCACAGCTGTTATTGTGATATTATTACGATGTTATTAGAGTTTTTCTGTAGAGGTTATTGTGATTCTACCACAGTGTTATTTGTGTGGTCCTCCAGTTGGTGTTATTAGCACTGATTACTTATTGTAGTGATATTATGGTGTTATTTGAGTTATTTTGTGGAGTTATTATGTGGAACCCCAATGTTATTTACATGGTTCTCAGGGCAGTGTTATTGGTGTTGTTCACCGATGGTATTGCGGTGTTATTGGAGTTGTTTTGCAATAAGAACACAATAATCATATTTTCATCATTTTTTAGGTAGACTCAAAATCAAATACACGTGATAAGATTTTATTGATGTCCGAACGCAGATTTCAACAAACTACTGAAAAAATAATGAATTTGAAAAAAATAAAATAAATAACTTATATAATTTTAAACATTTATTTATTTATATATTTTGATATTATAGACACAATAGGCTAAAAAAATAATGTGAAGATTAGCTAACCTAAGTGAGATAGAATATGCGAAGAACAAATCATTCCTTTTGTTATTATGTGCCCAACTCGATTACAAGAGGTCTGACTGTTGCTTTAAGGATAAAATAGATTAGGTACTAAAAAAAATTAAATTCAAATCAGCGGGTCCTGAATTAGGCACGACGAAAGTGATGTGCACTAATATTATAAAAGCCCTATAAATAAACAATAATTATTTCGGATTTGACAAATCGCCTCCCCATCAAACGATTTTCAATATTTGATAAACCGTCAATTTCAACAGCTGAACCTTTGATTGAAATTTGAGTGAAGGCAATTGTCGCATGCTTATAAAGTGATATATGGCGTAATAGAATTGATATTGAGCTGGCTTACGGCTGGTTGGGAGTAGCTTCTATGTGCATGGGGTGTTTTTGAAAGTACTGCGGTACGTTTGGATCGTATGTTTTGACAGTTTATTTGAAAATACAGTTGGGTTTATATATTAAACGCATGCCGCGAGTAGAACCCCACGGTCAACCCGCGGGCCGTATTTCAGGATAAGTTACTTATTCTGAAATACACAAACTGCTTCAAAACGCACCCTTAATTAAGTGTCATAATTATTATAAATTTTTGTTCAATATTAATATTCTTTATTGATATAAGGTCCATTTTGCATATTGGCGCAAACTCCGATGGGATATGCTCCATAGTCTTAAGATAAATGATATACGTTGAATTGTAGTTTTTTATTTTGAATCTTGAATGTGAAGTTTTTGAATTTATAATTAATATTACGCCAATTTTATCATAATTAAAAATTTAAATTAGTCATCTTAATTTTCTTAAACTATGCATTTAGTTATGTAGGCGTTCATCCAAATTTATTCTATGAGATATGTCCAAAAATCAAAGCAGTAGGAACCGGAGAAGAAAGAAAGAGAGAGAAAACAGTACTTAGACTTGTCCCGTATGAACGAACTGGGGTATTATCGGGCTCTACTACTCATTTTATAGATGTTACAAGAAAGAAAAGGAGATAGTATCTCCCTTTAGTGTATGGGTCTCAAGAGAAGAGTTAAGAAACTCCTTTTTATATATATTGGGCCTCTATATATAGAAGATAGGAGGTCATAAATCTGAAAAATACATATTAGCCCCTAGTTTAATATGAGCTTTCAGAACAATATCATTTTTTGTCGTTCCTTTTCATATTTATAATTGATTTGTGCATCTTTTGATGTTTTTTGGCTTTTCGGTTGACAGGCACTTGAGACAGTCGATCGAGTTCGTGTCGGTCGGCTATTTCGTCTGTATACTTGTTGATCTTCTCTCATGGATCGACTCTGAGAATGGTAGCCTGTCGATCTTGGTGTAGTCGGTTGGCTTGTGTGTTATGTGATGATCTTTAGGGGGTTAATATTTTAGACTTCCTATCTCAAAATTATTTAGAAATGATCCTCACAAAAGTGAGGTCAACAAGTGGCTTGCGAAATCCACCTCTGTAGCTGTCAGCCCCTCAGCACATGCGTGCAACTCAAGTGTAGGCTCTTGCACGCACCCGATGTGCATGACCCCCTGCACCCACTCTGCTTGCCAAATCTAAAACCAAACCTTTCAAACTCCAGTGCCCTCTGCGCATGTGCACAACTCAAGTACTGGTGCTTGCACGCATATGCACTATGCCACATATGAAGCTAGGGATTGCCAAAAATTGCCATCACTTGCCAAATCAAGGCCACGTGCGCGCACGCACATGTGCGCACCTGCATGCAATAACACGTCAAAAGAAAAAATTTCAGCACTTTGACCAATTTAGACAAATATAATTCTTATGTTGGACTTCTAATTCATGACCTAAATATAAAAATAAATTTTTATTATTATGAGAGTTTTTTTTCCTTGAAAGGTTGTGACTCTACGGCTTAGGAAGTCATTTTAAGCTTTTGGAAGTTTTCTTCTTCAACTTCACTAGAAAGAATATATTTTTTGTTTATTTTATCTTTTTCATGATTATGTGAGGACTTTGATGATCTTGTATGGTAGGATTGAGCGCATTTGTATAAGAGAGGTCCATAAACATTGGTATTAATCGGAAAGGACGTTGATGGAGCGTTTGGCTCTTTCTTGAGTTTTATGTACTTCTTTCGTCGTCACCCTTCCTTATACTTGCAATAACAAAAGTTGTGTTTTCTTTATGCATGCAACATAACTGATCTTGTTTCTTATTCATGTGATACAAGTCCTGTGGATTTCTTGTGATTTTCATGATATGGATCTCCTATTCCCTCGATGCCTTTCTGAGCATAAATGTTTGATGTTGACGTGTTAACATTCCAATCATCATTTAATTTCTATCGGACGCGATATGAAAGTTAAATCTTTGATGATCAACGACTCCTACCCGTTGCATAGAGGAACGAAAAGGTTAACCACAAAGTCGGAGTCTAATATTCATATTTTATTCGGATTTTGCAACATTTCCACGGGATCGAAATACTCCTGCAAAATACCATTGGGATTGAGGAAGCCTTAATTTCATTGATTCAACTCTTCTTTTGACCTAGACATATGCATAAGGAGAACTTCTATTCCTGATTGTCAGCTATAGCATGGGACTCATAGTAAAATTACAAGAAACCACTGTTGAATCCGTTGTATAAACTCTTTATCATGCTCCCTATTCGAGAGTTTTGAGATCCATTTCTCCTCGTTGGTGTCACGTCTCTTCTTGTTGGTAGCTTGCTCCACGCTCACCATACCTTTTTATATGTTGAATCCAATTTTATCCTGTAAGGCATGCCCAAGAATCAGAGCGGAAGGAACCAAAGAGGAGAGAAAGAGAGAGGGAAGATCACACAAAGACTTGCTTTGTAGGGGCGAACTATGCTTTGTGACCCATTTTATATATGGAAAATAGATGTGAGAGAGTTCTCCCTACAGGGTATGAGATTAGAGAAAAGAGCCAAAAAAAAAAACCTTTTTACATATAATGGACTTCTGTTTATAGAAGATATGAGGTCTTAAAGTAGAAAAATACATATTTGCCCCTGTTTTAAAAGGAGTTACAGTAGTATTGCCATTTGTTGTGCCTTTTCGTACTTAAAACTGATGTATGCATCTGATGATTCTGGGCCTTCCGGCCTACAAAACCTTGAGTTGGTTGACTGTGTTGGTGTTGGTTGGTTATTTCATCTGCATTCTTGTCAAAATTCGCTCTGAGAAACTAGTTGACTATGAAAATGATAGTCGATCGGTCGTGGTGTGGTCTGTTGGCTTGTGTGCTCTATCGTCATCTTTGGGGAATTGTTAAGAGAGCCTCACTTTAGCGCTTGCAAGGTTCCTAAGGGTACTAGACCTTGCTCGGTCATGGGGAGATTCATTGTTTTTGGTCGACCTAGGCGGACCTTTGGTTGTTTGTCATCCTTTCAGTCGACTTCTTTCCAATTTCCTAGAAGTTCTTCAGTCACTTAGCCTTTAGTATGTATTCTCAGATTGCCTCAAGACTCGTGCAAAACATTTTTGGATTTACAATATGAAATTAGGCATTATAAATAAGAAAAAACTATAGGAACATTTACTAATATGCCACATAGCTCAAGCATCTAAGCTTTTATATTTTCATTATAAACACTTTAGTACAACAAATCTATGTATATATATATATAAAAAAGTGTACTTCTCTTTTAAGAAATATATAATAGTAATTTTTGTATGTCATATTAAAGGCTTAAGTGTTATAAATATAAATATTAAAGTTTAGATGCTAGATATGTAAAACATAAAAATTGTATGGCATTTTTATAAATGCCCAATAAAAAAATGTGGGTTAAACACCTAATATTCGTCGATTTATTCGTCATAAAAATTAAATTGACTTTCTTTCCTTAAAATTAGATAACTTCATTTGAGAATTATTCCAAAGTTTATTGCGTCTTTAGTGGCAATTTGTATAAAATTTGATCCATTGACTTTTAATTGTTAGAACTATTCTGATTTTAAATTTATTTCATGTCCAGATCACTTTAGATTTTATATTTTATATTTATATTTTATTTATATTTCAACTTAAAATATAACATGTTTTGACATGTTATAGGATGATTTGTTATTTTTAAAAATGCAATAAATAAATAAATATTTAAAATATAAAAAAAAAACAAAAATAAATAAATAAAGTGATCCCAAACAAGTTCTTAATATTTCAGTTTAATCTGATTAGAATAAACCCTAACACTAGAATACAAAATTTTCAACCAATAATATTTTAAAATATAAACATTATAAGCTCAATATATAATATTTACAAATAAATTTATAAGAAAAATACAGCATATAACTTAAATGTAGTGTACAATTAGCAAGTTGAATTTTTTTTAAGACTTATTGCTGAATTTTATTCCTTTGGCAGTAATAATGTTAAAGAGATGAGATTAGGAGTGTAAATGAGTCACACAAGGCAGGATAAATGTGTGTTTGTGTCCAGCTCATTCAATTTTTATGTTGATTGAATTTGGATTATTATCAATGATTTTGGTATGTAGTATAAAAATGATCTTAATTTATCAGAATTAAATAAAAATATGACATTCAATAAGACAAAATGGACAAAAAGAATTCATGCAGCCGACCCCACTTAGTGGGATAAAGGGTTATTGTTGCTGTTGTTTTATATAAATTTAAAAACATTATTTCCTGTGTATACATTTTGATATAATATATATTTGAGTTAATAATAAGCCAGATGTGATCCAATGAAGAACTATTTGTCTTTGAATTAAAAAAAAAAAAAAGATTAAAATATCTACTCAAGATCAGTTCACTTAACGAACAAAATATTAGCACGTAGAACACAAATTATTCATCATCAATAATATGTTTTGATAACTTGTTATTGAATATGATATGATTAATCATGCCCTAATTTTTATGTCCCCAACAATGACTAAACATGATTTAATATTTGTTTCGAGGGATATGTTAGATCCTCACAGAGCGAAAAGGAATAGCTTTATACCAATGTAATAGATGTGAAAATTTTAGCAATAAAGCTAGGGAAAGTAGAACTTGACTGATTGATCAATATCTATCCTAAGTCCAAATAAACCATCCTAGTTAAATGCAGTGCTACCCATCCACTCATGCATATGGCTAGCCCATAATTTAGAAGTGCAGATAGGTTAGCTGCCAACGCTCTCGAGTTGAAGCCAAAAGCCTAAAGCATCAGGCAAGATTTTACTCCTTGGTTGGAGTAAATTTTGCAAGCCACACTCTCGTTTCCTTAGACCAGGCTCCATCTCACTATGCCCATGAACGGAGCTCACCTTAATTTTGGTTGTAAGACAATCATATTGCACTCTTTCCTACATGAAAAGTCCTCTCTTAGGCATTTCTATGACCTCATATTGTTGGATTATAATCCTTTATTTTATAAAAAAAAATAGCACAATTCAAACCAAATAATTAATTTCAACTACCAAAACATACAGTCCAATCACAAGATAGCTTGAAGCAACAATAAGTCCCTCAATTTCTATTGCAATCTACACTTCTTTTGTTGGCCTCTGATAACAAGTGTTTTAGTTTGAGCCTAACCCATTTGAAATTTTAAATAAAAAAATTTGAAATCAAATTTTGTGGCATGTGAATATAGAGAGCTATTATTTTAATCGAGAGTTTTCTTAAAACATATCATCTAGGGGCTTGTCCTTTTAGGAAAGTTGAATCCAAGAATATGATAAATCATATCTTACTCAATAACGTAAGGAAAAAAACTTTTGATATCCACTTCATTTTAAGCATATAAAAATCAATCAAATAAAGATTCAAGCTATTTCTAATTAGTCTACGCAATCTTTGGCCGCGAATTATGTAATTTCAAAAAAAAAATCAAAAAGAGTAAAAGTATCTTCCAAAATTTTAACATGAAAATAATGTCTGTTGATGACTATGTTTTCACAATATTTATGCACGAAGCAAGCAAAAATAACAATAATAAACACTTTTCGAGTTTGCACATTATCAATCTTTATTCTTGGAACCGACAAGTTTAAGCTTCATTGCTCCTATTATTTCAAAATTGTTCATCAACAAACAGTAGGTTATAGACATAGGGGTTGCACGTCACAATTTCCGACATCCAAAAAATAATAAAATTAAAGTTTAAAACCATATAAAATCACACAAACATAAGTTATTTTTTCATGTGACATAAAATTAATTAATAACCTTTTTTATATGATACATTATTTGTTTTAGTGCTTAATTTTACTCTACTTTTCGTGAGTGGAACTCATCGTGATTTTTTATCTCTATCATTTTGCCATTCAAGAGGTAGATGATGAGATTCATCTCATGATTTATGGGTAGTGATAGTCTATTCTAATAATCTTTCTTCACTTGTATGACATAAAAGAATGGACGTTCATGTAAAAAAATTCTGCATAATTTGATACAATAATTGATGTTTGGCCCACTAATTTTTATATAGACATCTTTTATAAAATTTGTGCACTCGCCAAAAAGAAAAAGAGTTCCTTATAGTTTCACAATTTTCCTTTGACTTGGAGTCCTCTGACATATAAGGCCTTATCATTTATTTTTTCTTTAGTTAATGAGTATACTAGATTTATTTATTCAGACACCTGACTTATCTAACATTATCCAAAATTTCTTTAATATAATACATTCAGAAGGTAATTACCATCAAGAAGTTTTGATCAAAATTGCACATGAACTAAACTTTGCTCATCTTATTATATAAATTACATGGATTAAAGTTAAATTTTCATATCAAGGGACATAATCTTTTTCAACAACAACAACAACAAAAAATGTTTTTTTATAATATTATCATTGAAATTGATGTTACATTTCTTTCCATTATCTCATGCTCCTTAGTCTAAAGTCCAAAACCAATTATCAACGCCTATGGACATATTTACTCTCACATAACTATTAATAAAGGATAGCTTAGCTAGTGCTAATCTCCTAAAAAATTTTAAACAATGATTAAATTCTTAGTAGTTTGACTGAAGCCAACAAACCTCTTTCATAATGAATTATATTCATTTAAACATGATACATATTAGCAATACATTTAACGGTCACTAACTTAAAAATAAAACTATCACCTTAAGGCTAATTATCCTTTAACTTGTTTCATTTCTTAAGATTTTGTTATTAAATTCTAACAAGAATTATATTTTAAACATATCATATCAAAAGAAGCCTCAATCTCACCAACAGGTTGCTTACTCAAACAATGGTGGGAAGCTATGGCCACCAGACTCAGTACGTTCAAGACCATTCATCCATGGAACATCGTAATATTGCGTTAAGGAAACAGGAAATTTGGTATAGATGGACCAAAAAAATCAAGCATGTTTCATATGGATTAGTAAATAAGTACAAGCATGACTTATATCAATAGGCTAAACTCAATATATGAAGATTAACTTCTCAGAGACCTTCAACCTAGTGACTAATATGTTCATTAAAGGCTCTTAACTCCAACTATTGATTAGAATTATGTTATTAACTAATTAGAAATAAATATGTATCCATATATGTGGTTAAGTTTTAGGAGTACTACATGGTAAAAAGGCATCATTCATTCTCAATGAATCCTATAAGTCCTAGGAAGTAAAACAACCAAAATTACGATGAATCTATGTTTATAGTTGAACGCATCGAATGATGACCCATTAGTTGATGCATCAAAATACAAATGATTAGTGAGATGATTGTTATATCTCACCCTTCATCAAACTCAAACCCGTCGGAACATTGTTTTATCTCATTGAAACTTTCTACGAGCAATTTTAAGTTGCTCCATTATCTTTCGTATTATCTAAGCTGGAAAAGATATATATTAACAGGTGAAGAACAAGCATTATTTTTTAGGAAGCGGCGGCGCGGGGGTTGGAAAAAGTTGAGTAAGCAATCAATACAAAATATACTTTGTTAATTGGTGTGGAATCTAAAATTATGTAGAGAATGAGTACTTAATTTTATTTTGGGGCAATTACATACATGCCACACAATTCTAACACTAAATATTCATATCACATTCATACCACTTAAATTTTAAACATCACATTAAAAATACCACTCTCGTTACAATGTTAAAGGTTTATGACACCAATATGTTATAAGCGTAAATATCAAACTTTAGGTGTTAGATATGTAAACACATGCAAATTGTGTGGTAGTATGTAAATTTTACTTTTATTTATACAATAAATCAAATTAGAACATAATACACTTAACTATAAATAAGATCTTGATCCCTAGTTTAAATAGTAGCTTTTCGTATGCCACGTATCCAGGCTTGTTGGTTGGCATTCACGTTATAAATACGTTTTGGGATATCTATGTAAATGCCTCTAAAATGAAATGAAATGAAATTTTAATTATTTTCATTTAATCTTGAATGATAGATTTTTTATAGATAATTTAAATGAAAAATAATCTGATATATTAAATTCAAATAAATGATTTAAATAACTGAGTAAGAAGAATGACTCCCGAGAAAGACCGGCACTGTATTATTTGCTACTTGAAAAGAATAATTAAATGAATTATAAAAATAGTAAATACGTCTCGCGAAAAAGCTATTAATTATTGAGCTAATTTAATATAAATTATCGATGATATTCATAGTAATTTAAATATTTAATAGAATTCTAGAAATGTGATGACAGTATGGTGCTCGGTCTTCTGGAGACTTTGATTTCGTCCAGTCAAAGATTTACAGTAATTTATTTACTATTATAATGCATCCTTAATTATTGAAAATACATTTTATATACTTTTTTAATTAAATGTAAATGAATTTGTATCAAAATAATAGTCCAAAAATTATTATTAGTATTATTTTATTAGCTTATTCTAACATAAACCACTAAATTGATTTGGACTGAAGAAGAATGGTCTAATTTCAAATTGATCTACTGTTGGTTTAACTGTAAGTTTGTTTGAGTTAAAGTTCTGATAACTTTTAGTCGAAGTTTGGCTATTTCTTGTTCAAAAGAACTTTGAGATTCTTGAAATATCTCAAGATCCAAGCAGTGCCTCGAGATTCATACCGGATTGTTTGGGATCATTAATTTTTCCTTTTTATTTTTGTATTTTTTTAAACATGTTTTTTAGTCTATTTTTTGTGATGTTTTTATTTTTATTTTAAAAATAAGTGAATAATTTTTTTAGAATATTTGAGAACTTTTAGATATTTTGAGTATTTTCAAAAAGAATCTTATTTTTTATGAACATACCAAAATAAAATAGAAATAAAAATCAAAATGATGCATATTTGAGACGTTTGTTTTTAAAAACACTCAAATTATTTAAAATTATTTTGAGTGTTAATAATAATAATAATAATACAAGAAATTGATCCCAAACAGGTCCTAAATTTGTGCATTAATGTATTAAGATGAAATTTCTCAATGTATTATTAAGATAAATTTTCAAGAACGGTCATCTATTTTTTTATGTTGGCTTTTTCATCCTTGGGCTTGTCTTTGAATCTGTCTCTTCTGGAGTTTATTTAGCTGAGATACCTTCTTATGTTTGTTCAGATTGTTAATGTTGGATCTTTGATATTTAAATGATTCTTTAGTTGTTGTTTGATCTTGGCTGACTGAGTAGATATTTTGATCGGTGATTGAGCTAAGACATATCCTCTCAATGTTTCTGATTTCAACTGTCTCTAAAGGTTAATTTAAGCATCTATTCTTCTATCTTGTTCTTTCTTTACATTTTGGATATGTTTTTAAGTGGATGGAAACATTGACTTTATGTTTCAACCATTATAAACTTATTTTGTTGGCTTCTATTACTTGAATGCTATAATTTTTCCTTTTCTTGGATGAAGATTATTACATTATTATTGGGTTATGTTGAGCTCTCTCTTTATGTATGATTCCGCTTGCTGTTTGCTTTTAAACTAGTAATTTTATTGGCTCTTTCATGTTTTCTATATAGACTTTTTGTGCTTTGAGTGTTTCCCTTCCTTCTACTGGAGCTTAATTGGATGTTATGGATTTATTGCTGAAATTATTGATCTTTAGCTCTCATTTGGAAGATGTTTGCTATGGGAACTCCCTTTCTACTTAAATTTGGCTGCCCATTTGGTTGTTTTGCGTCGGAAGCCTCTTATCTATCGTTGTTTACATTATTGATGGAAGCTATTTGGTGTTGCTTATTGCTAAAGAGATTTCTTACACTTTATCCAATTTCAGTTTGAAGCTATTTGGTGTTGGTTGGTGTTCTGTAGCTTTTGTTTCTAAAATATTTATGTTTGTCTGTGTACTTAATTATTTTTCTTTCTAAATTGTAAATTATATGTTGCTTTGAGTCTGTAATTTGATATCATGTAAGAAAATTGGTTATGTAATAACATTTTTTGATTGAATAGTATGTTAATATAATAGTGCCCATATATAAACAATGGAAAAGAATAATACAAAAATATATATTGAATTAAGATATCTTTAATAATGAGAGTATATTATACTAATAATGATTATAAATTCTCACAATAAACATTATGCATATATTTCAATATTTATAAGATATTGAATAATTCTGAAAATTCTGGCTATCAAAACATTAAATATTATGTAAAATAAAGAAGATGAAGGAATAAAAAAATAAAAGCTTTAACGTTTAAGGTACAGATTCATATTTTGAAATGAGCATTGTCACATTTTAAAGTTAAGTGCATGCAACCACTTAATCAAAGAGTGATATACATACATACAGCTCCAATTCACTCAAGCTCTTCTCTTCACTTAAATCTCATCTACCATCTGTATGTATAAAGCTACTTCCAGGTGACTTTATCAATCTCTTCTGTTTCATCAGTTCCCTCACCTTCAGAGCCTCATCCCACCTTTGATCTGATGCATATAAATTTGACAACAGAACATAATAATCTGGGCTATTTGGCTTCAACTCCATTATTTTTCTTAGGGCCTTTTCTCCAAGATCTAATCTCGAGTGCAGTCTACAGCCATGAAGCAAAACTCCCCACACACTAATCTCAGCATTCACAGGCATCCCCTCCATGAACTCTACTGCTTCCTCAAGCTTCCCAGCTCTCACTAACATATCAACCATGCAAGCATAGTGTTTCATGGATGGAACTACTTCATACTGTTTACACATCCTCTCAAAAAGCTCCTTACCTTCCTTAACCATTCCAGTGTGACTACAGGTTGATAGAATGCTCATAAAGGTAACTTCATTGGGCTTTAGATCTTCCCACAACATTTTTTGGAAAAGATCAAGAGAAGTAATTGAATCACCCTGTAAACCATATCCACCCATCATTGCACACCATGTAACAACATTCTTATTGCACATCTCATCAAATACTTGGCGAGCCGATGTTAGATCCCCACATTTGTTGTAGAAATTCAGTAGAGCCGTACTAACATAAATATTTGAAAGAAAGGCAGCTCTAACAGCATAAGAATGAAATGAACCTCCAATATACAGTGAAAAAATAGAAGCACAAGCTGAGAAAGCATTCACTATTGTGACAGCATCAGGTAAATAACCTTCAAACCTCATTTTGTGAAAGAGTAACAGAGCCTCAGATCCAAAATTATTTTGAGAATAACCTGCCATCATTGCATTCCAAGTGACTAAATCCTTACAACCCATCCTTTGAAAAATATTCTCAGCTTCCTTAATAGAACCACACTTTGCATACATATCAACAATTGCATTCATGACAACATTGTAATCTTCTACTCCTAGCTTTATCCCAAGCATATGAATTGACCTGCCAAGATTTAAATTGGATAATTGGGCTGAAGCTGAGAGAGCGCTGGCAATGGTGATGGAGTTAGGGATTATGTCTGCCCATTTTGGGTTGGAGAAGAGCTTCAAAGCTTCAACTGCGCAGCCGTTCTGCGTGTAACCGACGACCATAGAAGTCCATGTAATGAGGTCAATATAATCCAGGTCATTGAAGATGGAGTAAGCATCAGTAACTTCCCTACACTTGACATACATATCCAATAATGCAGATCCAATGAAGATGTTCATAGCCATCCCTTTCTTTAAGACATAGCCATGGATCCATCTTCCTTGAACTAAAGCTTCTAATGATGAACATGCTGATAGTATGGTTCCCATAGTGTACTCACTAGGCTCCACACCTGCTAATCTCATGCTGTTATACAAAATCAATCCATCTTTGGCACGATCATGTTGAACCAAACCGGTCATGACTGTGGTCCAAGATACCACATTCTTCGCTGAAATTGTATCAAACAAGGTAGACGCCGAATTCAAATCTCCACATTTTGCATACATGTCAATGAGTGTGTTTAGAAGAAAATCATCTGGGTTCCCAACCTTAGCTATATGACAATGAATCTTCTTTCCCTCGTTAAGATCTAACAATTTAATGCAGGCATTCAAAACCAGCGAGAACAAGACATTGTCCTGCACTAGAAGGAACTCTCTACAACAGCCGTAAAGCTTAATCGCATCCAAATAGCAGTCATTTATGAGATAGGACTTCATCATTGCTTTACACGAGTAAAGATCCGGGTCAGTAATTCCGTCGAATACCATGCGTGCGCAGTTGGTGTTTCCCCAAACAGCATAGGAAACGAGGAGCTTCGTCTGGAAAGAGAGGTTTTTGGACAGCCCATTGACAATGAGCAAGGTGTGCGATTTATGGAGAGAGAACAAGTTGGTGCAAGAATCAAACAACGAGAGAATCTTGCGCGAGAGAGTTCTGGTGTAGTCCGTAGAGCAAGTACGGATATTTAATGGAGGCGGCAGGAATGATCCCGGACTCGGGTGATTGATGCCGGACAGAGAGCCTAAAGCGTCAGATTTCGCTGAAAGAATCGAAAGAAATCGTCTTTGAAGCGCTGGTAAGAAGGCCGCCATCCTCCTTCCATGGCTGCCGCCGCTTTGGCTTGCAGGAAGGAGAGGCCCGGTTTCAGATGCGGGCTGCAAATGTAAATTTTGGCAAAATTAATGATTACGTAATAACAGTAACAACAGTAATCAAAAGTAAATTAATACGAATATGGATTTGGTTAAAAAGCTCATTCGACAAATACAAATATTTAAATTAAAATTTTATAAAATTGGCAAAATATTATTTTATTTATTATTTTTAATAAATATATAGTTCAGCATATAAATATGAATGTAAAGAATCTTTAGTCATATGACAACATTAATATATTTTCATATTTGATAAATATCATATAATCAATGCAGATTGGCATAAATTGTTTGGATTTTATTATGGGAATCACTAGTCTAAAGTAGAAACATTAAGATTATATTTTCTTGGTACCCAATATCAATGTAAGATATCACTAGCAAGCTTTACTCCCTCTGTTACTTTCAAGTTTAATGTCTGTCTATTGATATGTGCCGAAAGATCGTGATGGTAGTGTGATTATTTAGTGTCTTAATGTTGCACGAAAATTAATCACATATTTAAATAATTAAAGTGACAATTAGAGATCTCTAAAGTTTTACGTGACAAATTCGGATAGGGAAAAGATCATGAGGCCTATAGCCCAATCAGAACAATCTACTGTGAATTTGTGAGTACATGTATATGTTCTTGTCTCGCATACCGAAAAGGCGACATAATTCCTTGAGATACAATATTTGTTATAAAATGACAAGGAGTGATTGTAGTTGAGAGTAGTTACTGGAATTTCGATATATCATCTTCGAGGTGTGTCGTTACACGATGTTCAGGAAGATGTTGGTGTTTCTTTATTCTACAACGTATGCCAAGATTTTGTAGTGTGCTTTGTTATTCAGCAAAGCAAGGGTTAGCCAATAGTGGCCAGCGACAACCAACGCATAATGGTCGATGGTGTTCGGCGCCTGTAAATGGGGCATCGTGCACTGGATCTTTTGTGTAGTTCACTAGACCTCAACTCATTCTCCTGTGTGCTCAAGTCTTCCTCTGGTTTAAGTTCTAAGTTTCCATTCATGAAGGGAGTAAGACTCTATTTATAGAGTCCAGGAGAGACCTCCCTGCAAAAAAGAAAAATATACATAGCACACCATCAAATGACCCGACGATATTTCCTCGATTGGACAATATTTTGTAGGCACTTGATGCTATAATTATGTTGGAATTGATTGATCTTTGGCTCGTTATATTCTTCTTATTGAGAAGCTCTATTTGACTATAAACTAGTTATATTTGGAATTCATTTGACTTTTCAATTTGGCGCTAGAAGCTTCAAAAAATGGCTTAACGACTCTAGCAGAGCTTGATTTGACTAGAAGTGGATCAATATTTGTGTCATTGTACTTCTCTTATCGAGCCGGTTACTTTGACTATAATTTTATTGAAATCAGAAATTTAAATATTGGACTATGATTTTAGTTGGAGTTTTGACGTTTCAATGCCTGGTTAGAGAGTCAATTTCAATTCAATTTTGAATTGGTGGGTTAACCTGATCCTGGCCAAAAAAATTAATTAAGTTAGGATCTTAACTCAGACCTAATCTTTCTATTCAACTTTGGGTTGAGCTAGCATTTCAATTCACACCATACTTGTGATAGATGTTAAAATTTATGATAGAAAGTACACAATATGTATATATATATATATATATATATATATATATATATATATATATATATATATTTGGAATGGATTTACAATGAAATCATATATTAATCCTAATTAATATACTTAAAATTTTAATTTGAAAATTCATCTATTAATATACTTGGCTCAACATAGATCACCTATAATGTGTTTTATTCTTCTAACCTTTTTTGAGATGTTATTTAAAACAATGATTTGAGTGGGGAAAGGAATAATCTCATGCAATAAATAATCTCTTATTCCCCCAAACACAATTGGGTTGAACCTAAATACAACTCATGATGATAAGATTAAGTATACCATAATCTCCTATTTTTATCCTTATGAGATCAATAATTTGATACATGCAATAACAAAACAAGTCCTTAAATAAACCCATATATGACCATTACCAATCACCATTAAAATACTTTTTAATATCCTAAGTGAGTGATTACCAAACTAATCTGCAGGCTTAATTAAAATAATCACATAAACAAACCAGATAAACCTTCAAAAAACCAAGAATCGACCAAAGTGATCTCTCCATTAACTAATTGAAAACTAAAAAGAATTTAAACACTATAAACCCCAACAATCAAATGGTGAATTAAAAAAAAAAAACTATCCACCAAATGCAAGCTAGCTAGCTTTCAACTATACAACCGAGTTGCTTTATACAGACATCATTACAATTAAATTAACCATAATTAATCAACAATCAGAAGAAGAATCTGGCAATGTTGGTGAAGAATCAACAACTGCAAGCCTTGATATATCCTGCTTTAAGATAGCCATCTCATGGGCCACATCGATCATGGTGGGACGCATGGAGGGGGAGTACTGGGTGCAGACGAGCCCCAGTTCCACTAGTTCTGAGATCACAGTTCTCTTCAGCTTGTTGTGATAGAAGGGATCGTGTTGGGCTAGTGAGGGTAAGTTTAGGGTTAGTTCTTCGGGGATTATGGATTCAATATTGTTTGGATAATGGTTCTTAACCCATTCATGGAGGTTGTGACCTTCGTGGACGACGACGTCTGTAGGGCGCGTTCCGGTGATCATTTCCAGGAGAAGAACTCCGAAGCTGTATACATCTCCTTGTGTGGATGGATGGCCTCCCAAACCATATTCTGCATGGAGGGTTAACAATGTGATTAAATTAACAATCAAATATAAACATTCTAATAATTTAATAATACATAAAAAATAAGCCCATTTTAATAAAGGTAAAAGATATATACTCTCTCTCTCTCTATGTATGTGTGTGTGTGTCTATATATATATATATATATATATATATATATATATATATATATATATATATATATATATATTACTTTTCAATATTTTATTTGTATAGCTCACCGTCATTTAATTTAATAATAATTAATTAATTAAAGAGAGAATGATCAAGTCTCTTCACAAGAGATACCGTATCATTTCGCTTTAATTAATTAATTAATTATCCTAAATTTTATTGGTGAGCAACCACCCTAATAGGTGGTTGCTAATAATGGATAATTAAGATAAAGATTGTGTCTCTTCCCAACATACACTTATCATTTTTATGATAAATAAGAGAATGGTCATTTTTTCTCCATAAGAAAAAAAAATGTATAATTTTTCTTTATTAGAAGATAAAGAAAGTACAAAAAGTAATAAGGATTAGAGGGAGAAATTTCTTCTCTTCATATTGAATTCTACAGTCATAAATATTTGTATGTTTATTTTATTTATGGGTATGCGAAAATCAAGAATTCAAATATCTCAATCATTAAGAATTTTATGAAATTTAGATCATGAAATTGGATTTTATAAATTAAAAAAAATCCTAAAATGATTTAAGAATCCTCTAACAATATATATATATATATATATATATATATATATATATATAAAGTAAAATAAAAATAAATAAAAATAAATAAAATAAATAAAAAAACTTCATAAATTAAGAAACTTACCAGGCGCAATATAGCCAACCGAACCATGAAGAAGGCCTGAAGTGGAAATACAGGACGCCAAGCTCTCAAGCTCCCCACTGTCTCCACCGTCACCCACCCCTTTAACCAACCGCGCGATCCCAAAATCCGCCACCAACGCCGTCATATCTCCATCCAAAAGCACATTACTCGGCTTCAGATCACAGTGCACCACTCTCACCGGCGAGTAATGGTGCAGATAAGCCATTCCTTCAGCCACATCGCTCAGCACTCTGACAACCAACTCCAAGCTCAGCTCCACCCGCTTCGTCTGATAAAGCCAGCGTTCGAGGCTTCCGTTGGGCATCAATGGAAGGACGAGAGCTTTGAAGTCCGGACGACTGCATGCGGTGACGATTTTGATTAGGTTTCGGTGCTTGGTTCGTTTCAGAACCTCGCACTCGCGCTTGAAGCTGTCGGTGATTTGGGCGGCGCTGCTGTCGAGCATTTGATCGAGCACCTTGACGGCGATTTTGGAGCTGGTTCGGAGATTGCCTTTGTAGACGCGGCCAAAGCGGCCGGAGCCGATGAGGTTTGTGTCCGCGAACCCGTTGGTGGCTTCCACTAGCTGTTGGTAGGATAGACGCGGGTAGTCGCTGCTGTGTATCCGAAAAAACAAAAAGAATATATTTTTATTAAAAAAATGTCATATTTATGCTCTGTTCATAATTTTCAAAAAAATTAAAAAGTAAATAATTTTCTGCATTGGCATATGGAGAAAAAGAAAACTTTAATGGAAGTTAATGGTAAGCTCCTTACTGATAATTAGAAATGAAGTCGTCCATACTGTCCATATCTTCAAACACAGAACGGGAAAAGCTAGGCAGCCGAACCTTTGGGCTACTTGATCTCCTCATCATCATTTGACATGCAATAAATAGCAAAATCAAAAGCACAATTACAGTCCCAGAAACAGATAGCAATATCCGAATCAGCCTTCCAAGCCGATGATCTGGCCCTGTTCTGCATTCTGCTATTCCATCAATACTGTAACCACAGAGCCCCGGGTTGCCGAAGAAGGAGCTTCCACTAAGCGATTTGAACACTCCATGACCAGGAATAATGCCGGAGAAGTTGTTGAAGGAAACGTTGAGGTGTCGAAGAGTAGAAGAAGATTCCAGAGACTCAGGCATGGCGCCCACGAGCTTGTTTGATGACAAGTCCAACACTTTCAGGTAAGGCAAGGCTCCTATAGAGCTCGGAAGATGGCCGCCGAAGCTGTTTGTGGAAAGATTAAGGTATTCCAACGCCACGCAGCTTCCAATCTGTGAAGGTATCATGCCTGATAGATTGTTACAGGACAAATCCAAAGCTAGAATCATGTCCATCTTGCTCATCTCCAATGGCAAATAGCCGTGCAAATTGTTGTTCGATAGGTTTAGGTATAGCTTCAAGCTCTGTAAACCAGCAATTTCGGGAGGAATTTCACCGGTTAGTTGGTTGTAAGACAGATCGAGTATCTCTAGATTGATGCAATTGCCGAGGCTTGGTGGAATTTGGCCGGAGAGTTGGTTGCCGTTGAGAAGTAGTCGCCGGAATTGTGGGAGATGGGCGAATGAATCTGGTATGGAGCCAGAGAGTTCATTGCCCGATACGTCTAAGAGGCCAAGCTGAAGAATTTTGCCGAATGAAGGCGGGATTTTGCCTGTAAGTCTATTGTTTGAAAGGTAGAATCTCTCCAGCCTGCAGAGGCGGCCGATTTCTGGCGGGATTGATCCGTTGAATACATTGTTGGATAGGTTTAAGTATGTGAGGTTAACGAGATTTGATATGTTGGGATGGATTGGTCCGGTGATTTGATTCTGCTCGAGGTGGAGTTGTAAGAGGTTGACGGAGAGGTCACCAATTGAGGGTGGAAGCTCACCACGGAGACCATTTCCGGCGAGCTCCAGCTCTTGTAAACCAGAGCAGTTGCTCAAAGAAGTGAAAAAGGGGTTGAGATCTTCAGTTGAAAAGTTGTTGTATGAGAGGTAAAGAAACTGCAGATAAGGCATATTGTTGAAGATGTTCGGCGGCAAGCTGCCGCTGAGATTATTGGACTCGAGGTCGATCCATTCCAGTTGAGAAGAGTTGGAAAGCGCTGGTGGGATGGAACCAGAAAGCTGGTTCGACCATAAAAGGAGGTAACGGAGGTCGTCGAGCATGCAAAGGTCGTTGCTTGGAAGCGGAATCTCGCCAGTGAGGGAGTTGTTGGAAAGGTCAATGTATTGTAAAGAGAGTTGGTTTACAGTTGATCTGGAGTAGTTGCAGAAGAGAGTTGATGGTATTTGTCCTGTCAACAGGTTGCCACCAAGGTCAAGATAAACTAGCAAGTTTAAGAAACCGAGCTGGAATGGTATGGAGCCGGACAAGAAATTGGAGGTGAGGCTGAGCTGTTTGAGGCCGGAGAGGGAGCCCAGTTCAGGGGGAATGGGGCCGGTGAGAAAATTATTGGAGAGATCGAGGATTTCGAGGGAGGAGAGATTGGAGAGAAAAGGAGAGATTTTGCCATGGAGGTTTTGACCGCTGAGATCGAGCTTAGCGACACGTTGCGAAGGCGGCAAATGGTGGCAGGAGACGCCGGTCCAGTTGCAGATATTAGGAGAACTGTTCCAATTGGCGAGGGAGAGGACGCTGTGGGGGGTGAGGCCGGCAAGGAAAGTGAGAAGGGAGGAGCGGTCGTCGCCGGCCGAGTTGTGGATGGTTGTCAGGAGAAGGATGGTGATAAGATGAGATGCCATGGTGGTAAGGGGAGGAAGGTATAGGAGGAGGAATAGATTGATTTAAGAGGGGAGCAGGGGAGTGAAGGCTGCCTAACTGGTGTTGACCATAGCCGTTATATTTGGCGGGAGGATTTTGATTTGCGGCTCTGGTTTTTTAGATGAAATACGTTGGTGGGTGGAGTCCACGTTGGTTATTATTATTAGTTTTTATTTTTATTTTTATTATTTATTTATTTATTTATTTTTTATTTTATTTTTTGTGGCGTAGTTTAATGAGGGCGAGATTGCGGCTGGTGGCATGGTGAAGCATGCGTACTTGGCACTAATATTTATTTTATTGGGATAATTAATGACGTCATTGAGCTATTATGTTTTATAATCTACTTGTCCTTAAGAAAAGCTTGTTATATATATATATATATATATATATATATATATATATATATATATATATATATATATATATATAGTTGAACTTGAATTTATTCTGTGAATCATATCCAATGAATGAAGTATAAAACAAGAGAGAGAGACTCTACAGTAAGAATCTAATTCTTTAAAGATCACTGGTTAATATTTTATTATGAAAATGACATCCTATTTATAGGCAAGAGAGATAAAGTGAAAAATTATATGAATACCCTTGCTCTTATAGAGGGGTTGTTACATGATATTTTGGATATATAGAAAATAAAGAAGTCATTGGTTCAACTACCCTATCTTTCGATCGACGAGTCAGTAAGGATAATTAGATACATTCAACCAACTTTGTCAAGTAAGGAAGATTGATCAACCCTAGCAGTTCTTCAGTTGTCTAGTCTTAGCTCAGTTGTCCGGACTTCTTTCTATTGGCTTGAGTCGGTTAGACGGTTGTCTAAGTCCGGCGGACTACTATTGAGCCTTGGATGGGAAACTCATGTTGTCTTGGTTAAGCTAAGTGATTGACAAGAGGTTCGTCTAGAAGGCTTGATAAATATTCGGTTATGAGATTCTTGGGCTTTCTGAAGAGCCTTGGAGGCTACGGGGCATTTGGAGATACTTAGTCGAGAGTTGGATTTGTTCCTTCTCTTGGTTAGATGAGTCTCGTTCATTTACTTGAACGACCTTCGTTTGGTTGGCCAGAATCCTGTTCTGAGGGGATTTAACTATTCAATAAGACCCTTTGGTCTTTCAGTGATTCTTTTGATGGGTCATCATTGATCGTACTTTTATTTTGTAGTCCGTTGAATTTTCTCAAGATTTGTGCTCATTCATTTCTTATGTACATATTTAGTTCATCGATTATCTTACTTCTTGAAAATCGTGTTGCGATAAGAACGAGAGAATTTAATGCAAAAATATATTTATATATTTTCATATTCAATACTATAATAATTGAACTCCTTAGAATTTCATGCCAAATGTATTCTATAAATAAGGTGTGGTTGACGCTTTCGTTATCCTCATCATTTGAAAGTGCATTGTTCAGTCGGCTAGTTTATGGAGGATCTCCAAGAAAAGTGACCTCGACTGACTATATTACCGAGGAAATGCTGGTAAAAGCTTTTGGTGACTCTATGTCACGTCCTAATCAGGAAAAAGAAGCTTGAGAGAAAGAAGAGACCAAAGGAAGGTAACTGCCTTCATAGTGAGAAGATTGGAATAAATAAGCTGGGTGAAGGAAGTCGGCCCGAGGGTACAAAGAAACTCGAAATAACAAAGCGTTCAGCGGAAGGAAGTCGACCTGAAGGTTTGAGGTGAGTTAGGAAACTTACTTACAAGAATAAGCAAGTGGAAGACCCTGGAAATGAGGTTGCATCCTCCGCCTCGCTAACCAATCTTCGACAAAAAGGAGGTCAATCTACTACCGCGTTGACACCTACACCTTCTGCGGCTAGTGGTCAGCCAACTGTGCAGCCTGCTAAGGAATGGCCAAAGCCTCACTGCCAAAGCTTTAGAGGCCTCTGGTTCTGTATCCAGGCTTTGGGAACGAAATGGAGGGTGCTTTGCATGATTAGGTACCTAAGTTTTTAAAACTAGACAGAGATTTAGTGGTTGTGGGCTCTTCATCAATGCCTTGTGAGAATTGTCCCTCATTATGATGGTTCGAGTTATATAGAGTCCTAGGCATGCGATGATGATTTGTTGTGATTGTAAGCTTTTTAATTTTGCTGACGCTCTTTTTTTTATGCAGACGATGCGGTCCTGAGCATTAATTCTCCACTAACAGGTGCCTCCCAAGTCCATGCTTCTTGTGCAGCTGAGGGAACCTCGGTTCTGGCACTCAACAAGGACGTGGCAGCCTACATCCCAATAGACCTTGAAGATGGACCAAAATAAGAGACCGGCTACTTGCAGCCAAATGCAAAGGTGAAGGTGCTCCAAGAGGATTGTTGACCTTATTTTTGGTCACATAGGACTTGCACAAACATCGCCTTTTTGTCTTGTGTAGCCACATTAGCCAAAACTTTGCATTGCCCCTTTTAGGGCTGGTGTGGTCACGCCAAGCTGTTCATGATCACGCCCAAAAGTACCTCGAAATGGTCGAACCTACCCTGGGCGTGACCTCACCATAAACCTTCTCGACATTGTCACGCCAGTCCTAGGTGTGACCACTCCTAGGTATTCAAAGTGACCATTCTGCGTGATCACCACGAGTGACATGGCACTGATATGTGGCCTTCGTTCACAAATAAGAGCATTAATGTTCGCACTATTTTGCCAGCGGCAATCTGTGGCTCTTGTAACAGTCTAGTGCATCACGGCCATCGACCCGCCACCAAATCGAATGGCCACTGAGTGTCATGCCATCGCCTTTCCAAACTATAAATAGGCGAACTACGCACTCTCTGAGACACTGACTCTTCGACATGCCAAAACTCACCACTCTCCAGGATATATTCTTCAGTATTAGAATACTACTGACTCAAAGACTTCGATACAAGCACAAAGAAAAGGAGAACTTCGACGAGCCTCGTCCCCTCCAGTTAACCTACTTTGGTAAGCCTCTCACCTACTCTCATTAATCAAAGTATTTATTTTTTGTTCGTAAGTTAGGCTAGTTAGTGAGCTCATTAGCCTTGGATTAAGCTTGAGTTTGGGCTCGAATTAGGTTGACCCGAACCCAGCCTAACCCTAACCCACTTAAACCTAGTCTAACATAGCCCAATCCTCAAACTCAACATAATCCTAACCTTTTTAGGCTTAAACCAAACCCAACATGTTCCCAACCCATTTAGGCTCAAACCAAACCCTAAACCTAACCTAGATCTGACCAAACCCAAACCTATCCCAGTTTAAACCTGACCCAACCCAAGTATAACCTAAAGTAAACCCTAAATCTAACCCAGGTCTGACCCAACCCAAACCTGACCCAGCATAGGCCTATCCTAAACTAGGTATAACCTAACCAAAGTCTGACCCAACCCAGAATTGACCCTACTTAGACCTGACCTAACCTAGTTTAACCTAACTCAGGTCTAATCTAACCCAAATCCTAAACCTAACCCAGGTCTGACCCAACCTAGACCTGGCCCAACTCAAACCTGATCCAACCTGAGTCCGCCCAAATCAAGCTCTAGTCAACTCGGCTCAACCCAGCTTAACCCGGGTCAATCTTAATAAAACTTGAGTAAATCTAGGTCAACCCAGCTTAACACAAGTCAACCCTAAGAAAACCTAAGTCGATCTGAATCAAACCAGCTTAGCACGGGTCAACCTTAATCAAACCCAAGTCAAATTAGGTCAACCTAAGTCAACCCAAATTAAAACCAAGTCAATTCGGTCAACCCGAGTAACTCCAAATGAAAACTCGCAGTATCAATTGAGAGTCTTCTTAATAAATTATATTCTTAAGATGTAATCAACTATATGAATTTGCCTTTATAGGAAGCTTATATTTCAGACTAATCTAATCCCTATCTAATCTTCATGTGGGGTTGGGAAATATCTGTTAATTAATGCATACCCATCAAATATTGAATGGAACTTTTATTTGAGTCATCGAATCCATCATGAAATGGTATTTTTATCTTTCAAGATAATATATTAGTCTTAACATCATATTTGATCACCCAAAAAAATTAGCATATTCAAAATACGTGTGGTGTTAAAAATATTAGCCGATGTGAGTCTACTACGGTACATGTTTTTATGTAATGATGATTGTATTGTAATCTTTTGCAAATTGTTATAAGATTGCATACTTTTCATGCTTTCACAAATAAAATTGTGTGTATTGTGAGTTTGTGTGTCATGACAATGCCCTAAAATTCGCCTTCCAAGATATACCGGCTCGAGGATGGTCCAAGAGAACTATCTACGCTCCAGCATACATACAACATTGAATTCTTTAGTCGAGTCATGTCAACTATGGGTGTTCCATTTCTTCATGCTAATCATCCGTCTAGTAAACATTTTCATTTGCATAGACCAACACACCATTGCTTCATATATATATATATATATATATATATATATATAAAGATTGGTCGATAGTCGGAGACCACTGATCAACCCCATAGGTTGAACTGACCGAGGAGCGGACCCCCCTTCCAATCCGTTGTGCTATTCAAATCCTCCAGTCATGGGTGGGATTCGAACCCTTGACCCGAGGAACTTACAACAAAGGCCGCAATCTATGAGCCAAGGCTTTTGCGCTCGCGCACACACACATACACACAGATAAACATACATACATATATATATATACATACATACATACATACATATATAAAAGATTAGCTGGATGTTATGATACGAGCCCCCAACTAATCTCATGTGTCTAAACACTCGATCTCGCACTGCAAGACATATGCACTCAGACAGGCCCGAAAAAAAATTATTTTCTTAGTACTAAAATAATTATTAAGTACCTGACTGAGATCATTTTTATTTTATTTTATTTTATTTTATTTTTTCTTATATTTTGATTTATAATAAAATATTTTGTTATCATGTAAAATGAATCAAATTATTTTTTAAAATACTCGAAATAATTTTTATAATATAATTTAAATTATTTTTATAAATTAAAGATGAAAATAATAATAATAATAATAATAATAATAATAATAATAATAATAATAATAATAACAATTATAATAATAATATAAAATAAAATTGATCCTAAATAAACTCAAAATACTTGGGAGACATGAATATCGATTATATGCTTTGAGAAGCGTTATTTAGGAGGAAAAAGGTTGTTTTCTTTAGTTCAGCTTCACAACGAAAAGGACAGATTAGTTTTTTGGATGATATTTTCTATTTGCGATAGACAATGATTTAGTTTTAATGAATTTATTGTTTATTTAAATAGGGGTAATATAATCGATGAGATGATGAATTTTAATTAAAAGGAAAAAAGATAATGGTGATAGCTCTTTGAAAAGTGGTTGAATCATCACTGCTGACGAGAAGTGCAAAAGAAACTAAGTCTTCAAAGCCCAATCTAGGGGGTCTTATACTGGTGCGTCTCTGTCTATCTCCTGCTATATTGTAATTCGCGAGTCATCCGTACTGGAATCACTGGGTGTTGGATCCGACCCTTCAACTCTCTCGCCTACTCCCTGGAAGTCGCTTTAGATCCATCTCGCATCGTATCCGAACCGGAATCGTTCTTCGACACCTCGTCTTCGATTCTCGCTCGCAACATGCATCGCTCATCAAAGCATCGCATCTCTACTAATCACCGTCATCTTTGTAATATGATCTCAAAGCTTAAATCCTTTCACACTTTTCTTATAGCTCAAAAAAAAATGCACTTCTTAGATTTTGGATCAAGTTTCGATCTTTCATGTCAAATTTCTAGCTCAACAAAGCTTTCAAACCACGAACATCATTCATATTCTTTGCAACAATCAGTATATCATCAACATACAGTAGCAGAAAAATAAAAGAACCATCATCAAGGCTCTTAACATATACACAACAATCATACTCACATCGTCTGTAGTCAATCTGAATCATGTAGGAGTCGAACCGCTTGTACGATTGGTAGTTATTTGAGATTTGCATTTGGAGCAGATAGATGTTAAAACTGTTTTTTTGCATGGTGATTTAGAGGAGCAGATTTACATGGAGCAGCCAGAAGGGTTCACTCAACCTGGACAAGAGCATCTGGTTTGTAGGTTAAAAAAATTGACATATGAACTGAAGATGCAAGAAGGTTCTGATCTGGCGCAGCAGCATAATCGACTTCAATCAAATAATCAAGGATTTATCAAGGCTTGATGTGAATATTGAGGATGAAGACCAAGCGATGATTTTGTTGTGTTCATTGCCTTTTTCCTATGAACACATGGTGACTACTCTGACATATGGGAAAAAAACTATCAAAGTTTACGAGATCACTGAAATGTTGTTGGCTCACAATCAGCGGAAACAGAATGCAGCAGAAAACTCTCATGACTACAGTTTATATGTTAAGCGTAATCAGGATCGTGGAAGGAAGTAGAGAATGAGGGATCTGAAAGGCGAAATTCCAGATCAAAGTCCAAAGGCAAAAAAAAGATTCGATGCTACGGGTGCAAGAAGTCGGGTCATATAAAGCGGGATTGTCCAAGGCTGAAGAAGCAGACTAAGGAAAAAGGAGATAGATCATCGAAGTATGTGAATATGGCAAACAAGGGTGAAAGATTTGCTAGCACAGCAACGAATCCTGAAAGCTTTGCTGGCAACAAAATCAGATGTCATGGAGGATGAAGATTGAGAATAATTGCAACAACGAGCAGCAACAACGATACGACTATGCCTGACAGAAGAGGTTATGTACCAAGTGATGAATCTAAAATCTCCAGGGGAGGTTTGGAAGAAATAGAAACCTAGTTTATGGCAAAATCCCTGATGAATAAATTGTATCTGAAGCAAAAGCTGTAATAAAACTCCTATGAAATAGTGAATTCGTCGCTCTGATCCCGAGGATGTAGGCATGTTTGTCGAACCTCGTGAAATATCTGTGTTCTTCTACTGAATTTGCTTATTATTCACCTTAAATTGCACAACAATTAATAATAATAAAGTGCAAAATAATGTGGAATACATGTAATGCGGATGGTCATTTTGGTGACCTATCACTTTCTAGGTACAAGTATTTTTCAAGAACTATGGCCACTCATATGTTTATCCTTCCATCACACGTAAGGAATAGAAGGTGAGAGTAAATTTTCATTTCAATTAAAATTTTTGTAATAAATCTCTAACATATATTGTTTCATATATATATATATATATATATATATATATATATATATATATATATATATATATATATATATATATATATATATATATATTATTTAAGATTTTTAAAGATCTTTTAAATTATTTTGTAAACATAATTGATAGGTTAAACGATGTGCTCTCAAATAAACTTAAATTTATCATGACTTTTCATTTATCATGTATTTTCATTAATAATTGGCTAACTATTAGGCTTGTTGGGTATAGGTAATATACTAGATAAGGAACAGATCTTGGAGCGGAACGGAGCAGAACTATGAAAGGTGTTGGAATATATTTTAAAACTATTAGTTGATATAATAGACGACTTATGGGGTGTAGCTAAACTACTTGTCGATAATTAAGAAAACAATGGATTTTACCGACAAACTTCACATTCCGATGGTATTCTGACGAGGCATACCCATCAATGTACACTTGAACGCAAATTGTTGGTAAGTTTTTGGTAACATAATTAGCATATAAGAAATCGTCGGATTCTATCGGAGTGTGACCATTGGTTGAGTATCGGTATGCTCTTGAAAATGATCAATGAGTCAATCTATCACTAACTAGAAGCATAGAAGGAAAATTAGTTGTAGGTCATAGGTTTATTGGCCATCGGTTTATTGGTCGTCGGGACAGTTCTTCGCTTCATCTATAGCCCATTGAAAGGTCACTGGTTTTCCGTTGATATATTAACCAACGAATATTAGCTGTCGGATATCAAAACAAATGAACTACAAAATGTCAGATATCAATAGGAAAAGCCACCTGAAATCTAAAGTATACAAAAATAAATATCATTCATCATTACAATTTCTATACCTACAATCATAACACGTCTAGTGAATATCAAATAATACAATCTACCAAACCAAACAGTTATTAGACTAAAATCACAAAAACACTGCCTAATTCTCAATTAAGAAGAAAGCTCTCGTGGAAACTTTGTAATCCTTTTGAAGTTTATCTCTAAGATGTCAACCTTTGACAATAAAAAAAACATAAGTTAATAGTTCTGCATGTGGTGCATTATAAGTTGAATTCTACAATAATTAACTAAATTTAAACCTATAATCTCTATGTTGAAACTTAACCAAAACCTCTTTGACTCTGCAAAATTTAAGTAAAGCCACTGCCTAACCTTCAGAATATTCATCTTCCTGATAACTTGTCAATGCTTCTCTTAGCTAGTCCATATAAAAATATATGATAAAATGCAAAATATGTTGACATTCCTTAACTGAAGAATGCTATTTTCTATACAGCAATCATTATATCCGAATATCTGCATACGTGTGCTGCTTTATTAGGTGCAGAGAGTTGAACTTTTACGTGAACTTTTTTGAATTATCTATGTTGTTGTGAACATATTATTTCGTCTAAGAAAAAAACAACAGAGATGAAATAATATTCAGCTTATATTAATAATTTTATATAATTACTTGAAGAGTTTATATGGAATATAAAGTTATTCGATTTCATTCAGTTTTATAGCAGTTCAATAGTATTTATATGTATAAATATGTACATTTATATCTATTAGTGCATGTATGTTATGTGCATGTTCCGTGGCCCTGTTGGTAGAGCAGCCTCTTTGAAGGTCGTATGTCCTCTCGGGTGGCGCAATGTCGTTTTAACTCAGGTGGTACTCAAATAACTGTGCACCGGGTCGCCCCCAGACCTAACGGGTGTTGAGCCCATAGGGTGGGTGGAGACATGTTTGTTCGTAAATAGTTTATGTTTGACTTACTAAATATATGAGTAAGATATAAATTAAATATTGACTTATTTATTTAAGGAATTGAGGTGAATACTATTTAAATTTGTTTAGGCTCAGATCCACTACTCCCCTATATTCCTTTGTCAAATTAAGCAAAAGGAACCAACATTATCTTCTACGATGGGCAAAATCACCAAATGTCTATATTTTAAGCATTGGGCAGAAAAATATATCGAGGGGTGGAAAATTACTAAGTTAGCTAGACTACATAAGTAAAAAAAAAAAAAATATTAAATTTTAATATTTATATAAAAAAAATTATAAATTTCAATGGGGCCAATTGCCCCTTAGACAACCTGCTTCTGCCCCAGAAGTAATGCAAATCAATATATTACAATTCTCAGTTTAAACCTTGAAATGGAGTTTAATATAAATTTTTTTATGTATTCAAAATTCTTTCTTTAGTTTTAATTTGATTTTACATTGAAATTATTTAATTTTAAGCTAAAAATAAGCGGATCAAACAACTCTTAAAACATTTCAAATAAATTATATTTTAATTACAATGCATCCCATTAATATTGCTTTTCTTTTTCAACTAACCAAATGGGACTAAATGAATCTCAATTGGCAGCCAAAACTTTCATTATTAATGAATGCTTATTCTATCAGGACATCAGATACAAATTTTGCGTCTGGAATCCAGTAAGCACTTGCCATGTGGCAAGTTTGCCTCACTGCAATACACTGGTTGGGTATGTTTTTTAAAGGGTGAGACCCACTTACGACATGACCACTGGACACCGGATGCAGATAGATTATTTAATTTTATAAGTTATAATGTTGGACATTGGATGAAGGGAGAAAAAAAAAAAACCTAAGAGAACTTATTAGAAAAACTTTAAGAAATTATTACCTTTTTAGTGATTTTAAAATTGTTCGGGAAATTTAAAGTAGTGCTGATTTTCAATTACATCCAACTGAACAGTTGAAATTAATAATTTTATTGCTTTTTTACATCGCGTGTCTGTTTCAAGCAACCAAATGGGCCATAAATTATTTAGTAAGTTAATTTTATGGTTTGATTATATATATTGTTTCTATTGCTGTTTAGCAAAATCAAAAAATAAATGAAAAATAATTCATTATCTATTGCATCCATATGTCAATAAGTTATTATCTATTCAGTTAGATATTATAAGCTAAACACACAAGTTTTTTGAGCTCGATACATAAACAAGCTGAACACAAACAATGGTATTTTTTAACAAACTAAGCTTAGACTCGCTCAAGCTCGACTCGTTTATAACCCTAAAGGTTGCATGCATGACTAGGATTGTCAAAATGATTATTTGTTCAGCTCGTGTTCGACTCGCTGAGCAAACGAGCCAAACACGAATAAATTTTGTGTTTGAAATATAAAAAAACCGAACACGAACAATGATATTTTTTAACAAGCCGAGCACGAGCTGAGCCTAACCTCGCTCATTTTCGGCTCGTGTACACCCCTAGTGCAAACCTATATAGAAGATGGGTCTTCAGGTGGATCAACTCGACAATCGAATTTTAAAACGCAGGCCGTCATATAGTGCAAACCTATATAGAGATGGGTCTTCGAGCGGATCAACTCAATATTCATATTTTAGAATATGATGACATTTAATGACCAAAATTAAAAAAAAAAAAAAAAAAGAGAGAATTTATAACTTAAACTTATGAAGCTAGACTTCTATGTCTATTATGCATTTGCTATACCATGAGACGAGCCACAAGTGAAATGTTGAGGCAACACGTCGTAATCATGAATAAGAATTTGCATGTGTATATAAATGCTTAGATGGAAAGCATAAATAATGGCATGCAAACAAGATTCAATGCAACATAAATAGTGAATGAGACAGCAACAATCAACGGTTGAAAGCAAAAAGGAAGAGACAATGAAAGATCGGGATATATATATATATATATATATATATATATATATATATATATATATATATATATAGAGAGAGAGAGAGAGAGAGAGAGAGAGAGAGAGAGAGAGAGAGAGAGAGAGAGAGAGAGAGAGAGAGAGATCATTTATATTGTCTTTTTTTTATTATTATTTAAATGAACATTAAGTTAAATTTTAATTTTATGGTGTGGATATTCTAATAAAATTTTCATTTAATTTTTTTTTAAATAATATGTGGTTTTAAGATTCCTGTTGATTATAAATCAAAAAACAAAATTTCAATGGAACTTTTATTAGAATATCCACACCATAAAATTTCAAAAGAAATTTTCCTATTATTTCTTTTGTTGAAAATCTCTTACTAAGATTTCAATAGATTATTCCATTGCATATTCTATATTGACATTATAGTGGCATTTGTAGTGATGATTTGTTAGAAATCATTTGTCAATCATAGAACAACATATAGAAAAATTTATTGATTTTTTTTTTTCCATAGGAGAATTCGCTAAAAATTCATAATGTGATGATTTTGGGGTGAATTTTCACTAAAAATTCACTATTTCTTTATGGTAATATCAAATAGATCTCTTAGTGCAGTTCTCACCGTAGAACTCAAATTTATATATTCAAGTTTTCTAATATAAGAAATGAGCTCCACTTACGAAGAGCAAATAAAAGCATACGCTCTAATGTTTCTCTATGATGAATCAATCAAGCTAACTTCAAGAGTATACAAATACTTAATTTATTTAGCGATAATATTAGTCCAATCACACATGACTAAAATGGCTTGAAAAGATAATGTTCATATGGGACTATGAATAATGTATTTATTCATAGTCCCATATGAGAGATATATACGTGGCTCTTCCTTATTGTATAATCTCTCCCACTATTTATTAAAAAGATAGCAAACCCTTTTGCACATGCATTGTGTTAACTATTGGCACATGCTCTTCCTAGGACAACACTAGGAAGATTTTTTTCCTTTTTTTTTATCAAATGCTATGACTAAAAGGAAGAGCACAATGAATAATTTGTTTAAGCTTTTATGGAAGTGGAGATGACACAATAGTACCCTCATAAATATTTTAAGATACTTTTCAATTTGAAATTTCTCTCAGCAAATTCATAACATTTAGATTTTTATCATCACTAATTTTAAGAATAGTCAATACAATTGTAGGAGAAAAAGCTTGATGCAAATGATCTTGATCAAATTATTGGTTCCCATGTGAATCTAAAAAGATAAATTGATGATTTTTTTATAGAATAAATAATTTCTAAAATTTATGGCAGAAATAATAGACACACACACATTAGAATTACTGACACGAAACTCAAAGCAATCAAGACCACAAGAACATGATATGAACTATTCATTCAACGACCGACCACTCGATCGTAGTCAACCGACATACTATGATAATTGAAGAGCTTCAATCGGCGGACAACACCTGCAGTCCCGATCGCTTCATAGCTAGTCGACCGACCGGTTTTTTACTTTAGCAACCGCGACTACCATCTAACCAGTCACCTTAATCGACCAAACAAAAACACGTCAACTAGTTGGTTACCGCCATGTTCAAATTAAAAGTGTAATACATATTTGGTATAAGATCAACACAATTACTCGCATTAAGGGCGGCTTCCATAATCGTCCCTCCTTTTTGTAATTGTATAAATATTTTTCTATAAATAGGAGGTAAAAAGACAAATAATTGAACCCCTTTCTTAGTTCCTCTATGGGGAATTGTCTAATTACTTTGTCTACCTCTCTTTCTATATTCCTCCTTCTCACGGCTCTAACCCTCGAGGCGTTTTCACATAAGACAATTTAGGATTCAACATCTTGAAAGGTGGTGCGGTGAGCGTGAACATGCCCCAGACAAGAAGCAGAGCCAACTACGGGAGGAGAATCCTTACGGAGAGAAATACCCATGGAGTTCAATAGAGATATGATACATCGAGATATACATGAAGAGGTCCAGGTATTGCAAATGCAATTAATAGACCAGTTCGAGGCTCTTCAGGAGGTCATGATCTTGCAAAATGCCCGACAGCTACTCATGAAGGGAGAGTCTCGGGGAACTCGCCCCCAGAAGGCTCCCCTTAACAGCGCCCACAGTTGGCCAAGTGGTCGGCCAATCGAAGGACCGGAAGATTCCCAACTGCCAGAGAGTGTCACATTGACGCCAACAATCCCACATTGGGTGGACTAAGTGGGAATGTTCACTCGACCAGTTATGGGTAGTGTCTTCTCTCGAAGGATCCTGGAAATAATAACTCCTGTAAAGCTCATGATTCCTCACTTTGACTCATACAAAGGAAAAAGTGACACGGTCGATCACCTAGTTTCTTTTGAGTTGATGGTCAGAGTCCTACAGATCGATGACGCCATGAAGTATGATTGTTCCCGACCACACTAAAAGAAGACATGCTCTAATGGTTTAATAGCCTACCAGATGGACTCACCCCGTCGTTCTTCGAATTTTGAAAGCTCTTCCTAGCACACTTTGCTAACATAAAGAAGCAGAGAAAGGATACAAAGACCCTGCTTCAAATCAACAAGGGGAGAAAGAAAGCTTGAGAGCTTACATCACTCGTTTCCAAAAAAAAATGCTAGAAGTAAAGAACTTGGAGCCTCTCATCATCCAGACTGCCCTAAAACAGAGGATCTGCAACAAGAATTCAGGTACGACTGGAATCTACTCAAGCTAAGGACCTTCGCAGAGGCCTTGGAACTAGCAAATGACCACATCTCCACTGAGAAAACTTTATGGAGTACTCACCAAGAGCATTCGATCACGGACCATAGAAGCGGAAGGGTTGGGATGATGACAAAAAGCCAAAGTGTGACTGAACCCTTGACCGTCAATCGATCGACAACCCAAGACCCCGAGACAATTGGAGGAGCAACCAAGGCAACTAAGGTCAACAGTGACGCCCTTCCGATTGGCGGTCGCTCTGATACTTTGAGCGACCAGATGTATACCAGGAGATCCAAGGTTCGACACCCTTGAACGTGTTGATGGTTGAACTAGTCTAGGTTATTCAAAATAAGTACTATATCAAGAAAGCCCCTCCATTGAAGACTGTACTAGCACTACGCAACCTGAATAAATATTGCACCTACCATCGGGACCACGAGCAAGACAAATAAATTTCATCTCAAAAATTTGGTAGAGGAGCTCATCTAGGCTAGAAAGTTGAAGGAGTTCGTCTTCATTGGAGCACACACAGCGAGAGGGAAATGTCCTAGCAAAGGGGTCCCCAGACGGACTCGTTTGAGCAAATGATTTCCACCTAGCTAGGATCATCCCGACTATCATCGGTAGAGGTGGAGGGTTATCTCGACCATGACTTGAAGAGACATCGATCTAGGGATGTATTTTTTTTGTCAACTCTTACAGTCATACTCACCCTCCAATCACTTTTACAGATGCAGATCTCCCCCAAAGGGAAGCCCGTACAACAAGGTAATTGTTGTCACAACCCCATAAAAAAACTACCGGGTGGGCAGCATCCTAGTCGGCACCGAGAGTTCGGTCAATATCCTATTAAAAACGGTGTTCGTTAAAATAAGACTCAAAACCGATCACTTGGCGACACCGGTCGACCCAGTGTTCGACTTCTCATGTGAGAGGAAAGAAGCCCTGGGTGTGATCGTGTTGCATGTCTCGTGTGGAGAACGAGAAAAATAATTCACCAACATAGAGAACATTTACAATGCGATCGTCAGTCAATCATTGTTGAATAGCTATCAGGCAGTAGCTTCAACCTACCACATGACCATAAAATTTCCCGAAGACGGGGAGATGATCACGGTCCGAGAGAACTTAAAAATTGGTTCAAATCTTGAAAAAGACATTAACCGGCTGTACGAAACAGTGGCACGAGCAACTGCAATAAGCTTTGTGGGCCCACCGAACTACATACAAAACACTGACATGGTAAACACCGTTTGTTTTGGTGTATGGGTCCAAAGTTGTACTTCTGCACGAGGTAAAACTCTCATTACTCAAAATAGCAGTTACCAAGATGACAAGAGCAGAAAACACGAGGAGCTTGGGAGTTTAGAAGGCAAGCGCCTAAAGGCTCAACTAAACTTGGAGTTGTATCAAGCAAGGATAATACGAGAACACAACAAACTGGTTCGTCCAAGAAGATTCTGAATTAATTATTTGGTCTTGGTACTTCAAAGAGCTATTATTGGTCACCCCAAGATAGGGGAGAATTTAAAACCAATATGGGAGGGCCCGTACATTGCCCAAATGGCGTGCTCGGGAGGATCCTACCGACTGGTCAATTGCCAAGGAGAAAGATTCACGCCCCCAATCAATGGGCGGCTTTGAAAAAAATATTGTGCAACATGAAACAGCTCATTTGTAAACTAGGATAATTCAAAACAAACCAATGAAATGTAAAATGAATTTCTCTTTTTTGATCATGTTTCCTTCGCATGTTCGAATCTTTTGCTGTCGAAAATCTCTCTTACTCATTGTATTGGTTTCTATAATCTTTTCTTCTTAATGACAACCAAAACTCCCTAAACTAAACCTGAAAAATGACAAATAAAAACAAATGAAATAAAACAAAACATATGAATAGATAAACAAATGATAACTAACGAAATATGAACAACTATGATAGGTTTGAAGTCGGCACACTGACATTCTCCCTATCATTCGCAAGAAAATGTAAGGGGATAGACTTGTCTTCACTTTCCGCATTGGCGTGTGCTTGGCCCTGGACCACCGATGTGTAGAAAGAGGAGCCAAGATTCACTTCGACCTTGGCATGGAGTAGTTGAAGTTGTTGTACAACGACCCGTTGCTATCTATAGTCAGTTAAGAGGAGGCTAAAGAGCTGCTCCACCTCTTCTTAAATATCATGTGACCTCTTCCTCTTTCAATCAAGTTCCATTTGCATGACCATAAGATCATCCCTTACTTTTAATTCAACCATGTGAATCATTCAGGCGGCCTTTATAAAACTGTTCTGATCAGTCATAGTATTAAACAAACTCTCTTTCAAGTCTGGTCTTATTTGAATTCAACACCTGAATTTTTCCACATTAGCAATCTATCCATTAGCGTACTCGATTAGGAAACATTAGAGATCAAAATTCTTCTCCTCGAGCATCAACAAGTTCAATCGAAGTCCTTCTGAAGATTCCTCCTCAGAGAGCAATCTTACACTTCAAGTCAACTCGAATATTTTTAAACTATTTTCTCTCCCTTGTGAGAGCCCAGTGAGATGTGTTGACAGTTAAGCCCATTGCCAGAAGGATGTCAAGCTCTCCATCAGCGGCATATGGTGATCCTTTTAATCAGTTTCACGTCACCTCCCTCAAATGCTTTGAGCTTGACTGGACCAAGTTGAAACGTCGACGAAAAAGAAACTCCCTCATGAAAACAATATTTAGTCAAGCCAACTAATGCCTGAACCCCATCTTTATTCGTCCTCATAATTCAATCCTCCATAGCTAAAGTAACATGTAAAGCCTCTTATGAGGGACTTTCTCGCAAGCTCATACAGGCCATCATAGCTTCTTCTGAACCACAGATAGACGATGCAACTCAGGCTTGTCTTCTTTTCTCCACAATATAATTGTCTATCCCCTTTGGCACTAAATTTGCTTCTTTGCTCATCTAAGAATCACCTGGAGGACCCTCTATCATCTATACCCCGAAGGGGGTGCAACATGCCGCCATTCCCTGAGGAAGCATCTAAGGAATGCACTCCTCATCTTTTTCTCCAAGACTCCACACTTCAGTAAGAACGACGATCCATTAACACTTCTAGGCATGGGTAAGCTCAAAATCATAATAATACGAACATGGTTCAGTTCTCTGTTTCTCACCTACAAAAAAAACTACACGATTCACATAAAATACCTAGTAAAAGGTTACGATGCTCAAAACCTTGACAGAAAGTGTCTTTACCTTTCAACGCGCTCTTAAGAAAATCAGGAGAAACCTAACGAACAATATCAATTTCTACTTCCCTCAGAGCATTATAGCTTCCACTTTCCTCAGTTAACACAAAATCTTCAAGCTACTCCCATCCCAGATGCTGCATCTCAGAAGGGATATTCCAGATGCTCTGACTATGGGCAAAATAGAAGCATTTTTTCTACTCGGCTGACATTTATTGACCAAGTCAACTGTCTTCAACAATGAGGAAAACACGACTAACCCAGCACTCCACATCTTCACTTGGAACACATGTCAAAATAGGTTCGTCAACCAGTCAAGGCCCCTAGCGCGAGTAACATGATTACTGTCATCATGCTCGCTATTGAGTTAGGACATATGCGAGCTAGAACAAGCCAAAAAAATTTAGAAGGTACAATTTGGTACATAATGGAGAAGGCAAACCAGAGCAACTGCTCACAGAAAGCACATATTTCATGTTTATATATTGTGTTAAGGTTTTCATCCCTCCACACATGTGCCGCCCGATCCACCTCAACTTGAGAACTTCTATTAAGCATTGTCAATCTCTTATTAAAGGCGCTGCCCGACATATGGGATTCGTTCCTTTCACCAATATATTAGAGATTGCTACTTTACTGACAATATCTGACAGCCACATCATGGTCTTCTATTAAGACAATGGAGAAAGTCAATATACAGTACAAGATGTACTACTTCAATTTTTTTAATTAATTTTCTCCCTTATGTATTAAAGGAGAGCAAAAATGAGGGTGAGGGACTCTCCATTTTTTTCCCTAGATCCTCCTCTGTTTCTTTATCCTCCCCGAAGATTGCTCCTAAACCCTAAACGCTAAATTCATGTTATCTCCTTAACCCTGTAACCTAGCTAGGGAAACACCTCCCTTTGACTTATCGGAGATCAAAATTTAATATATTTCTCAAGGTTTCTCGAAAGATTTTCATTTATATCTCTCTATCACTCTCTCAACAATATGTGGTCTTTATCGACTTGTATATACACACGACGATATGAGACCCTACATCCTAAAAGGATTCAACACACATATTTATCTGTTGTTCAAAAAGAATTGCATGAAAGATATTAAGATTGTTTTATCTCACAATATAAAAATAGAAAAAAATACAACTCACACATTAAAGATCTTAGTCGTCACACAACAATCTTACCCCAAATGTTTTTATTTTGGTCTAACTAAAAAAATCAATAAATTTCTTATATATATTTTACATAATGTAAGCATTTTTTATCTTCAAAATTATAAAAATATGCTCTTTATCTAATCACGTTACTATATGTTGCACCTAAATTTATCCTTGAATCACATCTAAGGAATACAGTGTGAAAAAAGGCAGATCCAGTGCAAAAGAAGCTAAATGAGAGTGAACTAGAAAAGAAATCTAAGACCAGATAAATTGGTTCTGTTATAACAAATTTCATTTAGGACAGGAACTGGCCCTTGATTAAATTTAATTCCCTCTACTTACACTTGTTTACATTTAATTCCCTCTACTTATACTAGTTAACATTCATGAAATGCCATTTTTAGGTCTATATTCGTCTGTTTCGGATGTAAATCCTTGGCTTTTGATAGATCTACCCGTATCATGACTAGGGCCTTAGAGAAGTCAACATTCGGTAGGCCTGAAGACTTAGATGTTTGCCCTTTCAAGTAGGGCTGTTAAAATGGTTTGTTGTTCGCAAACAGCTCGTGTTCGGCTCGTTCGCTAAATTAACAATTCCTAACGGCACCTAACACGAACAAAGATTTGTTCGTTCGTGTTCGGCTCCTTTAGGCTCGAAATACCATTCCTCAATTATATATATATGTTTGTGTGTGTGTGCGCGCGTGCGTGCGTGCATCTATGTATATCTATGTATGTATACATCTATGTATATACATCTATGTATATGTATGTATGTATGTATGTATGTATGTATATATTAATGAGTAGTATTTTTAAAAAATTTAAGAGATTTATAATCAATTAAAATTATTAATTAAGTAAATATAATAAAAAGTATTAAATTAGATTCAAGTGATGTTTTAATATAAACTATAATTCTTAAATCTTGCCTCAATCCTTAACATTTTATGGTTACGTGATTAAGATTTTCAAAACGACTCTTTGTTCATGAATAGCTCGTATTCAGCTCGTTAAGCAAACGAGCCAAACACGAACACATTTTTTAAGCTCGAAATATAAACAAGCCGAACACGAGCTGGCTCACTCGTGTGCAACTCGTTTACACCCCTACTTTCAAGTACTTGGCTCCAATCTATTATCCATTAGCATCTGTTTCGCCTGCTTGTTTTCGGTCTTGTTCATCCGACCTCGACCACTCAACCTTAGTGATTCAGTCTAAATTAGTCGGCTTCATTCTTTGTGCCTTGGTTGCTCCAGTTTCTTGACACTCATAATCATGCCCAAACATATGTGAACTTGAGTTGGATCTGATTGGTAAATTCGGACTTGTCCAATTTGTGATCATCTGATGGGCACGGGCACTTTTTGGTGGTACACTATAGTACTTGTAATATTAATTCATCTGCATGAAAAATTGGGAGGCCACTTGCAACTACCGTTCATTTCTGCATTTCACATTAACTTGACTGGAGTTCCATCTAAATTTAACCACGTAATACTGGAATTTGACTTAGAACTAGAGTTGAGTTTATTTCAAATACAAATTAAAATTCAATCATTATCAATCCCAAGTGTTTCTAAGTCCATTTTAACCACTCAGTTTTTCAAGTGTTAATTCTAATCCTCAAACTCACTTGGAACTAATTTTACCATTCCATCAACATTTATATGAGAGATTTTTCTGAACTTTTTGGATCAATCTCATTAAATTGAGCTGACATTAAGCAATGAGATTAATACTACAATTTTCAAATTCCCTAATAAAAAAGAAGTCTCTCCGCTAATTTCTATCAAAGAAATAAGTTGATAGCAGAATCAAATTAGTTTAAATTTAATGACTTTAAGAGAGAATTTAACACCTTAGAAAAAAATCTAAGACGAAAGTTTAATAAATCTAAAGACCAGTTTCAACATTTACTCTGCAGAAATAGGGTCTCATCATTAGACTCCTCACTGATTTTAGAAGTGCTCGAACCATTAAACCTCAGCTAACACAATTAGAATCAAACAAAACGGTCACCTAAGAAAGTTCGTCTAATCAACTGGGATTAAAGCTTCTTAATATAAAACTCTCCAACAGCACTTTAACAAGCCTGCCTAAAACCATTAAATTATACCAACAAAGCCTTTTAAAATCAGAGTTCCATGTACCTTAAAACAATTGAAATTCACATACATTCCACCAGTATTTATAAACCCAACACTTTTTAACATTAATATTTATAACACTGCAATGTCACGAACCTATGCATGAAAAGCTGTATTCCATTTTCAAAAAGTGATAGTGGTATTTTTTTTTTATGCAATATGTTAAGGATTTGAGTACTATGTATGTAAATATAAAAGTTTTTGTGTAAGATAAGTAAATACATATGAATTGTGGTACGTATGTAAATACATCGAAAACAAACAAAGATTTACATACATGCCACTCAATTGCTATGTATTTACGTATTTAACGACTAAACTTTAAGTTTTACATGCATGTCAACCTAAGTATGCTTTAAAATGGTGTATTTCACTTAGTAAAAGCTGAAATAGTGGCATTTTTTGTGTTATGAAAAAAATGGGTGTTATAAATGTAAAAAGTAAGTTTAGGTGTTCAAATAACATACGAATTGGGTGATATGTATGTAAATGCCCCCCACAAAAAAGCCATAACCCAAAGCTGCCCGACACCATTAGAACTAATAAGAGAGCTTATACCGAAGAGTTTAGAACTCTTACAGAAGCAAAAAAGGACAGCCACTGGTAACGACAAGGTATCCTGCCTGAGCACTATTCAGATAGTAGTGCGCACTGATGCAGGCCTTTACTCGTACCAAGTTGATGGAAAATGAGATACAATATAGTGGTATTGTGGATCAAGTGGGCCAAAGTTTCCACAAAATTATTATAATCAGCAGTTGATGATGACAGCCTTTGAAGTGGAGTTCAATTCAGAGGCCACCACCATCATTGATATACATCACATATGATACCTGTCAAATAGACAAATAATAAGGCCATTAAAGAAGCTAAGAGGTTAATTAAATGGTAAAGTTAGCTAGGCTCAAATACAATGAACACTTGTCAGAGAAACAAGTAATGCAGATCATCATAAGGTTTAATCACTTTGATTAATCACGTGTGCAATTCTGCTGTTGAACTTTCTGTTATGTATAGGTGTCTTTTCATTGAATATATAGATTTTAATAGGGTTGCAGCCTATAAGCATAAGCTTTTCAGTTCAGAAAGCTACAAGCATTTATAGTTCTTTAGGTATTATGTCATTATGTGCAGTAGAAGAAAAATTATTATAAAAAACTTATCATAAATCATGATGAAGATGAATTTAAAATCGCTAAGCTTAATTCCAAACTATCTTTACTAGTTTTCAGTTCCTCCATCTTCATTCAGTCCGATTGACTGCTACACAAGGTGCTAACCTCTTCTTGAATAAATATTTTTCAGTGTTTCGAATCACTCTATTTTATTAGGCCTTTACTGTTAGTTAAATTTCGTAAGCATTTTGCATTTTGCATATTTATTACTCCCACCATCCCTCAATATTCTTCATTTAATCAACAAATTCATCTCAAAACTACTACCCTTGAAAGTATTCTAGGACTCGAGTGAGAAAGGATGATGTTGGTGTAAGATTTACAATCAACCATAAAATCCATATGCCAGAATCCATAAAACATGAACCCAAATTTATCACAGCTAAAATTTTCACCTTAAAGCAAATCAAAAAGGAGAGTTAAGTAGAGATCAACAGCTGCACCATAAAATACCATTTAGTTGCACGCCATAAAAACTACTTCAGGATAAGGGAGGAAGTCATTACGATGCAATGAAAGTTACACAGCATTGATAATTATGTGAAGTTGTTTGAGATTGATATAATTCTAAAGTTTAATCAGTTAGTAGTAGATTTACTCAGATTAGATTATTTTATCCCTTAAAAATACAAAATACCTTCATGAAAATTCTCTCTGCCAATTTCCATCCAAAGAAACAAAGCAAAGTTGATGGTGGGACCAATTAAGTGTAAATTTGGTGAGTTCAAAGATTAAATTAAACTCCTAAAAAAATGAAAAAAAAAAAACTAAAGTATAATGATTCATCTTGATGCAAACAGTTTAATTTTTTATTAAGGGATGCATAATGACAAACTTAACGCATTCAACTCTCGGTAATTTTAGAAGAGTTCAGATCCTTCACGCAGTACTAAGACTTACCTAAAAGATTAACAAATGAAAGGGACGACTTGTGACACCTCTGGTAAACATATCATGTAAAATTAGCTCCAATTAAATAAGCCATAAAGTTTGGGTATCCTTATAACCAATGAATTTGTTCATTTGTGCAAATAAAAATATGATTTTAGGTAACCTTGATCTCTCCAGTGGACAAAATGACAAGCATGCTTATGTTAGATGCAATGCACTGAAATATTTTATAAGAAAACTATATCATTATTTCCTTTTTCAACATAAAAAACTGGATCTTTCATCAAATGTACCAAAACAAGAAGATTTCAAGTTTAGCTATCATTTGACCTTGAATCTCTGTCAGCCGTATCTATGGTAGCACACTTTAGAAGCCATAATTATAAAGTAAAAAGGTAAAGCCAGTAATTCCTTAGATGATACTAGTTTTCACTGATTTAAATCAAGTAAATAATGGAATTACCACAGATGATCAGCAGCCATTGTCTTTATAAGATGAATTCAGAGAAATATTATGTTAGTTAATTAGACAAATAAAAGATTAAGAAGAAATAAAAAGAAACCACTGTAGAGAGAGAAGTTCGAATTTCAACTTGTTTTTTGCGATAAGCATAATGAATAATAAATTGTTTGAACGGAAAGAATATTAAAGTCAAGCCTAGGACATCAACTCCATAACGTACTAAATAAGAGATTAAGCGCAGCACAAATACGATCCATTTATCACCTAAATCAGCATACTGATATTACATATGGTGCTCAATGAGAGATTAAGCAGAACATAAATTAGAACTATTTAATACCTTAATCACTGTAGGCGAGATACACAAGAATTCTTCACAGGATTCTATTAAATCCCATTTACTTTATGCACTCCATCAATAGGTGCAATGAAAACTACTTGTCTAAATAATGCTCAACTTTGATTCAAACGGATAGCTTTATGAAATTTCTGCCATTACTACCCCACATCAGATAAAATTCTAACAAAGCAATCAATTATTCAGTAAGATATTTTTTCCATGGCTTGATGCATGGCTTTTATTGCATTGTTCTTACAGAAAAATCCACAGACCAAAGAAACAGAAACTAGTATTTCAAAATGCATCCCTTCAATATTTCTTTTGCAATTTCCCTGTTCTTCTTCCCTTGGTTTCTTTTACCATCTAATCTCATCTTGGCAATGATTGAGGACCAGATTTCTCTCTTAGAATTCAAGAAGGGAATTATTGCTGATCCTGTCCATGCTCTCACTGACTGGAACGAGACTAATCCTCTCTGCAATTGGCATGGTGTTGTTTGCAATCCGATTTCTGAAAGAGCGACCAGGCTAGATCTCAAGGGAAAAAGCCTTGTTGGAACTATCTCTCCATACCTCTCCAATCTTTCTAGCTTAGAACTACTTGAATTGTCTGATAATTCCCTTCAAGGTCCAATTCCTGTAGAGATAGGACTTTTATCAAATCTAGAACTACTTGGAATAGAAGGAAATGAGATAGAAAGTGAAATCCCTGAGAGTTTTGGCAAACTTATGAAGCTTCGATACATTGGCCTCAGCAACAACAAGCTTTACGGCAAGCTTCCGACCTCTCTCTTCTACAACTGTACAAAACTGAGTTACTTGGATTTCTCCAATAATTCCTTCACGGGTTCAATTCCCCCACAGATTGGAAACAAACTTCTTCTACTTGAGAACATCCTTCTCTATCAGAACAAACTGACTGGTGACATTCCAGCAACATTTTCTAACTTAACACAAGTGGTGGAAATTGATCTTGAGGAAAATTTTTTTGCAGGTATATTACCATCATACATTTTGAGCCGCATGCCCTATTTGCAGATACTCCATCTCTCCTACAATAACTTCTCAAGCGCTGAGCAGAATTCAAATCTCAACCCATTCTTTAACACTATATCAAATCTCACAAATCTCAAAGAGCTTGAGCTATCTGGAAACAACCTTGGAGGTAGGATTCCTCCGACAATAGGTCAACTAAGTGTCAATCTTACAGAGATTGACCTTGGCGAAAATTCTATCCATGGATACATTCCAAAAAATGTTTCAAATCTCTCAAAACTCTTGCTGCTCGACTTGTCAAACAATTTTTTGAATGAAACCATTCCCATGGAATTGATTCTTCTGCCCAGTCTACAAAGGTTGTGGCTCTCTAATAATTTGTTAAGTGGACCAGTTCCTTCACCTCCTCGTGTTCTAAACAGTATAGGGCTGTTAGATCTATCAAGAAACAAGCTTTTTGGAGCCATCCCAGCCTCTCTATCAAACCTAACTCAGCTGAGAACGCTCATACTTGATAGAAATTGCCTTTCAGGACAGATACCTCCAACTCTAGGAAGCACAAAGCTAGAACTCCTTGATTTGTCCCACAATAGGCTTGCAGGAATAGTACCTGTAGAAGTTGCAAGTTTGAGCTCAATGGCCTTTTACTTCAATTTGTCACACAATATTCTTGGAGGAATGCTCCCCATGGAGCTGGGCAATATGAACAAAGTCAGAGCCATAGACCTTTCATCAAACAACTTCTACGGAATTATTCCGCCCACTCTTGCCGGTTGCGAAGTCGTTGAGGTGCTGAACTTGTCCAACAATAAACTTCAAGGTGCAGTCCCTTCATCCTTGGGCCATTTACTGAACCTCCAATCCTTAGACCTCTCATCAAATTTCCTCTCAGGTGAAATTCCAGATTCTCTTAAACAATGCTCCAGCCTCAAGCAACTTGATGTCTCATTCAACAACTTCAGTGGAGCAATACCCAGAGGTGGGGTTTTTGATATATTAACATTTGAATCTATTGAAGGAAACCATTTCTGTGGACACACTCCAGGGCTCCCCAATTGTCAGCATGGGGCTCGAATAAGAATAAATTCTAGAAGATCATTTGCCCTGCTCATAATCTTTGTCTCCCTGTCTGCTTTCTTCCTTACAGTCATAACAGTGGTTGGTTACAGGAATATCAAAGCTGCATTGATTAAGGCTTTCAACACTGTATCAAGTAAATCAGTTCCTTATCTATCAACAAATTACCCAAGTATTGCATACAGGGAACTTTTTGAAGCAACAAGAGGATTTCGGGAAGAAAGTCTGATTGGTTCTGGGAGTTTTGGGCGAGTTTATAAAGGAATCATGAGTGATGGAACAGTGGTTGCGGTAAAAGTTCTTCAATTACAGAGCAGTAACTCAACGAGGAGCTTCAACAGAGAATGTCAGGTCCTCAAGAGAATTCGGCACAGAAACTTAATAAGGATCATAACAGCTTGCAGTTTTGCAGACTGTAAAGCTCTAGTACTTCCTTTCATGACTAACGGTAGCTTGGAGAACCATTTATACCCACAAGAGCAGAATTCAGGATTCTCAGAGCTGAGCTTCATGGATTGTATAAGTATCTGCAGTGACATTGCTGCGGGTATGGCATATTTGCACCACCATTCTCCGGTTCAGATCATTCACTGCGATTTGAAGCCAAGTAATATTCTTCTCAATGATGACATGAAGGCTCTTGTATCAGATTTTGGAATTTCTAGACTAGTGAGTAAAGTTGCAGAGGGGAATCCATTTGGTGAGAACACAACAAATTCAGCAGCAAACCTGCTTTGTGGATCGATTGGATATGTTGCTCCTGGTAAGATAACGTCTTTACAATGATTTGTTGAAATTATTTTGATATAAATAATAATTTATGAATAAAGAAATAGTAGAAAATAAAACGTGAAGATTGAAGTTTCTTTGCCTTTTTCTTTCAATAAAACTTTATTGCAATGAAACATGAAAACTTTCATCAGTTTGTAAAAGAGAAAAGCGTCAAAATGATCATTTAGCCCCAGAATCTATAACAATGCTAATTTAGTCTCAAGTTTTTTTTAAATATAGGTTAAAATTATCTCCGGACCCTTTAAAGATAGGACTCTTTCAGCACCCACTGGAAAAAAAAATTTGGCGATTAATTTAGCACTTCTATGGACTATGGGACAAAAACAGCCTCAAGTAGATAGTCAGGGGACCATTTTAGCACTCGTACTCATTTGTAAAACCTGCTACAATTAGATAATAGATACACAAAGATAAATCCACAATATAGACATTTTTTTCTCACATCTTCCTACAACTTAAAACAGCATTCATATACCTTTTTATAAAGTTTTTAGATCACATATTTATCCTATAAATATTCTCTGATATCAATATACATCATCAAAGTGAATCCGGTTAGCTGACACTTCGACATTGATATAATAGTGACAAATAAAGTTTAGGTATGAATAAGTAAAGTGAAATTAGATGGGTTTTCTTCATAAAACAACAAAGGTAGCAAATACTGACAGTAAAGTCTTTACAACAGATACAAGAAGAACAGATCCATGTCAAAATTTATACTGCTCGTAGGGAAAGCTATTTGTTCTCCCAGAATATATTGACATAGAAGCTGAAATCAATGTTCAAACTTTTGCACAAACAGACATAAAACAAGACCACATAAGATAAGCTCAGGAATAAAAGTAAAAAAACAATAAATAAATAAATAACCATGGTTAACATTAAAGCAGCTTGGTAATAACAAAGTTGATGTTATATCAAGTAACAATAATCCAGAAAATAATCATAAATCCAATACGATCTGACACCTATGCTTAGGAACTGCTCTAAATTAACTAAAATATGCATGCTAGATGCAATCAAATATATATGAATCTCACACAAAAAAATATGTTTGCATGGAATATCAAGAGTATGGATATGGGAGAACTGCATCAACAAAGGGGGATGTCTACAGCTTTGGTGTTCTTGTCCTTGAAATGGTCACAAGGAAGAGACCTACTGATGATATATTCACAGAAGGATTAATTCTGCCGAAATGGGTTAGAAACCATTTTCCAACTCAGCCAGAAAAGATTATCAGCTCAACAATAATGCAAGAACTACAGAATCAGAGCCAAGAAATAAGAAACATGTGGGAAGTTGCAATCAAGGAGATGATTGAACAAGGGATTCTCTGCACTCAAGAGACCCCATCGATGAGGCCAACAATGATTGATGTCGCAGATGATTTGGAAAGACTTGAAAGATGTTTAGGAGGTGTATGTTCATCAACAGCTGCAGGAGAACAGCACCGGTAAATTTTAATCCTGTTTGTTTACACAAGCCAGCAGTTTTGCATAAACATTGTAATTGTCAAACAGTTGAATCAAGGGTTTTAACTGAAATATAAACAGATGATTGCCACAAAATTGGCAGATTAGTAATGAAGTATACATTATTATCATAAATGATGATGTAGTGTCTAACCTAGGATAGGCAGCTAGTATACTTTTTGGATTTTCTTCTGAAAGTTTGCTTGATGGAATTTGAACAAACAAGCTATAATTCCAGGAAAGCAATAAGAAGAAGAATGAGCATTATAGAGAAATAAGTCTAACCCGGTCATATGGAATTAATAGTAAATGGAAGAAAAAGTGCTCTTGGGAAGAAAAGAAACCATGATTACATCAGAGTAAACAAGCAAAACATTCAAAATAACTACTGACAGAGATATCATCATAACCTATCATAAAATGGTTGTCACAATCCAAAAATGAAAAATTTTACGTGAATACTCCCTTCATATTTATTGGTTCAATCTTGTAAGAGTTTAAGCTCTTTGTCCCTGTTCCTAATTCAAATCTCACCTCACACCTCATCGACTACCCCTCCAGGTTTGGCTTATGTTTTTCCACTTGTTAGGATTAGTCCTTCGTTGTCACTGATTTAGATGGTCGTTGTATTCTCTGTGATCCATCCTACTTTCAGAGCATCTAAGATTGTTGTTTCTCTTATTGATTGTGCTCCTTGGCTTTTCGCCAAAGTTGCAGGGAGTTGAAGCTACATAATCCCCTTTATTTTTTCTCCACAGCTCAAAAAATCCTCCCCTTTTCATGAAGCCTCTATTATTCTCAACAAAGTTGAAATCTTTGAGAAAGCTAATCCATTCTCTTTCACTGATGTAAGTTCTCTCCGAGACATTCAAATCATAAAACTGTTCATGTCAAACTGTCTAGCTACATTGGACTTCTTGATCATAATAAAATTATTATTATATTATGAAAATTATGCTAGAATTTTCTTGCATTAATCTTAATATGTGACTTTTTTGACACGCATGTTAAAGTCACCTCCTCAATTTAACTCATGTATAGAACTAACTATCACTGCCGACCCCACTTAGTGGGATTAAGGCTTTGTTGTTGTTGTATAGAACTAACTATCACTCAGGTTTTGGTTGCTTTTTCTCAACTTAGTTTACATCCACAGAAGTGTTGCTTCCTAGTCAACATTAAGTTCTCCAAATTCGTCCTTTAGAGAACCCTTGCAACTGGATGCTGCTATCTTTCAAGATTGTTTGTACCTAGATCTATGGTTGAAATGGATATTACTATACCTCTGGATAAAGAGGTTTGAATTGGATCCTCCTCTTATGATTATTTACAGAAGGATGAATTTGAAGGGATTCTTATGTTATTCCTTAAAAATTTCTTAACACAATTATTTTGAATATTTAAAGGCTTACCTTGAGCTAAAGATATCACCAATTATTGATCCTTACATTCAGGGACAAGGTAAGCATACAGGTGATCAATATCTATGGAGTGAATGAAGTTCCACCTCTTCAATTTAAGCATTCACGTAAATTTTGGAGGAATTTTAAATCGTATTATGGAGTCAGAGCATTCAAAGTCTTCCCTTGTTGTACTAAGCTGCAAGGAGGTTATCATCATCATCTAATTCGCATCCCAGAACATTAATCCAAATCCTACGAATGAGTTAGCTCAACCCTTTCTTATTTTTAAGGATGTTAACGCCGCAGATTATAAGTAGCTTAATGATTCAAATGATAGTTTATTGAGTATAGGAGACCAAATGTATAAGAACATCAAAATCTTATTTTAAGGAGGGGCGGAAATAGAGAAAAAATCATCCTGATTCGCAAAGATTCACTAGGTTGTAAGCTAGGCACTTCAAATGAAGAGCTTTCCAAGGATCTCCTCACCGAAGTAAGAGAATACATTTTCTTTACTTGTCAGCAGCGCGATTGGGGGGTACTCAGGGGTACAAAAGACATACAGTCAACTATCGCTAAAACTATATTGGGTGGGGAAGCGTAGAGATGTAAGGAACATGGTTGTGAGATGTGATCTGTGTCAACAACACAAGTGTTTAACTATGGCACAAAAAGGGTTATTGCAACCCTTAGCTTTACCTGAAAAGGTATGGAGGAGGTGACGATGGATTTTAGTATGCACACTTCATTTCATTGTGACACCCTTATAATGTTGTCTCAGTCGTTAGTGTGTTCATACGTGAGATGGTTTGTTTGCATGGTGTTCCAAAATCCATTATATCAGACGGGGACAAGATGTTTCTCAGCCATTTCTAGAATAAAATGTTCCAATTATAAGGAACAGTCCTAAACGGAAGTACAACATATCATCCCCAGAAAGATGGCCAAACATAGGTGGCCAATAAGAGTGTGGAGACGTACCTATGTTGTCTTCCAGCATATACGTCAAAACTTTAGGCAAGGTGATTTGCTTGGGTTGAGTATTGATACAACACACCATGCTGCAGTACAAAGTACTCTTTAGGATTTTGAATGGGCATGATTCACCTCACCCGATACACTATGGGCATAGCACTATATCAATAACCAATGTAGACCAATACTTGGAGGAGAGGGATAGAATATTGGCATAACTCAAGAGACATCTACTGAGAGCCAAAAAAATCATGAAGATGAAGGTTGATGGGCATAGGAGTTAGGTAAAGCCTGGGGACATGGTTTATTTGAAGTTGAGACCTTACTGGCATAAGACACTGGCCAGGAGGAGGAGCGATAAGATTTTCTCATGATATTGTGGACCCTGTGAGATTGTGGTAGGCATTAGGGCGGTGGCATACTATCTGAGGTTATCATCATCATTACATCCAATATTTTATGTAGCACGGTTGAGGCGTGCTATTGAAGACCACACGCCCTCGTTTTCACTACCTCTGATGCTGACAGATGACATGGGGTGACTTTTTAGCCTTTTGAGGTAGAAAAAGTGCATCAATGAGTGATTGGGGTAAAGGGAGTGATGATTATGTGAAAAGATTTGCCAAATTATAAAGCAATTTGGGAGGTTCATGAAGTGATCCAGAAGTAGTTTTCGTCATTCCACCTTAACGACAAGGTGCTTCTTTATACGAGGATTATTGTTACGTCAATCCTTCTAGGCGGAAACTAGGAGGTGGAAACCCTAGTTTCCGCCTAGAAGGATTCTAGCACCCGGGTGGGCCCCATTAAGCCCCTAATCACATATGCAAGGAGAGGAAGTAGAGAGAGTTTTGGGGGAAAAGTTTGAATGTGTTTTGGCATTATTTTATTATGGCTAATTACATCTGGTTTGTTTTCATATGTTGGATTCCTGCAGTTTTTTTTGTCTTCTTGTTCCTAATGGCTCCTAGGGATTGTGGAGAGTCAATCTACCTCTCGAATTGTAGAACACACATTGTGTCTTATTTTCTACTTGTAAACTAACCAAATTAGCCTTAATTCGGGTTTTCTCGCATATTTCTTGTAATTTCTTCGCTGATTATCGCTCTGATTCTTATCAGATTATTATCCTTCAGAAAATCATATGAATCATGATTATGTAAACAATTATGCATCCCCACATCATTTGCATGATTACTATCATCACTCAAATTATGATGAGTGATCTCATTTAACTCATATCAGGTATCTTATTCTGAGGTGTGTGCTAACCAGCTTAGGAATAATGATGATTGATTCATTGTATTATCACATAAGATTCCTGACTACATTATTGAGATGAGACAGTCCTCACTGCATACTCCATTACCCCCTCTAACACTACAAACTTCACAGCTATGATGTTCATATTCTATCCTACAAACTCCATCAACAACACTAACTCATCCAAACCCAAAAAGCTCCACTTACCTCATTAGCTCCGCTAATCTATTGACTCCACGTACCCGTATTCTTAAGGATGTTGTTTGGTCACTTGTTACCAAGCATGTGTGTGACAACATAACTAAACGTGAGCTTTATTTTATGCTCAGATAAGGCTTGAATTAATTATCAAACGTTGGTATGAGATCATGCCAAAATCTTAAGTTACCAGTGCTCCGTATTCAGCTACTACTATTGCTCCCCTACCTTACAAGTTAGAATCACATTATGTTTAGTATTAACCCATTAATGTTGTTCCACTGCCTCATAAGATGGAGATAAAAGGTGTTGTTTATCAAGAGTCAAAGATCTATCATCTTTTATTAACATCTTTTAATGGAAATATAATATGTCCAATAGCCGCCTATCGTTCATCCACTCCACTAATTACATGAGTTAACTTTGTTCTACCACCATGCTTTTACTTAAAAGAGTAAAATAAAGAAAACTTAAATGTCAGCAAAAGAATAAATAAAGTAGGAGTTTAGCTATAAATCTCGTTAAATATGAAACTAGATTTGCCAAAAAGAGTAATGAAAGCTTATAAACTTAAAAATAAATAAAGATAAACTAAGTACGGGTAACATATTTGATTAATAGAAAATATTGTTAAATAATGAGGTCAATTTTAGCAAAAAAAAATATTTATAGTCTAAACAAGATAAAAAAAATATATAGTCCATATAAAATTGATTAACATGAATATCTTGTATGTACTATTATAGTAGTAAATTTAATTAAAAGAGTTTTTAAAGAAAAGGAAAAATTAAATGCCAATGAGTAGAAGGAATGAAAAAAATACAACTAGTTATAAGATGTAATAAATATCAAACTAGAGATGTAAAGAGTAATGACAGTTTATATACTTAGTTAAAAATAGAAATAATTTAATTTAAATTTAATGTATTAAATTAATTTAAAATGATTGTTGACTAATGATCAAATTTAGTAAAATAAATTCTTAAAATTTAAATAAGAATTATTAACATGAATATCTTATATGTATTATAAGAATTAACTAAAGGAGGTGGTGTTTAAAACCTCAAAAACAAAAGCAAGACAGCTGAGATATAGGTACATACTCATATTTCTAAATTATGTTATTTATATTATTTTCTTTACAGAAAATACATTAAATAATATTAATATTAGTCTAATCAAATATTATTATAAGTTATGATTTATCTATACTCCTAAAAATATTTTCATCTTGAAATGAATGATACTGGCTTCATGTCTTACTTCAATTATTTATCTTATGTCATATAATGCTCATCATAAAAAAATACTGAATGATTTAAAGAATGCAATGAAGATAGAGATGGTTGCATACAAATTGATCAATAAAATTCACCCCATATAATAATAGCTAAGAATGCTAAGTGTTATAAGATATGATATAATTTACTATTTTTAATATTATTAGTATACTAATAAATACTTTAAAATCTCTTACATTGTCATCCTTGAAAAAAATGAATTGTCAATTTATTTTATAGTAATTAATTTATTATGAAAAGCATACATGTTATTTTTATTCTTTTATGATTTTGTAAATTAGAGATATGATTTACCCACCAAGACACCGAGTTATTTTATAACTCATCATACTAGACCATTATTTACAGGGGAGATTTTGAAAATTAAACTAATGAAAGAATAGAGCTTGTATATCACAGGCATACTACGACTAAATAATATTTATGTCATCAGAATGCTTACCAAGCAATAGTAGATTTGATTTGCTTATAGTTTAGTATGAACTTTTTGCAGTTGCAACTATTTTAATATATTGAATGATGATATTACAAGAATTTTTATGAATTTTTTTAGTTTGACATAATTTAGTAGGTAGAAGTATTTAAATTTTCGTTCAACTATTTAATTTTGCTTTAGTTTCTAAGCCTCAACCGGGTCATGATAGCTTTAAACATATTTACTTCATGTGTCATGTTCATTTCATGTAATAAGTACACAACAAATAATTTGTTATCAATCATTACTACATTAAGTATGGTTTAAGACCTACAATATATAGGAGTACTAAAATCTTATGTGAGAACTATTGAGAAGACATTTAAATTAAAAGCGCGGTTTCTTGAATCCTCTCTCTCACTCTCTCTATCCCCTCCACCCACACCCTCCCGCCCTAATTGGATCCCTTTTATTTTCTATTAATTTCCCCCTTAGATTGTGCACACTTACTCCCAAAGAACTCATCTCCATCAAGAATATAGGAAACAAATTTGATTCCCTCCTCTCACCCCTTGATTCTCTTCTTAAATCCTCTCACTTCTCTGATGTAGCATTTTATCTCTTTCTTCAACACTTTCTAACACGGGTCGTCTCCCGCGATCGTTCGGGACACGTGCATCTCCCACTACTGCGCTGGACACGAAAATAGTGAGAGACGTGACCAGTTTAGCCTGTCCTTGCATGGACTGGTTCAATTTGTCCTTGCATGGACCGGTTTAGCACAATAATTTTGAGGATCGGTCGATCCTCCCATGTCGTGAGATTTCCTCCTAACTACAGGGATCTCTTCATTAGTTACCCTAGGCTTATATATGTTATTTTAGTCATGTTTAGGTTGCATTTTGATAGTGTTTTTATCGGAACAGCCGTCAACATTTCAAGTTCTCCCTTCTAGGGTTTATCCAAGAGCAAGTGGTTCCACAATTGTATCTCATTCTAATATGATGATTATCATTGACTCTTCCATCCTCCGCAAAGCCCACGCCACTGTCGTTGTACCATCTCTAGTTGCAAGATCCCCAAATTTTTTGCAGCCACTTCCCTATTGTCCCCCTGCAACCGTGCCTTCCCAACCTTGTCGTAGCTTCCCTCCCTATTGTCCCCTGTAACCATAGTTGTCCAACCTTGTCATAGTCAACGCCTTGTTGTCCCCTCAACATGCAGCCCTCCACTTATGCCGCAGCTCCCCTTTTCTGCCCACATCCATTATAGTGCACCACCGCCCATTCCCCCAACTCGCTGCCCTTAGACCAACCGGCAACCCTATCATTATTTCTCCTTAAACCGCAGCATCACCACCCTTGATCTACGCCCAAGATTGATTTCGTGTTGTCTTTTTGTAATTTCCTAATTATATATCCCGTTCGTATTTTAGTTAACTCCAATATCACTTCATCGCTATTATCTTAAACTTGATCTCTCTAAGTGTAAGTTCTCAACCAAAATAATAATTGATTTCATGAAGGATTAACTTCATTAGTTGCAATAATTTTAAGTACCTTGTTCATAAATAATGCTATCAAAATATTTCATTTTCAATCATTTGGTGTCATTTTAGTCTTCAAATGTCCATTAAGAAATTAGCTAGTCAAATCCGCATAATATTACTCATAACTTTTAAGGTCTCAATAGGGTATCAATTTAGACCAAAAGATTTAGTTTTATGTCTTCAGAGCTAACTTCAATTCATTTTTAATTTTAATCACACACATATATAGTCTTATTTAACATTTAGGTCTCATTTTCTTCTCCTTTAGTTTCATGTCCATTATATAAATCATTAAAAATTGTAGCCTTTGCCACCACATTCTTTATATGACTTTTAACTATATTATAATTATTATAAGCCTCAAAAATATTCATCATTGTCACTTAAAAAAAAAATTAACTTCTTAATAATCATTTTTTCCTTCAGTCAATCAACAAGCTTCCTTACTAGTGTCCAAAATATTTATAAACTCTACTAAAACTTATATAATAATTTTCTTAACAAAACTAGTCCATCAAAGGAATACGACCTGTCTCTCATAACAACCTGTCTTGAAAGATTAATAATTTCTCATTTTATAAATGTTAGCATCTTAAACAAGAGCAGGTATTTATTTTAATTAATCCCTTTATAATCCTAAAATAAGCATCCATAATTATTCTTGTTTCTCGATAGTCAAACTTTCATGTGAAATCATCTAGTAAACTCTACAATAAAAATTTTGATTCTTTAGAATAACCATATTTATTTGTGAGTTGGTGGTCTCACTTTTAAAAAACCAATTAGTTTCACTTCTCTTTGCTTGAAATATATACATTTGCTATTACAAAATCATAAGCTTTTGTGAAATCAATTATTATATTTCTCATTATATTTCTAACTCGTATTATATAAACACCATGAATCCTCTCATAGCCCATATTACTAGAGCCTACATGTCCACTTAAGTTATCCTAATATTATGTTATAGTCAATACGAGAAAATTACTGATTACTAATGATAATTCTTGCAGATAAAAAATCATCAAAATTTTTTATAGGAAATCCAAACATAAAAGTAATCAATAATGAGGACAAAAAAAATAGGATTTTTTTAGCATTTTCCACTAAAAACCCATCCAAGATGGGTGCGGTTTTCGACAAAAAAAATGACAGAACCCCTTACATTTTTGTCTGTCCTGACACCTGATCCTCATTCTCACTCTCTATGTGTCTCTTCGGATATTTAACCCTACGTAGTTGAACTCTGTTCCAACATCCAATAAGCCTAAAAAAATCATCTAACTTCTTCAATTTCTTCGCAAATTTAAATGTAAATTTCTCCATGTAGCCACTAGAAATTTTATGAAAATCCATCCACTATTTTTACAATTTTGAATTGTGAATTTTAGGATTCTACATGTTTCAAAGAAATTACTACATCTATATTTTTTTCTCAAATAGAAGCACGTTGTGAAGAAAGATTAATAACATTTTGTTAGATTTAGGTTTACTATTACAAATTTACCTTTTTTTTTTGTTAGAAAGTAGACAAAACTTTACCCTTTTTAGATCAATGTTAAAACTTGTAAATTTAGTTAAGTTTTTTCTTATATAAGGAGATTATGTTCATAGTCACATGTAAAATTCACCAAGGTTTCTTTCTTTTTGGTAAAATTTATTTAATAAATTATGTAGGATAATAATATGCATAAAATTTTAACTTGGTATAACTTATCAATAAGCCATATCTACCAAAAATTCTTTATTTCTAGAAGTGAAAAACGATGCATAAAATAACCTTTGAATGGGATACATTATGCTTACATTATTTTCTATTATGTAATTTGAATCATCACATTCAATTTCCATTGTATAATTCTTATAATTCAATTAGAAACTAATTTCTAAATCAAATATAAATCTTTCAAAACTAAATTATCCGTTCGAGTAGTTACCTTTAGCAATCCGATAAACTAACTGAAAATTTATTGCAGGATATAAACTTTATTTTGATGCAAGTATTCTTATTGCAATGGATAATTCGAAGCGATTGGTGCAACCATTCCATAAAAATTTTTCAGCTACATGTAAATAATTCATAAAACCATTAAGCTTATTTTAAGAGGCTCTTCCCCAACTTCTATAAAATGTGGACTAATAACATTAGACATCATCTCTTCATGTCTAAGGTTATTCTTCATATAATGGCACAGAGCTTATGTAAGCATCATCGTGTAAGTCAAGAGGCAGCTTGGACTCTCCAAGCAAAGACCAAATTCAATAATTTGGTTGAAATTCTGTACAATATAAATCAACTATAGTTTTATCTAGGCATTAGTTATGCCTGACTTTTAAACTTTACGTAAACATCTATGCTTTTTTCTTAGTAAAGATGAAATTGAGAAGCCACAAACATTCATTAAGAAACTAATTAATTAAACACATTTGTCAGTTAATAATCAAGTTTACATCCACAATTATTGATTTCAAATATCCATTACAGCATTAAAATAAATAATCATCGATAAATAAAATATATTTGATAACTTCCACCAAAATAAAATAAAATTGTATTAATACTTTATATTAATTGTTCGGTATTTATTTAAAAAAAATACTCCAAATTTTTCATTGTAAATTTTGAAAAAATTGCTACAAAAAAAAAAAGAATCTAATTAGATATAGTATATATATTGATATTTTAAAAATAAAAAAATTCACAATAAAGCTTCATGATTGCCAACAAAATTACATTTTCACCTAAAAAATAATGTTATGTATAATACTAAACCAAAATTTAACAAAATATTATAAATATTTCTTTAAAAAATTAATACATTTAAAAGAATACAAATCCAATAATTTTTTAAACTAAATTTTACAATCCAAAATTAAAAAATTTAACATGTAAAATCACTAATTAAAACTGATATAAAAAATTAAATTCCACACCTAATTTACTCGTTCACCATAAGTTGTGCACTAGCCAACCCTTGCCTCGCTTTCATCAAAATCATGTTAAACCGTAATGTATCACTTGTAAGTGATGCCCTAACTGAATCTTGCCTACTTTCCACTAAGATTGAGTTATGTTATAACACATCAGGTTCAAACAAATCCATGCTAACTTATCACCAAAATTGACTTAGGTAATGGGAAGACAATGAAGTGAAAGAAATATAAGTCACTGACTTTATTCCTGCAAATAAGTATGCATACAAATTAATTCTCCCTAATTTTTGGTGAAATCAAAATAATGAAATAATCATACAAGATATTTTCATTTATTTAAATTTGAACCAAATTGGAACTCCATGAATTGAATAAAATAGAGAAAGTAAATAAGTTCAATCCAAGAGCCATTAATGCAAAATGCAGTTGCTCCTAATTCAGCCATGAGTCTCCTTGTGTGCTTTATAATGCTTACAATTCACTTTTCCCGTCGTAGTCATTCCAGATCAGCTACTAGAAACATGGACTTCCAACCTCAGCAATCCGTGTACAGAAATCAATTGCAAGGTAAAAGAAGTAGACACCTTCCTTCTAAGAAAAAGCTGCAGCGATAAAAGCATAAAGCTAGCAATCCACGGTTTCCCTCAGAAGGATCGTTTCTCCACGATGGGGAATGCCCCAATACTTTAAATTTTTCTTAAAAATAAAAAAATAAAAAAATTAGGCGGGTGCTGGATCCAGAAAGAGAGTTGTGTTATGATAACAACATGATTGCAATAATAGAAAACCAACAACAACAGAAGCCTTTAGCCCGCTAAGTGGGGTGTGCTACATGAATCCTTTCTCTACATTGTCTTATTGAGTGTTATATTTTCATTTAATTTTAATAAACTAAAATCATTTTTATACAACATGCCAGGTCTTTTTAGGTCTACCTTTACCATTCTTAACATAAATTGAATCTAAAACATCTACTCTCCTAATCGGATCATCAGATGGTCAACATTTAATGTGACCAAACTATCTAAGACAACTTTCTCTTATATTATCTGTCATGGGAGCTATGCCAACCCTTTCACGGATATATTTGTTTCTTATTATTCTCTTAAGTGTAAAGCCACTCATCCACTAAAGAATTCTCATCTCAGTAATACTTAATTTAGTTTTATGCTTCTCTTTATAGGCCAACATTCTGCGCCATAAAGCGTGGCAGGTCTCATCACCATCTTATAAAATTTTCCTTGAAGTCTAAGCGGTACTTTTCTATCACATGATAGGTTCCTCCACTTCAAGCATCCAACTTGAATTCTACTAATAACATCCACAATTATATCACCATCACTTTGAACAATAGCCGCGAAATATCTAAAACGTTCACTCATTTTAATGATTTGAATATTCATTGTTACAACTCTATCACTAAATGTACTCCTACTAAAATTATATTCCAAGTAAAAATTTTAGATTTATTCAAACAAAAGCAATTAGATCTCCAGAATTCTAGTTTTTCCTGAACTCTTTCTCTCATCAGCGAAAAGTATACACCAAAGTACATCCTCCTGTAAATGTCTAGTGAGAGCATCCATAACTAAGTTGTTGTTTTGACCCCCAATTAGTCACTAAGGTAAGTGGCACTCTTGTAAATTTCTACTTACTTTAAGCCTCCATTGTTGACTTTAGAAAGGTGCCACCTCATTATGGAAGACCCTAGAAGAGGACATGTGGAAGGACATGTGGAGGCCATGCGGTGGAAGGAGGACATGTGAAAGGACATGTGGAGACCATGCAATGGAGGACTCTAAAGGGTGGACATGTGGAAGCCATGCGATCCTTGAAGGTTACACCTCATCTATTTATAGAATATTATAATGTAATCTAATCTACTATAAATAGATGAGATGAGAGGAGGCCTTAGTGTGGGTTTTGTAAGAGTGAAAAGAACTCAAGGAGTGGGGGCTAGCTTGTAGAGGGTGAGGAGTGCATCTTGGAGGCCTTGGATTTGAAGGGAGGCCATGGAAGATGAGGGCTCATCTATGTAAAGCTAAGTACTCCTTTTGTCTCTTACCTTAGTGGATTATTTTGATTCCCTCCCGTGGACGTAGGTCAAAAGACCGAACCACGTAAATCCTCTTGTTTGTTTGTGCTCTTGTGTTTGCATCTTCTTTGCTGTGATTTGTGGTTTGTTATCTTGCCAAGATTGAGGAAAGAAAGTGTTTTTCCCACAACAATTGGCGCCGTCTGTGGGAAAATCTCGACACATCTTGGTCGGAGGAATCGCACCCAAGAAATCGCAGCAAGAAGAGGTGTTCGGAAGGGACAATGGGTTCCACCAAATTCAACATCGAGAAATTCACGGGAAAGAACGACTTCGGCCTGTGGAGAGTAAAGATGAGAGCCCTACTGGTTCAGCAGGGTGTCGCGAAGCCTCGCAAGGGCCGGCGGCACCGCTCGCCGACATAACGGAGAAAGAGAAGATTAGCATGCTAGAGAAAGCTCATAGTTTGATAATCTTGAGCTTGGGCGACAAGGTTCTGAGGGAGGTGTCAAGGGAGACAACGGCTCAAGCGCTTTGGGCCAAACTCGAGGTACTTTACCTGACCAAGTCTCTGGCTAAAAGGCTATTTCTGATACAGCGCCTATACTCTTTCAAAATGCACGAAGACAAATTAGTCTCGGAGCAGATAGACGAGTTCAACAAGATCATAGATGATCTTGAGAACATCGACGTCAAGATGGATGACGAGGACAAGGCGCTGCTGTTGCTAAACTCTATTCCTAAGAGCTACGAGCAGTTCAAGGATGTGATGCTCTATGGAAGGGCGCAAACGATTACTCTGGAAGAGGTTCAATCATTAATCAGAGCCAAAGAACTTCAGAAGAAGCACGACATGAAGGAGGAAACCAGTGGAGACGATCTGATGGTTAGAGGAAGATCGAGCAATAAAGGATATAAAAGTGACCGGAGCGAGATCAAGGTCCGGAAGAAACGTTAGAGGTCGGTCTTCTAAGAGATCCTACAAGTGCTACCATTGCCACAAGGAAGATCATTTTAAGAAGGACTCGTCCGGATAGAAAGAAAGGCTTTCGAGGAGAAGGCTAAAGATTCCGGAGAAGCAAGCATAGTCTCGGACGGCTATAATTCGAATTCGAAGCTCCGGTGATCAAAGAATCCGAATCTAGCAAGGAGTGGATCCTCGACTCGTGGTGCTCCTTCCACATGTGTCCTCACAAAGATCGGTTCGAGACACTACAACCGGCAAATGGTGGATCCGTTCTACTTGGAGACAATAAAGCTCGTAAGGTGATCGGCGACGGGACGATCGAATAAAGATGTTCGATGGAGCTGAACGGATACTGCAGCATGTCAGGTACGTCCTAGAACTTAAAAGAAATTTGATTTCTTTAGGGACGCTGGAGTCGAATGGATACTCATTCAAGGCAAAGAATAGCTGTATCAGAGTAGCTAAGGGCTCTCTCATAGTCATGAAAGGAGTCAGAAAGAATGGGCTATACTCCCCAGTTGGAAAACCGTGATCGGGAAATTCTCAAATGCGGCTCAATCGGAGCTCGACGGATCCGGACTATGGCACATGAGGCTGGGGCATGTAAGTGAAAGGGGCTTACGAGGTGTACAAGCGGAACTCGTTATGCGGAGATCGGGTCAAGAACCGGAATTCACGCGAACAATGCGTACGGGGGAAGGCCACCGGGGTGAAGTTCTCCACTCGGAATACATACATCAAAGAAACCTCTCGATTATGTACACGAGTGATCTATGGGGCCCAGCTAGAACTTAGACTCATGGAGGAGGAAGATACTTCATGTCCATCATCGATGACTACACCGGAAGGTATGGGTCTTTATCCTAAAAACAAAAGATGAAGCTTTTCAACGATTCGGTGGACCGGTTAACTCTCATCGAAAACAAGATGGGAGCAAAGTCGAAGCACTTCGAGAACCTACAATGGCTTGGAGTACTGTTCGGAAGCGGTTGAGGAGCCGTGCGGGAGGAATGGCATCACAAGGCACAAGACGAGTCCGGAACACTCCTCAACGAACGGCCTAGCTGAGAGGATGAACAGGACTCTTCTAGAGAGAGTAAGGTGCATGCTGCTAAATGCAAGTCTACCCAAAAGTTTCTGGGGAGAAGCTGTGTCAACCGTCTGCTATCTCATCAACATATGCCCATCGACAGCTATTAACATGAAGACTCCTTTGGAGATGTGGTACGGAAAACCAGGTAACTATAATAATCTTAAAGTCTTTGGATGTATTGCATACGCTCACGTTAGACAGGATAAGTTGGAAGCGAGGGCCTTGAAGTGCATCTTCATCGGATACCCACCTGGAACCAAAGGATATAAACTTTGGTGCCTAGATCAACAAAAATGCATCATCATTAGGGATGTAACATTCGATGAGTCCAAAATGGGGAATCTGCAAAGCTATGTTACTAGGAATAGTGTCACTAAGGAGGATTCGTCAATTGAGGTGGAGCTGCAACAACGATAAACTTTGACTGATCAAAGGACAATTGTGAACGATCAAGATGAAGTGGCAGAAGACCAGCAAGTGACTGAACCAGAAAGAAGATCTGACGACTACAGCTTGGTAAGGGACAGACAAAGGAGAACTATCAGACCGCCAGAGAGATACGGCCATGCAGATATGATCTCTTATGCTCCGAGTGTTGTTGAAGTGATAGAAGAAGCGAACCGAGCAGCTACAAGGAAGCCCTGAAGAGCAAGGAAAGACACAAGTGGGAAGAGGCAATGGATGAGGAAATGGCTTCTCTGATGAAGAACAAAGCCTGGGAACTTGTGGATCGACCAACGAACAAACGCGTAGTCGGTTGCAAGTGGACCTTTAAGAAGAAGGAAGGCATGCCGAGTGCCGAGAGGATCGGGTACAAAGCCGGACTCGTTGCAAAGGGATTCACACGAGTTGAAGGAATCGACTTCAACGAAATCTTCTCACCCGTGGTGAAGCACCGCTCGATTAGGATAGTCTTAGCACTAGCAGTTCAATTCAACTTGGAATTAGAACGGCTAGATGTTAAGACTGCGTTCTCGCATGGAGAGCTTCGAAGAAACCATCTACATGGACCGACCGGATGGGTACAACACACCCGAGACAAAGGACAAAGTTTGTTTGTTGAAGAAGGCATTGTATGGGCTGAAACAAAGCCCAAGACAATGGTACAAACGATTTGATGATTTCATGCTAAAGATCGATTTTGTCAGAAGCAGCTACGACAGCTGTGTGTACATGAAGTGGCAAGACGGTGAAATCGGTACGTACTTGCTCCTTTATGTGGATGATATGTTAGTAGCCAGCAAGAGCAAGGAGGAAGTCTAGAAGATCAAAGGTATGCTCAATTCTGAATTTGACATGAAGGACCTAGGACCAGCTACAAAGATCCTAGGTATGGAGATTACCAGAGACAAGAAAAAGGGTAGCTTATTCTTGTCTCAAAAGTCATATATTCGAAGGTTCTAACAAGGTTCAACATGCACGAGGCTAAGCGAGGTTGCAACATCTATTGGCCAACACTTCGTACTATCGAACTCTCAAGCACCGGAGACCGAAGAGGAGAAAAGGTACATGGAGGGTGTCCCCTACGCCGAGTGGGGTTGGTAGCATCATGTATGGTATGGTTTAGTAGCGGACCGCATTTAGCCTACGCCGTCGATATTGTAAGCAGGTTCATGGCAAGCCCGAGACAGGCTCACTGGGAAGCACTAAAATGGATCCTGAGATACTTAAGAGGCACCACTGATTTGGGGCTACTCTTCAAAAGGCAGGAAGACAAAGAAGAAAAAGTAGTCGGTTACGTAGATTCTGATTATGCAGGAAGCATTGACACCAGGAAGTCACTGACTGGATTCATCTTCAATGTCTTCGTGCATCAGCTCGACTGGAAGTCTAACCTCCAATCAGTTGTGGTCCTCTCAACAACAGAGGCTGAATACATCGCTGCGACTGAAGCAATCAAGGAAGCTATGTGGCTAAAGGGCATGGCTGAAGAGCTTGGGATACATCAAAAGGTGATAACTATGTTTTGCGACAACCAAAGCACCATCCACCTAACCAGGAATCAGGTATTTCATGAAAGATCCAAGCACATAGATGTGAAGCTTCATTTCGTAAGGGACGCCGTCGCTAAAGGCTCAATAGTGGTAGAGAAGATACCAACTGAAGAGAACCCCGCCGATATGCTCACCAAGGCGTCGTCCATAGCTAAGTTCAGACACTGTCTGAACTTAGTGAATTTTTCCACTGGCTGAGGGCCCCTCGGGGGCCACGTTGAGGGAATTACTACTCCAGCATAATTGAGGGTCAAGGTGGAGATTTTTCGTTTTGACCCCCAATTAGTCACTAAGGTAAGTGGCACTCTTGTAAATTTCTACTTACTTTAAGCCTCCATTGTTGACTTTAGAAAGGTGCCACCTCATTATGGAAGACCCTAGAAGAGGACATGTGGAGGCCATGCGGTGGAAGGAGGACATGTGAAAGGACATGTGGAGACCATGCAATGGAGGACTCTAAAGGGTGGACATGTGGAAGCCATGCGATCCTCGAAGGTTACACCTCATCTATTTATAGAATATTATAATGTAATCTAATCTACTATAAATAGATGAGATGAGGGGAGGCCTTAGTGTGGGTTTTGTAAGAGTGAAAAGAACTCAAGGAGTGGGGGCTAGCTTGTAGAGGGTGAGGAGTGCATCTTGGAGGCCTTGGATTTGAAGGGAGGCCATGGAAGATGAGGGCTCATCTATGTAAAGCTAAGTACTCCTTTGTCTCTTACCTTAGTGGATTATTTTGATTCCCTCCCGTGGACGTAGGTCAAAAGACCGAACCACGTAAATCCTCTTGTTTGTTTGTGCTCTTGTGTTTGCATCTTCTTTGCTGTGATTTGTGGTTTGTTATCTTGCCAAGATTGAGGAAAGAAAGTGTTTTTCCCACAACATAAGTAAAAAAAATATGGGCTTAAAGTTGATCTTTGATGTAATCAAACTGAAATAAGAAAATACTTGGTCAATCCTCCTCCTGTTTGAATACAAGTAACAACTCTAGTATACATATCTTTAATGACTTTAATATAAGTCATATCACACCATTTTTGCTAAACTCTCCAAAAAACTTCTCTTGGAACCTTATTGTAAGCTTTTTCTAAATCAATAAAAATCATATGTAGATCCTCTTCACTCTCTTTGTACTTCTCCATCAAACCTCTCAATAAATGTATAGCTTCCATATTAGACTTGGATGGCATAATTCCTTACTAATTGCAACAATAGAAAATCAAATTTATAAACGGCTGCTTGACAATTTATGACTACGAAATGTGACATTAACAATTGCTAGCTTCCCAAGTCGGCTTGGAGAAGATTATCAGCATCAAACAAATTCATCCCTAGTAAAAGAAATAAGAATAATTCATTCCTTTCTCAAAAGTCAAAGTAGTTTTAACTGCTACTACTCTTCCTCGAACCCAATAAAAGTGAAATGAAATCCATAAAGATAAACTTTGAGATTAAAGAATTTCTCTAAAAGCCAAAACAAAATTTAGAAGGGTAAATGGTTTAAACATTTTCTAACTTATAAGCGATGTAAGGTTTATTCTAAGATTTGTATTGTGGAGATGGAAATGATTCAAGTATAAATAACGGAATGCAATAGTCATACGCAAAAAAAATATAAATAACAGTCACAGCATGTGCTACTAGCTATGCGGGAGATTTTACTCCATAAACCTATTGGTGGTGCATTTCGTAAAAATAGAAGTAATCCACGGGTAAAATATGACAAGCTATACTAATAACGCTCAAATTCATTGTATGAAAGCCAGCATAAATGTAAACCAGTTAAAATAAAATAAAATCTTGCCTTGAATCAGAAACAAAACAACAAAAAATAATCAAAAAAGCATTTAAATATGTGTTTCATAATTACTAAAGAAGAAAGTTATTTCATGTTTCTAACTATCATTTTAGACAAATTTACATTTTCATGTTCTACTATATAGATTTTAATTTACGCTATGTTTGCTTGTGCATTTTGCAAGCTTTGCTTCGAGAAAAAGCAGCAACAACAACAAAACCTTAGTCTCACTAAGTGGGGTCGGCTATATGAATCCTTTTTTTCTATTGCGTCCTATTTAGTGTCTAATTTTCATTTAATTCTAATAAATTAAGATAATTTTTATGCAATAAGCCCAAGTCTTCCTAAGTCTACCTCTGCCTTTCTTAACATAAGTTGAATCTAAAACATCTACTCTACTAATCGGATCATCAGGTGATCGACGTTTAATGTAACCAAACCATCTAAGGCGACTCTCTCTAATTTTGTTCGTCACTGGTGCAACACCAACTCTATTATGTATATTTTCATTTCGCATTTCGTTTCTAAGTGTAAAGCCACTCATCCACCTAATCATTCTCATCTCGGCAACACTTAACTTAGCATTATGCTTCTCTTTTAAAGGCATTATGCTTCTCTTTTAAAGGCCAACGTTCAGCACCATAGAGCATTGCAGGTCTCACCACCATCTTATAAAATTTTCCTTTCAGTCTAAGCGGTACTTTTCTATCACACAATAGGCCGGACGCATTCCTCCACTTCAACCAACCAACCTAAATTCTACTATTAACATCCCCATCTATATCACCATCGCTTTGAACAATGGACCTGAGATATCTAAATCGTTCACGCATTTTAATAATTTGATCACCCGAAGTTACACTTCTGTCACTAGAGCTACTATTACTAAAATTACATTCCATGTATTCAGTTTTAGTTCTACTCAAACAAAGATCTTTAGACTCCAATGTAGACCTCCATAATTCAAGTTTTTCCTGGGCTTTTTTTCTCGTCTTATCAACGAGGAGGATATCATCAGCAAAAAGCATACACCAAGGTACATCCTCTTGTAAATGTCCAATAAGACCATCCATGAATAAAGCAAAAAGATATGAGCTTAAAGTCATTCTCTAATGTAAACCAACAAAAATAGTAAATAATTTGGTCAATCCTCTTTCAGTTCGAACACATGTAACAGCTCTAGTATACATATCTTTAATGACTTGAATATAAGTCATATCAACACATTTCTTCTCAAGGACTCTCCATAGAACATCTCTAGGAACCTTATCGTAAGCTTTTTCTAAATCAATAAAAATCAAATGTAGATCCTCCTTATTATCTCTGTACTTCTCCATCAAACCTCTCAATAAATGTATGGCTTCCATAGTAGACGTGCCCGGCATAAATCCAAATTGATTATGAGAAACCTTGGTAGTACGTCTTAACCTATGTTCAATTACCCTCTCCCATAATTTTAAAGTATGACACATCAATTTAATTCCTCTATAATTTGCACACTCTTGTGCGTGCCCTTTATTCTTAAAAATGGGGTCCAAAATACTCTTCATCTACTCCTCAGGCATATTTTTAGTTTTTAAATTAATATTAAAAAGTTTAGTAAGCCAAGAAAAACCTAAATCACCTAAACATTTCCACACTTCAACTGGGATATTATCAGGTCCTACAGACTTTCCACCCTTGGTTTTCTTTAAAGCCTCCTCAACTTCATTCTATTAATGCGATGATAAAAATTAAATATTTTATTATTATTAACGATATTAAGGTCACTAAGGTCGATCGTATTTTCAAAATCTTCATTAAAAAGTTTATCAAAATAACTCATCCAACTATGTTGAATATCTTTCTAAAAAAATATTTTTTTTTTTATTTTCATCTTTAATATACTTTACTTGAGTTAAATCTTTACTTTTCTTATCTCTTTGTTTGACTAGATTATACATATATTTTTCACTTTCCTTAGTATCTAACATGTTATAAAGATCATTAAAAACAGAATTTTTACTGTCACAGATTATTCATTTAGTCTCTCTGTGGGTTATTTTATATTTTTCTCAGTTCTCTCGCTTTTACATTTAAACCAATTTTTATTACATAACTTCTTATATTTTATATTTTCTTGCACATTATTATTCCACCACTAATTATTTTTAATTATAGAAACTTTTTATTTTGATTCCCAAAATACATTTTTTATCACTTGTTTAATAGTACTAGTTTTTTTTTCTCAAATAGCATTTGCGTCTTCATTAACATCCCAAATGTTTAAATCTTGAATTTTATTCAAAAAATAATTTTATTTGTGATTTTTAAGTACCCCACCTAATTCCATAATGTTGAATCCTAGTATTCTTTATTTTACAACTCTTCACCTTAAAATCTAGAACTAATAAACGATGTTGGGTGTTTAATTCCCACTTGGAATGACCTTACAATCCTTACAATCTCGACAATCTCTGTTAGGTATGGCTCATATCTAGGGAGTTGGAGTTTCTTGGTGAAGAGGTGTGACTCCTGGTGAAAAGGAGTATCTCTTGGAAGTTAGTAGGTTGGGGAGAACGAGGGCGTGTTTGTAATTTATTCATGGGTTTTTTCTATAAATAGATGTGTAAACCTATGGGTATGTAACTCCTCTGAAATAGTGCATTCGTCGGCTCGGTCCCGAGGACGTAGGCAATTCTTTGTCGAACCTCGTTAAATCTTTGTGTGTTCTTCTGATTTGTGTCGATTCTTATTTTACTCCGCATAATTTTTCATAACAATTGGTATCAGAGCCTCGTTCAAGGGCACAGGAGGAGATCGACGCAGGAGATCGAAGAAGTTAAGAAGATTTGGTTTCGAGATTCGAAGAATTGAGGTGTTTTAGGCGGTTTGTGGGATCCGGGAGAGAAGTTCCAGTCAGAGCGGAAGGCCTTCGACGGTTTGCAGCGGAGGTGATTTCTGCGAAGGGCTTTCCTTCGTTGTTCGACCCGCGCAAAGGAATCGCGAGACAGGCGGGAGTTCGGCGAGTCTCGCGAGCTAAAGGCAAAGCACCGCAAGATCTGTACGGTTCAGGCGGAGCGCAGGGAGCAATTTCGCGTGAACAGGAATAGTGGAAGCCCTGCAGTTCGCGAGAGAGGCAAGCGGCGGAGTGCGGCTTCTGGATAGTTTGCGGCAAGGTAGGAACTCCGCGAAGCAGGACCAGGCCGGAGCAGTTCGCGGTAGGGCAGGCGGCGGCGGCGCAAGGCCGGCAGTGCGAGTTGTCGGCAGTTCGCGAACACGTCGCTGCAGGCGGTTCGCTGAGTTGCGTGAAACGATTAGCTCGGTGCAGTTGCCGCGAAGACAGTTCGCTGAGTTGCACGAGACGGTTCGCTGAGTTGCGCGAGACGGTTCGCTGAGTTGCGTGACATCCCGGCATCTGATCGCGTGACAGGTCGGAGGCAAACCGCAGGGAGTGGAGGAATCAAAGAATCTTTGATTTGCACTAGTGAGGATATTCCCTCCCACTTTGATCCCAGGTTTGGCTGAAAAGGAAGGGAGAGGAATCTTTCATTCATTTGCACTAGGAGATTCCCTCCCACTTTGATCCCAGGTTTGGCTGAAAAGGAAGGGAGAGGAATCTTTCATTTGCACTAGGAGAATATTCTCCTTTTTCAGGGAAGTTATTCCTTCTTAACAGGCGGGGGAATTAATTTCCAAGTAATTAATCCCTGGTTAGATCTTCCTTAATCGCAGCATACCAAGGAAAGGGAATTAAAAGGGTAATTCCTGGAATTTCTGAAGGCGGAGTAGGGAATTTTTTTTAAAAAAAAATTTCTGCAGAGGAGTTTGGCCGATTCAAAAATTCGCGGGAAACAGAGGTTGTCCACCGCGAACAGGAGCCTCGTTTTGCGGGAAATTGAGGTGTTCAACCAGTTAAATTCATCGGTTCATCGCAGGAGATTTTGCGACAGGTGGAGTTCGGCAGGGTGCAGGTGGCGAGCAGACACGATTATTTCGTAAACAGGAGTTTCGTAGAGGTATTCCTCAAACAGGTGCGAAGGGATTCGTGGCTCGCGGAAAAAGCAATTGGCAGAGGTACTGGTACGAACAGGTTTTGTGCTTCGTGTGGAAAATTTGATTCACGAATCACAGTAGAATCGCGGGATAGTTGCTGCATTTGACAAAGAAAATTTTAGGTTTCTTTGAATTTATTTGCGGAGTATTTTCTTTTATTTTTCGAAGCAAGGTGGAAAATACGGTGCAGGATTAAATTCGGATGGCAATGTCTGGAGCAAAATTCGAGATAGTGAAGTTCGATGGAACCGGGAACTTCGGATTGTGGCAAACAAATGTGAAAGATTTGTTGGCACTACAAGGAATTTTGAAGGCATTGCGGGCTTCAAAATACGATGGTACTTATCTATCAACTGTCGGGGAGTACGATTGTAGGTAGAGTACACTCTGTCGGATCATATGATGGAATTGCAGCAGAACTTTAACCAAGCCAGGTTAGATGGTTTGGTTGCCCAACCCACTGGTGTAAGAAACTCCATGATCTATTTCTCCTAAAGGGCTGGATATTCGCAAGGTGGAGATTTTCTCCTAAGGGGCTGGATATTCACAAAGGTGGAGATTGTTAGATGTATTTCTCCTAAGGGGCTGGATATTTGTTAAGGTGGAGATTTGTTTGGTAGGCACATATACTGGGTGAAGCATTTCTCCTAAGGTGTTTGATATTCGCCAAGGTGGAGAATTGTTAGGTATGGCTCATATCTAGGGAGTTGGAGTTTCTTGGTGAAGAGGTGTGACTCCTGGTGAAAAGGAGTGTCTCTTGAAAGTTAGTGGGTCGGGGAGAGTGAGGGCGTGTTTGTAATTTATTCATGGGTTTTTTCTATAAATAGATGTGTAAACCTATGCGTATGTAACTCCTCTTAAATAGTGCATTCGCCGGCTCGCTCCCGAGGACGTATGCAATTCTTTGTCGAACCTCGTTAAATCTCTGTGTGTTCTTCTGATTTGTGTCGATTCTTGTTTTACTCCGCGTAATTTTTCATAACAATCTCTTCTTCTCATAAGAAAATAATCAATTTGTATTTTATTAGATCTATTCTTATAAGTAATAAGATATTCATCTCTTTTCTTGAATAAAGTATTAGTAATAATCAGATCATACGCTAAAGCAAAATACAAAATGACTCTTTCTTCTTCATTAATCACTCCCTAACCATAGCCACCATGAATATTTTTAGATTATTCTATCACTCTACCAACATGACCATTTAAATCTCCTCTAATAAAAATTTCTCCTTCAAGAGGTATCAAGTGTATTAAGTCTTCTAAATCATTCTAGAATTTATCTTTATAGCCTATATCTAAACCCACTTGAGGAGCATAAGCACTTATAATATTAAAAATCTTAGTATAATAATAATCTTAAGTGTTATAATTCTATATCCAACTATACTAATTTTTACAACATTATCTTTCAAACTCTTATATATAATTACACCTACACCATTTCTAGTACGACTCTTACCAAAATACCATAATTTAAAACCTAAGTTATCAATTTCCTTAGTTTTTTTCTCCAACCCATTTAGTTTCTTGAATACATAAAATATTTATCTTTCTATGAATCATAATATCAACCAATTTCATTAATTTACTATTAAGAGTACATATATCCAAGATTTTATCCTAATACTAGTATCATGAACTAACTTCTTTACTCGCATCCGTCCGTAATGTGGGAACTTTTACTTATTTGACACTATGCCCGGGCGCCGGTGTAAGATTTAGGGTTTAGGGTTTAGGAATTTAGCCCACCCTAAACCCTAAACACTTCGAGAAAAAGCAGAAGCTATATTTTTACAATGTGTTTGGATATCTGCTTTTTGCATGTTTATGGAACATTGTGAAGCAAAGAAGCTAAAAAACTACTTTCAAAGGAAACTTTCCCTTGGCACGATGATCTTTTTTGGACTACTGCTTTTTTAGACGAGAAAAATTTGCAATTTGGGAAACCCGGAAAGTAGTTTTTGGCCTTTTAATTACATAAAAAGGCAACATGTTGATATACAAAGTACAAACGTGTCATAAAATTATTAGACCTATTTTTTCTGATACAAAAAGGTAAAAAAGCACAGAAAATTTTTACCCTCGGGCATCATTTTGGACAAATTCTGTTTTTGATTTTTTTTTTCAACTTTATACAATGTACAAAATCTTGCCTTAGGGTCGAGAAGTCGAAGAACCACCCTCCTCGACGGATTCTCTTTGATCCCTAGTAGGTTTCTTGGTTGAAGGAGATGGGGTCGACAGCAGCTTGGCGAACTCACTCAGGTTTGCATGCTTCGAATCAATCATCCCAAGCAAACAAATTGATTGATGGCGAACTTAGAGGCGAGACAGAATTGGTTCGCCAGTTTTTCGGCGTGTATCTCAGTTGCAATAGACTAGGTGACCTTCACAGGTAAGTCGTCGTTCTCTTCTAACACTACTGAGAGCCATTCCGAGCCCCCACTTCTGCCTCGTCCGCCCGTCGAGCCTAGCGAAGTCCTACTGACGCGGGGCACGTTGATTATCCCGGCCCCACCGGTAAAAACAGAGGAAAAATGTCAATTTGAACAGGGAACCCAACCATCAAATTTTGAAAATTTGTTTTTTTTTCAATTTATGGGCAATATTGTGACGGTTCGAATATTTTCATCTTTCGCGGCCAAACCCTTCTGTTTTCTTCTTCTTTAGTAAACCCTAGTTTCCCGTAAAACATTTTCGGCACGCAAGAGAAGGTGATCATAGCATCTAGCAGTTCTATAAAATCAATGTACGATGCTGCATTTAAATTTATTTGTAGTAATATTAGTTTCCCTTCTCAAATAACCTCGAAATAATTGTCACTGAGGTGCAAATGTTGTCTCCACAACAAAAACATCTAAAAAGCTCCATCATGAGGCATGAATAACATATAATAACAAATCAATAACATTGTATTAACGCACCAATAAAGGTCATTCAATAATACACGAATAATGCATCAATAGCACACTAATAACACATCAATAACACACTAGCAATACATCAATAACACAATAATAAGACCAATAACACAACTTATTAACACACCAATAACGTAGTAATAACCATCAAGTTATATAAGTGTCATTTTGCGTGTATTGTTGCGGTTTGAAAGTGTTATTTGTGTGTTTTTCTTGTGTTATTTGTGCATTATTAGTGTGTTTTTGTTGTGTTATTGGTGTGTTATTGATGTGTTAATTAAGTGATAAAAGCAACGAGGAAAGAACAGTACAGTCTATCAGTTATTCTTATGTTATGGATGTGATATTGAGGTGTTATAGTCGTTTAGAGAGCAATAACATCTTAAAAGCACTTCACTGTTATTGACGTGTTATTTATGTGTTATTGATGTGAGAATAAGCCAATGACACACAAATAACTTATGTTGATTTCTTACTCAAATATTATGGAGGTATTATTGAGGCGTTATTAATGTTTAAAAAAGAATAACACATCAGAAACCCTAACTTCATAACACATGAGTAACACATCAATAACAATTAAATACCAGCTTCATATGGGTGTTAGTGATGTATTATTTGGTTAATTTGGGGTTGTTATTGCTTTGGTATTTGTGGTTGTAATTCATGTGTTTGACCCTTTCAATTTGCAGAATTATGAGTGCAAGGACTTTCAACTGTAGATGTCGTTCATCTGTAGTAAGAGACGCCTTGCATACAATTAAAGATCTCATTTTAGAGGAGACTATTAATAATTTAAAGGAAATGAGGGTGTTCAATTTTTTTGATATGCTGTCATATCCCCAGGAAAATGTCTTGACATTACACATTTTCAGATACTGGGATCATGTGAGGAGGCTCTTTAGAATAGGCAGAAAAGAGCTAAAACTACATGTCGATCGGGTGGCTCTGATAATAGACATGCTAAACATAGGAGAGTTTGTTACATGGAAGAAATGTCTCTTATACATCGTGGATGCCAGACAAAAAAAGAACCAACTGACAAACTTTTTTTGCAGAAGGATCTTCCACCACTCCCTTTGAGTAGTTATATTGGGAGTTTCTACTAACTAATTTATTTTTTTCTTCATGTAATTTTCATGTTCCTGCAGAGCTTTCTTCTTTTGTTGTAATGTACAAAATTTTGCTTCTTTTAATTGACCTGATGTTATATGTGAAATGATCAATAACAAGTGGCAACGCTACAATGAAATTAAGACAGAATAAGTCAATATGATATGTACAAGGATTTGTATTTCTTTAAACGGTAAGTATATATTATTTACATTTAAACTTTTTTTTCTGAAGTTTTGCTTGTTGTATTTACTTTTACATATCTATTTATTGTGTTTTTATCCTCAACTATGATTTTACGAGCACATATCTCTGATAACTCCCGCCACACCTGAGGCTAAACTTCGCATTCTGAGGTGGCCAGTAAATCATGGGTGGAGTGCTCAACAGACTCATGAAGCTGTTAAGAGACTCGATCATGTACATGTAAGTCAGTTAGTGGATTATAAGAATTCTCCTAGTTTTATATTATTTTTTTACAATGTCTTATTGAATATAATTGTGGACATTGTGTTTTTCATTGTAGTTTGATGACAACTTCGCAGACTTGAGAGACGATGAGATCGACCTGCTCTCAAATCAAGATTAGGGACTACCCAGTCCTGCTAAATCATTCGTATACCATGAAACTTCGGCAGAACCATCTTCACCCATATCCATACGACAACTGTACAATTGTTTCAAGTGATGCCACCCTAGTAGCTGCATATACAAAAAGAAATTATGATGTTGGAGTACTACTAGAGCTGCTGAAAGCTCAACAATAAATCATTTTAAATATATAAGATATAGTGAATGGCTTGAATAAACAAATGCCTATTATGGTAGATACATTGTCTAACCTCACAAATATGGTTCAGAGATTAAATGAAAGTAAAGCTGACAAAGTGGTTGAGCCAACGGTACCGGGTACAAGCTAATTCCCCCTGATGGGAGAAGTCCAGCAGCATTGGAATGAAGAAGACATTGGCTGCCTTTGTATCATAGTATCAATTCAAGAGAAGAAATAAAATAAGTGATGTTCTTGTGCAACATCCTGTAAATCTTATCGTGGAACATCATGTACAAGAAAATGCGGACAATGATGAGAGAAATAATGAGGTTGACGCCCAACAGGCCGAAGAAACAATAAGAGTTGCACAAGATGAAGATTTATTTGGGGATGAGACAATCCATGAAGACCCCGACAAAGTCGAACGAGCAATCAAGGGTGTTCTCGAATCTCTGTCCCATTCAGTGAGTATGGACTTCTATTTTGTATGTTATGATCTAACTTCATATTATGTTTCCTAACAATATTTATTTTGTAGACGTGTCTAGTGACGTCCACTGTACATACTGATGCACAAGAGGGTGAAGCTCAAGAGACCCAACATCCAAAAAAAATGTAGATATTGAATTGAGTTTATATCAATAAATAACAGAACCAGGTGGTATAGAGCAAATCTCGAGTCAGAGCCACAACTCTAATGGAGACGAGTATATTATAGTCGTACTAAAAAATAAATCTCTCTAGTTTGAACCATATCTTAGATGTTCTTACTGTGGTTAATATGTATTGTTTTCTTTTGCGGGTTCGTCCTGCGGCTCCATTTATTGATTTTCATGGTAGATCATTGATACCAGTTGATATGTATGATGAAATATATCACTGCATTGTCAGATACACTGGACAAAAAGTAAATGTTCACCACCCTTTTATATTACGTAGTAGTCTTGTATTCAATCAACACAAACTTTCTTTATTAACAATGCAGAAGTGATATTATAGTTAGCAGAGGTGGGATTGTGATTAGCAGCTCGACCCTTGAGAATTTACTATTAAATAGTTGATTTCAAAACGAGCACGTTGATTTATTTACTTCCTTATTGCGCGAAAGAACATTCAGGAGACCTGAGTTATATTGGTCATACTTATATGTATCGTTGCTATATAGGGTAATTAAACAACTTAAATGTATTCATATGAATTATAGTCATATCTACCTTGTAAACTCAACCTAATGTTATAATATTATGCAAATGTATAGGAAATATGATAGGAAACCCTTGTGGAACATATCACGAAGGAAATCGTTAAAGGTGCAAAAATCATTTTGTTTCCTATCGTTCACAATCAGCATTGGATTTTGTTTGTGATAGATTTGAATTCGAGAAAATGGAAAATATACGACTCTACCAAACTTGATTCATTAGGACTATGCTCTAGACCTTGTAATTATATTCAACTCAATTATTAATATTTTTAACATCAATAACACATCAATACTACGACAATAACACATCAGTAACACCTAAACACCACATCAATACCACATAAGTACCACAACAATACCAAAGCAATTCCACACCAATAATATGATGAATACACAACACAATGACATCACAATAACACAAGAATAACATAATAGCACATCAATAACACCATATTACACTTTAATAACACAAGAGTAACACCACATCACACCACAATATCGCTTGCATAACAGTTTAATAACACCACATTACTTCACCAATTATGTCGGTCAAACTATTTGCTAAAGTTGTCGCCCATGTATTCAAAACTAAAATACTGAAATGATCACTATCAATAGTTAATAATGTACATACACGAAGTAATAGTGTTGATTGCGGCATGTTCGTTTGCAAGTATATGAAAACATTAGTGCAGACCAAAGAAGTTGATTGGAGTGAGAATATGAACTGACAGGCAGATATGGAATGATTTAGAGCTGAATTTGCCTATAACATTTGTATGTTGTCGAGGATGGATTAATAAACTTTTTTCCCTATATTTTGTATATTTGTATTGCTGTATATTTCCCTATGACATTTGTGTATTTGTATAGTTGCATTTTTAATGCATCTAACTCCATGAAATTTTAAATTTATTTCTTTTCTTGGGTATTTTATGTATATCATTTCACTTTTTTACTCAATATCCTTTTTGCAAGCTAGTGGTTTTTTTTAATAAGGGTAAGCCTTAATAGCATTTAACTTTAGCCAATTTTTAAAAGCATATTTTTCTTTAATGATCTTAATGTTTCATCATTTCACCACCAAAATTTTTTATTCGTGCATGTTATTTTCACTCTCCTGAAATTTTTATACTCATTCTCTTAATGAAATTCACCATCTTATTTCACAATTTACATTAGGTTTGACTCAATTAAAAAATTTATTTACTTCAATTTGAAATCCCATTATATATGTATCTTGATTATTTTCTGGACAGTTTTATGCATGTATTTATATCAGTATTTGCTAAGTCCAACTGATTACTGATCAACTTATTGTACTTTATTTTGGAATAATTGTTGACCTCATTTTTGATGAGGTCTTCTCTTCTTCTTTTTAGTGCTTAGGATCTAGCCTTAGGCTTTTCCTTTGACTATCTTAGAGGATTAGAATTGGGACCCACATTTTAGAAACTCAAACCACTTCTTAACTCCCTTCAAACTCCACAAACTTGACTATAGACCCCTAATCACCTAGAGGGTTGAAATCAAATGTGGAAGTTTAAGGATGAGTTCCTATGGACTCTTTGGCCTAGGACCGCCTCAGGTGGCCCTGGTCGCAGTGAAGGGGCCGACTTACACACACACTACACTTATACACTACACTTTCACACACTTCCTAAAACACACCCATACCCAACTTGACCTTCTGACTCATGAAGGTGATTCACATGGATAGTCCTTAACCTCTAAGCCCTTGGCTAAGAGGTTAGGAATAACATAGTGAATGCCTCAAATGAGTCCCTTCATGGCTCATGTGGGCTTGATATGGCTTCATGGCTCAACCAAAATGATTTCACTCCACTTACATCCACCCAATCTTCAATTTCCCAAATTTTCAATTTTTGACCCCCGGGACCCTACACCCGCTAAGCCTACCCAAAACCCTTGAAATTACCCAAATTTTTCAAAATTTCCTAAATCACCCAAAATTCCTAAAAATTGATCTTAAACATTTCCACATTACTCAAATTGATCATTCATACCCAAAAATACCAAAAGTTCCAAAAATACCTCCCAATACCCTCCAAATACCCAAAATACCCCTCTTGGCCAAAAAATCCAAAAATTCAGAAAATTCCCAGAAAATTCCAGAAAATTCCAGAAAATCTCAAATATTCCCAATTTCATTTTTCCCAACTACACCATGGGCCAATTTTGTCAATTTACCCTACTTTTGTCAAAACCCCCAATTTGACCCATTTTAACCCTAAGTGAACCCAATGTCAAACCAAACCTACCCAATTGACCCAAATTCTGGTCCAATTCAGTTCTAAACTTCAATTAAATATCCCCAACACCAATCTAGACCAAATCCAAGTCCAATTTGATTGACATTTGGATCTAATTTCACTTTTGGCCTTAAAGCCCAATTTGGACCCATGACCCAAACCTAACCCAAACTCACCCAATTCAACTCCAATTAACCCCAAATCTTTTCTAAATCTTCCTTAACATTCCCACAAATAAAACACTAACATGATTTTCCCAAAGTTTAGACCCAAACCCCACTCAAATTCAACCCAAAGCTAAAAGGCCCATTTTTGACCTAAACCCAAACCTAACCCAAATGAGCCCAAACCCCAAAATCAAAGCCCAACCAAAGTCAAAACCTCTTTGAAACACTCCCATAAATATTTCTCAACATTAATTTTACATCAATTTTAACCCTAGCCCAACATTGGCCCAAGTTAGCCCAATTTGACCTACATAGGCCCACTTACCAAATAAATCCAAATTCAAACCAATTCAACCCCAAATCACACTAAATTGACTCCAAGCCCTTCATAGAACATCCCTAAACCAATTATAACACTTATTTGACAAGGTCCTTCACAAAATCTTCACCCAAATGCCCATCCTAAAATCAAAAAGCCCATTCCCCTTAAACTTTCCTAAAAGCCCACTTCCTTCAAATTCAAAAGCCCAAATTCATCTAAAGCCCACATGGCACTTCCCCTCATCATCCATTTAATCAAAATTGCCCCTAAGTTTCAAAGTCATCAATTAAACAATTCCAAATCAAGCCCCATACAAATTCCCATCAAAATATCAAAATTTTCTTAAATCCCTTTTTATGAAATCGACTCAAGCTTTTCCCAAGCCAAATGGAGCCAAGGATGAGCCATTCACAAGCCATATGGAGCCATGAAAGTTTGGCATGTGACCATGCCATTAATGGTAAAAGGAGGGGCTCCTTTCCTAATCTTTCATTAAGCTTTTTTAACCTTATCCATGACACACTCTAAACCATGTTTAGCCACCTCATCAAGGATAGAGACCACTCCATTCTCTCTTGGTCGACCTAACCGATCCTCTCAGCCAAAATCGAGGCCATGGGGAGGTGCACCCAACCCAAACCAATGGGTTGACCAAATTGAAGCCAAAATGATCCCTTCTCCATTCCATTTTAATTCAAAGCCTTTACACATGTCAAACTCCACCGACTTCACCAACTTCAAGCCCCGGACTCCCCGACCCCGAAGGTGACCCATGCCTGCGGCCACCGCCCTGGATCGCCGGAAAACACCATGGCCGAGACCTTGGGAGGAGCCAAACTTTGGAATTCCACCTTGCCGAGCCGCCCCATGCCCAATGGCCACCATGGTCGTTCTTCCCATGACCGAGCAGCGATCCCAACCCTCGGTCATCCCCGGGAGGCTCTCCGACCACCTCTATTTAAACCCGACCCCCTCACGGCCATGAGAGGAGAGTTGCAAAAACCTTGCCGAAACTCGCCAAAATTGTTCCAAACCTTCTCCACCCTGTAGAGCGGTTGATCCCCAGTGTCAATTCGCCCTAATCCCCACCGACAAAACCCAATTTCTCAACCGAAATTCCACCCAAAACCAGGACACTTCTCCACGGTGAGCCAATCCCCAAATCGATTGGTTCTACACCTTCACTGCACCGGGGAAGGTGTCCACCAAGCAAAAGCCCCATCTCCAGTGCCTCCCAGTTGCTCCAGCCTCCAAGCTTTGTGATCGAGCGTGGTCGAAATCCAACCTGCACAATTCACTGGACCAGGAGACTTCATCCGGAGCTTCGCTAGAATCCAATCGAAGGTGCAACAACTCTCAGATTGAAGCCACACTTCTCTGAGCAAAGGTATGAGCTAATTCTTCATCCCGAGCTTCTAGAGATTCTCCATTTCAAATGCTTTAATTTCAATGCATGATAACCGTATAGATGTGTTTGTCTCTTCAAGACGAATCCATAGAGCATAAGAACATGAAAATCCATCGAGTATCGAGTGAGATATTAGGGATTTAGTGTGGACGGCTCTCGGCGAGGACACTTGGGGACGATGAACGGATGCCGTTCATTTAATACACGCGCGGACGGACGGCCGGGATCACGTCGGATCGGAAGACGGAACGATACGGCGGGCCCCGGGAGAGCCGAGTCGATGGCGGCGTCGAATGGGAGCGCGCCACGCGGCATTTCGGAGCTGCCGAGGTTGACGCGGCGCCGCGTGGATAAATAGAAAATTAGGGATTTTTTCTGATTTATTTAATTCCCTAAACTTCAAAAATTTATAACTTTGTGTAGAAAAATCACAAAAATAAAATAAAAATACGCTCTTGCTCAGTGAACAGAGGAGAATAATGTGGAAAAGAAATCATTTAATTTCATCAAGTATTTTATTTTTTATAATTTATTTACTCGTGCATACTTTTAATTCTCCATGCATGTATACAATTCACCATGGCATGAGACCATAGGGCTTTTGAAGCCTCCGAATTTGGGAACATTCCCTGAATTTTCCAAAGTCGAGGTCATCCCTATGAAGAGTTATTGATTTTTCAAATTCATGTTACTCGTTTTGAGTATTTTAATTCCAATAAATAGCATGTTGTGAAATAAATTCTAGGAAAATTTGATGATGTTCCTTATGACCAGAGAACCCTAGGAAAAATAGGTTTTGAGTTAGTTCATTTAAAACAACCCTAATTGGCTTAAACACTCAAAATAGGTCTCTAATTAATTAGAGCTAACCATACATTAAATTGACTTCAAATCAATTCTCTATTGACCTTTAGGATCAGAGGAACCCACCATAAAAATTTGAGGTCAATTGGACTTGGTTAGCCCCACTAATTGGGTTGATTAAGCCACTTAGTCATTTTAAACTTTAAAAATTCATAACTTTCAAAATACCTTTCAAAAATTCACCAAATTGGTTTTGGAGCCTCTCTGATATTAGGGGAATCTAAGAAAATTAAAATTTCAATTTTCTAAAAAAATTGATTTTTAATATTATTTTAATATTTTTAATAATTAAAAAATAATAAAAATCACAAAAATAATAAAATTCACCAAAATGTCACATTTTGAATTTTAATCACTTAGAAACAAACCCCATATTTTTCTTAGGCCTATTTAGTGAGATATTAAATTTTAAAGCTCTAGGGTAATTTTAAAATTAAAAAAAATATGTTTTCTAGCTTTTTCACTAAAATAATTATAATAAATCATAGAAAAATCAGAAAATTGCAAAATTTACTTCTCTGATTTCCTTGATATCAGAGAGATTTTTGAAAAATATAAAATTCATTTTTCAACATTTATTTTATTTTTAAATTAATTAACACTCCAAAACTTAAAATAATTATAATAAAAATAATATAATTCAAAAAATCACCAAAATTGGTCCAAGTGGTCCTCTAGTCATTAGGATTGTCCCCTAATTTTCTTAAGGACATAAACTTTCCCTTGGTCATGTTATTAAATTTTCCTTGAAAATCTCTATTTTCTACCAAAAATAATTATATAAATAAATTAAATACAGAAAAATCACATTTTCTCCTCTCATGTCTTTATTGACATATGAGTGAAGTCACATAAAAATTTCAAGTTCATTTGAGTTCAATTTAGTGAGTTATGAAATTATTAAGCTTAAAGGGTAAAAAAATAGTAATTAAAAATCTTAATCCTTAATTAAAACTTTAGGTTTAATAAAAAAATTAGCAAGTACAATTTTTTATCCTAATTTGATTTGGATGATTGAAATTTAAATAATTAAAGGGTAGAAACCCATTAAGCAATTTAAAATGATTAAACTTTAATTAAATAATTGATTAAATTTGGAAGAATAATAAAATTGGAATTATTAAAATAGGGATATTATTAGGAAGAGATTTATTCTTTAATTTAAAAATCCCTAAATTAATCATTTCATTAATATTCAATTCTTAATTAAAATGATAACTCAAATTCAAAACATTAAAAGACTTAATCATTAAACTAAAATTAAATGATTAAACTCTTTTAAAATTTTAATTAAAATTAAAAAAAATAAAATTAAATTAAATTAAGTAAATTGAATTGAATTAACTTAAATTAAAATAAATTAAATAAACAAATTAAATTAAATCAAATTAAATTAAATCAAATTAAATTAAATTAAATTAAATTAATCAAATTAAAATAAATTAAATAAACAAATTAAATTAAATCAAATTAAATTAAATTAAATTAAATTAAATTAAAAATTAAATTAAATTAAATCAAATTAAATTAAAATTAAATCAAATCAAATTAATTTAATGTAACATCAAATCAAACTAAATTGAATTAAATTGAATTAAATAGAATTAAAACTCAATTAAATTAAATTAAATTAAATTAAGTTGAATTAAATATAACATCACCAAAGACATAAAGAATTCAAAATAAATCTAAAATAACTTGAACACTATTCCAAATTTAAACCCATTAATGGAAATTAAACTAAATGACAAACCATTTGAACACCAATTTACCCTCAAAAGCTTTAGTTATCATAACTCCTAAACGTAATATTAAATGAAATGTTACTTCACCTATAGGATATTCGAATGTCCTAGTTCATCTGAGCAAGATAACAAAACTTGATATTCTTGGACGATTAATTCATTTGTGTAATTGAATCCATTTGGACTTAAAACAATTCTAAGCAATATTGAAAAGATGTTTAAGATTCTTCTTAAACACTTTCTCAATATGATAGGATGTTTATAAGAACAATTGGACTTAATTGTTCTTTGATGAAGAAAATTGTCCTCAAACCAAAACACAAAGACACTAGACGTCATAGGAAATGACTAGCTATAGGATTAGGAATTTGGTAGAAAACCATAACCCTTCCCTTAGCTTTACCTAGGAACTTGCTTAAATATTCTAATTGTGTTTTAAGTGCAGCTTGGGATGACAGGAAGACCCTCCAGGTACGTTGTTATGTTATTGTGATTTACTTTCTTGCAATTTACATTATTGCAATTTATTTAACTGCATTGCACTTACTTTTCTTGCATGATAAACAACTGTTGCATGAAAACTCACACCTTCAGGATAGTCCCTGAAACTGAAACAAAAACTAAATTAAAAGTCATTGCAAGATAAAATTCATCGCCACAACATTTCAAAATATAAAACAACTCAAAATTTAATCACAAACAGAACACAAAACTACAATTATAACTAAATTAAAACCTCCTGTTGGATGATCGGGAATACCTCGGATGATGTAACCTATGTGTTGCTAACGGGATTTCCCACGGTCTAAATGAAAGTGTGGAACTCATTTAGTTGAGTTTAGCAAATTCATCTGGACTAAGTGAATCCGATAAAAATAATGATGCCGGAAGGATGGAACCGTGGGATCTTAACCGGCGTCGTTATAATCAACTTTAAGATTTGTTTTAATTAAAGTATTGAAAACACTTGGAAATTAAGATTTTCTCTAAACCAAAACACTTTTCTCATCCTCTGATTTATGATTTCTAAAACTAAACCTCTGCAACAACAAGGAGCTAGGAGCATGGTGGGCAGCACGGCCATCGTCATCAGCAAAACCCGAATCTACTTCAGCAAAACTTTCCTAGAATTAAATAACCAATCTATAGGATTTCGAGATAGTTTGCCTAGTGCAACATAAATCCTCAACTTTTCGTTAGGCATTTGCATTGCAAATTAAGCCCTAACCGGTCTTAGGATTCCGAGGTAGTCGTCCGATACGACAATAAACCCTCACATCTTCGAGGCTATTTGTATGATTCTGTCATATAAATATAAGCCCTGATTAATTAAAATTGGTAAGATTAAAACATTAAATAAACATTAGGACTTTCCTAAATCCAAGCCAAACAATAGGATAGTCGGGAATTACCGAAGTTCACTTCGAATCCGTAATTTCTCCTACCTTTCTTCCTTTGAATTCTCAAAACAAAATGTTCCAAACTTGATCCATTCCCTATCGAAATTCCAAAATTCAATCCTTTGAAAACTTAAACTTTGAAATTCTTGAGAGCGAATTATTGATTATTATCGAGAGTTTTCTTAGGTGATTCCCGTCACTTAAGATGTAATTAACTATAGGGGCTTGCCCTTATAGGGAATTTTAAAGAACCTGAGTAAAATAAACCCTGTTTAATGCTTTCATATTAAGCGGGGAATTTGTCGGCTTAAAAATTGGTTCGCGAGACCAAACGGATGTCACAAATCTTCTAGTTTATTTAATCGAGCCCCACCGTCAAGCAATGTGTCTATCCTTAGGGATAGATACACGGTTTGTGGTGCGGTGCTCGTTTATATAAACTATTTGGGATGTGAGATCGGTTTAATCCCATATCTTAAAATCCTCAAATTTAAAGTTATTTTTTAAAATCAAATACTACTTTTCAAATTATTTATTTAAATTAAATTAAAAATTCGCCGACAATTTCTGTAGGCGACCCCCTTTTCAAAATAAAACACAAACCTAAAAAAATAAGCCGTACAATAATTTTTATGCTTATTTTTAAGATGTGTGATTGATTCCAATAGGCTAGGCAGAACTTCTGTTATTAGATAACTAAAAAGGATGCTACGTGTAATTCCTTTTTGAGTTGGAAGAAGTTTGCTCCCCAAATACGTCAATAACACCTGAATAATGTGAAATAACACGTGATAATGCGGAAAATCATGTAATAACGTGGAATAACATGTCATTAAGCCATTAAATCGGCGATAACACAGAGAATATTCGCTGAATAACGCACTTGTATGTCGCAGAGTAACGCAATAACACCCTGGCGTAGAGAATATTCGATGAATAACATGTAATATAACACGCGAGAATATTCCATGTAGTAACACGTAACTCATGGAATATTCTCGTTACACAGCGGCACAACACAGGGAATACTCCCTTTTACAGTGGAGTGGTGTAGTAACACGGTAACGCGGGGAATATTCATGTTACACAGCGGAGTAACGCATGAAATATTCTCTTTTACAGTGGAGTGATGCAATAACACAATAACATAGGAAATACTCGTGGAATAATACATAAATAACATGCGTTATTCACGTATTATTCATTTGTTATTCAGGTGATATTCATGTTATTTAATATATTCACATAATATTAATGTTAACATACTAATATTTATACATATAACACATTATAAACCATCATTTACTTGTTTCTCACACTATTTAAAATGTTAAAGTATAACGACCTTTACAATTTCAATGAAAAACAATACATTTATCACTTGCTTATTAAATCCATCAACAGTAACGCAGGGAATATTATCATAGCGCATACCAATAATACATGTTATTCATGTGTTATTAATGTTATTCATGTGTTATTCACGTGTTATTCAAGTTATTCAACTATTATTCACGTGTTATTCATGTTATTCACATATTAATCACGTGTTATTCATGTCATTCACGTGTTATTCGCGTGTTATTCATGTGTTATTCAGGTGATATTCATGTTATTCAATTTATTCATGTAATATTAATGTTAACACGCTAATATTTAGACAAATAACACATTATAAACCACCATTTACTTGTTTCTTACACTATTTAAAAATGTTACAGTATAATCACCTTTACAATCTCAATGAAAAAACAATACATTTATCACTCACTTATAAAATTTATCCATAGTTCATTATATGTTTCAGTTAGTTGCGGTACATAGTATTAATATCATGTACAATTTTAGTAAAGTGTTTTAAATAAAAAGCAGTTAAGTGATACTGAATTTTAGTAACATACATGGGTCAGACAATCTGTCAAACTTTCCATGAATGGATTAACAACATCACGACTAATTGATGCTTATTCATTTCCTGAATGCAATGGTTAAAGTTAGAAATAAACATTATACATAGATTGATGAAATACTAAATCAACAAATATTTACTTTTGACTTTCTTATTTTTCTCTCAATATCCGTTCAACCAAGATGTAGATATTCCTTTCGGCCTCATCTTTGCAGGGTCGTTCACACTTCATTCTATATTTGAAAGTTTTTTCTTCTTTGTTGTTTTCTTTACTTGGAGCGTTCTCCCTGCTATAACATCATCTAGATCTACAGATAAATTTTTAAACGTGTCCCACAAACACTCCTCGGCTATATCATTTCCTTGTACTTTATTAATGAGTTGATATGCAATTTTTTAAGAGCATGACAGGAATAGAAGGACACTTTAAAAAACATTATTCAACCCAGAGTCTTTTAGATTTCTACATCCAAACCTATTATAGATGTATTTTAGCATGCATGGACCGCCACAATAAGAAATACTTGTCCAGAACCAGCTTTATTTTGGCTACATTGAGAAAAAATAGTGCATGGGAGCACAACAGACCCATCATTTCAAATTTTTTGCAAGTACATGCAACCTCACAATTAACTTTGTTAACTAACACAGTCCAAGGCTGCCTTGTCTCCTCATCGTTCAAACTCATTACATAATATTTAGCTTCACTCTTCACGGGTAATTCAACTGTAAGCCCACATAAGTGATTCAATAACTCTTATTCAAACATTGAGTAAAGCTTCCTTGTATAGAATGAGGCGGCTTGCCTCAACACTAGATTAATTTTAACCATGAGTGTTGCGATAGGCTGATCGCATTTGAAAACTTCATCATTTTCGTTTCGGCGCCACAATTTCATTATGTTTTCAAGATCGATAAAACAATCCATGAGAGAGCTTGTGGGCTTTGCAACACCATGACAGATGTTATTGGTCGACTCACTTCTTTGCTTTGATAAAATTTTTATTCCAAATATATCGTTGACCATCTGTCCCTTATATGATACTTTTCGTCTAACCAGACATTGCTCTGTAGTTCTCCCACCTCAATCATCAAGGACCAAGTTTCTTCGAACTCCTCATCAGAATCACACTTACTCATGCATTTATAAAAAAACACCACTAACGCTCTTAGTACGAACTTCACAATATACTTTTGAAGACAATTTCTTGTAGATATGTCATTGACATAATATGTGACGTGTTTGTGGGAGGCATTCTCGAATGGATCTTGCCATCACTTGATCCTGATCACTGAAAAATCTTATTGTATGCTTGTCTCTCATTATTTGAATGAATGATTTGAATAGCCACATGAATTACTCAGTAGTCTCATCGAATATCAAACTTCAAACAGGAAGTTCTGCCATTGGTGGTCAATCCCCACAAAAGAAGCGTAAAATAAGTTATATTTAATTAATCTGTAACTTGCATAAAAAATTATCACATCCCCGAAACAATTATAATCCAACCTAGATAACCCATCACTCAAAAAAATGCTTGTTAACCGACCAGACTCATCTCTTTGAAAATTCTAAGCAAACATGATATCCTTAGCTTTCCTTTCCATGAATAATTGTATTAGAGCATTGATATCTCCCTATTCAATTATTTGTCTTCTTTCTCTTTGAATGAAATTAAATGCTCATCTCTTAGTGCATTCCAAATTCTCCACACCCCCAACCTTCGTAGCAATGAAGTGGTATGCATCTCTTGCTCTAATCTTTAATCATGTCATTGATCTTAACATGTCTGCATTTAACTCACTTATCCTTCTGTTGGAATGAAGAAAATGTTTATCACCATTTTCGGCCAAAGGATGATTGTGATTTTCAATAAATTTCATCACTGTCCAATTGCCTTCAAGATCAACAAAATATCAAACAATAACCTTACAACCAGTCCTCGTGTCTGTTTTTTTTAACTTCATTATATCCATCTTGTTAGACTCTTTCTTGTAGCCAGTTTTTCTGCAAATATAATATTTGCTCTTCAGTTTTTTGAAGTTCAACCAGTAGCTAGTATGGTCATTCCGAACAGTGAATCCTACATGATGGTGCATAGGCACGATAACTTCCATATGCTTATTGCTTATTGTGAACAGTGCTGCTTAGAAACTTCTCTGTAATTGGTTCATTGCTAGCATGTGTAGGCTCATAGGACTGCATATTTGAACAAAATTAACTCAAAGTCAGAAAAGGCAAAAGCGTTGAACATCAACCCATTAAGAAATTTACCAAAACACCTACGATAACACCAACATAATAACTGATAACACCACCATAACACCACAATAACACCAACATCAGACCATGATAACACATCAATAACACCACAATAACACTAATATAATGCCACCACACAACACCACCCAATAGCCCTAAACCCTACATCAACATTTACATCAAACTAAGCCAACTATTATACCACAGTAATAATACTAAATCAAAAGCAAAAACTAACATAACAAGGAGTAACACTATAATAACACAAAAAAAAAACTTCAATCTAGCTAGAATAACACTAGAGTAACACCAAAATAACATAGGTTTAACACCATCACAACACAAAACTCACATCAGTAAAACACCAAAAATTATACCATAATAACAAAAAAATCACTATCTACCAAGTACTACACCAGTAAAAAAAATTATAATACCAACTAAACACCATGATAACACATCAGTAACATTATAATAACACCAACATAACACCACTGTATAACAGCACCCAATAACACTACATCAACAACATTTACATTAGACTAAGCCAGCTATTATACCACAGTAACAGTAGTAAATCAAATGCATAAACTAATATAACATCGGAGTAACACCATAATAACACCAAAAAAACTAGACTCTTACTAGAATAACACCAAATTAACACCAAAATAACACAAGTTTAACATAATAATAACACAAAAATTGCACCAGTAAAACACAAAAAAATTATACTATAATAACAAAAAAATTGTTGTCTTGCAAGAATTATACTAGTAAACTATAATGATAACACCCCAAACAAAATGATAACACCAAAAACACAACGACAACCCTAACCTAACGTAAAAATAGAAAACATTATAAACTCACTTGATTTTCAAAGTTCACAGAGAATGACATGTGAAAGTCCTCCAATATTTCAACACCACTGAAGGAGAAGTCGATCAAAACCTTAAATAGAAACCCTGGCTGCGTGCGTCCGGTGCTGTAAAATATTTATTCAGTTACAATATAGCAGTATTAGGGTGTAAAAATGGCGGGAATTGTTCGGGTTTCGGTTGGGCGGGTACCCAGTTATAAATTTCTTGTTTTCGTCGGTGGGGCCAAGATAATCCACGTAGCCCGCAACAAAAGTACTCCGCATGTAGAGTAACGTGGAGAGTCCTGATGTAATATTTCTTCCCCTTTGTGGTGTTGGCCTTCTTCCCCGCCCGTGCCATTTCAGCTAAGATGTCAAGGTATAAGTTAGATAGCGCGACGAAACCGCCCCCAGTAATTAGTGTTTATCGACCAGTCGACATAACTCTAGGGTCTGACATCATCCAACTTCTCCTTAAAGCTCAGACCAGAGCGTCTCCTCAAGCTTTGAAGTTTGGGACTTCACTTTCGGGACATGTTGGAACCGGTGTTGTCGTAGTTCAATAAGTGCAAATTGGGAGTCCTTCGAGGCGAAGGCTCATCGGGATCCATCCACTACTACCTTCGGGAAGGGAGACAAAGGTCGAACCATCACTGCCCATTGGTTCCTTCCCCTTCCTTCGCCGAGGGCCTTCGAGAGCCTGAAAACCTCTCTATGACTCTGTGCGACGAGTAACACCACATCCATCAGACTTAAGATTTGAGGTCGCCGCTTCTGGGTTGGCCTCTGACCCAAAACTGGCCTCGTCCGGACCTGCAGTCTGAATAGGGCCTCACTCCTTTCAAGTTGCATGGTAAGGATAAAGTCAATAAAACCTAATGCACTGGATCTAGGATTCTCTTGAGCCTTGGTGGACTCTTCATCTCATATAGACTCAACATTGGACTGCAAAACATAAGGGGTTGCAACATCATCACCTCCCTTTGTCACCTGTCAGAAAGGAAGGTTTTCTTTCAATCAAAGATAACTCACCAATTGAAATCTTTTGTATTACAACAGTTGTTTTGAAAGTAGAGATGAGGAGGTCGAACCTGAGATCATCTTCGGAGGCACTTTCTCGCCCTCTAACCGTAGTATGACAAGACAGTTGAAGCTATTTATAGGCGGCTACTGCAACTCCCCATTACGACCTATTTGGCCATGTGTTGTCCTTACAACACGCCACTACGATCTTTGTGGCCAAATGATACTCCTAAAGATGTCAAATAAAACTATTTGACCAACTACTACTATGCCTTTTAATTTAAAACATCCTATTGTGATCTTTGTAGTCAATTAAAAGCCTTGAAACTATTATCTACGACCTACATTGGCAACTACTACTATGATTTTCAACTACAATTTTTACGACAAACTGATGCTATTACAATCATAATCTACATCATTTGTGGCAGTCATCTGCTTTTGTAATAATCAACTACGACTTTTGCAGCCCGCTATCACTATCATCACTAAAAACTATACCAAATTATGACTATTCTCGCTCAACTATTTTCGTACATCCATGATCAATTTTGTAATCTCATCTTTCTTAATTCAAAAGAAGAGTAGACATATCTGCCTCCAACAACATGGTATAACTTTAACCGGGCGCCCCGTGATTTTTTCACTCGCTAGGGATTTTCACTTAAAAATCTTGGTGTTTTTTCTAGCTACTTCTCATTATCTCTGTGTATACTGCATCTTTGTACAATGTTAATATAATAAATTATCGTTCTCTTATATTGAATCTTCTGCCGCGCAATACCTCCAAATGTGTTCCCCATTTTTATTAAAAAAATCTAAAAAATCATTAAATTCATTAAATATATTATAATGTAAATAATAAATAAAATCGTAGCTAACTACACGTTAATGTTTAAAGCTTATTTTGCTACAAAATCAGAATTTATATAAACATTTTTTTTGTTGAATTATTAAATTTATGAATCATAATTAATTGATGTATAATTTTATTAGATAAAATAAAAATCGAGATTTACTAAATTTAACATTTAAAATTATTTTAAAAAATAAAAATTGAGATTATTAAAAATTTTAACATTTAAAATTATTTAAAAATAAAATGCAAATTATTAATTTTATGACTATGCAAAATTTAATGTATAATTTCCCTTTTAAAATTTATATTATATTTAAGCTGAAAATAATTTAATAATTCATGACCCAATTATTCCTCACCACTTTGCTTTTTAGGGAGGTTCTCAACTTCTCATACATACCACTCAAATCTTATGTATTTACATATCTAACACTTAAATTTTAAATTCTATTTATACACCAAATTTTTTTTTATGCACCAAAAATATATTCCATTTTTTAAACTTAAATTGTGTTACCTTTAGTCCGGCAAAAATAGTGGTGGAGTAATAAAATCAAAGAGTGATGAGTATTTAAATTTAAAATTTTCATCTCCTTAAAATAAAATTTAAAATTATTATAAATACTATTATTAATTAAAAATATAGTTAATACTAAATTCATATTAGTTTTTTAATTTATTGAATAAATTTTTAGTGAAGTACATGATATTAAAGAATTTAATAGGCCTCTCGTAGCCAGAGCACTTATTCTATCAAAACACCGAATGTAAAGTTGCGTCCGAAGTCCAGTGTGCACTTGCCATGTGATAAGTGAGTCTCACTATAATACACTAGTTGAGTAGATTTTTTTCGAGGAGTGGGTTCACTTGCCACGTGGCAAGCTCCACCGGACTCCAATGCAAAATTTTTTCACATAACCGTACGCTGATTCCAGGAAAAATATTACATCCGGACTACGCACGTAGAGGTACGTGCGGAGCTCAATCCATGGGAGACACTTGGAAAATCCCGCAATAACGCGTAATAACACGGGAATAACACGAATGAATATTCTGTGTTACTCTGCAGTTAGCGGTGTTCTGGGCGGAATAAATCAAGGAATAACGCGGAATAACACGTGGAATATTCCTCATGTTATTCTCGTGTTATTCTGCGTTATTGTGGTGATATTGTAACACCACCACAATAACACATCAATACTACACGGAATAACACGAGAATAACGTGGAATAACACGGAGGAATATTCTCGGTGTTACAATACTACCGCAATAACACATGAATAACACGGAATAACATGGAGGAATATTCATCGTGGGCGGAATAACAGGGAGAATATTTCTTTGTGTTATTCTCGTGTTATTGCACGTTATTGCAAAATTCTACGTGTCACCCATGAATTGGGCTCTGCACGTAGCTCTAAGTGAGCAGTCCAGATATAATTTTTTTCATACAATGAAAGACACGTAGCTCTACATGTATAGTCCGGATATAATTTTTTTCACTGATTCCATCGTATGAAACGTTACGATAGTAAAACTGTTAAAAAAAAAAAAAGTTTAGGCCGTGGATATGCAAATGCATATAGATGGGGTGGCATGCAAATGGCGGAATTGCGTGGCATGTGAATAGCCCTTCCTTTTATCTTCAATTCCGAACAACTCACAGAAGGAAAACGAAAACCAAACCAAAAAAAAAAAAATCTAGTTTCCTGTACATCTCCGGATGACTTATTCGGTATACGCGGCGGCCTCCCCTGTCTTCACCGGCGGTATCTTCTCCGCCGTCGACGGTGTTAGAATAGGGGGCATACGGGCGGCTCCTTTGTTTCTGGGCTTGTCGGCGAAGTTCTCATCTGGTTTTGGGAGATCTCAGGTTCTCTCCTTGCGGAGCTCGAGGATTCCTGTGGGTTTCGTGACGGATGGGCAGCGTACGCCTGGCGTGGCTTTCGCTACCGCCGCCACGGAGAAGAGTGTTCACAATTTCACGGTCAAGGTTGGAGCGTCTTCTCTCTTTTAACACGCACACGCACACGCACACGCACAATTGCTGTTTCGAAATATCACCGTGATCTTTTTGGTTTGCTTGGGTGAGAATTTTCTTTTCTTGTTCGCAACTTTAGGTCAGGGAATTCAGCTCAGGGCCTGCTGGTTTATTGATGTGAGAAATCGGATTTTGTGAAACGGTTAATACAATCGATTATGTAGTTTGGTTGGATTTACTTAGAAATTATCATTGATTCAACCCTAAGAGAACTTTCAAAATCTCTCAAATATGTTGATTTTATTTTGGGATTATAAAGTAACTGTCAATTTCTAAACCATGTTTTCTATTCACAAAACAACCAAATTATCCCTCAAAAGCGTTAGTTGAAAAATAGATGTGAATCGACATTTTTAATTCCATTTCACTTAAATTTAACGGTTTGGTCCTCCTTCGCTATGAAAAACTTATTACGATTACTGAAACTATTGGTTCATATGTGTGAATCACAGTTGGATTAATTTTCTTGCATCACTTTTGTTGTAATGGAGACACGGACTGAGTTATAAGGCTGCTTAAGCAAAGTAGAAAAATAAGCATGGAACAAGCGACAATTGACGATTTATCTATTAGATAATTTATTCTACTTCTTATCCACCCATTGTCTCCAACCTCATTTATGCATCATCAAAATTCCCCACCAAGCTTCTGTTGACCAAAAAATCATCGGCTATAAAAGCCATGTATATGTAAGGATTTTAGCTGAGAGCTTAGGATAAGTCCAAGAGATTCTGTGTTAACTTTAGTGAGTCAATTTTTGAAGAGTGAATCCCCACTTATGATATTTGTGCAAGTTTCCATGATTTTGAGTGAGTGAATCCTCGCTTCTTTCCCAATAATAAAATCTCATCCTATCTACTTTCAATTCTTCTTTAATTTGAGTTACATCAATAACAATTATTATGGCTTTTGAAGCATTTTTCTTTTCTCTTGCAAAAGTTAAATTTCTTTGAAAGGGTACAAAATATATGTCTGCCGTGTATTTTTTACTTGATTTTTCTAGCGTTTCAGTGAGAAAAATGTATTTTATATGTACTGTGCTTTTGGTGCAGGATATTGATGGCAATGATGTTTCACTTAACAAATTCAAGGGAAAGATTTTATTAATTGTTAATGTTGCTTCAAAATGGTAAATTTTCTTCATGTGAAAGAATATTAGCTTGATGTATATTTATTCTCTCCTTTGAAGCTAATTTTTCCTACTGTTCTTGATATTTTTATATCCATATGACAGTGGGTTGACAACATCAAATTACACAGAACTTTCTCACCTTTACGAAAAATATAAGAGTCAAGGTACATATTCTTAATCTCAAGTGGAACCTTATTTATATTTTTCTTACATTTTTTTTTTCTATTTTAGAGGTTTTTTTTTTATTTTTTTCTATGTTGTTGATTTGCATCAGAAAGTTTGAATGTGCTGTTTTAAGATGATTGAGATAATCACTAGAGTTGCATTCTTTTTTTAGTGCTAGTAAGTTTCTATTGTTTATTAGTCAAATAAATGAGATATAAAATAAAATGATATGAAAGCTTTTATGATAAAAATATTGACCAAAATATAAATATCCCCCCTTAACAAATTTCTTATAATTGATAGCTGAGCTGTTCTATCTTATAACTTATTCTTAACTTATTTTCCTAAAACTTGCACGGTCCACAATTGTTAGTGTCATCTTTATATGGCCGGATGGGTGCCAATCAAATGATGGATAATTGTGTATTTTATTTCGAATAATTGTGGAATTGTGAATCTTTTTTAGTGGCTCCATGCATTCTCAAGTTATTTGTTCTGTGAGGATGCATAAAATATTTTATTAAAAAGTTTCCTAAAAAATATCTCATGACTTAATGTGGAGTTAGCAATCCAGGATCAAATATAAAAACTGTAATGCCATTGAAATGCAATGAATAATAGTTGCGTATGATTTAATATCTGGTATTGCATGCAATCCTTATGCAAACTGTATATTTGTATAGCATTTATCTTTTCTGTACCTCACTCTGTGTTTTATTGGTGGAGCTCTTTTTTGGAGGATTGGAATGAGTCCCAATAAGCGATCTACTTTAAAGTTTTATTCTTAAAATTTATTTGATTTCTAATCATTTTAACAAAGAGAGTTTTTCTTGTTTGAAGAAGTCATTGTTGTTTGATGATGGGGTTTTTTCTTGGAGATTTGGGTAATAGCTTCTATAGGTAATCTGGTATTGTTTGATTTGCAATGGCAAATCATAATGCCACAATGAAGGGAATCATACATTTTTTTTTTAATGACAATTATGCACACATGGAAGAAAAAAATTATTGTGATAAAGAGAGAGCATTCCTAGTCTCAACAAATCAAACTAATCATTGATGTTTCATGATTGCTGAAGCGTGCTTTGAAGTGCTAAAATTAATTTGTAGGATTTTTTTTTTTTTTGGTAAAAGATTTTAATATTGTAACTATTAGAAATTGGTCGAATTTTAAGTATTATATTGCATTCTTTTGTATTCTATATTTTTAACTCAATACTTTATATTTTGTAATTGTTAATGAATGCATTAATAGTTTTATCTAATATATTTAGGCTTTGGTTAGTAAAAATGTCGTTTCGCTTTGCGCTTTACTCTTTGAAATAAAAATAAAGCCTTGCATATCATATTACACATTGCACTTTGATAACATTGATAATATGGGACTTTATTTTATGAAGTTAGATCATGAAATGCATGTGAAAGCTTACCAACATGACTCATTGTTCCTTTCATGATTTTAAGAACAAAATAAACGTTTACTTGTTAATAAAGTTAGAGGACTTGATAGAAGCTAAACACATGAATAATTAAATTGATTCTTTAATTTCAACTATCTTCATGGACTTGTAAAGACGTCTGATTGTAATACAACTATGGAATTTAGAGTGCCTACAGTGGGTAATTGCATATGCAATTGACCTCTTAGTTCTAAGCAGTTTTAGATTTCTTAACTAGTCTAAAGTAATTTTTTTAACTTACAACAATTTGCATCCTAATTTCATGTATCAAATGACAATGGCTCAACCAATATACTCATTGTTTTCTAACCTAGAAGTCTTAGGCACCAATGTCAATTGACTTAGTTATGATGAATTTATGTAGTTTCATGTAGATTTAATATATTTACTTGATTTTATGCCCACCTTATTTTGTAATTGGCATTGTGTTCATCTGATATTTGTATCGGCCCTGAGCTCACCAAATGCAAGTATGAGATAGTTTTTATTCTTAGAAAAATAACCTTCAACTTCAAGTGATCTCCATATGAATTGATCCATGAATCATAAAAGCTTACTAAAGGCCAAGAAAGTGTCCAGGGTTCTCCAACTCATTTTTTAGTTGCAATTTTATTGATCACGGAAACATCATGTGGATTGTTTTCTGGATAAACAAGGTGCGTGCCATTGGTTATTATTACATAGGCACAATTGTTTTAGGAGGACTTACACACATGCCATTTAATTCCTATGTATTGATATATCTAGCTCCTAAACTTCAATTTTTACATATATGCCACCTGCCGTATGCATGAAAAGATGTATTTTACTTTTTAAAACTTAAAATAGCGATGCTTTTATGTGATATGAAAGATTTTGGTGGTATAAAAGTAAAAAAGTAAAGTTTAGGTGTTAGATATGTAAATACATTGGGTGGTATGCATGTAAATTCCACCCCCCCCCCCCCCCCCCCCCCCCCCCCCCCCGCCGTTACTATTCTTGATGTAAGGACGTATATGTACTTTTCGACTTGTTTCAAACAATGATGGCATCCATGAGCATTTTGTTGTAAGTGGAGGACTTGCAAGAAAACCTTTATGCAAAATGACCTTTTACCAAACGTTGCAATGCCTGGTATATGCAAATTTATTTTCCTCTTCCCAGCTCCTTCGCCTCCCTCGTCCTCGCTGCCCTCGCTGTCCAGCTCTCCATCTTTGCTGTCGTGGCACGCAACGCCTTCCTTATAGTGTTTTCCTGCTGTTTAGCCGCCCAAAACAACAACCTGCTGCCACCCCATGTTGTTCTGCTGTTATGGCTGCTCCTAACCGTTGCCATCACTCATGCACAGTCCGGAAACCCCTTCCCTACCTTGTCGAGACCTCTCCGAGCCCTCTAATTGCAACCACCTAAACTGAGATTCGCCCTAGCTTGAGTTGTATGTCGTGCGTGCTGTATTTTCCTTTCAAGTATGTTGATTGCAACCATCTATTTGCTTCCGGTAATAATATTTGCTTTTCCTAATGTAGTTTGGATTAACTCCGATATCATTTGGTATCGGAGTTAGCATAATCCTAAGGTTTTCTAGCATCCTCCATAACCCAAAATTTTTCTTTCCAACCGCCAAATACTTTTTCCACTACCACATATCCCATAGACCTAATTCTTCCCTGCTGATTTTAAAAATCAACAACCTTAAACCAATTATTTTCACCCTCATTCACTTCCAAACTCTAAACCCTGGCCATGCCACTAAGGAGAGACGTGTCCAAGTCTACCCGGGAATAGTTACAACGAGAGATCCGCCAACTTCAGCGGAGGCTTGCGGACATTGAGGATGAAATCCAATGGGAGATTACTGTCGATCGAGATCGGGAAATTCCAAGGCCAGAGACGAGAATCTGAATCCTTTTTATAGGGAGGACTTAAATGATGCAGAAGACCGGCTACGACACTTTGAAATCCAGTATCAGAGAAGGTCGGAAGAAGAGCCAACATGTGAAGAACAGGAGAATCTGAAGATGAAGCAGAAGATCCAACACTAGTTCCGACCAGCTATTATAGACAGAAGAGTCGGATTCTATCTTGAACAATGGAGAGACCACTTCATCTAGTGACCACCACGTCTTACAGGCAGCACTCAATCTTAGGGTCTTACAGCCAGATTACACCCAGGGGAATATCCAAGCTGACCCCGTCAGAAGAAAAGCTGAGTTAGAATGGAGAAGAGTTGGAATCAATCTGCATCCTTAAGCCCGTTCCAACCAGGAAGTGTTGCAAGTGCCACAGATTTAGGTATTTTGAATCAGATTGCACAACAAGGGAGGTGATATATTTCATGAAGCAGGGCATTCTTGAACATTTGAGTAATTACACAATACACTGAAAACGATGAGGACACAAAGTAGGAGGACCAGCTTTTATTTGAAGAGATAAACAATGAACCTGAAGAAGATGCAAAATTCAAAGAAGATTCTTAATTTTTAGCCAACAAGGAAGATACGCCATCGATTTTAGTTGATCCCAAGACAGAGAATCCAGTTGAGTTAATAATAGCTATCCTAGAAGATAATAACTCTGATGTAATGGGCATTCCGACAGAGTACAAGATTATGTTGCCTTGAGCTAACATTTTACAGGCATCGAGAGGAGCATTAATACAACCGGCCTTGGATGTCCAAAGGGGCATTGAGTTTGGGGAGTTGATATCATACACTGGACAATCCCGGATAAAAGAAAATCAGACATTGTAAATCCATGAACTCTTCCCTGAGTTGCCCCTGCTGAGGGAGGTCCCACATGTATGAGATGAGGCCCTTTTGTACTAGGTCTGGAAGATTACATGGAGTTATTCAAATATTAGATTCAGTTCATCATGATACCCATCATCAGATATCCAGATAGGAGGGGGATGAACCCCATCTTGAAAATTTGTATTAGGAGCTTGATAGGGAAGACAATTTTTCAATGAGATCTAGGTCCTATTAGTGAATAATATGGCTCTTCTGAGTTATTGCTAGTGAGAGTGGTATAGCCTGCCACATATTTCACCCCAAAGTTGACTTTTTCTCACATATTGATTTACCACCTACATTTCGCCGAGTATGAGAAGTGGAAGAAGCAGTTTACAAATGGAATGGCTAGATAAGATTCGTGAGAATACTCGTCTATCTACAGTGCTATAAATTGTGCCAACAAAGGACAAATACATATTCTACCAGAATATATTGTGGAATGACAACATCTACATGATCGACCTCAATATATCTGCTATCATCAATGTGACAAACTTGACTCCTGTCGGCCGCTTTTGAGAGGAGCTGCGATGAGCTCTTGAGATTTTAATTTAATGTATATATATGTGTATGTATTGATTTTTGAAAATAAAATTTTAGGTTTTAAAATATGAGAATGAGAAAGGACGAATCTCATTCGTTTAGCAGTTTGAATGAACGAGCGTAATATCGCGAGTAACGCGTCTATTCCGAAGAATAGGCACCCTACTTGACAATATCGCTCGATCAAATAAACCACAAAATTCATGACATCCGTTCGGCTCGCGAACCTTTATGTGGACCGACAAATTCCCTATTTAATACAGAACGAATTAAATAGGGTTTATATTATCTGGGTCTTTAAAACTCCCTATGATGCGAGCCCCATAGTTAATTACCCCTCAAACGACCGAAGTCACTTGAGAGAACTCTCGATTTAGGTCTCGGGTTTCTATCTTCACGAAGTCAAAATGTAGGGTTTTCAACGAAATTTGGTAGTAGGAAATCCAATAGGTGAAAGGCACAAGGAGGAACAGTTATTTGTGGAGTCAAAGGAAGAAGGGTAGGGGATGTCACAGATCTCGAGGAGAACCTCGAGGACGTCCCAGACTATCCTATGGTTGGGCTTTGAATTTTGGAAAGAGATTTATTTTAATTTCAATCCTGCAAATTAATTATAGGAATTACGTTTGCATAATGTCCTGATTATGCAAACTACACCGAAAGACAGGGAGGGCTTACGTCGTATCGGACGATAACCTCGGAAACACAAGCGAAGTTAGGGCTTATATCGCACGGGAGAGGTCGTACAAAGCTTAAAAGAACAGGTGAGGGTTTATGTCGCACTAGGCGTGACTACCTCGAAGTCCCAGGGCTATTGTTTAAACCAAGGAATGGTTTCTTGATGTCGACACGGGTTTTCTTGAAGAAGATGGCCATGTCGCCACCGTGCTCCAAGCTCCACGTCGTAGCAGGAATTGCAGTTTAGGTTTGAAGTCTTAAGTTAAAATGAGCATGCAAGTCGTTTATTATTTTTTTATTTTTTTATTGCAAGTGAGTGTGTGCAATCGTGGCGATTATCAGTAAAAGCAAGATAGAACGGGAGCGTGCTTATAACGAACTAAACGATGAAACATCGCTAAACGAGTATAAACATCTTGAGCGAGGAGAAAGTACGGAATGTAAAACATGTTAAGTAAGTATATGTGTCGAAAGTAAACGACTGCAGACATAGGAGAGTATGTCTTGAAAAGTAAACACGTATCGACGAGTATAACGATGAAGGAAAGTAAAGACTCGTCGCGGAGTACTCGTATGCTTTCCTTATCCTCATGCATGATGTTATCCGTTTATTTTTTTATTTTTTCTTATTTCTGCAGATAGATTTGTACGATCTAAAAGAAGCGGGAGTAGAAGTAATAAGTGAAAACAACCTAATCTAGACGAAGTCTTATGGTATGTACGAAAAGAAAGAAAGTCCGAAAACTCAACGATGAAAATGAAGGAAAACGCGAGAAAGCGAGGAAAATCACGGAAGAAAGCCAAGAAAGTCGGGAAAGAAAGAAAAGAAACGTTCGTGGAAAACTCGAGAAAAGTCACGAACGAAAACAAAACAAAGTCGTAGAAAACTGCAAAATCACCGTGAGAAACCCACGAACGACCCGCTAAACTCATGGCGAACCATAAGAAAGCCATGCAGCCTCTGAAAGAAAGACCAGTAAGACGCGGTGGTGTTTCGAACTCGAGCTCGTCTTAATGTCCGGACTCGAGTGCTGACTACTCAGGCCGACTTCTACGCGAAGGTGCAGTCTAATCCGACTCGAATAGCCTGACACGTGGACCTTTATAAATTTTCACACATTTCATTTTTGGTTTGCATGCAAGTAAAAGTCGTAGGTAAGTAGGGTCATGTAGTAGTGGAGGTAATTTTGTATTTTTCAAATATATGTATTTTTTTTGTTTTAAAACATTTCAGATCACGGGTTGATTACCCTAATGTGATGTAGGCTACGAACATTAGATCATGTGCAGTAGAAACCCCAGGAAGGTCGAACGGTTCCGTGATTCCCGCTCTACTCTCTACGGAGTCTGCGAGTCGGCGGCCCGTTCTATGATTCTCGTAATTTTTCTCGTTTTGCGAGTCTCATCAATGTCCCCACCGCACTTACAGGCGCTGGCTGATGGCCCATATATAACCCAAGGAGGTTATATATGCACACATACACGTCCCCATGTAGGTGTGTGCTTTGAGCTAAAACAAGGTGAAGCCAGGGACGAGAGGTCAGGAAAGGAGGACGGAAAGCGGCCACCTAACACGATTTCGAAAAGAAGTGAGTCGATTTCCAATAATCAGAAAACACGTAAGTCACCCTGGACTCCCGACCGACCTCAAATGTCCTGTAAAAAAGACCTAAAGGCACCTCGACACTCTCGGAGAGGGTAAGGACTAGACTCCTAGGAACACACTCCTTTTCCCAAACAAAGATCGTAAAATCAAGAAAATAAAAAAAAGAAAGCCACCTGCTCGGGTCCCGAGCTTCGGACTACTAACACGAGGGCTATCACAAAAGTCCCGGACTTTGTTATTTCATTTATGTAAAATTTTAATTTCTTGCACACAACACAGGCCTTAAGCAAATAATGAAACAAAGGCCACACACCTATCAACATCAATTCAACAAACAATTGCCACAACTCATGCTTATATATCTCTTCATCAAACTTTGTCATTAAAATTTCAAGAAGTTTAATGGAAGCAAATAAAAGGTGATCTCAAATCCACCAAGGCTCTCGGCCAAGACAAGCACAAAGAGGAGGCCCACGGCCAAAGCCACAAACGGGGAGGCAACTAAAGCCCCCAACAAGCTCAAACTACCATCATGAAGCTCATGGCCCAACAAAAAGACAATAAGGTAAGGTTTCTCACAGTTCATCACACCACAAATGAGGCTCACGGCCAAGCCCCCAACAAGCCACTCATACTAGCTCAAATTCATCACAAATGCATAGGAGTAAATTCATTAAATAGTCAAATGATTCAGCCCCTCTCTAGCCCACAAGAAGCACAAACCCAAGCCACCTGCAGACTCCAAACAAGGGTGCAGCCAGGCCACCACAAAGCCCTCCAAATTCAAGCCCAAACGCATTATAGATCAAGTCCAACACACAGCCCAACAAGCCTCAACAAACGCCCCAGTATAGATCAACTCAGGGGAATTCCAGGGACCAAAACCGAGGCGACGACAGTGGGTCTAAACAACCCCAAAACCGAGAGAAAGAAAAAAAAAAACAGCGAGGACTCAAAATAGTCCGGAGAAAACGACGAAGGGGTTCACCCCAATAACTTCAAAAGAACCAAAACCCAGCTATAGTGAGAGGCTAAAGACGATTTAAAACCGAAAAATATAGCAGGATGGGGGCAAATCAGCCCAAATTTTGAATCAAAACAGAGAGGCAGCAAGGAGTTTAAAAACCGAGAAAATAAAGCCACCGAGAGCAGCCCCGAACTTCTTTTTTAACATGAAACAAGATTTACTTTCAATCAGGCTCACGATGAGCCCAGATAAGACTTAAAATATAGCTAAACATGAAGCCTAAATAAGCATTTTCATACATTCAACATATCCAAGCATAAGGCCTCAATATATTTCAAATGAAAGTAAGCTTAAGGCTCCTCTCTAAATCAGTTTAAACTCTTCCCTAACATGCCTTTTTTTTTTTAATAAAGAAGTAGAAGGAGCAAGAAGCAAGCTCCACATGCACATGAAACTAAATAAACCATTCCATGCTCCACATCAAGCTAATATGAGTAAATGAAAGAGAGGAGCAATAGCATGCCACTTTAACCATGAAACCATGTCCATCTTAAGGAAAACAACATATATATAGCCTCAAATATAAAAGCTAGAGCTAGAGGAGCCCATACCTCAATGAGAGCTCAAGCAAAACCCACACCACAGCTCAACAACAGTAAACAAATGGCGCAACCCAGGCTCAAAACCGAGCAGCCAAGCTCCACAGATTTCAGAGAGCAAGACAACAGCACCCCTCACCTCACTCACACACAAGCTCAAAAGAACCGTGAGTATCAGAGAAGAAGAAGAGGGAGGAGGAGGAGAGAAAGGCAATGGCAGCACACTCAAAACCAGCCAACCAAAACAACCAACCACTAACCAAAAAGATAGCCAACAGAAAAGCCAACCCTAGGCTATTCTCAAAATGAGGCTTATATATCCGCCCCCCCCCCCCCAAGAAGGAGAAGAAGAAGCCACTTACCTGGGAGTCTCGGCAAGAGTAGAAGAGGCGGGAGAAGGTGGCGACAAAAGTCGCTGAAAAGGGGGCGAGAGTGGCGGCAGGGAAGGCCGAAAGCACTGTCACGGGCAGAGCCAGGGGAAGTGGCGAGGACAGTAGGGACCATGGTCGAAACCGCGCGAGAGGAGCCAGGCGAGGGAAGGCTCGGAACCGAGAAGAGAAAAGAGGCGAGGCTCACGCGAGGCACGGGTGAGGAAAAAAAAGGATTTTAGGGTTTTAATAGGATTTTAAAAGAAAATAAAATTTATTTTGTTAAAATAACGGCAAATTTCGCGTCACGAGCCCGTGTCCAAAACATAACAAGTTATACGTCCTTTCCTAGCAAATTCGACGTCCCGGACACAATGGCGCAGTCCGTTTCGCGATTCGAGGCCGTTCGGAGAACCTCATCACCGGTCGAGTCGAAAGTACGTCAAATTCGGTCTCGTCGAAATTCTGACCTTGATGGCGCTCGTTCTGGCATTCTGACTTCAGTCCTGATCCGTCGAGAATAATTTGAAGACGTCGAGGCTGTGGCTCGAGGAATTTGTGCTCGGTAGTGCGAGAAAATGTGCACGAGGCTATCCTAAGGTCCGGTGGTGCTTATAGGAACTCGATTTGAGTCCTAACGCTAATTCCAACCTACTGCGCCGTGAGCTAGAGGTCGGGAGCTCCGTCCGGGACTCCGAAGAGTGTCGAAGTGGTTTCGATCATTCTAAAGCGAGGTGGGCCCAGTGCTAGGAATCTAGGATCGTCGGGGAAGCTCCTAAAGCTAACACCCTAAATCCTAGGAGGAAAACTAAACCTCGACAAAAACGAGGTCAACAACTCCATGCTACAATGAACCAAAACCTTTGACGAATGAAATCGAAGTTCCCCCAATCTCGGGAAATTGACATGGGAGCTTACCATTGTGGGGCCTGTGGCACTGTAGTATCTGCAGTACCGCGGACCAATTTTCTTTTTGATCTCTTACCTTTATTACCTTCTTATTCTAACTATTAGTACTTATTATAAATATTATTTGCTGTCTTAGGGTTTTCGTGAGTTTTATTTCAAACTTCTGTTTGGACAGCCGCTAGCGTCTGTTTTCCCCTTCAAGGGATGTATCTGAGGGATTGGATGATGTTCCGGTTGTATCTCTCTCTTCCGAAGTGGTAATTATCTTCCTCCTGTCCCCTTCTGCATTTTTCCACATTGCTCCCTACCACTGTACCTTGCTGCAGCCGCCCTCAACAGCATCCCATTGTTGTTTTCTATTGTTCTAGCCAACCCAGCGCCTTCTCCTCCCTCGTCGCAGCCCTCCACCTTCGCTGGCGCAACACACAACACCTTACCTTTGTTGTTTTCCTGCTGTCCAACAGGTCCAAACAGCTAACTGCTGCTGTTTGGACTGTCGCCTCGTGCTATCCTGCTGTTCCAGCTGCCCCTAACAATTGCCACCTCTCGTCCACATTCCGTAAACCCCTTCCCTACCTTAACAACACCTCTCTGAGCCCCCGAACCATCACCACCATCACCCAGATCTGCCCTAACGTGAGTTGCGTCGTATATGTTGTATTTTCTCTTTCGAATGTGTTGATCGTAACCATCTGTTTATTTCCAGTAATAATATTTGCTTTTTTTAATATGGTTTGGGTTAACTCCAATATCATTAATCTTCATCTAGTTTTATTCTTTATCTTACATGATTATTTTAAAAAGGCGTTTCCTACCATGTTTTTGAATTTATTGAAGAAACCATAATTACGTGATTGCGTTCTCAAATGTAACTAGAAGTGTCATAGCACATGTGATTGCTCAAGCGATAAAAAAATAAATAAATAAATAAATAAAATAAATAATCCGATGTTGAATTATCAGATGACTTTTGAGATTTTGGAGTGATTTACACAGTCCACAGACTTCAGTCTGCCAACCTCCTCTACTCTTTTGTAGCTTTCTCACCAAGAATTCTCACCGCATACCAATTTGCTTCTCACGTCAGCTTTTACTTTCTTGAATACAGGCTTTGAGATTTTGGCCTTTCCTTGCAATCAATTTGGAGGTCAAGAGCCTGGATCAAATCCAGAGATAAAGCGATTTGCTTGCACAAAGTTTAAAGCAGAATTTCCCATATTTGATAAGGTACGTCCTCATTATCGAACTTGTTTTCATGACCCAATGCATGTTTTCTTACCATTTTATTAATTTGTTAGTTATGTTTCCACTAACAGGTTGATGTAAATGGACCAAATACGGCTCCGTTGTATCAATTTCTCAAGGCAAATGCTGGGGGATTTCTTGGTGACCTTATTAAGTGGAACTTTGAAAAGTTTTTGATAGACAAGAATGGTAAAGTTGTTGAGAGGTACCAGCCTACCACCTCGCCATTCCAAATTGAGGTGAGTTTCTTGATCGTGTGCTTATTTAAAATTGTATATGTATTTTAAAGAAGTTGTGCTAAATCTCTTATTTTCGATTGGGACATAGGTGGTAAAAATTAATTCCAAAAACGGGTAATGATAATCTATATTTAAAAGCTCTTTTATTGATGGGGTTGATAACTTGTTTTTATTGCTATTAAGAGTTCAATGTGTTTGGATGTTTATTTCTAGCGACTTCAGAACGAGCAAATGATTTATTTATGATTTTGTGCTATTTCTTATGGTAAAACATTAATTGTACCTGGAAAATTCTGTTATCTTATTTTATTCTTTGAGGGCATTTCTTGTGGCATTTTCAAGAAATATTTTGTAGCAATTCATTTGCACACTTATAATTTAGATCATTAGGTTTGGAAATAGCAAAACCTTGTCAAATGTGTCAGCATTGAATGGCTAATTTTAATCATTTTATTTTCTTGGAATAACTTTTAACTGTTCGATAAAAAAAATAATTCTTGCATCTTAGTAAATCCAGAACAACAACAACAAGCCTTTATCCCAGTAATTTGGGTCGGTTACATGAATCCTTTTTCTCTGCAGTGTTGTGTGTCATATTTTCGTTTAATTCTAATAAATTAAGATCTAATGTATGAAAGAGGCAATGAAAGATGAAGTTTTCTTATGAATCATATAAACTACTTGCTTGATCGTGGGATATTTCACTATGACGATTGTGAATAGGTTACTTGAACCAAACCAGACGTAAGACCGATAAAAACTGATTTTTAGTAAATCCAAAACAAAAACAACAAGCCTTATCCCACTAATTGGTTGGCTACATGAATCCTATTTCTCTATTGTGTCCTATTGAGTGTCATATTTTCATTTAATTCTAATAAATTAAGATCTAAGAATCATGTATGAAAGAGGCAATGAAAGAGGAAGTTTTCATATGAATCATATAAAGTGCTAGCTCAATCATGGGATGTTTCACTATGATGATTGTGCATAGGTTACTTGAACCAAACCAAACATTAACACTGATAAAAACTGATTAATAGTGTAGGCAAGGGCCCAAATTGGTTTGGTAATTTTTTATCTATCCAGTTTAACCAAAAATCAATCCATATGTGAGGAGTAAGCACTAGAATACTCTCATCAGTATAATTCATATGAATGTCCTTTGGGTGTTAATACATGAAACTACAAATATATCTGTATTCTTCAACATTTCTTATGCAAGTCCGATTTTTTTTTTTGATTCCCGGCATTAACTAAGTGATATTTTTTTGTTTGACATGTTATCTTGTTCTTGAATGCAGCTTTAAAATTAAAATTTCTTTTATTTAATAATACATTAGAATATGAATATTACAAATTATTACTTGAACACATTAAATTGAGCTTAGTGATGCTCTTAGTGGGAGACGTTTCTGGATATTTTCCATGGGATTGTTGATGCAACACACATCAATATATACATAGACTATTTAAAATATCCCAAACAAGAGCTTTCAATCAAGCATGAAAATCATCATTAGGCAAGAAGTTCAAAACACAATGGAATAGGAATACATGAATGACTGTCAACTCCTTGGTAGATTTCAACATTGATAAAAACCAAGTGCCACTCTCTTTAAAAGAATTGGTCAAACCCCCTACAATCTATTTAAATGATTAATGTAATAGGGAATGGTTTCAACGCTTCCTAAATTATTTTAATCAACCCTGTGTTTCTTAGAGTTGGTTTATGTCTATATTTTCTGTTTTTGTAGTTCTATAAATACAAGTCTATTTTAACCCTAATTGATATTGTATGACATTATAAACTTTGGTTGTTTATTCCATCTTTGTTGGATTGGTTTTAAATAGACATTGTAGGTATAAATTAAAGGGCATCATAGAGTCATTATGTGTGGAGCCCTCGTTCATTTTTCTCTGTCCTCAAATGACGCCCAACGCTCCTGAAATCATTGCCCGCAGCTTGTTTCATCCTCATACTTTGCCCCACATGCCATGCTTGAGAACCATAATATTCACCTAAAACGTCGCATATCATCTCGTTCATTGCACTTATGAGTCATTTTGCATTGAATGGTTCTTGGTCGCCCACTCACTTGGATTTATTGAGTCTCTGTCTCACCCGTTCCCCTATGACCACACCCGTTGCTAGTCTTCTCAACATCCCTTACTTTACTACTTGGGGTTTGCACTCCTTAGCTTGTGTTATTGGTGACTTTGTGGCAGCCCATCTTTACTTTCTTGGTGGATTCAAACTTCCATCTCACTTTGTGAGGCGTCCTTACCGTCTTCATAGGTGCGTACTAGTGTCAGTATTGAGATCTAGCCACATGCTTCATCGCGGGTGCCTTTTTTTTCAATTATCTCTTGATGATTCAATGGATTTTGATGTTCCACTTGCTCCCACATTTCCTATTTCTTTAGATGTTAGTGCTTTGGCTTCTAGGACCACTACATTTTTTTTCATTCGTTGATGTTGTTAGTGGGACGGGTTCTTTGCTGCTGAAATCGTTTATTAATTTCCATTTGGTTTTTTAGCTTGTTATGTCTCTGCCTGGCACAAGCTTCCTAAATACTTTTAATGCTAAACCCGCGCTTATTTTTGTTGAGGCTAAGATTTCTGATATGATGGCTCCTTTTTCCTTCACTTTAGTTGATAATACTTGATTTTGTCTGATAGATGATATCTTTGTTGGACTTGAGTGCTGCCATGCGCTTACCTTTGGAAAAATGTTAGGGTTTTTTTCTCCTGGTGTGCATATTATATGAATGACTCACCTATGCATTTTTTGAAGCGGTCTTCGTATTTTGAGCTCGTCAACTGCCTCTTATTACCTAATTTGAGTTGTTTTCTCACATATTTGTTTCCGTCACATAATCACTTTACACTAAGTTCTTTGATCAATTCTTGCAAACCAATATAAGTGGATGTTGCGACCCTGAAACTCTTTCGTCCATTTGTATCTCTGGTTCTTGTTGAGATAGAATCTTCTGCTCATTTGGCTCATGAGGCATGAATTGTCACTTCATGTGGATATTGGCAAAGTAATAATAATAATAATAATAATAATAAATAATAATAATAATCCTCATATTGTTAAGCTTGTAAAATTTTTGGTTATCATCGTGTTGATTACTTTTAAGGACCGTCCATAATTGAGAGAATTTTTCTTTAGGGGGCCTGATATTAGGGATTGCTCTTTTCATCATGGTATGGACATATAAGATGTTGTGTGGTTATTACTATTGATCAGTTGGATCCCAGCAACTTTCTATCAGATGTTTCTTTGGCTTTGCCCCCATTGAGATGTTCTCAGGCTCCATATACTTATCTGGATTCCTCATTTGAGTTAGTGATTCCTTTGTGCTATTAGTTTGTTGAACGTCAGTATATTCTGTTGGGTCTATTGATACTTCAAGAACCTTGTTTGAGTAATATTATTTCTTATTATTTCCCAAGAAAAGAAAAGGAAATTTTTTTGAGTAAGGGCCTACTGCTACTTCAAGAATCTTGTCTGAGAAAGCAATATGTCAACCTATTAAAGTATCCTTCAGTTGCAACTTCTAGCTCTTATCTATATGATGTTACAAATGTACTCTAATGTTATATTTGAACGTTTTGATGTGATTGTTGTTGATGACTTGTGCTCTGATTAGTCTAAATATTATCACAGTTTATCTGGTTTATTAGGTAAAATATTTCAACTTGTGTTTTTTTGTCTGAGTCGCAAATTGAAATAAAAAACGTTTTTTTCTTCATTCTATCTGGTTTGCTTAGATTCTAAGCTAGATATATTAACTCTTCCGCTGATTTTGACATTCTAGACCAAGATTGAATGTTGCTGTGTTTTGCTCCCTCTCGAAATGATTCTACTCGCTTAGCTTTTAGGTTATTTTCTCCTATGCATTTTGTTTCTCTATTTTTTTCAGGTTAGAAGTTCTTTGTGACTGCTTGCTTATTTAATATTTTCATTGATTGGTAATAAACTCCTAATCCCTTATAGGTAACTTTTGTTGCTTTTAGCGCCCCACAATTGGTGTAGTGTTATAACCTTTTGAGCCTCATTGATGAGCTATGGGGTTTGTGGCTCCCTTTTTTTATCAAATATCAAGCATTATCAGTGCAAAAAAAAAAATTCTAGATTATACATATTGTCCTGTATATTTACATATAGACACAGATATACATATAAACACTTGTTATATCACATTTTTATGTATATATAAGTATAATAAGTCATTACGGAGCTAAACATTACTGAGCAAGGTTTTGTTCGTGTTCATATACGCAAAAATTAGTTGAACTTATACTTAATTATCGACCCAAACTAATATATGGAATAATTTCAAAAGAATTTTGGTGGCATTATCTGGATTTATGAATTGACAAACAAGGTGCTCTTTTTGCTGTTCTTTGCAGTTCATATTTCACATCTCTGAAAACGATTTTTCTCCTTCTGGTTTTTTTGCTTTGCAGAAAGATATCAAGAAGCTTCTTGCAGCATGAGAAAAGTCTGGAGAGTTCATTTCTGTGTAAATAGCAGCAGTTTTTCCGTTGTCTTTAATGCCAGCTTCCCTTCCCAACATTCTGCTAATGCTTATGTTTAACATGAAAAATTTTCTACTCTCTTTGTTTATGTTAAATATTAGCTATATTAAGAGGTTGGTTTAGTTTCTTTCTTTTCAGAATATTCATTTTATACTCACTATTGAATTGTAAATGGCTATTTCTTCTTGGTTTTCGCTGGTTATTGTGTCATTTCCTCAAAAAATGAGGGTTAGTTTCCTATTTATGTTAAACTTAAGGATATATATACATACGTACATACGTACATCATACATATGCATGCATGCATATGTATTCCATTCCTGGTGATCCTGTCCCGCTCAACACAAATCTTTCTTTTCATTTTCTATATCCCATGGGCGTATAGACGAAAGAGAAATGAGAACTTCGAAATGAAAGAGTCCATGAAGTAGAGGAGTCAACGGAAAGGCGGTCTTTCGGTTCATTGGTCCGGTCTTTCGCTTGTACGTGCATGTGCATGCATGCATGTATGTATAGACACACACACACCATATATGTAGTCTTCTTGTTTCACTAATTAATGTGTAAAATAGTGGGTTTTGTGATGTGATATAAAAGATTTGGGTGGTATAAATGTAAAAAAAAAACAAAGTTTCAGTTTTAGATATGTAATACATAAGAATTGGGTGGTATGTATGTTAAAATGACCCCTTTAATTATTTTTAAGCATTGTTTATGAACTTATTTTGGTATTCTATCTTTTTCCTTGCTTTGTGAAAACATTGTATGTGTCATTGTTTTGGTTTGTCAGAATCTTTATTTTATTCATTTCAAATTTTCAAGCATACATACCACCCAGTGCTTATGTATTTTCATATCTTGCACCTATATTTTTTCTTTTTTTACATTTATACCTCCCAAAATTTTCATATAGCATTAAAATATCACCATTTTTAACCTTTAAATAGTGAATTACATCTTTTATATATTTATATTTTCGATTCTTAATTGTAGGTGTTTATTTATATCACTCAAAATTTTAAATCATAAAAATAGTATTAATATGAATATTTAAACTGTTTTTTCTGTATGTTTTATTGTAATTGAATATAAATAAATATTAAAATTTAAGTAATAAAAAAAAAAAAATTGAGGTATGTATATAAATATCCTTAAAATTGAATATGAAAAGGGTAATAAATAAATTAATAGTAAAATAAAAAAAAATGGAGTAGATTGGTGGATGATTAATTCTCTTGTATTTTTTGAAAAAGGTGAGCATGTATTCTTTTTCATATATCACGATGAGAAATTACACTCTCTAACTATTACATCACGTATTGTGTAATATCATTATTTTTAATTTTTTTAAGTGAATGCACGTTTTAATATGTAGGCTTATTCTTATTTTATATTTTTTAACTTTTTAATTTAATTATTTATGTAATTATTTGTTATTAATATATATATATATATATATATATATATATATATATATATATATATATATATATATATATATATATATATATATATATATATATATATATATATATATATATATATATATATATGTATGTATGTATGTATGTATGTAAATATATATGCTTAGTTGTTAGTTATCTAAATACCTAAGAATGGATTGGTATGTATGTAAACCTTCATAATAATAGATAAGAGCATTTATATTAATATCATCAAAATTGTATGCATTTTATATCTAATATGTAAATTTTTATATTTATATTTATAACACCTTGAGGACTTTTTTTGGGGCCATTCTTGTTTTAAGGTTTGCTTTTATTAACATATTTATTTGGTGCATATTTTCAGAATTTTTATTTTTTAATTTAAAAATATGATTTAACTTATGTTAGAACCTACTCAAAATAACATTTATAAGTTTTGTGTTTTAAAAAATAACAATCACTAACAAATATATTTTATTTCAAAGTAAAACATAAATAAAACAAATTAATAATGAAAAATAAAAATGATCCTAAAGGGCCCCTAAATTTTTAACTTCACTTGAAGATAGCATTACTATAAATTTTTAATTAAAATATATATTTTCATGCATAAGTTTATGATTTCAAATATTATAAATTTAAATATGAAATTTTAGATTTTAGATACATAAATACATAATAATTGTGTCATTTGTATGCAAAGTTTCTAATAATAATAATAATGGTAAGATTGGGGTTGTCAATTCTTGCAGTCTATTTCATAATAAGAGGTCATGCATATAGAGGTGGAGACCATTCTTTATTTTTAGAGGAGCCAAACTTATTTTATAGATAAATTAATTTCACTAAAAATAAAAGTAATATCACTTATTTCAAAACAAAATTGTATATTTCCTTATCATTAATGAATTGAAAAATATTAAAAGTTTTCAATCTGTTTCAATCATCACACATTTTTAACGATTACACGCAATTGGTAATTTTTTTAAAATAAAGATATACTATCTGTTATTTTTAAAATAAATTATCATTCGTTATTTTATAGAACATATTCTCTCAAACTACTCCAAATTCCCAAATTATGATAGGTTTCTTTGAAGGATAATAATTCAACAAAATAATAAGCTATAAAAACTTGATCCCTAAAGTAGAGGATATAAAAGAATATTGATCAATTTTCTGGAAGCACCAATCCAATACACTATTACCTAGGTGATAAACTGAAGAATCCAAATAGAGACCTTAACACCCAGTCCATAGAAATAAGCACCTAGATGCCACACTTAGGCTTCTAGGTGCTAGATTTTAGCCCCACAAATAGAGAGCATGATTCATAAGCAGTGCAAAATTAATTTATACAATTTTGAGAAGAATTCACCCAACCTTTTGTTGTTTTTGAAGCAATTAAAGCTATCTTATTAGGTTTTTTTAAAAAACAAATTAGGGGATTTTATTGGAAATTATAAGCAGAGTTTGAAGAATTTTCTTAAGGCTTTTATCTTGAGAAAATCATGGATCTGTCATTAGAGATCTTCAATGGAAAAGCTTAGGAGAAGGAATAATTAACTAGAAGTCTTTGTAGCCATCTACCAAAATTTTTATATTAATTTTTTGCACTATAATTTTGTTGTACATATGTTTTAAAAATTTTATTATGTATTAAATTCTCTTTGACATGAATAAATGCCCCATTCTAAGGCTTGTATGTAGTTTTTGTTTGCTATCAAAGATCAATTTGTGATATTTTAGTGTTTTATCTACATGCTCTATATTTTTCTTTAATATAATAAAGTATAGATTGTGGATATTTATTAATAGCATTGGAGGTTATTCAGAACCAAGAGGCAGAGGATGTATAGGCTTGAGTACAAATAGTACGATGAATGGATCATAGGTAGAGATAATTGTAGTAAGCTCTTGTGATCTCAAATGAGATCCCATTAATGGGTTTACTCACATAAATATATCATAGAGAGGTAGGTAGAAGAGAAACAAAAATATCCGGCTTACAAGATGAAGATAGTGACCTCATTAATCAGTCCATAATACTGTTTAACAAAAAAGAAAGTCTAAAGGTTAGACGAAAATACACATTATGAAACAATAGAAGGATAACTTACTAGAGGAAAAAAAAAGACTATAGGAAAGAGAGCATGAGGAAAATTCAAAGTCTAAATTATTTTCATACAACCCACCACAATCATATCTCTAAATTTTCTATAAGTAGAAGTTAGATAAATAGTTTGCAAAATTCATAATTACATTAAGAAGGTATACATAAAAATCCCTTTGGCATATGCATTGGATCAATTGCTAACTATGTCAAGTTCATGAAAGAGATCCTATAAAAAAAATAAAGTGAATATCAAACAATTACACTATAGAGAAGTACAATGTCATTCTAAAAAAAAAATTCCACCAAATTAAAAGATTCTAGAAACTTCATCATCCTTTACATCATTAGGAATTTACACTTTACTAAACCATTGTTTGACTTGGGAGCATCAATAAATTTATTTTTGCTCTAGATCATTAGGGAGTTAGGGATCAGTGAGATAATACCAACCACTATCTCATGGCACTTTATAGATTGGTCAATTAAGCAACCAATAGGAGCTGCAGAAGATGTGATTGGAAAAGTTGATAAGTTCATTATGTCATCTAATTTCATTATACTTGATAGGGATAACCAATAGTATGAGGTACATATTATTTTGGGCTTGTAATAGGAAGAACTTTGATTGATGATTATAAGGAAAAACTTATTCTAAGATTTCAATAAGTAGAGTATCTTTTAATATGTTTAGAGAAATAAAAACACTTTTCTAATAGGATGAATAATGATGGAGAAAGAATAGTTTGGAAATCTACATAAACGAGGTGGCGCACCTAAATTAATCAATGAAAAATCTTGCAACATGTAAAATTGGGGCGGCTAAACTAGATGATATGGAAATCATTGAGTACACTAGAAACTTAGAAGAGGTGGCACTCATATTTACCAATAAATAATTTGATGACGTGAGTGTTGGGAGAGCCAAAACTACATCATCATTTGAGTAACCACCAAAGTTGGAGTTAAAGTAACTGTACAACCATCTTAAATAGGTTTATTTGGAATAAGAAGGCACAATACATGTCATAATCTTTGCCAAACTAAACAAGGAGGAAAAAAACAAGTTGTCAGAGATATTATAAAAGTATAAGACCATCTGGAATTTTCACTTGCTAACATCATTGGCACCAGCTCGTTCATGTACATCCATAAGATATTAACGAAGGCTAAGTTTGAGCCCATATTGGGACATCAAACATGGCTAAACTCTAACACAAGTGAGGTGGTGAAAAAAGTGGTCTAGAAGCTGATTGATGCAGGGATTATGTATCTATTTATATATACGTAAGTTCTGTGGATGAACATTTTGAGTAGATTACATGAAATTGAACAAAGTTATTAGGAAGGACCACTTCCCATTACCGTTCATTGATCATATGTTGGATTAGCTTGCATGAAACCCATATTATTGCTTCTTGGATGATTATTTTTGGTACCATCAAACCTTAATTACATGCATGAAAAGATCGAGAGAAAACCATCCTCACTACCCTTGTGGAGCATTTTCCTACCAAAGGATGTCTTTTGGTCTATGTAACACTCTAACTACTTCCCAATAATGTATGATGGCTATCTTCTCATATATGATAAAGAAGTATATGAAGGTATTCATGGATAATTTTTCAAAGTTCATATCAATATTTGACACATACCCGAGACATTTTTAAAATAGGGTTAAGTAAATATTAAGAAACAAAACAAATTTTGAATAAGAAGAAATGATAATTTATGATTTATGAGAGAATGAGCTTAGGACATAAGATCTTATGAACATCCATAAACAAGGGTAAAGCTAATGTTGAGGCTATTGAAAAACATGCTCAATCCACATTAATTAAGGTCATTCATAGTTTTTTGAAACATTCTGAATTTTATAGAAAGTTTCTAAAATCACCAAACTCCATTATGATTTGGTGACTAACAATGTTTCATTCAACATTGTTAATGAATGCCTTAAAGCCTTCAAGGATTTAAAAGATTACCACCACCTATTATTTTGGCACTAGATTAGAACTTATCTTTTGAGTTGATGTGTGATGCAAGTGAAAATGCAGTTAGAGCATTATTGGGGTGGAGAATTGGGAAGATCCTCCACACCATCTAAATTTTCTCTCTAATCGTTAGTGCAACTTAAGAAATAATTCAAATAGGTACAAAAGTACCATACAACGTGTCATTAGAAAATATGATGTTTGGGAGTGAAGAAATAACTAAGATAATGGAGTAGGTTCTTGTTGGGGTGCTTCTAATGGGAGACAAATTTAATAAGGGTGATAATTCGATAGATCGGTCAAGATTCGTTGATATCAATAAAGATAATCTACAAGTGAATCATTGGCTTTAGTTTTGACAAACTTCTTGTCAAATGGGCCTTGGGCAGTGAATCATAATCAGATGCACATCCAAGGTCACCAACATCGAAGAAGGCAACATCTTGTGGAATTGGGTCTCAAGTTTGAGATCACAGATAAGACTTGAGACGACATTGCATCACTCAAATTTGGGAATCTTAAATTTATAAGAAAATTGGCTTTTTTGAATATTCCAAAATTTTTTTATAAAAATATTGCTTATGTGTTTTACTCTATATGAAACACCTTAAGAATAAAAAAATTTACATATTGTATGCTTAGCTAACAAATATTAATAGAGTATATCAAAGGTCAAAGTTAAAAATAATTTCAAGTGTTTGGTTGGAAGAAATTCAACTATACGAGATATTTGGAGTTTCCCACCCAATTCGATACGTAATTGAAATCTATACTATTGCCCGCCTAACCTAAGCAATTGCGACAACCTCGAATCATCACTATCATATAATATTTTTTAGCACAGTCTTGCTATCTGTTGTTGACCACCACCATATTTCAAATATTAATTTTATTTTGCAAGCAAAAAAGAAACTTGAAGATCATTAACCACTCAAAAATCAATTCAAATTCTAGCTTGGATTAAGATTAAATCGAAATAAACGACCCGAGCTATGAGCTGATACTTTGGATAAAGTTTTTTTTAGCAAATTTCGAGTCATATACGGATCGGCTCAAACTAATTCATGATCAGCTTGTAGTATTTTTATTTATAAAAATTAATATATAGAATGCTATATAAAATTGAATATAATGAGTCACATGCCAATTCGAGCTGATTTCAAGCTGGAAAGAATCTGAATAACTGAATTTGAGCGAACTAGTTTTAATTTTGAGCCGAATAGAACCGATTCTAAACTGAAACAGATGCAAATAACTCAATTTGAGCCAGCTCATTTCGATTTCAAGCTTGATTAAGCCCGACACAATCTCGAGCCAGGTCAGTTCGAAATCAAAGAGAATGTGCCACGAGCCGATTTCTAGCTGCACTAAACCTGTCCAAACCGATTTTAAGACTAACCTTAGTTCGGGTCGGGTAACCCAACCCGACTCATTTGGATCTTTTATCCTCCTCTCTCTACAGAAACCAGAGCTTCAGCTTCTCAGATATTTATCAGAACTTAGCAGCTCGCTCCTGCTTGCTTGCCCTGCTCCATTATCCGATCAAATTTGAGCTTCACGGCTTCAATAGGAAGGTAATAAAAGCCCTCACCCCGTTGCAGTTATCAGAATTTGTTGAATTCATTTTTTTTTTTTTTTGCAGCATTTTTCGGTATTTTATGTAGAGATTCTTAATTGCTAAGCTGCAATTTTTAAAATTTGCAGAAAAAATATGAGAATTTTAGGGAATCCATCCACTAAATTCTTCATAAGAACATTGAAATTCATTTAAACTTAAATTTTAGGCTGCGGTGATTGTTTGTTCTTTTACTTTTTTTGCCGGGTTTTCTATTCGATAATTAGGGGTTTCTCTACAGGGAATATTGAGCTCATAGATATCATGGGTTCCTTTAGTATTTCCGTTGCTCCAGATCTCTATGAATCAAAAAGATCTATAGGTTTCTCTAGAACCTGTGATCCAAATGTAAGAGATTGGGGTGGGAGTAGCTTGTGCGTGCCACATTTTGGTGTTGGATTCACTTCAAGAAGAAGGAAAGGAGCGTATCAATTCACTGTAAGATGCCAGGGTTCTTGTGCTGTTCAAGCATTGAAGCAATTTGCAAAGACATCTAGTTTGAGAGTAGCTTTTCTTCCAAGTACTTGCATGAACTGGTGTAAGTTGAATCCTGGATACAAGAGATCAGATAACATTTTAATTCATGCCTTGGAAGGGAATGATATTTTCAACTTGAAGTCTGAATCAGAAGATGAGTTCCAACCAAAATTAGAAGATAATGAGGCTTTAGTGAATTGTGGTTCATCTCCAATCAGCCCAGTTTCTGTATTAGAGGAGTTACGCACAAGGCGCGAGAAGAGTACTGTAGGTAAGAAGACAAAGAGAAAAATATGGAACCGGGTTGATCTGATGAATAAAGTAGCACAGAGAAAGATTTCCAAGCAGTTTTCTGTTAAAAAAGTGAGATCATCTAAGTATATAAGAAATAATGGTGGATTTCAGTCTGTTCTGTCAACAATAACACCACAGAGCAGCACAAAACAATGCAATTTGATTCTTAAACTTCTTGAGAAGAGGAATGAAGAGAAGGCAATTCACTTTTTTGAATGGATGAAGAGCAACGGGAAGTTAAATAATGCTTCTGCATGTAAGTTGGCTTTACGAGTTTTGGCAAGAAGGGAGGACTGGCTTGGAGCTAACTTATTGCTTCAAGAAATGACTATGACTTCTGAATTTGAGTTGGACTCTGAAACATTCAATCAGTTAATTTATATGTGTGCTAAAAGACGAATAGATACATGGGGAGCAAGGTGGTTTCGTCTTATGTTACAAAGTGGAGTTCAACCTACTGTTTCTACCATTGGCATGCTCATGAACCTTTACCAGAAGACCACAAATCTTTCAGAAGCTGAATTTACGTTTAGCTACATGAGGAGCTGCAACCTTCAATGTGTCAATGCTTATTCTTCAATGGTAACAATCTATTCTCGTTTGGGTTTGCATGAGAAGTCGGAGGAGATCATCTATCAAATGGACAAAGATGGAGTCTTTCCTAACTTTGAGAATTGGCTGGTTCGTCTCAATGCTTATTGCCAGAAAGGGAAGCTCAATGAGGCTGAATCAGTATTGAATTCAATGAAAGAAGCTGGACTTACTCCAAATATTGTAGCATATAACACTCTGATAACTGGTTATGGAAGAGTATCTAATACAAAGGCTGCAGAAAAAACTTTCCAGTGTCTTAAAGGTGCTGGTTTAGTGCCAGATGAGACAACCTATAGATCCATGATTGAAGGATTTGGTCGAAATAATGATTATAAAAGGGCACTTTGGTACTATGAGCAGCTGAAGAGCGCTGGATTTCACCCAAACTCATCAAACTTCCATACAATGGTCAATATACAAGTGAGGCATAATGATGAAAAAGGCATAATTCAAACTCTCAAAGACATGAAACATGCGGGCTGCCAGTATTCTTTAATTCTCAGTAGCCTTGTACAGGCATACAAAAGGGCTGGGAGGATAGAAACCATTCCTTCTATCCTACAAAACTCATTCTATGAAGACATTTTGCTTGATCCAACAGCTTGTTCTATTCTTGTGGTGGCATATGTGCAGAAATCTCTTCTGGTAGAAGCATTACAAGTTTTGAATGATAAGAAGTGGGAGGATTCTAAATTTGAGGAAAATCTCTATCATTTACTAATATGTTCCTTCAAGGAAGAGAATCAATATGAAAATGCCCTCAAAACTTTCCATCAAATGCCAAAATTGGAAAAACACCCTAATCTCCAAATCACGTGCACTATGATCGACATCTACTGTGCCATGAACAAATTTTCCGAGGCCGAGAATCTCTATTTAGCGCTGAAAGCTTCTGAAATCAGCTTCGATATGATCGCTTACAGCGTGGTCGTGCGAATGTACCTGAAAGCTGGTTCCTTGAGAGAAGCCTGCTTGGTTTTGGATACAATGGAGAAGCAGAACGATATAGTTCCTGACACATTCCTTTTCCGCGACATGCTACGAATATACCAGCAGTGTGACATGCATGAAAAGCTGGCAAATACCTACTATTGGATACTGAGGGGTAGAGTGAGTTGGGATGAGGCAATGTATAATTGCATTCTAAACTGTTGCGGTCGTGCACTACCCATAGATGAAGTATCAAGGCTTTTTGATGAGATGATTCAATCTGGTTATACTTGCAATGCAATCACCTTCAATGTGGTGCTCGATATCTACGGAAAAGCTGGTCTTCTGAAGAAGGTAAAGAAGGTTTTCTTGATGGCTCGAAAGCAAGGCGTGGCTAATGTTATTACATATAACACGGTTATAGCAGTGTATGGACGGAGCAAGGATTTCAGGAGCATGGAATCCGTTGTCCGTGGAATGGAGAACTCTGGTTTTCCGGTTTCACTCGAGGCATATAACTGCATGTTGGATGCTTATGGAAAGGAAGATTTGATGGAGGAGTTTAATGATGTTCTAAGAAAAATGGAGAGAGCAAGCTGTTCTTCTGATCACTATACTTACAATATAATGATGAATATTTATGGGAAGAAAGGTTGGATTGAGGATGTTTCGCAGGTGCTGGCAGAGCTGAAAAGGCGAGGTTTGGAACCGGATTTGTATAGCTATAATACCTTGATTAAGGCATATGGGGTAGCGGGGATGGTTGAGGAGGCAGTGAATGTGGTACAGGAAATGAGAGCTAAAGGGGTTGAACCTGATAGAGTTACCTATACAAACGTGATAGTTGCTCTTCAGAGGAATGAAAATTTCTTGGAGGCTATTAAATGGTCACTTTGGATGAAGCAGATGGGAATGTAAAGCTGAAATGTGATTTGTATATATATATATTTGTGCGCTATTGAGGGTGCTAGCTATCTCTTAAGAGGATTTTGAATTTTCTTATTATCCTATTTTTTGTAATAATTCATAAATGGCTTGCTCATGAGTTTCTATGGATGTATAGAAAAAAGGCAAATGAGATGGAAAGGTTATAAATTCCTAGAAAAAGAAAGATGTTTATAGGTGTTTCATATGTTATTATTGAATAATATATTGAAAAAATTTATCTTATTGGTCTTTGTTGGACGTGACATTCTGTATAGCTGTTTTTGTGAGCATTTCTAAGTTTTTATGTTGAAGTGGACTGATTGTCTAAATATTCACTTCATGGACAATCATTTTCTGTTTAAACTGCTGCTGTTACTTTTATTATATCAGAACTGGAATTTACATACATACCACAAAATTCTTATGTATTTACATATCTATGCTGCTGAAAAGTAAGGACAGTAATCATTCAACCATAACCATCAAATCTGAACCATCAAGATATTTTGGTTATTATACATGTTAAAATCTTCTTTCCATTCTATATAAGAAGAAAAAATTGCTCAAAACCTACTTTGTATATTCAGAACATGGGCTTAAATAAGGTATTACATTGTTTTACAAATAAACCCCTGGACTTATTCAATATTCCTCCTTTTACAAATAGGAACCTAAATAAGGTCCAATTCTCAACACCCCACCTCAAGATGCGTAAAAGATATCCATCAAGCCCATCTTGTCACATAACCTATAGGCAAATCTAATGAACTAAGTCCTTTAGTGAGGTAGTCAGCCACTTGCTGTCTAGTGGCTACATAACTTAGCTCAAGTAGCTCATTATTCAGCTTTTCCTTGATGAAGAATCTATAAACCTCTGCATGTTTGGTTTTATCGTGTTGCACCATATTGTTGGCAATGCTGATTGTTGACTTGTTGTTGCACCACAACTTCATTTGAGTTCCTTGTTTCACTTTGAGCTCGACGAGCAAGACTCTCCGCCACATGTCTCGGCAACTCCTCTCATAACAGATATAAGAGTTTCTTGTAAGCTTGTCATACTCACAAGCATTACAAACCAGCTTTTGTTTATTTGTCTTTTCATACAGAAAATGATATAACCTGTTCAACAGACTAAAATAAGAGTGTCTCATGCATCTGTAATGTAGCAACAATACATCCTTCACACTCCTCCCAGATCCTCCTACTCCATCACTCTCAACCATGGATGTCAAAATTAAGTTCATCTCCTCTTAGTCCAAGTACGAGAGTCCATTAGGCCACGCTCCAGTCCCAAGTGTCCGACTCATCCCTTTCTCTTGGAAGATCACCTTAGGAATATCAAAACAAACAATACATTTTAGGTGGAGAATTATGACACTAATGGAGACAAAATTCACTGAAAAAGAAGAAGCATTCAGAACCTTTGCCAACTACAGACTGTGTTGTACCATCAGTAGTTTGGATGTGATCTGGTATTGTTAGGGGAGTATAGGAAGAAAACTCTTTAGCAACACCTATCACATGTTTAGATGCACCAGAATTTACTATCAGTTTTGATGATTATATGATGAAAATAGAGGCAAGAACATGTGTATCACAAGTACCTTTGTCAAAGTGAGTATAAATGACAATGTTACCCATTAATGAAGTGGTTGGAAGCATCCTCAACCCTATCTCATTTCGCTTTTTGCTTCATGTTCAACAACTCCAAACACTCATGATCCTCATTGGTAAAAATCACACCCGTCTCTCCCTTCTCTACTACCATTAAATATGCCCTGTAGCCCTCTTTTCCACCTTTTCAACAAAAACAGCCACGACCACGGCCTCCACCCTGTCTACATCCACCAATCTATCTCTCCTTAGGTGGCCCAGGACATGTCTTACCAAGATGACCGACTTCACCACATTTGTAGCACTTACGAGTCTCCTTTTGGACACTTATCATACCTGAGCTCGAAGCAGCCAATGTTGATCGCGCATCTGGAAGTACTCCTTTATCATTGCAGCAATGACCTCCTCTAGTGAAGGGATAGTCGTATGAGCTTGGAGGGCTGATCTCCTCTAATCAAAGGGTGGGTTCATATGGGCTAGAAACTGCATAGTCCTCATATGTGTAAAGATCTCCCCTTTCTTGCACTCCGGATCACCATGGCTCGATATCGGTGAGAAGTGATCAAGATCTGCCCACAGTCGCTCCTAGTCTATAGTGTATTCCTATCTTACCACACAATTCTTATCACACAATTTACATACATGCATACCACTTAATTCTTATCTATTTACATATCTAACAACTAAACATTGATATTTACATGCATACCACTCAAATATTTAACACCACATCAAACATAAACTATCGCTATTTTTCTAAAAATGAAATATAAATTTTCATGCACAAATGTAAGCCGCTAAAATGTTATAAGTGTAAATATCAAACATGAAGTGCCAGATATATAAATACATTACGAATTGTAAGGTGTATATGTAAATTTTCACCAAAAAAAAAAAATCTTTGGAAAGATTGGTGATTTTTTGCAGAAAAGGAAATTAATCAACGTGAAAGTATCATTTCCAGGAAAAAGAAATAGCTTGTATCGGTTACAGATCTACTAGATCTACAAAGTATTCCTTTATGTGCTTCATTTGTTTGAATAGGAGAGAAGGAAGAAGAACAAGTGATGAGATCTGAAAGTCTACTACTTGACTTGTGAAAGCCTATTGTTGGAGATTGCTAGCACCATAGTTTGAACTTCATGTTTGTGCCAATCTATGCACAAGCTATTAGAGTAGGTGATGGGAGTCAAATCAAGTTGACAAACCATAATCACAACAATTTTGTGTATCAAATGTTCCTTAAAACCTAAATCTAATCTAAGTTTTCTAAATAATGTGGCATTAGGCATCTAACAACGCACAAAGGAAATATTTATCCAATTTAGATTTTCTAAATGCATTCGGATAAGTTGAAGGTCTGGATTCTTAAAATGATATATTGAATATTTTGGCATGAGATGCATAAAAAAATTCACAATTTTTTACTACAAAGTATGTTGTGTATGCATTTTGAAAGTGTTAAGAGTTATGATGCACAAAAGAATAGCGAAAAAATATTAGTACAAGAAATGAATAATAAATCATTAAGCTTGATTTTAAAATGTGTATTTTGATCATATAAGAATTTAATTATATATTGTAAAAATCTACTTATGATCTCAACTAAATGAAGAAAAAATTGAAGATAAATTGTTTAATTTTGAATCTTTCCTTCTAATTTATTAATTATTTTGAAAATATCATTATAAATATGATAGCGGTAGTGAGAGTGCACCATATAAAGTAAACATCTAAGATTTCAAGGTGTGGTTTTTTCGCCCGTTTATTCAACATTATGTTCTTACATTATTGAAAATTTTGATAACCTATATAGATAGCGAATAAAAGACCAAAGTCCCCATAATAAAATAGTTGCAAATAAATCTATGGTGGACGAACAATAAGAACTAGAGCTAAGAAGTCATAAAATGATGAGCTTAAAGTCCTAGAAGGAAAGTAGATATATGATTTCTATGATTATATGGTTTATTTGAAATAGTTGGATAACCAAGATCATAATATAGAATCAATCTAATAGTTGTGTATCCAATTACAAAAGGGTTGCCACTAAAGACATTCACCAACAAAAAATAACATTTTTATTGATATTTGGTTAAGTTCTTTATGTATTTGATACGCTCTTCTCATTTAGTTTATATTTTTAATGTATTTATTTATTTTTATTTTGTTTCATTAGGATTTATTCATAAAAAATTACATGAGTTTTGACAATATTTTATTATTAGACCATTATCATATATTTAATCGCAATTCAAGTTATTTTCTAGACAAATATTATGATGCATGGAAGGAAATATGTTAAATTCATGGGATATGATCATTATTAGTTCTAGTTTGATGATGATTTATGATATGACAATATAAGAAATGGATTTAACTTCTATTTTGCATATTATATTAAATTGCAATTCAAATTATTAGCCCCGTGGTTCATTACAGGGGTAATTTGGTAATTACATATTGTACATAAATATTTCATTTTTTTTCTTTTTTGGATTATAAATAGGGCTTATTGTAACCCTAAGAAAGTATCATGTATTAGGTATTATTTTCTGATTAGTGAAAAGAAAGTCGCTTCTCTGCTCCCGAGTATATAGACATCTTTGTCGAACCTCGTTAAATCTCTATGTTCTACTGGATTTGTGTCGATTCTTGTATTTTTTTGCCATAAATTTCACAACATAATCATATTTCAAATCATTTTCAAAAAATAGAGGGTGGCTTGAGTTTCGCTCATCGAACTCAATTTAACAGCCACTTATGGAATTGAGCCCGAGCTTGCCCATGAGCGGGCTAGGCTCACTTATCACCCTAGTCTGTGTCGTTCTTTAGAGAAAACGTGTGCTGCGGATCGGGCTGTACTGCCGTTGTGGTCAAGTAGGGGTGCTTCGTCCCCGTGGGAATCAGTTCTAAAGCCCTCTCTCTGCGTGCCGCCTTCAACGTCGACGACCTGTAATGGTAGCTTCCCTCTCCTTCCTTCTGTCTACTTTTTGCATCATCACTGTTAGTCCAAAAGCTCAACGCTCTCTTCCCTTTTAATTTTAAATCTGGCAAAATTTTCGCTTATCGGGTCTTTGCGGTTTGTGAAATCTCCATGTAGTCCAATAGACGGATAGGTTAACCAATCTTCAGGGGAAGTTAACTGGATAGGGTATGAAATATTCATGCTCTGTAGGTTAAACTTGCTTGAGGAAGAGCATGAAAGATCACGAGTAGTTTATTAGAACTAGAAGTTTCTTTTCTTGGTTGTTCATTACCTATAATGCAGAATTTTTTTAATGTTCCTTTAGTATTTTTGGTTACTGTTGCATAGAGACATGATGTGGGATAGAGAAAAAGTTCATTGCTCCTCCTTTTGAGGGGAAGTTGGCCCTGAACAGGGATCGGTGGTCAAGATATCGAAGAAATTTGTTTTATGTGATTCTAAGAATGTAGAGGTGGATGATAACTACTTGTGAATGTTTCAATGAAGAATTTGTTATATGCTGAAATCATGACATGAAAAAGGATAATGCTATGCCTTTCATTGCTTTTTTGCTCACCTATCAGATCTCTTAATTTGAAAGTTAAAGTTTTCTTTCGGCTGATTCTTTTTTCTTTTACAGGCTAATAGGCACACGATTTTATTGATGCAGCCATCTCAGAATAGGGCGTCTAGAACTTTTATGGATTACGACTCAATCAGTCAATCCATGGATGGTAAAGATGCCATTTTAGACAATATATGCATGCATCTGCTAGAAATAACTTAAAAGTTTGTCATATGTTTTGGATCAATTGCCGAAAATAACTTTTCTCAAGTTTCTCAACGAAAAAATTGTACCACTTTTGGTATTATATTTTACTCTCTAAGTGCAAACCTATGCAAGCAACAAAAATGTTGTGTGGATGTATGCATCATAACTCATTGCTCCATTGGCCTCCCTCTTTTAAGATGTTCGTTTACTTTATAATACTTTTAAGCATTATGTTTCCTCTACAATCAATGACAACCAAGAACATTTTACAATTTAGTTAGATGTGGTAGAAATGAAACTAATATTTTTCTATATTTAAAGTAGTAATTGGATAAATTTCAAGATGATAATATTACATAAATTCTGGGAGTAATGCATGTGAAGAAAAGGGTGTAGAAAATAAAGTTAGATGATTAGGAATACTGAACTTAAGAGTTGAAGATGCAACAAAGGGAATGCAAGTAAAATTAACATGTGGGAGCCTACCACATTTAATTAAAAGGGTACGCCTAGAAAATTGTGAAAAAGAGCTTCCATAAACTAGAGTTGATAATATATGTGAACTATAGAAAGAATGAATAAGGATTAATAAATTATAAAGTTAAGTCCAATAGGTTTGGCTCAACTTTAGAATATCAAAATTTTCTTGGTTTGTCGGGTGAACCTTATACTAGGGAAATATACCATCTTCATTGAGAAACTCAATATTATTATTATTGCAATCAATGTTGAAACCGGGTTCATGGTTCAATTGTTTACTATAGATTGTAAGTGACATGACATGTTTTGCATCCTTCTTGTTCAACCCTCTATCAAAATTTCCCTTTAACCTCTCCCGCAATCTTCCTTCTTCAACTTCTAAAGGTCATATATTTGTAAATAATTCTTTTGGATTGCAATTAAACATAATGACAACTGTAAGTAGATTTGAGGAGGAGTTTTTTGCTTTGAATGGCTTACTTGAGTAAAGCTTTACTCATCTTAATTATAGAAAATCACTTGCTCGTTATTTTAGGGAACCACTCACTCAAACTAGAGTGATCTTGTTCTTTTGTCCTTAAACTTTCTCTTAAAAACTCTTTTATATTTAGGCCTTTCATAGCTTGAAGGATGAACTCTTTGGCTAAGTAAAAGAGGTAGTTGATGGTTGGAAACTTATAATAAGTTAGGAGATAAGTGTTTTTCAAGAAATATTATTAACTATCTAATAAATAAATTTTCAGATATCCCTTAATTCCGTAAGACGAGGACTTAAAAGGCTTAAACTGATAATCATGTATGATAGAAACTCATAACTAAAGGTTCCTGTCCTGTATTTAGAATATCATATTAAATGATCTAATTAAATGCAAATGTGTTTCTTTTATGATGTTTTTCAATAAAATTGGGAAATTCCTTAATTATGATAGTTTTTCTCTTGATTAAAATGAATTATTTTTTCAATTTTGAGAGCTAATTTTATATTTTTTGCCTTACAACAACAACAACAACAACAAAGCCTTAATCCCACTAAGTGGGGTCGGCTACATGAATCCTTTTTCTCCTTATTAATTTTTTTTTATCAATGAGACTGATTAATGATCTCTAATGGTAGCTTTATTGCTTAATCAAATACCTAAGCATCCCCCTATATCTTCATGACTGAGGCATGCTACTGTCATCACCCTTGATTTAGCAAGATTTACTTTTAAGTTGTCACACCTAATCTTTATTTGATATCCTTACAAACCTATAGTGATGAATAAATGATTTAGCAAGATTTACTTTTAAGTAGTCACATATTTTACGAGCATTGACTAAATCATGCACACAAGTAAGATAGTAACTACATTATAGGAAAGAAGGACATCAAGATAAGATATCACCTAAGTGTTGATCCATGCCTCACACCGATAGAATGAGATGATTAGTACTTGCACTACGGTCGAGATCTACATACAACCAACACTTGACCAAAATAAATTTTTTTTGATAAACTAATTTATATGCTTGTCGGCCGCTTTTGGGAGCGCTGCTTTGAGCTTGAGGATTTAATTTAATTTATATATATGTATTGATTTTTGAAAATAACATTTTAAGTTTTAAAATATGAGAGTGAGAAAGGACGAATCTCATTCGTTTGGCGATTTGAATGAACGAGCGTAATATCGTGAAGTAACGCATCTATTCCAAGAATAGACACCCTACTCGACAATATCGCTTCGATCAAATAAACCACAAAATTCATGACATCCGTTCTGGCTCGCGAACCTTTATGCGGATCGACAAATTCCCTATTTAATACAAAAGAATTAAATAGTGTTTATATTATCTGCGGTCTTTAAAACTCCTTATGATGCAAGCCTCATAGTTAATTACCCCTCGGATGACCGAAATCACCCGAGAGAACTCTCGATTTAGATCTCTGCGTTTCTATCTTCACGAAGTCAGTGCAGGGTTTTCCAACGAAATTTGAGAGCAGAATCCAATAGTGACAGGGCGCAAGGAGGAATAATTATTTCTCTGAGCGTGCAAAGAAAGGCTAGAGGATGTCACGCATCTCGAGGAGGACCTCGAGGACGTCCCAGTACTATCCTAAGGTTGGGTTTTAAATTTTAGAAAGAGATTTTGTTTTGATTTCAATCCCGCAAATTAATTATAGGATTACGTTTCAGCATAACGCCCGACTACGCAAACTACTCCGAAAGACACTGTGAGGTTTACGTCGTATAAGCGCGACAACCCCTGAAACCCAAGCAGATTAGCGCTTATATCGCACGTGATGCGTGCGAAGCGCCTAAAAGAGAAGCGCGAGGGTTACGTCGCACGGGCATGACTACCTCGAAACCTAGGGCGTCATTGCTTAAATCCAAGGAATTGAGTTTCATTGACATGCCGACATTGTGGCTTCATTGAAGATTGGCCGACGTTCGCCCACCGTGCTTCCAAGCTCCACGTCAGAAGCAGGACCGCGATTTAAGCTTTAGGATTTAAGCTCGATGAACACGCAAGTCATTTATTTATTTTTATCAGAACAGATGAGCGCATACATGAATAGCCAAGATAAGCCAAGAAAAAGAAAGAAGAACAAGAATGACGCCTGTCTCATGCAAGTGAAGTAACACGCTATAACAGTGTAGATACCGAAAGAAGCATGCCCATACTACATGAAAGAGTGCGAAGAAAGTAAAGATGCCAAGCTATGTAAGAAGATCGGAAACGTAAAACATGCCAAGCATGATAACCGAAAGAAGAAACTAAGCTAAGTATGAGTGCATACTAAAAGTATGAACAGTACGACAAGAAAAGAAAAGAGGTGAGATTCGTGTCGTAGGAGTACCGTATGTCCCGCCTATCCCTATGGCTGCCGCTACTTATTTATCATTATTATTTTTTTATATTTTCCACAACAAATTTGTCAAGATCTCAAGATACGAGCAGGGGTAAGTAGTAATGAAAACATACCTGAAATGAGAGAGTCGCTAGGCGCAGTAGTGCTAAAGAAAAGTAAAGTTCGAAAACTCAACAAAGAAAACGGCGGAAAACGACGAGAAGCCGATGAAAACCGCAGAGCAAAGCCAAGAAAGTTCTGGAAAGAATAGTTAAGAACGTCCGCGGAAAACTCGAGAAGTGCCACAAACGAAAACAAATCAGAAATAAAAACGCGTAAAAGACCGTAAGAAAACCCACAGACGACGCCACTAAACTCTACGCAAGCGAACCACGAGAAAGTCATGCGCCTCTCCGAAAGAAAAGACCAGAAGACGCCAAGCGTGTTCGCATCTGTATGCGCTAATATCCGGACTCGATCGCCGTACTATCCCAACTTTCTTGCAAAAGCACTCTAATCCGACTCGAATAGACTAACCGTGACTTTTATAATTTTTCTACATTTCATTTTTGTTTTACGCAAGAAAGTTCGTAGATAGGAGGGCCGCAGTAGTTGTGTTGTTTAATTTTGTATTTTTCAAATATATATATTTTTGTTTTAAAGTATTTCACCACGGGTCGATCTACCTACTGGTACTAGTGACTACGAACTTCAGATCGGCCTGCCAGCAGAAATCCCGATGACGGGCCGACCGTTCCGCGACTCGCGCTCTACTCTACGAGAGTTCCCGAGACGAGCGCGCCCATTCTATCGCCATGGCCTCGTAATTTTTCTCGTTTCGCAACCGCATCAATCGTCCCCACCGCACTTGCACATTGCTGATGGCCCATATATAACCTGGAGGTTATATACGCACACCCACACGTCCCCGCAGTGCGTGCTTTGAGTCGAGAACAATGCGAAATTGGTGACGAGAGCTCGAGGCGAGGAGGACGGAAAGCCGGCTCACTTAACACAATTTCGAAAAGAAGTGAGTCGATTTCCAATAATCAAAAGCAATGAATCACCCCGACTCGACCGCCCTCACATTTCCCGAGAAAAGATTGGAAGCGCACCTCGACGCTCCTGAGAATGCGAACATGAGCACCCTAAGAACGCACTCCCTTTTCCCAAATAACTTAAAATCATTAAAAACATAAAAAGAAAGCCGACCGCCGGGTCCCGTAACTTTTGTGCCACATCGATTTTCAATTCCCGAACACAAACTTCCCCCGTACGTTCTCTTACGTGCCTGGACTCAAGCCTATAGTAATAGAGAATCAATAATCTTTTAATACATGTTAGAAACGAGAATCGAATACATGCCACCAAAATAAAGATCAATTTCACCGAATAAATCTTCCAAGACATATTTCAAATATCGCTACTCAATTTATTTCCCACGAGTAAGTTCTGGAAGCTCTTCCAAATTTCATTAAATCAATTCGATAGTGAAGGATAACAACGAATATAAGCCTCCATCACAAAAACCATCCAAATGAGGCTCTCCTGGCCAGAAATGCCAATCTGGAACCCACTACCAAAAATCACAAAAATAATTGAATGCTACGAGAAGTAAAGCCTCACCAAATGCCAAATTTGCCATAAGAAACTCACAGTGCAGTATTCAGGAGTCAATTACATCAAGTCCAAACTGAGACCCACTGCACAAAAATCACAAAAAGAATTTAAGCATACGAAGACAGAACCCTCCACCAAATGCCAAATTTACATAAAGAAGCTCACGTGGACCAGTCAGGAGCCAATTACATCAAGTCCAGATTCACCACAAGAGGCCAAGATCAAATTCACCAGTAACCACAGCAATCACCTATACTTAAAAGAAGACAAACCGAGCCACAACAGACTCCAAACCCAGCCCATTCAAAAGCCACACCGGGAAGCTGCAGAGCAATGCGAGAACCAAAACCGAGCCCCCAAACCAAGAGCAAAGGGAGCAGCTGCAAGAGCGGCAAAAAAAAAAAAACCGAGCCCCCAAATGTGCAAAGGGGAGCAATAGCAAGAGCGACGAACGAAAACCGAGCCCCTGTGCTCAAGTGCGAAGTGGGCTACCGCAAGAGCAAAGAACATGAAAAACGAGCCCCAAATGTGCGATCGGGCTAGCTGCAAGAGCAAGAGAACAGAAAAAACGAGCCCCCAAATGTGCGACGAGGCTAGGCACGAGAGCAAAGAAACGCGAAGAGCAAAGAAACAGAAAACGAGCCCCCAAACGTGCATTCTAGTCACAGAGCAAAGAACAGAAAATGAGCCCCCAAATGTGCGACTGGGGCTAACTGCAAAGAGCAAAGAAACAGAAAAAAACGAGCCCTCAAATGTGCATCTAGGCTAACTGCAAGAGCAAGAAAACACAAGAAACCGAGCAAAGAACAGGCTCAAATGACCTCGAACCGAGAGAAAAGACAGGCTTCCAAGTACCCCAGAGTCGAGAGAACAACACGGAGTTAAAACCGGGAAAACAAAGCCGACAAAACACAGCCTCCCGAAGCTCCAGAAAACGAGACGCCAAAGGAACACTCACCCCAAGCCCCCTTTAAAACAAATTTGCAGAGTCTGCTAACGGTTCCCAGATAAAATTTAAATTCAGCAAACATAAAGTCAAGAAGCATTTCCATATATCCAACATATCCCAACATGTAGAGTTTAACGTATTTCAAATGCAAGTAAGTGTAAAGCTGCTTAACTCAATTTAAACTCTTCCATGGCATGCACTTTGTAATAAAGAAGAATAGGACATGAGCGAAGCAAGTGCTCATCGCATATAAAACTAAATAAACCATTCCATATTTTCACATCAGCTCAGCATTAATAAAAGAAGAGAAAAGAAAGAGTATGTCATTTTTACCACGAAAACCATGTCCACCCCTGAGCGAGAGCGCACATAGAAAGTAATCTCAATATAAAAGCTAAAATCAAGGGAGCCCATACCTCAAATGGAAATTGAAACCCCCACTACCAACAACAGAACTCAACCCAGACAACCCAAACTCGAGCCGAGCAACCAACTCAGGAGAACTGCAAGTGAGCAGAAAAAGAGGGAGGGGGAGAAGCAAGCACGAATAAGAAGACACAATACCAAATTTAACCAAAACAAGAGCTAACCCTAAACCCTAACCCAAGAGAAGGCTTTTATACTTACCAAGTGAGAATAGAATCGTAAGTAGAACCGAACCACTTACCCTGGAGGCTCGACAAGAGAAAGGGGGAGGGAGCGAGCATGTGTCGCGCGAAAAGACAGCGACCGTAGAGGCGGGGAAGGCCGAAAGGAGCTGCGCCACAGGCGAGGATGCTGCGGGAAGTGGCGAGAGTACGGGGACTACGGCCGAAGCTTGCCAGCGAGAAACCGAGGGAGGAGGGCTCGGGCTCGAGAGAGAAAGAAGAGGCGAGCCCTGATGAGAGAGTGGGGTTAGGGTTTAAAAATGGAGTTTAAATAAAAAATTAGATTTTATTTATATTGAAAAAAGGATGACAAATTTGACGTCGCGAGTCCGTGCTCCAAACACGACAGCAGTTATACGTCTTTCCTAAAGAAATTCGATGTTCCGGACGCACGACGCGCGGTCCGCTTCGCGATCCGAGGTCGTTCGAGAACCTCGTCACCGGCCGAGTCAAAAGTGCGCAATTCGATTTCGTCGAGTCCCGACCATCGGCGCTCGTTCCGCATTCGTACTTCGATCTCGATCCGTCGCGGAGACTACACGTCGAGTGCGGGGCTCGAGGAATTGTCTGCGCGTGTAGGTGCAGAAGGCGTGCCTGGCGCGCCCAGGTCATTCTATAGGAACTCACTTCGAGTCCTAACGCTAATTCCAACCCTACACGCTGACGAAGCGAAGATGGTGAATTCCGTCCGTATTCCAAAAGAGAGGTCGGCTTGCCAAGCATCTAAGACGAGAGGTCCAGGCATGTGAATCCCAAGATCGTCGGAAGCTCTCCTAAAGCGAACCCTGATCTGGGAGGAAAACTAATACTCGACAAAAGCAGGAATTCAACAACGGACTGATTGGTGTGGTGACATACGGACAAGACACCGCGAGCGGATTGGGCGGCTGACCGGGGGAAGATCAACGAACCAACACGAGCCGTCGTGCTAAGTAGGGGTACTCGGTGACAGACACAAGAACGGAGAGAGTGAGGAGTTTCGCAGGGGGAAACAAGAGGGGAAAGAGAAACCAATTAAAGGCTACGCAACCTAAAGTTGCGAAGACAAATTAAGTTCAAATTCGATTTAATTCATTTTCTTTCAATTTCGCTTCAATTTCGATTTTAATTTTGATTCCAAATTTCAATTTTAATTTCGATTTCGATTCGAGTTTCAATTTCAAACTTTAGCGAGGAATTTCAAATTTAGTAGGCGTGAAAGATCGAGAAAACTAACGAAAACTCGTGGAAACTCGCCAAAGCCTTCAAAATTTATGGATTTCATTAACTTCGATGCAAATCATGAGAATTTATAGCGATTCATGGAAATGCATGCGATTTATTGGAGAATACGTACGAAATTTTATGGAATTTATGGGTGTATGAAAATGCATTGACTTTATGGAAATACGTAAAATTTGCTGGAATTTATAACATTTATGACATTTATGAATTTATGGAGACTTTATAATTTATGGCTTATGTAATTTATTGGAGAACTTGTATTTGAAATTTATGAACATTTATTAATTTATGAAAATATACGTCAATTTATGTGAGAATCGTAAAATTTTATGGGATTTACGTTAAATTCAGTAATTTATAAGATTTATGCGAATTTATGAGACATTTTGCCGAATTTGTATGTGAGATTTACTGCATTTACTTGATAATTTGCGAATTTATGCAGAATTTATAATTTATTGAATATTTATGAAATGCATGCAATTTATTGGCATAATACGCAAAATTTATGGTATTTATGCGGTATCCATTGAATTTATCAAGATTTGTTGAATACGCAGATTTATGTAACGGATTTATGAAATTTTCAAGAGTCCACCGAGTTCATGGAATTACTCGCAAGAGAGACGCAGCATCGAGAATTTGTTTTAAAGTTTCGTTAATTTTAACTTCTCTTAGTTCGAAATTTAATTTTTGTTGTCTTTCGCTCGTCGCAACTTTTTTTTGACTAACGTACGGTCATGCGACTTTTCATTCGTAACGCAATCGAAGGCGCATCCGAACGCGAATATCCGACTCGTAGAAAGAGATTTCTTCATTAATTCGATCCAAAATTTCAGACACATTGGATGTCTTCATTGGGAAGAACATCCAAAAGATCTCAGACATCCGAAAGAACTCGGACATCAGACAGTGAGCTACAGATCGACACCAAACCGAGAAGCATCCGCTCTCCAAGTCGTCGCGAGACATCGTGCCGACCTGTCGAGGTTACGCTCCGAACAAAGTTCCCTCACGTACGAAGGTCGGCTATGTCACAAGCGCGACCGGACGAAGTCCCTCCAGCCTCCGGGTCCGCTCGTAGTAGCACCTGGCGCTTGTCGATCGTCCATTCTTCGAAAGTGACGGTCGAGACTCTTCCGTATCCGACTCCTGGATGCAGCTTGGCTACATCGTCGATTTCCGTCGTAACCAGAAACGAATCCGATCGCGGCGCGAATTTTCACGAACCTCCGAGTCTCCGGCCCGACGATTCGTATTCTCTTCCAAAGAGAATATCGCTTTCGACCGAGAGCGAGACCGTGCGAAAGGCCGAACGAAGTCATGATGGTCGACGTGCGCGGGACGCGGCCCCTCCTTGTAGATATTTATTATGCAACATTGGAATACAATCATGCGAAAGACGTGCCATTCTATCATCTTTTGATCATCTTCAATTTCCGCATGACTGTCATCCACCTCATCATATGCGCAGGATCCCCGGGATTCCCTTCTGTCCTCGGCGAAGTCAGAGTAATGACCACCACACCGAATCGTCGATTCGCCCTTCGCCACGCTTTCATTTTCTAGTGCTCCGGGACAGGTCTTCTCCATCGGCAGTCCTTCTCCGCACTTCGCTTTCGTAACTCCGTACACACAACGCAACTTCTTCTCCGCTCCCTACTCGGGAAGACATTTGTATACACAGCCTCGAGCCCTCGAGGATATTCACAGCCAGATCGTATTTCTTCGTAATGCTCGAATTCTCGTTTTCTAACTTTTCCGATCTTAGCCATTACGTAATCTGGAATTATCTCGTTGTCGTCTGTGCCGTACAACCGCTGCATGCAGGCTCGACACCGGGTGCTCTCCCTCTCTCCTCCTCGTGGAGGCTGAGCCGCGTAAGCCTCGTAGAGTCCCGAACTCCTCGGGTGAAGTACGTGACAACCGCGGGCATTTCGAGAACGCTCCCACACGTGTCACCGTTCGGGAAAGCTCCGTCGCCGCACCTGCGCATCCCGCGTGAAAATCTCCTTCTGACGTGGTCGACCGGCGGCACCGGCTCCGGGCGTACTCGGCTCCGTCTCAGCAGCAGAGAACCGGCCGATGTCTCTTTCATTTCGGATCGTGGCCTCTTCTTCAAGACCGGGCGGGAGCTCGCGGCACGTTCTTCGAACTCGTCTTCTTTCGAGTGTTTCGATCTTACGGCCGCTCGCGGACGGCAAACATTTCTCTTCCATGTGCGTGTCCGGCGCGATCCGGAACTCGTCCCGTATCCGCGCGATTCAGTCACCTCCCGGCTTGGCAACCATCGACGGAATCCTTTTATCTTCGGGAGTGAGGTGTGAATCGACGAAACCTCCGTACCATATCGTCTTCAAGTCTCCCCAATTTCCCAGTGATCTGATCCGGACATCAGCATTTCACGTTTGCGATTTCGTAGTGATGCGATCAACCTCATGAGGAACCCTCGTAGTCCACACCGACTCGCGAGAAGTCCAAGTCAAGCTCTACCACACCGCCTTCCGTGCTTTCTCTTCATTTGGCGTCGATTATGCGTCGTCTTTAAAAGCGAGAACCAACTTCGACCCGTCATTCTCCCGCGGAAAACAGGGGACCGTCGTCGTGCCGAATTCAAAACGAACAAGAACAAAACAACTTATAATTAAGTTGCATTAACCAATTAAAGGGTGAGATTTATTTAATTCAATTTAGGAAAGCGGAGTCAACGAAGGTGACAAAACTATTAGAGAAGAACATTAACATTTTTTATTATCTCGCGAAAGTTCATCTTATTAAAATTTCATTATTACAAAAATTTTCGGAACCCAGACTCCAGACATCGGCCGTAAAGCTACTCCTAGGAACTAGCATCGTCTTCGCAGCTCTGCTCTTTCGACGCGTCACGTAGCGTAGTATTTCTTCAAGTAACGTCCATTAATCCAAGCAACATGGGTCTTCCGCCGGAATCCACTAGCCGGCACGACCTCTCCAGAATAGACTTTCTCCACTACAAAATGGTCCTTCCCGTGCCGGGTTCAAACTTTCCACCTATCTTGCGGTGTGCAAGAACAGTCTTCGAAGAACAAGGACGAGGTCACCAACTTCGAACGACCCTCGCCGACTAATTGTCGTGGTCAATCATCTTCGCTCGATAAAGTTCCGGTGCCGCCGCGCGAGCGCCTTCTTCCTTCAAGGCTTTCTAGTTCTTCAAGTCGTAGTTCGGCGTTGTCTTCTCGTTGTAATTTTGTCGGGCGACGGCGATTCGAGAGAAGCGTATCGAACTTCCACGAGAGACGACTTCGATCGGACGCGTACACGAGCCGCATGGCGCACCGCGTCGGCGTTCGACAATAGTACGGATGCCCAGCGCTTCTAACAGCTTTCGCGCATTGTCGTTTGTTGTCTTCGAGCGTCTTCTTCAAAATCGTACACAGCTTTGTTGAATGCTTCCGCAAGCCCATTCGCCTCAGGCGTAGTAGATCGTAGAATACCTCGATCTATCCTAGTGTCGTCGACGAAGCCATTAATCTTCGTGCTTTTGAAGGCGGACCCGTTATCGGAGATGATCCCGCTGTGAACACCGAAACGGTAAACAACCCGATTTCCGAAAAGTCGAAGAATGTGCCTTGCGCCGTAACTTCTCGTAACGCAACGACGCTCCTGCCCACTCGGAGCAAATGAATCCGTAACTGCGAGAACGAATCGGTGTCCTCTAAAAGACGGAGGGTCTCATCGGACCCACTATGTCCGTGCCCTCAACACTCGAACGGCCACGACGCAGAGCCGTCGGGGTGTAGCACATTCGGAGGTCAGGTGCAAGACCACTCCGTGCACCCGACATCGGTGACACCTCTTCGCCTTGCTTCCACGCGATCGGATATCATCGCCGCCGATAATATCCGAGCCTCTTAATCTTCATCTTCGTTTTCGGTTCTGACGGCAGGCACTACACAATCCGGCGCGAACCTCTTCGACGACACTCGCGCTTCGCCGCTTCGTACATCGTAACCACATCCGATCGAAGCGACCTTCGTACAAAACGTTGTCGATTAAAGCGTACGACGTCGTCTTTTCTGGATCGATGTGCCGATCGACACATCTTCCGGCAACTTCCCGCCTTGCGAAATATTACTATCAACGAGCCACGCCAATCTTCGTTGACATCGCACGCATCAATTGTCGCTCCTTTTTCTTCGAATTTCGCGTAGATCTTCGAGGCCGACTCGGGACAAAACCCGTCTTGCTGCACGGTGATGCCAATCGTAGTTCTCCGCTGCGACACATGCGATCCCCACAGTTTAGCTAAAGCGTCCGCGCGGGCATCGTTCGCTCGAGGACCCCGTAGAACACCGCGCGGGGATCCAGCTTCAACAACTCGTCGCGTACTTGTGATATTCTCGCTGGGCCGCCGGGACCAGACTGTCCTTTGCCATTATTCTTGAACGACGAGCCGAGAGTCGCCGTGGACGACGATGTCCGATTATTTCCGATTAGGATTGTCGACTCCGATCCCGTGATTAGCCGCTACAGCTATCCGCTTCATTATCGGTGCACGGCTCGACAAGTGATAGTGAGAATCGCGACGTTCCACGATCCGGCGTAATCAAGATCAAACCACCCTCGCCACGGTGTCACCAGTTCCCGATCCTTTATCCCTTCGTCGACGAAGCTCGTCGAAGTACATCTCCCGACGTCGAGCATCGGGTCTTCACTGCGTTATCCGTTCATCCCGGTAGATCGTCGTTGAGAGGACTCGGTGCAGTAATGGGTGCGCCTGCAAGGAAGTCTGCGAGAATCTGCTCTTCGATAGCACATGGAGCGCGACAACGTTATATCAAGTCGTAATATCGTCGACCGCGCTTCTTAAACGTCCAGAAGAGCTGGTCGAGTCGTAATATCGCAACGGATTAGCCTTCGAAATCAGTAGCCGACCTTACGAGACAACGCAATGTCTCCAAGCTCGAGCTGGCGAAAACTAAAGCCTTTATGATCGTGTTTTACGATAGGGATGCTACATCCGCGGTACTTAGACGTCGACTTGAGCAGTAGAGTGCGTTTTCTTTACCCCGTCATCGATTGGGCGAGCAAGTGCTCGAGGAGTCATCTAAAGCTGCGGCAGTAAAGTATCAAACTGCTCTACCGGGATAGGTGTCGCTGTGAAAATAGGAGGTGTCGTCGGCATCGCTAATATCTTCGAAAGCCCGTTGACATCGGCTCTCCCCAAACAAATCTAACATCCTTTCTGAGTAAATTCGAAAAAGGTCGACACTACTTCCGATGGAGCAGATACTAAAGCGTACCTGTGCATGCCAACTTCCTCGGAAAAGAGCGTAATTGCTCTGATGGCCTTAGGATGAGCGCATTTCTAATATCGCTTTAATCTTCTCGCGATCGATTTCGATTCACCCATGACGGACAACGAATCCCAGAAATTTCCGGTAGGTAACGCAAGAAAGCACACTTCGAAGGATTCGTCTTGAGATTATATTGCCGTAATCGTTCGAACACAATCCTCAAGTCATACAAATGGTTACTCCTTTACTCTGCTCTCGATGACCGGGTCAGTCCACGTAGCATTCGACTTGGCTATGGATGGCGTCGTCAAAGATCTTTGGTCATCTTCACATTGGCCAAGCAAGTCTCGTCGTTCAAACCGAACCCGACGATATCTGCAGGTAGAAGAGATTCGATTCGAGTTCGAAAGTTCGTAAGCGTCGCATCCTCTGAGCCATCTTGATCCGGTTGTAACACCGAAGATCCATCCACGAGAGAGAAAACTTCGTGCGAAGACGCGATGTCCACCATCAAGTCTGGTATCGGCAACGGAAACTCGGCGCCCGGGCATGCGCTCATCTTAAGTCACCCGAAGTCGACACGTACACGGATTGTCCGTTCGTTCTTCAACGACGTACGACATCAGCCAACCACGTCGGGTATCGCTCCTCCCGCACATAAAGTCAACGCATCAATCGGCCTCCTTCACCCTCAGCGACGAGCATGTCTGTCCCCATTTCGAGGCGCGATATCTTCTAGGACGAGCATTCACTCGAGCTATACTTCGATCCGATCCGAGCTGTGGCATCGCAACATCTCGAGACAAACCCGGCATTTCCATCGTAGCTCCATGCAAAACAATCTTCGACTCTCGACAAGAGTTTAACCAAATCCCGAGATTCTTACGTGCCGAGCGGAGAGCTTATAAAGGTAGGTCGAGGTTGTTCTTCGTTCCGATATTGATTTCTTTCAACTCATCGACCGTCGACTTCGATTTCCTCCTCGAATTCCGGTGGAGCATCATCTATCGGCGAGTCTTCGTAGCTTATCCTCTATATCAGTAACGATTCTTCCCCGTTCGCAGTAGTAACAACCATGCAAAATTTCGAATCATCGAGCTGATCCTATCGTACCAAACCCAGGCGCCTTCCTTCGAATCGAGTTTCTTCCCTTTCGTATTCCATAACTTTTCAAACGATCGCAACTGTCCTTTCGACATCTGTTTCTGCACATACTCCTCGTTGAATTAATTTTTGCACACACTGGCGAGAAGTAACCAAAAGGTAATTCCATTAATTCATTAGAAACATTCTCATCCAAATTACGGGATTTCGAACTAGAAGGAGAAGCGCGATGGAACTTGATCGGCTTTCATGCCCGCACTATGAACTTCCTTATCCTCGCCTCCCGACCTGCCGAGGCAGATTGAGGTTAGGTCGTCAGCTTGAACATGCGTAGGCCGATCCGATCATACATCGACTCGTACTCACTTTTCTCCTTATCTTCCGGAGAGATCTCGAATCGAGGCTTCTTTTGGTCGATCGCTACTGCATCTTCTTCCACGTCTATGCCGATAGCTGGTCTTTTCCGTTCAACAATATCGTTGGTTCTTCCTCGCCCGCGTCCCCGACCTCGACCTCGGATGCGTGCGGCTAAAAGCACTTCCACCCTCTTGTCAGAAAGGAACGGTGAATATCGTCGAACCTGGAATCGACCGAGTCTCGCTCTCGCGATCCTTCGGAATCTTCAATCTTGTTTAACATGACATCTCCGGACAGAACGGTCTTCTTCGGAGGTGCGTAAGAGACGGCGTCTTCGCGAATGCCCACCTCGTGTATCGAAAACGGTCGTAGCATCTCCTTTTATGCAATGTTCTCGACCATCCTCGTAGTATTCGATGCACCGGTGCGGCGATGACGCAACCGTATTATGCTCGTGAATCCACGGCCGGCCAAGTAAGGCGTTGAACGAAGTTGTTCGCGTCGATGATATGGAACTTCACAGCTATGCTTAAGTCACCAACCTTCGTTAGTAGCGTTATCGAACCAAGAGCTCTTTCTTCTTCTCGATTAAATTCTCTAACATCATTTTATCAGCGAGAGAGCTTCTTCCACATCGACGTCCAAGTACGTTAATGTCCGTAGACTCATTATGTCGATGCGATGCTCCGGATCCACCAAAACTCGGAAAGCACGAACCTGGCTGACGCCGACCGAAATGTAGAGGGCGGTTATGCTCCGTAGTACCAAGTAGCGCATCTTCATCGGTGGAAAGTCACGCCAGATCGTTCCTTCAACGAACAAGCTTCATCCGAGACGTGCTAGCCAACCGCGCTAGCGAATATCTCGGATCGAGTAGTGCTTTAACTGGAGACTCTCTCATCTCCGTACGACGGGATCGAGAGCGTCGTAAATGCTCGGTCGGTCGGCAACTTCCTAAGATGGGCTAGACGCTCGTAATCCACTTTGCTCGGCTTCGGTTTCTTCTGGGCATGTGTCTCTTCCGTTCTTGGAGAGTAGCTCCTCTGAGAACTCGACTCGTTTTCCTTTATCCATCGGGGTCGTCCCCGAAGCGTAACACTTTTCCTCTTCTTGGTGATACTCGTTATCTCTTCGGCGCCGTAGTCGTTTTTCCGGTGTTGAATTCGAATCCGACAAATCCAAGTCGATGGCGATCGGCGTGCCTTTACATTCGAGAACGGGTTCGTCACTTTCCGAACTTGTCGTAACCTGTGTCGTTGACATCTTCATCTTCATCGACACGTTCATCGAACTTTGTATGACTTGGGATCGTTTTGAGAATCAAAATCGGGGTTAAATTGGTTATGATCGGTTATATCGTTAAGAGACACAACCAAAACGTAACTGTGAATCAAAATCGTTAAATTCAAAGTGTCCCAAAGGACGAAGAGGAAATCGCACGAAGTCGGGGGTTCGAGAAATTCTCTCCCCAAATCCGAGACAACTAATCTAACAGAGCAGCCACCTATCCTACCCTTGCGCTATCGATCTTCGTTTCGTCCATGTTCTTCTCGCCGCTTCATTTCCTGTCGCGGCGACTTCTCCGGTGTAACGGCGATTGTTGGTTGAGCGGGCTACGAAGTCTCGAACCGAGCTTCGTGTCGACGTGGTCGAAATCTGAATTCCTCTGGAAGATCTGGTCCAAGTTGTGTCCCATCCTTCATTAGCTGGATGCGATTCCACTAGGTGAACATGCTCATCCGAAATCATATTTACAGAACCCTTTTCACGTTCTTTTAAATATTCTTTCGAATAACAATATTCCACTCTTTATAGCTTCCTCTTGACCAAATCCTCGAAAGTTCGAGCCAGTTTTCATAGTGCGGCCGAAGTAACTCTGCAGTAAGGACGATAGTCGGGATGATCTTTCTTATCAACCTCCTCCGGTTTCTTCGGCTCAGACAACCGAATTCCGGCTTCTTGATTAAATTTACGAACATCTTTGCGACGGCGTCATCACTCGAAGGAATACACCCTGGTTGAGTGCGCCTTCATCGTTGGAACTCGTCTCTATCTTCTTTATAGAGCCTGTTCGGAACAGTCGCCGACCATGTCAGCAAAGCTGCTGGACATGCCGAACATATTGCGGCGGTCGTTGAACAGAACTCGTGAGCCGCTGACGCATCGTTGCGAGGTAGCGCGGATATCTGTGGTAAAAAGTGCCGTCTGAAACCTGCCATGTGCTGCCGCACGTCTTCGTCGTGACGGCTCGGCTGAATCTGCATGAGCCTAGCTACTCGTCCATCTGTCGCTACTACTCCGGACTTCTTCTCGAACGCTTTTATTACTTCCGGCTTTTGGTCTTTTCTTGAGATTCTAGTATGCTCGATTTCCTTCGAGGCTATCTGGGCTTACCTGAAGCAACTTCTCAAATGACTCGATGGTGGGTCCTTTAAGCATGAAACTATTGGTCCGTGGATGCTCTTGAGTAAGACACCATTGCATGTTCGTTCCTGTAATCGGGACTCGCACTTCATGCTCAAGCTTCTACCGTAGAATATACTCTACTGCCGTCTCCGTAGGTTTCGCCGCTCCATTATAAGATCTCCGATTGTGATGTGATGGTGTACTCGGCGAATCTCTTTACGAACAAATTTTTCAACTCTGTGAACGTCCTATCGACCCGTTCGGCAACTCAGCGTACCAATCAAATCGATCCCCGAAAGAGCGGCTCACGAACCGACGGAAAGCAACGCCTCGCTACCGCTCGCATTGCAACAACTCCGCTCGGAAGTGTGCAACGTGTCGACGAGGGTTGCCGTTCAATCGAAAGTCTTAAAGTTGGTGGAACGAACCTTGAGATATGGGACTGGAATCGAATTCCTCCGGGTAGGTCTACCCTTCAAATTGACGTGCCCCTTTCGATCGGGCTAGGCTTCATTTACTGGCTGCTCGACTAACCGCTAACGTCTTTTCTGGGCACCATATTCGGAGTTGAGTCCTTCTTCGGCGGTTCATCTCGACTTGCGGAACGACTTCTCTCCTTTCATCGGTGATATGGACGATCTCCGGCGGATTCATCTCCGGAGATGCCACTCGCTGCGAGTGCGACCGTCCTCGCGCGGCAACCATAACGCCCATCATCTCTTCGATCCTCTTTTCAAGGCGGTCGATGATTTCGTCCTTCGCTGCGCGAAGACCTTCGCCACTCATCCGCCGTGTTCTCCTCGGCCAGACGGAGCATCACGTGCAGACGACGTAGCTCGGGTTTCAACGACGTAGAGCTCCGCGAATTCTTCCTCCATGTAGCCTGACAGGTCGTAGTCTTCATGGCTAACACTTACTCCTCGTTCTCTTGCTAGCCCGGTGATTTCAGCTCTGAGCTTCTTCGATTTATCATCAACTTCTTTCCTTTAACCATCTCGAGATCAGACGGCACTTCACGGAATGTTTCCGTAGCGAGCTTTGCAAGCCGTCATGTAGCAACTCGAATATCGGACTTATATTCCATTTCAAGGGAACGCTCCTGTGATCCTTTCAAAAGCATCGGTCTAACGGCTTTAGGTATCCAAACTTTCTTTCTCGACGTTGATGCCTTAAGACGGGGTGTCTCGGTGGTGCGATCAGCGTGTCGAAAGGAGGTATGGTCCCTAAAGTGTGAACCCGACGCTATAGGAAGCGATCTCTTCCCGTTATTCTTCTTTGAAGGCTCTTTATTACAAGCAGCAGGCAACGGTCTTTGACCCAGGCGAGACTGACGATTTGTGGTCGACGGGCTTCGAAGCCGATTGTAGCGACGTCGCAACGGTAGCAGATAGTGAACACGGCTCTACGAGTCGTAACTTCGGCTGGAACACGAGGTAGTGGTAGCAGACAGCGGCAATCCTACGAAGACTTTCTTCTCCGGTAGAAGCAGCACAACGGATGAAACCTACTCCTTCGAGGAGATGAGAAGTTCCAAATTCCGCATCCCTTCCGGTTGAAAGGTCGACTCAACGGAAGTAAATCTCCTCGTCAGCCTTTCGAATTCTTCGTCTTAGGTTCTTTCTCCGTATTTTAGTTAACGGCGTGGCATGCGAGTCCGGAACCAACTTCGAACAGCGACGGTGCGGAGGTGAACGAATTTACGGAATCCCTCCGTAGCAAGATCTCCTTTCCTTTTGCGACGGTAGTAGTCGGTGCGGTGATTGCGAGCCCGGAGGCGTAGCGGTAACGATCCTCCTCGCACGCGGACAACGGACGCAGCGTACACGCGGGGCGATAGGCCAGCAGAGCACTCCGGTCTTCGGCCTCTTGATTGCGGGGAAATCGCATCTTCATTCAAGTCGTATTCGAGGCGAGCTCGGCGACTCTCGACGGAGCGATCTTCATGACTACGTGCGGCCGCTTTCCAAGTATGACTTCGACCTCGTCGAAGCCGGCTACAAACTTTATCATTGCTCCCGGTGGAGCGCGGCCTTCGTCGCGGGGTAGGTTTCGAGTCGAACGAGAAGATCAGCTTTGGTGACGCCATTCCAACCGTGCGCTCGAGAAAGTTCCAAAAGGTTAGTCGCGGCTACGCTCGCAATTTTAGTAGAAACTAAAATCAACGAAGGTCGTCTTACTGGGACTGTAACACTTTATTATTATTATCTTGATGTTTTAGACTTATTTCAATTTTATCTTGGATTACGATTTAATTCATTAACGGCACGCGAAAAGGACGCAAAAGGAAAGAAAGTTCAGACCCGGTCCCGAGCCAAACTCACGACAGTACCTCGCGCACAACCACCTATCGGGGGTCCGACCCACAAGATCAAAAGAAAAAGCCCCATGGTTTCCGAACCACTCCGTTTAAAAGCGATTTAAATAAACGGTTACGAAATCCAAAAGAGTTGACCGTGCTCGCCCAAGAAAGAAATGAGCGAAGCAAGCTGACGGAAGAATGATAATTTGGACTAGCGAGGGACACTGGCACATTGTCGATGTGCGAAGATAAACCTTGATTTAATGGAGAGTGAGTTATTCCAGCGAGTCGCAGTGAAGTTGTCGGCGCTATTAGGAGCGGCTAGCTTCGAGCTCGAGGATTTAATTTAATTTATATATACGTATCGATTTTGAAAATAACATTTTAAGTTTTAAAATACGAGAGCGAGAAAGGACGAATCTCATTCGTTTCAGCGAGTTGAATGAACGAGCGTAATATCGCGAGTAACGCATCTATTCCGAAGAATGACACTCTACTCGACAATATCTCTCGATCAAATAAACCACAAAATTCATGACATCCGTTCCGTCTGACGAACCTTATGTAGACCGACAAATTCCCTATTTAATACAAAAGAATTAAATAGGCTTATATTATCTCGAGTCTTAAAACTCCCTATAGTAGCGAAGCCCTATAGCTTAATTCACCTCGGATGACCGAAATCACCCGAGAACTCTCGATTTAGATCTCGGGTTCTATCTTCACGAGTCGAGTGCGCAGGTTTTCAACGAAATTTGAGAGTAGGAAATCCGATAGTGTGAAGGCGCGAGGAGGAACAATTATTTCCGAGTCAAAGAAGAAGGCTGAGGGATGCCGCAGATCTCGAGGAGGACCTCGAGGACGTCCCGAATTATCCTAAGGCTGGGTTTTAAATTTTGGAAAGAGATTTTGTTTCGATTTAATCCTGTAAATTAATTATAGGGATTACGTTTGCAGTAACGTCCTGCACGCAAACTACGCGAAAGACAGGAGGTTTACGTCGTATAAGCGCGACAACCTCGGAAACCTAAATAGATTAGGGCTTATATTGCACGAAGGGGTGTGCGAAAGCGCTAAGAGAAAGGTGAGGGTTTATGTCTGCACGTGGCGGACTACCTCGAAACTCAAGCGCTTGTTGTTTAAACGCAGGAATGGGCTTTCATTGATGTCGACACGAGGTTCATTGAAGAAGATGAGCGTCGCTGCACGACGTGCTCCGAGCTCCACGTTGCAGAAGGAGACCGCGATTTAAGCTTAGGATTTAAGCTTGCCAGTGAACATGCGAGTCATTTATTTATTTTTATTACAATGAATGAGTGTGTACAGACGATAGATGTAAATTATGCGAAAAGAGAGAAAACAGTGAGCATGCTAAGCTATGCAGGAAGTAACATGCTTAATAACGAGTGTATATGCGAAGTAAGCGAGCTATACTAAACGGGAAAGAGTGCGAAGAAAGTAAAGCATGCCAAGTAGCAGTAAGATCTGGAAATGTAAACACGCCAGCGAGTGATAACCGAAAGAAGTAACTAGGCGTATAGGAGTGCATACTAAAAGTAGAGCAGTACGCACGATAAAAGAAAAGAGAAGACTCGTGTCGTAGAGATACCGTATGTCTCGCTCTATCCTTGCGTCTTGCTACTTATTTATTGTTTTTTTTTTTATATTTTACGCAACAAATTTGTCGGTACTAAAGAGCGACAGTAAGAAGTAGTAAGTGAAACGACACAACAACCTACAACGAGAGTCACATGGTGAGTACAAAGAAGTAAAGTCCGAAAACTCAACAAGATAAAAACGAAGGAAAACGACGAGAAGCGGAGAAAAACCGCGAGAATGAAAAGCAAGGAAATGAAAGAAATGAAACGTCAAGTGGAAAACTCCGAGATGCACAAACGAAAGACAAAATCCGTAGAAAACGAAAGCTACCGTAAGAAAACCCATGAGACGAACCGCATCAAACTCATGGCGAACCACGAGAAAGTCATGGCCTCCGAAGAAAGAATCTGTAAGCACGGTGGTGTTACGACTCGTGAGTCGTGCTAATATCCAGGATCTTGAGTATCAGGACTACTATCCTAACTTTCGCTGTATAGCGATCCTAATCCGACTCGAATAGTCAACGAGTGACTTTTATAAGTTTTCACACATTTCATTTTTTGTTTTCATGCAACAAGTACAGTAGATGAGTAGACGTGTAAGTAGTGAAGGTAATTTTGTATTTTTCGAATATATATATTTTTGTTTTAAAGTATTTCAGATCACGTGTCGATCACTAATACGACTGATGACTACGAACTTTAGATCTGTCACGGCGGTAGAAACCCCGACGGACGACCGAATGGTTCCGCGACTCTCGCTCACTCTCTGCAGTGCGAGACGGGCGGCCCATTCTATGGCTCTCGTAATTTTTCTCGTTCAGAACCGCATCACTTCGTCCTGACCTGCACTTACTAACCAGTGATGGCCCCATATATAACCCAAGGAGGTTATATACGCACACCTACACGTCCCTCAGTAGGTGTGTGCTTTGAGCAAGAAACAAGGTGAACTAGGGACGAGTGGTCGGGAAAGGAGGACGGAAGCGGCTCACTTAACACAATTTCGAAGAAGTGAGTCGATTTCCAATAATCAAAGCAAGTAAATCACCCTGACTCCCGACCGCCCTCACATGTCCCGAGAAAGGACTAGAGCACCTCGACGCTCTCGGAGAAGGCAGAGACTAGACCCCTAGAACGCACTCCCTTTTCCCAAATAACTTGTAAAATCATTAAAAACATAAAAAGAAAGCCACCTGCCGGGTCCTGTACTTAGTGCACATCGATTTTCGATTCCCGAACACAAACTTCCCGCGTACGTTCTCTTACTGCGCTCGGGACTCAAGCTATCGTAATAGGAGAATCGCAATCTTTTAATACATAAGAAAGAGAATTGACAAGCCATAAGTCACCAAAATAAGCATCAATTTCACCGAATAAATCTTCCAAGACATATTTCAAATATCGTGCTCAATTTATTTCCCACGAGTAGTAGTAGAAGCTCTTCCAAATTTCATTAAATCAATTCCGACAGCAAGGATAACGCGAACAAAGCCTCCATCACAAAAACCATCCAAATGAGGCTCTCTGGCAAAGCAAATGCTAAGTTCGGGAACCCACTACCAAAAATCACAAAAATAATGGAAGCTACAAGAGGTAAAGCCTCCACCAAATGCCAAATTTCCATAAAGAAACTCACGGCTAGACCTAGGGAGTCAATTACATCAAGTCTAGCTGGGAACCCACGGCCAAAAATCACAAAAAGAATGGAAGCTACAAGAGGTAAAACCTCCACCAAATGCCAAATTTCCAGAAGCTCACGGCTAGACCTAGGGAGCCAATTACATCAAGTCTAGCTCACCACAAGTGCTCAAGATCAAATTCACTAGGTAACCAAGCAGCTCACCTATAGCTTAAAAGAAGCACAAACCGAGCCCAGCAAAGACCCAAACCCGAGCCATTCAAAGGCCAGCATCGGGAAGTCGCAGGAACGAACAGAACCAAAACCGAGCCCCCAAACCAAGAGCAAAGGGAGCAGCTGCAAGAGCAGCAAACAGAAAAAACCGAGCCCCCAAATGTGCAAAGGGGAGCAGTTGCAAGAGCAGCAAACAGAAAACCGAGCCCCCAAAGCCAAGTGCAAAGGGGCTAGCTGCAAGAGCAGCAAACAGGAAAAACGAGCCCCCAAATGTGCAATGGGGCTAGCTGCAAGAGCAGCAAAACAGGAAAAACGAGCCCCCAAATGTGCAATGGGGCTAGCGCAAGAGCGAAGAACAGAAAAACGAGCCCCCAAATGTGCGATGGGGCTAATGCTAGCAGCAAAGAAACGCAAGAGCGAAGAACACGAAAAACGAGCCCCCAAATGTGCAATGGGGCTAGCGCATGAGCGACAAAACGAGAAAAACGAGCCCTCAAATGTGCAATGGGGCTAGCTGCAAGAGCAGCAAAACAGAAAAAAACGAGCCCTCAAATGTGCAATGGGGCTAGCTGCAAGAGCAGCAAAACACAAGAAACCGAGCAGCAGCAGGGCTTGAAACAGCCTCAGAACCGAGAGAAAAGACAAGGCTCAAAGTACCCCAGAGTTGAGAGAACAACATGGGTTAAAAGCCGGAAAACAAAGCCGACAAAAACAGCCTCCGAAGCTAGAAAACGAAGCCAAAAGGAACGACCACCCCAAGCCCCCTTTAAAACAAATTTGCTTAGGAGTTCAATGAGCCCAGATAAAATTTAAATTCAGCTAAACATAAAGTCCAAGTAAGCATTTCCATATATCCAACATATCCCAACATAGAGCTTTAATGTATTTTAAATGCAAGTAAGTGTAAAGCCTCTTTAACTCAATTTAAACTCTTCCATGACATGCCTTTGTAATAAAGAAGAAGTGGAAGGAGCAAGAAGCAAGCTCCACATGCATATAAAACTAAATAAATCATTCCATATTTTCACATCAAGCCCGCATGAATAAAGAAGAGAAAAGAGCAAGAGTATGTCATTTTTACCACGAAAACCATGTCCACCCTAAGGAGAGCAAAGACATAGGTAATCTCAAATATAAAAGCTAAAATCAAAGGAGCCCATACCTCGGTGAGAAATTAAGCAAACCCCACTACAACTCAACAACGAGAACCCAACTAAGCACGTACCAAACTCGAAGCCGAGCAACCAACTCAGGAGAACCGCAAGTAGCAGAGAAAAAGAAGAGGGAGGGGGAGAAGCAAGGCGATGGCAGCACACAATACCAGCTAACCAAAACAAGAGCCAACCCTAAACCCTAACCCAAGAGAGGCTTTTATAGCCGGCCTCAAGGAGAATAGCCAGAAGAGAACCGAACCACTTACCTGGGAGGCTCGACAAGAGAAAGGGGGGAGGGAGAGAGTGGCGACAAAGTCGCTGAAAAGAGGCGACCGTAGGCGGAGAAGGCGCGAAAGGAGCCTGCCACAGGCAGGATGCCAGGGGAAGTGGCGAGAGTACAGGGACCATGGCCGAAGCTTTGCGCAGGAAACCGAGGGAGGAGGGCTCGGGGTCGAGAGAGAAAAGAAGAAAGCGAGCCTGGATGATAGAGTGGGGTTAGGGTTTAAAAATGGGATTTAAATAAAAAATTAGATTTTATTTAATAATAAAAAAAAGGACGACAAATTTTGACGTCGCGAGTCCGCGCTCCAAACACGACAAGTTATACGTCTTTTCCTAGCAAATTCGACGTTCCGGACGCAATGACGCAGTTCGTTTCGCGATCCGAGGTCGTTCGGAGAACCTCGTCACCGGTCGAGTCAAAAGTGCGTCAAATTCGATTTCGTCGAAATTCTGACCTTGATGGCGCTCGTTCTGGCATTCAGACTTCTGATCTTGATCCGTCGCGGAGAATTTGAAGACGTCGAGGCTGGGGCTCGAGGAATTTGTGCTCGGTGGTGCAGAAAGTGTGCACAAGGCTACTCCTAAGGTCCAGGTGGTCCCATAGGAACTCAATTTGAGTCCTAACGCTAATTCCAACCTTCCAGCTTGTGAAGCAAGAGGTCGGAATTCCGTCCGTATTCCAAAAGAGTGTCGAAGTGGTTTCAAGCATTCTAAGACGAGGTGGGTCCAGTGCTAGGAATCTAAGATCGTCGGGGAAGCTCCTAAAGCTAGAACCCTAGATCCTAGGAGGAAAACTAAACCTCGACAAAAGTGAGGTCAACAATGCTTCAATTTTTTATTACTTATAATCATAGAATACCATCTCTAATATGAATTAAGTCGATAGCCATGATCTGAAACAAATGCTATCCATAGTTTGCAAGAGATTTACATTCAACAATATATTCAATTCACACTAGCTTCCTATATTGCTTCTGCCATAGGAATTCAGTCAACTGTACTGCAGACGAGTAGCAAATATAACTGAGGCTGGTTCAAGGCCAGCAATAGTCATGACACATTTGAGGATCAAACAACAACATAGCATCAAATTTTTTTTTTTAAAGAAAAAACAACAACAACAACAACATAGCATAAATTACAATTGAAGGTCAAATAGCTAAAGATAACCCAAAGAGAACCAACAACGAGCCAATACTTGAAATCTAATTGACCTGCACATTAAAAAATCCAAATTCATGGTGGACAATTTGTATTAGAGAACATAATTCATTTTTGCAAGGATCGTAGTAGGCATGATTAAAATTAGTAATGTAAAAAATTCTAAAAAATTAAGGAACTGCTAGCTTAACATCAACTAAAATAAATTGAAAACTCAAAATGTCAATTTGTGTCAACATCTGTTCAGCTTGAAAAAATAGTACTATGACGATTTTATTTTTTGCCACTCATTCTATGCATGACGATTGTGAATTCAATAGGATAATTCATGAATTATCATATGCAGGGTTTAGGATCATGCGGGCTTTCTTTTAAGGCCTTCATTATTAACAAATTCATAGAAATATTGACATTTCTCCCCATTTTTTTTATTATTTTAAATTAAATTTGGGAATCAATAAAGCAAAAGAAACGTCATTTTCAATTTGATTTGTTGAGATAATTTCGTTAAATATTTTATCAAGAGTTAAAACATCATGTTCTTCAATTGATATGTCAATTTCGACATGCGTGATTTATGCAGGCTTGCATTTAGAAATAATTAAATTTCCATTAAGTAATCATGTTCAAATATGATTTCATGCTTTTCTTTATTTTTAGAATTAAATTTTTGCTTTTCTTCAATTTTATGTTCAGTTTCATAAACACAGTCTTAATATAAGTGTAGCTTTAGATTTAGCAAGATTAGATGTGAGATCATATTGGAACTAAATTTTTTTTTTCAGCGTCTAATATATCAAAGAATATTCATGAACCACTAGTTCCTTAATCAGTTTAAGTTTGGCCTTACATGATTATTGTGTCAGCATGCATTTAGTAAACTTTATAGATGCGAGGTTATTGAAATTTTCCTTCGAATAACCATGCATGCATTAGTCCTGACAACAACATGATAATTATAATATTTACGAAAATATACAAAACATGTATGAAGCCTTATGTGGTATTTTTGATGAATTTTAGCTCAATGCATCCATTAATTCTTCTTAGACCTTTAATGTAGTAGACAAGTATAGCATTGTGCCCTAGAGATGCATAATACTTGGTTACATGACATTGTAACCTTGCAAAAAATTAAAAAGGTTTATATTCTCATTGTTTAAAATTTTTAAAAATGTACAATTAGTGGTCTCTATATTCATTGATTGACATATTACTTTTTAAATTTATTTTTTATGCAAATCCATGTAGATTAACCAATCAATATGATTGATTATATTGCATTCATTTTGGTTTAGAAATTTCAACCTTTTTTGAAATCAGACATGTTATATATTTTAAAGAAATATTTTAAATTATATATCCAACTTGAGCCGACCCCACTTAATTGGATAAAGGCTTGTTGTTGTTATATCCAACTTGAAAATTCTCTAAAATCATATTTCCTATCTAATATAGGAATATGATTATGAAACAAATAATAGTCACATCTTTCTAGAGTTATAGCTTATCCAATGTGTTTATATTGTGTCATTTTATTATTTTGTGGATGAACCTAGTTACCACTTTTGGGACTTAATGATGCAACATTAATCTTTGATACTAAATTTGATGCAGGTTGTTTTAGGGTTAGGATTTTCTTATAAAAAAAATCTGGATACAATTTAAGAAAATATAATCAAAAGGTTAAATTTTGCAGTTATTGTACCTTTGATTTACACAAAAAATCATCTCTTTTGATGATAAGAAATTCACAAAATTTATCTCAAACAGTAATTTAAATTATACCAAATAAAAATTTAGTAAACAAATTTAGACTAAAATAAGTACGTCATCTGAAATTACATCACTCAAAAATTCAAATTAAGAGCTTTGACTAAATCAGGTCACCCAATCAAACTAATAGGTAAAGCGTAAAAAAAAAGAGAGTTTAAGGTAGTAAATCATTGAAGTATTGATTCAAGCCTCCTGCACACACAGAGATGATATTTTCTAAATTTTGGTTGTCACCTGCTTTGAAATAAAATGATTAGCATCAAAATGGCACTTATTTAGAAAGGAAATTGATTAAAAAAACTGTTTTTGAAAATTAATTCTTTATGCCTTATGTCTTTCTTTCATTTTTAATGATTAAAGAATCCTCCAAATAACAATAATTTGAATTAAATTTACAACCATTATATGATAAACCCTCCTAAAAACTCTCAACTGTGTGTGCAACAGATAGTTGCATGGATATGGCGCCCAATCCCTTGAAAAAAATCATAGTAATATATGCAAGAGATCGATCATGAATAAAGCACAGTAGTGACACAAAAGATCACAAGTCACACAACCACAAAAGTTTGCTTCTTCTGTAGGAAAACACAACAAACAAGGACGAACATATTTATGGCTCATTTAAGAAGCAAATATAACTTGGCATAAATACCAATAAAAGGCCAAAGTGCTAAACAGACAACCGATGTTCAACCAATAATGAACCAATAGCTGAATTCATACCTAACCAACAAAAGAATTGATCCGAATAGGAGAGGGTTTGATAAAAAAAATGCTAGAGAGCACAACTCATTCTTATAATGATCATCATAGATTTGATTTAAACAACTAAAAGTAGAACTAATAGTTATGAAAATCGAATAAACTATTTGCATACTACAACTAAAATAAAATCAAAAGGCTAAATGCCAAGGTTACAATCAAGCTCTCTGTGTGAGATGTTAATGGATTTAATTAGTTTTAAAATTCTGAAATTAACAAACAGAAGAATTTATCCGAATAGGAGAGGGTTTGATAAAAGAAATGCTAGAGAGCAAAACTCATTCTCATAATGATCATCATTAGATTTGATTTAAACAACTAAAATTAGAACTCAAAGTTATGAAAATCAAATAAAATATTTGCATATTAATAACTAAAATAAAATCAAAAGGCTAAATGCCAAAGTTACAATGAAGTCTCTGTGTGAGATGTTTATGGATTTAAATAGTTTTAAAATTCTAAAATTTCTTTGAGAGAAATAATGGAGTGATGCTTTTTTCAATGATCGATAGTATGATTTTTTTTTTAAGGCCATGATAGGAATCTTTTAAATTGGATTGAGGGGAGGGTCAATGAGTAAGGCTTTCTCTGCTTTTAGAACATTTGTTGTTTCCTCATTTTTTTTGGAATTTCAATTATTTTAGCTCTTTGAGATATAAGTGTGATGTAGTACAAATCAGTACTGCAGTCCAAAAAAAAAAAGGTTAAGATTATTATAGGCAAATCAAAAGGAGTCAATTTGGGCTATAAAGGAGTTGAACCAGACCAATTTTCAAGCCATTTTAAGACAACTTCTTTTATTACAATTCCTTTATTTTTAATTTGATTTTTTTCATCTGGCTCAATCATTTTATTTTTGATAGTTTTAGTTTAATTTAGATTACTATGATAAGATTTTGCTTGATTTTAGATATGATTATATTTAAAATTTAAAATTTTGGTAGGGATCCATGCTGAACATTTGGTTTATTGATTATTATTAATTGAGTGAATGAAATTATTTGTGGTAAATTGAGTGCCCCTTAGTCTTTATCTGTATAAATAGATCACTCCAAAATTTATCAATGTAGTTTCTTCTTCTTTCTCGATCATATTTTATCATTAAAGCCTTGATTCAAGCTTCACTTGTGAAGCTCTATATTAGCCTTAAACCTGTGCCGAATTTTCTCTCAGACCCTTCATGCTTATGATTTCACTTTTCTTGTCTTCAGCACATCAACTACTAGCGAAATTTTATCCCACTTCCTTGACACTTGTTGCTCACCTGCATCTTGCTTCAAGTGACTTGGTTGCTTCGTGCATACGCTTGTTTCACATTATACTTACATATTGGTGCTTCTAGTTCAAACCCACGCATGCAAGCCACAACTTTCGTTGTGTGTGAGCTGATCTTGCACATATGTGAACCACCATATCCTCTCGTCAATTCTACTTCTGGCATGCCTTGATATTGTGTATCACACTCACAATGTGCCCCATGCTCGCCCATCTTTCGCAACAACAGATACAATGTACACAACATAGCATAGCTGGAATGCCACATGTCATAGGACAATTGCTGTAGTCCTTGCAAACACATGCTACTTTTTGAGAGCAACCTTGATTATTTTTTGCTTTGGCTGCCACCTTTAGATCCTCACTGTCTCTTTTCGACCGTCTCAAATCTTCATACCCGTATTCAAGAAATTCCAGTGTTATTTTGTGTACTACTTTGATCTTCATGTTCTGCTACTCGTGAGATTTCAGTGGCCATGAGCTGTTGACCTTGCTTTCACCACTTAGTATAGAATCAAAAGGAATTGCTTTCCAAGTGACGCTCACTAATGTTTCTATGCTACTAACCAAAGGCAAACCATTTTCATTTTGTGCATAATTTTGATTGCAAATCTTTTTCATAGCTTATTATGGATTTAATGATGACTCCAAACAATACTCAAGGAGTTATCTCAATCATTTACAGTTTTGATCCTTATTCAGATCACATACCTGCATGATTATTTTTTCAGAGACTGCACAGTCATGAACATTATTCTTCTTATGAAAATAATGGGAACTATGGTCTTCAGTCTAAATACATAACTTAGTACTATGTTCCATCACCGTTCGTTAATAATATTATAATTTATCGGCTTATCAATAGTTTCAACAATGATTGCATAACATTTTATCTTGAATGGATAAAAACTTGACAACCCTTTCTCGGTTTAAAAAAAATTCCATGAGCAAATATATTCTATAGGACCTTGGGCTTTAGTGCAAACCAAAGTCCAGGCTACATATGAATCTTTTGAGATTGATGTTAAGGTGGTCAATCTAATTTTTTGATGTGGCAGTTGAACTTGATACCTTGCCTAAGGTTGTTAGTGACCTTTATGATAAATGAAGATGCTTTTGATGACACTCTTTTTTTTAATAATGATTTGGTCAATTATGAGTTATCAACACATGAGTTTATTACGTTTTCTAAGGCTGATTCTAAGATAGTATTGGATGCTAAAATCGAGTTAATGTCTAATTTTGTGTCTAAGCCTGAGATTATCATTGAATCTAGATTCCTGCATTGAGATATCTTAAAATGTACTAAAGTTGACAATTGATTTTCTCCAACTTCTTATTAAGATTCTTACTCCAATTCTGGCACACTGCCATAGGAGCATGTTACTGGTTTGGATGATTGTATCACAATTTATTTTCTCTAATTTCTCATTGAGATTCTTGCTCCAATTTTGCCAATGCCCTAAGAACATATTTCTAATTTGGATGATCATATTTTGCTTAAGTTTTTATTTATGAGAAAATGAAATTATGTGATCATTGCCACTTTCAGCACCTAATCTATTATTAGCTCGCACTACCAAGATCTTATATGTTGTGTGAAGTAACTGAACATCTAATCCTCAAAATATATGCTCTTTGGATTTCTTCCGCATATTATTCCCTGTGCTACATTGATGCTTCTCCCATTACATTGTCGAATGTCGAGAGATTCCGGTTTCTCCTCCATGATTTCCACCACATTTCATCAGGAGAAGAGTTCTTTGTTGACCTGTTGAATTCATAAAATGTAGATTAGTAAGTATGGTATAAAAAAGGGATTCATATAAATGTTTGGATTGTTGATTATTTTTTATTATTAGTGATTAATGAATGAAATCATTATGGCTAACTGATTGCTCCTTTATCCAAGTTATGTAAGCACATTCTCCAATTTGTATGTTCTAGTTTCTTCTTCTTCCTCATCAAATTCTAAGGTCCTTAATAGTGAGAGCCTAATATGTGGGGTAATTCTTTTAATTGTTATATGAAAAAATGAATACATAAATGTAAAGAATTCAAGTGTTGTATCATGAAGAAGTGTGCATGCTATGAATTAGGAGTGGAATCCCTTATTGGGGTAGCATTATGCATTTGGCAATATTTTCATTTGTTGTTGGAAAGAAATGAATGCATAAAGATAGAAAAATATATATTAAAAAATGTTTTTTCATTTACCTAATGTTCAATTAATAAGATTAAGTATATTTATTTTTAATAAATTTAATGTTAAATATTCGTTTTAAATTTTAGAATTCTATCTAAAAGTGAAATTAAATTAAAATCTAATTTATTTTGATATTTTGAATTATATATATATATATATTGGCATTAGGCCTATCAGTTCTCAATTTTTTAATGTTTAATATTCATATGGATGAGAATCTATAGGTGTGATGGCTGCTCATGTGTATCTTTGATTTTTTGTAATATGAACTTTCTCTATTGAGATGCGTATATTTAAAGCAAGATGCTTTGATGCATGCATATTGCTATTAATATAGTTCTAGTTAGTTTGACATCTAGTGAAATAAGTGAAAATTAGAACACTGGAAGAAATGTTTAGATCATAGATGCTTTGAAATTAGTTACACAAATGTTTAGTATATAATGTATAATTGTAGAATATGACAATGATGATTAACATTCAATTGTATTAGAATAGAAGGTAATATCTAGATGTGATCGTGTGATATGTTTAAGTATCTTTGTTCTTTTGTAAAAAAGAGAGAGATAAATGATATAAATTTTAGAGTTATGGTTGGATAGTTAAAATCGAAATGGTGTCTTGGGATTTTTTCCTGATTACAGGATATCATGAAGGCTTAAAGGTAAATTTTATATAATCACATTTAGGCCAATAATATTATCCGGATTCAAATGTTTGATGGTCAAAATGTTAACGATATCTAAGTTGAGTATGGAAAAACTAGAGATGATAAATTAACAAATTATTATATTAGAAAAGTTTTGGATTGACATTATTGTAGATAGTGCCATTGAAGATATAATTAAGCTGTTGACATTATAATGAAAGTTAGAAAATGCTCTGGTTAGATGAGTTGATATAGTGTCAAAAGCTTAGAAAGAAAATTTTCTAGATATAAAGCTACATGGCTATAACTTTTTCAAAATATTTTGTGCTGAAACGAAGAACTTGTTTAACACCCCCGACAACACTCAAAGTGAACAAATGGAAACTTTGAATAATAATGCTAATTACAAATAGTTGCGATTAAGGCTAATATAGTGATCATGAATGTACGTTTCTATATCGTCCACTCTAGTGTTATTATGGATTTTAATGTTTTAATACATTGATCATGGTGGCATACTGAATATAATATATTGCTTTGGATTATTTTAGTAACGCAGCATTCTGAAAGAAATGTGCATACTATGATTTGTTAAGTCTTTCTGGACTGTTTATACGAAGCCCAACATTAGTTGATCTTAAGAAATCTGTAGTTTCAACATACTCGTCTAGGGGTTGATTGTAGCATTTGATTTAAGATATGTGATAAAAATTTGAAAATAACATTGAACAAATTCTAGCTCAATCAATTTAGAGTAAACCATGAGTACAAGAAAAAAATCTGATAAAATTACTTTATGGTTGCATTTGAAGTGCTGTTGCAATTAAAATAGTGTGAAGATATTTAAGTTTTGGTAAAACAAGTGCTCTGGTCACACTCACCTTATATCGTGCTTCTAACGGAAGAACCTATAGGACAAGTGACGAGGTGTTTATTTTGCCTTCAGATCTCTTCAAACAAAGTTTTTTGAACTTGCATTTGATTCTTTGCTAAGAAGGGTAAGTTTTTATAAAACCTTGTTATTTATTATTGATATGTCCCCCTCGACAGTAAAGAAATAGGCATACATGATTTATTTGTTCTTCCTTGCTTCTGTTTCTTGATGCTATGAGGTTGAGGCCAGCTGATTTTGTAAATTACATGTTTTTTTTTTCACTTATATATAAACCGTTCGTTTATCATGTTTTTATATTATTTTTTGTGTCTGCAAAACAGTTTTTCAGGTACACGTGATATTTTTGGCCGGCCTTGCTAAAAAATGTGATGTTGGGCTGTTTAAACTAAAAAATTACCTCCAACAAAAAATAGTATTGAGTATTATTTTGTTAAACTTTTTTAATAAAAAAAATTTGAAGGACCAAATACCTAATCAATGGGTATCTGTCGAATGGCGTGCTTTTAAATCTTTGGTTCATGCATATTGAGTTTTGTCATGCTTTGATATTAGTGCAATAAAATGATTGAGTTTACCCATTAAACCAATACTATTTTTGAAATGCTAATTTATAAATTAAAATTAGTTTTCTTTTACTAATGGATCTTTTGCATACATTAGGCTAGTAGATAAAATTAGTGTTAGAGGTTTAGGAGGTTGAAGCGGTTAACCTTCTATATGGTATTGTTCAGTTGGATTTGCGAAAATAAAATAAAATAAAATCTTACTTTGCACTTTATATGATCAAATGAAATTAGGATTTATGTGTTTGTCCCCAAATAACCGGAATAAGGTCAATGATGATGATGTGTTTGGAAAGATAGGATGAGTTTTATTTACAGGAAGCAGCCACCACCATCACAAATCATTTCATAGTGGTGGTCCCCAAGGGAGTATATGCATATATCTCAACCAAATCTGTTTTAGCTATTCCAAAACTTTCTTTATGCTAATATGTAATGCTTTCTATGTAAAAAGCCAAGGGAATGAAATAGGGATTTTACCTGATGTCTCGTTGAGAGCTTTTCTTCTCCAGGTGGCTGAAATCCTATTCCAAGGATTTCATGCCTCCTTTATGGTATCAGAGCACGCCTGGACAAGGGATCTTTTCCTTCATCTCACGGTACCTAATCTCATCTTCCTCATCGAGGGTTTACGCTGAAACTAACAGCATCTCATCTCTTCTCTCCCAAATGGATGAATATACTGTTGTTGAATCCCAATCCTCTTTACTCAATATACCAACCACATACTTCCCCTCTTCCCTAAAATTTCTGATCTCCCACCTCAAACGCCTTACTCAACGCCAGCTCACCACCAAATATTATCATATTGGAAAGCTCAGGTTTTGAAAACCTTGTCGGTGAATGGGATCGCAGGATTTCTAGTTGGTAGCTGCACATGTCCTCTATAGTTGGAACCTTATTGATCAAAATCTGACAGCCTCTATCTACTCAACGATTTCTCTCTTGGTGCTTCCCCATATCCTACATCTACACTCCACCGTTGCCATCTGGAGTACTCTAGAGCGCAGACTACAGCCTACCAACACGTCCCGTGTAATCCAGTTGAAGAATGAACTACATCACATGTCAATGAAGGAGAATACCATGCAACAATACCTATCCGCAATTAGCAACTTGGATGATCAAATACAAGCAGTCGGATCCACACTTGATTAAGAAGATGTCATTCTATATATACTCAATGGGCTTCCCCCATCATATAATGCCTTCAAGGCCACCATTCGAATCATGCTGCAACTTATTGCGCTTGAAGACCTCTACTCCTTGCTATGTAGTAAAGAGATTAATATCCAAGCAGGGAATGACAAGAGTACCGTATCCATTCAATCTCAAATGGCCCTCCTTGACCTCTCACGGACAGGCAAAAAATACCTATAGGGGAAGATGTAGAAACCAACATGGAGGCTTACCAAATGAATTTCGCAGAGGTAGACAACCCAACCGACCATCTATAATCTACAAAATATGCAACAAAATAGGACACTTAACATCTACTTGTTGGCACAGAACCAACCTAGAATACACAGCTACAACTCCACAAGCTCTTGTTATCACTTCTAAGGAATGGATCTTAGACTCGGGGGCGATGACACACTCACCTCCGACATTAATCAACTCCAACTGGCAACTACGTACTCGGATACTGACCAAGTCCTAGTTGGTAGCGAGCAAGCTATTTCAATTCATCACAAGGGAGATGACATCCTTCTTACTCCCCAGCGTAAGCTCAAAACTCTCACAAATTTACCATACACCATCACTCTCTCACAACTTACTCATATTCATCAACTCACTAAAGATAATGATATTGTTGTCTCATTTGACTCATATGGATTTGCCATCTTTGATCCACAGAGTCACCACTCGATCCTCCTAGGACCCTGTTCTAATGGCCTCTACTCTATCTCCTCATTGACATATCTACCATAAGCATTTACTACCTCCCTTTCCAAGACACAATACTCAGAGCTATGGCATAGAGGCTGGGCTATCCCCACGTCTCCGCTGTCTCCAAACGAGCCACTATATATACCTTCCACTCTTAGTCTCCACTATCTCCAAACAAAAGCCATTATATATATAACTTCCACTCTTAGTTTTTGTAGTACTTGAAACCTTACTAAAATTCATAAACAATCATTTGTATCGTCAATAGGTTAATAATACAAATTACTTAATCTCATTCATAGTGATGTATGAGGTCTTTCTCCAGTTCCATCTTATCATGGTTATATATATTACATTACTTTTGTTGATGACTTTTCTAAGTTTTGTTGGGTATTACTTAGGTATACAAAATCTCAAAATACTCAAATAACCAACAACTTCATTCGCCTACTACAACACCAATTCATTACCTAAATTAAGATTGTACGCTCCAACGGCGGACGTGAATGTAACAATCATGATCTCAACCAATTTCTCACGGATTATGGCATTCTCCACAAATACTTCTGCCCATATACTCTCGAACAAAGAAGAGCGGTGGAATGCAAGCACTGACATCTTATGGAGACCACTCAAGCCTTACTACATCAAGCCCCCGTACCATACATTATCTGGGCTGATGTCCTTCTAACTGCATTTCACCTTATAAATCGAATACCCACTAAAACCACCCACTACATCTCTCCTTGCGAACATCTTCATAAAACCCCTTTTCCCTCTCTCAAAACTCCATCACCAGTACAACCAAACTAGACCACTAATCCTACCATCATCCCTCCATTCTTCCTACAACCAACATCATACCTACAACCTACATCCCACAAGCCTACCTCTCCCAATTTTACACCTCATACCACTCTACAGGAAATCGAGCCATCCCAATCTCCCACAACTCCTCAACCTCAACTACCTAGCCACCCTACACCTCCTCCAACACATCTTATGACAACAAGATCCAAAACTGGCCACTTGAAACCTATTCAAAAACTAAACTTATTCCATCAAGGTCAGCAAGCCCCCAACCCCACATGCTTCGCCCGTTCTTCCAAACATTCTCATTGGAGGACAGCCGTGACCGAAGAGTTCAATTCCCTTCAGCGAAAGGACACCCGGAGCTTAGTTCTCACACCGGTTGATCAACCCATCCTTGGCTTGCGGTGGACCTACACCACCAAAGTCAACTCGTTAGGCAAAGTCACACAATACAAAGCTCGCCTAACAACTCAAGGCCACAAACAATAGTTTAGAGTCAACTATCACGAAACATTTAGTTTGGCTGCCAAACTTCCTACCATTCGCATCCTTCTCACGGTGGGTCTTTATAACAACAAAAACATTCTTTAATTTGAGATCTTTAATGCATTTCTCCATGGTACACTCAATGAAACAGTGTACATGAAACAACCACCTAGTTTCTAAGACCCGTAGCTTCCCAATCATGTATGCTGGATCAAGAAACCACTATATGGCTTCAAACAGGCTCCACGTTAGTGGTTCATCACTTTTTCTGATTTCTTCCTAACAAATGGGTTTCAATTCAACAAGGCAGATCCATCCCTATTCTTCTATCATCAGAATGACATGCATATATTTGTGCTCATCTACGTTGATGATATCCTAAGTACCGACAACCATCCTAGGGCCATATCCAAACTGACCGATGACATGGCTCCGAGATTTAGCTTGAAACATTTAGGTCTGATTGGATGCTTCCTCGGTATCGAGGTTTAAAAATCTGCGAGCTCCTATTTCCTCAACCCACAACGGTATGTTCTACAACTACTTAACACCGTGGGAATGGAAGAGTACGCTTCTATCAGCACACCTATACTGGCTCGTCAACCGGCATCTTCTACCTCGAGCACTCCTTTTCACAATCTCACTCTTTACCGCCAATTGACGGGCATCCTTCAGTACCTGATGGTTACTTGACCGGACATTTCCTTCATTGGTTGTGCCAACATATGCATTCTCCAACCACAATTCACTACAAACACCTAACTTTTCTTCTTCGACACTTAAAGGAACTAGCCAGAACTTTAACCAGGAAATCTCCATCTCCTCTTATATGTTGGTGTCAACTGGGTTGGAAACCAAATCGACTGTAAATCCAAAATGGGGGTGTGCTCTTTTCTCGATGATACACTCATTTTTTGGATGGTGAAGAAACAATCCACGATGGCAAGGTCGTCGACTAGCTACTGCTAACATAGACATTCTATTGCTTCACAAACTTCTTGGGGAATTCGGGATTGTTCTTCAACAACCAACCTCACTTTATTGTGATAACATTTCAGCTATATCGCTAGCTAACAGTCCCATCTTTCACGCCAGGATGAAACATATTGAGATTGACTATCACTTTATCCGTGACCTCATCAACTCCAACCATGTCCAAATAGAATATGCACACACTCATGATCAACCAGCCGACATACTGCGAAATCACCTCCGAAAAGAAAATTTCACAAACTTCGTACCAAGCTTACCGTTCATTCTGGAACCATCAGCTTGCAAGAGGGTATTAGCAGGAATCAACTGCCACCATCACAAATCATTTCACAGTGGTGGTCCCCAAGGTAGTATACGCATATACCTCAACCAATTCTATTTTAGCCATTCCAGAACTTTCTTTATACTAATATATAATGCTTTCTATGTAAAAAGCAAAGGAAATAAAGTAGGGCTTTTACCTGATGTCTCGTTGAGAGGTTTTCTTCTCCAGGTGGTTAAAATCCTGTTCCAAGGAGTTCGCGCCTCCTTTAAGTTTAATACCTTGGGTTTTTTATCGTTTTGCAATCATAACATTGCAATTTTTATAAATATTACTGTGAGCAGTAATAAAAATATTATTTATGTTTCTCCATTTTACTTATATTACATTCTGAAGACATTGCTGCATCTATCATTTCCAGGAATTTGCGGACTTTATGAGAGAAAACTGAAGGAAATCAATCCAACCATCTTAAACATCACCTATGATATTGCTGATCTATATAACTTCATTGATGGTTTTACTGATCTAAGTGCGTTGGTGTAAGTGATGTGTATTTAATTACATCAAGAACCAGAATCATTCTTACCCGTTGTTTTGTTATAAACTGATGCTTCTTCTGTGTCCAACCGCAGCTATGATCATTCGATTCATGCTTTTCTACCCTATGATCGACAGTGGATTAAACAGCGCATGTTCCAGCACCTCAAAAAACTTGCTTTGCGATAAAAACAGAAAACTATTTATGATCATATTTTTATACTTCTGTTCAGTTTATTATTATGCCTTGACGAGCTTCCCTACCTTGATAATTCTGATTATTAACTTGATATAGTTTGCCATCCTATATATAGCAATCTGTGTTTTAGTTATGTATTTGGACACATTGTATATTCGATGATTCAAGTTCTCGTTTGAAGGGAAGAAAAGTGAAATTTATGGTTCCCTTGCTGCTTATTCTAGGGATCATGAGAGTGTGGATGTGAATCATTGTTTTTGATATTTTATGCGGATATATGGATGTAGCACTCAGGGTACTTTCTATGTTTTTAACTTGAATTTGCTTGCTTCAGAATGGAAGTTTGTGTATTTTTTGACTCAGATTGATATTTGTCTGATCTGTTGATACTTCAGTAAGCCCTCTTTTTCTACCTAGCAATACTGGAATTTGAAGATCACATTTTTTATGCTTGTTAGTTTTATGTTTGATTCCTGAGTCGCAAGTAGTTTCAGTAATATAGAGAACAATCTCTCTAGTGGCACAGTGAGTTCGTCTGTCAACCCCTCCTTTTGCATCCCTTGATTTCACCTGCATTGAGCTATATAGGTCGGGTAAGTTTGTGTTTTGATCGGAAGCATGATTGGTGGCAACTGTGGACTTGTTAGATCGAGCTCTATGTTGAGGGCCTGTAAATATCAGCTTATAATTTGGGCATACCTAACAAAACAATTTTACGGTATGAGTGCCAACCCTAAATTATGTCAGACTCGTCAATCGATGTCATCCAAACTATTGTTTATGGTTTAGTTGAGGTTCTTCCTTTGCTGCGTGTTTTGTCTTCTTTTGGATAGTTCAGATGTTTACAGTTAATTGACCACAATAGTTTCTAAGTCTACAAAAGAAAAACTAACTCAAAGGGAAAATATTCAGTTACTACAACATCTTATTAATTTATGTCAGCCCTTCAAAACAAATTTACCACACCTCTAATAATATATAAAGTAAATCTAAAGTGACATCTTGTGTTTTGTCTTTAGCAACCTTGAGTTAGCATAAATATGTTCAGTTTGATGAGTTGAATATTATTATTTTTATTTATGGCAACCCGGTTAAGATTCTCGTGGCTTTCCGTTGTCCCTGAGTTGCCGAGTTCCCTGAACTACTTAGTCCAGAGCGGCAATCAAGTCAACTTCGACTTGAAGATTCTTGATAACAACCATGGACTGCGTCGTCCAAGAGATCTTCATAGATCCAGGTAACATAGTTTAAGTTGCGTTCGATGTTATTTGTTCATTAGGGTTTCATTTAAGTTTTAATGTCTTTTTTTGGATTTTAAGGGGTTGAAAATTTTAAGCTGCTTAAGACTTCTTAGCATATTAAAATTTATGATTTTATTTTTATTTTTAATATTGAAATGAACTGGTCAAGATCCTATGATTTCGTCTTCCCGGGGTCATCTAGGTTGTGGTTTGATTAGTTACGAGTGACTGGAAAATACTTTGTTTGCAGCTATGGGTTGTTTTCTTTAAGTCCCTTCTCAAACCGGGTTGTGATTTATGGTTGAAGTTTTACTTTTAATGATTTTAGTGTGTGTTTTATGTTTGTCTTTTATACTTATTTTGCATTTCACCCATTGTCGTCTCTAGAGTGTGTTAAGTGTGATTTTATTCTCTTATGAGAAGTTAAACACTCTTTAACTTAGTTTACTCAAGCTTAAGTTGAGTTAGGTCTAGTTGGCTCGGGTTTGAGATACCCCGAGTTAGGTCAGATCGACCCAGATTCGATTTAAGTTGATTTGGTTAACTTGAGTTAGGATGTGTTGACTCATGTTTGGTTTAAATTGATTTGGCTTAACTCAAATTAACGCAGGTTGACCTTGATTGGTTTAAGTTGATTTGGGTTAATCTGAGTTAGTTCTGGTTGACCCATGTTTGATATAAGTTGATTTAGGTCAACCCGAGTTAGGTCGGGTTGACCTAGGTTAGGTTTAAATTGATTTGGTGAAATCGAGTTAGGTCGGGTTGCCCAAGTTTGGTTTGATTTTGGATTAACCCGAGTTAGGTCGAGTTAACCCAGGTTCAGTTTAAGTTGATTTTGGTGAACCCCAGTTAAGTCGGGTTGATTCAAGTTTGGTTTAAGTTGATTTGGGTTAACCTGAGTAAAGTCTGGTTGACCTAAGTTTTGTTTAGACAAGTCTCGGTTAGGTTAGACTTTAATTAAAGATGAATTAGGTTAAGCTATGCCTAAATTGGGTTAGCCATGAGTTAACTTTAAAGTCGGTTTAGGGTTAGGTCTTTGTTTAGATTAGACCTAATTTAGATTTGAAGTTGAGTATAGTTTTAATTAGGTCTAGGTTAAGTTCAAAATGAGTTTAGACTGAGTGAGGTTAAGGATAGACTAGATCTGAGTCAAACTTAAAGTTGAGTTTAGTTTGAATTATTTCTAGATTGGGCTTGACCTAAGTTAATCTTGAAGTCAGTTAAGTTAAGTTAGACCTAAGTAGAATTTGAAGTTGAGTTAGGTTCACATTGGATCAGACCCAAATTACGTTTAGAGTTTTAGTTAAGTGAGGTAATCTAATAACTAACATGATAATTATGTTTGATTTTTATGTTTGATTCTTAAGTCAATTTTTATGTTTGATTTAATTTTAGGAGACAATTTGGGCTAAAATATAAAATTTATAATTTTACAAATTTATCCCTAATGTTCTAATTTCACTTTTAAAATTTCAGAGGTGAAAATTCTCATTTTAATGTTTAGGATTGTTGCTCTAATTTTTCATTTTAATTTCCATTTTAATTTATCTATTTTTTTATTTTTATTTTATTCTTTATAATTATTTTTCAAATTAATTATAATTTTTGTGGGAAATAAAAATATTAGTGTTAGGGAGGTCCCTTACTTTGGAAAAAATCAAAGAACATCCCGACCGATAAAGGAAATAATCCCTGAAAATTCATATTTTCTTATTTATATTTAATTTTTTATAATTTAAATATCTAAGGTATTTAATTAATTTAAAATTAAATATAAATTGATTATTTTTTATTTTATTATTTTCTCATCTATTTACTAACTTCAATGGTATTTTTATTTTATTTTGTGATTTTTATTTTTAAAGATATAAGTTTTTAAAGTTTATTAGTTTTTTTAAAAAATATTTAATTTGAAAAACCAGAAATGTCTATTTGTCCGCGTTGGCACCGTGTTAGCCTCGTACCGATTGAAATCCCATGTATCGTTCCGTGGTTAGTGGTGCTTTACACGTAAGCGTTGAGGTGGCCTACGATCTGGTGCTCCGCTTCACATGTTTCGCTGTGTCGGCTAGATCTCTGCCATTCATTTTGAACACACGGAAACAGACAGCTTCTGTTCATCATACCCGCAGGATAGAGGATAGAAAACAGAGAACCAACCACAATCAAATCCTAAGATCTCGATTTACACTCAACCAAATCGCATGGGGTTTGTTCTTATAGCTTCATCTAAGAGAGACAAACTTATATATATGGTTAAATGGGCATGTATTGCAGTTTTGTTTCACAAAAGACCAAATTGAGGCTCAAACTAGGAGTTTTGGACCCATGTCTTGTCCCAAGTGGTGAGGCCTCAATTGGGGTTGAAACGAGAGCCTTGATGCCACAAAGCTCCTCCTTACTTTAATTTGATATATGGTTGGGCCTAAGTGTGTGCTAGACCACACGTTAGCTCGGGTTGGTGTTGAGCTTGGTTGGAAGGTGCGGAAAGAGTGGATTCTGATTGGAGATAAGGTTTTAGGAACTTGTGAAGATAATGAGAGAGTTAATTTGGAGTTTTCGTGAGGTTAGTGTCAATACCGTGAAAGAATTCAGTGGTGAAATTAAGGCAATTAGGTGGATGAGAAAGTTTCAAAATGTTGGGGACGAGCCGCTCTAGTTTGTAGGAGTAATTTTGGTGTTGAGAGCTAAGGGTCTAAGTCGCTGGCTAGGGAGCTTAAGTTGTGTAGGAAGCTCTCGGGTTAGCTCCTTTTATAACCATGGGAGGCCATGGGGGGATCTCTGACGTGCATGGGAGGCTCTGGTGGCTCTTCAGGGAACCGGCGGAAGGATTTAACAAGATTTTTGGGCAGTGAAGAATGCTTTCTCCATTTTTGATGCCTTGAGCATGGTGGAGCTCCCATGGCTTTGTAGATGCTATGACAAGAACTTGGAGTGATTGGGTGAACTTTTGTTGGGGTGGCTAGGACCAGAATTGGTTTGGTTTCAGCCTTCTTTGGGTGGGACTTGGTTTGGTTTGACCAGTGTGCCAACTGTTTGAATTTTGATTTAGTGCAAGTTTTGTCCTTTAGTATTTGGATGAGGTTAAATTGATTTATTTTAACCTTTTGTGTCATCCATGTGTCATGGCGGGTCATTTGGGTAATTGGTTTAGTCTTAGAGCCAAATGGTTTGGGCTTAAGTCATGTGTCTTAGGGTTTGGACTAGGGCTTTCCCATGATGGCTTGAGCTTAAGCTTAAGGTTGGACTTTGTGGCTAAGCCTATCCATAGGTAATTAGGGTTAGGCCAAAAGGATAAAGCTTAACGGTCCTTCACAATTAACCTAATTAAATAATTATGTTAATTGTGAAGATTGCCTCTCCAATTTAATTTTGACTTATAAGTGAATTTAGCCTTAATATTTCAAATCAATTTTGATTTTATTTCAATAGGTTTAGTTTAATTGATTTAATTATTTGGTGAATTTTGATAATTTTAAATTTTAGGGTTAAGTTGATGTGTTTAGGGGTTAAGTTAATTTTATGGTTGGTTGGTGTTGAGAAAAATAGGTCAAGGCCAAAGTTTGACTTTGGTGATCCACACCTCTTCTTGGTTTGAATTTTGATGTAATGGGATTTCCGGGGCTTTTGGGCTAATGTGTTCAGAGATAAACATCCTTCATTAGCCTAGGAGTAGCCTCCTATCCAACGGGCTTTTCCTCGGTCAATGAGAATTTCATGGGGTAGCACTGGGTCATCAAGGGAATTCCTAGGGCTCTAAGCTCCACGGGTAGCTTAGGGCATCTTCCACCTATAAGAATTCAACTTGGGCTTACACTGATCTGAACCCCAACCATCTCAACCAAGGGTTGAGGATTTGAGCTCACTGCCCGATTATGCTACAACATCATTTCACCTCCGACACATGGCCTCGAACTTCATCCTTGTTAGAGATGAGCTATGTAAGAAGGCCTTTGTGGGTCCGTACCTCAAGTTCCTTCCCCCATCTAAAGCAAATTGCACTATGTGTGAGGTTCATTCCGGGATACGTGGGGAGCACCTCGGGGTTAGAGTTCTCGCCTTTAAAATAATGTGATAACGGTTCTACTAGCCCACGATCAAGTTGGACTTTGTACGAAAGTGTAGAAGCTCTTAACTACACTCCAACCTCACTCATGCACCTCTAGTAGAACTCACGTCATTTCTTTGTACCCAGCTGTTCGCCCAATGGGGGTAGACATCATGAGACCATTTCCAATAGCCACCAGACAACAAATGTTCATCATCATAGCAATAGAATACTTCACAAAATGGTTTGAAGATGTGTCGCTCGCAATGATCATAGAAGCTAACGCCATGCAATTTATTTGGAAGCATATTATCTATCACTTTATATTCCTTGCAAAGATTATCATTGATAATAGAACTCAGTTCTTTAGGAAGGTCTTCACATCCTTTGCAAGGACCTTTATATTCAATGAGTACACACTATCGTGGTGCACCCTTAGGCAAACAGGTAGAAATAAGTAACAATTTAGACCACACTCAAAGGGTTGAAGAATCATCTCAAAAAATGCTATAAGGCGGTAGGTTGAAGAGCTCCACAACATCCTCTGGGCCTGCCACACCACATCGTGAACTCTATCTTGGGAGACTCCATAAAACTTATGCTTTGATGCCGAGGCTATCATCTCAATTGATATCAGAATTCTAAACTAACGAGTTCAGACTTTCAACTCAGACATCAACGAGGAGAAGCTTTGGCAACACTTGGACCTCCCCCTCAAAACACGTGATGAGACCCACCTTAGGGCTGCTTCCTACTGCCATAGAGTTGCCTCCAACTTCAATTGTAAAGTCAAGCTTCGACTCATCTCCATCGTGGATCTGGTGATGTATAGTCTAGAAGTAGCTGATTATGGCTCGCAATGAAATAAATTGTCCATCCTCTGGGAGGCCCCCTACATCTTCATCGTATTGCTCAAGCCAAAACCTTCAAGCTTTTGAACTCAGAGGGGAAGAGCCTTCCTCGAACTTGGAATGCAACAGTATTTGCAAATACTATTAGTAACAGTTTAATTATATGGTCTTCATTTCATGACCTCTTTTCTACAGTTATTGTATTTGTATCTTGCATTGATGTACTCTTTGTATGCATCAATGTACCCTAGACTAATTGAAATAATGTGATTCCTTTGCTCTTCACTACATAGATGACACCTCCATAAGGTATAACAATTCATTTATGAACCCCATAAGGCTCCCAGCCTGAGAAATATGCAACTTCGATTGCATCTTAGTCAGAGCTTGATAAATCCCAGAGGATTCGATCCAACCTCTTCAAACAGGTTGACATCGTTAAGTTTTACTCTGATAAACAACCCTAGATAGGTTAACAATCCTTGGTGGACCGCACCCAAACCCTTATGTATAGGTTGATAAGAGAGCAATGCTCTAACTAACAACCTCGGATGGGTTGAAAAGTCCTCGTAGTCTTCCATTGGCTTCTCCCATAAGATCTAACATCATTGAGTAATACTCTAATACACGGCCCCAGGTAAGTCAAAGGCCACTGACAATTTATTTCCATGACAATCTCCTTACATACCAGAACCTCTAAACGACATCTAGCATCCATTGTGGTATGAAAGGAAAACATAGTTCATCATTATCATAAAAGAGACACACAAAAGAAAGAAAGATGCGGGGGGGGGGGAATAGCCAATGAAATCAAATAACTAAAAAAGATCATCAACAACTATATCAATATCGCTCAAATATCATCATTCTTACGAACATAAAAGCAAAAGTGGAAAATGAATAGCTACATTCTCATGGCTCATTCAACATGATTCAAACAAAGACACTAAAAAATAGATAAAGAAGAGATGGGTGCTAATCGACACCAACACTCTCCTCTGCCCCCTCGTCATCGCTGAAGATCACCTTCTTCAGTTCACTCTCGATATCTTCTCCGTCAAAATCTTAAGAGGATCCTCTGAAGTATGGCTAGGAGTGAACCCCTCTATGACAACCTCAGTTTAGCGTTGCACTGCTCGACTCACCTTTAAGAAGCCTCAGATGAATCTCTCATCGGTGAACCACTTTTTTTGCTCCTTTACTTCAATATCAAATACGTGGTTACGAGCCTCGTGGACATGATGTCGAATAATGTTCCTTGACTTAAGTGGGTTCTTAAAGCTCTTAACTGCTTGTTGCTCGGCACCAGCAACGTCGACTTCCCTTTCGAATATTAGGTTTCTGTTCTTTTCTTCTTAGGTTGACATTGTTGACTGTAGGGCCTTCACGCTCCTGTTATTTTAACTAAGATAAGCTTGTGCCTCCATCAATGCCTCCCGAGTTTTCTCCAGTTTCTAAAGCTACAACGAGAAGGAAATTGTCATAGTAGACACTTTATCCCGCACTCTGTTAGTTGAGACCCTAAAGTCGCAGCTCCTTTAGCTCCAGAATCATATCGACATTTGTACTCACCTTGGAGATACTTGCTTTTAACAAACTCAAAATTATAATCTTTCAAGGCCAGCACAAGCTCTTTTTGGAGCTTCATCATTTTATTCATCTAAAAAAAGGAAGGTGTGGGGGGGGTGGGGGTGGGGGTGGGGGTGGGGGTGGGGGAGGGGATGAAATGATTGTGCAATGGTAAGAGATGAAAAAAAGAGGAACTTGCAAAGCCATCAGCCTACATGATTCAGGTGCATGAAATTTTATGAATATGAATGGTTGAAGGGATAGGAAGATGTTTCCTTGACTCTTCACCCCTCTTGCATTATTTATGAGGGAGTATTTCACAATCTCTACTTGGTGGGGGTTGCTTTGTGGGTACCGTAAGGGCTGGCTCAAAAAGTTCCTTTCTAGATTTCTTTAGCAACATGGTTGTGGATCACTCAGGGTGGAATAAAAGTATGACCTTGAACAATGACTCATCTCTCACAAATTCATATGTGTTGCACTTCAAAATACATCTCCTTAAGATCCTGAATTCCCAACATCTATAATATTTCATCTTCAGTGGTTTGGAGGGAGACAAATTGATGCCGACCCTCATCTTTCACGGAGCCCCCAGTCATTATTCGCAAAGGAAAACCTCATGGATTGCCTCACTAGATCTTTCAATTAAAAATTCAATGCTTTGTTCCAAAGCAACATGTAATCATATGCGTCACTACTAAACGTGCCTAACCGGGCTAAGATTTCGCAGAGGTTCTGCTAGGCCGGGCCGGGGATAACTTTTAAGACGATTTTCTACTGCTTCTTCATGAAAGAAGATTAATAAAGAAATCCCGGAGGTCCTACTCCTGCTTTTTCAAAAAATAAAAACACAAATGAAAATCTCAGAAATCCTCATGAGTGAGGTCAGATATAATTTTCAATAAGGTTTTTTCCTGATTCTTAACAGGAGAAGATTGTGAGAAATCCCAAAAGTCCTGTTAAGCAAGGTTAGGGATAAATTTCATGATGAGTTTCTTTTGCTTCTCCCTGAGAGAAGATCCAAAAAAGAAATTCTAAAGGTCTTGCTTGGTAGGGGTCGTGGATAACTTTCATGACGACTTTCTTCTGCTTCTCCACAAGATAAGATCGTGAAAGGAAATCTCAGAGTTCCTATTGGGCAAGGTCAGCGATAACTTTCATAACGGTTTTCTCCTACTTTTTCACAAAAGAAGATAAGGAAAAAAATTTTCATATCACCTGCTAGACAGAGATGAAGGCAACCTTTATCTCTTCTCCTCCCTCTCTCCCTCTTTTAGGATTGAATGTCTTTCCCTTATATTCTTTTCTTTCCTTCTCCTCTCTCTTATGAATTTCTCCCCTCACCTTGTCCTCTATTTATAGACTCAAATCACTCATATTTACATTAGAAAAAAAATTAAATATGTCAAGTTTTCGTTGGTTGGTAGTCTTAATGCTGCCTCTTGGAGATCATAATGTCGTCGGCCCGCCTCCCGTTTGGGCGCCAAAATCAAACAATTCACCGACCAAGTGTCCACTTGCTGATCCAAATTTTGACTCGATAGGGCTGCCCACTATTTCAAATTTCGGCCATGAAGCCCAAAACAACAGTCTACTGTTGTTCTTGAATTCTGATATGAATTCTGACCCAGCTCAGCCTGCCGGCCTGCTGACAAAAAAATAAAAACCCTATAATTTAAGGGAATTGAACCTCCCCCTTACACACGACGCAAAAAGCACTTTGCAAGTGAGTTTACCTCAGTTTATTTCTTATATATGTTTATATTTATTATTATAACATTCAAAGAGTAATATAATATTGTATATATATGTATATATAATAAAAGTAAAAAAATCAAGATCTTAATATTTTCGGATGAAAAAGTTAGTATCACCCTAAAATAGACGACAACTCATACGCAATCTATAAATTCTCATAATTCATCATGAATCTAGAAGCATGACACAAATCTTAAAGTGATCAATTAAGATAGAAACATTCAATTTTAAATAAAAAACCATCAATAGCTCTAATTTTGGCAAACTTAGAGTCAAATTGACCGGCTTGACGAGAAGACTCAATGATAACAAAATTGATCCAACACGAGTCAAATCAAGCTCATATCACCATTAAATCACGTTTGAAAGCTTTTCAAGTATATTTGAAGGTCAAATTAACGTTGAATCTGGTGAGCTCATAGTCGAATCGAGCGTCTTGACAAGACAAATCTAACGAGTCGAAGACCGCTCAATTCTGACATCATTAAGATGCTTAATTGTCCGTCAAACACCATCTGATAGAGGGAATCTTTTCGGTCTGTCTAATCAATGTGGTTCATATTTATTTATTAATTGCAATCTGGAGTATAAATAGACCCTGATCCCTCTCATGAGAGGGTCGGGAGTTTGGATCTTGAAGCTTGAAGAGATAGCTTGAAGTCTTGAGAAGGAGGCGAAGTTCAACATCACTTATGCAACAATCAATAACCACCAACCAACATCGACCACCACTTCCCGACCACCGCCAATCAACATCGGTCGTTGCACATTCCTTGCGACAAGATTCTTCGCACACGAATGTTGTAAATTGAAATATTGTGTAACTCTTTCTTGCCTGTAGAACAAGTAATTGCACGTCTAACCTCCAGTTTATAGTGGATTTTCTTCAACTTGACTAAGCCCCATTGTTTTTCTCATTTTCGAGTTTTCTATGTAAAAACTTCTAATATCTCTACTAGCTCTTTTTCTTCCAAGTGTGTGCTAAATTTTCATTCAACGCTAAGACAATAAACTATTACTCTACCGTCGTGAATCTTCTTGCATGCATAAAAAATATAGAATGATATCACTTGTCTTATATTGTCCTTACTAGATCAATAACCTCATCTTTATGTATAGGAGCATAATTCAGTAGAATATGATAGAAAACATAAAAATAACCAGTGTATGAAGTTTTGTGGTTCATATATTCTTATACCTAGTAAGCTTGTTTGCTAACTATTCTCAATAAAAGAGGCAAAGTTCCTTTGTTAAGTTCGATGAGCAAGTTAATTCTAGTCATAACCCCTAATATATGGCCAAACCCATCTAGATGTTTGCAGAGTTCAATGAGCAAGTTGCTTGAGTAGATAAACAATCCACCCTAGTTTAATTGTTTGGAGCTTCGATTTCAACAATTGAGTTGTATGTTCTAGACCTACACCGAAAAAATATAGCCCAAGTGAATTGCCTTAGGTGAGTAATGAGTTGGTCTACAATTAACAACTTTTTGAACCATATTTGAGTTTGTAACAGGATCTTTTAGACTTGGCACTACTTTTTAAAAAAGGATATTTGATTTCTTTGGAATAAATTCTCCTCTTTATTAAATTTAAAATAATAAAAATTTCTGATCTTATAATAAGAGGAAACATGCATACAAAATCAAATAAAATTATATATTCTGTATGTGACATGAATAATACATTTTTATATGCTTACTCATTCAAGTTTATTTAAAAAAATCAATATATAATAAATAATTATCTTAATATAATAATTATATGATATTCATAAATTTAATATTTATTTTGCTAAATTATTTTATAATGTCAAAATCAAACATTTTATACCTACCAATAAATTTGGTTTTAATCGAGCAGAGTCGAGTGTCATGGATTGTACTTGGCTTGATCGAATTATAAGTTTTCATGTCCAGTTCAAGCTTGAGGCGAGTTTTCATATATATATTCGTAGTTGCACTGTTTAAATTTTTTAATGATCACAGTTGATATGTAATTTGTTGTTGTTGTTGTTGTTGTACAGTTGATATGTAAATGGCTTTGTTTATATTGATTGAAAAAGTTAAAATTTTACATGAGTGATTGATTTTTTTCATATAATACTAGTAAATAAGCTACAAAATTGAATAAATACTTTCCTAATTATATATACTTATTAATAAATAACTAAAAAAATTAAAATAAATAAGCAACAACAAAATGAGCCTTTGTGCCACTAAGTGGGGTTAGCTACAAGGATCTTTTGGTTCACGGATTCTTATTGAGTTTCCTATTTTCATTTAATTATATTTAATTAATATAATTTTAATATAAGAGTCACAAATCTTTAGGTCTACCTCTACATTTCTTAGCATAACTCATATTTAAAACATCTACTCTCCTAACGGAGTGATCAGATGGTCAACATTTAACGTGACCAAACCATCTAAGGCAACTATCTCTAATCTTCTTTATCACTAGAGCTACCCTTTCATGAATATATTCATTTTGGATGTTGTCTCTAAGTGTAAAGCCGCTCATCCACTTAAGCATTCTCATCTCATCAACACTTAACTTAATTTTATGCTTTTCTTTTACAGGCTAACATTCTACACCATAAAACATTGTAGGTATTATCACCATCTTAAAAATTTTATTGAAGTCTAAGTGGTACTTTTCTATGACACGATAAGTCTGATGCATTCCTCCACTTCAACCTTCCAGCTTGAATCATACTAATAACATCTCCATCTATATGACCATAAATTTGAATGATAAACCTGAGCTATCTAAAGCGTTAACTCATTTTATGACTTAATCAACAATTGTTACAACCTCATCACTAAAATTGCTAGTACTAAAATTATATTTCATGTATTTAGTTTTAGATCTACTCGAACGAAATCCTTTAAATTCTAAAGTTGACCTACATAAATCAAGTTTTTCTTGAACTCTCTAGTCTTATCCACATGAAAAATATAAATAGTGAAAAACATACACCAAGGTACATCCTTCTATAAATGTCCAATAAAAAAATCCATAACTAAAGCATAAAAAATATATGATTAAAGCTTATCCTTGATATAATCCAATTGAAATAGAAAAATACTTGGTCAATCCTCATTGTGTTCGAGCACAAATAACATTTGTCATATGCACCCTTTATGACTTGAATATAAGTAATATCAACACCCTTCTTTTCTAAAACTCGCCAAAGCACTTTTCTTGTGATTTACATCCTTAATATATTTAACCTGAAATAAATATTTAATTTTCTTATTTCTTTGCTTCGTGAGTTTGTATATATATATATTACATCGTTTTTAATATATAATCTATTATAAAGATCATTAAAAACAAAATTTTTAACATTATAAGTTATTCTTTTAGGCTCCCACTGGTCTCTTTATATTCTTTTTATTTCTCGGAAAATTTACATTTAAACTAATTTTACAATACAATTTCTTATTTTTTATCCTTTCTTACACATTATTATTCCACCACCAACTATTTTTATTCATATGAGTTTTTTTTTTTATTTGTCAAACACTTTTTTTGTAACTTGCTTAATAGTACTCGTTAATTTATCTCGCATATTCATAGTTTCTTCATAAACATCTCAAATCATAAAATATTAAAATTTATTCATAAATATAATTTTATTTGTGTCCTAAACAATTTTTTAATGATGTTTTATTGTATTTTCCATCTTCTAACTCTTAATCCTAAAATTTAAAATTAATAATTGATGTTGGGTACTTAAAGTTTTCACTTGAAAAATCTTTTGAAATCACCGCCATCTATTTTTTAAATTTAAATAAACGTCAACTATTTATATATTTACGTATGTAATACCTAAACTTGAATGTCTATATACATGCCATTTTTTGTATATATCAGAAGTATTTCACATTTTTTAAGTTAAAATTATGATATTATTGATGTGATATGAAAGTTTTGGGTGTTATGACAAAATTTAAAATCACACGTTAATAAAAACATAAGAATTAGGTTCTCCTAAAATAATATGTAAGTTATAAATAAGTTTGTTTGCAATTAAATAACAAGAAGAATAACAAAGTCTTAATCCCACAAAGTGGGTTGGCTGCATGAATCCTTCTATCCGCTGCGTCCTATTTAGTGTCATATTTTCATTTAATTATAATATATTAAGATCATTTTTTATACAATAAGCCAAAGTCTTCCTAGGTCTACCTTTGAATTTCTTAACATAAGTCCAATCCAAAACATCTACTATTCTAATGGGATCATCAGTGGTCGATGTTTAATGTGATCAAACCATCTAAAGCAACTCTCTAATTTTGTTCGTCACTGGAGTTACACCAACCCTATCACAAATATATTCATTTCGCATTTGCCTCTACGTGTAAACCCACTCATCCACCTAATCATTCTCATCTCAGCAACACTTAACTTAGCATTATGCTTTCACTTTCAAAGGCCAATATTCAACAACATAGAGCATTGTAGGTCTCCCCACCGTCTTATAAAAATTTCCTTTCAGTTTAAGCGACATTTCTATCACACAATAGACCCGAAACATTCCTTTACTTCAACCAACCAACTTGAGTTTTACTATTAAAATCCCCATCTATATCACCATCGCTTTTAACAATGAACCCGAGATATCAAAATCGATCACTCTTTTTAATAGTTCGATCACCCAAAGTTACACTTCTGTCACTACGATAAAAATTAAATAGCTAAAATAAAATTTAACAAATTAGTTCATAAAAAGAAAAATAAAAAAATTACATAAATTTAAAAGTATGTCAATATTAAATTATAATATAATTTTAATAATTAAATAAACTAATTAAACAATTTTTGTTTAGATGATATGTAATAAAAATATAAAACATTTAATTATTTGTGGAACAATAAAGGTATTTTTTGGTGAATATTAATAAATAGGTTAAATCATGTTCAAATTTTATTAATTTAACCTTCAAATTAAAAAAAAAATTATTTATTTATTTATTTATTTGAACAAATATAATTAAATATACATTAAGCCAAATTCAAATTATTCACCAAGCAAATTGATTTATTTACAGCCTTAGCAAGGCGAAAGAGATCCTTGATTACCCAAACCATAACCTAGAAGGCCCCACGCAGTCGAGCCTGGCATATGACCAAATTTCCATAGCAGTTCGCCGCCTTGATCGGCTGCTTGTTTTCTGCGATCTTCACCGTAATCGCCGGACCCCGGTGGTGCTCCGCTTTCGAGTTCAACTACCCTAGTTCTTCACCCACCCTTTGAAGAGGTATTTTTGTCACCTTCAGCTATCATCCGGTTGCAGGGCCTCATCTTTCGATTGGATCTGTACTGAAACTCTGCTTATCGTTACTGACCCAATTTTTTTGCCCTCGGAAATAGTTTCTAATGGTCGATATACACTTATTAGGTTTTGTTTGTGCTCTATATTCCAATTATTTTATTTCATGGATTTGTTGTATTTCGTTAGAGATGAACTCCTTTTCCATCACTCGAAAGAAGACACCTTTCCAGAAGCACCGTGAAGAGGAAGAAGCCAAAAAGAAGGTAAAGTTTTCTCATTAATCCACCGGACTCTTAATCAAGCTTTTTTAGGTTTTGGAAAATGGGTTCTGTTGTTTCATTAGTTAACTTACTCGTTCATGATGATTTGAAACTTGAAGAGAGCGGAAGATGAGACTGCTCGCTTATATGCAGAGTTTGTAGAGTCATTCCAGGGGAGTGACACGCCTGGATCAAAAGCTTTTGTTAGAGGAGGGACTATTAATCCGGGTGAAAAGTTGAAGACTGATTCCGAAGGTTAGTTTTGGAGAGTTTCAATTTTAATTTTCTTTTTTCATAGCGTTTCCCTTTCAAACACTGGATGCATGCATGATTTTATATTTTAAGATTAAGTTAATAAAAAGATGGCCCTTTTATTCATTCGCCAATCGCAGGTGGAAATTCCAAAGATGGGGTATCTGTTCCAAAGAAGGGAACTAGGTAACTGAATGCACTTGATTATTAGAAGATGAAATCTTGGCGATAACCACATTTCATCAATAAATTATAGTCTTATGTTTTTTGTGTTGCATCTGCAATGCAAGCTTAGCCATTTATAGCTTATATAATTGTTTAGTTGTTCTGTAAACATCTGATCTATAAAGTATAGTCTCATGTTATTGCTATGAGTTTGCAATGCAAGCTTAGCCATATAACTTATATGATTTTTTAGTTGTTTTGTAAATATATGAGTTATTTTCTGGATCCATCAATCTCATAATCCAGTGAAGACAATTTGTTTGAGAGCAATTTCTATTCTTATTACCCATAGGTTTTACTGTTTTTTTTTCTTTCTCTGGTGCAACCTTAATGCATTTTAAAACTGATAGTTTCTAATTAGAAAGCTTGATTTTTTCAGGAATTATTTTAATTTTACCATCTTTTTGTTGCTGGGCAAAATTTTGGTCCCTCTTGGTTGGATTTAATGGCAAGATATGTCCTTTCCTCCCTAATGTTAATTCCACCTGCCAGAGAAAGAGAGAGAGAGAGACTTTATTTGGTGCAATAAATTGTCAGCTCAACTCTTTGACCTGTTAGATATATTTATTCTGAAGAAATTGTTATAATCAGGTGTTTTAGCGCCAAACAACTGGCCTAGAGTAACAGGCCAATAACTTTAACAATTTTCTATGTATAGAAGGAATTTACTTGATTGTTTAACTTTTTGTCAGTGTCTAGAGGATGGCTTTTACTTTCCTTTTTTTTTTTTCAAACATTTGTTGCATGGTAACAAGTAAAATTTACAAGATATTTTTTCTAGGCACCCAAGCTCTGAGTGCTGTCTTTTTAAATGTATTAACTCAAGTTTTAGATTCTTTATTTCCACCGAAGATAATTTCATATGTGATTACTTATTGACACGTCACCAACAAATTTTTATTATCCAACACGAATCTCGAGGTAATATTTTGAATAAGATACATTCAAATCTTGATAAAAAGTCATCCAGAGCTCTAATTTCAGTAAACTTATAGTTAAACTGACCGGCTCGATGAGACAAACCTAATGATATAAAAATTAGTCCAATTCGAGTTAAATCAAGATTAGATCAAGTCATTAATCCATTCTTAGAAGATTTCCAGAAACATTTAGAAGGTCGAACAAATGCCGACACTAGCGAGCCTATACTTAAATCAAACGCCTAGACAAGACGAATCCAATGAGCCCAAGATCACTCAAGTTCGACATCGTTAAGGCCATCAAATGCCTCCTAAACGCCGTCTGATCAAGGGAAGCCCTCTGGACCGTCCGATCATCAATTAATAGTGGATTTTCGTAACTGGGCCAGACCTCGTGGTTTTTCCCTTTACGGGTTTTCCACGTAAAAACTTATGGAGTCGTCACCGCTTATTTCTTTTCATCTGTGTGTGTGCTGAATTCTCGTCAACGCTAAGACAATAATCAATCACTCTACTGTCAGGAAATTTCTAGCACGCATCAGTTTGACACCGTCTGCAAGAAACGAAGTCCTTTTCAACGTTGTCTTTAACTCTAAAAGACACCGAGCCCCTACTTCTTTTTCCGGTGATGTACCTCATTCGAGTGGCAAATAAACTTCCTTCACGTCTTGAAGATCATCTATGAAACATTTTTCAATATGGGGTGCAACTTTCACTGCAGTCTCGAAAGCTCGTTCACATTAACGTTCTGGGAACGACTGTGGTAGGTTGGTCATCTCATATTTCATTCATATTACAAGCCTACATGAATTGCTTATGGACTGGGGGCATTTTCACTGCAAATGACGCTTCCTCAGTGCCCCCTCATCGTACTGGAGTTCCTCTTCAACCATATCAGGAAGCTGATCTCTTTAAGACTCAATACATGTGTTGTCTCACAAGTGAGCATGGAAAAGACACTCGCTGAAGGAACATGAAGTTTAAAAGCAACAACTAACAAGTTGCTAAACAAGATTCTTTAGTATGACTGCAACCATATTTCCAAGAAAACATACGATCCATTGTGATCTACGCCCTAGTCTCGAGAAATGCAAAGCATCTCTGACACCTCATTCTAAGCATAATCGATCCCAAGGGGACTCAATTCAACCTGTTCCACTACAGGCTACCATCGTCAAGCAAAAGTCATGTAGGTAAAAAATCCTTGGTGGATTCACTTCGACCTCTTCCATTATAGGCTACAGTCGTTAAGCAAAAGCTTCGACATACAACCTTGGATAAGTAAAAAATCCTTGGTGGGTTTCCTTCCACATCTTCCAAAATAGGTTATGGTCGTCAAGTAAAAGCTTTGACTAACAACCTAGGATATGTGAACCATCCTCAATGGATTTCATATGAATTTGTTCATTGCTGGTTAATACCGTCAAACGTCTCATGTTATGCAATTCATAATTTGCCTTACATCCTTAATGGATTTTTCTTTCAACCATGCTCTTGAAAGTTGAGCCCAGGGGGCAAGACTCTACGAGAAGATACGGTACTCCTGAAAGTCAAGCCCAAGAGTCAAGACTCAATGAGAATCTACCATGCCCCTGTAAGACGAGCCCAAGAGTCAAGTCTCGATGGGAAGCTAATAGTGAACATGGTCCTCACTAGAAAGACTCTATGAGAGCAAGTGGTTGACAGAGTCTCCACTTAAAGACCTCAGAAGGCTACAAGTCTCAGAAGACACAAGATCACTCAAAGATCTCAGAAGGCTATAAGCCTCAAAAGACACAAGTATACTCAAAGACCTCAGAAGGCTACAAGCTTCAGAAGGCACAGGTACATCAAAGACCTCAGAAGACTACGAGCCTCAAAGATACTGATTCAAGCTCTTAAAGGCATAAGTCCGAGAGGGCACAACCTCGGAATACATCAAACACAAAAGGTACGCGATTCTTCATTTTATAAAATTGTTGTGCTAACTTTAATCGCAAAATTTCGTACGATTAAGAAACCACAATCGTGGAAGCAACAAAAAAATATATTGTTACCATCTACAAACGTCACATCAAAAGGCTACAAAGACCAATATATACTTGCACTAGGGTTACAACAAATCTGTTCATCTTCGAGTATAATCGACATCGTCTCCCCAAAACTCCAATTCTTCTATGATCGTCAGGGGGTCTCCAGATATCACGACCACATAAACATGAAAATCTTCCCCTTAAAGTGAGGTGGGAAAGCTACAACATTTCTTCATTATCTCCAGAATGTACAGGAGCGAAATTGGAATCTCTTGCATACTAAATGAAACCAACGAGAATGAATATCCCGTTGCTCGCTTGTTATGCAGATCGACGACGACTATCATCTTCGCTGCAATGAGAATGAGGATCCTGTTGCTTGCCTGCTGTGCAGTCCTTTTTACCATAATTCAGCACCGCAACTCGACACCGCTACTCGCCGCAACTCGGCGTCGCAACTCGCCGCAACTCGGCTTCACAACTCTGCACCGTAACTCGACACCGCAACGCGTCGATCATTGTGACGCTCAACTACAATACATCATCACAATGCATCGCCGCCACACTTCTTATCGCTATGTTGCCCAGCCACGACATGTCCCAGCGACACCACGCTGCAACGCCTCGTCGCAACGCATCGTCATGAAGCCCCGCCGCGAGGCTCCGTCTCAACACATCGCTGCAACACACCGCACCGCACCAACGCGTCGCCGCAACGCACCTCTCCAACGCTTCGCCCCAACGCACCGCTCCCACACGTCGCCCCAATGCATCATTGCGACGCTTCACCACAACACATCACCGCGTTGCATCACCACAACGCGCCGCGATGATGCCTCGCAGAAACGTGTCGCCATGATGCCCCGTCGCGACGCTTCGTCGCAACGAGCGGCCTCAACGCAACGTTGCAACGCACAGCCGCTGCGCGCCGCCGCAACGCATTACCGTGAAACACCGCCGCAATACGATGCTTCACCGTAACACGTTGCCGCGTTGCATCGCCGCAACACATCGCGACAATGCGCCCAACAACGTGTTGCCCGAACGCCTTGTTGCAACGTGTTGCCATGATACCCTGCTGCGACGCTTCGTTGCCCGCAATGCACCGCCGCAACGCATCGCCGTCATGCACCGCCGCAACGCATCGTCGCAATGCATCGCCGCAACTCTACGCCGCAACTCTTCGCCGCAACTCTTCGCCGCAACTCTTCGCCGTAACTCTTCGCCACAACTCTACGCCGCAACTCTTCTTCGCAATGCAGGATGACTTTCTCCTTGTCCTCACTTGTGATTCTTCTTCTCATTAATGACTTATATTTGTAGACTTGAGATGATACATAATATAAAAAAGAAAAAAACAAAAAACTGCATCTCATTAAAAAAAAATCGCTGCTCATTAAAAAAAAACAGCTCAATAAAAAAAATAGCAGCTCATTAAAAAAAACAAAAAACCACTGGTCATTTAAAGAAAAAAAATTGCTACTTATAAAAAAAAACGACAGCTTAAAAAAACAGATGAGATATTAATTTTCGATTTTCTGACCAGTATTTTCAGTTTTCAAGCTAAATAAAAATTTAATTTGTCTTTGGCAGGATTTGAACCCCTAATCTCCCTTATGAAAGAAAGAACAACAACCAACTGATCTAGAAACATTTTCTTCAATATATAAAGGTTTTTTTATTCTTATTTACATATAGATAGTAAGAATGTTGTATTTATACAACAAAAATGAAGTAGCTCTAGACCTGTATATTTTCGGACGACGAATTTGATCTCGCACGAAAATAGGGGGGCAATTGATATGCCGCCAACAAATTTTCATCATCCAACACGAATCTCGAGACAATATTTTGAATAAGATATATTCAAATTTTGATAAAAAGTCATCCAGAGCTCTAATTTTAGTAAACTTATAGTCAAACTGAGCGGCTCGATGAGACAAACCTAATGATATAAAAACTTATCCAATTCGAGTCAAATCAAGATTATATCAAGTTATTAATTCATACTTAGAAGATTTTCAGAAACATTTAGAAGGTCGAACAAATGCTGACACTAGCAAGCCTATACTCGAATCGAACACCTAGACAAGAAGAATCCAACGAGCCCAAGATCACTCAATTCCGACATCATTAAGGCCATCAAATGTCTCCTAAATGCCGTCTGATCAAGGGAAGCCCTCTGGATCGTCCGATCAAAATGATTGTATTACTTGCACCAAAAATACTATAAATAGATCCCCAACCCTCACATGAGGGGGACCTGAAGTCTAGAGAGAGCCAGAAGCATTGAGGAGAAGCTGCAACTCAGCGTCACCGCCGACCGCCGTCGACCAGCGTCGACTGCCGTCGACCAGTGTAGACCAGCGCCGACCGCAGTCGACCACCGCCGACCGCCGTCGACGACCGCCGACACCCGTCGACGACCGCCGACCGCCGTCGACCACTGCCGACCGCCGTCGACCACCGCCGACCGCCATCGACCTCCGCCGATCTCTGCAGTCTACTACTGCCGTCCGTCGTCAACCACCGCCGACCACCGCCGTCCATCGTCAACCACCGCCGACCACCGCCGACCACAGCTGACCGCCATCGTCAATCAGCACCAACTAGACGCTGTCAATCAACACTTTAATCTGAAAAATATAATTATCCTTTCCCGTCTGTATGACAAGGGATTTTTGTAATCATCAATTAATAGTGAATTTTCGCAACTGGGTCAGACCCCGTGGTTTTTTCCTTTACGGGTTTTCCACGTAAAATCTTCTGGAGTTGTTACCGCGTATTTCTTTTTCATCTGTGTATGCTGAATTCTTGTCAACGCTAAGATGATAATCAGTCACACTACTGCTGGGAATTTTCTAGCACGCATCACCTATCTAAGTGAAAATAAAAAATTCATTGTCACAGGAGATCTCATAAAAATTTTTGAAAGTGTATTTATTTCAATGGAAATGACTAAACACTCGGGCATGCTAGATGAGGCTAGGAGTCATCTATGCTGCTTGTTCCTTTTGAGGTTATTTGACACTTGTTAATGGTTTGTGATTCCTAAGTAAATGCTTTTAGTGATTGGTTTAAGTTTATTTAGTTTTTCCTTTGCTTTATTATTTATGGATTATTTGTGAAAGACTCGTATTTCTAAGGAATCCCAAAAAGTAGATTGTTCAACAACTTGTTATCATTTTTAAATTATTATAATTAATTAGAAGGTATCATTTTTTTTAATCTAAAAAGTATAACAACTCTTTTTATTGTCTGTTTTTTTATTTTTATGACCTTCTTTTTCCTTTTCTCTCGGATATTTAGTTTTCATTTTGACTTATATGATACATGAAGCCATTTATAATTTTTTTGCATTGTGTGCCTAATATTAATGACTATTATGTGAGATATTTTCATCTTAATGTTGCATGAAATCTCACACGCATGGATAATTTGAGAGCAGAAAGTCATGAGATTTTTTTTTTTTGAAAATTCTTTGAAGGAAAAAAGGCATATAACGCAACTCAATCGAAAGAATTATACTGGTATGCGTTAAAGATTTTGAAGGGCATACTTTAGAGAAGGTGTTAATACAATTTCATAGATATAAAATGTAAAAGATGTCCCTTGTGGTGTTACTAAAATGAATTTTGAGCTGTTAATATATTTCATTTAGTGATTAGTGTTTAATGTCAATTAACAATGTTCATTGAGAGTTTTGGGATAGTTGATTTGGTCTTTTTCTTGATAAGGGGAGAGATTAGAAGAGTAAGAAGATAGTTTTTGAACATTCTTCATCAAATGTTGATGGATAATTTTGAAACTTTGACAATGGTTCGACTTATTTATTATTCTAATAATTGGGTAACTGGTAAGGTAGTTTTCAAACTTTGGTGGCTGGTAAGGTGAACATTAATTTTGGGTCGGTGTTGGATAATGTTTGACGGGTATGCTAGAAGTTGAGCGACTATGGATAGAGTTTTAGAATTCTCAAAAAATCCCAATTTTCTTTTACTAAAATCTTGCCTCTGAATCTCTAAAAAGTACTATTTATTTTTAGACATAGGGTAGGAATTTGTGATTGCTTCCTTCAAGATCCTAAATACTTCATTAGATGCTGAGTAGATACTTTTGATTATGCTATATTTTTTTGACATCTCAGTGCTTTAATAAAATTGGAATTGTGTTATCTTTGGCTTGCATGATCCGTCTCTTTCAGATGCTCATTCTAGATATAAACAAATAACACTTAGAGGATCTTAACCACTTAATTGGCCTCAAGAACTTTTATTTATACTTTTGAGAGATTTATTTAGGTCCAAATTAATTTTGAGCCTAGCGTCTTGGTATTAATAGGTTTGTATGATCAAAGTGCACTATTTGACAAGAAAAATTGGGTGTTAAAATGATCTTTAAGTCAATTTTAGAAGTTTTTTAGCGAAATACTCAAATGTTTTAACATGAAAATAGCTTCAAAATTCATTTCAAGTGGTATTAGTTGCCCTATATTCGAAAGGAAAAATTTGTTTGCTTGACAATATTGTCTTGAAAAATATAAACATAATTACAAGTTTGGGATTTTAAAGGAGATGTATGATTCTAGGCCTATCGTCAGGCTTATGAACCAAATTATTATTTCTCTATAATAATTTCACACTTAAGGTCTATTTGGGGCAGCTGCAGCTTATTGAATAATCTGCTCATAACCTGATTAAAAATAATCTGCTGTTAAGCTAGGCGCGATGGCTATTACAAATTTTTATTTTTTTGAAAAAGTCAGACAACAACCAGAAAGCTGCCATCGTGTGAAAATGCTGATTTCAGCGTTTTAAAGACGCATAAGCTGCCAAAATGCAGTTTACCCAAATAGGTCTGGTACGTTTTCAAAACGCCACCGCACCAAATAAAAAGCTCCAAAACGGGTTCTTAGTGTAGTTGACACATCTTCAAGACAAAAAATGTGAAAAGATTTGGCAAAAAATCCTACAAATTATTTCAACTACAAATTATTTCAAAAACATCTTTGAAGGCTTCATTAGGGATTGAAAGTGCCAAGGATGAATTTTGAGTAATGAAAAATGGTTATGGGGGCCCAAGCATGCTCATAGTTCCTATCCTTGCCAAATTTAAATACCTTATCAACTTTTTGAAGATTGTTCATAGAGATATAGTTACAAATAATTGTGGAGCTAGATGTTTAAACTTGGTCAAATTTTTAAATATTTAAGTTCCATGATTCAAATTTGATTTCAATCTAAAATCAAAGTCCCAAAAACTGACATTGCCATATGATATTTTAAATTGGCCTTAAGAAATTATCTATGTTAACATCTCTTAGAGCTGATTGGATCAATAATATTCCGCTCAAGTATTTTGTTCTGTTCGAATAGATCCTAATAGAGTGACAAATATATATATATATATAAATTAGCAAAACAAAGAGAAAAGAAAAATAAAGATTTAATTTAAGTAAAGTGTATTAAAGATAAAAATCAAAAATATTTTTTTAGAGGAAGATATTCAACATAGATGGGTGAGATATTTTGATAAAATTTTCAATGAAGTTTCTAAAATACAATCAAACTTAGTGGTCTTAATATGATTAATAATAATGAAAATTTTTATTTCCGCTGTCACGTGAATAAAAAAGAAGTTGAGGATGCTTTAAATAAAATGAAAGGTGGAAAATCAGTAGAACCTAATGATATCCCAATTGAAATGTGGAAATATTTAGATGATCTGGGAGTTTCTTGGCTTACTAAACTCTTTAATATTATTTTAAAAACTAAAAAGATTTTTGAGGAGTGGAGGAGGTGTATTTTGGTCTCATTTTTAAGAATAAAAGTGATGCATAAGATTGTGCAAATTATTGAGGAATTAAATTAATGTGTCATACATTAAAGTTATGGGAGAGAGTAATTGAATATAGGCTAAAATGTGAGACAAAGACTTTTCATAATCAGTTTGGATTTATGCTGGCAAGTCTATAATGGATGCTATGCATTTATTGAGAGTTTTGATGGAGAAATACATAGACAGTAAAGAGTTCTACATATGATTTTTTATTGATTTAGAAAAGCTTACGATAAGATTCTAAGAGAAGTTCTTTGGAGATTTCAAACTATTGAAGATATGTGTACTAGAGCTGTTACTTGTGCTCAAACAAAAGGAGGTATGACCAAGTATTTTCTTATTTTTGTTGGATTTGATCAAGGATCGGGTTTAAGCCCATATCCTTTTGCTTTAGTTATCGATGCTTTACTGACATTTATAGGATGATGTACCTTGGTGTATGTTTTTCGTTGATGATATCCTTCTTGTGGATAAGACTAGAGAAAGAGTTCAGGAAAAACTTAAATTATGGAGGTCAACTTTAGAGTCTAAAAACATTCGTTTGAGTAGATCTAAAACTAAATACATGGAATATAATTCCAGTAGTAGATCTAGTAACAACTAGATCAGAGTTGTTACTGTAAGTGATCAAATCATTAAAATATGTGAATGTTTTAGATATTATGAAGTCTATTATTCAAAGTGATGGGATATAGATGGGGATGTTAGTAGAATTCAAAGTTAGTTGGTTGAAGTGGAGGAATGTTTTGGGCTTTTTGTGTGATAGAAAAGTATTTCATAGACTTAAAGGAAATTTTATAAAATGTTGGTTAGATTTGCAATGTTTCATGGCGCAAATTGTTGGTTTTTAAAAGAGAAGCACAAAGCTAAGTTAAGTATTGCTGAGATGAGAATGCTTAGGAGGATGAGTGACTTGACACTTAGAGACAAAATATGAAACAAATGCATCCGTGAAAGGGTTGGTGTGGTTAAAGTGGCAGACAGGATAAAAGAAAGTCGTCTTAGATGGTTTGTTCACATCAAACGTCGACATATGATGATTTGGTTAGGAGATGACTTATGCTAATAAAGGTAGAGGTAGACCTAAAAGTACTTGGGCGTATTGTACAAAAATGATCTTAATTTATTAGAATTAAATTAAAATATGACACTCAATAGGACAATGGAAAAAAAAATGATTCATGTAGTCGACCTCACTTAGTAGGATAAAGGCTCTTGTTGTTGTTATCGTTGTCTAATAGTTACATATTAATAGAATGTCCTTTGTAGTACTTAAAATTAAAACCATGCTTAAAAACCTTTTTTATTCATTTCCTAAGATCACAGTAATTTTCTTGTTCCTACAAAAACTTGTGTGCTTTCTATTCACTCACATTCATGCTCAGTATTGGAGCGAAGTTGACTCTGAATCTCATAAGCGCATTTTTATTGAATATTTAGAAAGATACAAATGCCAATTTTTTATCACTCAAAAAATTAACAATTACATATTGCATCCTTTCTTGAACACCAATTTTACTACAAGCCTGCAATATAGAGGGAGTTTTCATTCAACAACAAAAATTTAAATTTTAAAACAAACTTAATCAGATCCGTGAACATTTAACATTTAAACCTTGAATTGCAAACTCATCATCTTCTCTGTATGTTTAACCTATTGACGCCTCACTAAATCTTCAAACTCCTTCATGACCTTGTCAATGCACCAAATCTTTATCTATTGAGCTTTGTATCTTTACTTGGAAGGAAAAGAAAAAAACTAAGGAATCAATTAGTTTATTTGCAAAGCACCCATAAACCCAAACATGTTTCCAGGTACAATGAATCACAAACATGTGAGAATAAATTCGTAGATGAGAATATTAATCATATATGTTAGCCACAAAAAATAGCATGCACAATAGCGCATATCACAATACACGGCAACACACCCATCTTGACTGTTAGCCTGCCACAACACTTGGGTGAATTGTAACTTGTTATTTGCGCCATGAATGGGCAATAGTGGATATCACAAAGCCCTCTTATTCATGCTATTTAAAACTTTATAAATTAGGGTTTAAAATTAATGTTTATATTCTTTTTTATATATTTATTACTTATATTTTATTTAAAGTTTATTATAGTTTATTCGGGTAGTTTATACTCATGCAAAATGTGTTTGTCTCTTGAGCCTCTCTAGGCTTTTACTCTCTTGACTTATTTGCTCGGCTTTGATGTTAGGGCATTGAACATTTTTTTATCACTTCTCTGTGGGCTATGTCTCTTTTTGTTTCAACACCGAAGCACCAAACGTCTCTCTTGCTTCTTCACCTTCAGCTTGAGGGCATTAAGAAAGTCTCACACCAAAGTTACTCTCAAGTAGAAGGGCTTGAAAAACCTTCAATGAACATAATCATTTTTGTAATATTACATTTATTATTTAATTATCTTAAATTCTATTATTGTTTGCCCAAAATTTTTGGTCAACTTCCTTGTATTACTATTTTCATTTTGTAGTCTAAAATTTTGCTATTTAATAGAAAATTAGCCCTCTGAATTTTATTTTGCAATTCCTAGTGTACACATTATTATTTTTAATTACCTCTATGATTATTAGTGATTGATATTTTTTTAATATTTTGTGTCTTTTATATGCGCTATGTTACTCCATTTCTTTTTTACAAGTATAATATTAACCTTAATGTACAATTGCCTCAATAAAAGGGTGAGGTTATGCGCTAAACACCAGTTTATGATTTCTTAACTTATAAAGAGCTTTCATATGTATTTTGCGCTTGTATTTTCACTTATCTTGATGAAATTTTGGTTCCAAATAATGCTCATGAAATTCTCGAAACCTCCGAGTAAAATAACGTGGTACTGGAAGAGATTCAAATCTCAGAAAGAATGGCGTGCTAGTAGTTTGTGAATTTTCATAAGAGAAATATTCTATTGGATGCAAATGAATTTTTATGAATGAATATAAAATAGATGGTAGTGCTGATAAATTTAAAGCTCGATTTGTTGTAGGGAGTTACATCCAATCATATAGTATTGATTATTAAGAAACTTTCTTTTCTTTTATTGAAATCAACAGAATTTGAGTTTTGTTCCTTTTGGTGGCAAATTTGAATTGGCCTTTGCAATAATTTGACTTTAAGAATGCTTTTATTTCTGGGGTCCTTGAGGATAAAGTATATGTTTAATGGATGGTAAATCCAAAGAAACACGAATATGGTATGCTAATATAAAGAAATTCTATATGGTCTCAAATAATCCCCTTTGCCTGGTTTAAAAGGTTTGCCAAATCATTGATAAATGTAAATGCACTTAGTACCAAGTTTATCACTCTCTCTATCATGAGCTCACCCAATGGTAAAATGCGATTCTGATTGTAAATGTAGAATTATTTCACTAACGAGTGACTTTGAGGAAGAGCTAACTATATATATTGGCAAGATAATTTGAGATAAAAGACTTGTGAAATTTAAAATAGTTTCTTGGTTTGAAAGTGTCATGATCAAAATAAGGTATTAGTTTTTCTACAAGGAAGTATATTCTTGATTTACTTAAAGAAATAGGAATGCTTGGATGTAATACCCCAAAAGCTTTAATGGGCTTAAAAAAGGTTCACTACTGATAGCACTCCTATTAATAAAAGTAGGTATTAACGTCTTATGGGTAAAACTCTTTTACTTCTCACTCTTCATGATATTGGATTCCATATTAGTATTGTAAGCCAATGCATAAAAACCCTATTGAAAATCACATGAATTTAGTAAATGCTTTTTAGGGCTGCTCAAGATGAAATTAGGAAGAGGCTTGCTATATATAAAGTCATCTTGCATGAAAGTTGAAATTTGCACATATGCTAGTTAGGCTGTAGCTGCATTTGATCCAAGATCCATCATTGGCTATTGTACTTAATAGGGGAAACCGAGTTGCATATAGAAAGAAAAAACAAGTGTTTTCAAACAATTCTGCTGAAGTTGAATATATGATAGAACTAAACAAACAAGAAATTTTTTTCCTAAAAATCTAAATGTGATAACTTTGTTTCATTTTGAATTTTGAAAAATTATATTCATCATGATAGGGCTAAACATTAAAATAAACTAACATTTTATGTTAGAAATAAATTGAAAATTTATTAGTCCTTCTATTTTATGCTCCAACAAACTCTCACATTGTAGATATCCTCACCAGGGCTTTAAGAGGTTTTGATAATCTAATAAATAAGCTGAATGTTTAACAAATGTAATAAAGCTTAGGTGGGAATGTTGAAATAATTTTTAATTTGTGGCCAGCTACTTTCCATCTTCAATAACCCAACATTTTCTGGAAAATAGTTTTGTTTTTTTTGTGTAGTTAATTTTATATTCTAGAATTAAAGAAATGTTTCTGGATTTGTTTCTTTCTTAGATAATTCTTTCTCCACTTTTTATGTATGCTTATTTTATTAAAGAAATGTTTCTGGATTTGTTTCTTTCTTAGATAATTCTTTCTCCACTTTTTATGTATGTCTTATTTTATTTTTAGATAATTCTTGTTGAAGAAGGGAATCAAATTCTATCATAAAATCTTTTCTTATACATAGTCCTAGCACAGTTCAAATATTTCCATAAATGAGTCAAATATTACAACCGACACTTATCCATTTAACTGTAGAATATATTAATATCACAATAAACAGGAACTAAGTAAGATATCTTCTGTGCTATCATTAGGATCTGTGTGGTGTAGAATTGTCAACTTGTTATGATTATTGAACAATATTGAACAGTGTATTTTGGGAATTGTAGGATTTAGATTGGTCAGTTTTCTTATTCTATTAGCAGGAGGAGAGACTTGATCAGAAATAAGAGTATTGAAAGTGATTGGAGGACATTAGTTGTTGAGAAGTTTTAAAACTTGATATTCAATGGGGAGCAATGGTGATGACTGATTTAGTTGTTCCCTTGATAGGAGGTGAGATCATGTAGTTCTTAAGACAGCTCTTAGATGCTGGCAGTTGATGGTCGTCATACATTGATCATTGGTAAGTTTTGGATGACAGTTGATTGTGATGATCGAAAGTTGGCCAATGGCGGGCAGAGCTCTAGGTTTCTCTTTGAATCCAATAGGTTGTCTATTGAAAGTCCTTTCTTGATTGTGTTTACAAATTTCTTGATGTGTTCAATTTTTCTTATGAGCACTTGATTTAGGTGAATTTGACTTAGATCCAGGCTTTCATTAGTATTATCGGGCTTATCTTGTCAAAATGTACTATTTAAACTATAACTTCGCCTAAAAAATCCTAGATGATCTCGTTTCGACTAGAAGAATGCATAGTTTGGGGACTCGAACAACCACATGGACTTCAGAAATTTATTATTATACTTTTGAGCATTTGATTAACCCCATTTAGATTCAGATCCCCATATTCTTGATATGATTGGGATTATCTAGCCCAAATAATTGGATACCTTGAGATCTTTCAAAATGCAGGTTTAATTAATTGATTGAGTTTGTTGCTGCGTATCAATGGTATAAAATTTTATTATTGTTGTATTTTTCTAATATATTATGGCTTGTGCTTATTCAAGGAATTTTTATATTTTCTCAATTATATTATAAATAAGTAGCTGTGAAGGATTTATTTTTTATCCACGGATTTTAATTAATTTCTGTAAGGCATATTTATTGAACCATTTAAATTATTAATATGTTTTTTGCACTCAATTATAGTTTTTTGTGTAGAGTATTCCATTATTTTTAATAGTTTAATTACTGCATACATTTTTTATATGGTTAAATTCTTTAAGCCAAAATAAGTCGTTTTTTAACAATGTTTAGGTTGCCTTTTCTAAAAGGCATTGGTTTGAATGTTTGAAGTAACCCTTTTATAATGTAGTGTGATAATGCCTACGTCAAATCTTTTCTTTATGACACTTCGGCAGAAAGTCTCATGCTCTAGGTATGCTCAATTTGTTGTTTCTAAAATATTTTTTCTTTTGAAAAGGAAAACAGTTCATCTTTGGGTCTTATTTTTTGGAGCCTTTCTTCTTAAAAATTGCTGGTTAAATGTTTTTTTTTTTTTTTGCTAGGAATGTGCTTTGCCATTTGTTTTTTATTGGAAGCATGAAGAAATAAACTTGTCTTCTTTCTTCAAGGGTGCACAACTAGATATATATATATATATATATATATATATATATATATATATATATATATATATATATATATATATATATATAATTTGTGGTAGATATAACGATGGCGGCGGTCGAGTTTCGGTTTCCATGGCGATTCTTATTTTCTTGGTGGAGGCGATTACCGGCGGTAACAACGCTCGACGGTGTCTTGCACGACTTCGAGTGGCGAGTCGTCTCCGTCGTATCCATCATTTCTTCGATATGACACTCAGTCGTCTTCGGCGCAGGATCGCACGAGCACGGGTGCTCTCTGCTGCGACGTCAACCTCCTCGCAGGCTCGCGCGAAGTACTACGATGCTCTCTGCTGCGACGTCAACCTCCTCGCATGCTCGCGCGAAGTACTGCGGTGCTGTCTGCTGCGACGTCTGCGCGCCAGGTTTCGTTTTTTGAGTGGACTTTAATTCCGACGCTTTTAATGGCATCAACTTTGGTTCGATCGTCTCTGTTTCGTTCGACTTCGTGACTGCTGCTCCTGCTCTGGGTTCCATGGCTGAGACCAATGCTGCTCGGCCTAAAGCTACCTATGCTGGGGTGGCGGGCAAAGATATGGCTACTCGTAAAGGCCCCGAATATTTGGTGTTTCCATAGACCCTCCATGATGCTGCGGCAGGAAGAGGTTCTTGTCCTTTTATTCACCCGCTTGAGGAGAAAGATGGCTCTCCAGCGATTATCTTTTCAGAGACTGAATTAAATGCATTGAATGAGGAGTTGAAGCTTACCCTTATTGGTAAGTTTGCCTTGAGACATCCTAAAATGGTGTTGGTGCGGAATTTCTATGACTCACTCCACCTCATTGGAGCTTAGAAGATGAGACTGTTGGATGGAAGACATCTATTGATTCATTTAACTGTTGAGGAGGACTATGCTAGGTTGTTTGCCAAACAGTCTGTTTTCATCGCAGGGGCTGAAATGAAGATAGTAAAGTGGACTCTTGATTTTGACCCCTCTAAGGAACCTCTGTGGTTCCTATATGGTTCAGGTTTCCATGCATCCCATATAGATATTTCAATCAGAATGTTTTGTTTCAAATTGGTAGAGCCCTTGGTACCCCCCTGCAAATGGATGCTACAACTTATCACAGGACTCGACCTGATGCTGCTAGGCTTCTCATTGAGAGGGATATTACTCTTCCAGATGTCCGTAGAATTTGGGTGGGTCGATCGGACGTTATTTGGCGGGAGGTAGTTATGGAGCCATAGCCGTATTATTGTCACTCATCTGCAGAATGTTTGGGCACACCGGGGATAGGTGTTATAGAGCTTTATCCCCCAACTAAGAGACTATTTAACTCTAAAGGTAAGGTTGGGACTTCGTGGTTCGAAGACCGATGGTTTGGCGATCGCACACCCCCCCTACCTCGTATCGATTGAAGAGCGAGACAGCCTGGCGATGGTGCTTAGACAGGTTAATGAACTAATTTCTACTGTTACCTCTTCTCCCTCATCTGATTCATCTGCTGTAGAGGTGGGGCGAATTGAGATTACCCCAGTGGCTAGAACCTCGGCGGTGGAAAAGTAAGCTCCTCCTTTTTCTCCTCGTGATGTTTCTATGGCCACTAATGCTGCGGAGTCCGACCGGTATATTAAAAAATTTAACAGAAAGCGAAGACATCCCCAAGTGATACCCATCGTTGCACCTACCGTTCCTTCTATGACTCAGAAGGAATCGTTCTCATAAGAAGAAGAAGGAGAAGGAGAAGAAGAAGCAGATTGACAAGTTTATTCTCGACGGAAGAAGAAGCCTGGGGGTACGCTTGGAGACTTAATTGATGATATCTTGGTTACCCCTGACAATGGATTAACACTTAAGAGATTACTTTCCGGATCGCCAAGAACCAGAGCGAGAGCACTGCGTTGGCGATTTCGTTCTTAGTCACTGTTATTTACAAATCCTTTTTGGTCCTTTGTATCCTTATGTTTGATCTATATCGTCGGGGTAGGGCTTCATCTATTGGGCCCTATCCTCAAATCCTCTGTAACCATTTTATGTTAATAAAATAGGCATGAGGGCTTTGAAAAAAATAAAAAAAAAATTGTGGTAGATGTTATATATTTTGTAGACTTTTATGTTTGACCACAAATTATCATTCAAATAATTTAATGCTTAATGTTGATACTATACAGCTTTAGTTTTCTTTCATTACATGGAGTGTCATGTGAAATATTGAAGCCTTATATCATTAAAAAGATATTTTATAGCATTATATTTACGAAATCTTAGAAGCATCATTTTATGATAATTTATCAATAGTTTATGATGACAATCAATTTCATTTCTTTCCCAAATTGCAAAGGTCCGAGGATACCACACTCGGAAGTTTTTACTTCTGAGTTTTTAAAATTACTTTGGATTTAGCGGTGGACTTTTATGGTGATGTTGGTTGTTTTAAGTTTGTCTGTCAATGCCTGATTAAAGGTAAAAGGGCATACCTATTTATGATGCAAATTTCTCATTCTAGATATTTATTTTAATACCTTTGGTATGTGATGACATAATGAATAGCTTTTAATGCCCCTGATCGAATGTACTCCTAAGTAATTAGTTTTTGAAATGAAAATAACTGAAATTGTTTTAGATTACATTTTGTGCATACTAAATGATTTCCATTGGTATTAGTATTAATGAATAATCTATCTCACTACTTTGTTATTCTTGAGGGTATTATGTTATGCGTTTGATACATGATAAAATCTTCTTTTACATATCATCAAAATATAGGTATTATATTATTTGTATGTTAAAATAATGTTTCTTGACTTGTCTATTTTTTGGATTTATTTTGAAAAGCCAAATCAGAATTATATGGCCTTATGCTAGTCTCTTTATACATACATATATATATATACATACATACATATATATATATACATACATACATATATATATATACATACATACATATATATATATACCTATGTAAATGGTGGCGTCTTGCTCGATCACGCTCTGTTAGGGTTTCACCTCTATGGAGAAACCTGACTTTTGCTCCACTGCATCTCTCTTCATCATTTCATCTGTTTGGTCATTTTTGTTTGTTTGGTCGTTTTCGTCTGTTCTGTCGTCTCGTCTGTCACTGCGCTTCTCCTTCATGCCGACTCCTCTTCTCGTCCTTCGTCGTCTCGAGGTCGAAGTGCTCTCGTTCGTCGGGCTTGGCTACTGCAGCGTCTTCTCTCGTGCTTGCAGAAGAAGGGCTCGCAACACCGTGCGTTGTCTGCTCCTGCCTCCCCTATTTCGTCAGCGATTTTAGTGTCGAACTACGCCTGTGCCTGCATTGACTGTGTCTGCTTCGTCTGCAACGTCAGTGCCAGCTTCTTTTGCAACGTTTGTGTCTATTTCATCTGCAAGTGGTGATGGCCTCGAGATGTTCCTAGGCGTCGCTCTTGCGGGCGACAACACCTCTTGCACTCCTTTTTTTTCCTGTATGATCCCACAGAGATACCACGACACCTTAGCGATAGGCGTTGACACCAGATTTCTCAAAAAACATTCCGTGAAAATGGCAAGCCTGCAATATTTCTTTCTGACGCTAAGATCTCCTCTTTAGCCTCATCCCGTCGGTTGGTCTTAGTTGGTATGTTCTTCTATGAAAATCCTGAGATCGAAGTAATTCGAAAAGAATTTGAGCAATACGTCTGAAAGGGGAATGGAAGATTGGGAAACTGATTAGTAAACGTGTTCTTATCCAATTATCAGATGACAAAGGCTATGCCTAGTTGTTTGTGAGAAAATTTGTTCGTACAGAAAATCGTATTTTGAAAGTGTTAAAATGAACGTTCGATTTTGATCCTCTTATTGAACCCCCTATCATTCCAGTATGGTTGCGTTTCCCCGGCCTAAAGTTCCATCTCTTCAATCACGAGCTTCTCTTTTCTTTAGTTATGGTTTACAGCAAACCTCTGATAACTGATGTTCCTAAAGTTAATCTGAGGAGGCCTTCTGAAGCCAGAGTTTTGATTGAACGGAACGTTACTTTACCTTTTCCGGGTGATATGGATTGACTCACAACACTAGTGTTTTTGGCAGTGATGGAACTCGAGCAGTTTCCACTTTATTGCACCCAATGTCGTATGTTTAGACATTGTCATTCTCAATTTCACCATTTGCATTCTCATTTAAAGCCTTAGAGTAAAAATGCTAGTGAGCCCCCTGCCCCAATTCACACTTGCCCCTCTTCTATCCCTGAGTGCAACACACTAATTACTGAAAAATTGGCAGAAATGTCATCTGCTCTATCTTCCACTCTCCCTCTACTGTTTCTGTGATTAAGGTGTTGCCTGATGAGTCTGTTGGGCAACCTACAGCTCCAAACCCTTTTGAAACCACTGCTCAAGGAATTTTACATGCACATGACAATGTTCGATCCGCTCCTTAGGAGGGCGTTGCTGCTCCTCATCCTCAGAAAGCCTTGGGTGCAGAAGAGACATCTCATATCTTACATACCATAGAGCCTATCTTTGTTGTAATGGTTGACGATCTTTCTACTGCGCCTCTACCACCTATTCAGACCAAACAAGTTGTTACTGTTAGTCAGGCGCAAGGGGCTCATGATGTGCACCGGCCTTTACATGCCCAACAATTTGTTGACCAACACACCAATTAGACGAGCCAGTCATCGGATGAGGAATGACAACACACCAATCAGACGAACCAGTCATCGGATGAGGAATGACGGGTCTACACATCCATGAGGAAGTATTTCAACTTATATTTTTTCTTGATTTTTCGAGACTCCCACCTCAATTGACGGAGGCATGGATTTTGAACCGCAGCATTGTTCGTCGACCTCCCACCTCTGTCAAGGTCCTCTTTCAATGGCGCTCTCATGATTTATTCCTCTAGTCCGCGGATTATTGATTCAGGTGTCACAAATCACATGAATGGCACAATATAACTAGTTATCTGTCAGCAAGTTGACAAATGACATGATTGTGTTGTTTATTTCTCTTATGATGGTTGTGTTTTTCAGGATCGTCGTTCGGGGAGGATGATTGGAACTACTAAGAGGGTAGCCAGACTCTACTACTTCCAAGAGGAGAGCAAGGAGAGTGAGGACACACTACTAAGAAGTTGTAGCCTATCTCGAGTCATTGAATGTCCCATTATATTGTTGCATTGTTGTTTAGGCCATCATAGTGTTCAATTTTTTTTAAAAATTTATCTTTTGATGTTTTCTAATAAATATCTCTGGCTTAGTTCAAATATACGAGACATAGTCGGTTAAGTGAGAACATCATTGAGATCATTATCTCATACTAACTTACGACTCTTATAGCTCTTTTTTCTCTCATTGCACGGACGACATGGATGGACGCTGTCTCGCACTTGATGCTACGCCGATGAACGGTGGTTCTTGACCTTAAATTTAAGACCATACTCGAATGACGTGGGTCTATATTTTAAAAGACAAAATCGGAAGTTGTCGTGACCTTCTTAAACTTCTACACCTTTGTGTTTGCTCAATTCATAACTCCTATTCAGGTCCTTCGGACTGACACTGACTGTGAGTTTGTTAACTATTTATTGGGTAAATTCTTAGTGAGTAAAGACATCCTCCATCATAGCTCTTGCATGGTCAACAAAATGGGATAGCCAGGAGAAAAGACTGTCACCTCCTCGACGTTGCTTGCTTCATTATGTTTTAATTCAATGTCCTGAAAAGTTTTCAGAACAATGACATTCTAACTGTTACTTATCTCATAAACTGTCCATTCTGAAATTCACAAGTTCGAGACCCTTTAGCCGTCATGATGTCCCGCTTCACTGCCAATGAGGTCTTTTTCACATTAGATCCCAAGATTTTTGGGTGCGCTTCCTTTGTTTGAAACACTGCCCTTACGCGGAGTAGCTTGATCCTAGATCCATAAAATATATTTTCCCTAGGGTACTCAACAACTCAAAAGAGTTATGAGTGTCTTGATCCGACCACCAACAAAATCTATGTGAGTGCCGATGCTTATATTTTTCTAGCTCGGCCTCAGATGAGGGGAGCTTGAGTTTCCAGACACTATCCCTTAACCTTGTCCTACGGATGTTCCCCCTATTGTTCCTACCACTGAGGAGTCCCTGTTGGTTGAGTGCATCATCTCCTCCTCCCACTGTTAGTGTCTACGCCCGGCGCACCCATCTCAATGCTCATACTTTAGAGCTCGCTACCTCCTTATAGGACATTGACTCAACTCCAGACGACATTCTCAACACAACCACTCCTCCGAATGAGGAGGTGAGTTCTCCGAGTGATGTACGCAATTAGACATGCTCCCTCTATTCTTTGGTAAACTGTCTCTTTCAATAGTTTATCGACGTCCTACAGAGCATTTACTACTTCTTTGACATACCATCTTATCCCAGCTACTTTTGAGGTTGCTATTGCTGATTCAGCCTTGAAAACGATAGTAATAGAGGAGATGAATGCCTTTCAGCGGAACCATACGTGGCACGCCGTGGACTTTCCATGGGGTAAGAAAACTATAGGGCGTTGTTGGATTTTCAACACCAAGTTCAACTATGATGAGTCCTGTGAATGCAATAATGTACGATTGGTCTCCAAAGGGTACTCGCTGACCTACGGAACTAACTATGAGGAGACATTTGCTTTAGTTACTAAGTTAAACACTATTCGGGTCCTGTTATCACTTATGGTAAATTTGGATTGACCTTTATTCCAACGAGATGTTAAGAATGCATTCTTGAATGGTGAGCTTACAAAAGAGGTTTACATGTCTCTCCCTCCTGGATTTGATTCTACTGCCTCTAGAGAACAAGCATGCAGACTATGAAAGTCCTTCTATAGGCTAAACCGTCCCCAACTTGTTCGGCAAGATTACAAAGGTGATTGTGCGGCATGATTTTACTCAGACTCAATCAAATCACACTCTTTTTCTGACATTCCTATAATGGCCTGATAGTCATCCTTATTGTGTATGTTGATGATATTGTTCTTACATATATACTGATCTCCCAACATTGGAGTCCTTAAAAGACATTCTTGTTAAGTCCTTCGAAATGAAAGACTTGATCTCTCTAGTACTTCTTAGGCATGGAAGTGGCTCGGTCATCTCGGGGTATTTTTCTGTCTCAGCACAAATATGTGATTGATCTCTTGATAGAGAACAACCTTCTTATGTGCAAATCTATTGCTGTTTCAATGGATCTGAATAAAAAATCTTCTGGCATTTCATATATTGTGTCTTTCAACAAGACTCATTACCATCGTTTTGTGGGAAAACTCATCTACCACGCTTATACTCTCCCTGAGATATGTCACGTTGTTGATATAGTGATTCAATTCATGCATGGCCCTTACGAGCACTAACTCCAAGCTGTCCACCTGATTCTCTACTATTTGAAAGGCACACCAAGCTCAGGTTTGTTTTTTTCCCGTCACACCTCTCGAACTATTGTAATTTATACATATGCTAATTGGGTTGGATCAGTTCATGGTCGAAGTTCTATCTCAATGTAATGTTTATTTGTTTTGGCAATCTTGTCACGTGGAAAAGCAGAAAACAATCTGTGATTGCTTGAAGCAGTGTTGATGCCGAATTCCGGTCCATGTTCTTGGGAACCTGCGAAGCTTCTGGCTCTGTATCATGTTCTGTGAACTTTGTATGTCAACTTTCGTCCCGCTGCAACTATTCCATGATAATAAGGCCGCAATCAACATTGCTCACAATTCGGTCCAGCATGATCGTACCAAACATGTGGAGATTGTCAGACACTTCAGGAAAAGATTGAATTCAGGAAAATTTATGTTCTATAGTGCCCTCCAATGGTTAACTAGCGAACATCCTCACTAAGAATCTTCTTCGTCCTTTGTTCGATGACTTCAAATCTAAGTTGAATATGACTGACATTTATGCTTCAATTTTAGAGGGGGAATATTAGATTTATAACGAGAATATCTATTCGTTACTACTTATTATTAGCTTTTATTTCCTTATTATGCATTTTATATTTGCTTTTGTTCTGTTTTATTTCTTTCCTTATTGCTTTATTATGCTTTCTTTCATTCTTTTATTATTTCTATTGTGATTGGGTTTAAATACCCCTCATTCTATTAATAAATGTGTGCGGCTTTATTCCAAATCTCAAGAAGAGGATTTATGTAATGTATAAAATAGGAGATGACATATTATGGGAGAGGCCAGTCCTGATTTTTCAGTAGCATGTATAGTGAGCACATATGTTAAGAAATTAGAATGACATTGTTTCTTTCAAAAGTGGAGTATCAAATCTAAAGTAAATTGTTTTTTTCTCTTAAATGAAAGAGAAGCTTGTTTAAATTTTGAGGTGATAACAGGAGCAACTTTCAAGCTCATAACATGGAATAATACTTATAGAGGTGTATCATGGAAATATAAAGAAACAATCAAAAGACAATGTTTAAAAAAGAGAGACGAGGAACCAATATATTTTTTTTAGTAAGGCGAAGCGTAAGCTTTGCGGCGGATCGAGGCATAAGCCTCAAGAAAGAAAAATAAACTCATAAAATTAAAAATAAATTCATAAATATGACATAATTCATTGATATGTTGATGTGATTTATTATCATAAAAACATAAATTACAAATTTTAATATTAAATATTGATATAAAGTAGAAGTTTGAAATGTGATTATAAGTAAATAATCACTTTAAATTTAAATGTTCTATGAGATTTAAAATTCATAGTGGTATCATCCCCAGTTTCTTCATCTTCAAAAGTATTGTTATATTTATGATCTAATTATCTCATTTGCAACTTTAGAATGTTCTTCATTCACTATAATTTTTTTTAATTATTATCAATTAATCTTAAATTTAATATAATTTAAAATACAAAATCATAATTAAGTAATCATACTATAACTTTTAAGGCATTGCATGAAATATATATAATATAATAGAATATATATTAATAATATATTAAATATAGATTTTTTTGCATAACTTGATAGGGGCGTTGCTCAAACATTTTGAGGCATAAAGCCTTGAGGCATTTGCCTCAGATGAAAGAAGTGTAAGGCGCATTGGTTAAATTAAAGCTTAACCCTCAACGAGGCATAAGTCTCGAACATCTTTTTAAACAATGATCTTAGGTAAGATAAAGCCATGAATAAATAATGAAAAATCTACGGAACTTAGTAACTTGCTGGTTTAGAGTTTTAAAGAGGTGTTTTTTTTATTGAGAATATCATATTCAGTAGAATGGTGAAACATATTGTACATTGATACAAAAAAATTATTGTTACGAAGATAAAACTTTAAGTTTAACTGAGATATGTTTCAGATTTGGATAGGTTTGGAGATATTGGAGTGATTAATTAACAAGCCTTTTGCTATAATATTGATCTTTAAGGTGATGCAAACATGATTGGGAAGAATTATTTTGGTAGGCACGTTTGTAGCGAAATGAAATGTTTAACATTTGGTGGTTTATGCTTAAAATTATTGCTTCGTACGAGAAGGTAATGCACTTTTCATTTGAATATCATATTAGTATCAAAGAATCTATTTAGTTATGCTAGGGAGATCCATTATGGAGGTGATTTTGGTGCTATGGCAATCGTCAAGAAAACGTATGAAGTAAAATCAATGGTCTTAAAATAGTTTCAGAGTAACCTAAGTGTTTCCAACACAAGTGGGATTATATTATTATTAACATTGATCTCATATTCAAAGTGTGTTACATTAGCTAAAATAAGTGTATAAGTAGAACAATGAATGAAATATTTAAAATGCAAGGGGTTTAAGGTTAATTTAATGATTAATTTGTTTTAGAGATGCAATTTTAATTTCAATTTTATGATTGCAAGTTAATAATGCTAGAAGAGTAAATTAACCAAGGTATTCTAGGTTAATTATCTGATATATACTATATTGAGAAATTAATATATTTATTTGAAAATTTTTAGAATAAATTTTGTTTGATGAAAATGCCAAGGAGCTTGAGGAGTTTCATGAGATAATATAACATAATGGTGACTTTAAAGGTGAACTTTGTGTAATTGTGATAAGCTAGTTGTGTTATGTGGATTTAAGTTTTTGTTAATAAATCACAAAGTGTTAAGTCGAGTTTGGAAGAAATGAGAATATTAAGATGAATATGCAGCAAAATTTGGAAGGATTGATTGACAAATGATTTACTGAAGAATATTATGGGTGTAGCTCCTATTGCTAGGATGCACCAAAAGGTCTTACGGATAAAATTAATGTGAAAGGATCAAAGAGTAATAGGATAAATCATAGGTAACGTGGATATAAAAAGTGCTATTAAACTTATTATGATAGATTTCACATTTTTAGCAGGACTCAATAGCCTAAATGGAGCATTAGGATTCATAAAAGCGACCTAGGCGATGATGATTGACGCAATGACACTATAGGTTGTGGTTTGTTTTTTTGTTTGCTAATTAATAATTTCAATGGGCCAACACATTCTGTTCAAGATGAATTTAATTTTAGAAGCCCATCATTTAGTGATGCCAAACGGCCTTATAAATATAGTTCAAGTTGAACATAATCTCGAAACTATCATTTTGTTAGTTTGAGATCAATGGACTCATAAATCTTTGGAATAGGTAATGACCAAGATTGTTTTCTTATGATTTATGAATGAGTTTCTTGGAGATCATATGCTTTGTTCATGGGCCTTGTTCACTGTATTGAATAAAAAATAATGAATTTCCAATTTGGTGCTGGTAATAAAATTTTTTGCTAAAAAGATTTTGTTTTTCAGGTATGTGCCATCTTTTATACCGCCTGCCTCCAAAGGAAGAGAATCTGAAAAAAAGGTCAGCATTACTCTTGCTTTGTTGCTCATAAACAACTTTTAAGTAGTTATATTTTTAGCTTACAGTTTTCTGAGATTGATGATTTGGTATGTTGAATACATGCTCAAGAATTTGTTTATCTTCAATTATAGTAGTCCTCATATTAAATAAGTTTATAAAACAATATGTTAAAATAAGGAATGGTTATTTATTTATTTTTTGTGCCTGAGATGGCTTGTGTACATGTTGTTGTCCACATTTTCTCTGCTATTTTGTGGACTCAGATGAGGAAAAAAATTAGCTTGTAGTGTTATAATTGTACATTGTCACTCATTTTGATTTTGTATTGCATCATACGCATTTTCCATTCTTATTATGTTTTTGCATGTTAAATTACTTAGTTTAATCTGTTTACTATCAACCGATAATCAATGTGCTCTTCTGTATTTTTTGGCATGTTTGCCCTATATGGGTGATTTTTTTAAAAAAATTATTTTGATGGTATTTATTGGCTTACTAAATAAAAGTTGTAAACTTAGCCAATCAACAGTGCATGATTCTTTTGAATTTTTTTGATGAGCTGCAGAAGGAGGAAGAGAAACCAAAAGAGAAAGAAAAAGGAAAACCACGGGTTATTGACAATTTTCTGGAGGAGCTCAAGGCTGAGCAAGAGCTGAGAGAAAAGCGAAATCAAGAACGTGAGCAATGGCGTGAAGGGCGCAATGGTGACAGTTCTACTGTAAGCTTATCTCTAATTTAATATTGTTATATCATTGCATGAAATAATCAAGAAGAATGCATTATAAGGCAAAATCAATAAATAATTTTTTTTAAAATCGTGATGTTTAAATCATAAGTTGTGGTTATTCTAACTTTATTCTATGGAGCATGGTACCTTCATTTATTCTCAAGCATTGTAAGCATACACATTTTTTTCCAGTCATGTCTTGATGCTCATCAATGCCATATTGGTTGCTTGTGTTGTAGAAAGTGCCAAGGGCCCTCATGGTAAAATAAATGACCAACATTGAGGCCATAGACACTAAGAGGCTTGTCGAAGCTACGTGAAGAGTTGAACTTATTATAACTTTTTCACGTAAAAAATAATTTCAATGATGCAAAAAGGCTTTTTCATGATGATAAAATAATAATTATTATTTTAAAATTTGTCAGAAAAAAATCATTAATTTTCAGTCTTTCATTTCATTTCAAGTTCCAAAATCTTGCTCGGTAGATTAGTGAATTGTAGCATCTGAAAATTTTTAAATTTCGTAAGTTTGTAGTTTATTTTTTCATATTCATCTCATCAATGTATTCTTCTATATAATTGGATTTTCTGATTTAAATATCTTGCTTTGTCTGCTTGCACCTACTCCAGAACGTGAAGCCCTTGCATGGATATTTGTTTTGAATTCTTTCTTGGCGTGAATCTTGTTTCCCCAAGTTTCTATATCATTTACTCATCATTCATGCCAGCTCTCATTAGTAAATTATTCTTCCATCTCTGAAATGTTAGCACTCATTTAGTCAATTAAGGCAAGGTGCTTGCCCATTTTTTGGTAAGCACATATATATACATCCTGTAACAATGTCCAGCCTGGGAGGTTTGCAAGTTATAGCCTTTCTTTGCATAACCTCACAAAGGTGCCTGCGGGAGGCTTTAACTTGCCTTCAACACCACTATTAGTTATTTAATCTAATCTTAAATTTTGATATCGCTTATATGAATTAATTCTTTTAACATCTCTTCTATTTTTTATTTCCTTGTTAAGCATGTTTTTTCGTTATGCTCTTTATTTTTCCTATTAATGATACATTACTTCTAATTGATGCATAATATGCAGTGTTTGTTGTTCATGCTTCAAATATGTAAATATATATATATTTTTTTTCGGTCAATACTTCATTAATAATAATAATAATAATAATGATAATAATAATAATAAAAGAAGGAGAAAATAGAACATCATAATCATCATTATCTCAATTATTTCATATTGACTTTTTTAGGGAATGTAAATAAATTTTGACCTCAAATAGTTGGGATAAGGTTAATGATATGATGTTGATGATGTGAGTAGCACTTATGGAAGGTCAATCCATAAATTATTAGGTTTTGTTTTTAGAATGCACTACAAAGTCAAAAATGCATATCAATGAATTGGGGAGATAGAGTTAATGTATAAAGATAGGGGATTTTAAGAATTTGGATTCAGGTCGTGCAAAGAGACTTAAAAATCTATTTGAATAAAAAGAATTTATACAAGGGATTCCAAATAGTTTGGAAATGGATAACGATAATGGCGATTACACCAAATTTAAAAAGAAGTTTTAGGTGTAAAATCATACTAAAATAAAGCTTCACTTTGACACTAACTTTAAACCCCTTAATTATTCCATTTATTGATACAATCTCTTAGAGGTACGAGTAACTTTTATGAAAGAATTGTGAATGTGGACATGTGGTGAAGCTAGTAAAGATATAGTTAGAAGTGATTTTATAAGGATTTAGGGTCTGTTTGGCACAATTGCGAACTTCTCGAGCTTTACGTACTATTCTTATTAGCAGAAGCATTGCTGAGAAGCAATCTATGAGGAAAAATTATGTATCTATTTAGTTGCTGATGCAGAACATTGTGAAGCAACTTTTACGTAAAAATGGCCAATCGCTACTTGTTTGTTAAAGCTGTTAAAAAATTATTATGTATTTATATGTGAAGGCTTTAATATATGTAAAATTTTTAAAAATATTATGTATTAATTATTCCTATGAAATAAATTGAAGTTTTATATATGTGTGTATATATATTTTTGAAATTCCTATAAAAATATTTAAATGTATGATATTATGTGTTTATATATATTTATTGGAGAAATTTAAAAGTTTAATTGATTTACTATAAAATTAATTTTGTTAATTTGTAAACATATATGTTTTGAAATCTCTTTATGTATATATGTTTGTTTAAAAAATTTATGTATATATGTATAAAAAAATTTTAAATTTAAACATATGAGAACAATCTTTAGTACAAGTAAAGCATGGAGGACACAACAATTAACCAAACAGTATAAATAATCACAGAAGGACACAACAATTTACGTGGTTCGGTCAAACTGACCTACGTCCACGGGAAAGGAATCATATATCTTTATTACGACAATACAAAATGATTTACATGAAATAACAAAAACTAGAACAAAAAAACGATTGGGCTCTTTCCCACATACAATCATACTTGGCTCGGAAAAACAAAAAAAGAGTGATGCACCTCCATATAAAATAACCACATACAGACTAGGAACAGATAAAACATATGCACTTATCAAATAACCAAATACCAGCTACAATAGCCAAATACCAGCTGCACTTACAGGTTTCAAGTACCGAGTTGTAATAATCAAATACCAATTGCACTTATAGGTTCCGGGGAAGCGACCAAATACCGACTACAGTAGCATAACCCAACTGCAATAGTAGCTTTACGAAAACCCAGCCCCAAAGAGTTCTAAAACACCAAAGAGTTGTAAAACCCAGTTGCAATAGCTTAACCCGAAAATCATTACAAATACCACTAGCTGCACTTAACCAATAACCTTCAGAGAGGCGACCAACATAGAGACAAATATATAGAAAGAATGTTTACTTCCTTCCATGAAGAGCATATCAAATTTGTAAAAGATTGGAACTAATAAAACTAATAATCTATAGAAGCATGCAGAAAACCCAGCTGCAATAGCATGCAAGTATGATAATGTATAGGAGCATGCAAGTAATCCAATAAAGTCATATACAAGCATGCAGATAATTCATGAGGTAGTATGGGCATTCCAAAGGGATTCCAAAGACATGCCTGAGATAAAATTTCGAAATCTTTGAAAAGCATCATTCAAAACATCTCAAAATCTCCATGACAAAGCTCAATGCAAAATATTTCGTGAGGTTGTATGAAATTTTCTTTAATCTTCGAATTAAACACTAATTAAAGAATTTTAACTTCACAATCTTCATGTGAAGAATATTGTCATAAAGAGCAAACAAAATTTACAAGACGAGCAATGTTTCCCCAAAATTTTACAAGACGAGCTATTCTACCTCAAAAACTCGACAGCATCCATATAAAGGACCTATAATGGAATGATGCATCCACTATTGCATCTAACACTTGAAACAAATGTCGAACAATGGAAGGATGCATCTAACACCTGAAATTCCAATTTGAGTTGAAGAATGTAATGATGCATCTAACTACTGAAAATGATGCATCCATTATTGCCAATTGTCATACTACAGTTAGAAAAGTTCTTTCAAATTAATTAAATATCACCAATTTCAGAAATAAAATGAATTCTAAAGCATCAACACATGGAATCTGGTTGTCTGCATGCAGACCTTCCAAGATTTCCAAGCCACATTTTCTTTGCAAATCTCACATTTTCTCCGTTTTTATAGGTAACAGAATAATGTAATTACATAGGAAGTAGGTGGTACAACTGTAAATGCTATTATAAAAAAACAGCTTATAGTGGAATACAAAAAGAATACCACATTTTCTTTGCAAATCCCACATTTTAATGAATTATATGTCATCAACAGCTTTAAACCAATACAAAAAGAATCACTATAAGTGTGGCATTCAATGTAAGTCATGTATATTATACACTAACTATTTTGAACATAAAGAGTAGCATCCAAATCCAAACTGTTTAAACAGTAGTGTAAAACTTATATAAGATCTCATCCATATGAAATAGCTATTGTCCATCCACATGCCAACTCGTAGAGCTTATATAAGATCTCATCCATACTAAAAATGACATCTACAAGCAATAGCTGAATCGTAGCACAAATACTTAAACCTGTATGAAATTAAAGTTCAGGTCTTAGATAAGTAAATACATAAGAATTAAGTGATATGTATATTTATTTATGTGAATCTTGAAAATTGCCCAAATCTGTTTGGCACAGGGGAATATGCAAGCAGAAGCACCAAACATCCTCCACCACTGATGTAAGGAAGTCAAACCTTTTTAATAGGCAAGGGCATTATTCATCAGATGTGGGGAACCATAATAGAAACATAAGCCCAAATCTGTAGGTAGAACAACAACTCCCTAAAACCTTTTCCAAAATATTTGGTTTGCGTAGAAGCTGTTGGAATTAAAGAATAATTGTCATAAAGCCTGCACATATGAAGAGTGCATAACTCTATGGGTAGATAGAAAGACAAAGGGAGAGAGTGAGAGATGGAGAAATAGAGAGGAAGAGAGAACGAAAGTGCTAGCATAATCCTTTCAAACACATTTAGATCTGTGAGTTTTATCTTCTCAAATAATTTTGCAGTGTGAGCCTCTCCAGCATCTTCACATTTTCCAGAAAATGTATCTTTAATTTGTGCAGCTTACTCGTATGTTCCAACTCCCCAATTCTATAACCATTCTCATCCCTAACACTAAACTCATTTAGTTCTTGGAGACAATTTTAAGCGACGGAGATTAGAAAGATTACTCACATGGCCAGGAAAGAAATCATCATAGCAAGATCCCAAAACCACATTGTTATAGATTATGAACAGTAAATGATAGAGACTAGAGATCTTGGCATCTTACAGCAGAATTCTCTATGCTTACTGTATAGATGGCGAGAGATTTCCAAGCGGGGTCGACAAAGCAAAGGCGCGGGACGGGGCCTACGCAGCAGAAGGCGTGGGACGGCGAGGGAGACAACGAACAAGCGAGACAACAATTTCGAAGAAGATGTCGCAGGACGGCGAGGGAATGAACGCTAGGGCTGCGGGGTTCGATTCCTGGACGACGGGCAATCATAGAATATTAGCGTGGTGAAAGCCGGGCCGCGGGGTCGATCCCGCGGCCGGCTTTTCGCCCGCTTCAGCTACGAACAGACGCAAAGCTGTAAAACAAACAGTGCCGCGAAAAAAACATCGCGGCAGATGGCCGCGCCGCACCCAAAAAAAGCTCAAACAAACGGGCCCTTAGGCTTATTGAAAGCAGTGTAGTGAAAAGCAAAGATGCATGGTTTAGTCCTGTATAATGAATGTTTGAAGGCTAACTAACTAGTAGAGAGTGGAATGACAAATGGAGCATGAGTAGAAGCTGTAAAAAAGTATAGAATGCGCACATTGGAGTTAATATCTCATATTTGCAGATTGGGAGGCCGAGAAGGTAGGGGATGTCAGCCCATCTCTTGTCATTATGCATAAGAACAATGTTGAAGCATCAGGGTTTAAAAGAAAAGAATTTTTTAGGAAGTTATGCTGATTGCATGCAATTCTTCAAGGACAGCTAATGTGTGTATTTATCTCACAACAATGCCGATTCATGTCCATTTAAATGTACATTTTTTTTCTCTAGTTTAATTTCAATTTCTCTTTCAGGGTAGATTTATTTCACAGCACATGAATTTTATATCTGATATGTTATGGATGTTATGTTACATCTCTTCAAGTGCATTCTATGTTATGCTTGTTGTATTAGATCTCTTGAAATGCACTTTAATATAATATATTATCTTATAGTTGTACTTGTGTGATATTATGTTAAATCTTTCATAATATGTTTTGCTGTAGTTTCTATGCAGTAACTGTGTTGTAACTAATGTGATATGTTAAATTTCTTATAATATGTTATGTTCTGGTGTCATTTTTGTTGATGTGTTGTAATCATTGTTTTGTTATGCTAAATTTATTTTTGGCTGTTGTGTTGAAGTTCTGTTGAATTTTTACGATGTTGTATTGTAATTTTTATGTTATTGTATTGAATCTCTTATAACTTGTGCGGTAGTTAATTGTTCTGTAAATGTTAGGATGTTGAGTTGATTTGTTGTGCTATTATGTTAAATTGTTTATAACGTAATATATTATAGTTATTATTTAATATCTATTTCTTAAAAGTTGTGATTTATTATAATTAATATTTGAAGATTATTCAAATCGTATTTGATTATTGTACGAACCATGTTCAAATCTTGTTAAAGCTTATTTGAACCTTGTTTGATCCATTTTGAATTGTGCTTGATCTATATTTTAAATATTGCGGTGGAATGCTTATGAACCAAACATTTGCTTGAGAATGGTTTGAACCTTGATGAAATCAATTGTGATCATACATGACTTTAATTAATATTCATTCAAACTTTATATGTTATTGTATTTTAATCCATTTTTTGAACTTTGCTTGAACTATGTTCATACTATGATCAACTGTTGTTGAACTTTGTTCTCTCCATGTTCGAGTCATATTCAACATGTTTGATACAAGGTTTGAAAATTGCTTGAATAAAGTTCAAATAAGATTGAAATATGGTTCGTACATGAAGTTAAATCTTACCGTGGATTATGTGGTAAACTTTACCATGATTTCGGCAAATGTCAAGAAATTTCATTTGTTTTAGACCCTAATACCTAAAATTGTACATGCTTAAACTTATAAATAGCTGATTAAATTCTGTTTTAATTTCTCCTCTATTGCCTTAGTAATGCACATCCATACCATAGTTTTAATTGATATTCATGAAAATGATTATTAAGGTATTTAATGATTTTTGTAATAAGAAAGATATTAGATGATTTTTTATAAAAGGAATAGTTTAAATGGTAAATTGTTGAGAATGAAGGTTTTGAAGCATAGAAATTAATTCAACATTAATCTAAGATTATGTTGTCAGTTATAATTACAGCTTTGCATTTTCACCACAGTTTAAATTTTGACTAGTAAATGAATCCTGTAAGTGGTACTTCAATTATTGGCTCTAATGAATTTTGAAACCATTTTAATCACTGTTTTGTGCACATTTACCACCCATATCATGGACAAAACAAGGAGCCCAAATAAAGAAATATTTTCTTTGTTGCTGGTCTGCAATTTTGTCCATCTAAATTAATTATTTATGTACCTAATCTATAGTAATTTAATTGATCGAAAAATATTCCGTGTGCAGCCATCTAGCCGTTTTGATGAACTACCAGATGATTTTGATTTAAATGGAAAACTTCCTGGTTCATTTGATGATGGTGATCCCCAGACAACAAATTTGTATGTTGGAAACCTTTCACCTCAGGTACACAATGCTCTAATACTTTCAAATATTTGGAATGTTTATGTTGAAGATTGAAATGATTGTTATCCTACTATTCTTTTGTGATTGGTGCAATGGCAGGTTGATGAAAATTTTCTTTTAAGGACATTTGGTAGGTTTGGCCCTATAGCAAGTGTGAAGATTATGTGGCCCAGAACAGAGGAAGAGCGGAGAAGGCAAAGAAATTGTGGTTTCGTTGCTTTCATGAACAGAGCTGATGGACAGGCTGCTAAGGATGAAATGCAAGGTTAGATAACCTGTAATTTTTTTAGTTTACGTGAATTAGTGAGTCGTTTTACTTTCGTTGGTCTTTTCTTAGTTAGCTTTGGATCTGTTAGTGTAAAATGAGACAAATAATCCTGGAAAAGTCCTCTAAAATTCCAGAGGCTTCAGTTAAAACCTGAAATCCATACCAATCAAACATGTTAAGCCTTTTAAGTGTCCATTCTTGTTATTTGTCGGTGAATGATGCAGATGATGGTGATTTTGAATTTAGTTTGCTGTCAATAAAACATTTCTACACTTCCAACCAACAGGAAAAGAAAAGTGAATACGAATATTTTCATTATTTTTCAGAAATTTTTGGTACATTTAGTGATGCACTGCCATATTTCATGTACGCTATCCGGAATGCTATACTTCTTTTCCAGTTTTCTTGGGAATTAATTATATAAATTGTGGGTTTTATGGAAGGCATTTAATCTCTTGATACCATCATCCTCGCTTCTTTTATTCTATGCATCATATAAGCTGAGAAGTAAGATTCTAGCAGTCATTAAAAGTGTAAGGGGAAATCAAATGATTTTTTAACCTGTCTGGGTGACTGTTTGATGTCCGAGTTAAAATTATTTTATCTGAAGGTATTTGATGGAAGGATTCTATCATTGTCGATCTTGAATTCCCTATCCAACAATAAGAGGAAGAAAAATAGAAGGGAAATTTACATACATACTACACAATTCTTATTTATTTACATATTTAACACCCAAAGTTTAATACTTACGCTTGTAACACCTTGGTATGATAACCCTGTGCATGAAAAGGCTTATTTCACTTTTAAAAAATTATTAATGATTGTATTTTTGATGTGATATTAAAGATTTTAGCGGTATGCATGTAAAATAAAAACTTTAGGTGTTAGATATGTAAATATGTAAGAATTGCGGTATATATGTAAATGATCCATCCAATAATGATAAATATCCATGCTAATTTTTTTTGGACTAATAACAAATGTGGTACGTTTTGTTAATAAGGTCAACCTTGCTTTATTTTTACAAAATGGTGATAATTAAGTTATTTTTAAGTTAACTGTGTTCTGAAAGTTGATATTTCTCAATATTCTCCATGAAATTATATTTTTTTTCATTATAAAATAACGCGTTGGTTTATTGTTCCTTGACATCTTTATCACTAAGAATGCAATTGCATTCTTGTGAGAAAGCAGCACAAGCCAAAATGTGTATGCCAACGAGAATAGATAACTTGCGAGATGTATTAGATTATTGTGACAAAATAAATGTGTTGTGAGATATGTACATCTTGGTATAGAAATGAAACACAAAGAACACAAACAAACACAGATCATTTACGTGGTTCGATCCAACTGGATCTATGTCCACGGAAGGGAATCAATCAAATAGTTCACTATGACAAAAGAAATGGAGAATACATAGCTTATACATAGAGATGAGCCCTCATCTTCCTTCTATAGCCTCCTCTCGAGCGTGCACCCGATGCAACCTGCAGATGCTGTCTTACTCTCTCTAGCTCTCGAGCTATCTCTCATCTTTGTGGTAAGCTTAGAGCCACTTAGCGCTTCTCTCCTAAGCCTCGCACTCTGCTCTCTATTTATACAAAAAAAGAGAATGGTAGGTTGGAGGTAGGTGAGCGGTAGTTGAGCGATAGGTGAGATTTTGTAGGTGAGCGGTAACACATTACGAAAGTGTCATTTTACCTTAGTTCATTAATTGAGGGTCAAAATAACAATTCTCCATCTTGAGTCTCAATTAAGAAGCTTTGAAATAAAGGATTCCTCCACGGCACTACTGAGGGCCTACGTACTGGTAAAGTTACTAAGTTCGGACGTTGTATCGAACTTAGTGCTGGTAACACAATTACCTTGAGCATTACCAACTGTATTTTCTTCAGTATGTATCTTCTCCACTATTATTGAACCCTTGGTGACGACATCCCTCACAAAATGAAGCTTTATATCTATATGCTTGTACCTTTCGTAAATACCGATTTCACGGTTTAGTGATAGTGTTTTGGTTAGTCGCAAAACACGATATCACTTGCCTCGATGTCATTCGACTCCATCGGCCAGTGCCGCTTTATAGCCATATGTTTCCTCGATTGCTTCGATCGTAGCGATGTATTCGGCTCTGTTGTTGAGAGGACATGCAACGGATGTGGAGTGAGACTTTTATTGATGCGCGATCACAGAAAACGGTGAAGATGAATCCGGTCGATGGCTTGCCCGGTGATCGATGCTTCGTACATAATCAAAATCCACGTAACCGTCTTTTTTCTTGCTGTTTTCTCTCTTTTAAAGAGTAGCAGCTCAGCATCGTAGTGCATAGCCCAAGTATCTCGCTGATCCATTTTAGTGCTTCCAGTGAACTTGTCACGGGTTTGCCATGAGCCTTGCTTACATCGACGGCGTAGGGCAGAATGCAGTGACTGCGCAGACAATACCACGACATACACGACTCTACCAACTCCGCTCGCGTAGGGACACTCTCTCATGTATCCTTTGTCTTCTTGGTCTACGGTGCTTGAGAGTTCGAAAATCGGAAGTGTTGACCGAATCGGTGTTGCCTGTCTCGGCTTAGCGCATGCGTATTGAACTTCTCAGAACCTTGAATATATGACTTTTCGAGATAAGAATAAGATGCCACTTTACCTGTCTGCTAAGTAATCTCCATCCACGGGATGCTTGTCAGCAAGGCGACTTAGGTTCTTCAGTGTCAGTTCGTAATTGAGGCATCCTTTGATCTTATGGATTTCCTCCTTTCCTGCCGTCTACTTAACATATCATCTCACATAAAAGCGAATACGTGCTTGATTTCACCGTCTTGTCACTTCGACGTAGCACTACATTTGTCGTAAATTTGCCGACATAGGCCGATATTTAGTATGAACTCATCAGATCGTTTGTATCATTGTCTTAGGCTTTGTTTCGATCATCCAACGCCTTTACTGTAATGACTTTGTCACTGTCTCGGTGTGTTATGTACTGATCACGATCCATGTAGATGGTCTCTTCGAGCTCTCCATGCGGGAGCGCAGTCTTAACATCTACTTGTTCTAGTTCAAATTTGAGGCTGCTAGTCTGTTAAGACTATTCTAATGGACGATAGCTTCACACGCGGTGAAGATTTCGTTGAAGTTAATTCCTTGCACTGTGTGAGATCCTTTGCGACATAGTCTACGCTGTATCGATCCTCTTAAATGCCTGGCATGCCTTTCTTCCTTTTAAAGGTCTACTTGCAACCGACTACACGTTTGTTCTTTGGCCGATCCACAATTTCTCAGGTTTTGTTTCTTCATCGAGCAAGACATTTCTTCATCCATTGCCTCTTCCCACTCGTGTCTTTCTGCTCGTTCGTAGAGTTTCTCGCAAGTTGTTTGGTTACTCGTTCTTATCACTTCAGTAGCCTACTCAAAGACAAGAGATCATATCCAGCATAGTCGTATTCCTGCTGGTGGTCCGATAGTTCTTCTTTTTACGTCATTACACGGATCAGTAGTCATCAAATCTTCTTTCTGTTCGATCCACTGCTATGTCTTCGTCATTTCATCTTGATCGTTCATAGCTGTCTTTTCGATCGACCGAAGTTTGTTGTTGTTGCAGGCTCCATCTCAATTGGCGAATCCTCCTTAGCTGACACTGTTCCGCGGCAATATGGCTTGCAGATTCCCCATTTCGACTATCAAATGTCACATCTCTACTCGATGATGCATTTGTGTTGATTCAGACACCAAAGCTTGTAACCTTTGGTTCCATGTGCATATTCGATGAAAATGCACTTCAAAGCCTTGCTCTAAATCTTATCCTGTCTAACATGAGCATATGCAGATACATGCGAAACTTTAAGATTATCATAGTTACACAGGCTTTCCGTACTTCTCAAAGAGTGCTTTATATCAATGATCTGTTGATGGGCACCGTCGATACAGGTAGCAGGCGGTTGATATGAAACTTCACCCCAGTAAACTTTTGGGTAGACACCGCATTTAACGAGCATGCACCTCACTCTCTGCGGGAGAGTCCCGTTCATCCTCTCGGCCGGGTCGTTCTGTTGGAGTGTTCCAGCTTGGCTTGTATCTCATGATGCCATTTTTCCTGCCATGACTCCTCAAACCGCTCCGAACATGACTCAGTGCCATTGTCGGTTCTCAAGTGCTTCAGCTTTGCTCCCATCTTATTTTCGGTGATGGTTAACCAGTCCTTGAATCGTTGAAAAGTTTTATCTTTTATTTTCAAGATAGAGACCCATAACTTCCGGTGTAGCATCGATGATAGACATGAAGTTTTTTCTTTCATGAGTCTGAGTTATAGCTGGGCCTCATAGATCACTGTGTACATAATCAAGAGGTTTCTTTGATGTATGTATTCCAGTAGAGAACTTCACCTTGGTGGCGCCTCACCTGCACATTGTTTCACGGACTTACGGTTGCTTTCCGGATGTCCACATAACGGAGTTCTCCTTGAGACGATTCTGTAGCTCCTTTCACTTATATGCCCCGATCTCATGTGACATAGTACGTATACTGCCGAGCTTCGATTGAAGCTGCATTCGAAGCAGTTCCCGAGCACGGCTTCTTCAGTAAGGAGTATAGCCGATTCTTTCCGACTCATCTCATGACTATGAGAGAGCCGTTAACTACTTATGATACAGCTATTCTCTCGCTTCGAATGAGTATCCGATTCGACTCAGACGTCCCTAAAGAAATCGATTTCTTTTAAGTTCCGGGACATAGTGCCGACATATTACTGATGATCCGTTCGAACCTCCATCGAACATCTTTATTCGATCGTCCCGTTGTCGATTACTGCCGTGAGCTTTATTGTCTCTAAGTAAAACGGATCCACCATTCACGGTCAGCAAGTGTCTTGGCAATCCACTCGTGAGGACACGTGGGCAGAGCACTCGGAGCCGGCGATCCACCGCTCGTTGTGATTCAGATTCCGTGATCACCGGAGGTTCGCTGACTCGCCATCGTCCGTACCATGTCTCGCTTCTCCTGAATCTTTTGAAGCTTCTCTGAAAGTCTTTCTCTATCCGGACGATTCTTCTAAAATGGCATTTCTTGTAGCGATGCGTCAGCACTTGTAAGATCTGTTAAGAATCACTTCTACCATTACTTAGAACTCGATCTTGCTCCGATCGGCTTTTAGAACCTTTCTGCTCGATCTTTCTCTAACCCATCGATCGTCTCCGTCGCTTTCCTCCATGCCGCGCTTCTTCGAGCTCTTTGGCTCGATCGATGATTTAGCCTCTTCGCGCAGTAATCGGCTCGCGCCCTTCCATAGAGCATCACATCCTCGAACTGCCGTAGCTCTTAGGAATAAAGTTTAACAACGACGAGTCTTGTCCTCGTCACATCCATCTTAACGTCGATGTTCGAGATCATCTACGATCTTGTTGAACTTAATCGATCCGCTCCGAGCCTGATTTGTCTTCGTGCATTTTGAAAGAGTATGGGCGCTACTTGAAAAGAGTCTATGTAGCCGGGACTTAGCGCGGGTAGTATCTGCGAGTCTGGCCTGTTGCTTGGCACGTTGTTCTCTCGACACCTGCAAGCCTCAGTCGCTCAAGGTTCAAGATTATCAAACCACGAAACTTTGTCCGGCGATGTCTGATCTTCTCTCTCACGTACGTATCGGTCGGCGTCGTGCCGGCCATGCGAGTTCCGAAACACCTTGCTGAACCAGCCAGGCCTCATCTTGTCTCTCCACGAGCACCAAAATCATTCTTTCCCGCGAATTTCTTGATGTCAAATTTAGTGGATCCCGTTGTGTGTGGCTTGATACACTATATGTCGAAATCCGTCTGTGGCAGACTCGTCGAATTCCGAGAGCTATCCACCTGCAGGAGTTAATCTTCTGAATTAATTTTCTTTTGGAGAAATTTCCGAACAAGTGATTTTCCTCCAGAAATTATGTTGACGCTGCCTGCTTTAACTTTCTGGGAATATTCCTTTAGTAGGAATAGAATATTCCTTGATTCACTTATAAATTAATTACCCCGCCGCTGCACGATTAATAGCTTTTCCTCTACTCCAAATTTTCTAATTTAGTCGGCAAGAGTTGCGGTTCGAAAAATAAATATTGTACCGCACTTTAGTCAAGAAAAGCTGCGGTTGACTGAATATAAAATTTCTATCGCGGAGCACTCTGCGTGCTTCTGTCGCGGCGTGCTCTAGCTATCCCGGAAATCCTCCTCTTTCGCGAGATCAACCCCTTCGCGGATCGTTCCTTTTTAGTCTCGCCGAACCGCACAACCTGCGGTGCGAATCCGGTCAATCAAAGCTTCCGCTGCTCACCGAATCTATCGCGGTCCAGGCCGCCTCGCAACGCATCCGTCCGCTCTTCCCATTCGTGAATGCCGAGCTCCTTCTTCGTCGGCGGCCGCGAACACTTCACGCGAACACTCTGCGCAAGAAGACGGATTTCCTACAGACGGCGCCAATCGTTGTGCAGATACGTACTTTCCGATATAGAAATGAAACGCAAAGAACACAAGCAACACGGATCGTTTACGTGGTTCGCTCCAATCGGATCTCCTTACCACGGGAGGAATCAATCAAATAATTCTCTAAGGCAAAAGAAATGGAGAATACATAGCTTATACATTGACATGAGCCCTCATGCTTTCTTCTATAGCCTCCCTCTCAAGCGATCGCATTTGATACGAGGCGTCAAGATGCTCCTCATTCTCTCTGTTCTCTAGGCTATTCTCTCCTCTTTTGTGGTAGCTTAGGACCTCTTCCCTTGCTCTTCTAAGCGTCACACACTCTCTATTTATACAAAGCAAGAGAGTGGTAGGTGGGAGGTAGGTGAGCGGTAGGTGAGATGTGGTAGGTGAGAAGTACCACATTACGAAAGTGTCATTTTACATTAGTTCATTAATTGGGGTTCAAAATAACAAAATGGCTATCTTCTTAATACTTTACCTGGTGAAAGCGAATTGATGTTGATATGATACTTATTTATAGGTGTGGTGATATTTGAGTATGAGCTTAAGATTGGCTGGGGAAAATCTGTTGCACTTCCAGCACAGGCCCTCCCTGCTCCACCACCCGGACAGATGGCTATCCGTAACAAGGATGTAAGTTTCACCCGGTATCGTATTCTTCTATATTTTGTACTCCTTCAAAATTTCTTTTATAATTGTACTCATTACTGGAGTATACCTGAATATTCTATCTAGTTTTCTGAAAGTTACAGTTGTAGTTGCTAATTAGTTAGAATGCGTTAATTGACAGGGCGGGACTGTTGTGTTGTCTGGACCTGATGGTCTGCCAGTTACTTCTGTTACGGGCCAAAATTCTGAGCTGGTATGTTGATGATGCATTTTGTAGTATATTTCTCTTAGTTTAGATTTCTGTTATAAGCTTTTATACTATTGTGCTTTTCACCTACGTAGGAAAACTATTTCCAATATGCTGCCACATTACTATAACCCAACAATTTGTTCTACTGTTTTTCATTTTTTTCTATAACTTATGGAAGAACTTGGATCGGTCAAACATATCTACTAGATAGTCCATGCTTTATGAGCTCGTTATCATGACTAGACTTTTCTTTTTTTGATATCCTTATTCTTATCTTCATCCTCCCCCTTAACACCTATTAATCTCTACATCAATAGTTTCAAGGTCAATTTTCAAATTTTAGATTGAAAATTAGAGTATAAATAATTAAAAAAAAAGCTGTTTTCAGTTTATTTTATGCAGTCTTGTTCCGAAAGTTTCTTCAGAACTGCTGCTCATGGTTATTACTTTATTTTCATGATTATAATAATTTCTGTTATGGCTATATACTTGAATGCATATGTTATTCATTATTGAAATAAGTTCCTTGGCACCTCATGGGCTGTAGTATTTGAAGTTGTTCTCGTAGCATAACGGGAAAGGAATTTGAAAATTGATTGCACATCTTGTTGCTAAAGTTCATGTTTTAATTGCTGCCGCTTGTAGTTCTAGGTTATAATTTATAATTAAGTTTATTTTAAATAATATTTGAAGTTTTGATGTAAAATATATATGTTTCTATTTCTATTAGGAACATAGGCTGATGCTTTGTTGAGCTATGGACATGTAAAAAGGGGGTTAAGAGAACAGGAATAGCTTTTCCTTGATGAATGTTTTTGGCATTTTTATTCAATTTTAGTAGTTCTTATTTTTATTTTCCCCCCTTGATTTTTCATCTATCCATTCCATTCTTTTCATTTTTTGGATTGTTTATCAGCATAGCTTGGTTTAAGGCAAGCAAAGCGGTAAAAAAATGGAATATCTTGATAATTAAAAAAAATGGGATTTCTTGATAACTAACAAAATATGGGACGAGAGAAGAAACCTTTTTTTTGGAAAATATCCATAACCTTAGTTTACGGATCATCTCTAGTGATAATGAGCCTGGGCATATTGATGGTACCTTTAACATGATGCTGTTGTTTTTTAGTAATAAGATTTGCTATAACTCAACCAATTTTGTCGCCCTTGGTTTATTCTGCCTGCTTGTGAGTAAAAAAATTGTAAAATTTATCGATTGTAAGCATGCATTCATATCAGTTTCCCATACTTTTGCATCATTTGCTAATGCACACAGATGCTTTTAGGTGCTGCGGGGTTGATTTTGACTCTTGGTCGATGGGTTGGCTTTCATTATTTCTTCATTAATTGTAGGCCAAGCAAACTCTGGCATAATAGATCCACCGTTAATATTTCTAGCTTCTAAGAGTGACAGCAAGGTGTTTTTAAATACATATCAATCAGTTTTTATGTGTTTATATCTAGAACCTTCATTTCAATTTTTACTTCTAGGTTGCCTTTTATATATATATATATATATATATATGACAATGTGCATTTCACTTTTTATTGAAAATAGTGGTATATTAGATGTGATATGAAAAATAACAGATTTTACAAAGAAAACTAATTGAAATATACCGTTAAATTAGAAATGATATGAATTTGATTTAAATATTTACAAAAATTCATTGAAAATTATGTCTTTGTAAATTTTAAAAAATAATTTAGAAATAAGAAATAACAAAATCTGAATGTAGAAAAAAAATAAAATTTTAGCAAATTAAGTAGTCAATTACTTAGTATTATAATATAAAGTTATGTTGTAAATATTATGCTTGAAGTAATAATTTATATGATTAAGTACTGCATTGGAGGATGTGGGAAAATATTAAGTATTAACGAATCATTTAATGATCAAGAAGAGTAATTAACCTTTCAAATTAAATTAATTTTCTTTTAAAAATTTATATACATTCATGCTTAAAATGTTTAGAACCTAACTGTTATAGATAAAACTAATTGAAAGTTTAATTTATTAAAGTCGCATAAGCATTATAATCTATTTTGAAAAGATTCCATGGATTGAATCTACACTGAAAGATTAGTGCATATTTTAAATGATTAAATGAATCAAATAAAATCTAGTGAAATGACTGTATAATTCAATCAAAGGAGGGATACTATTATACTCGTGTGGGAAAGAGAAATTGGAAAAGACTTAAAAAATGACATGGAAATGGATATACTTTATTGGTACAATATTGTAGATGGTGCTTCTCAGATGAATGAATAAGGAAATGAAATGTAAATGTTTAAAATTTTGGATAAAATAAAACATTAATGTAGAATTAATTTTAAACAGCATACACAATAAAGCACATGCATAAAGGAATTAATATATGGTAAAAATGTAAGTATTCACTAACGTGTTTTGTAACTTAACATGTTATTTAATGGTTTTTCATTGGAAAAACTCATTTGTTATAGAAGAAGAGGAGCTAATAAAAATACATAAAAAAAGAATTTGAATCTTTCAAGTTCTTTTGTTGTAGCAAACAAGATATTTTTGTGTTTGGATTACGTTTTAGAAATCTTGTGGTTTAGTTACTCTTTATTATTTACATGATTGTTGTAAAATTATTGTAAATGTTAGAATAGTATAATTCTACCGTTTGATTGTTTCTTCCTACTTTGAAAACTCCAGGCTCCCAAGTCAGGTCATGACATCATGGACTAGTTTATTGTAGATCCAGTCACTTAAAAAGCTCTAAATATTGCTTAGAAGACTAATAGCATGAAGCAAAAATCCATATATGACTTCTAGTCAAGTGCAATGTTAAAAATAATTTCATTTATCACATCTACCCAAACAAATGTAAAATATTATGCATATCTTCCCACACATCAATTCTAAAGGCTAATCCTCATCATCATTAGTATTATCGAACGGCTACGAATACTAATTCTCTATACATCCCTTAAAGGCTAATCCTCATCATCATTAGTCCTCGATGTTGTCTCTCTCTCGATACTTAATTCCCACACCTCGCTTGTCTATTTCGGGCAATTGCCCCTCTGCTTTGTTCATCTGCTCTCTTCATCTCCTCTTAGTGGAATTGGCTTGTTAATTCCATCAAACTGCCGTAGCCCATTCAAATTAATAAATATTTTTTTTTCCAGTTATTACACGTGCTCTTGACATTTTGTGTACGGAGTGGATTAAATGCCAACCCTTGAATTATAGCTTCCATAAGCTAAACCAGCATGACTATAACATGTGATTAAACCTACTTTTGCTGCAATTTTTACCTTGTTTCTTAATCAACTACTACTCTATGTTAGCTACCTGAGATATCGAACTTAAAAGCAGAGGATCATGGTTGTTTATTGTTGATCTTTGAATTGAGAGAAAGGGGCAGATACCAAGGAGGGAACTCAACTTGATAAGTAGAAAGGCTTGCGGACATGAACATGGAGAAAAATTGTTCAAAAATTTTGATGAACTAGGAATAACACCAAATGTAGTTGGAAAGAGGAATGATTTTTCAAAATGAATTGTATAATTCCCATGGAAATAACAGAAATATATTTGTTAATGAGGACTTGTTACTGCAGGTTCTCACCCCAAATGTTCCTGATATATTGGTTGTTCCTCCTGAAGATAAACACTTGCGTCATGTGATTGACACAATGGCGTTGCATGTTCTTGATGGAGGATGCGCGTTTGAACAAGCAATAATGGAAAGGGGTCGTGGTAATGCGCTGTTCAACTTCTTGTTTGAACTCGGATCAAAAGAGCACACTTACTATGTATGGAGACTCTACTCTTTTGCTCAGGTACGACAAAATTGTGTTTTATTCCTTTAATTAGGCTTTTTTCCATTGTTTTTTGTATTTTATGTTTACAGTTTTCTGTGCTGATCTTTTGGTAAGAATTACAGATTTTTATAAACAGTTGACCAATTTTTAGCTATTACTAATATTGAAGTTTTTTTCTTTCTTTTTTTTGCTGTCTATATACCTTTTTTTATATCTCCTGTTGCTTTTCTTTCTTTTATTTCGTCACTTATTTATATTTAAATTGTTTCTTCTATAATATATTTTCTTATGCTTTTTGAGTTCCTTTATTTGTCTGCTGTTTATGTGATACCGGAGTTAATCAAAACCACAATAGAAAATGCAAGTTTTATTACTCAAAACAAATGGTGTTACAATCAAGACTCAAAATAAGAACGAAACCTCAACAAAACAACAATAGGCGGCAAGAGCGGGATGGGCCAACCCATGGACAATAGTGAGAAGGGGTAGGGATCGGTGGTGGCCAGCTGGATTTGTAGGAAGGTTTTGTGGGGATAGCAGGGAAGGAAATGGAGAATCTGCGGTATAGCAAGGCGGTAGGATAGGGGGTGTAGCTTACTAGGATAGAGGGTGTAGCTTACTAGGGAGGCAGGATATGGTATGTGGCTTAGCAGGAGGCTGGGTATGGGATGTGGCTCAGCAGAGGCTATGGGAAGAGTTTGCAGCAGCATTAGGAAGAGGCTGGTCCAGGAGAGGTTTTGGCAGCATAAGATAGGGAGATGGGAAAGTGCAAGGAAGATGGCAACAAGGAGAAAAGGGGAAGATACGCCCATCTCGGATGAGTTACAACCGGAGTACCTTCTCGCTGTCAGATACAACCCTAGAAGGGAGAAGGGGGATGTCGGAGGTTGTCCAAATAGAAGTCTTGACCAAAAGCTAACCCTAGAACATGAAATAATGAATATATATAATAGATAAAGGCCCCTCTCCTTGGACAACAATCTTAGTCCCCAAAATAGGAGCCAACGCCAACCCAAGTATCCCCTTGGCTGAACCGGTCCAAGTGGCCCAGCTGGTTCAGCCCTCAAAGAGCCCTGCGTTTGTCTCCTAGGGGGTTGGGGGAGTTTCAAATTCATTCGTTAAAGCTTCTATTTGCACATTGACAATGACAGAGTGGTTGGAACCTCCCAGGATCAATAAACCTTTGACAGTTGTTGAGGAGCACCTGGATCTTACTGGCAACTACGCTGCCTTCTAAATCACTAGAGGAGTTTTCTCCACTTGCGAGCACACCTCCATATCGATCCAATTTTCTGAGGGTTCACTACTAAATTGAATAGGGTCTTTGTGTCCTGCATAGCCTGTTCAATCCTCCCAAAGTAATCTACGGTCGTTGCTAACCCCCCGCCCCCCCCCCCCCCCCCCCACCCCACCCCACAACCACCACCACCACCACCATGGTGCCCTGCTCGGTTAAAGACACGCTCGACTTGTTGGGCAACTGTAGGCTATATACCCAAATCCATGGCATTTAAAGCATTTTGGTAGATTTGCTACTCTTTCCGAGCTTCTCACTTGGTGTGACTTTGCCCTTATCCAAATCAGGTTTCTCAACTTCTTGAGATGTGCTCATGCTGGTGTCTCTGACAGTGGGTTGCTGCCTGATTGGTGGTGGTTTTCTGCTCTATTTTTGCTGCCTATTCACTTTCAGGGCTCCGGTCTAGACATCTCCCACTGACCAATTAGGTCGCAACTGCACAACATCGCTGATAGTGGGCTTCATACTCCTCAGATAATGGGCTATTGTGTTCCTCTAGCTTAACTAAATCACCCCCCTCCTGTAACTAGTCAAACTGGGTTGTGAAGTCCTCCATTGATAGGTTTTTCTGTTGCAGGTGATGGAGTCCTAGAAATATATCCTAGCTGTAGTGAGGAGGTAGGTATTTTTTCTGCATCAACTTTCTCATATTCTTCCATTTGGTAATCTTCATTGCCTTCTCTCTTCCCATGCCTCTATAAGTTTTCCCACCTCAAGAAGGGGTTCTTTCTCAATTTGATTGTTGTACGCTTCACCCTTTTATCTTCTGGTACTCTTTGTACTAAAAGATTTTCTTAAATGATTTTAGTCATTTGATAAAGTCGTCCAGATTCATACCTCTATCGAGCTCTGGTAAATCCACATTTATCCTGTAGTTCGTTTGTCATTCATTTATGGCCTCCTCGCATACTGGATTTCAAAGTTTTGTGTCCTTTTTTCATCACTGAAATCCTTTCGATGGAAAGGGTTCAAATTCTTGTCTCTTTCACCCCTTCAACTTTCTCTGTCACAACTGAGTGTAATTTCTCTCTAGATTTTCATCCTCCATTGTTGTAAGCCTCCGTTGAAGTTGACTGATTTCTTATTGTATCTCCTCCCAGGTAGGTTCGGGCATGTATCTCCTTGGTGGTATGACTAGGGTTTAGAGTTGGGAGTTGAAAGAGCATGTATGAGACTAATTGAGAGTGCAGGAAAATTAATTTAGGTTTGCTGATTTTGAAAATCAGCAAGGGAAAAATAGGGTTAGGTCAAAATTTCTCTATGCTGTGGGAATAGGAAAGAAAATTTTTGGGTTGAGGTTGCTTGGATAGGAGCAGATGCTGGGAAACCTAGTATAGGACTAGGATTAGGTTATTTCTAATATCAAATGAGATCGGAGTTAACCCAAACCACAATAGGGAAAACATATTTTATCACTCAAAACAACAGGGTTAAAATCAAGACTCAAAAATAAGAATGAAAACACACTAAACAATAATAGAAGGCTAGAGCGGGATGGGACAACCTGTGGACAACGGTGAGAAGGGTTATAGGGATAGGTGGTGGCCAGCTGGATGGGTGTAGGATGGTTCTCTGGTGATATCAGGGAAGGAAGTGGAGGCTGTAGTTAGATGCAAGTAGGAGAGTCTGCGCTACAACAGGGAGGTGGGATGGGATAAGGGGTGCAGCTCAGCAGGGAGGCGGGATATGGTATGCGTCTCAGCAAGAGGCTATGGGAAGAGTTTGCGGCAATAATAGATGTTACTATGCTGGTTTGCAACAGCATCGTGGAGAGAAGGGGGAAATAGTGAGCAGAGGCAGGTGCAGGAGGGGCTTTGGCAGCAGGAAACAAGGGGGTTGGGGGGAGCGCAAGAGAGAGAGAGAGAAGGGGGAGGAGGGGGTGGGTGCGTGCAGGGAAGATGGCAGCAAGAAGATAAAAAGGGGAAGGTACATGCCACCTCGGACGAGTTACAGCCAGAGCACCTTCTCGCCGCTGGATATAATCTTAGAAGGGAAAACAGAGACCCTGAAATCTTAACCAAAAAAGTAATTCTAAAAGAGAAATAATAAATATATACTTATAATAGATAACTAGGAGGGGGATGCCCTTCCCCTTGGGCGGCAACCCTAGCCTCCAACATAGGACCCAGCAAGCTTGAGTGATCCTTTGGCTGAACAGGTACAAGTGGCCTACCCAGTTCAACCCTCAGGGAGCCCTGCATCTTTATGATTGATGATATGCCAAGAAGTTTTTTAAATTTTGTATCGGTTAGAATTGTTCTGATATAGACATGTCCTGCATTTGCCGGGAATGCAGCGTCTATGTTATCTATTAGAGCTCTGTGATTAATAAAAACACATCAGCTTCATTGCTCTTTAAAAATAATGCTATTTGTGCTTTTGCTTTGTTGGTAGGGCATTTAAACTTAAGATTACGTTGTGTTCCAAAAGAGGTTGGCAGATCTATGTGGTCCAATTTTTCAGTCCAAATCTTCAGGTTGTGATTAAGAACTTCTATTCTTGCACTCTCCATCACATGCTTTTTCTGGAAACCCATTAAAACATCATAAATATCTTTATGAGTGAAATGTATCATGAATGCATACATTTAGCTAATTGGGAATTTTAAAACATAAAGTAACAAGGTAAAATACTTTGAAAAGAAAATGTGAATAACAGAAGGCCAGGCTTGCCAAACAAGTCGTTAAAATGCTTGTATCAAAGGATGTTTTGGTAATTGCAGATCTTTTAAGTTTATAAGCTATCATCTGGATCTAGTCATGTGGATCTACGCGGAGCCATTTCATCAATATTGTCATTTTGCATAAATATATCATTGCACATCACTCTTGCATTTCCATTACACAGATGATTTCAGTCTCTCTGATGACTCATTTTTAATTCTTTATGTGAAATGCAGGGTGATACCTTACAGCGGTGGCGAACAGAACCTTTTATAATGATTACTGGAAGTGGCAGGTGAAGTTTATGTGATTCAATAGCACAAACTGCCTGAAGAATGGTCTATTGCTTACACAAACTTATTCCCTTAAATTAGCACAAAAAAGTGGCAACCATTTTTGTTGAATTTGATGCATGTTTTCAGACTGGAATGAATGAATAACTAAACACCTCAGATTTATTAGAATCACCCCAAATTGTTTCAAAAAGGCTAATGCTGATTTTGATGATGTGATCCTTTATAATTGAGACTTTTTTTAGTATCTCTTTGGCCGCACGAACTTAAATTTTCTAAAATTGGTTTACCTAAAGATAGAAAATATGAAAATATACTTCTATTCTTTTGTGATACAGGTGGGTTCCTCCCTCCTTGCCAGCCGCACAAAGTCCTGAGCATGTGAAAGAAACTTCTTCCACATATGCTGCAGGTAGAAGCAGGGTAAGCTGCCTTTTCAATTTCAACTTGTCAACATATTCTATGGGCTGCATATGCCATACTTCTGCATAGGAAGAATTGATGCAAAGTAATTTCTCATATAATGTGACTCTGTGATGGGAAATATACTGATAAATATCCCGTGCCCCATCTAGCGTGTGGAAGTTGAACGGTCTTTGACAGATCCACAAAGAGATGAATTTGAGGATATGTTGAGGGCCTTGACCTTCGAAAGGAGTCAGATAAAAGAAGCCATGGGTTTTGCTTTGGATAATGCTGATGCAGCAGGGGAGGTAACTTTTATTTTGTTTTGTATGGTTGCGGGCTTTTGTGTAATTTGTACTTCTAGTTATGATCCGAGGGAGAAGTGTCAAAATAGTACCTTGACTCTTTGCAAAGGGTTATTCTAGTCCTAAAATCTATAGAAGGGTCAATTTAATCCCCAAATTTTTTTAATACGAGGCTCTAATCTAAAGATTATAGGGACACATTTGACACTCTTATAGATTCCAAGACTTAAATAGTCCCATGTAAATAGTCAGGGGACTATTTCGACGCTTTATGATTTTATAACTTGGTGTAGAAAGTCCAAGCAGTGCTTGTGCATGTTCCAACGGCTGTTTTTGGAGATTGAATTTTTGCTCACTCTTTATGTATATGTTTATTTTATGCAGATTGTTGAGGTTCTTGCAGAATCATTGACACTCAAGGAAACACCGATACCTACAAAAGTCGCTAGGCTTATGCTAGTATCAGACATCTTGCATAACAGCAGTGCTCCTGTGAAAAATGCTTCTGCATATCGCACGAAGTTTGAAGCAAACTTACCTGACATAATGGAAAGCTTCAATGACTTGTATCGTAGTGTTACAGGAAGAATGACAGCTGAGGCCCTCAAGGTAATGTTTGTCTGATTTTTTTTATTTTTTTTCACGTGATTATCTTATGTTCATTTCTGATATTTTTTGAACATTTCACAATTATTTTAATTATTGTAGGAACGGGTTTTGAAGGTTCTTCAAGTTTGGGTAGACTGGTTTCTCTTTTCGGATGCATATGTGAATGGTCTCCGTGTTACTTTTCTTCGTTCTGGGAACTCCGGCGTAACGCCTTTTCATTCGATTTGTGGTGATGTTCCTGAAATTGAAAATAAAACTAGCACTGAAGATCATCTCTCTGATGGAGGAGGAAAACTTGACCAAGATGCTGCACTGGCAATGGGCAAAGGTGCAGCCATGAAGGAGCTCTTGGCTCTTCCTCTTGCTGAACTTGAAAGGCGCTGCAGGCATAATGGTGTCTCTCTTATTGGTGGCAGGGATATGATGGTTGCTAGATTACTCTATCTGGAAGAAGCTGAAAAACAGGGAGGCTGTGAACGTGATGATGATTTAAGATTTGGGCAAAGCCGTTCCAGTAGATTTTCAAGAGAAGATGATGATGTCTTGCATGAAAATAATGCCCAAAGTAGAGTCATTGATTATGTTAAAGAAACACTAAGCTCTTCAAAATGGAATAGAAATGTTGAAGAAAATATTGTGGCAAATGAAGAAGGTTTTGCTTTAGTTTCTGATTCAACTCATCCAAGTAATCGTTCTGAGGCAAGAAATTATTCAAGGAAGTCTGATCCTGTTTTGCCTGTCTCCAAATGGAGCCGTGATGATGACGCCAGCAGTGAGGAAGACAAGAAAGATTCTCTTGGTTTAGGCTTGGGTTACTCTTCATCTGGAAGTGACAATGTTGGTGGTATTGGAAGGACAGATGATGCAGAGGAGACTACTGATTCTGACATTTTTGCTCACTCTGATGCAGGCGCTAGTGAGGAACACAGGTAATTACTAATTTTATCCGTGATTTTGTGCCATTTTCAACATTGCATATTGAAATATTACACTTTTTTCTTACAACTTTTTCAGGCAGAAATTACGTCGTCTCGAGGTTGCTGTAATTGAATACCGTGAATCTTTGGAAGAAAGAGGAATAAAAAGCTTGGAGGACATTGAAAGAAAAGTTGCGAGTTATCGTAGAAAGCTTCAATCAGAATATGGCTTGTTAGGCTCTTCAGACGGTACCAATAAACAGTTATCTCGTAAGTGAGCATAACCATACTTGCTCTTGCAATGTTTAATGATACTTACCACGTAAAATTTGGGTTGATCATTTTCTATTTAGTTTAGTGATGTATGCGTTCTTTTTTAACTGCTTAGATTTTGAATTTACATCAGAATGGAGTACGGTAGGTTAAAAAAATAGGGAAATATAAATTTACTGTTAATCCTTGTTTAGGGTGCGCAATACGTGCTTTTTCCATAAATTCAGTTGTGCACTAGCTTTTATATTTTTGAGGTAAGAATGACAATACTTCAAAAATATTTCAACCCTCTTTTGTTGGAGCTTTTCCCAGAAGTAAAAGGCCATTTTAAGCATCTAAGCCATCCAAGCAAACTTATTGCAAGCCTTAGATCTCTGGCTTAAGGCTTATCTCTTGGCCCATTCCTGCTTATATTTTGTGGCCTGCTTGCTGTGAGAAGCTCGAACATGCCATCTTCTTTTATGATTGGTTTTGGTGTTGTATTCTTCCTTGTTAGTGTGGATATCGCTATCTTCTTCAGGCTTATCTGCTTAAGGCTTATCTAAATGTTTAATTTTTAGATAAAACATCAGGGAGGAAGGAGAGACGAGATGATGCCCATGATTCTTCAAGGAAGCGCCAACGGAGCAAGAGCCACAGCCGAAGTCCTACAAAGAAGCTCTCTTCCAGGGAAAGGGAGGAGTCAGACAGAGATCGAGACCGCCACAGAGAACGAGAAAGTACGAGGGAGAGGGAGAAGAGTGGGAGCAGAGAGAGGGATGAACATGACGGTGATAAAAGCAGAGATCGTCGGAGAAAGGCAAAATGAATCTTTCATGATTAGCCTGCTGCCCTCAGACTGTTACAAAAAAATTAAGGCCTTTGTGATGCTTCATTGTTTTGCAAAGGATCAATTGGAAATATTATACTCTGATGTCTGCTGGGCTCTTTCTTTCAGTGGTAGTTGGTAAATCAGGTGAAAAAGAGGAGCTCTTCAGGCTATGAAGAGCAAGTAGAGGTTACTCGGGACTTCTTGTCAAAACTATATGAGATATGATTGTAGTATATCATTATTTGCCCTTTTGTTTTTCTGTATCAAATGATTGTGACTTCTTACTTATTAGTGGGTTTCTTTATTGAGAACCTATTGAAATACCGCTGTTTTAGCCGGCCTCACATGTGGACCATGATTTTAATTTGATGCTAGTATGATTTTTCAATTAGACAAGCTTACTCCATTGTGTTTTTGAATAATTTTTTGAAGGGAAATTTACATTCATAGCACACAAATCTTATGTATTTACATCACGCACCTAACACTTTCATATTTTAAACCTATGCATTACTATGTGCATTTTCGATTTAGGAAGTGATGATTACTGTACTATTTTTATGTAATATTAAAAGTTTTGAGTGTTGTATGTAAATATGAAAGTTGATATGTAAATAAATAAGAATTTTGCATTGTACACTTTTTTTTAATTGTAATATTGTGTAAAGATATAAACACTTAAAATTTTCATTTGCTTATTTGAGCATTTCCTAATGTAATTTTTCTTGCTTTTTTTTTTTTGAATTATGAAAATGCAATTTGTTTCTTTTTTCTTTTATCAGAAAGAAAAGCTTGATTGGGTTAACGTTCAAAATTACTATAATTGTTATAACGATCTGCAATGAAAGAATGATTCCAACAATATTATTATTATGTTGATAAATATAGTATAATATAATAATTGTTAAATGTAATTAATAAATACATTTATAAACCGAAACATAAATTTTATTAATTGTTTCAGGAATTTATGAGAAACACCTTTCAATGCATGCTGAGCTTAAGAAAATACACAAAATGTTCAATATTTTTTGTTCTTATTTTAAAATTAAACCTTATGAAACATAATATAAAGAGCATGGAATTAAAAGGAGGCATGCTCGGATAATGTTGGCATTGGACTGTCCGTAAGGAACTGCTTAAACAGTAAAAGAGCCGGCTTTGGCTTATGGAGGGGAACCTCATGACCAGCTCCCCTTACTGTTACTAGAGTAAGTCCTTTGTACACTTGACTCCATCCACCAACCTGTTTCACAAAAAGAAAAATACAAATGTCTTGGTTATATTGCTATCATAATCTTATGACATAACCACAACTATATATTTGCCCTATATTCGCCTCTAATATTTCTGCAAAATGTTAATTAAGTACTAATGTAGAAGGTCTTTAAGGCAAACCTGGCCATCATCGTACCAAGCATGCCAGGGAACAACAGTTGGAAGATTGAGTGCGTCCACATTATACCTGGTGGAGGTTACCGGAATTACTGAATCTGTATCTCCACTGAATCAGACAAAGTTTGGATTAGTGTTGCAGGTTTTCATTCATAAAGCAAATCGATTTGATTATTATCTCTAGCAAAAGGAGGGAAAAAATTTGCGTCCAGGGACCGGACGCACCGCGCGTCCGGTAGGAGACGCCCACGTCATCCATGTAACCCCCATGTACCTCCAAAACAACAGGAGAGTTACATGGAGGTTACATGGAGGTTACACAGATAGAACTCCCAGTGTAACCCCCATGTAACGCGAAAATCCAGACGCAGCACTGCGTCCGGTCTCCGGACGCAAATTTTTTCCAAAAGGAGGCATAAGGAATAAAAAAATTGAGGTGTAATTGCATACAGCCCTTCCAAAACTTGCTATTTACAAATCAACAACCCTCTTTCATCCATTTTTTTCAGATACCGACTCTAATATCAGAATTCATGGTAAAACCCCAACCCATATTTTGCATTTTTAGCAAATTGTCAATAGTTTGATCGGTGGCACTTTTAAATACATTGGTAAGGTACTTCAAAAAAATCACCTTGGGGGTTAATTCATTGTTTGGGGTGGCCGGTGTGTCATTCAAAATGGTATTTATTCTTCATAAAAAACTAAAGGAACCAGCAATTTTGATCAAGTCATTAATTGATTGGAAATTTGGGAATCACCTGAATATCCAAATTCGAAGTCCATAATCTATAAGTTCCTTGTATATGGGTAGGATGGAAGCATTGGAGTCCTTCCAGTTTTCATTAACAATGTTACTGCAACAAGAGAAAACAATATTAAAGATTCGAGTGTTATTGTGTAAAAATAGAAGGTTAGGGATGAGATGTGTAAATACATAAGAACTGTGCTATGTACGTAAATGCCCCTATATAATAATGGCATATGCGTGGAAGGGAATAGATAAACATGTCACAAAACAAAATTTTGAAGTGGATGCAAGTGAAAAATGTCTAGAGCACCATGAAATGAATGTTTTGATTCAATTCTGGAATCCATCATCCCAAGGAAATATTATAGTAAAATTTTTAACTAAACTTTAGATTAGTGGAGGATTATAGTGGAACACCCAATCTTAAAAATCAGAAAATTTTTTTGACAATTGTAAGATATACCTCAATCTTCTTTCTTTTTGACATTTGTCATGAATTGAAGCACTTTTTTGTTACCGATCACTGTAGCGGGAGGCGAGCTAATGTTGGAAGCTACGAATTGGGTTTAGGTCTCTCGGTGGGGCTGTTTGCAAGTAAATCAGCGAAGAGGAAGAAAAGAAGGTTAGAAGGAGGAGGAAGGGATTAGGAGGGAATTGGAGAAAGGATGGCTATGCAAGGAAAACAATTTTAGGTAAATATTGACACATCTTTATGCGGAGTTAAATTAAAACCAAATATAAGAATTTATGAAAATCCTAAGAGATTTATGAACTCCACTTTGTTTATACTTAGGAAAAGAGCTCAACACAAGATTGAGGATCTCGTCGTAAGGTTATTCAGTCAATTCAAGCGGAAAATCATGTGCTAATATAAGAATAATAACTTTCTATATAATTTTCTAAAAGACTTACTCAATGTAAGATTGCATTTAGAACTTCTAGATGTTATCGAATATCTGTGAATGTTATATGTATGCCAACATAGAACTAACACCGAAGATGATTATGATTTTTCTATAATATAGAAGTGATGATAATGTTATGATATGTTTGCTTTTAAGTATTCATATCATTCTGATTATGCATATGAATTTGAATTGTCTATAATTGTCTATTACAATAATTACAATTACATGAATATCGTGAGTGTTATGTTAAGTGGGTTATTAAATGAATATTTACAAAAACAAATAAAAAGGAACAATGAGATTCCTGACTTCTGGAATTCGGATGAGGACGAAACTCTGGGAACGGTTAGCATCAGACAGGGGCAGAAAATAACAAATAGTCAGTATCAGGGGAATTGATAACTACTATGTTGGGAGGGGTCAAACTTTTATCATTAATTAATGTTGCTTTCGAGCTGCATGGCAGCCCAATGACATAACATAACATGAGTATAATTGAGACATACAGAAATTGCAAGTATCATTTATATGATTAGATTGATAACTCTTATGAATATTCTCATGATTATATATGAATGGATGAAATACAGTGTTTGATATAACTATTTTCATGCATTACATCCATTTATATGTTTTATATGATTATGGCGTGTTGTGATATGTGTTGTGAACATGTATATGACCTACCTATGATCATGTACATTTCTTCTCATCTATAAAATTTTTTATTTTGCCTTAATTATTTCGTTGAGCTTTTTGTAGTTCACTATTTATTGTTGACTTTTCAGTAGGATTAAGAAGCACCAGAGAGAGTAGCCAGTTGTGACATGTACAATTTTTACATTATATAATTTTGAGAGATTATATAGAGCTTTGAGTACGTTCTTTTATCATTTTGGACCTAGCAATTCTGAGTGTATATATATATATATATATATATATATATATATATATATATATATATTGGTGAGTATCCAGTTGTTCATGCTTCCAAGTACATGTGAATGTAAATAAAATCAAATGTATTATGTATGTTTGTCGTGATTTTGATAGATTGGTTCATCATCCATTGGATCCTAATTACGCGTGTTATGACAAGTGTCGACGAGAATTTAGTCTGACCGAATCATCTACATCTCTGTCGCATCATGATTGACTCTAAAAAGGGAGTTAATTAAGATATGACAAAAAATGTTATCAGAGTAAAGTTATTGGATGAGCATAATAATGGAAGCGTGTTGAATTTAGAAGTAGAATGAGATCAAATATGAATTGAATTATACAAAGATATAGATTGATTGATATGGGGTAGATAATCCATATTACTTAAGATATCACATATGCACAACATAATTATTATTGCATTTGAATAATAAATTATGCTAATATAGATGAACATGCCTAAAAAAAACTGAAAGAACTAAAGGACAGTCTTCTAGGTCAATTGCAAAGCAAGAAGTACAAGCTGAAAATGTCTTGAAAGAAATGATAATCAAAATATGACAAATGAATAAATTAGAGCCACCGGAGTTACAAGGTATTAATTAGCTAAATCTCAAGTAGTTGAAAAAATGAGGGTTATTGAAAAATTTTCTACCAGCACAACGCCTATGTATGAAGATAGTGCATGAGTTAATCAACATTTGAAGATCTTTCAGACATTCAAGCTACCTGTATATAAATATGTTAGTGATCCTACAGTTATTGAAGATTGACTATTAAAGATCGGAAAGATTCTTGATAGTATGATTTATCCAAAGAATAAAAGAGAGGTGCTAGCCACTTTCATGTTAAAAGATGAGGCAGAGAAGCGCGGCAAACACAACATATATAGAAATTTTACCTAACACCTCTTCTGCAGATTTAGTAGGATGATTTTGTCATAATTTTAAAAGATTGGTCTATATTACCTTCAAGTCAAACTAAACAATACAAGATAAATTTATTAACTTGACTCAGGGGTCCAAGATAGTTATGCAGTATGAAATAAAATTCACTTTTCTTTTCGGATATGCATCTCACTATGCTAATACTCAGGAGGAAAAATATCATCAATTTTTGCACGCCCTCTGAGATCAACTGAGATTTGCTTTGGCTCCCTTCGAAATTAGTAATTTCTCAGTGCGAGTTGAAATGGTCAGAAGAATTGAAAATGAGTTGAACATCTCTAATCAACAATGGCAACCAAATCAAGCAAACGAAAAGATTATGACAAAAGAGAACAATCCCAGAGCAAGAAGTTTAAATCAGAAGATATGCAGAAGTAGCTCAGTTAGAAAGGACAGTTTGTTAGAAGTGTTAAAATAGACATTTTGGATAATGCTTGATGGGTTAAGTGCTATGAATGTGAACAGACATGACATCTTCAGATGAATTTCCATAGGAAAAGAAAATTGACAACAGACTGCCAACATTTCAAGGACAGGGACAACCCAGAAAAATTTTGAAAGGCAGCTAGTCAAGCAAAACTAAATTTAAAAAAAGTCTTGCTCAACTCAAGTCAAAGGGTAAAGGTTCATTACATTGAAATGAGCAATAAATGAAGACCAAAGTTTTTACAATTATCCCTCAAAAGATTAAAGAATCTGAAGAAATGATTACAACTTCTGATTTTAAATCAACCTGACAGAATTTTATTCGATTCAGATGTGTCACATTCTTTTATTTCTAAAGAGTTTGATGCTACTTTATTATTGAAATTATATAATTTACTCCTGCCTTATATGTTATTATGCATTCCAGCAGTGGTTTCTATGCAATTGGGAAATATTTTGTGCACATTAGCATTTCTGATAGAAAGTTGCAAGCATAATTAATTATAATACCAATTTATACTTTCAACATCATGATAGGGTGGACTGGTTAGTAAAGAATTTTGCTACGATTGAATGCTAGAAAATATGAGTAAAATTCAGTTTGAATAGCAGGGAGTCATTTTACTTTTCATGTGATAAAAATGCACAATCTTCTTTAACTAATGCAGTTAAAGTTGAAAAGTATTTGTCAAGTGATAATATGTTGTTTCTAGTCAAAGTAGAAATGTTGAATAAAGATGTGCGAACTGAAGAACATCTCAGTTGTTCCAGAATTTTCAGATGTATTTCCTAAAGAAATGTTAGAGCTACCACCGGAACGAGAAGTTGAATTTGGCATTGATGTGCAGCAAAAAAATATCTACAAATTTAAAATCTCCTTAAAGGATAGCTCTAAGGAACTGCATGAAACACAATGTTAATAACATGAATTGATAGATACGGGTTTTACTAGGCAAAAAAATTTCAAGATGGAGTGCTTCAATATTATTTGTCAAGAAGAAAGACAGTTCTATGCGATTATGCATTGATTATAGAGCTAAACAAAGCGACAATCAAGAAAAAATATCCATTGCCAATGATAGATGATGTTTGATCACTTTGGAAGGTGCTATTGTATTTCTCGAATTGATCTGAGATCGAAATATCGAGTCAAAGTCAAAGAGGCAAATGTAATTAAAATAGCTTTTGGGACCTAGTATGCTCATTACAAATTATTAGTTATACCTTTTGGCTTAACAAATACTCCTACGATTTTCAAGGACCCGATGAATCAAATATTCCAGCCTTATGTGGATCAGTTTGTCATTATCTTTAACGATGATATTCCGATATATTCAAGAACTGATAATGATCATGCCAAACATATAAGGATAGCATTGAAGCTGCTGCGGCATAATAAACTATACACAATTTTTGATATGTTAATTATGACTACGAAACATTACATCTTTTGGGGCATATCATCAGTAGTCATGGAATTTCAGTGGATCATCTGAAAGTGAAAGAAATTGTGGATTGTTATAGAGGTACGCAGTTTCTTAGTTTCGTCGGATCTTAAATGAGGATCGCTAAAGATTTTCCACAGATAGCTATGTTGTTCTCTAAATCGATAAGAAAAGACATTCATTTGAGTGAACTATAAAATGTGAGCACATTGTTTAAGAATTAAAGAAATATTTGACCACTGCTCGTTGTTAGCTATTCCATCAAGTACAAAAAAGTTTCTATATTTATAGCGACACATGATTAAGAGGTTTGAGTTGTATTCTAATGCAAAACAAAGGTAATAGCCTATACATTCAAATAGTTGAAACCACATGAGAGGAATTACCCGACGCATGATCTGGAGTTAGTTGTTGTAGTCTTTGTAATTACTTGTATGATGTGAAATGCGATGTATTTATTGATCATCGGAATCTGAAATATATTTTCACAAAAAAAAGTTGAATTTCAGCCAGATAAAATGATGAAAGCTTATCAAAGACTACAATTTAGATATACAGTATTATCCTAAGCAAATGTAGTTGTTGATGCTTTGAATGATAAATTTACTAGTAGTGCAAGTTAGGTCATTACTCATAAGCTAGAATTGATTAAAATTTTGATTGCCCTGCAGTTGGTAGTCAGACGACTGGGAGATTATGGGTATTTACATAAATTGATTGTGCAACCAATTTAATTGACATAACAAGACAACTCAGAAAGTTAGCAATGAATATCTGAAACTCTTGAAGTAATATCACTCAGGAAAGAGGCCGGATATGATTGTTGATGGAGATGATATTATCAAAGACAAGTTGCCTTTGGATGCATGTTGATTTCGGTTTGAGACAGAAAATTCTAAATGAATCTCATTATTCAAAGTATATGATTCATTCAGGCAACACTAAAATTGACAAGGCTTTAAAATTAAATTTTAGTGGTCAGGTATGAAGAAATATGTTATTGAATGTGTTTAAAATGTCAAGCTTGTCGAATTGTCAAAGCTAAGTATCAAACACAATGAATTGTTGCAATCATTAGCTAGACCTAAGTGGAAATGGGAAGAAATATCGATGAATTTGTCATAGGACTTCTAACATCTAGGCAGCATCATGACAATATTTGGGTCATTATTGACAGGCTAACAAAGTCAGCTCACTTCTTGTCAAATAGGCAAACGCTTCGGTTAAAAATTTTGTCAGGTTATATGTGAAAGAAATTATTAGATTGCATTGTGTTTCGAGAATTATTATTTTTGACAAAGATGAAAGATTCACGTACAAGATGTGAAAAGGTATTCAGAGAAGTTTGGGTACGCATTTATATCCTGACATAACATTTTATCGGCCAAACGACGTGAAATCAGAAAAGAAAATTCATGTAGAAGCAATTAGAAAGATCAGATCCCAATGAATGAATTCGCCTATAATAATAGCTATCAAACTAGTATCAAAATGACTCCCTATGAAGCACTGTATGACATGAAATGCAGAACTCCACTGAGTTGGGTTGAACTAAGTGAACATCAAATGTTACATCATGAGTTAGATGATGAAGTCAAATAGAAAATAAAATTATATAGAGAAATTCAAAGCTGCGCAAGATCAACAATAAAAATATTATGACTCAAGATACGAAGCAGTAGAATTTATAGTTGGTGATTTTGTGTTTCTGAAAGCCAGGCCAATAAAAGATACTAAATTTGGTAAGAGAAGCAAGTTAAGTCACAAGTACATCGGTCCTTTTAAAATCATAGAAAGAATTGATCTAGTTGTCTATATATTAGCTACTTGCTGATGTATCAGACATCTATGAAGTATTTCACATTTTAATTTTGAGGAAATGAATTTTTAATCAAGACCGAAGGATTTCATACGAATATATTGACGTGCAAAAAAATTTAACATAAATTGAAGAGCCTGAAAGAATTTTAAAAACATATATTAAGAAATTGAATAATAGAAAAATTCTTTATGTTAAGATAAAATAGAGTACAGGTCAGAGAAAGAAGTTATATGGAAAAAAGAACACGAAATACGACAAAAACATCCCTTTCTATTCAGAAGTAAAATTAGAAATTTTGATGGCGAAATTTTTATAAAGAGGGGAGAGTTGTAACACCCAATTTTGATAAAATAAGAAAAATATTTGGCAAATGTAAAATATACCCTAATGTTTGCATTCCCCAAAATCCAATTGACCCAATTTTATAAAATTTTACCTCTTGGGCCGATCAATTTGATGTATAACATTGCATAAATTAATTGTATGGGGCGATGTAAATTATTGATGTATTAACCTAATTCTTACTTTAACTAATCATAATCTCTTTTCCTAATCGCCATCATTGTTTCCAACTGAATTTTTCGCACTAAATTGCGCATGCAATCACTGTGATGATATCAGACGGCTGAAAGTCACTTGAATCCAAGTTAAATATCACATTCTCTTCATTTCTCCCTTCCTAATTCTTCGGTTTCGTATGCCCGAAGAACTCCAACTATCTTACTACAGTGCAAGTGTGATTGGGGTGCACGATAGAAAGCTACAGCTCCTGATTTAGGGTTTTGGAATGAAATCGGTGAAAAGAAACTTCACTTTCACGCTAATTGTAACATTCATTTCCATCCCTATGATTTCTTTTTGACATTTGCCATGAATTGAAGCACTTTTTTTGTTTCTGATTACTGCAGCGAGAGGCGAACTAGTGTCGAAACCTGTGAATTGGGCATTTGCCTCTATGTATGGCTATTTGCAAGTAAACTAGTGAATTAAGATGAAGAAAGAAAAATTAGGAGGAAAAAGAGATTAAGACGGAATTGGAGAAAGGATAGCTCAGCAAGAAGACCTATTTGAGGTAAATACTCGCATTTATTTTTATGTGTAGGTTAAATTAAGACCTCAGATAAGAATTCATGAAAATCCCATGACCTTTACGAATTTCAAGTTATTTACACTAAGCGGCGAGTTCGAGAAGAGATTGTGGAAACTCATCATAGGGTTATTTTGTCAATCTAGATGAAATAATCGGATGCTAAGTTAATACTAATAATTTTGATTTCCTTGATAAATGGTTGCATTTAGAACTTTTGCATGTCATCGAACACCTGTGAATGTTATATATATGTCATCATTGAACTAACACTGAACGATAATTTTGATTTTCTTATAATATAGATGTGATGATCATGTTATGATATGTTTGCTTGTAGGTATTCATATTATATTAATTATGCATATGATTATGAATTGTCTATAATTTTTTATTACAAAACAATATGATTACAGAAATGTTGCAAGTGTTTTGTTATGTGTTATTACAGGAATGTTTGTAAGTACGGATGATAGAGAACGATGAGATTTCAGACTCATGGTATTTAGATGGGGAGGAAACTCTGGAAATCGTTGGTATCAGACGTGGATATACAATAGAAAATCATTAGTATCAGAGGAGGTTATTGATAACTGTCATGTTGGGAGGAGTCAAACCTTTGTCAATAGTTAATGTAACCTTCAGACTGTGTGACGACTCAATGACATGATATGAGAATAGTTAGGATATATACAATTATAAGTGACATTCCTATGATTAGGTCTATAAAATTTTTTATTTAGCCTTAATCATTTCACTGAGCTTGTTGTAGCTCACTCTATATCTTTGACTTTCAAGAAGGGATAAACATCAAAGCTAATAGCTAGGTGTGACGTATACAATTTTTGCATCATATAGTTTTCGAAGGTTGTATAGATTTTTGAGAATGTGTTTTATTGTTTTGGAATTAACAGCTCTGTGTATATATTTATTTGATATGATTTTCTTGCTTCCAATTTCATGTGACTGTGAATAAAATGAATGTATTATATACGTTTGCAGCGATTTAGTTAGATTAATTCATCACTCACTGAGTTTTATGCAAATCAAGAAGAGTGCTGGGGAGAATTCAATCTGATCGAATCGTCCGCATCTGTTGCATCACAGTTGACCGTAAAGGGGGGTCAGTTGGGAAGTGACAATTTGAATGGGTGTGAAATCAAAATGCTTGCATCTTAAGGGCTTACTTTAGTCGGCCATTAAACCCATCGATTTCAAGTCAAATTTTTATCACCATTGTAATCATCTTCCTATGGATATCAAACTTGATTTTGCATGAAAATTCAGGAAAATCTTCACTTAGACACTTTTTCTAACTCAGACTACGAAACTACAAAGCTTTTATTGATTTCATTCTGATTGGCCAAAAAACACTCACTAATCTTAAAGAAAATATAGGGGCATTCACATAAGTAGCACACAATTCTAATGTATTTACATATCTCACTGATAAACTTTCTTATTTACACACATATCACTCAATTCTTTAATTTCACATCACAAATAGCATTATTACAAAAGTAAAATATACCTTTTTATACATAGGTTTAAAGCACCAAAGTGACATGTATGTAAATATAAAAGTTTAGGTATGAGATATGTAAATACATAAGAATTGTGTGTTACGCAAGTAAATTCCTCAAAAATATACAATATTACGTAGCTCTTGTGAATAACACTACAACTACAAAAGAATTTGTCCATATTAAAATAACTGAGTTCCCAAATTGTACATAAATTGCAGAAAACAGAAGTAGCACTGCAAATTTCACTGCATGGAAGTTTAGGTGCATATGGAAAGAAATGTTTAAAATGAAGGTAGGAAATTCAGTCACGTGTGCTGGGCATGAAATACAAATTACAGCTGAAAACAGTTCCATCAAATTAAATTAACAGTTACTCGTGATTACAATTCTTACTTGCAAGTTTCCCACTTGGAAGGAGCAAAAGACGGATCAACATGAATTGCTTTTTGAACCTCCGGCAAATTAAAATAAACGGTCGAGTGTTTCTCAGTGCAAGGATCATACTTTTCTGACATCTTTCCAATCTGCGCCAAAATAAATTACAAGATTAGATATAATTAATTGCATTTCTATTATAAATACAACAACAAAGCTATATTAACGCTCGAAAATCCAATATTTACGCTCATTCTTTTCAGCAGTTTGTTCCTTGAAAAAGTGATGCTACTTGTGCACGAAGGAGTAAAGATGCTGTAAGGATCGATATTGCCGAGCTCATCTGACGCGACATCAAGTATACGTTCGCATTCTTCTGATGTATGCACAAATGAATCATGGTCGCATGAATTGTTTAGCTGCTTGTATGTTTGATCTGATATCAACCCAGCAGCCCACATATATTGAAAAACCCCAATGTGATCATAGAAATCATCAGTTAAAGCATTTCCAACCTGTTTTCCACCACACATAAAAGCTATAACATGAAATAATTTTCAACGAAAAGGTAAGGGAAAGCAGCTTTAAAATTCGTACCATATACCCTTTTAAATTGATTGATGCCTCTCCAGTTAATTCAGGAGACCTCACAATAGCTTGGGCCAACTGAGGAACGTAATGTCCTATGAAATGAATTATATTTTAATATTGAATGAGAAGGAAATAATCATTTATACATATAGGTCTGTATGGGAGCATAAGGATTTAAATATTGGTTACCTGCATAGCTCTCTCCACTTAAATAAAAATCACGACCGTTATATTGAGGAAACTGCTTAAACCATTTCTTGAGAAATTCGACGGAATCCTTAGCTGCAGAAAAATACATTCACATAACAAAGAAGGGAAATTTACATACGTAGCACAGCATTCTTATGTATTTACATGCCTCAATCTAAACATTCATAAATACATACTTAGCAATTTGGTTTTTTTAAACCTATGTATGAGAAGGTGTATTTCACTTTCAAAAAATTGGTAATATTAAAGTTTTGAGTGCTATATGTGTAAAAATGAAAGTTTAGGTGTATGTAAATACATAAGATATGTGTGCTGTGTATATAAATGCTCCAAAAAAGACAATAAGTGAGGCTTGTTCAAATGGTTAATGTAAGCAAAATTAGAAAGTAAAGTAGTACCTGTACTTGCATCTCCATTGTTCCACACATCATTTGAATTATTGGAATATGAAAAACCAACGCCAACTGGGGAATCGAGGAACAATATGTTTGCCACTGCAGAATGGAATAACAATAACGGAATTGTGTCGATATTGAGTGAATTTCACTTCTGGTAAATGAATTCATGAATCATTTTCAAAGAAAACATGCCAAATTGTATGTTTTATACTCTGAAACTGATGCGGGGCTTACCTGCCAGAGCACAGCTGTGCTGGAAGGGCTAATCCGGTTGGTCCAACCAGGGAGTCCAGGGGCTTTGCTGCCCAAAGAAGAGGGTTCTCCCTTTCCTATTCTGCCGCAGACCTCCCTTTCCTATTCTATCCCTTTCCCTTTATATTTCCTACCGATTACAACCCTTTCCTTTTTTATTACCTTTTATTTCTATCTGCTATCATACATTATATATATGTTGATTTGCTTGCTTAGAGAGTATTTTTGATTGTTTGCTGAACCCAGATCTCTGCCTCCGGATGTTTCTCCCTTCCGTGGGTTGTATCTGATAGCAAAAAGATGTTCTGGTTATAATTCATCTGAGATGGTGATTGTCTCCATCCGTTCCAACTGTTCCTGCCGCCTCCCAGTCTACTGAAGCACCCTTGCTCGAAGCCAGATCCCTCCAGTCCCTTCCAGCAGGTCGCCTTTCCTGCAGCCCCTTCCAGCAGGCCGCCCTACCTCCAACACCTTACAGACAAACCGCTGGCACCTCCAACTCCCTCCAGCACCACAGCTCCTTCCTCCAGCTCCTTTCAGCACGCCGGCCTACATCCAGCACCTTCCAAAAGGCTGCTGACACTTCCAACTCCCTCTAGCACCGCAACTCCTTTCGCCAGCCCCTTCCAGCCACTACCTCTAGCTCCTTCCAGAATTGCCACACTTCTCGAACGTCCATTCTAACGCTCTCACCCTTGGAGGGCTGTTTATATGTTTTGTTCTTATTTTGAAGAGTCATCATTGTGACTATTGAATTTTAGTAATAATGTGGTTTAAATTATTCTGGTATCATTTGTGATCAGAGCTAGCCCAACTTTAATCCTAACATAGTGTTTCCTAGCATTCGCCTCACCCCCCACCAAATTTTTCTTGCATGTCCTTCAATATCACTTCTAAACCCAAACCTTAATCATACCACCACAGAGATACATGTTGCAAACTACTTGGGATGAGATATAGAGAGAGATCCATTGGCTTCAACAGCGGCTCACGGAAATCGACGATGGAACCTAGGGAGAGATTACCCTTGACCGTGATCTAGAGAGTCTAAGGGGAGATAGAGATGAAGATCGGAATCCGTTCCACATGAAAGACATCAACGACGAGAAATAACAACCAAACCACTTCGAAATTAAGTATCAGAAGAGGCCGAGACAAGAGTTCACATATTGCGGACAACATCAAAATGGATTTATGAAAGGTATGGATCCATATGAGTTTATTGATTGGCTGTATTCTATTGAGTGAATCTTTGAATATAAAGATGTGTCGGAGGATAAGCTGGTAAAATTAAAAGCTATCAATTTGAAAAAGAGTGCCTATTTATGTTAGGAGAACTTATAGAGACAGAGGAAAAGAGAGGTTAGTGATAAGATTCCTAAATAGAAAAAGATGAAGAAAGCAATACAAAGAGAATATCTTCTACCTCGTTGCAGCAAGAACATATTTCTAAGACCACAACACTTGCAGTGAGACCTTTCACTGGAAGAATTTACAGCTCAGTTCGACCAATTAAAGATGAAATGCAAGTTGATCAAGCTAGAGGAGCACATATAGCCTAGTACTTGGGGGACTTGAGACTGTTATTAGCAATATGATGCAGTTACAACCATATTGGATGTCGTGGAATGTTCAAATTGTACCCTAATTGGTGGAAAGACAACAAAACTAGAGCTACCAATAATCTTCATTTAGGAAGCAGCCTTCAGTGAAACAGTCACCTGCATCTACCGCGACCGATAAAAATACCATAGAAGGAGCTAGTAAAACAGAACGGGGAAATGACAAGCCATATTAGAATGGGAAGAAGACAAAGAAAGGTAGATCTTTCAATACAGTACTAGCCATGAGGTGCTTCAAGTGCCACGGCTAAAGACACATAGCCTCAAGCTATCCCAAAAGCAGAGATGTCACATTCACGAATCAGGATGTCGTTGAGGAAGGGAAGGATTAGGAGTCAATGGATAGTTCAGAGGAAAAACTTCGGCTCCAGGGAGACAAGGGAGAATTGTTAGTCATACGGAGAGTTCTATCGTCAGAGACGGAGCGAGATTAATCATGGCTGAGGCAGTATTTTTCGCACCAAGCGTGCAGTAAACGACAAGGTTTGCAACTTGATCATCAATAGAAGAGTTGAGAAAACATAGTATCCATGCTGATGGTTAAGAAATTTGAATTGGTCACACAGAAACATCCTCAGTACTATACCCTTACCTGGTTGAAAAAGAAAAATGAGATAGGTGAGGAACAAAAGTGCTTGGTCGAATTTTTTATTGGGGATCAATTATAGGAGCAAAAATGGTGCAATGTGGTCCTGATAGACGTGTGCCGATTCTATTAGATAGGCCTTGGCAGTTCGACCGCATGACTCAGCACAATGGCTCACCTTTAAGAAAGATGGGAAACACATCGTGTTATTCCTTGTTAAGAATGCAAGTGGCGTAGGCGGCACAAGGAGGGGTTAGTCCTGAGGGTCACCTTCATCTAGTCAGTTGGGGACATTCCAGTGGGACCAGCATTGGTCCTACTAGAAGGAACTGAAGAGGAGAATGTGAAACCATGTCCGCTACAACAACTACTATATGACTTCCAGGATGTGTTGACCGAAAATCTTCTAAAGGGATTGCCGCTACTGAAGGATATTCAACACGCCATAAATCTCATACCAGGATCAGTGTTACTGAATTGACCCACTTACAAATTAAGACAAGTGGAGTACGAGACTTACAGTGACATGTACAAGATCTCGTCGCGAGAGGTTAATTAGAGAGAGTACCTATCAGTGTGTTGTTCCGCCCTGATGGTGCCCAAGAAGGGAGAGGTCGCGGTGGATGTGTATCAACAACAGGGCCATTAACAAGAAGTGATGGTTTCCCAAACCTCGCATGGATGATCTCATGGACCAGATACACGGAACCACCATCTTTTCCAAGATCGATTTATGTCGTGGGTATCACCAGATATAAATGAGGCCATAAGACAAGTGGAAGACAGCTTTCAAGACACGGCATGGTCTATACGAGTGGATAATTATGTCATTCGGCTTATTAAACGGATCCAACAAGGCAGACAGTTATAGCATAAAACTTTGTTCTTAAGCACTTGTATAGTAGAAGTGTTGAGTCGTCGTCACTTGTTGATTGATGCAGAATCGAGTTGTGGGTTTTGAGACAGTCAAGCACTTGTACGAGGCAGACGGTTATTCAACGAGATCTGGAAGGTATGTCAGGAAAAGCCTATTGAGCAGTACTGCAGAGCTGATGGGTACTTGTTTTACCATAGTAATATGTGCAGTCCAACGTGCTCGCTGAGGGAGGCCACAGTTCAGGAGAGTCACAGCGATGGACTAGCAGGACATTTTTGGCAGGGGAAAAACTTTCACACTTGTGAGAGAGCACCTCATTTGGCCTTGACTAACGACAGTTGTGAAGCGAAATGTCAAACAATGCAGGATTTGTCATATGACAAATACTATAGTGCATAATGCAGTATTGTAGACTCTATTACCAATTCCAGAGGCATCGTGGGTAGACGCTAGCATGAACTTTGTGGTAGGACTTCCACGAACACAGTGGAACAAGGATTTTGTGATGGTGGTGGTAGATTGTTTCTCGAAGAATACACATTTTATATCCGGCTACTAGACGTCTCATATCGCTGACTTATGCTTCAGAAAGATTGTGAGATTGCACGGAATTCCCAGAACCATCACTTTGAACAGAGACATCAAATTTCTGAGCCATTTCAAGATGACCCTATGGGGGGAGTTAGGCACCAAACTCCAATTTTTAGTTCAAAAACTCATCCACTGAGGGACGGCAAGAAAGAGGTAGTAAATAGGAGCCTTGGAAATCTACTGAAATGCTTCGTTTAGAGAATATCAAATAGTTAGAATTGATTCTCTCTCAGTTCGAGTTTGCGTAAAATAGATCAGTTAGTCAGACCATTGGTTGCACTCCATTTGACGTCATATACGGGCAGTCAGGAACAACTCACTCACTCTACTGGAATTGATACCGCTCCTGCCGACTTCAGTGATTAGTGAGGATGTAGAAGAATGTGAGCACAAGATTCACAAACTCCGTGAGAAAGTTGGAAGAGAGATCACTAAGCAGAAGACAAGTACAAGACACAAACAAGCAAGACAAGGAAAAGTGTGACCTTTAAAGGAGACTTAGCACGAACCCATTTGAAGAAAAAGAGATTCCCAATAAGAGCATTCAGAAAACTCAAGCCCAGAGCACAATAACCTTTCAAAATACTCCGAAAGCTGAATGATAATACCTACAAGATCGACCTACCAAAGGACCGCAATGTTTCGGCCACGTTCAATGTTGCGAACCTAACGCCATTTTTAAAGATGCAGGCGCTTCGACGGATGAAATCGAAGTTCCCCCAATCTCGGTAGACTAACGTGGGGCTTACCTGCCAAACCCCAGCCGCAGCCAGCCAGGGAATCTAGGGCTTACCTGACTGGTCTAAAAAGCTCTGTCACCCAAGGGAGAGGGTTCTCCTTTTCCTATGCTATCACCCACCATCCTTTCCTATTATGTTCCCTTCCTATTATATCCCTTTCCCTTTTCATTCTCTTCCTATTCCATCCATTTCCCTTTCTACTACCTTTTATTTATATCCACTATCATCTATTATGCATATGTTGATTTGCATGCTTATAGAGTAGTTTTGATTGTTGCTGATTTCAGATCTCTACCTACAAGGGTTTCTCCCATCCAATGATTGTATCTGACAGCGAAAATGTGCTCCAATTGTAACACGTCCGAGGTGGTGATTATCTCAGCTCGTTCCATCTCTTTCTGTTGTTGCCCAGCCCACTACAGCATCCCTGCTCGCAGTCAGCTTCCCCAAGTTCCTTCCAGCAGGCCGCTTTTCCTCCAACCCCTTACAGCAGGTGCCTTGCCTCCAGCACCTTCCAGACAGGTCGTCGGCACCTCCAACTCCCTCTAGCACCACAACCCCTTCCTTAGTCCTTTCCAACAGGCTGCCCTTCCTCCAATTCTTTCCGGCAGGCCGCCCTACCTCCAACACCTTCCAGATAGGCCGCTTACACCTCCAACTCCCTCCAGCACTAATACTCCTTTTGTCAGCCGTTTCCAGCAACGTGCCACTACCTCTAACTCCTTCCAGAATTGCCACACTTCCCTACCGTCCAATCTAGGAAAAATTATTGCGTCCGGACAGCGTACGCAAAGTTGCGTCCGGACTCCAATTATACGACGACACGTGTTCGTGTCGGTCCCATTCCTCAAAACATAAAAATACAACCCGCGGATTGTATTGGAATATTACGGATACTGCCATAATACAACCGGGAATATTCCAATACAACCGCGGAATATTCCAATACAACCGCGGAATATTCCAATACAACCGCGGTTGTATTCAAATATTTCGCGGTTATATTGTATTACCGGAATACTACCACAATAAAACCGGGAATATTCCAATACAACCCTGGAATATTTGAATACAACCACGGCTTTAAATTTGTCGGTTGTATTATGGTAGTATCCAAAATATTTCAATACAACCCGCGGGTTGTATTTTTCTGTTTTGAGGGATGGGGCCGACACGAACACGTGTCGTCGTATAATTGGAGTCCGGACGCAACTTTGCGTACGCTGTCCGGACGCAATAATTTTTCCCATTCTAGACCTACCGCTCTCACCCCTAGAGGTTTGTTTGTGTCAATGTTGTTTTGTTCTTATTTTGAGGAGCCGTCATTATGACTTTTGAATTTCAGTAATAATATTTCATTTCTATTGTGGTTTGGGTTACTCCGGCATCAAATACTACAAAGAGAATATGAAAGTGGCATTTCGAAATTATATAATGAAATTTGGAGTTTATATTTTAGGCATAAACTTCCCAAAATTTTGATTGTTTTAATTAATTAGATACTTGACCTTCCAAACAAGACTGAAATTCTATAGCTTACTATTGCTAGGAATGAGAGAAAATATAAAAGATAAAACATAAAAGAAAAGAAGAAGTCAGAGTCTTTCTTTCTTACCTTGATTCCATGAATACTCATTCAAATAAATCCCCTTTCCATCTGGGGAGACATGAAAAGGCCCCAACTCCTCTGCCAGCCCGTAAGCAATTGAAGAGCACCCTGGACCTAAAAAGACAGATGCTTCCAACATTATGAACTCAGACACAAATATTAACTTCACAATATACAAGTGAATAGGTTTGGATGATGCACAAATTTTCTACTTGCAGAGACAGGAATTAAAAAATGGGCATTTACATACATACCATACAACTCTTATGTATTTACATATCTAACACATACATTTTTACATTTACATGTGTAAGCTACTTAAATTTTTAACATTACAAAATAAAAAAATACCATTATTACATTTTAAAAGTGAGGTATTAGACATGTAAAAACTTTGGGTAATTAGTGGAGATTCAGAATTCGTTTGGAGTAACATTCCCCCTCCTTCGCATTGGATGAAAAGGAGGTAAATTGCGGCAGAAGGTTTGTTAAGTTTTATTTGTTTCATTTATATTTTGATTTAAAATAAAAAAATTTTGTCATTTTGCAAATAAATGAACTTATTTTTAAAACTCTCAGAATAATGTTTATAAAACTTTAGTGTGAGTTAGTTAAGCTCATCTCCCAAAATCGAACCATACTTATAACAAATAAAAAGGGAGGAAAATTTTCATTAAATTTGGATCGATTTTACCTCCATTGAGCCAGAGAACAAGGGGCTTAGAATCGGGATCCTCCGCGGCCTCAAAGAACCAATAGAAGAGCGCTTTTCCGTTCTCCTCATCCACTGTAACATAGCCGGCATAGTGAGCGAAGCTCACATTGAAAGATTGGCCTGGAAGTAAGAAAACCTTGTCCCTCTGCTGAATCTCGAAGGGGGATTCCCCTCCGGCCTTCGGCGAAGAGGAGAAGATGAAGGAGACGAGAAGGAAGATCGGAGAAAGATAAGAAAACCTTGATCGATGAGCTCTCTTCTCCATTACCCTCCTCTTCTTCTGCTGAACCTCGATCTACTCCTTCCTCCCCCGACAGCGTCTTCCTCGAATGAGTGGATAAAAGCTTGTGCGTACAATGCGGGCGCACATGGAGAAAGTATCTGTGATTCCTTTTCCAAGATACGGATCCCACTTCCAACTGCAATTAAAATAAAGGGATATTTAAATACACACCCCTGCATTCCTATGTATGTGCATTTCCGACTCCTTTTTTTATTGTTTTTTACATTTATATCTAGGGGTGTAAACTAACCAAACAGAGCTAGTGTTCGTGTTTGAAATATTCAAACACATCACTATTCGTGTTTGGTTCGTTTCACAAATCAAACGAAAAAAAATTATTCGTGTTCGCCTCGTTTGCTTGTCGAACGAATCGAACACGAACATCCTCAAGAACCGAACATAAACTATTCGCGAACAACGAGCTTTTTTTACAACACTAGTTTTGATAGCATACTTCCTCAAAATGAAGCAAATTGATCAGGTATTCTGTACAGATCAGATAATCCATACTTTCTCAAAATGAAGCAAACCGAACAAGGCGTTTAGGGTTTTATTTTAACATATAGTATAGTATATTAATTATAATATTATAATATTTATATTAATATAATTAATATTAAAATATTATTATTATTATTATTAATTTATCATATATTATAATTTGTAGAAGTTCAATAATTTAAAATATGATAAATTTTTATAATATATAATTATTTTAAAAATATTATAATTTTTTATATATAATTATTTTAAATTATATTATATTTCGAACAATAACGAACCGAACACGAATGAACACATCACTGTTCGTGTTTGGTTCGTTTAATAAACCGAACGAAAAAAATTGTTCATGTTCGTCTCATTTGCTTATCGAACAAATCGAACACGAATTTCTTGGCGAACCGAACACAAACTGTTTGCGAACAACGAGTTTTTTTGACAGCCCTATTTATATCATATTGAAAATACCAACATATTAATTTTTAATAAGTAAAATTACATATTTGTAGTGGTATGTTGATAAAATTCATCTTTTCTTAACTATAGTAAAGCTAGGAGCTGTGAGAGATGAAGTCGACATTCAAACGATAGTGGTATGTTGATAATGGACGAGTGACACTAATTGAACGATGTTGGAAAGATAATAAATGACGATAATTGAATAAAAGTGGTTGGATGATGGTAGAAAGATAGTGACACCAGCTAATAGTAACTACTGTTGGTCGTCAACATTGATGATCGAGCAGTTTTTTAGAATTCTATAGACATTTAAACTCTCTTTAAACTCAAATTCAAGTCCCCTTTACAAGGCTCCATGTATAGTTTTTGAAAATGTCATTTTGACTACCTCATCAAAATGTCATCGAACGGTTCAAATCTTTTTAATCATTGGTCATGATTTTATCATAAAATATTTATGACCTCACAATTAAATAATCTTAATCTCGTTAAATTTTAATGATTACTAAGCTTAATTTGATTATGAGCATGTAAAATTTGATGATTGTTTAACATTTAACTAATGTCTTGAAATTTATAGATATACTTTGGATTTAGGCTCGTTTGAACAAACATTAGCCTATTTTTGGTGTTGTTGGATTTGTCTTGTGCGATCCATTAGATCTTCTCGAGATTCATGCAATCATATATCTGTTGCACATGTGCATTTAATAATGTGTGCAATAAATTCAAATAAAGTATCAAATATTGGACATTTTGTTTTCAAGAAAATATATTTGTAAAGAGCATTTTATTTAAATTTGAGTGTTATGAATGTACATATCTAAATAATTTAAGATAATTATAGAATTAAATACCACTTTATAAGATCTTAGAATCTCTAGACTCTATTCAAACAATCTTTCACATGTAAGTAAACTCTAAATATAAGTCATTTTGTTTTCAAGAAAACGTTTTTATAAAGAGCATTTTTGCTCATATTTAATTATTTATTTTTTGCATTGCACTTCTCTTGCTAAAATAATAATTATAGAAGCTAAAGGTGTAAATGAGTCGAGTCGAGTTCAAGCCACCCTCGGTTAAGCTTGAGCTTGATCAATTAATCTAGTTTGGCTTTCAACTCGTGCTTTATTCTAAGAGTTCGAGTCGGCTTACGAGCCAGCTTGATTAATATAAAACATAGAAAATAATATTAATTCCAAACTTCACTGTTAACATACACCCAAACTTCATTATTAACATTTATACCACTCAAATCTTTCTTATCATATTAAAATATTATTATTTTAATTTTTAAAAAGTGAAATATACCTTCTTATATAGGCAATGTGCATTATATGTAAACATTGAATTTTACATGTTAGATTTGATACGCCACCAACAAAATTTTATCATAAGGTATGAATCTCGAAGCATGACACGGATCTCGAGATGATATTTTGAGCAAAAAATATTCAAATTTTGATAAACAGACATCCAAAGCTCTGATTTCAGAAAATTTATAGTAAAACTGACGGCGCGATGAGAGGAACCTAATGACATCAAAATTAGACAAATCTGAGTCATATCAAGCCCTGGTCAAGTCATTTAACCATTTTTGGAAGATTCTCAGACACATTTAGAAGATCAAACTAAAGTATAATCCGATAAGTTCATACTCGAATCGAGCGTCTCGACAAGACGAATCTAACGAATCTAAGATTGCTCAATTCTGACATCGCTAAGGCACTTAAATATCCATTAAATGTCGTTTCATCAGAGAAAGCTCTCCGGACCGTCCGGTAAAAAAATTTCATATTCCTGCATTAATTGCACCAGAACACAATAAATAAAGCCACACCCCTCACAAGAGGAGGGTGACTTGAAGCTTCAGAGAGAACTAGAAGCTCTGAGAAGGAACTGAAGTCTAGAACTATCTCGACTGTCGCCGACCATCGCCAATCGTCGTCAACTATTGTCGACCGCCGTCGACACACATCGATCGCCGTCAAACACTATCAACCGCCTCTAACCAGATGATCACCGTCGGCTACCGCCCACAGTCATTAACCATCCTATCACAAATGACGTGGCCCCATGGGACCTACCAGAGATGATCAAGGACCACAGGGTTAGTTGGCTAGTTTCACGTACGGGGAAGACGATAGGCCTCGGGCAAATAAGGGTCGAACATTCTCGAAGAATCTACTTGAACAGACCCACTCATATAAGCCTGCCGCTTTCCAACCCGGATAGAGCGAGAAAAGAAAATGGATCATTTGATTTCAGAATGGTTGATGTAAAACCTCAATGAGGCGTAGCCTAGCCTCGTAGTCTCCCATCCTCAAAACCATTTCAACCTAACGATTGTTTGGTCTCACAGCTGCCCGACCTAATCGCAGCCCAGCCTCACGACCGCCAACCCTAATTGTTGCACGGATCAACAACCACCAGTCTGAAGGCCGCCTGGCCGGATGCTGCCCGGCTAGATTGACCGCCCGACTATATCGCCACCAAGCTAGATGACCACTCGGCCTAATCGTAGCCCGACCATATTCATGGGGCCCACTGACATATTTATGTGTATAGACTGAAATACCCCCGTCGTAGCTACGTACTTTAGGGGTATAGAATGTAATTGTACCTTGAACCATTCCTGTAAATAGATGGTTCATTTGATGAATAAAAGGATACACAATTAATTGTTCAATACTGTGTTATTACTCTCCTCCTCTTTCTCTCTCATCCTTCAGCGCTATAGTCCGTAGGCAGGCCTCCCAGACATATTTAGATTAAACATCCTAAAGGTGAGTTGAGTGTGGAGCTACATCATTGACAAGAGGAGCATAGTCATCACATAGAGAAAGGAGTGACCAAAAATTAGTAATCAGTACGGATCCCCACGAGATACCATCGAGGAACACATGTAGAGAGGAATGCAGGAGATGAGAACTATGTATGGAACAGATGTCAGGCAGATAGACAAAATCCTGAGGGTCATCACAATCCTTGTAAGAATCCGGCCCCACAGGAGTAGAGCCAGCCACAGGAGGTGGCACCGCACACAACCGTGAGAGGGCGAACCATGGTCTTGAGGGGGCTGACAACTCGCAGTACCAAGATAGTGCAGGATTCGCACATGTAGAAAGGCAACGAGCAGGGTATGCTGAGACGCTAAGCCAGTCGGAGAATGTTTTCTCCTTCCACATCTTTGGAGCAGAGCCCCCAGAAAAATTCAAATTTTCAGCCTTGGAAGCTTATAGGGGACAGTTAGACCTCAACGATCATATCACGACATTTGAGTCGGCCGTGTGCCTGCTTAAAGTCTTAGAAATGTTCAATTGTCATCTGTTTTTTGCCACTTTGAGGTTGTCACCCTTGAAGTGGCTCCTTATGCTTCCAGATGGGAGCATCAACAGCTTTGCTGATTCTAAGAGATTATTTTTGGCACAGTTCGTCAACACTCGAAAACCCATGAAGAGAATGCAGTCCGTGTGGCAACTCAAGAAAGGTGAGCACGAGACTCTGCGTGCGGTTCATCACATGCTTTCAGAGGGAAATGTTGGAGGTAAAATACCTCAATGTCGATGCCGTCGTAGCCGCCTTAAAGTAAGCCTTGAGGTCTGAGAGATTTTCCTAGGGACTCAACATTAACGAACCTCAATAATTGGTCGAGCTGTTGAAGAGGGCCAACAAGCACATGCTAACGAAGGAGATTATCCCCAAGTGAGAACCAGAAGGGGGCCATGCCTAGAAGAGAGCTCCCTCAGGAGGTGGTTCAAAACTAAGGGAGGAGCGCAGACCACCCATCTGATGCCATTTTGAGGACGGCTAGTCCTCTCGTGATGTCGGAAGGACCAGACGATACAACCAATACGAAAACCAGCATAGAGTTGGGACCCACAACCGGCCCAATATTATGACAGGTCGGCCTAATTTTATGAACAACTGTATAGAGATTTTGAGAGCATATGAGCTATCCCTCTGTGGGTGTCAATGGATAAAATCGTAGGCGCCATCTAAAACAGAAGTATTTCAAGGAACCCGTGTTAATGAGAGCCGAAGGTTTTATCCCAGACGCGAGGAAGTAATGTAAGTATCACCGGGATCACGACCATGAAACAGAGGAGTTTAGGCATGTTCGGAGTCTAATTGAGGACTTGATCAAGGCGGGGAAGCTAAAGGAGTTTGTGGCACGGGGGCACTCGAGTCAAAGACATGGGAATGCGCCATTGCAAGAGGCCTCGCCTAGGCTCGTTCGAACAAATGTTGTTCTTGTCACCGGGATAGTCCCAACTATCCTCCGAGGAATAGATGCCCTGTCATAGCTCTCAGAAGAGGACCAAAACGAGCGATTTGTGCAACCTCACATTTATGCAGAGGAGAGGAAGATGTCCTCCCATAACGTTAACATACAACGATTTCCCCCAACGAGAAAACTCTTAGAAGAGATAACATTTATAGAAGATGTTGATATCCAGTAACGATGTAATTTTAAATATATCACTTTAATTCAATTTGATGAGTGGCTCTTTCATTTGTTAAATTGTAAACAGATAAAGAAGATTTAGTTCCTACCATTTGACCGTATGTCCCCGTTTTGAGTAATTCCAAGCTCTGAATTGGTTTGTGACATACAATTATAAAGACATCATTAAAAAATCTTATATTAGAAAACCTAATTGTAAAATACCATATAGTAAGTAAATAAAACATTATATTTTTTCCTAGTTGAATCCTGTTAATAGAGAAGATTGGGTATGATCTTAATTTAGCAAGACCCAAATATGTATCTCAAATACAACTAGCTTCAACATGATTAACCCTAACATATACGTATAACCTGGTCAAGGCATGATATCATTCAGATTAGTTTAGGTTTCAAATATCAATCAAAAAATAATTAAATATGTCAAGATTTTAGACTTGAACCCAACACAAAAAGTTAACGGAGCTCATCTGAATTTGGACCCTTTCAACTTAATTTCAAATTAAATTATAGTAATGGGTCGATTTTTATATATATGATGTCGTGTCCCGTGTTGCTTGTGAGTTTGCACAACTCGTGAGAGACATGTATGAGGAACGAGGAGGAAGGTAATGGATGCGTTCTCCAAGCCTGGATTATGTGTTTTATTTTCTGATGACAAAGCTGAGAATATTATCTAATGAAACGAGGGGGGGTGGGGGATCTCACAATCTAGTCTTCCCCCCCCTTTACATGTTTAATAAATATAAGAATACAGGCCCTGTCATACAAATATATTTTTTTTTCATTAAAAAATATGTGATGTGTATGCCAGACAGCTCATAAATGATGATGCAGCATATGTCTATCCTTGATGTCAGTCTTGAATTTTGCATTCTGATAGTCTCGATGATTGCCGAGGAGGCGAGCTAAGCCAGCGAGTCAAATTGGTCAGTTCGTCCGAAAAAATAGACATACCAAATCGGCGAGCATGTTTGCCAAGTTAGCTCGACAGCTAGTGTAAGACAGTTAACACATCAACAAAGGTTCACAAATCATTTTAGTGAGTCACTGGTGATGATCATGTTTTTTGGATAATTTGACTAATTAAGCCAACAGAGTCTGCTAGACACGGACTTTCATCCATGAAGGCTGATTTTTTATGTACACTATTATTTTCTTTATTATTTTTTTTCATTTAGAATCAGACTCTCATTTTATATCCATTGTTTTCTACAAAAACTACAATAAACTCTTTATTGCATATGACTTTAATGCTTTTCTTTATGATTTCTATTAACTTCAGCAAGTCATAAATTTAACAAATCAGGATCCAACTATCTAGTCTTTTCCCCCCCTTGTACATGTTTAATAAATATAAGAATACAATCCATGTCATACAAATCTATTTATTTTTTTTTATAAAAAAAATTGTGATGTGTATGCCAGACAGCTCATAAATGATGATGTAGCATATGTCCATCATTGATGTTAGTCTTAAATTTTGCATTATGATAGTCTCGATGATTGCCGAGGAGGCGAGCTAAGCCAACGAGTCAAATTGGTTAGTTTATCAGGAAAAACAGACATACCAAATCAGTGAACCTGTTTGTCAAGTTAGCTCAACAACTAGTATAAGACTGTTAACAAATCAACAAAGGTTCACAAATCATTTTAGTGAGTCACTGGTGATGATCATGTCTTTTGGTTAATTTGACTAAGACAATGGGGTCTGCTAGAAATGGGCTTTCACTCATGAAGGCTGATTTTGTGTGTACACTATTATTTTCTTTATTATTTATTTCATTTAGAATCAGACTCTTATTTTATGTCCATTGTTTTCGACAAAACTACAATAAACTATTTATTGCATGTAACTTTAATGATTTTCTTTATGATTTCTATTAACTTCAGCTATACATAAATTTAACAAATCAGGATCCCACTATCTAGTCTTTTTCCCCCTTTTGTACATATTTAATAAATATAAGAATGCATGCCATGTCATACAAATCTTTTTTTTTTTTCATTAAAAAATGTTTTCGTGTATGTCAAACAGCTCATAAATGATGATGTAGAATATGTTCATCCTTGATGTCAGTCTTGAATTTTGCATTCTGATAGTCGCGATGATTGCCGAGGAGGCGAGCTAAGCCAGCAAGTCAAATTGGTCAGTTCGTCAGAAAAAACAGACATACCAAATCATCAAGCCTGTTTATCAAGTTAGCTCGACAGCTAGTGTAAGACAGTTAACACATCAACAAAGGTTCATAAATCATTTTAGTGAGTCACCGGTGATGATCATGTCTTTTTGATAATATGACTAATTAAGCCAACGGGGTCTGCTAGACACGAGCTTTCACTCATGAAGGCTGTTTTTTTATGTAAACTATTATTTTCTTTATTATTTATTTTATTTAGAATCAGACTCTCATTTTATTTCCATTGTTTTCTACAAAAACTACAATAAACTCTTTATTGCATATGACTTTAATGATTTTCTTTATGATTTCTATTAACTTCAGCAAGACATAAATTTAACAAATCAGGATCTCATTATCTAGTCTTTTTCTCACCTTTGTACATGCTTAATAAATATAAGAATACGGGTCATGTCATACAAATCTATTTATTTATTTTTTCATAAAAAAAATTGTGAACAACTCATAAAGGATGATGTTGTATATGTCCATCCTTAATGTCAGTCATGAATTTTCCATTCTGATAGTCTCGATGATTGCCGAGGAGGCTAGCTAAGCCATCGAGTCAAATTGGTCAGTTTGTCAAAAAAAATAGACATACCAAATCAGCGAGCCTGTTTGCCAAGTTAGCTCGACAGCTAGTGTAAGACAGTTTACACATCAACAAAGGTTCACAAATCATTTTAGTGAGTCACTGGTGATGATCACCTCTTTTGGATAATTTGACTAAATTAAGCCAAACGGGGTCTGCTAGACTAGGGGTGTAAACGAGCTGAACACGAGCTGAGCCCGTTTATATTTCGAGCTCAAAAAATGTGTTTGTGTTCGGCTCATTTTCTTAACGAGCCGAACACGAGCTGTTCACGAACAAAGATACATACATACATACATACATACATACATATACATAGATGTATAGACATAGATACATACATACATAGATATATATAAATTTACACGCGCGCGCGCGCGCGCGCGCGCACACACACACACACATATATATATATATATATATATAAAATTGAGGAATAGTATTTCGAGCCAAAATGAGCCGAACACGAACGAACAAATCTTGTTCGTGTTCGGCTCGTTAGGACTTGTTAACATAGCGAACGAGCTGAACATAAGCTTCTTAACGAGCCGAACACGAGCTGTTCACGAACAACGAGCCGTTTTGACAGCCCTATGCTAGACATGGGCTTTCACCCATGAAGGCTGATTTTTTATGTACACTATCATTTTCTTTATTATTTATTTTATTTAGAATCAGACTCTCATTTTGTCCATTATTTTCTACAAAAATTACAATAAACTCTTCATTGCACATGACTTTAATGATTTTCTTCGTGATTTCTATTAACTTCAGCAAGACATAAATTTAACTATTCATATAAGAATGCATACATCAACATCATCAAATTATTATGGATCAGAAATACTTCATCTACTCTGCGGAATTGCATAAAAATATTTAATTTAAAAATAAAAAAAATTAAAAATACCTACATTTGACCAGTATTTATAGAAGTTTTGGGATGTATTCAATTCAGCTACCTTATTTAAAGGCATATGATTTCTGCAGCTGATCAAAGGGGCTTCTCATCAAAATCATAGCTTGGGATGCAAATAATGAATTATAAAAAAGTAAATTTACATAAGTAGCATACAATTCTCCTGAATTTATATATCTAACCTCTAAATTTGATATTTACATTTATAACAGCTTGGTGCTATGAAATTATGCATTAAAAGATGCATTTGAATTTTTAAATATTATTAAAAAAGATTTTTTTTGATGTGATGTGATGTGTTGGACATGAAAATACATAAGAATTGTGTGGTATGTATGTGTGTGGTATGTATGTAAATGCCTCCCCACCCCTCCCAATAAAAATATGGAGTGTGAGAGAAAAGAAAATATTGAATCCAGCCACCGCGCGTCCGGACACCCAACCATCGATAGCCGCATGGCCATACATACATCGGCTGGCGATGTGGCGGCTGGTGGTTGGAAGTCCTGACATGCAAATGTCTGGATACAATATCTTACCATGAGAGAGATAGAGAGGGGAGACAAATTCAGAGACATAATCAACTTTATTTTTTTAGTAAACAAATTCAATATATTAAAAAAATATATAAATTTAAAAATAAATTGACTATTTTATTGAGATCCAAACCAAGCATTTCTTTCCTGATGTTTTTATTTATTTAATTTTAATACTGGGAAAAAGATTTATTAAGGGAGACAAAATTACCAGTTTATTAATAATTATTTATTTGCATTTTTTTTTTCTTTTATAAACCTAAAAATAAAATAAATTTCAAGATGTGTGCCAATAGCCATCCTAGGAGTTCCAATATTGGAGTCATTTATTCTTTGCACATGCCACCACCTAACAGGAACATAATTCTTGCTTTACATATCTCACACCTCAAATTTCTTATTTACATACACAACCTTTCAATATTTTAAATCTATATATGAAAAATTGTATTTCACTTTTAAAAAAATATAGTAGTATATTTTTTTATGGGATATTAAGGATTTGAGTGCTATATTTGTAAATATGAGAGTTTAAGTGCGAGATATGTAAATACATAAGATGTGCCATGCATGTAAATGTCCCAAAATTGAAATTATAAAAATAAAATATCAATTTTCTTATTTAATATTATTATAAATTCAATATCATAAAATTTTAACACTTTCAACTTTTTAAAAGTCGAATGTATCTTTGTGTGTATATATTTTATAGCACTAAAATGTTATTAATAAAAATATCAAATTTTGAATGTTAAGTTTTTATGGTGGAATAAGAGAAAACATGATAATCAAGATCTATGACATGCTCAACGATTGGTAAACTTTAGGGATCCATCCAACCCCTAGATTATTGAAGGCATAAACAACACAATCCATTTCACAAATTTATAATAGGTTTAAGGAATAAGCTGATTGTTATGGATCAAGTCGATTTGAGCGAACCTATGGCTAAATCAAGTAGGTTTAGGGCTTCGTTCAATAGTTTTGACCAAGCATTAAGGATGCTCTTGGATTGAAAAATATGAGGCTTGCTTGATGATGATAATGATAATATGCTTCCTTGATTATAATTATTTTGCCTTGAGAATCTCCATTAATTATGACATGTTGTTGATTAACTAGAACATATGTAAAGCATGATGAAAACTTTCTTGCCTTGTGGAAACTTATCCTCACTTCAAGAACTCTCACACTCTTGCAAAGCTTAAATGCTTTATATTGGATTGAAGATAACAAAGTTGAATTAATCATTGGGGTTTATAGTCAAAAGCCAAAGGATAACATGAAATTGAAATTAGAATTAGAGTTGTGCTGATTAAGAACCATGAATGGCGACATTTTCACAGGCAAAATTGAGAGCATAAATACATATATTACCGGAAGCAAAGATGACTATAAAGTATAAACAAAAATAACGAGCAAATAAAAATTGATTCTAAATCTATTTGAAGTTGATTTTGAATTTCAAGCTATTTGTAGTAGAAGTAGAAGATTTCATTATATGATAATTTCTATCTTTTTAATATTTCAAAAAGTACATATCAACTAGGGGTATTTACATACATACCACATATTTATTGTGTCTATATATTAGACAACTAAACTTTCATATTCACGTTGATAACACACTAAATTTTTAACATCATATAAAAATACTACTCATAATTTTTAATAAAAAAAATACAACTTTTCATGTATAATTTTATGAAATCAAAATAATATTAAAATAAATATGAAGGTTTAGAAGTTAAAAATATAAGCGCACAAGACTTCGTGTTCTATATAGGTGATTAATATAGGAAAGCTGCTGCTATTTTTTACATACAACAACACACTTGCATTAAATGAAACCTACAACTCGTGGGTAATTCATTTATAAAAACTTTGCAATCAAATTAGCTGCGAGGTAAATGCAACTAAATGCTCCAAATTGCTAATTGGAAAAAGAGTTAGCAAACTGGGAGTGAAAGAACCTCTAATTACAATTTGCAGCATTACTATTTACAGTGAAAATCAAATCAGAACTTGAAACATAATCTCAATTCGAATCATATACTCGCTAATCCAAAAGAAGACGAGAACGAGTCCATTTTCATTTATTAAACTATAATTTGCAATGAATGATATTAAGTTTGCGGATGGCTGTGATTAATTTTTGGCATCCAGGGGAAATTCCAAGGTACAGAATCAGGATACCTATATCTATATTTGTCTTCGTAAATATTTCAGGGAGCTTTGGATCACAAAATAGTGTTCAACAGCTAAAGAAAGCATCAAGGAGAAAATAAGATTATACATTGTTTATTCACACATTAAAAACAGAACTTTGAAACAAAGCTTGCTCTAATTTAGTTTTAATGTGAGGGAAAAGAAAAAAAAAGCACTACCAAACAGCAGAACTAACCTCATTCACATTAAGCTTTTACAGAGGCAGAGATCTAGTCATCATTGTCCTCAGCAATACAGAATAAGAACTGTGGGAATGATGCGATTCGAGGTAGATTCATCAGCAATTCACCGAATGATTCCTTTCTGGTAAGACCACAGGGTTGGGAGTCATCAAGAGCTTTCTTTTCTGAGGATTGTTTGGAATCATCTTCTGAAAAATATTGGTGTTCTTCTGTTGTAGAAAGCAGGTTTTGAAATGAAGAATCTTTTTGAAGAAGGCTGCAGAAAGAGTTTACTTTGGACATGAGAGATTTTTCATCAGTAACAGAGGTTTGAGAATCAGTGAGAAGATGCTCGGCCAATTCTTCTAGTTTTGCCTTGTTGGGCAGGCGGTCAGCTGAGAAGGGGGGATTTCCTGAAGCCATTTGCTCAGAGATGCGTTGTTCTAAATGGCTAACCAAATCATGTTTGGACATGGAGGTTCTGAGTTTTGGCTCTTTAGACTGTTCCCATTGCACAGGTGGTTTGCTTGTTTGTTGGTAGACATTTTCTTCAATAGGCTGAGCTCCCATCGCAGAAGCACCTGTTTTTAAAAAATAAAACGAACCTCAACGTTATTCTAAAAGAGAGCTATCGGTAACTGAGTAGGCTTCACAACAAACATGATTAGTCCTGCATGGGTTTCACACTTCGATTTATCATGCCTTGGTAGAGTTTTTTTTTCTTTAAATTTTAATTTAATTTTTTTAATTATTTTTTTATTTTTATTATTATTATTTTTCACTTTGGGCAAAGTGGATTTTCAAGAGGTGGATAATGTAGAGAATTATAGACAGATTAGGTGGATTAGCAATTACACAACTGAAATAAATAACTTTGGGTGCTAGTCGTTAATAGGTTATTAATGAAGCCTAATATGTATTGTATCTCTTTATATACTTCCTGGGGAAGAAATGGACAATGAATTAAACTCCCTTCCTATATACATTCTGAAGGTCTAACTTCTCAACTTAGCATTTTCTAGAGTTCCCAACAATTCCAATCATCATTTATCCTTCTTCCTCCCTGGGTTGTAAAATCCCCCCTTCACTCTGAGTACATGATCCATGTATGGTGAAAGCCGCGCTTCAATGGGAGTGTGACCAAGTTTTAGTTTTGCAGCTCATATTCGGATTTCAAGTCAAATTTGTTTGGGTTATCAATGTGCCATTAATAGATCGAAGACCATATTTTGTATGAATTGAACTTTGTGATATGATTGCGCTGCAACTTTTGTGGTTTTGCATATTTCATACCAAGATTCTTTTATTAGTGCGTGCTATTAGCATGACATTATTTGAGAATAATGTTATTCAAACTTGATATTTAATGAATACATGCTTGTATCTTCCATGCATGTTAGTAATGACTTGTAGCAATCATGTGATATTTTTCTTCACCCAAGTGACTTTTGAGATGTGTTTTATACATCCCGTTAGAATATTGCTTTTCATATTAAAATATATTATAACTAGAGTATGGCTGAGGATTATATAAAAGTTGAGCGATAGAAGAATGTGAGGTAATTTCAATGGCTAAGTCTTCCTACCAAACAATGGTCTCTTCTTCCGAGGCCTGATTATTTATTATCAAGCAAAGAATAATGAACCCATATCAAAGCATGATATCAAGGTATAATGGTCTCTTCTTCTGAGGCTCTCTCTCTCTCTCTCTCTCTCTCTCTCTCTCTCTCTCTCTCTCTCTATATATATATATATATATATATATATGTTCACTTGGTAGGAATATGGAGAGAGGAGCGTGGTAAGATCTGGATTAGAGTCATAATTTAATAAAAAAATGAGACTAGTATTGTTCTGCTCAAGATCCATAGTTTACATGATTTCCCTAACCATGATTTTGCTTATTTTGATCGAGCAATTTGTGTAGCATTTATCCGTGAACAAAACCGCCAGAAGGCTCTAACTTTGTGTATAAATCTTGGACTTCGCTGACTTCACAGATTTATTATGGTCAATCTTTTTTATTTTATATTATTGTTTGCATAATAATTATCGTATAATTATTTTGATGTAAAAAAATGGCTTTTATGCATTTACAATCTAATTGAATAAACATGTGCCGTCTGTATTGATGTTTTATGCTTGTTTGCTCTATGTACAACGAGGAAATGCTGAGATAAAATCCTTAGGATAATGAGGTTGGTTTTATGATATGCATATTTTTTGTATGCATGAAAGAATGTTGGATGTTTAAAATATTTTATATCCAAGATGAAGTCAAGTTATAGACTTCTAGTTATTCTTTACTTGTTAACATGTTGAATTCATGCGCATGGTAGTCATTAAATTATGAGACAATATTACTTGGCAAAACTTATGTTCCCAATATTTAGACCAATAAAAAACTGTGCAGGAATTGAAATTAATCAAACGTGATGATGCTGGTGTGAGCTCCAAATTCATGTCCAACCTCTTCCTTGAAATATGTCCAACCTCTTCCTAGAGAGATTTTGGCGTGATGTACTCGATAAAATTTCAGAAAGTAGATTACATTACAAATAAGACATTTATCCCAAAAATTTTGCTTGCATTTTATAGATTTTTTTTAAATATGGTTCTAAATTTCTCATAAGTGCAAGACCCTATAGTTAATTATATCTTCAGATAAAAAAAAGAACTTTCGATTAAGGCTAGTCATTAAACACTAAGTGCATAACATATATAATAGTAATAATTTGAGTATTAGATTAAGAAAATTTATCACCACCAAACAAAAGTGGATAGTGAGGAGAATAATGATCGACTCGATCATGATCTCGCAATTTTATTATCCTTGGTTTCGTCCACCCTAGTTTTCTTAACTAGAAAAGATAGTCAACTCAATCTAACCCCTGGATCATTGTCAATAGCCATGGTTGGATCATCCAAGAAAATCTTATACACCTCAGTTGATACTTGTCTAAGAGAGAATTTTTAACTCGTCTCTTAACATTTAGCATTAAGTTCTATCAAGTGCATCATATGGTTAACAACTTAAAGAGCTGAGCCATTGAGAAAACTACAAGCTTCAACAGTGACCATACTATAATTGTCATTTTCGATAAATAACTTTGTTAGATGGCTTTAGTTATAGTTGTCTCCTTTTTCAATACTACTTAAAATCAAGTGAATAAAGAACACGAGTCATATTCTTGGAAGCATGAGATTTTTTGAGTGTGATTATAATGGTACACTTGGTATGACATTAATTTTTTGTAAACTTATATTAATATTAAACTTATCACACTCTATAAACTATCACTAAGGATGAAAGGGTTATTGTTTTAACTTTAAGTAATATCTTTTCCTAGAACCCCTTCATTTTTTGAAAATTTTTAAAATTTTTATATTCTGCCAGAATTTAAACTAGAAATATTTTATATTAATAGTTGGGGCCTTTTGATAATAAGAATCCACTCAAATTGAATTTTTTTATCAAAATGGCCATCATCAAGGTGTTTGATTGCTTTGAACCGTTTAGATTTTCTCTTACTTGCACAAGATCAGTTCATAATGCACATTGATTAAGTTTATCATGATATTCTTTGTTAGAAACCATCGAATCTACACCAATTGTAAATGTTTGGATCTACGAATTAGAATACTATCTAAAATTACTTGGAAATCTATTAATTTATAGACTCTCAACTAGGGGTGAGCATTTGATCGATTTGGATTAGATCAATTTTCAAATTAGTTAAACCAATTACAACCAAAATCCAAAATTTGGAAAACCAAACCACTAAAAAATTTGATAAAATCGAACAGACCGAAGAAAAATTTAATTAGGTTAATCAGTTCAGTCATGAACAAACTGTAATTTAATTATTTGTTGAAGTTTGGTTATGAACAAACATCACAATCTCATACTTGCAAAACATCGGTTCATAATTCGCATTAATTAAGTTCACTAAGGTATACATTATGTTACAAATCCTATCAACTCTTAACACATTTGTAAATAATTGGATCCATGAATTAGAATACAATCTAAATTTATTTCGAAATCTATTAAGATTATAGAATCTGTCAACTAGGGGTAAGCCTTCAATTGATTTGGATGGATCAATTTTGAAATTGGTCAAAATAATTAAAATCGAAATCCAAATCCAAATTCAGGAAAACCAAACAAAAATTTGATAAAACCAAACCGACCAAACCAAAATTAAATTCGATTTAAACTATTCAGTTATGAACAAACCAAACTCCTAATATTTTTTTTGGTTTAAGTTTGGTTATGAACAAACAAATTACATATCTTAAATGTATAAGATCAATTTAATTTTATGTATTCTTTACTTATTTCAATCAAATGTTTCATATAATGTAAACTTTGATTTTTCTATTTTTGATTTGTTCGACATGAAATTAAAAGAGCATATAAAATTTTAATTAAATTTTGATTTTTTGGTTTGTTCTATTAAATAAAAATTAAAACCAAACCAATAACCTAAAACTAAATATTGAAATTTTCAAAATAAAAAAATTGAAATGTATTTTTTGAAACCTAACACTACTATTGAAGGTCCTAAGCCCGGATGTGAAAAGTGGAGGGTTGCGTTGAGTAGTTGACAATCGGCATAAAAGTTGTCGAAAAAAATCACGACATGAATCATTTTGATCATTGTGTAAGTGCTAGGGCGTCTTCTGGAAGCGACGCGGTGTATGACCTCAATAAAGTGAAAAGTGTGCAAGTGTCGCTACACCGGCGCCCGAGTGTAGTGTCAAATAAGCAAGAGTTCTCACATTATGGAAGGATGCGGGTAAAGAAGTTAGTCCATGACACTGATATTAGGATATGATCTTGGAATATAGGTACTCTCAATGGTAATTAATGAAATTAATTGATATTATGATTCATAGAAAGATAAATATCTTATGTATTCAATAAACTAAATGGGTTGGAGAAAAGACTAAGCAGATTGATAACTTAGGTTTTAAACTTTTGTAATCTGGAAAGAGTTGCACTAAAAATGATGGTGTAATTATAGATAAGAGTTTGAAAAATAATGTTGTAAAAATTACTAAAATGTAAGTGCTAAGGCGTCTTCTGGAAGAGACGCGGTGTATGACCTGAATAAAGTGAAAAGTGTGCAAGTGTCGCTACACCGGCGCCCGATTGTAGTGTCAAATAAGCTAGAGTTCTCACATTATGGAAGGATGCGGGTCAAAAAGTTAGTTCATGACACTAATATTAAGATATGATCTTGAAATATAGGTACTCTCAATGGTAAATTAATGAAATTAATTTATATTATGATTAATAGAAAGATAAATATCTTATGTATTCAATAAACTAAATCGGTTGGGGAAAGACTAAGGAGATTGATAATTTAGGTTTTAAACTTTTGTAATCTGATAAGAGTTGCACTAAAAATGGTGGTGTAATAAGAGTTTGAAAAATAATGTTGTAAAAATTAATAAAGTTAGAGACAAAATTTTAGTACTTAAGATTATTATTGATACTGAGATTTTTAATATTATAAGTGCTTATGCTCCTCAAGTAGGTTTAGATATAGACTTTAAAGATAAATTCTGGAAGGACTTAGAAGACTTAATATACTTGATACCTCTTGAAGAAATGATTTTTATTGGAAGAGATTTAAATGAACATATTGTTAGAGTGGTAGAAGATTTCAGAAATATTCATGGTGGCTACGATTATTGAGCGATTAATGAAGAAGTTAGATTCATATTAGATTTTATTTTAGCGTATGATTTGATTATTACTAATACTTTATTTAAGAAAGAGATGAGCATCTTATTACTTATAATAATGGATCTAATAAAACACATTGATTATTTTATTATGACGAGAAGAGATCGTCGAGATTGTAAAAATTGTAAGGTCATTCTAAGTGAGGATTTAAGTATCTAACATCGATTATTAATACTAGATTTTAAGATGAAGAGTTGTAAAATAAAGAATACTAAGATTCATCATCGTATGATTAGATTTGAGTACCTAAAAGACAAATAAATTTATATTTATAAGTAAAATTTAAAATTTAAAAAATTGAGATGTTCATAAAGAAACAAATACTATGTGGGAAAAAATAACAAATATTATTAAACAAATGACAAAAAATGTTCATGAAGAAGCAAATGCTATGTAGGAAAAAATAATAAATACTATTAAACAAGTGATAAAAGATGTACTTAAAAAATCAAAAGAAAATTTTTTTATACATTTAAAAAGCTAGCGGTGGAATCATAATGTGGAAAAAAAGATTAATTATAAAACGTTTTGTTATAAAAATTGGTTTAAATGTAAAAGCTTAGAGAACTAAGAAAAATATCAAACGACCCGAAGAGAGTCTAAAAAAATTCTGCTTTTAGTGTTCTTTATAATAAATTAAATACAAACGAGGGTGAAAATTTTGTATATACAAGTCAAACAAAGAGAAAAGAAAAGTAAAAATTTAACTCAAGTAAGGTGTATTAAAAATTAAAATCAAAAAGTGATTTTCTTAGAAAAAATATATTCAACATAGGTGGATGAGTTATTTTGATAGACTTTTTAATGAAGTTTCTGAAGATATTATCGACCTTAGTGATCTTAATATCATTAATAATAATAAAACGTTTCATTTTTACTGTCACATTAGTAAAAAAGAAGTTGGGGATGCTTTAAAGAAGACCAAGGGTGGAAAGACTGTAGGACCTAATGGTATCACAAATGAAGTGTGAAAATTTTTAGGAGATTTGAAAGTTTCTTGGCTTACTAAACACTTTAATATTATTTTAAAACTAAAAAGATGTCTGAGGAGTGAAGGAAGAATATTTTGGTCCCCATTTTTAAGAATAAAAGAGTTGCACAAGAGTGTGCAAATTATAGAGGAATTAAATTGATGAGTGTACTTTAAAATTATGGGAGAGGGTAATTGAACACAGGTTAATACGTATTACCAAGTTTTCTTATAATCAATTTGGATTTATGTCGGGCAGGTCTATTATGGAAGCTATACATTTATTGAGGTTTGATGGAGAAGTACAAAGATAATAAGGAGGATCTACATTTGATTTTTACTGATTTAGAAAAAGCTTGTGATACGATTCCTAGAGATCCTTCGGAGATTTCTTCAGAAGAAAGGTGTTGATATGAGTTATAATCAAGTCATTAAAGATATGCATACTACAACTGTTACTTGTGTTCAAACTGAAGGAGGATCGACCAAATATTTTCCTATTTATGTTGGATTATATCAGGGATCGGCTTAAGCCCATATCTTTTTGCTTTAGTTATGGATGGTCTTACTGCACATTTACAGGAGGATGTACCTTGGTGTATGCATTTTGCTGATGATATCCTTCTCGTGGATAAGACGAGGGAAAAGGCTAGGAAAAACTTGAATTATGGAGGTCTACATCGGAGTCCAAAAGCCTTCATTTAAGTAGAACTAAAACTAAATACATGGAATATAATTTTAATAATACTAGCTCTATTGACAGAAGTGTAACTTTGGGTGATCAAATTATTAAAAGGTGTGAACGATTTAGATATCTCAGGTCTATGATTCAAAACAATGGTAATATAGATGGGGAAGTTAATAGTAGAATTCAAGTTAGTTGATTGAGGGTGGTGAGACATGCAATGCTCTATGGTGTTGAACTTTGGCCTTTAAAAGAAAATCATTATATCAGGGATCGGCTTAAGCCCATATCTTTTTGCTTTAGTTATGGATGGTCTTACTGCACATTTACAGGAGGATGTACCTTGGTGTATGCATTTTGCTGATGATATCCTTCTCGTGGATAAGACGAGGGAAAAGGCTAGGAAAAACTTGAATTATGGAGGTCTACATCGGAGTCCAAAAGCCTTCATTTAAGTAGAACTAAAACTAAATACATGGAATATAATTTTAATAATACTAGCTCTATTGACAAAAGTGTAACTTTGGGTGATCAAATTATTAAAAGGTGTGAACGATTTAGATATCTCAGGTCTATGATTCAAAACAATGGTAATATAGATGGGGATGTTAATAGTAGAATTCAAGTTAGTTGGTTGAGGGTGGTGAGATATGCAATGCTCTATGGTCTTGAACTTTGGCCTTTAAAAGAAAAGCATAATACTAAGTAAAGTGTTGCTGAGATGAGAATGATTAGGAGGATGAGTGGTTTTACACTTAGAGACAAAATATGCAGAAGATATCCGTGATAGGGTTGCTGAAGCTCAAATGATTGACAAAATTAGAGAGAGTCGCCTTAGATAGTTTGGTAACATTAAACGCCGACCATATCTGATGGTCCGATTAGGAGAGAAGATGTTTTAGATTCAACTTATGTTAATAAAGGCAGAAATAGACCTAGGAAGACTTGGGCTTATTGTATAAAAAAGTGATCTATTACAATTAAATGAAATTATGACACTAAATCGAACTCAATGGAGAAAAATGATTCATGTAGCCGACCCCACTTAGTGGGACCCCACTTAGTGGGACCCCACTTAGTGGGATTAAGGCTTTGTTGTTGTTGGTTTTGAAACCAAACCAAATCAGCCAAACTTATACGGTTCAGTTCAACTTTTTTCATTTTTGACCACATAATACACACCCATACTATCAACTCCACCTTAAAAGATAAAGGTTTGACTAAGATTTCAAGGCTTGATATTTCGAAAACATTTTGTCGAGAGTTTAAATTTTGAAATGAATTCCTTTATAAAAAGTCCTAAAGGCCCTTTAGAAATAACATAACTTTTTTAATGTGATCAAAATTTATTTCTCGACCAATCTCGTCAACTTCAATCCTTATGAAAAGGATTAGACTTGTTAAATGGAACTTATCGCTTGTCCCACATGTAAGATAACCCACTCAAATGAGCTTAGCTTGATGATGAATTGATTTTCTAGTTCGAAAAAGAGTTTGCCTTCTTATGATAATTGCACCTTTTAAAATTTGCACGCTTCTCAAAGAAAAGCAATTTTAGTTCTCATTTTTGAGCCTACAATATTTTTTGACCTTATGATTGAGTGTTTACATTTTGATAAAAGCACATGAAAATATATATTTTCAATACAATGAAAAGTTTGCAAGGCCACCACATCGGCTCTCGAGTGTAGTGTCAAATAAACAAGAGTTCCCACATTACGAACGAATGCGAGTAAAAAAGTTAGTTCGTGAAACTAATATTAAGATAAAATATTAGAATATAGGTATTCTCATAGGTATATTAATAAAATTAGTTGATATTATGGTTCGTAAGAAGATAAATATCTTATGTATTTAAGAAACAAATGGGTTGAAGAAAATGCTAAGGAGATTGATAACTTAGGTTTTAAACTTTGATATTCAGGTAGGAGTTGCACTAGAAATGTGTAGATGTGATTATAGATAAGAGTTTGAAAAATAATGTTGTAAAAATTAAAAGCATTAGAGATAGAATTATAGCTCTTAGGATTGTTATTGAGTGGGATTAAGGCTTTGTTGTTGTTGGTTTTGAAACCGAACCAAATCAGCCAAACTTATACAGTTCAGTTCAACTTTTTTCATTTTTGACCACATAATACACACCCATACTATTAACTCTACCTTAAAAGATAAAAGTTTGACTAAGATTTCAAGGCTCGATATTTCGAAGACATTTTGTCGAGAGTTTAAATTTTGAAATGAATTCCTTTATAAAAAGTCCTAAGGGCCCATATATAAATGTAGAAATAACATAACTTTTTTAATGTTATCAACATTTATTTCTCGACCAATCTCGTCAACTTCAATTCTTATGAAAAAGATTAGGCTTGTTAAATGGAACTTATCGCTCGTCCCACATGTAAGATAACCCACTCGAATGAGCTTAGCTTGATGATGAATTGATTTTCTAGTTCGAAAAAGAATTTGCCTTCTTATGATAATTGCACCTTTTAAAATATTTGCACGCTTCTAAAAGAAAAGCAATTTTAGTTCTCATTTTTGAGCCTACACTATTTTTTGATCTTATGATTGAGTGTTTACATTTTGATAAAAGCACATGAAAATATATATTTTCAATACAATGAAAAGTTTGCAAGGCCACCACATCGGCTCCCGAGTATAGTGTCAAATAAACAAGAGTTCCCACATTACGAACGAATGCGAGTAAAAAAGTTAGTTCGTGAAACTAATATTAAGATAAAATATTAGAATATAAGTATTCTCATAGGTATATTAATAAAATTAGTTGATATTATGGTTCGTAAGAAGATAAATATCTTATGTATTTAAGAAACAAATGGGTTGAAGAAAATGCTAAGGAGATTGATAACTTAGGTTTTAAACTTTGATATTCAGGTAGGAGTTGCACTAGAAATGTGTAGATGTGATTATAGATAAGAGTTTGAAAAATAATGTTGTAAAAATTAATAGCATTAGAAATAGAATTATAGCTCTTAGGATTGTTATCGATACTAAGACTTTTAATGTTACGAGTGCTTATGCTCTTCAAGTAGGTTTAGATATAGATTCTAAAGAAAAATTCTGGAATGACCTAAAAGAATTAATACAAATGATATCTCTTGATAAAAAAAATTTATTGAAAGAGAATTAAATGGACGACTTGATAGAATGGTGGCATATTTTAAAATATTCATGATGGCTAAGGTTTTGAAGTGATTAATGAAGAAAGTAGAATCATATTAGATTTTGCTTTAGCGTATAATTCTGTTATCGCTAATATTTTATTTAAAAAAAGAGATAAACATATTATTACCTATAAGAATGGATCTAATAAAATATAAATTGATTATTTTCTTATCAGAAGAAGAGATTGTCAAGATTGTAATAATTATAAGATCGTTTCAAGTGAGAAATTAAGTACTCAACCTCGATTATTAGTTCTGAATTTTAAGATAGAGAGTTGTAAGATAAAAAATACTAATATTTATTGTCATAGCATTAAATGGATGCACCAAAAATACAAATAAAATTGCTTTTATAAGTAAACTTCAAGATTTCTAGATTTGGGTTGTTCATGAAGAAGCAAATTTTATGTGGGATAAAATAACAAATACTATTAAAGAAAAAGCAAAAGATGTACTTGAAGAATCAAATGAAAAATTTTCTATAAATAAAATAAGGTGGTGGAATAATAATGTGCAAGAAAAGATAAAATATAAGAAATTGTGTTATAAAATTTGGTTTAAATGTAAAAGCTTGAAGAACTGAGAAAAATATAAGGTGACCTGTTGGAAGTCTAAGAAAATAATTTGTGATACTAAAAATTCTACTTTTAATGATCTTTATAATATATTAGATACAAAAGATTGTGAAAAATATATGTATTAACAAACCAAACAAAGAGAAAAGAAAATAAATATTTAACTTTAGTAAAGTATACTAAAGATGAAAATCAAAAAAAAGTTTTTCTCAAAAAAAGATATCTAACATAGGTGGGTGAGTTGTTTTGATAAACTTTTTAATGAAGTTTATAAAAATACGATCGACTATAGTGATTTTAATATTGTTAAAAAGTTGAGAAGGCTTAAAAAAATCAAAGGTGGAAAATCAGTAGGACCTGATGATATTCTAAATGAAGTGTGAAAATATTTAGAAGATTTGATAGTTTCTTAGCTTACCAAACTTTTTAATATTATTTTTAAAACTAAAAAGATGCTTGAGTGGAAGAAGAGTATTTTGGTCCCCATTTTTAAGAATAAAGAGGATACACAAGAGTGTGCAAATTATAGAGGGATTAAGTTGATGTGTCATACATCAAAATTATGGGAGGACAAATGAACATAGGTTAAGACATATTGCAAAGATCTCATAATTAGTTTAGATTTATGCTTGGCAAGTCTACTGTGGTAGTTATATATTTATTGAGAGGTTTGATAGAGAAGTGCAGAGAGATTTAAGGAGAATCTACATATGATTTTTATTTATTTAGAAAAAGCTTACCATAAGGTTCCAAGAGAAATCCTTTGGAGAGTTCTAGTGAAGACATGTGTTGATATGACTTATATTCAAGCCATTAAAGACATGTATGCAAGAGCCGTTACTTGTGTTCGAACAAAAGAAGGATTGACCAAGTATTTTCCTATTTTAGTTAGATTACATCAGGGGTTAGCATTAAGCTCTATATGTTTTTACTTTAGTTATAGATGCTCTTATTGGACATTTACAAGAGGATGTACCTTGGTGTATTCTTTTCACTGATGATATCCTTCTTGTGGATAAGAATAGAGAAAAAGTTCAAGAAAAACTTAATTATGGAGGTCTACATTGGAGTCTAAAGGCCTACATTTGAGTAAGAACTTAAACTAAATACATGGAATGTAAATTTAGTAATAGTAGCTCTAGTGACAAAGTTGTAACTATGGATGATCAAATTATTAGCTCTAGTGGCAAACTTGTAACTATGGGTGATCAAATTATTAGCTCTAGTGGCAAAGTTGTAACTATGGGTGATCAAATTATTAGAAGGTGTGAAAGTTTTAGAGATCTTGGTCTATTGTTCAAAGTGATGGTGATATAGATGAGGATGTTATTAGTAAAATTCAAGTTGGTAGGTTGAAGCGGAGGAATGAATTGGGACTATTGCAGTTTCTCTTAGTCTAAAAGAAAAATTATATAAGATGGTGGTGAGACCTGCAATGCTCTATGACTTAGAATATTGACCATTAAAAAACGAGCATAAAACAAAATTAAGTGTTGACAAGATGAGAATGCTTAGGTGGATGAGTGGCTTGACACTTAGAGACAAAATGTATAATGAATATATCCATGGTTGGAATAGCTCCAGTGACGGACAAAATTAAGGAGAGTCGTCTTAGATAGTTTGGTCACATTAAACATTGACCATCTGATGATATCTGGTTAGGAGAGTAAATGTTTTAGATTCAACTTATGTTAAGAAAGACAGAGGAAGTCCTAGAAAGGCTTCAGCATATTGTATAAAAATGATCTTAATTTATTAGAATGAAATGAAAATATGAAACTCAATAAGATACAATAGAGAAAAAGGATTCATGTAACCAACCGAACTTAGTAGGAAAAATGATTGTTGTTTTTTTCGTATACTAATTAGTATAGCATGCTGAAATATTTAAATTTAATTACTAAGTAAAATCATTGCAGCACATGCAAATACATTTTCTCAGATATTTAAGTTTAGATACTTAATAAGTTTGTTTAAAACATATGTAAATGTTTATTTTTTATAATATACATGCCTTTCAAAATACATGCATAATGCATTTGCTGATTTTCAGTATACTTGCATGATACGTATACATGATTTTTAATGTATTTGTATAGTTCACTAGCACAATTTTAAGGCGTATTAAAATCATCTCTTGATACATGCACATGTTTTAAAAGATATATAAATTTTATTATTACATGATTGTTCAGAAGTAAAAAGCACTAAATGTTAATTTGAATTTTTAAATGCTTTCTGTTCACTTGTGATTATGTGTTTCGGATGTGACGTGTTAGAGTCATTTATGTACTTTTTGAAGTGATATTTTAGTTGAGCTCATTTCATTGTTCAAGTTAGAGTCTAGGGTTCTTTGAAAGTTTCAGCGTTCAATAGAGTTTCTGCTTACATTCCAAGCGAATTTTCAAGCACATTGATTCCCTGGTAATCCAAATCAATTTCCATTTTGCACGTTCATTTTGCTTTCATTTTATGATTCTGTACTTCATATTTCTTTCATCAGTAACTTTTACAGCTTTATATCAAAGATTTTTCGTTTGTCATTTTCAGTCCAAATTTTGATAGCCTCCCAACTCTCACAGGGGATTCTCCTCGTAAGAGGTGGTCCTGCCTACCATGTCAAGAAAAATACATATGGGTGGTGTAGACCAAGCTATAGTTATATTAAACATCAATAATATAAAGTTCATAAAGCTTTGAATGGGTTGGAGATACTAACATGAAGGCTTTCAAAAATTTTAACTTAATTAAAGATCAACAATGCGGTCTTCAAATTAATTAAAATCAAACGTCAATGGTTCTTCAGATTTTTTGTCTATGTACTTCATTTTTGAGTAGGAAGGGCAGTTGGTATTTCATCAATATCTTTCCCTTCTCACTAATGATTTCAACGTTTTTAACTACACCTCATCTACCTCTGATTGGAAATCATAGGTATATTGGCAATGATGAATCCATATGATGACTATACATACGGCTACCTAACCATAGTGAGTTCGCTGATAAGTTTTAGTCAACTATAATTGTCGACAATGAGTATTCATATGATTCAATATGATTAAAAATCAACAAAAAGAGACAATTCTGACAAGATGAATGATCGAAGAGGCAAAGATCTTCAAGCTCCAAATAAATTAAAGAACAGAGATCTTCAATATTTTGGCCAGCTCGAAGATTAATGATGCAGTCTTCAAATCGACTAGATTAAACATCAATGATCACTCAAAAATACCAAAGCAAAGATCAATATTCCATTATCCAGTCAAATTGAAGATCAGACTATTTATCTCAATATATGTGTGCAATGGAATTATCAAGGTAGAGAGAATTAAAAGTTATACAATTATATGCGCACACAAAAGCCAAAAGACAAGAGGTAGTTAGGCATTAGGTGCATGAGAGATGAGTAGCTTGGGGAATGAGCTTGGGCAATAGAGTTCAAGAATAGAACCACCGTTTGCAAGTAATATTGTTAAAGCACATGAGACAGGAATGAAGAAGCGTCATTGAAAGATCATAATAGCCACATGAGAATGAATGCAGAATAGAGGGAAAAAGAGGAACTGGGTGACTAGAGTTCCGTTGACCTCGCTTTCGATCGCGCTCGCGTCAAAATTTTGCGACGATACCAAATTTCGACGCAATTTTGACGCGCTTGTCGACGAGGTTGCTCAGACGACCCCGGACGACGAAACGGATCGCGCCGATGCGTCCGGAATGTCGATTTCACTTAAAATCGACGTTAAGTTTGCGACGATAGCCTGTCGGGGCGAAACTTGTAATTTAAATTTTAATTTAAATAATAAAAATAAAAAAAAGATATTCTAAAACCTATTTTAAAATCAAACCCTTTGCCCTAATTACCCTCGCACTCGACCGGTGCCTTCGTCTCTCCCGCGCGAGTTCCCCGGAACCTTCGTCCCTCCCACGCTCGAGCGTGCTTTCCGCGGCCGTTTGCTCCTCGAGCCGCTCGTGATAGGCCCTATCCTTATCCCTCGAGCAACTTGCGCACCTCATGCGTGCGTCCCTTACCGAGCTCTGCTCCCTCCTCGCGGCAATCCGCCGCCGATCCCACTTGCGCCCGATCCCGTAGGTTGAGCTCTCGACCTCTCGCTTCCCCTCCTCTCGCCTATTTAAACCCCATTTGGGGTGGGATTGGGGTTGGCCCGAAACCTTTGTGAAGAGAGGGGAGTTCGCTGCTGGAGCGTTTCCGTACTTGCGGTTTGCTTCCCGTGTGTTCTACGCAATCCGGTAACTCTCCTCTACCCCTTTCTTATTCTCGGTTTTGGCCCCGTGGAGGCTTCACTTGTGCCTTTGGCTCGGTTTGCCTCGTTCATAGTTTCGGTTAAGCACTTGTATGCTTATGAAAAATCTTATCTAGTTGCTTGAAATACCGATTCCTATGGGTTTCTTCTTCTAGCAAGCATGCTAATGTGATACTTCTATAAATGTTGGGAATGTTTTCTTTACAACTTGAAATGTGGCTAAAAAGTTTCGATTGAGCATGCTAGAGAGAAAATTTAGGCTTGGCTTGGAGAGGTTTATGTTGTTCTTGGGCCTCTTGCATTTTAATCTTTCATGAAGATATGGCTAGCTAGTTTGGAAATTCTTTATGCTCACCTTTGTTTACAAGCATGTGGTGGCTTTATACCTCGAATATATGGAAATCTAGCCCTTCACGAAGCATGATTAATTAATTTGAAGGTTTTTTTTTCATGTTCGCTCTATACTTATTCTTGCTAGCAAATGCATGGTAGTGAAGCTTTTTAAAGATATGTATGTGCTTCATTTTAATTGAGATTTCAAGGAGAAGTTTGCTTCAGTTCTATATTGGTTCTGGATTTAATTGTGATCGGGCTTGGTTTTAGCCTCATGTGAATCGGTCTTGTGGAGTCCCGCTGCATTTTGGGCTTTAAACTCGATTTAAGATTCGTTTTTTTTTTTTTTTTTTTTAACGCCTTGTTATTACATGTGTTTGGGGAATTTTAAATTAACTCACCCGCCGTCCTGACCCTCCAAGTTCGGGGGTGAGTTAATCTTCTTTTCCCTTTTCGTCGCTTGACACGTTTTCCCGCTTCACTCGGAGTCGGTTTTGGTTTTGTTTTGTTTTGGGGCGATGACGGCGATGATGCAAAAGCGCACGCCAGTGATAGAAGTAGAATGATATCCCATCCTACGACATCGTGACTCGCTCCGGGCCCGGTGAACCGTAGGATGACGGCGATCATTCACTGCTATAGCGCAAGACGGAGCACCTGTACTCTTCTTAGGATTATTAGCGATCCTTTACCCTACGAAATGATCGACTCGTGGACAATTATATTTTTTCAAAATCTGATAAAAATACGATACTAGATTTCGCAACAAAAATATCTTTCCACCACAATAAAAATTTTTTTTGATAAACTCTCTTTGTACGTTCGAAATCCATATGCATGCTAAAAATATAAATTTCAAAACTATGTTATAAAATTTGATTGTCCACTTGTTGATTATCGATCTTGAGTGGGAACACTCTCCCGAGTCGGGCTTAGTTGGACACCCTTCTTGCTGAGTAGCGGCTTATACACTCGTGTGACCGAAGTAGTCTTCGACGACTCTTCGAGCAGATCTACGGTTCCGAGCTCAACTTCGACCCGAGTGCTTGCGGTTTTCTTCGGTTTTCATTTGATTTTTGTTAGAAGCACTCGTGGTCTTTTTAGGATTTTCTCGGAGTTTTGGTGACTTTTACTACTTTTCTCGAGCTTTCTCGTCATGGGTCGACCACTTTGCTTTCTTGAGTTTTTCGACGACCTTTCATTTCGTTGCTTGGCTTTCATGTAGCACTACTTTCATGGCTAGACGAAAGAAAATAACGGCCTCCCAGGTATACGAGTGTTGTTTACATTTGCAGCGTGTTACCTCCTTTCGTACTGCCATCGTACGTCTATATCGTTTAGTCGTCACTTTTTATACCTGCTATCTGCATGCTATATCTTGTTTAGCGATCACTTTTCATACATTGCTATCGCATGTTATCCCGTTTAAGCACGTTACATTATATATCGTCGATGCGTCTTCTATCATTACTCTCGTGTCTTATATATATATCTTGTTATAAACTATACAACACTTAAACATATCGGCGATAGGATGTTTAGAAGAACTTCGACCATAGGCCACCCGATTGAACATTTCGACCTGCCACCCTAGAAAACTCGACCTCTTCACGAGAAGCGAGCTCGTAGCTAAGTATAGTGGGCAGCATCGGTTGTCTTCAACAGTGGAGCTTGTCGTCGTCAAGAAACCATAGGATAGCTCGGGAAGTTATTGAGGCTCGCTTTCGGACCTCCGACATCCCCTGGTCCTCTCCTTCGGATTCTACATTCTAAATTCGAGCCAACTCTTTTGCAGACACCTCCACATCTTATTTCGTCGAAAAGTCCTATCCTTTCGACCTCCTCGAAGATAATATTTCCCGATTTTTATCAAGAGTATTCTTAGACGATTTCTGGTCATTTAAGATGTAATTAACTATAAGGCTTGCCTTTATAGGAAGCATTTTCCGAACCCAACTTGAAATAAACCCTATTTAATTCTTCATATTAAATAGGAATTTGTCAACGAATAAATTGGCTTCGCAGACTAAACGGACGTCATATATTTCTTAGTTTATTTGATCGAGCCTCACCCTAAGTCTTCGTGTTTGTCTTTCGGGATAAGTGTACGACTTGAGCGTGTACTCGCTTCTTTCATTCAAACTATGAAGAATGTGACGTCAGTTTGACTTCCTTTCTTTTCGTTGAAGGATCCTTCCGAAGCGGGTGACGGGATTCCGATTCCGGCGACCGACAGCTTCTCACGGGCACTTCACGCACAAAACAACGCCGACAAGTTGATAGTGGGTTGTGGTGAGTAGAACATAAAGGGGGGAAGGGAGGGAGAGAGGAGAGAGTGATGTCGCATGAGAAGCACTAAGTGTGAAGGCAAGGATAGTTCGTGCAAGATTTGGGCATCATGAGAAGAAAACGAAGAAAAGCACTTGGAAAAAACTAAAGCCAGGATGATCTAAAAAATAGAGCCAGGAACAATGAGATCGAATAGGTTTACAGCAAAAAGCCAAGAGCCAAGCTTAGGCAAGCAAGACAAGAAAGCCAAAGGGGGAAAAACATGCATGAAAGCGAGGGGGTTAAAGAAGGGGAGGGGGGTGGTTTGGGTGGTGGGTTTGAGGTAGTCAATGATCATGTGTCATGCAAAAGGCAGTTTGCAGTAACAGTGCGCTAGAGGTTGTAGGTTCATAAAAAATATATAGGTGTAGAGTGCTGGAAAATTCACGACAGTAGAGTGATAATTTATCATCTTAGTGTTATACCAAAATTCAGTAAACACTCAAACAAGAAAATATAGTGAAGGGTGACACCTAAATTTTCATGTGAAAAAAATTCTTAAAGAAAACCACGGGATATAGCACGGTTAAAATAATTCACTATATATTTGTAATTATAGAGGTACATATTTCTCTCACGATTGAGAGAATGGGGTAACAATCTTACACTGAAAACTACACTTCTCGATATATAGCTAAAACAATACAACAATGGTAGTATGGCTACAGTGATTGCAAGCAATAGGTGTTGAATCTCGATAGTCGGCGGTGAAGGTGATGACCGGAGGTGTTCAACGATGGCTGGCGACTACTGAGGCTAGAGGTTACTCGCCATGTATTCTCTCTAGAACAACTCTGGAATTTCACTTTTCATTTTCTTTATCTCCTCTCCTTTCAATTGAAGAGAGAGCCTATTTATAGCTTTTTTGTGAGGGGCATTTGGGTTTATTGGCGCATAACTTCCCTAATAACCTTATCAGAAGATTCATGTTGATCACGCTTGAACATAGATGATTTTTTAAATATTTGGGTGCCTTAATGGCTTCAGAATTGAGTGATCATAGACTCGTTGGATTCCTCTTGTCAAGACGCTTAATTCGACTAAAAATATGTCAAATTTGGAATTCATTTATCATTCAATTGACAATCCAAAGCCCATAATTGAGCTTTTACGGCTTGGCCTGGGCTTGATTGGACCCGGATTGAACTAATTTTAGTCTTTGGATACGTCTTGCTAAGACGCAAAGCTTGGAAATATATGAATATGGAAGATCGTTGTTATACTATATATAGAAGAGGATCATTTAGACTGGCATGAAAAAGATACCATGTAGGTGAAGAGTTATTTAGAGATTGCACAAATTTAAAACAAAATTATCAGACAACACCTAATGATACGTACGTACCAAGATGATACGAGTAAAAGCTAGATCAAATACGAACAAGATTACAAACTCCATTTGACTGCTTATAGAGGATGATGATTTGGACAGCATGCATAAAATTGATGAAAACAAACATGAAGAATTTAAAGTTATATTAAATTAAATGTCTCTACGCATTATTAAAAAAATAAATAATAATAAAAAAATTGCATAAAGTTGGGTTAACACCTAAACAGCCCTCAACATGCATGAATAGCAAATGAGGATTCATAAAACTCCAAAAAGTCAGCATAAGGCAACCTATGATCATCTTACTGAGATTTCAAAATAAAATCAAGGTCTCCGAAAAAGTTGGGCTCAATAAAGAATTATGTCAATAAAGACTTTTGGAAGAATTCATACAAAAGATGACTCATGAAAAAATAATTTTTATTATAGAAGATTTAAGTGGACATGTTGGTAGAGTGATAGAAGAAAAAAATATTCATAGTGGCTATAATTTTGAAGTAATTAATAAAGAAGTTAGAGTCATATTGAATTTTATTTTAGCTTATGATTTTGTTGTTGCTAATATTTTATTTAAGAAAAGAGATTAGAGTATATTACCACTTATAAGAATAGATCTAATAAAACAAAAAATTAATTATTTTCTTAAGAGAAAAAGAGATCATCAAGATTGAAAGAAAGGTCCACATATGATTTTGGTTGATTTAGAAAAAAATTATGATAAGGTTCAAAGAGAAGTACTTTGGGGAGTTCTAGAAAAGAAAGGTATTAATAATACTTATAATCAAGTCAATAAAGATATGTATATTGGAGCTGTTACTTTTGTTCGACTAGGAGGGTTTATAAAGTATATTCTTATTTCAATTGGATTACATTAGAGATCAACATTAAAGAAAATAAAGAATGAAAAATCAGTATATTCTTCTTTTATCCCAATAGAAGTTTGGAAATATCTAGGATTTAAGAATTTCTCCGCTTACTGATTTTTTTAATATAATTTTAAAAATTAAAAAGATGTTTGAGGAATGAAAAAATAGTATTTTTGATCTTTATTTTTACGAATAAAAGAAATACATAAGTGTGTGTAAATTATAGATGAATTAAGTTAATGTGTCATACATTAAAATTATGGGAGAGAGAAATTGAACATAGATTAAGAAGTGATAAAAAGATTTCTCAAAATCAATTTGGATCAAAGATTTCTCAAAATCAAATTGAATTTATGTTAGGCAAATCTACGATGAAAGCTATATATTTATTGAGAGGTTCGATGGAGAAGTACCGAAAGAGAGTAAGGAGGATCTACATATGAGAGAAGTACTTTGGGGAGTTCTAGAAAAGAATAGTGTTGCTATGACTTAAATTCAAGACGTAAATATATGTATACTAGAGCTATTACTTGAGTTCGAATAGGAGGATTGTCCTAGTATTTTCTTATTACAGTTGGATTAAATCAAGTATTAGCTATAGGCCCACATTTTTACTTTAGTTATGGGTGTGCTTACTGGACATTTACAAGACGATGCACCTTGGTGTATGCGTTTCGCTGATGATATCCTTCTTGTGAATAAGACTAGAGAAAGGGTGTAGAAAAAACATGAATTACCAAGGCAACTTTAGAGTCTAAGGCTTTTGTTTGAGTAGATTAAAACAGAATACAAGAAATGTAATTTTAGTAGTAGTAGATATAACGGCGGGGTTGTAACAATGGGTAATCAATTTATTAAAAAGAGTGAATGTTTTAGATATCTCAGTTCTATCATTCAAATTGATGGTGATATAGAAGGGGAGGTTATTAGCAAAAATGAAGTTGGAAGGTTGAAGTGGCGGAATGCATCGGTCCTATTGTGCGATAGAAAAGTACCACTTAGATTTAAAAGGAAACTTTTATAAGATGGTTGTGAGACCAGCAACGTTTTATGGTGCAGAATGTTGGCCTATAAAAGAAAAGCATAAAACTAAGTTAAGTGTTGCTGAGATGAGAATACTTAGATGGATGAGTAGCTTTACACTTGGAGACAAAATGCGAAACAAATATATCCGTGAAAGGGTTGGGGTAACTTCAGTGGCAGACAAGTTTAGAAAGAGTCGCCTTAGATGACTTTGTCACATTAAAAGTTGACCATCCGATGGTCCCAGTTAGAAGATTAGATGTCTTATATTTGACTTGATGTTAAAAAAAAGTAGAGGCAGAGCTAAAAATACTTAGGCATGTTGTATAAAAATTTATTTAGAACAAATGAAAATATGAAGCTCATTAGGACACGATGGATAAAAAAAAAGATTCATGTAGCCACCGGAGAAACTTGCATAGAGTCATAGAAACAGAGGTTAGCACAGAAGTAATGAAAAATAAAATGAGCCCAACAGATTCTTTTATGCTATATATCAGATTCACCATATCAAGCCATAGTAAACGCAAGTAAAATCAATTTGATTTATGCAGGATCAGAAATTACCTGAATCATTGAAATGCATTTGCCTTGCTGAAAGATTTAGCACTGTGTCAACTTTATCCCTTGATTCAGTCTTTGGACGGGGCAGTTTGGAATCAAGGAATCCAGCAGAGGATCCATGCTTGTCCTTCATATTCTCAAACCCAAGGCACTTGGACTCATCTTGGTCCTCCAAGCATGATGGTTCAAAGCATGAAGACTCCAACACAATCTCTGGTTGCTGATTTAGTGCTTTCAGACGAGGATCACATTGGAGAAGTTTCTCAAAATGTCTATTTAACAAACCTTGATGGCATTGTAGAAAATGCCTCCTGCACACAGGACAGACATAAGTATCAACTTTAACTATGTATAAAGGACAGTAATGAAAGTTAAAAAAAAGTGTGATATGCATTCAAAATGTAAACAAACCCAAAAAAACATGTTTGGTTGAGGCGGTTGTTTTTAAAAACACTCAAATTATCTTTTATGAGTTTTGAGTATTTTAAAACAAGTTGGTTTATTTTAAAAATAAAAATAAAAATATATAAAAAAGTATATCAACTAAACATGCTTTTAAAAATAAATGAAAAAACAAAAATAAAAACAAACAACCAAAGTGATGCTAAAAGAGCCCTACATTATTCTGTACATATCATTGATTTAATTTTCAAAGATTATTAATATGAAAGTAATTTGATTATTTTTAGCACGGAAATTGCTCCTTGACCATTCAAGAATTTTTTTGGCTGATTCTTCGTGAGATGCCTCGTTTTGTCTTCTCGAGGGAGTCAAAGCGAACAGTCGGGGACTAAATTGGGTACGTTCGTTCTATAAATTGTCATGTGAGATTGGTAGAGGTAGAAACGGCTTACCTGGAGAGTCGAACAGTGAGTGCGGGAGAAGGCAAGCGTAAGCTAGGGCTTTCACCGGTCCGCAAGCGGCGACGTCTACATCTTCGATCGGCGCAGACAGTAGGCAAGGAAGACAACTACGCCGCTGTCGAGCAGGAAGCTCCCCCTTGAGTAGTCCGACTTTGTCGAACAGGAAGATATTTTGTGCGATCGTGTTCTGTGCGAAGAAAAGAAGAAGAATCATCAAGCGGATTTTCCTGCCGCGTGAAGCCACTACGCTCGACGAGTCCTAGCATAAGAGATAAGAAGCTCACGTGACGTGCGAGCGCAAAGGAGGATAAGGCGAGAGCAAGAGAAGCTTCTTACGTAATGACACTGATTATGCGTGATCAAGCCAAAGAAGAGAAAGGGAAGAGCATGCGGGCCGAAGCTAAGGTTAGTTATTAAGGTTATATTAATAAAATATAATACTTAAGGTATATATATGTATTAATACCATTTAATATTATAATAATAGTGGCATAAAGGATTTAATCAAAATATGAAAATAAAGTCTATAATTTTTTAGTTTTATGTTGGTCAAATTAAAGTAATATGAACACTTAAATAAAAGCTGCTAATGAACAATTAAAGTAGCATAAGTAAATGAGAGATAATTAATGATATGCTTGAAATCATATTTTCACGATGTTGTTGCCAGTTAACTATTGGAGACAAGATTAACCGAGTTTGGCAGTTATTAATATCTATAAAAACTCATGTATTAGTTTATCTTAATTTATATACCCGTTTTTTATTGATCATATCTGAATGTTAGGTCTCCTTTTAGCAAAAATTATAACAAATTATTTAAAGATATGTATATTATGTTGTATGTCAAAAGATAGACATATGAATGATAGTGATTATTATATATATATATATAAATATATGCTTGTATATGTACACTTGACTATGATTGAGCCACCCATTTATAATACTAGCTGGGGAACACTTATATATCCGTGCACGTAAATAAATAAGAATGTTGATATTGAGGTGCCTTAATTGTTGTAATTCTTATACAATATTTTTGTGATTATTGTACATATATAAAATGATATAAAAAAGCTATTGATATAGCAAGAAACTCATTTGACATGAAATATCGTAAGTGATCATATTCTTAAATTATGTTTTATACTGATTTATTAGAAGTTTAATCAATATGCATATTAATTTTTTTACTTGTATTACTCTAATTTAGGAGTGTGAGTATTCATTGGCTTTGGTTAGCTCACCATTGTTTTAAACTAACTTTTTGAGTGTAATTAATTAATTAAAAAGATGAGCAATAGAAGAGAATAATTATAGAAAACGCGAACAATCTGTATTATGGTAAATTTAATTGTATTGTCTTAATTTAATTTCATTAGTGATCCTTTCATTTGTTAAATGTTAATTATATAAAATGAATATAGAAAACTTAATTCTCACCATCCGATCGTTTGTACCGGCCTTGGTTAATTCCAATGTCCGGGCTGGGTCGTGACAAATGATATCAAAGAAAAAGTTAAGGATTAATTAATATGATTTTAATGAAAAAGACAATAAAATAATTATAAGAAAATTTAATAATAAAAAAAATTTAAAATAAACTCAAATTAATAATTATATTTATACTGGCGCAAATTTACAACCAAAATTATAGAAGGGGGTTTGATAGAAAAAGATGAAATATAGCCTACTATAAATGTGAGCATAAATGTTCTAACCCAAATGATGATGGACATAACTCAGCCGATTCAAGAGTCCAGATCACAGTCTATTGGAAGTGTTACAATCGCTATAGATACGTACTTAAAGACATTACAATATTTACGTACAAATTTTTTAAGGGAACGAAAAATTCAATTGAAGCAGAAAATTGCCTAATGCGAATTAAGAAGATATTAGATGGTATGGTCTGTCCAAATGAAATAGTGTTATTAGCTGTATTTGTGCTGAATAAAGAAGCTGAAAGATGGTGGTGTGGGCAGCATCGGGACAGACTAGGGGACACACCCGACTTGATAGTATGTTTGGAGGAGTTTGTTGAGCTATTCAAAGAGTGGTTTGTACCACAATCTGCTCGAAGAAAAATGCATGAAAATTTTATCATATTGATTTAGGGAGAGAAAAGTCACGCAGTATGAAGTAGAATTCACTGCACTGTCAAGGTATGCGCCAAAGTTGATCATTACCACAGAAAAAATAAGTACTACGGATTTCTTTTGGGATTAAATGATTCGATTATATAGTCGTAGATGCGCACGAGGATCGACGAATACTTAGTATTAGTGAAATGACCTAGAAAAGTGGAGATCGATTATCAACTTACTCAGAGGGGTGAGGAGACACATAAGAGAAAGAGTATTAATGAAGGAGAACGTGTAGATCAATCAAAAGAATCGAATGAGAAGTCTAAGTTCAACTTAAGCGGATTTAGTAGAGGTACAACTCGGAGTAATATAATCACACGTGTCAAATGCAGAAGACAACATAAGGATGAATGCTTGATGGACTCTAACACATGCTACTGGTGTTACCAGTTCGATCAAATAGTAAGATACTGTCCATCGCTTGGCCAAAATAGCACTGAGGATCAAAAATCAGGTGGAGCTCTTTCAAAGAAGACTACAAGTGGGCGGAAAAGGATAGATTGTAAAGCTTCAGCTTGTACCCAAGTTCAAAGAAGACTGTCTGTTCGACCTCGAGATTATTCCCTTATTCATAATGAGCTTGAATAGCCTACTGCTACTAATAGTGATGGGGTATGATGAGTTTGGCATTTTCCTCACATATAACTGTGTTTTTCTAGCATGATTTTTTTGCTTCAATAACGTGTTCATGTTGATGAGGGGAGTATAGTTGAGCCACCTTGTCTCAAATCTTTACTTTTACAGAGACTACTTTTCATCTTAATGAATAATCAATAATCTTTATCATGAAATTTATGGATAAATAATGTTGACTTGCTTAATGAGAGAGGACTTGAGGTTCGTTTTTAAATTTCGATAACTAAACTTTTTGAAGCAGGGAAATTTGTGGCGCCTCGCTTTATCTCCTTGAGGAGCCGACGCAAACAATTGGGGACATGAATGGGCACGTTTGTTCTACAAGTTATCGTGTGAGGGAGGTAGAGATGAGATTAAGAGTTAGAAACAGCTTACCTGGAAAGTCGAAAGTCAAGTGCGGGAGATGACGAGCGTAACCTTGGGCTTTCATCTAGCCGAAGGCAGCGACATTTACATCGTCAATCGTCGTAGACAGCAGAGAGGAAGATGGTTATTCAGTTGTCGAGCAGAAAGCTCCCCCTTGAGTAGTCCAGCTTTGTCAAATAGGAAGATATTTCATGCAACTGTATTCTACGCGAAGGAGAAGAGGAGAAGAAGCATCGAGAAGATTTTCCTTCCGTGTGAAGCCATTATACTCGACGAGTCTTAGCAGAAAAGAGAAGAAGCTCTCATGACATGCGAGCGTAGAGGAGGATGAGGCAAGAGCTGGCGAAGCTTCTTACACAGTGATGCTCAATTCAATGTGATCGAATCAATGAAGAAGAAAGGTAAAGAGGAGCATGCGGGTCAAAGCTGAGGTGAGTTATTAAGGTTATATTTTAAATAAAATACAATACTTAAGGTATATACATGTATTAATAGTATTTAATATCATAATAGAAGTAGTGTGAAAGATTTATTCAAAATATGAAAATAAAGTCTACAATTTCTTAGTTTAAAGTAGAGTGGAGTAAATAAAATTTAATATAAATTATAAAAACTGAATTAATTTTAATTTTATTGATCAAATTAAAGTAACATGAATACTTAAAATAAAAGCTTTTAATCAGCAATTAAAGTAACATTACTTAAAATAAAAGCTTTTAATTAACAATAAAAGTAACATTAGTAAATAAGAGATAATTAATGAAATACTTAATATTATATTTTCACGAGATTGTAGGCAGTTAACTAATTGGTGACATGATTAAGCGAGTTTGAAGATTTAAGTCAACTCATAAGGTTTTGAGATGAGCACTCTTACTTTTTAGATTTATAGTAGTATTTTGTTTCTTCTCAATCAATTACATTAATAATTATTGATGTCTAAAAAAAACAAGTATCGGTTAATCCTGATTTATATACACTTCCTTTTATTGGTCACGTCTGAATGTTAGGTCTTCTTTTAGTTAAAAAGATGATATCCCCCTGCGCCTGCGTAAAAAATTTTGAATTTCTCCCTTCCTCCTCTGGATATGGCTAGGCAGCCTCCTACACAAGAGCTCGTGGCAAAAGATTTGCATGAAGTTGAGTGGCACATTCGTCATAATTTTAAAAGTCAACCCAAAAGGCATCTGCATTAGAGTGGGTGGAGTGTCTTTGCGGGCTCCAAGAGGCTTGTCGCTAGTGATGCCTTTATTTGTCTGAGGGGTGCAAATGGAGAAATATGTGTTGGTGTGAGGAGATCAATGAGGTAGCAGACCAACATGCCATCCTCTGTCATAGATAGCCATAGCATGCATCTTGTCGTCCTTGCAACTAGTTGGCGTGCTATTTCTTCTACTAGAACTATGTTCACAGTCTACTATAAACAGAGGACAAGCCTTTCTGAGTTCATCATTCCATGTAATCCGTACATGGAATCTCTAAAGAACCACCATTTCATTGGGATGAGGTTCAAAAGAGGTTTGAAGATGAAAAGGTCCCGAAGCAAAGGTTCACTATTATGATAGTTGGGATGGGAGATGATGATTCTAGTAGTTAGCTCGGTTCAAATTGGAGATGTCGACTGGCTTTAAGAGTGGCATTAATTTCCAACCACCTACTGTTGTTCCTGCTGGTGAAATTGCCAAAGTGCAAAGGGCGGTTTCCATGATATCTCGATCCTTCTTTGGCTTCTGCTAGAGATGGCAGGAGCAAAATCCCAGAAAAGGGGAGCTATTTTCCAACTGTCTTCCGTCCGCATTTCAGCCACCGGAAATAAGAAAGGATCCTTTTTCCTTGTTATCATTCTCGTTGTTTTTTTGCTGCACCAACGGTTAGACATCCTGATTTCCAGCAGTCCGGCTTTCTTGATTCGTTGCCTTCCTAATTTCCAACGGTCCGGCTTCCCTTATTTTCGGCAGGTCCTTACCGCTAAAGGTACAGCTGTCCCGTCGCCTTCCCTATAGGACATTCCCGCTGTTTTTTGGCACATGTTCTCTGCAACAGTCCAGGTTCCTCGTTTTATGGTTTTTAACCATGTTTCAACTTAAGGAAGAGTGTTATGAGTTATACTAAGAAACAATTTATTTCTGTGAGAATTTATCTGGAAGAAATTATTTCCTTGAATTAAGGAATTATTTCCCTAGATTAGGAGTTATTTCCATTCCTATTTTAGACTTCCCAATTTTGTGTTATTTCTTTTATCTTCAAATAATTAATATGATTTGATTATTGAAGATATTATATGATATATCTTTCCTTTTTATATTTTTTTCTTTTTAATATCTTATTCTAGAATAAATAAAAGGGTTATTTATACTCCTTTTATATCAATAAAATAATTTCACTTTATTCCACATTATTCTGAATTTTAAGAGAATGATATTGATTATTATATATGTAAATATATGTTTGAATGTACATGATGGAGTCACCTCTTTATGGTACTAGCGGGAGAACGCTTAGGTACCTGTGCACGAAAATGAAAAATGATATTGATATTAAAATATCATAATTGATAAAGTTTTAGACAATGCTTCTGTGATGATTATACAATTATAAAATGATATAGATATGTTATTGATATTGTAAAACGGGTTGAATAACATGAAATATCATAAGTGATTACATTCTTAAACTATCAAATGTTTTATTGTGATTTATTAAAAGCTTAAGCGGAATGCGTATTGTTTTTTTTTTTTTTTGTATTACTGTAGTTTAGGAGTGAGCATTCACTATTTTGGTTAGCTAGCTGTTGTTTTAAACAATTTTCAGGAGTAATTAATTGATTAAAAGATGAGTAAAAGAGAATATATTTATAAAAGACGCGAACACCCTGTAACGAGTTAAATTTAATTGTACTGCTATAATTTAACTTCAAGAATTAGTTATATAAAATATTTCTTTCATTTATCAAATATTAGTTATATAAAATGAATATAGAAAACTTAACTTCCACCACCCACCGTCTCAACTCGTCTTAGTTAATTCCAAGCCTCGGGTAGGATTGTGACACTCCAAGAATTTAACCACACCTTAAGTTTGTAAGAAGTTCAAGTTAATTATTGAATAGAATGGAAGGGAGTTTAAACAAACAATTTGGAGTGATTCACGTGCAAAAATTGGACCAAATGAACTCCAATTAGCCACAAATAATTTCTTTCAATCAATGGATAAAAATCCAATTTTATAGCATAAATCCCTATTTATTAAAAAAAATAAAAGTTAGTTTTTCGAGACTTCTATTTACTAGCTTTGTACGAAGAACGACGAAAGCTTCCTAGTAGAATTGAACAAATTTTGGTAACATTTTCATAAAAAAGAACAAACTAACATCTATTTAAGATACTATGATTTTTGTTAACCCATATAACCTAACTAATATCCTAAATGAAAGTTTGTTGCATAATAACTATTAATAGCCTAAAATTTGAAATCGTGCACATATTGGTTTATTTCGAATGTCAAAGTGTAACCCTAAAACAATTCAATCTACTATAAACAATGCCTATAAATCAATGACTTAATTATGCATTTCAAATCTTAGTTGTCAAAAGAAAAATGAAGTCTACCGATATCAAATAATATCACATCATAATGCTTGAAAGTGAACATTAAGATTTTGTCATAAATAAACACCTTTGTGTTAACCTCATTCAACTCTTCACTAAGGTAGCAAATTAAGTGAGCATGATTAAGGATGCCGCCAATACAAACACCAAATGTATTCTATGCCACCTCAAAAGGCCTTCTCAAAAACAATGAATTTTATAACTGATGATGTGGTCATCTATAACTTTATCTATTTGAAGGATTTGGTAATAGATGGCATCCAACTAAAGTAGAACTATTTCCAAAGATGCATCAAAGAGGCATTAATAGTTTTGAAGTTTTTAATAAATTATCTATAGAATGTATATAAACTTGAAAACTCATAACATAAGAATGAAAGAAGGGACCAACAAATCAAGTACTGCTTTAATTATTGAGGGAATAGGATAGCCAAGAAATAACACTTTGATGGTATGAATATGCATCTTTTTTAAAATTAATGTGCAACTTGTCATACCTTAACTTGCGCATTCCATGACATAAATAATCAAAATGCTTTGTCAAGATCGATCAACATATTAATATATCGTCAAGGTATGCCGGTACAAATTTTCCAACAAATAATCAAAGCATTTTATTCAATAATGGCATAAAGGTCCTAGGTGCATTAGATAGATCAAAATACGTAATAAGCTATTCACAGACCCTAAAAGCTGTCATAAATGATGTGTTCCGTTCATCTCTAGGATGATCTACTTTTAATATCCTTTGCTCGAATCAATTATTAAAAGTATTATGATCGATGTATCATACCAAGCACGCCATCCAATCTAGGCTCAAGAATTGTGTACTTTGTAGTGATTTTATGTATTATATGAGCATCAAAACAAATGCCGCAAAGTATCTGACCCTGGTAATAACAATGCAAGGACAGCACATGGAGTTAAACTCTCTAATAGAAATCCATCTTGAAATAGCATATAGCTAGTATAAAATCAATAATATGTTGGACATACCTCGTAAGACAAACTTCATTGGGCAATTCATAGTAACCATGTATCCATAGCCGGCATATGATTCTCATGATTCTCACAAATAGGAGGATAAATTTCAAGTGTACTTAACAAAAATAGTGTAGAGAACTCAATGTCCTCTAGAAGGCCTTTCAACCAAAAAACACGAAGCTAAGAGTAGATTGTGGTAAGATTTAAGCAGCAGAGGTCTTCAATAAATCCTCACATGATTTCAACAAAGCAAAAGGAATTAACAAAACAAAAATTAAAGCTTATAGTTTAGCCATAGGGACTTGACTAGTAACAACTTTCATCCACGACCTTGGCTTGGGTGGTTGCTCAAATGAAGACTCTGTAATCTTAACAATGGAAAAAAAAAAAAAATGAATAAATCTACCTTTACTTGAAAACATTGTTTTCTCATCCGTAATTAATAACATTCATATCATAAATTTATGAATGGCCCAAGAGGAAATGTGCAACATTCATGATGAGGACTTCACATTAGATCTTGTCTTTGTAGCTATCCATATGAATAAGAACTAGCAAACACTTAATAATCAGGTAAGCATGTTTGTTTCACCGAAGATATATGGAAAGGATCAGGATGCAATCGCACTTTTAAATTAACTCTAAATAAAGCTCCTTTCGATATAACATTTATGGAACTCCTGCTATCAATGATGCCAATTGCATACAATAGGAAAATACTATTATGTCATTCATATCATAAATTTAAAACATTCAATAGGAAAACATTAATAAAGCTCCTTTTTATATCATTCAATAGGAAAACATTGTTTTAATCCGTAATTAATAACATTCATATCATAAATTTATGAATGGCCTAAGCGGAAATAGGCAACATTCATGATGAGGATTTCACATTAGATCTAGTTTTTGTAGCTATCCATATGAATAAGAACTAGCAAACACTTAATAATCCGGTAAGCATGTTTGTTTCACTGAAGATACATGGAAAGGATCAGGATGCAATCACACTTTTAAATTAACTCAAAATAAAGCTCCTTTTGATATAAACATTTATGGAACTCCTGCTATCAATGATGCCAATTGCATACAATAGGAAAAATACTATTATGTTTCCAATCCTCAGAAGAGTTTGAATTGCCAAAAGGAATGTTACAACATGCAATTGCTTTTGATTGTCATCAATATCCTAAACATTCTCATAAGTTAGAGGCTCGATATCAATCACATCCTCAAACTCGATTTCTTCTAGCTCATTAGAATTTGAATTCCCATGATCTATAAAAAAGATTAATTTGAGGGCATTGTTTGATGATATTTAATGACACGTGATTTTCAAAGTATTAATTGCTTTACTTAGTGTATATTATCTCATTTTCTAGCCTGAGATTTAGAAATATATAGCTTGGATCACTTCATCTTATTGGGGCAAAATGATCAATTTAATATGGAATCTAAAGCATCAAACCTAAATGAAAGTGATTGATGGCCTATCAGAGTAAATGGTACGATGAAGGTTTATGATAATTTTCTAATTAAAAAGCCTTACAATAAGAACATTATAAAGTTACATGAACATGCTTCTAACCTCATGTCAGAATAAAATCTATTAATAAGTTTGGCAATCAATCACCAATCATCTTCAAAAATCTCATAGATTTATACAAACCTCAAATTAATTAAGGTAGTCAAAGACTCAAGTGAGCTACAAATAATGCCTTTCATGGTGGAATGGAAAATATTGTTGCCTTAAAACTCATCTCACCCCATGTCTAGTAGAGATAAGGGCAGCTCCCTAAAATTCAATAATAGAAAAGATATTCCAACATCATTTAGCTACTCTTTAATAAATATAATACATATTGCATGTCACATATCCTATACAAAGAAAATTGTTTTTCTAAATCTCATTCGAAATAACAATCAGCGTCATGAAGACCCTAAAAAGTGGGTGAAATAGTTAAGAGCACCCAAGGAAAATTTGTCAAATAAGAGTCATGTTTATGTAAATAAGTTTTTCACGGTTTTGTATAACTAGCAATATCAATCTTTAAGTTGTTAGAGCTTTGTCTAATTTCATTTTCTAATAATGCAACTCTTTTCATCATTCTCAATGAGATTATTAGTTATTTGCTCATTAAATTGACTATTTGGACAAGATGCTTATCAAAATTACAATAAAATTGCTACATGATTACAAACAGTACTGATGCAATATAAAAATGAAAACCTATTAGGATATCTAAATAATAATAAAAATCAATTTACTTGAAGCAGTTATTAACATATATCAATGCACAAAAATCAAATTTCTTAGACTATAAAATAATTCATTTCAGGGCCATTTAGCAATAAGTAGGATGGTATTTGATTGAGCACTTGATTTGCTTCCTTGCAATCCTAATTGGATAGAATAAGCTGCAGGACATGTTACTTTGCAGTGCTATATGATCTATTACAAATATGCAATTTATCCTGAAATCAATAGAGATTATTCCTTCTTGCAAAAGGGTGTAAAATCAGAAATGACGGGGACAAATGCAATTATGATTATTATGATCAGAGGGCAAGAGATCATAAATTGGGTTTTTTGGTGGGTGAAGAATTTACTATATTTAATTAATTATAGTAGTTAGCTTATAGTAGATTAGCCAAAACATCCAAGTTGCCATATGCAATTACTCGGAGGCTGCATTCACTCAATGTACTCCACGGCACCTTTAATATATTCCAGGTCTCTCTGCCTCACTTCATACCATCTCATTCTATTTCAAAATTCTAGTTAAATCATCTATCTTATTCCTTCTCCTAACAACCTTCATCACTCCAAAACTCACCTAGTTCCACATCTTTCCACCTAGTTCAACATCTTTCCACCTAGTTCAACATCCAATAGTAAGGTCACTTTCATTGTTATTTTATAACACACACTATTTTGCACAGACATTTACTCGTACTTGAGTAAGTAGCAAAAATTTCAGCTTTATTGCATAAATGGCTGCATGCCAAAAAAATTATAAAAAAATGCTTCAAAGAGCCAATCCTAGGCCTAAAGAGAGTCAACTAGTCCAACACATCTCAATTAGGGAATTTCAAAGCTATGGTCCAGTTTTGGAACGTACATATATTACAAATATAAAATTCAAGCTTTATTTCCCATCAATCCTGCTAACATGGGTTTATGATATATGAAATTTCCTAGGTCAAGACATACAGTATCCTGATATAAAACTGAAATGCATGGATAAGCCCAACAAAGACTGGCAAACAACCATAATTCTAGCAACAACATACAGGGCAGGGGACAGCTCTCTTTTTGTTAAAAAAATACCATTGATTTATTTATGCCACGGGGTTCCACCCTCATAAAAGAAAAGCACGAGATGCATTTAACAGATGATTGAATAAAAATAATATCAGATGGAAAGTTAGTTAACAAGCACTAAATAGACACCAAAAGAAAAGTAGGATTCATTTGGGTCAAGCCTAACCAAGATGATGCTACGTATTTATCCCAATATCACTTGTGAATATAGATTATGAATTACTAATTCTAGCTTCAAAAAGACATGGCTTACTTATGAATACTTGCTTCGCCTCCAGTAAAATCTGAGGTTGCCTGCCATAGTGTATGCTTTCTTGGTTGAGGATTGGTTTCCCTGAAGAAAAGAGGTCGTCTAGCAAGCTAAAAGGATTTAAAAGGATTATTAGCAAAAATAAAAAGAGCAGTAATTTTAAAAGAAATGCTTTTGCATCAAATTCTTACCACAATATCCAAAGTTGCAGGGCCATTATCAGGGCAAGTTGCCTTCAGTCCTGTAATATCTGACCACTGGATTTCAATCTTGTTCTTCAGTCCACCATCAAGGACCTCCCAGACAAGCTTATGTTTTGCATAGTAACACTTTGCAACCAAATCACCTTCATACCTTGAAACATACTGCTTAAATATATCGATTAGAGAAACAATGATATAATCAATGACTCAAGGAAAACTTAACATTCAGATGCATAAGAACTAATGATAAATCAAACTGAAATTCAGATGTAAAAAAAGATGAATTTTTGCTTTGATGTAGATGGTTTAATACCCAAATGCATACTTTAGTAGAAACATGAATAACAATGGAAAAATAATACAAATACACGAGAAAAGCTATTGCAGAACACGGTGTGTACTTTCACTAAAATAATTGCTAAAAGGAGCAAGCCTAGTGCATTACACTTCCAGCATTAAAGTTTCTATAGAGGTTTTAAAGTATTTGGTACTTTCATGCATTGCAGAGAGATTGGACCTTGTAACCTCCAAAATCAAAAAAGAGGCAACCTTACCCCAGCTCTAAGCCCATCCCAATTCCGACTAAAATGAAAGCTGAAAATACATTTTTATTTAATAGCTTTTTTTTTTTCCTTTTGATTAATGACTGATTAGTTGCACACTATTTTTTTCACTTAATTAAGGAAAAAAATTGAATAGTGCGCCAACATTTGAAGAAGTTTTCCCCGAAATAACTAGCAACATCTTCCTTTTCCTTGCATATTTTTCACCATGACTTGATGGGTCACCTTTTGAAGATAGGTTAGATAAACAAAAACTCAAGAAAATGGTTCAAAACAGGGAAGATAAAAATTTTACAATTATCTTTCCATAAGCTATATGGTGTTTATTCCATATCTCAAAGCTTGTCAAAATAGCAGTCAAAATATCCTTGCAGCATTTGTAAAGACATTTCAATAATACATATGACCTCCATAACAATGATTAAAAACCCAAAACAATTGGATAATACCTACCATCAGAAACAGAAAAAATTGTTGCTTTCATCAAAGTACCACAAAGCGGCACATCAGGCTAAAAAATCTCCCAATCATATAAGTTTTGGTAAATATTATGGATGATTGCCTAGACAACACAATACATACTATTAAACAAAGCATATCTTTCTAATAAAAAGAAGTATTGGCACATGCATAAATAAAATCACATAATACAAACTACTTGTGCTCCATTTTCTTCTATAAATTTGGGATAGTACCTTTGTTTTCAAAATAAAAGAAATTAATTATGTTCTAAGGATGATGGGCGTAATATCCCTGAAGGTTATGGAAAATAGAGTAAGGAGATTTGCTTATTTGAGCATGTACAGATTAAAGAAGTGCATTGTGTATTATTTATAGGGATTTTAAAAATTCAAGCGTTTGATCGGAAGAAAACCAAATTCAGTTAAAATTCTAATGTCTTGTGAATTCACACTCTAATTCATTTTCAAAGTATTTGAAATTCACTAAATTTGGACGAATCTCAAGTACATTGATTTGTTCAGCAGTCCGCCGCCACCGCCAAAGTCACCGCCATCGGTGTTGCCCTTCTGCAGATTGCCCCTACCGGCTGCCACTAATGTCAACCTTGATAGTTTTATTTTACATTGAATTCATTTTCCTTCAAACCAAATAATAAAATTTAAGTTTTATATTTATTTTATACAGAATGAAATAACTCTAAAATACTCATACGATACATTACTTTAATATTGCATTTCTATTACACTGCATTCTTTTTTCACCAAACCAAATAGCCCCATGATATAATATCAAAATATTATAAAGGAAAATGAGGAGATGAAGGTGACACGGATAAAAGTTGCTCGACAAAGGAAAAGTTAGCACAAACAAAACACAACAAAAAACAAATGGAAAGAGTGAGATCAATCAAAATAAAAGCTAGCTATGATGAAGATAATCCCAAAAATAAAAGCTAGCTATGATGAAGATAATCCCAAAAGTCAAGAGAGAATGATAGACTAAGTACAAATAATACTGAGTTATAATCTCTGCAAAATGCATGTAACTCTAGGAGAAGTGTAGCAAGTCCAAAAGAAGATTAATAGAGAAGAAATTTTTTGAAACAAAAAAAAGATACTTTTTAAATGGGAATAAAGGAAGTAGGTGATGTCATGTGATCAGGAAAAAATTGAAACCTAGTTGTGAAGCTATACACTACCAAATTAATAAAACAAACTTGATATTGGCGAAGACAGAAAATATTATTCATTTGTAATAAATTGTATGCTTACATATAATAGGTACAAGGAGAATGCAATGTAGACAAAGATAATATGGAATATATGTCTCCAGTACTTACTAACGGACTAATTAATAAATCCAATAAACTTAAATTTAATAGAGATTAATGCACAAATAACATGAATAGCAGAGGATAGTTTATTAGACCTTGTGCTCTATGGATTGAATCTAATTTTTTGATTTACACTAACCCCAAATATTTGCAAAGGATAATAATGATGCTGACCATTCTATTTTTTGAATTTAATAGGGACTCTTCTATATGAGGACGTTAAGACTAACAATTGGATTACAAGAAGGGATAAGATTAAATGAAAGCCTGCTAAGAGTTTCTCAATTCCTCTTTATGAATGTTGCTTTCTCTCTATGAAAGGAATCCAAATTTTGTGGCAGCCAACATCAATTCACTAGCTTTTCCTCTTAAATTTCCATTTCACAAAGGAAGAAAAAAAAAATAAAAAAATAAAAAAACTCTTATTCCACATTTGATGCTGATACAGAAGTTCCTAGTGATCTAGGCACATTTGGCCTCACTCCAACTCCTCCCAAGTAGCGCCTCAAGTCAATATCTAACCTATCTTCCCTTTTATGTCGTACTTAATCATAAATATATTTTCTTATATTTTATAGATTAAGTGCAGCCCAGTATCAATTTTAAGAACAATCATTAAACCTCATAAATCATACAGTTCGGCATTTTTTCATCTGCATTCTTCTACAAAATGTGGTCTAAGGGTACTCCAGCAATGCTTTTCTATAAAAAAGAAATAATAACTATTATATTTAATCCTAGTAATTCATTTGATAAGTGTTAGTTCACTCCAAAGACGTCTTCAGGGTTTTGGGTTATCAAGTTTGCCTGATTTTATCAAATTTTTTATGTCCGTCGCAATTGATCCAAAAAAGGTTAAATCAGCACTAAAAAGGTATTTCTTTCCATAAGTGTAGCATCTTAACATGTGCATTGCACCAAAATACGCATCAGTTTTGTATCCAATATACTCCTAAAAAAAATTTAGTATAGTTTCAGGTTTGCTTATTGTTTGCAAGTAACCCATAGATTTCAATTTATGATACATGCAGGAAAGTTATTAAATTTCCTTTTTTTTACTCTTTTTATAACTTTGGTGTGGCCTTGAATACGCACTTTATAATTATCCTAAATTGTCATGATTGTTTTATAATTTTAATAATTTTCTCTTTGATTTTCTTTTCCCTATATCTTTCTTCTTGTCTGTGAGTTGTTTTTGAGACGAAGAAGATTGCAGATTCAAGATGATGAATTATGGAAAGGGCATGACTATATGGAGTGGAAAAATCCTGATTTTGTAAAGAGTTTCAATCAGTAAGTGTTTAAAGGTATTCTTCATTAATCACTTTTATTATCCGATTGAAATCAGAGCATCAGGAATCAAAAAATGAAGGAGGTGTTCGCTAGATGGGAGGTCAAGAGGTTACAATGACTTAAGCGTCTCGAAATTAAAGATGAAGGTGCCGCTTGTGCATCAAGGCTTGGATGTGCTTTCATTAGAAGAAGCATTCCAAAAGGTAGATGCAAAGAACCGGTCAGATAATAGTCTAATCAACTCGAGTCTTGGAAATGAATTTCAAAGGAAGATTGTCAAGGAGTTGGTCGTTGACATATGGATGAAGTTTGAATCTATTTACTCAAAAGATATCCGGTGCAAACAACAAGACTTCATTTACTATGCAAATAAATGAATCTGAAGTCACTAAAGATACATTCGGATGACCACCAAACTCATGACGAATCCTAAAAAAGTTCACTCTAAAATCAATAATGAGAATCATGCCATAGTCCTCTTGATTTCATTACTCAAAAGTATAAACATTTTTTCAATACTAAGCTACTTGGCAAACCCACTCTTTCAATAATATGAGTGAAATCAACCCTGAATTAAAAAGAAAAAATACAAAAGAATAGAAATCGAAGATGAAAATGTTGGTGATAGCCTTATAGTTAATGGAAGAGAAAATAAATGTAATTTCAGTAAAGCCTACAAATCAAGATTCATGTTAAAAGTTCAAAGTCAAACACCATTCGCCACAGGGTCAATCCACGAAAGTGTCCATAAAGGAAGATGAAGACACTTGAAAGAGAAAAACAATCAGGGCAAATTGTAGCTCTTGAGGAAAGATATGGGCATTATCCAGTATAAACTCAATTCTAGCAAAGCTTAGATTTTTAATTTTGAGTATTTTTTCCACAAATGCCCAAGTAAGTCTCCAAGTAAGCCTTGTTTGAGCATTACAAGATTTAGATGGCAGCAGGGTGATGCGTGAAAACAACAAAACTTGAAAGATCAAGGCAATTGGCAAGGCGAGAATCAAGATGTTTAAAAAAAATACAAGAAATGAGGTATGCACCTGAGCTTGAGGGAAAAAAATTGCGTACGTAAATACAGGGTATACGGGGTTACACGGGAGTTATATCCAGATTACAACCCCCCTTAACCTACTTATAACCCCCTTGTAACCTCTCTGTACCTCTTATAATCTACTTATAACCCCTTGCAACTCTCCTGTAACCTGCCAATGCATGAAAACAGAGCTGGAGTTATAAGCAGGTTACAGGAGGGTTGTAACCTCGATATAACCCCCTTGTAACCTCCTTATACCCTTTTACATACGCATCTCTACGTACATCTTACGTACGTAATTTTTCCGAGCTTGAGAGATATTTAACTTTACTAGTACCAGATAAACCTAGTTTTGGATTACTGAAAGCGAGAGCATAGAGGTGTTAAGAAGGCTCATTGGTTGTTATGAAAGGAGTATTGAATGATGGGTTATAATCCTTCAACATAAGAATCATTAGAGGATCTGATAATAACTATTAGCTTAGAAAATGCAACCTAATTATGACATTGAAGGCTTGGCCATAGAAGTCAAACAGGACTTGAAGAACTTGGAAACAAAGTTTCCTCTGTGGTACTGACAAGAATTGGAGAATAGTAGAGTAAATTTCACTTCAATATGTACAAAATGTATATAATTTTAGGAAACCATGTAAATGGAAAAATATAAACTCAAGAAACTGAAATAATTATAGTAGTCTGTGACATACTTGACACTCTACGTTGCAAAATTTCAATAGAGTGACAACAAAATAAAGAATGGCACGGCACACTATTTTAAACATGGAATTAGTTATTAAAAATTTATTTATTAAAATATAACTAAATGTGCATAATTTTTTATTATTAAAGTTTGCTAGATTGAAAAATAAATTATTTTATGCTATTGACATACATGGTTCACTTATTGATGAGTAGACAACAAATGACCTCTGAATCAATGAGATAAGGCGGCAATGGAAGAATTTAAAAAAGACAAAAATTACATTGATGTTTCAAACTCACCTTATGTGAATGACTAGATGTCGTACATTCTAAATTTGTCTGATAATTTCTAATAACCTGTATCTTATAATCCTTTGATCGAATGCCAACAAAGCATTCAACTGTGATTATAAACAAGGTTTAGATTAGTCACAGTCAGGCTTCTTTTTTAGAAAATATTTATTAACTTCAACATGTTTTATATACTCATGTTGTAGAAGATTAAGGCTTCGTTTGACCTACCGGTAAAGCTCCGTTCCGTTCAGCGCAACGCCGATGCCTCAAGTTTTTGTTAGTTAAACCCACGTCTCCTAACTTTACTTCAGCAAAAAGGCAAAATTTGGACATTGTGGATCGCATAGCGTCGGTAACGTCCGCATAAGAGACTTTTGCAGGAGCTTCGCTGTCGGCGTAAAAATTTTTCATTGTTAAAACCACATCTCCCAACGTCACTTCAGCAAAACGGTAAAATTTGGATGTTGTGGATTGCGCAAGGTTGGCTTCGTCCGCAGAAGTGACTTTTCAAGGAGCTTCGCCAAAAGGCAATGTCCCCTCAAACAAAGCCTAAATCTAACATTAATAGCTAGCTTATTTTTAAAATAAGACCTCATAGGATCTTTCCATTGAAATTTTAAAGCTGTAACAATGATCATTATCCATAATAGTTCATATTATCCCAATCTCATAAATCTAAATTCAGCTTAAACACTAAATCTTGCTATTTGGGATAATTACATGAAAATGTGAACCACTTATGACTCCAAAGCAGAAAAAGATACTCAAGTTGTTCAATGGGAACATTCATGACAATGTGAAATATAGGCTATCAAAAAGCATTTTGGTTGAAGTAGTGAGAGCTGTGGTATACATGATCAATAGATGTGCATCCTTAGCCATTGGTTGCAAGAGACCCAATAACATTGGAGTGGAAGGCAAGACTATTAATCTTTGCTAAGAGTCTACTAATATAGAGCTCGTTGTCATAGACTAGCTTATCTCAAGTTACCCGTACGGCTTTATCGCTCTTCCTTAACACTAAATCAGCCAAACTCTCAAAACGCTTAGATTTGGAAGCATAGAACATTTTAGGAAGAAGAGTATGGAGAAGTATTGGAGAAAGAAGCACTTCACTAAGAAAAGAGTGATTACAACACTTGAATGCTTGGGAGGGGGGGACTTCTATTTATAGTCCTCCACAAGTCTAGAACTTTGTAGATTACATTACAATATACAACCTTCTAGATAGTTCTACATTGTTCTTTAAATATACATGCTTCTAGAACATTCCATAATATTCTAGAGTTCTCTTGAAGTTTACTTCTTTCAACATATTTCTGGAATTATGTGTAACCTTTTAGAATTCCTTGCAATATTCTCCTCCTTTCTATTTTTTTTATAATACAGTAAAATCTTTTAGAGTCCATTGGATTGCTCTCTACGTTCTGGTCTTCTCTAGAATCTTCACATCACATGGCTAGCTTGTCAATTTTCTTGAATATGACAAAGTGTGACACTCTCTTCCACTTAAGCTCGCAATGCGCTCATTGCGGCTTCCACTAATACCATCAGTTTTTTCTTTTTTCATGTATCTTCAGGCCTCATTTTCTTGTTTGCTCACTTCATTCTTCTTGTAGCCTTATGTAATGTGGCTCGAGCTAACTCCCCTTGCTCGTTCTAGGATTTTGCGAATTTGAAAAAAGGTGGGCTTTCTCTCTCGTACCAGGTCGTAGGGGAAAAGGGTACCATGCAGCAAGATTTCATGGCTAGCAGCTCAGTCCCAGGACTTTCATTCTTCATTGGAGTCGTGAAGAATAGCCAAATAATTCCCCTCATCTAGTCGCATGCCCTTCTTGAATTGAATGGTCGATAACATTTTGGTTTTTTGCTTGCTAGTTCCTGTTGTCAATACTAGACAAACTAGGTTGCCCTCCATGATGCACATGCTATTGGCAAAAGATAGTGGGAACGCTCTTGCTTACTCTAAGAAGTCTAGCCCTATAATAACTTTAAAATCATCTATCGAGAAGACGGCGAAGTCTAAAGTATCCGACCGCGCTCTAATACTAGTCTTTACTCCTCTGGATATTATATGAATTAGTCTTACTACTAAATTGACCACCTTGATAAATCCTCCTCCTCCAGTCATCAGCAAACCCAATCTTTTTGCTTCTTTCACGAAGATGAAGTTGTAAGAAGCACTCGTGTCCACCGTTGCTCTTGTGGTCTTCCCGCCTATTACCAACTCCACAAAGAGTAATCCATTTGCTTAGGGTTTTGTTGGAGTCTGCATCCTATTCAACAGTTGTATAGACCCTCCTTATGTCGTCAAATCACCACCTTCCTTCTAATGGCTTGCAAGCGGAGAGTTAAAAGTCTTCTTCTGAGGGCAACCCCTTGCCAATGAGGTCCTCCACAAAGAAATAAATTGTTGTGTGGTTTAGTTTTGTTGTTGTTGTTAGACTCTCATTGTCATTTGCCTTAGATGGAGTCGATTCATGGCGGGTCTCTTCCATGTGTTGATCTTTGTCTTCCTCATCTTAGACATAGGTACTCTTCTTATCTTTAGGATATGTGGACCCTTATGAGTAATCAATTAGGCTTTCAACTACCGCGATGGCAATTGCAAGATCTTGCACTCCGCGCCTCTTAAACTCAGTCTTTGTCCACTGTTAGAGTCTATCCATGAAGTTAAAAAACGCATCCTTGTCAGACATGTCGAAAATTTCAAGAACTAAGCTTGTGAACTCCTTAATATATTCCCGAACCGGTCCCTCTTGTTTGAGCCTTCATAATGAGGCTCTAGCCTCATCCTCTGCGTTCTCATGATAAAATCGTTTCTTTAGCTCTTTCTTGAAGTCATAGAAGGTGGATGAAGTGCACATACCTTTCTCAATATCTCCTTGTCTTCTTCTCCACCACAGCATAGTGATGTCTGAGAGATAAAGAGTTGCAAATTAAATTCTTGCATCTTCATCCGTAATCCCCATCACTCCAAAGTATTGATTGAGTCCCTATAAGAAGTAGTCTACCTCTTTTACGTTGTGAGTTTCCCCAAATCTCTTAGGTTTTAGTACTTCGATGTGTTTGGCTTCAAAATTACGATTGCTAGTGGAAGTTGCTAATGCTTTCTTGCACAATGAAATGTCTCCACCCATCTCCAACTTGTCATGTAGGTTGTTGATCTCTTCTACATGAGATCATTTTACAATGAGGAGTTCCCCCATTAGATCTTCTCGCATCTTCACCAATAGGTCTTTTATGGATTTCTCTAGTTGAATCATCATACTTTTGATTGTGGAATGTTTGATGATATCCTCCTCCTCAAAGCCATCCGCCTTTTAGCCTAGATCCTCTATCCAGTTCATAGCCTCCTCTACCCGAGCAAGCGTGAATCAAAGCCATATATGAGCTCATTCGACCTCCCATGTGGTTTGGATTCAATAGAATCCTATTGCTCCTCGTTACCTTGTCCATGTTGAAATTGCTCCACATTTGTGGCTTCGGACTCCATGACATGCTCTTTAAGACTCTTTGTCATACCTTTGAACGGGGGCTCTGATACCAACTGTCAAGGACTAACTTATCTTAAGTCATCTGTGTGACTTCAACGCTCTTCTTAACACTTAATCAGTGCTTGGACTTGTAAACAAAAAACACTTTATGAAGAAGAGTAGAGACAAGTATTAGAGAAAGAAACACTTCATTAAGAAAAAGTGATTACAAAACTTGAATGTTTGGGAACCTTGAATGGATCCAAATGTGAGAGAGGGACTTCAAATTATAGTCCTCCTCAAACCTAAGGGAACTTTCAAGATTACATAAGAATATATTATCTTCTAGATAGTTTTACGTTGTTCTTTACATATACATGCTACTAGAACATTTCAGAATATTCTAAGGTTTTCTTGAAGCTTGCTTCTTTCAGCATATTTTTGCAATTATATGGAACTTTCTAGAATACCTTGGAAAACTCTCATTTCTAGTAGAATGTCGTGGAGTCTTCAAGAGTTCATTGGACTGCTCTCTACATTTGGGTCTTCTTTAGAATATTCATTTATTATGATTAGCTTGTCAATTATTTTTGAAGATGGCGGAGTGTAACATTACACTTACAACGAAAATATATTTTCAATAAATAAAGCATTTGATAAGTATATTGATGCTATAGAGACGAAGGGTCTTGAGGTGAATCAACCAAGCCAAAAGAGATGATGTCGATAACAAAGAATTGGTAGAAGCACATTTTGAAGAACCTATGTAGCAAACCATTGAAGAAAGACGAAAAAACTACTGGCTTACCAAAAAACTATCCTTGGTGTGTTGTCCAAACGACATAAAGGTATGGCATGTTGAGCACACAATATTAGCTTTTATCATATTAAATGAATGAAAATAAAAATTGATATCAAAGTTAACCCAAACTACAAAGAGAATGGAAATATTATTGCTGAAATTGAAATATGTTACAATGCTGACTCTTCAAAAATAGGAAATAACGACAACATATATAAAAGGACACCGAACGGGTGAACCCTCACTAGCAACAGATGAGAATGGTCAGTCGGGTGCTTGCGGCAGCAGATGGGGCTGACATGGAGAGGCGATAGTTGCTCAAAAGATTGACAGGGGCTACTGCAGCGTTTGGGAAGAGCTGGAGAAGGGGGTAGCAGGTTGAGGGAAGGCTTGGGAGGGTTTGCGGCAAGATCCGAATGATTGGGAAAGAGGAGGGGTTACGAGAGGGGTTTGACAGTAGGGAGGAGGGGTACAAGTAACCTGGATGGAAGAGGAAAGTGGGGCTGCGACTAGGAAGAAGGGAGATGCGAGAAAATAACCAGCCTGCAAAAGAAGGGCTGCAGTAAACGGCTGAGAGTAGAGACGTGTGGGGATATCCTGCATCTGGGATGGTTGGCTGATGCAGAGAGACCAGCTGTTAGGAAAAAGGGGAGGAGGATGTGGGGCTAGTGGAAGAGCAGTTGGCGACAAGGAGGAAGTTTGGATAATCACCACCGAGGAAAAGTGATATAGCTGGAGCACCGTCCTACCAGTCGGATATAACCCCAGACAGGGAAAACAAGATGTTTACTGATTTCTACTCAAAAACTGAAATAAAAAAAAACATAAAACTAACCCCTAAGATGCAAAACATCGAGAGGTGGGGCCCCCTGCTATTGGACGGCAATTCCAAGACTAAGGGGAAGGCCGACTCTTCCCTCTCTCTACTGAACCGGTTCAGTAGGGGAGGAAAACCTCCGTGTAAACCTCATTCGTCAAAGCTTCTGGCTGCAATTTGCTAGTGATGGAGCTGTTGTAATCTTTCGGGTCGGACAAATCTTCAACTGTCATTGCCCTAGAACACCAGAGGAATTTGCTTCACTTGCGAGTGTACATCCATATCAGTCCACTTTCCTGGGATGCGGATTGGTCCCACTTGTTCTCTGCTCTGAATTAGCTTTTCCTCTGACTGGGTCATCTTGGATGGCTCCTGGGTGTATTCGAACTGCAAGATCCTGATGTTAAAATCTACCCGTAAGCGAGCTGCTTAGTACTGTGGTCTCTCAACTTCTCAAGCTAGAGTCAACACCCTCTGCTTGTAATAAGCTAGTACAAACCCATGGTATGTCTCCCACTTCATTTTCAGATTCTCTCGTTCTCCACTTCAACTCTCCCGATCACGATCGAGAGTAACCTCCTATCATATTTCATCCTCCATGTCCGCAAGCCTCCGCTGAAGCTGGCGAATCTCTTGCCGTATCTCCTCCCGGGTAGGCTCGAAGATGCATCTCCTTAGTGGCATGGCTAGGGCTTAGGGTTGGGAGGTGAAAGATAGTGCATGAGACTAATTGAAGGTGTAAAAAATTTGATTTGGGATTGCTCATTTTCAAAATCAGCAAAGAGAATTTAGCTTTTGGTTTTGGAATGGGTGGTTCGGTGTAGGAAAAAAATTTCCAGTAGGGGGTAAGGCGGATCCTAGGAAATATTAAGATTGGACTAGGGTTATGCTAGCTCTGATATCAAATAATACCGGAATTAACCCAAACCACAAAAGAAAAAAATAATATTATTGCTGCCTATTCAAAAACAGGAAATAATGATAACAAACATAAAAATGCACCCTAGGTCGACGGCGAAAGGGTGAACCCTGACTAGAGAGCGGGCAGGAATGGTTGCCAAAGTGCTTGCGCAGCAAATGGGGCTGATATGGGGAGGCGGCAGCTGTTGTAAAGATTGGGAGGGGTTATTGCAATGTTTGGGAAGAGCTGAAGTAGGGGGCAGCAAATTGGGGGAAGGCTTAGGAGGGGTTTGTGGCAAGATCTGGATGGCTGTTAAAGAGGAGGGGTTACGGAAGAGGGGTTTGACGGCAGGGAGGAAGGGGGCAGCAAAATAACCTTGATGGAAGAGGAAAGTTGAGTTGCGGCTGAGAAGAAGGTAGTTGCGGAAAAATAACCAGCCGGCAATGGAAGGGCTGTAGTAGGCGGCTGGGAGCATAGAAGTGTAGAGAGTTCCTGCAGATGGGATGGTTGGGTGATGCAAGGAGACAGGCTATTAGGAAAAGGGGAGGAGGATGTGGGGTCGCTAGAAGAGCAGTTGGCGGCAAGAAAGTAGGGTGGAGGTGGAAGTAAGAGAGGAAAATCATCACCGGGAGAAAGGGATACACCCGGAGCACCACCCTACATGTCAGATACAGCCCTAGACAGTCGACGGTTGTCCACGAGAACTGAAATAAAAAATAACATAAAACTAAACCCTAAGACACAAAACATTCATATAAATATTAGTAGATATGTAGGAGAGGTGGGGCCCCCTTCTATTGGGCTGCAATTCCAAGTCTAAGTGGCCAGCCGCCCTTCCCTCTCTCAACTGAACCATTTCAAGCCAGAGCGATTCAGTATGGGAAGAAAACCCGTGTGTCAAAAATCCTACAAGGAAATCATAAAGCATGATGAAGTCAATGGAAACATGTTATACAAGATATATTGTTTTCATCAAAAGTAAAACAAAACTTGGGAATTAATAGATAGACCAAAGCATTACAAGTAATTGTTGAGAGAATAGGAAGGTTCTATTAAATGTGAATCAGTCAGATTCAAAGCATGATTGGTTTCAACGGACTTCTTACGAGGTTTGGACTATAATGAAGCATTTTCTTTGGTTGTCAGGAAAACATTAATTAAGATCTTCCACACTATAGTTAATTTAATATGAAGCTTGAGCATCTAGATGTGAAAATGTGATTCCTCCATGGAAACTTGTTACAAACAATATAAAAGAAACAAGTTTATGACTTCATTGAAATGTTAAGCTCTTGAAATCAATTTATCTACCTAACCACAAAAAATTTCCCACATACAAACCTCGACCTAGCTCATAAGTATATTACCCGCCAACCTCTATCTAACCTCAAGATTATGCTACTTATCACCATCCACCTATACAAGCTTGCCACCTACCACCTCTAAGCTTTATATAAGGAAATTATTACAATGTGCTGAGAATCATTTCACAGCCACAATCAAATAAAAAGAAGGGGAAAAAAAAAAGAAAAGAGGGAAAAAGGGATGATGCTTTGGCCATGGCAGGAAAAACTCTCATGATAGAGAAAGTAAGATGGGAGGAAACTATCACAATAGAGACAAGAAAAGTAGCTCAAAAAATAAAGAAAAGAAAATAAAAGGGCATTAACACAAACATATTCATAATAGATGATTGCCTTTCCTCTAGCCGCTAACACAAACAAAATGATAAATTTGTACTCATTCATATGAAGTATAATCTCTCCAGGTAACTCTTTCATGCTTAGTATAATATTTGATCTCTATATGATCATATACATAGGTGGACATCGCCAAGTCATATAAACTTGATGTCTCATGTCTGATATGTTTAATTTGTTTGCTCACTCATCTTTATTTAGAGATTCTTCAAGTTTACCATTATCTTAATAGTTGATGACAAAGCATTGGTCTAAAAAGTTTTCTCATTCGAGAAAAAATGGGAAGTTCAGTGGCCAAATCTTCAAGTTCTGGGAGATGTCAATAAGTATATCAATAATAAAAAATAATTTAAAAAAAAAAAATCCACCAACTACTAAAGAGAGTAAAGTTTCAGTTGATCATCAGTTAATAGACAAACAAATATTGAGATCATTCGCCTATGACTAAGCATGGAAGTCAACTCAATAGTCTCAATGAGACCACAATAATTGGCCAGATGAAAACACACTCTAATATATATGAAAAACCATTTGAAATCAACAAGGTGCATAATGCACAAAATTTTTAATCTTAAGAAATCATAAGAAGCTTTGATCATTGAACTCATCAAAGAGTTCAACTCAATCAAAAGATAGTTGAACTCTATAAACATCAAATGTAGTGATGAGACCAATATCTTGAGCTTTTCTCTCATTATTGCCCAAAAAATAGGTTGCTGTTGTGACGATCATCAATAGTTCATATGAATCATTTGGCTTGAAACGGTGATGATCTCGTTCTTAACAAGGACATTAGACCAATGTGAGAAAGGTGAAAATACGTTTTTTTTTTTTTTTTTTTTTTTTCCAGATGTTTACAATAAAAATAAGCATCAAGATAAAGGCAACAACAATACAATAATACATCAAAATTTCTTCGTTCAACCAACTGTTAGTAATGTGACAACCTATTCACATAAAGAAAGAATGCAGAAAGAAGAAACACAAACATGCCCAAGAGCGAAAGAGACAAGTAATGCCATTGTGGATGACACGGTTAAATAGATACGTGAAAAATAATATCAAGTGCATCCTTTATTTTTCTTCCAATAAGACTCTGATGATAAACTACTGTCCAAACAACGCTTCCTATTGATGTCTACCCTTGAATAGTATAAACATTGAAGATGTGATAACTGAGATGGGTAGTGGCAAAAATTAAAAACTGAACAACGTAAGATATATAAACCTAATATCTTCGAATTCGAAATAAAATAGAATATTTTTATTGATATAAAAAGGGATATAAATAATATTTACATGAATCCTAGAATAGAAAAAACAATAAATAAAAAAACGGGAAAGATATACACTTAATATCTCCAATTAATCAATTCATATTAATTATTTGGAGATAAAGGAAACAAAATAAAATAGAAAAGCCTAAAATAGGAAAGAAAATAAATCTAATTCGAGAAAATAAATCTAAAATAGGAAAGGAAAAAAAACTTATATTAGAAAATATATATAATCATTATTACTTCTAATAGGAATAAATTATTTCCTAATATAACTTATAACACTCCCCTTCAAGTTGAAACAGGGTTGAAAACCATGTTCAACTTATATTTGAAAACATCACAATGGGCAGGGAAGATCTCGTGAAGTAGAACTTCAAGTCTTCATCTTGTATTACAGTTTTTTTGATTGCAGTTCCTGCAATATTTGTGGGTAGGCGGAAGGCTCTTACAGGTAATGTTGTAGAGGAGTTTGTAGAGAAGTATACAGACTGCAGAAAAAGCTGACTTCTAGTTGATTGCAGTTCCAACAGTGATTATAGGTAGACATAAGGCTCCTACAGATAATGTTGCACTGTAGTTTGCGGGGAATTAGACAATCTACAAAAAAAAAGACTTCAAGTTTACTGTACTTCTTGCAGTATCTGTAGGTAAGCAGAACGCTCCTACAGGTAATGTTGTAGGGAAGTTTCCAGGGAAGTAGAAAACCAACATGGAAAAACATAAGGGTATGAACTGCAAAAAAAAAAACTCCAGAGATAGGCCTTACTGTAGTAAAAACTCTGGAGGGCCTAATACAGAAAAAACTCAAGAGAATGGCATGTTGTGGGACAAGCTCTGAAGAAGAGTCTACTACAAGAAAGATTTTGAAGGATGGCCTGATGCAGGAGTAGGTTCCGGAGGAGGACCTGATGCAGAAAAAATTCACGGAGGAAGAGGCTCTACATCGAGGAGGACATGCAACAGGATACTTCCGACTACAGAGAGAGTTACGGTAGTAAAAGGGAAAACAGAGAAGGACCTGCATGGAGTTTTTAGGCATTAGAGAAGAAACGATGAAGAAGGGCATGTAAACCGGCTGCTGGGATTCCATTCAAAGATGCATCCAATCTCGTCTCTGTAATAACCTTTCTCAAGTAGTTTTGAAAGCAAACCAAAGATGAACTCCTTTGTAACAAGCTTCACTTCGTTTGCACAATCTACGCATGAGAAACGACGGAGGACGTCACAGAGGCGGTCGCAGAAATTTGAGACTGACAGGAGGTGTCGGTAAAGTCTACAGGGAAGTTTACCAGCCAATAGAGACGATTTTTGGATATTATGGACCTGCGGGGAAGAAGTCTAGTTGCATGAAATCTGCGGAGGTAGATATCATATAACTGATCCTTGGACCCACGAGACAGCATGTCATCCGCCTCATCCAAAACAAACATTTTGATGTAATCGGGAAGAAGAGACTGCGTCCTTAATATATCAACACACGGTCAGGCTTGCCAACAACCGCATGAACACTGTTAGAAAGTATACGCTGATCTTTCCTAAAGCTCGTCCTTCCTAGGGTTGTAAACGAACCGAACACGAAAGAACATAGCTAATGTTCGTGTTCGACATGTTTGAACACATCGCTTTTCGTGTTTGATTCGTTTAACAAATCGAACGAAAAAAATTGTTTGTGTTCGTCTCATTTGCTTATCGAACGAATTGAACACAAACTTTTTGGCGAACCGAACACGAACTATTCGCGAACAACGATCTTTTTTGACAGCATTAGCTTTGATAGCATACTTCTTCAAAATCAAGCAAATTAATCAGGTATTTCGGACACATCAGGTAATCCATACTTCCTCAAAAGGAAGCAAACCGAATAAAACGTTTAGGATTTTGTTTGGGGTTTTATTTTAATATATAGTATAGTATATTAATTATAATATTATAATATTTATATTAATATAATTAATTCTATAATATTATCATTGTTATTAATAATTTATCATATATTATAATTTATAGAAGTTTAATTATTTAAAATATGATAAATTTTTATAATATATAATTATTTTTAAAATATCATAAATTTTTTATATATAATTATTTTAAATTATTTTATATTTCGAACAATAACGAACCGAACACGAACGAACACATCACTGTTCGTATTTGATTCGTTTAACAAACTAAACGAAAAAAATTATTCGTGTTCGTCTTGTTTGCTTATCCAACGAATCAAACACAAACTTCTTGGCGAACCGAACACGAAGTGTTCGCGAACAACGAGCTTTTTTGACAGCCCTAGTCTTTCCCACACAAGCATGAACCTTTACACTGAGGTAATCACCAAATGCTCGCATAAGTTTTTTCGATCTGCTGAGCCAGTTTCTTTATAGAAGCAAGAAACAAAGCCCTATATTCACCCAAATTATAATCGAGTTACTACAGAATTCTAAAAAAAAATGTCGCGCATTTGGACCACCTAGTACAAGCTATCAACCGCCATGGATAGAACCGCGTCAGAAGGCTAGAAGCTACTAAGGCCCTCCTTCCAGAGGTAACCATTTCTCTCCATTGTAATGAGGTTACCTCCAACGCGATCCCGAGCCTCTGGTACCAGAATTCCAGAAAACGCCCCGACATGCCGCATCGCCAGCGCCTAGGCAGCGCATATGTTGTTGATTTCCTCGTCAACAGCAGCGCAGTCAACGAAGATTCAACTATCGGGGGAACCATCCCCATCGTTGGCCAACCGAGTTGTCTAGGAAGATGACGGTGGGGCGTTTGCGACCAGTGACAATGGGGAATGGCGGTTTGGTGGAAATACAGATGGCAGCTGCAACCATAAGAACGAAACCCTACTGGTGCAAGTCCATCCATTTTCTGCTTGTGAGAAGATAGATTTCAAAGAGAGAAAATTTGTTGCCGCAATTTACGGCAACCGGATGAGAATGCAACTGCTTGTGGACTAGCCAGATGAAGCTTGGAAGGGAACAGCTGCTAGAAGGAGCAGCGACTGAACCTTCAAGAACTCGGCTAAAGGAAAGCCTGCAGGGAAGCTGGCAGCAGAACAACAAAAGAAAAACCAGCAGCTGAACAACAAAAGAAAAACCTGCAGGTAGTGCCGGCAACAGACCAAAAAACTGCAGAGAAGATGTCGACAACTAAGTAGTTGCCCCGACAGCAGCTGTGATTTGATCCTAGGAAGGGTCTGCAGGGAATAGGAAGCTCTCAGCGGCAGGAGACTCTAGGATTTTTTTCCGACTTTGATATCATGTTCAAATTCAGAATAAAGCGGAATATTATTGATGTGAAAGGGGGTATAAATAACCCTTACATAAATCTTAGAATAAAAAAAACAATGAAAAATAACATAAAAGGAAAGATATAGTACATCATATCTCCAATTAATCAAATCACATTAATTATTTGAAGATAAAGGAAATAACATAAAATAGGAAAGAAAATAAATCTAATCCAAGCAAATAATCTAAAAATAGAAAAGAAAATAAAATTATTAAGGAATAAATCTAATCCTCATAACTTATAATAGGAATAAATTATTTCCTAATATAACTTCTAATACAATATATATTAGATAACATATTGCAGAAGAATGCAATGCCACCTTAACATTGATATATGGAAAGTAGATGCAGTGGGTATTGCTAAAGATAAAAAAAAAACTCTTTGCAACAACGCCAACATAGGAATAATACAATCTACCACTAATACAGATTACAGATTGAAATCTATGGTATTAAAGGCTAGACATGATGAACGACCAAGGCCTAAAGATTGTTTACTGTATATGTAAAATTCTAAATTTAAATGTATTTAAATTCACATTTTGTGAAATTTGTATTCTAGAAGAACAAAAAAGGGTTACTTTCTCAAAGAACAAGAAAATGCTCAAAGCAAAAGGTTGGAGCCAACGCATAGAACTGTAAAAGGACATCCCTCTTTTCTTATTCAAGATAATGTAATAAATTGCCTTCAATGATGACTAAGCCAAAAGATACAAGTTTATCTTAATAAAAATAATTCTACAGCATTCATGACTTAATTGAAGTAGAAGAATTTGATGGAGCGTAAAAGTGTTTATGCAACCACGAAAGTATGTAGATCTCAACAAACCACATAATCATGGTGTTGCGTGTTTGAGATGATTGGTGTATTTGTTCTCCATCTTTATTTGGTTTTGCTCAAGGCTTTAGCACTACCTAAATAATTGAGAGCTAAAAATCAGGTATTTCTCAAGAGATCATTATATGGGCTTGAGCAATCATTAAGAATGTTACACATAGAGTTTGAAGATTATATGTCAAAGATTGATTTTGAAAGAAGTGTTGATGATGGTTGTTTTTATTACAAGAATCAAGGATTTTTAAAAATGAATTATCTCCAGTTATATGTTAATGACATGCTCATTGCAAGTACGAGTATAGAGGAAAAAGTAAAAAAGAATGGAGGATTTTTAGTAACTTATAAAGAAGGTTCATGGAATTAAAGAAAAGCAGAACTAGATTTCTTAAGGAATTATTTCTATCCCAAACTTCTTACTTTTAAAAGTTATTTAAGACGGGTAAAATATAGAAATAAAAAATCTAAAGAATTATTTCTATCCCAAACTCCTTACTTGAGAAGGCTAGCTAAGAGGTTTAGAACGCAAGATTTAAAAATTATTCCAACACCTTAGACTCTGCATATGAAGCAAAGCAAAGACCTTCTGCATCAAAAGATGATAGGAGGATGCCCAAGATGAGGATATCTTACCATAATGCAATTAGGACCATTACGTATGTAATGGTTTGTGCAAAACTGATTTGGCACATGATCCTAATGTGGTCAGCAATTGTAAACCTAAATCATTAGGAGGCAGTGAAATGGATTTCAAGGTATCTCAATGGAACAAATGAACTGGTCTCAAGATACTCATGTGGCTCTACATGAAGGTGTAGCAAAAGGGTATACTCATGTGGCTCCACATAAAGGTGTAGCAAAATTGTGGACACTAGAAAATCATTGATTGATTTTGTGTTCAAAGGCTTTCGGAACACAACCAATTAAAGACTTTATTTGCAGTTTTTGGTGGCACTATCCACTATAAAATGAAAATGCATAGTCCTGCCAGAAGCTATAAAGCAAGCCCTTTTGATAAAGGAGTTGATGTTTAAGCTAACTAACCAAGATGTTTTACATACATTGCCTATTTAATGTAACATTCAAGGCATTGACATGCTAACAGACATATTGATCACAAGAAAATTTCTCTCGTTTCACCAAAACCACTATTGTAAGCACTCTAATAAAACTATTAGTTAAGAAAACTAAATTTTCAAAAAGAAACAGGATGCACCATAAGATGTAGTTACATAAATAATATATTGGAAATTTCAGAAATATAAACTCTTTCAATGCACATCAAGTATAGTTTAAGAAAACAGCAAAAGAGCATTCTAAAACGTGAAAATATATGAATATTAAACCTGCTTTCCTTACCTCCCAATTCCCAATCCTTAAAATGGATGCAGGAAAGTTTGAGGCTTTCATCTTGTCAAGACTACCTGAAGCAGCTGTAGATTTCAGTTCCTTCTTTTTCCCAATCTCTAAGCCTGAGCTTGCTGCAGATGATGTTGAAACAGAATTTTCCTCGTAAAGCCTCATCTGAATCATATCCAAGAAAGAAGGGCTCTTCTTTAAACGAAGACCCAGCGGGCTGGGCTCATCTAGTGGATCATAAACTGCACGTGGAGGCATAACTAGCTTGCTTTCCAGCTGCTATAGGTGAAAACAATGAATGGAAAAGAGCATTCCAATTAACCTATTACCAAAACTCCTCCAAAGGTAATATCATGAAAACAGAAAACGAAAATCAAATAAGGATAAAGAGAACTGAGTAACACTAAATTTTCAATTGGAAACCAAATTTCACTAAATAGCCAGTTCAAGTATCTCATCCGCTAGTGAAAAGTGCATCTTATAAGAACCCCCTTCAACAGCAACAACAAATTCCTAAAGACTGACTGAGAAATAAATAAATAAAATCGTAACAAGAAGGAAAAAAAAAAAAAAACAACTAAAAAGCGCCAGTGATCACATCTACCAAACCAGATAATACAAAAATCAAACTCCCAACCGAGATTCAGACCAAAGAAAAAGCATGCATGGAATCAAACAGAAAAACCTACAACCAGCCAAATCATCGGCAGAGGAAACCGTAATACCTGTTCCACCGCCTCAGCCATCTTTAATCTCTTGTCAACAGGACCGTACATTTCATCCAAGTTGTCCTCGATCTCCGCCTTAACCTTCTCCGGCGCCTCCAGCATCGCCTTGAAGAGCTCCTTCGACTCTGGCCGGAGCTTGCCGAAATTCGGCAGCTGAACCATTGCGATCACTAAGCAAACAGAACGATTCCGTCTCCTCTTAGAGAGAAAATCAATTGCACCAAGAAAGAGAGAGCCTGCCCAAGCCCTAGGAATCGAGCTGCGTCGGAGAAACAGAGGAAGAAAGCCTGTTAGAAAACTTCTTTTTTGCGGAGACCCTTTCTTTAATTTACTGATTTGAGTGTCTATATTAAAAATGCTACTTGAGTGGGACGGACTCGCACGCCCACTTGCCTATTTTTATTGAATGGTGTGCCGCGAACAGTATGTTTGCGCACGTGGCAGAAGCAGGTAGCGTTGATAGTGGGACCCAGTACCCCGGCACCGTGGCGGCGTGGATAAGGCGTAGATTGGGACGGAGATGGTGTCGAAGGACAACCAGGATACAAACTCCATTTTGTGACCGGCGAGGATTTTTATTTTTTTATTTTTTTTTACTTAATTATTTATTTATTTTGAAGAGAGAGGTGATAAAAAGTTAGGCCTCAAAAGTAGTTTTTTTTTTTTTTTTTCGTGCAATGGAGCTTGTGCAGTTCCAGATTTTTTTCGTCATTTAGTAAAAACGTCACGGTGAAGATTTGATAAAATTTTGATAAAATGCAAATCACGGGTGCATCCACGGGTGCATCCCCATAGTTCGTGTTTTGTATTTTATTTCATTCGGCTTTTACTGCTCTACCCCTCCCTCCCCTCTCTCGCGATTGAGCTTCTCTCTCAGTACTCGTTCTCCCCTCTCTCGCACTTCTACCCTAAAGGTGAGATCCCAGCGCGCCTCATCCTCTTTGATATGTGGCTCTGTTGGCAAAGGTTTCTCTATCTTGGTGGTTATTTTGCTCTCTCTATCACCTCTATTCTTCGGCTCTGTTTGGTTTTTTTGCTATCCCTCGGCCTAGGGATTCTCTACTACTATCTATTCTAGGATTTTGATTTTGCGATGGTTTTAGCTTCTTTAAGCTCTATTCGGTCGATGATTTTTGGATGGTTGTACACTTTGGATTTTGTTATCTATGCAATTTTGGTATTTGCAATTCCTATGAATTTGCATTGGTGTTAGATTTTCTTTATTTATGATGTAGTGATTGTCATTTCTGTGGATTTGATAACGACATTACTTTTATTGTGTTGTTGTTGGTTATTGTGATAATGATTCAACCGGTTGGGAAGGCAGTGTAAGTAAGATTTTGGAGGTTGTTTGATTTTGATTTTTTGCGATTTTTTTTTGTTGAGTGATGTGGTGATGACTTGTTTTGTGAATTTGGTGAGAGAATTGTTTGTATTGTCATGCTAGTTTTTGTGATTTTGTTAAGAATAATATTGGTGTTATGATTTGATGGTTACTGTGATGATTATTAGAGGTAGTTAATGGTGGGTTGGTTGAACTTTGGTGGTAGCGGATTGCTAGTAGTGGTTACTGTCACGGTGAAGAAGATTCATGGTGTTGGGTTGGCTGAATATTGATGTTGGTCAATTGCTGGTGTGGTGTGGAGTTGTGGAGTTGTGGAGTTGTGGAGTTGTGGAGTTGTGGAGTGTGGTTGTGTGTGGTTGTGTGGAGTTATGGAGCTGTTAGTTGTGTATTTATGTGGTTGTGTGCGGGGTGTGGACGTGTGCAAGTGTTGGTGTGGTTGTGTGTGGTTTTGTGTTGTGTGGAGTTTGTGTGTTTGTGTTGTTGTGTTGGTGTGGAGTTGTGTAGTGTGGTTGTAGAGTTGTGTGTGTGTGGAAGTATGGAGTTGTGTGGTGTGGAGTTGTGGGTGTGATTGTGTGTTTGGTAGAGTTGTGAAGCTATTGATTGTGTGGTTTTCTAGGTTTGTGTAGGGTGTGGATGTGTGCAAGTGTTGTTGTGAGATTGTGTGTTGTGTGGAGGTTGTGTCGTTGTGTTGGTGTGGAGTGGTGAAGTGTGGTTGTGGAAGTGTTTGACATGTGATTGTAATTTTTGCTAATACTTTTTATGTTAAAAATTTATATTTATTTTTTTATATGCTAGTAACGCAATGGTTAATACAAAAGAAGTCGGATCATCAGCTATGTGGGATAAATAAGCCAAAATCATATTTTGTGCCTCGGTCTTAAGGAGGTCGAAAATGGGAAATAGGCACAACACCTATTTTAACAAGGAAGGGGTACAAAGTATTATGAAGAGGTTCAAGGAAATGACGGGAAGAGAGTACGATATGATGCAATTGAAAAACAAATGTGATTAGTTAAAAATAATTGAAAATTATAAGAGGAATTAAAACGAGGAACCACGAGCTTGGGTTGGGAGCCAATCAAACGAACAGTTAATGCTTCGGAGGAATGGTGGCTGAGAAATTGGAGGTGGGACATATCCATGAAAGTCTATCTTTTCATTACTTTCTCTTCCTGAACTACATAAACATATCCACTTCCCCTTATATTGCAGACAGTTTCAGCCACCAAGAAATTCAAACTCTGTGGAATTGACCCTGATCTAGAAGAAAAGTTGGACCAAATGTTTGGTGGGGTTGTGGTAATGGAGATTAATGCCTGGACAACTAGTGAGCAAGGGTATGCAGACATACCACAGAACTTAGACGCCGAGCAAGCAACTGGCTCCGGTGAAGGCCCAAGTCCAAACCAAAATGAAGGGGGTCTACATGTAGGTCATAACTTATAAGGGTAGAGAAAATAAAAGGAGAAAGCATTAGAATCCAAGTCTCAAAATTGGTGGCTTCATGAACCAATTAGTCCATTGATGAGGTTATCCGAGTTCTGGAGGCAACTCCAAAAATTTATGAGGACATGCCATTATATTTGAACTTTGTGAAGTTGCTGGAGGACCCGACCCAAAGAGAGTTCTTCGTGAAGGTGGAATCTGATTGTAGGGTCAATTATTTGCGTTGTTTTTTTACAACATGGAATATTGATTTTATTAAGTTGATCGAATTTTTAATTTCAATGTTTTTACTCTTTCCTTGAAACAAAGTTAATGTTGTTTTGGTTGTTTGTCGTTTCATCGCACACTTTATAATTTGTTATTTGAAGTTTATTAAAGTTATTTGTTTCACATATATTACCTGAACAAAGCACTTGTTTAACATAGATTCACAAAGAGAGATGCATAAGAAGAATTGTGGCAGCAATATGTTTGATATACGACTACTACAACTCATACTTCTATCGATCTCCCTGTATGACATCATCTTATATTGATGATAAATGGGTTGGGAAGATACTTGAAAGAGACCTTACAAGATTCAATAATATGTTTCATATGACACCGCCCATATTTATAGATCTTCTTGATGAAATACATAAGAATTATGGACTTTTTGGCTCCTCTAGAATGACAACCAGAAAGATCTTAGAAATAACCCTATACATTTTATCACATAATAAATCAATAAAAGGAGCGATGGAGTGATTTCAAGATTCATCGGAGAAGATTAATAGATACTTTTCAGTGGGGTTGAAGACTCTTGTTAGTTCGTCGTAAAAGATTATCAAGTCAGATGATCCAACATTTGAGAGGACTCAAACAAAGATTGCAAATGACATGCATTATATGCCATTTTTATGGTAAGTCTTTTTACTCATTATATTTATAAGTCAAAATGAGTAGTTCAATTAACACTACCTTATTTAATTTATTAGAATTATATTGAAGCGATCGATGAAACACACATGGATGCACGTGTTTCTAATAATGAAAGGGTTGCATGCATTGGGCTGTATAGATCACCAACACAAAATATTTTGGTTGTATGTGACTTTAACAAGTGATTTAGTGCACATGATAGTCGTATGTTCGCTCTTGCGACAAGAAATTGAAAGGACAACTTCCCTCACCCACCTTCAAGTTTGTTCAACTGTTAATGTTATTCAAATATTTTTTAAGTTCATTACTGATTATTATTTTTGCAACAGATAAATATTATTTGGTATATGCGGGGTATCCCGTACAAATGGAGTATCTAAAGTCATTTTTAGATACCAAATATCATATTTCCGATTTTGAAAGATCCAAGAATGTTGCTCGGGGCAAGAAAGAAATGTTTAACAAGAGACACTCATTCTTACTCGATGCAATTAAAAGAAAATTTCAAGTGTAGAAGAACAAATTGGTCATACTGTGTGATATGCCGACATATCCATTTCCAAAGCTGGTGCAAATTGCACTGACCACAATGGCTCTTCACAATTATATTCGACGACATCATTCATTAATTGACGTAGACTTCAGTATGGATGACGATATTAATTTACACATCCCTCCGGAAACATTTGAGTATCACATAGAACAATTTATATCATAGACAAAAGTAGAATCACAAGATGTTTGCACCCAAGATGGCGAAGGTGCTGGGAAAATGGTTCAATTGAGTGAGCAGATTGCAGACGCCATTGTTGGATGTTGAATGAACTGATTCTTGTTTAATTTATACAGTTTATGATTATTTTAGTTCTTTGTATATTTGATATTTATTGTTTAGGTTTTTAACATTGTTTGCAAGTGTTTTTTTTTCATTTTTTTTCTTTTTCTATTGATGGATTTGAGAGGTTCATGATAAGACGTTTGAACATATGGGTTCTTCGGGATGGTCTGTTAGTGGTTGTTAGTTAGTGTCACATGTGAAATCCTTATGAAAGCAACCAAGTTTCTCTCTTCTTTTTAATGCTACGGATTTTTATGTTCTTTTGGATGACCTTTTTTTGGTGTTATGCATATGTAATACACGCTAGTTTGGTATTACAAGGGTTAAAGACAACCAAAAAACCTTTTTTTATAAGTTATATTGTCTTATTGTAGTGACAAATTCGTTGGTTAGTATACTAAGTCCTCTGAGACCTCACGCCTCCATAATACAATAATTAATTACTTCTTTTATCAATTTATATGTGTGTTATGACTAATGAATTGTCTTTTAAAATATTCAGGAAAGATGAGCTCTAAGGTTTCAAAAACCTCCTCAAGATTGTTATGTCACTATGGATTTCAGAGTTCCTTGTTGATGTTAGCCACATAGCTACGGGAGACTGTTTTATAGGTGCCGACAGAGAATTACATAGAACTGTGACTTCTTCCAATGAGCTGATAGGCTCGAAGATTCAACCACCAAGAGTGACCGGTGTAAAATTATCACTAGAGGATGGCCAAGCAGTGATACATGTCGTTAGAATTTTAAAAATAACACTATCATTTTATTAAATGTTATTTTAATAGTATGTTTCTTTATTTTATTAATCATGATACTCACTGTTAAGTGAGGAGTATATCTTATTTTTTGTACTATTATGAAGTTATTTTTTGCTTGTCAAGTATCAAATATATTGTTATGATAATTTTGTTGCAAACGGTATTGCTGCACAAGGGCATAATGATCATTTGTTCTGAAATAACTATAGAATAGTTGTTTCAAACTAGAAAAAACAAACAACTAACCAACTTATCCGCAATAGCTTCTGCACAGCAACTTCTTGTGGCAGCAACTACGCAACAACTTGTTAATAAGCTGCAACTACCCCATATAGACCCTATATGAGCAAAATATGAGGGAAAACATGTATTTAGTACAATTCTCGGGGAACCAAAAATACCATTCCACAGAACCCTATCTACATACAAGGCACCTGAAACACCATTCCACAAAACCTACAAAATGTAAAAACTCACAAAATTCACGAAATTCTCAAAATAACCAGAGATGAAGATGAGAAAGCCACAAAATGAGAAAGCTCATGATCGATTCCACAAAATTCTTGCAAAACCCTACATACCACAAATGAGAAAGCTACAAATCAAAAAAAAGAAAGTATTCCGTCGAAAATGAGCACGTGAATTATATACAGTGCACAATAACCAGAAAATGGAGGGAAAAGAGAGGGGAGAAAGACACGTTACCACCAGAGTGATGCACTTGAGAGGTGTGAGAGAGGCGTGAAAGAGAAGCGAGGTAGCTAGAGCAGAAGAAATGCAAGAGAGGGAGCCACAAGGTCGAGAGAGGGATGCAGAGGCTAGCAAGGAAATATGTAGGCGAAGAAACAAAGGTCACAAGGTCAAACTAGCAACATCATTTTTAGATATATTATTTTGGAATGCCACCGCACCACTATTTCCAATCAAGGTTAACCTCATTTTCAAAACACACTGCGCTAAACAAGCTGCCCCAAATAGGTCCTTAGTTTAATTGTTTGTCTTCTGCTTTAATATCATATATGTGGATATCTTAGTTGGTTGTACTCGCAGTTTATATGAATACGATAAACTCATAGTTGCTTTTCTAACAAAGGACTTAATCATGATCACTTTAAAATTTTCAAAGATTCATGGAATTCTACTAACTCTTTTGTGCATTAAGGCCACCGAATATTTTTTACCACATCTAAGCTTTCCAATAGATCTAACATTCAGCTATTACTATGATTCTTAAGAGGTCAATGCCCAAGCAATCGAGGACTACAAGCCTATATCACTATATAGTATCATTTATAAGGTCCTCTCAAAACTCACTACCAACATGTCACATACCGGGTTTGGAAGGCTGTACACCCCGGTAACGCAGCGCATGATGAAACAAAATGATAAATTTGTACTCATTCATATGAAGTACAATCTCCAAGCTGAATGCCATTTGTATGGGATTGACTTCATTTGTATGGGTACATTTTGATATATTGACCCTTGAAAGTGTTAGAAAACATAGATGTAAATGTAACAAATGTTGTGTGTGTGTGTTTGTGTGTGTGTGTGTGTGTGTGTGTGTGTGTGTAATTGATAATCTTATTTTACAAAATAATTCTATCACACCTGTATCTTTGTCTGAGACTAAGTTTGACCAACAAGAGCTTCATGATTTATTTGCAAGTTGTATTTTTATACATGATTTACCTTTTTAATGTGTTGGATGGTGTGGCTTTAAAGCACTTTTTCTTTATTTATGTATAGATTTACAGATTATCTCCATAAATACTATTAAAAATTATTGCAAAAACATGTTTATTAGAGAAAATGGACAAATCCAAGCAATGTTAACTAAGACAACCAGTTGAGTTTGTTTAACATCTAATTTGTAGAATTCTATTAATACAGATAGGTTTATTTGTTTGACTGCACATTTCATTGATGATAGATGACAATTGCATTAAAAAAACATAAACTTTGGTTTTATGTGAACTCCACATGATGAGCTTGCATTAATTGAAGAAATACAAACATTTATAGCTCGATGAGGAATTAAGAATAAAAATTTTAGTTTTACTCTAGATAATACTTCAGCTAATAATATTTGTGTTGAATTATTGAGAAATCATATGAATTAAGTAATGGTCTTCTTTATAATGGGGAATTTTTTCACATATGTGTTGAGTTCACTTTTGTTGAGGTATAGTCTTTCTTCCTTAGGAGCTTAGGATCTAGTCATAGGACTTTCCTCTTGACTATCCTAGAGGACTAGTGATGGAGCTCTACCCCAAGTAGAAATTCCAAACACTTCTTTACTTTTCTGAGGTTTTCATATGTGTGGTTCTAACCTTTAGCACTTAGTAGGATGGAACCAAACATGAGGAGCTTAAGAAGGGTTCCCATAGGATTGCTTGGCCTTTGGATTAGCCCTGGGTGGTGTGGCCTTTGTCAAACTTGCACACACACACAACCCCGCACTTCTACTCACAACCCAAAACCCTAAACCAATCACCTTTAGCCTAGTTCCCCACTCTTTTGGAAACTCGTGTAGGTGGTCTCCCAGACCCTTAGCCCTAGGCTAGGGTTTGGCTAAAAACAACAAATGGGGGATCCAAAATGGGATCTCCCTTGGTCTCATGACTCAATAGAGGTAATTCTATAATCAACATCCTCAATTAATCCCAATTTCACCAAAACCCCTAAACTTGACATTTTAGCCCCAAACTTTTTTAAAATTACCAAATTCCTCCTCAAACCTTAATTTTTCCAAAATTTCCCAAAATCCCTCAAGTTCTTAAATTCTCTCCAAAAATTATCTAAAACCGCTTAAAACCATCTTAAGCCACTCAAATTACTTAAAGTACCAAAATTTTCTCAAAATTCCTAAAATACGCTCAAATTTGCTAAATTTACCAAAATGTCCCTCATACCTTAAGATTCCAAAAATTCTCAAAATCTCCAAATCATTCCAAATGTCCCCGAAATCAATCTGAACCACTCCTTGACCCTAATTGCACCCAAATTGACCAATTTTGACCAAAATCCCCAAAACACCCCTAAAGGGACCAAATCCCTAAATCATCCCCAATTTCCACCAAATTGATTTCAAACTTCCCCAATGTCAATTCCAAATCAAAATACATCATGTCTAATCTCAATCAAAACCAAATTCAAGCCTAATTGAGCCCAATTTCAAACCTAAATTCCAAGCCCAAGTTAAATTCCCTAAATTTTCCCTAAAATATAAATGCCACCAAATTGAACTTCATAACTCCACAATTCACATAAAATTGATATTCAAAATTCTTCTTGACAAATATTCAATTCAATTTGACCAATAACCTGACCCAATTCCTAGCCCAAACTCAACCCAGACCCAAGTCCACCCAAAACTCCAATTTTGAACCCAAATCGTAAACTTGACCAAACCCTTTGAAATTGACTAAGACCTAACTTAAATCCACCTAGCCCAACCTACATGAGCCATGGATCAATGGTCCTCTGAGTTTGGGGATCTCTTACCAAAATTGGCCAAACTAAGGAGATACTTTCCACCAGCCATCAAACCTCCCAACTAATCACAATTAAACTCTCCACTTGCTCCCCTAACTCAGCTAGCCACTAGCAATGGCCTAGACGACAGGCCTAGTCGTCGGAAAATCCAAAATTGAGAGAGTCCTCCACAAAAACCAAACCCAAATCCACCCATCCAAGCCAGCTCAACTTAATAGGTCACTTGCATCGTTCAACCCTCTGATTTCACCCATTAGCCAACCCTGGTGGCCACCTTTGCCATGTCTATTTTAGCTTCAACCTCTCACGACCAAGGAAGGAGTGTGCAAATAACCTTGGGGAAGCCATGTCAAATTGCTTCTGGAGTTTCTCCAGACTTCTCTAAGCGCAGGCTCACCACTTTCCAGCCCTCTCCCCCACTGCCTAAGACCAATTTCCTCACCCATAAATAGGCCATAAACAGGACACTCCTTGAAACTCCACCAAACTCCAAATTGACTTACTCCTCACCTTCCCCGGACCAAATGAAGAATTTCCGCACTCAAAGCTCCATCTCCCAAGCTCTCTACACTTGACTTTGATTAAGGTCGCACCACCTGTAGGAGGAAGTCCTACTTAGACGCATTCCCAGAGCATGGTGACACTTGGAGTAGGTTCGCCAGGTCCCAACAAAGCTTTTGCAAACACCTAATCGAGGCCTCATCTCATGGGCTCAGTTATAAGCCATTTTTTTCCTAAATTGAGCTCGTTTTGGGCTTTTATGAAGAAAAATTTTAATTCATGTGCATGTGGTCGTATGGATGTGTTCGTCTGAACTAGATGAAGGTGTAGTAACAAATCCCATGTAATTTAGTTGAGTATGAAGCAAGAATTTATGATTTTACTGTGGACGGTTTACAAGTTAAACCAGATGAAGATGATGACCAGGGATAGTCCGATTGCATGTGTATCGGACAGACGATGCTGATGTGGTAGAATGGAACATAAAGCATGGGCCGAGTCAGCCCTGATGCGAAAGGCGACAGTGAATCAGATGGAGCAGCATGGTCTTTATTAGTCGCCGTAGGTTGACATGGATAAGTAGGAAAATAAGATTTTTATAATTTATTTAATTCAGAAAACTAATAAAATCTATAACTTGGTGTAGAAAAATGCTAAAAAATAAATAAAAAAATTATGTTACTCAGTGAACAGAAGAGAATAATTTGGAATAGAAATTAAAAATATTTGACTTATATTTATTTTTAAACTAATTAAAAACCTTAAAAATTCATTAAATCATAATTTATTAAAATGTATATCACCATGACAAGAAATTTAGAGGTAGGTGTGTTCTCTAATTTTTCCAAGACCAAAGGACACCTCTAAGGGTGAAAGACCTAATTTTTAATGAAAATACCTCTATTTTGATTAAAAATTATAAAATAAACATAAAAATTAGAAAATTATGAAAAAGAGTTTGGTTGAATTAATGTGATTAGAGGACCCTAGGAAGAATATAAAATGAATTTAAATAATAAAAAATAGCATTTTATGTATTTAACTCATTACAACTTAAGAAAAGTTAAGTAAATAAAATATAATTAGAAAAATCACAAAAATCAACCCACATTGAAGATAACTATCAAATAAATCCCCTATAAAAATTTGAAATTAATATGAATTGATTTGATTACTAAAGTTGATTTTCTAAATAAAATGGAATTTTTGCACTAAAATAATTATAATAAATAAAATATAATTTAAAAAATTATGAAAATGGTTTTGGGAGTTCCTTATGATCAAGTGCACCTGAGAAAAATGAAATGAATATTAAAATAAATACTTCATTTTTAAGCTATTTTATAAAAATTTAAAATAATTAAAAATAATTTAAAAAAAATCATAAAAATTAGAAAAATATAAGAATGTACTAAAATGTTCTAAATTATTTTATGATCACTTAGGAACAATTAGAATATTTTTCCTAAATTTCTAAAAATATTTGCGAATTTTTAAAGGCTTAAAAATGAATTTTCTTCAACTTTGCACTAAAATAATTACAATAATTAAAATAAAAATAAGAAAAATAAAATTTAGTTCTCTAGGTTCTCATGAACTTAGAGAGATTTAGGAAAAATATAAAAAGCAATTTTAAAATTTTAAAAATAGTTTATATTTAATTAATACTCAACATCAACGAATAATAATAATAAATAAAATAAATTAAAAAAAAAATCATAAAAATTTGTCCATGTGGTCCTCTGATTTAAGTGAACCTAAAATGATTTTCCTAAAGACAGATAATGTATTTTGATAGGTTAGTGAATTAACTTGAAATATATATTTTTGTATTAAAAATAATTCTAAAAATAAACTAAAAATAAAAAAAATTACATTTTATCATCTGAGATTTTAATTGGCCCATGAGTGTGTAACATAAAAATTTCAAAGTCATTTGAGTTTAATTTAAAGAATTATGAAGTGATAAAGCCTTAAAGGGCAAAATGGTAATTATGGAATTGAAGCTCTAATTAATATTTAGGATATTTTAAAGGGTAAGTGAGTAAAGAATAATCATAACCAACTTTTCTAGATGATTGAAACATAAGGGATTAAGAGGTAGAAACCGATTCCTTCGCCTTTTTCATAACAAGGGTAAGAGAGTAATTTCCTAATTATTTACTATTATTTGGAAGTCAATTGAGTTGAATGATCCTAAAGTTAGGGGTTTAATTTTGGAAAGTTATACTTCACTAAATCAAAGCCCCAAATCAATGGTTTAATAATGATATTTCAATGAAGATTGAATACACCTCATTTAATATCTTTATTTGCAAAATTACTAATTTAACTAAAAAATTTAAGGGCTTAGTAGTGAGTTAGGCTTAATCTAAATTTTCCTAATGAGGTTTAGAAAAGAAAAGTATAATTAATAATAAAACACTTTGAAAACACTATTAGCCCGACTTTGATTAAAATGGTCAGGTGCTTTAATTAATCAACTGTTGCCCTTAAGGGTCTTCAACCACATAATTCAGAAATAAAACATCAAATGAATTAATAGTTACCCACTCGTAGGGATAATTAAAAAATCAAGGTTCATTGGGCAACATGTTAAAATATACCCATTGAACTGTAACCTGAGGCTAGATGAATGATTTAAAAACATAATAAGTTCATAAAAACTTACGATTATTCAAAAGGGATGTGAAAGTCGTTTAAGGTTACACCTTGAATACTTTTATAGTCTTTTTGACGTATTAGAGGACAACTGAATCTATTATGTCTTTGCTCAAGAATACCATCCTTAATACAAATCTACAATTGCAAATCCCTTCCTTAGTTTAAACAACAATCCACAGGATTTCGATATTGTTTGCCTAGTGCGACATAAATCCTCAACATATCTTTAGACTTGCACAATTATGTTGTGCAATATAAACCTTAACTCCTCTTAGGATTCTGAGGTCATCATTCGGTACAACGTAATTCATTTTATTTTCCAAGCTAATTATATGATCTGTATCGTGAAAAAGTAAGTCCTAAATAATAACATTAGCATAATGAAATATTAAGTAACTTCTCTTCGAAATTAATGCCAAACCATATGATAGTTTAGGAAATCACTGATGTTCTCCTTAGGATCTGTGGCATACCCTACCTTTTTATTCCTTTGGATTTCATAATAATTGTTCCCATTTGCACCTTTCCCGTTTGATATTCCATATGTCCGACCTTGAAAGAGCATAGATTTTGAAATTCATGAAGACAATACCTCTGATCTAAATCGAGAGCTTTCTTAGGTGACTTTGATTGCATAATATGTAATTAACTATAGGAGCTTGCCCTTATAGGAAACATTAAGAGCCCAGCTTAATATAAACCCTATCTAATCTTTCATATTAGATAGAGAAACTTGTCAGCCAACATAAAGGTTTCGCTGATCCACATGGATGTCATAATTTCTATATTTTACTTAATCGAGCATCATTATCAAGCAATATGTCTATTCTTTGGGGGATGCATAGCTTGCAATGTAGTGCTTGTTTATTTAAACTATTGAATATATGAGATCAGTTCAGTCTCGTATTTTCAACATTAAAATACTACTTACCAAAAATTATACACACACACACACACGTTAAATTAAACCCAACTATTTACGACCGACAATATGATGTTGTGCGCATATTGTAAATTTAATTGTCCAAGAAGGTATGAAAGCAATTAATGATTCAATCATAAGGGTTCGTGAAACCATTAAGTATGTGAAAGGTTCCCAAGCTAGAAAATAAAGATTTTTGGAATGTGTCAAACAAAATTCTCTCAATGATAAGAGAGGATTGAGACAAGATGTTCCTATAAGGTGGAACTCAAATTTTATTTTGCCTAATAGTGCTATCTATTTCAGACGCACTTTTATGTATTTAGAGTTAAGTGATGCAAATCTTAGGAATTTTCCATCGAATAATGAGTGGGAATAATGATAAATATATGCAACTTCTTGGCACCATTTTAAGTGATTAGTTATATATTTTCTGGCACAAAATATCTACTACAAATCAATATTTTCCTAGCATATCTACTACTTATGCAACACTAAGTCATGAAAGTTCAAGCCCTCATGACTATATAAAAAAGATGGCAACAAATATGATTTCAAAGTTTGAGAATCATCAGTCCAACTTTAGTATGATGCTTACAATAATTGTTATTCTTGATCCAAAATATAAGTTTAACTTTGTTGAGTGGTGCTATAAAAGGCTTTATGGGGATAATTATATAAGGGAAATTGCAATTGTGAGGGATAAACTATTCTCATTATTCTGTACTTATACAAATTCCAAGATGCAATGTTCATCACCACAAATATCAAAAAGAGTTTAAGTTACACAGAGAGAAAACTCAAGGGCATTAACTTCAACAATTATCAAATGTCAATTATTACAGGTGATTAAGTTTGAAGCTAATTAAATTTAAATGTTGCATTATATTAATGTTCGCCTCATTTCACGTATTTATGTTAAGGATTTCGTCTCCTTTGATGAGGAAGATGGCATGCTGAGAAAATCTGAGCTTGAGCTTTATTTAGATGAGCCTAGAATTGACAGGAAAATGAAGATAGATATCTCACATTATTGAAGAGACAATCAATACATGTTTCCTGCGATCTCTGCAATGGCTCGCGACATTTTATGTATAAAATTTCAACTGTTGATTCAGAAACTGCATTCAGTAATAGTGGGAGAATTCTTGATCAATATCAAAGTGGGTTAAAGCTTAACATTATTGAGGTATTGGTGTGTACTATGGATTGGTTATATGGGGAACAAGGTTAGAAGCATACATTTTGTGATTTTAAGATGATTTAAATTATTAAGTTAATACAACTTGCCTCATAAAGTGTTGATATATTCTTAACAAATTAACAAATTCTTTAAGTTAATTCATTTATGTATATTCAATGGATTCTAAAAGAGAAGAATTTATAGAAAATGTTAAGAGGAGTACTACTACCACTAATCAAAATGAGGGGGTTGCAGATCATGGTTTCATTAACTTAGCAAATTAGTTATATTTTTTGTAGCTTGAATTTGAATCTTTGTAGAAATTTAAAAAGAGGATTGCAAGCCTTTATGCACGTCTTCCTTGGAACTTATAATGTGACTATTTTTGTTACCCAAGAATGTAATCCATAGAAGTGATTCAATTGAGAATATCAAGAAGGAGATCGATCTTTGGTTCACAAAATGTCTGCCTAAATGGCAGAGACAACTTCACTGCTTAAACTATACGAAGTTTACTGATCACAGAAAAATACATCAAGAAATTCATATCTATTTTTGATAAAATTGCACTTTAAAGAAAGATATTTTCTTTATTTTATTGCAGGAATGAAGATTTATAAGTGATGGAAGCAAAAAATATGAAATGGAGCAAATTTGGATAAAAAATGAGGAAATTCATGCAAATATAACTACTTCACCGACGGCGAGATCGAGGCCGCCGACTGCGAGATCGTGAGGAGAATTTCTGAAGGAATTATAACTACCTCGCCGACAGCGAGCCCGAGCCCTCCGACAGCGAGATCGCGCGGTTTGAAGACCTTCTAGAAGCCCCGTTGACGGCGATGTCGTTTCCCGCCGACGGCAAGCTAGTTCAAAATGCATATACATTGAAGCTGGACACTTTTTGAAGAGGTGTTTAAGCACCCCTTGGACCTTTACTTACCTCTATAAATAGAGGCCAAATTCTAGTGTCTTGGTATATCTTTTGAGTCTTAAAAAAGTTTCTCTAGAGTCTTTTATGTAATTCTGAGTGTGTTTAGTGAGTTCGTTAGTTGAGTGTTATTTAGTTTGCTGTACTAGAAGGAAAAGTTAAAGGAACTTCAAGGAGTCTGCTTGGGGAGGAAATTAAGATAAGTATTTGGTTTACTGTTGTTAACTTTAAATGAAATCCATGCTTTGTTTTATTCCCATGCATTCTGAGTAGTTTTCTTAATCTTTCTCCTTGTTTATGAAAATTATTCGGATTGATGAAATTAAATAGAAGCACATAATATAATATTAAAATAAATTGTGATAATTTTTACTTAAAACTTAATTTAATTTCAATCTGGCCAATTGAGTAGTTAAAATATGTTGAATTATCAACTATAGTAAAAATTACATCCAATATTCGAGGAAGTCAAAAGCTTTGAAAGGCGGGTGCAAATAAATAGGAAATATTAATTATCGAGCGTAGAATCGGATATTTTAGTGTGACGGACTAAAATACTCAATTCGGTCTCTACTGTTTGAGAGCCGAAGTGTAGATGTTAGCCCTCGAGTGAGGGAACGTGAGAGCTCCGAAGTGGCAGCCGTATCCTCCCAGCTCTAGCCGCAGATTCGCAATCAAACATAGGATTAGTCAATGTTCTTTGCACCTGGACCAAAGGGTAAAGAATAGGAATGCTTCTATTTGTTACAATACAATTTAAAAATTCTATTTAAATTCATCATTCACTTAATTTTCTAAAAACAAGGAGAATGATACTTTTTCTGAATTATTTAAATCAACTTATTTCAAGCATTAGTTTACTTTAGTTGCTATAGTTACTTTGAATTTCTGTTTACTTTTTTTAGTAAGTAATTCCTTTTAAAATTTAGCTGATAACAAATCTGTTAAAAACTTCCATGTGGGATCGATAACCAGGACTCCACTAGAGCCCTGTATTACTTGATACGATATGTATACTTGCGTAGAATCCACATTAAACATTAAATAATATATCTATATTTTAAGCGGGATCAAGTTTTTGGTGCCGTTGTTATAAACATAAATTGCATAAATATTAAAAGTGGGTCAAGTTTTTGGCGCCGTTGCCGGGGAAGTAAAGAAATTATTTACTAGAGTAACGGACTATTTTATTTTATAAAAATTGTATGCGAAAATTTGGAAACGAAAATTTAATACCTTACGATTCAGAATTAGAACGTACAATTAAAAGAATTAGAAAACAAAAAAAGAGAAATTATAAATTTAACACAAATGACAAATATACCTGAAAATGAAAATATAAATCAACCAAGACCATTACGAGATTATGCCAACCCTACATTAGATGAAATTCATTTAACTATTCAAAACCCTGATGTAGCTGCTAATTCATTCGAACTTAAACCCGCAATTATCCAAATGGTACAAAATAATCAATTTAGTAGTTCACCAATCGAAGATCCTAATTTACATCTTGCTAGTTTTTTAGAACTATGTGCTACTTTCAAATATGAAGGGTATCTAACGATGCTTATTAGACTTAGACTTTTTCCTTTTTCTTTAAGAGATAAGGCTAAAATGTGGTTAAATTCGTTAGCACCTGGATTTATTAAAACTTGGGGAGAATTATCACAAAAATTTCTATCCAAATATTTTCCACCATCTAAAATTGCTAAGCCTAGAAATGATATAACTTCTTTTAGTCAGTTCGATGGAGAGTCAATATATGAATCTTGGGAGAGATTTAAAGAACTTCTTAGGAAATGCCCACATCATGCGTTACCTGATTGGTTAATTATCCAAACTTTCTATAATGGATTAGTAGGATCTTTAAGATCAATCATCGATGCTTCGTCTTTGAGGATCATTAATGTCAAAACCATTTGATGACGCCTATGCACTAATCGAAGAAATGACAACTAATAATTTTCAATGGCCTGCTGATAGAATGAATCCGAAGAAAATAGCTAGTATTCATGACAATGATGCAATATTTATATTAGCCTTACAAATTGCTGCTATATCTAAAAAATTAGATTATTTTGGAATGAATTACTCTCCAACTATAACAGAAGAAAATTCATCTGAACAACTTATAGAATCCCAATATGAAACAATTAATGCAATTAATAACAGACCCAATAATCCTTATGCAAATTATTATAATCCTAGATGGAAAAATCATCCTAATTTTAATTGGAATAATAATACAACTAATCAACCATTGATGAATAATATGACACAACCATTAGGAAATCTATCTAATCAAGGAAATCCTAATTATAAACCTAATTACCCACCTGGATTTAATATTAATAACCATCAATTTAAAGATAATAAATTATCTATAGAAGAATTAATATTAAATATGGGTCAACATTTACAAAATCAAGGAAATCAATTACAAATACAAGGAAACCAATTACAAAATCAAGGAACAGCTATCAAAAATATTGAAACTCAACTTGGACATATCGCTACCGCACTTAATAATAGAATACTGGAACATTTCCTAGTAATGTGGAAATAAATCCTAAAGACAAGGGAAATGAACAAATTAAAGCGATACAATTACGAAGTGGAAAAGAATTAGAACCTCGAATTCAGAAAGAACTTGAAAGTCAAAAAGATGAAGTGGAAATTGAAAAGGAAAAGAATCACCAAGATCCAAACTTAGAAAATCCTTTAACACCTATTAAAATTTCTGTTGAAAAACCTCCACCAACATTTCCTCAACGACTAATTCAACATAAAAAAAGACAAACAATTTGCTAAATTCCTTGAAATTTTGAAGAAATTAACAATAAATATTCCTTTCGTAGAAGCTTTAGAACAGATGCCAAACTATGTAAAATTCATGAAAGATATTCTAAATAAAAAAGAAAATTTACCGATAATGAAACGGTCACACTTAGTGAAGAGTGTAGTGCTATTATTCAGAAAAAGTTCCCGAAAAATTAAAAGATCCCGGTAGTTTCACTATACACCGCGCTATCGGAGAAAAATTCTATGGAAAAGCTTTGTGTGACTTAGGAGCAAGCATCAATCTAATGCCTCTATCAATTTTTAAAAGATTAGGATTGGGAGAAATTTCACCTACTTCGGTAACTCTTCGACTAGTCGATCGTTCGTACATATCTTAAGGGAGTTATTGAAGATGTATTGGTAAAAGTGGATAAATTTATCTTCCATGTAGATTTTATTGTTCTAAATATGGAAGAAGATAAAGAAATTCCTATCATTTTAGGAAGACCATTTTTAGCCACTTGGAAAAGCTATGATCGATGTTCGAAAGGAGAATTAACTATGAGAGTAAATGACCAAAAAGTAACTTTTAATATTGCTAAATCAATGAAATATCTCGCTGCTGAAAAAGATGATGAGTGTTTTCGAATGGAAGTACTCTATCATTTACAAAAAGAACATTTTAAAGAATATTGAGAAGAAAAATTAGAAAGAGAAAATATTGAATTAATTGAAAAATCTGAGATAAATGAAGAACTAGATTATATTCAAGAGAAATTTGAATTTTTGGACAACACAGAAAATACTGAAAAAAATATATTTCCATCGATTATTAAACCTCCTGAACTTGAGTTAAAAATGTTACCTAATCATTTAAAGTATGCTTACTTAGGTAATTCTTCAACTCTACCAGTTATTATTTCATCCGAATTAAATGAATCTCAAGAGCAAAAACTTTTAGATACGTTAAAAAAATATAAGAAAATTTTTGGTCGGACTTTAGCAGATATTAAAGGAATTAGTCCTTCAATCCGTATGCACGTAATTATTTTAGATAATGAACATAAACCTAAAGCCGATCCACAAAGGAGATTAAATCCGATAATGAAAGAAGTAATCAAGAAAGAAATTTTAAAATGGTTAGATAATGGTATTGTATATCCTATTTCCGACAGTGCTGGGTAAGCCCAATTCACCGTGTACCTAAAAAGGAGGGGTGACTGTCAAAGCTAATGAAAATAATGATCTTATCCCTATAAGACAAATTACTGGATGGTGAATATGTATTGATTATAGAAAATTAAACACAACCACTAGAAAAGATCACTTCCCTTTACCATTTCTAGACCAGATGTTAGATAGATTAGCCAGACATAAGAATTTTTGTTTCTTAGATGGATATACCGGTTATCATCAAATACAAATTGCTACTGAGGATCAAGATAAAACTACATTTACTAGTCTTTATGGAACTTTCGCTTTTCGAAGAATGCCTTTTGGATTAAGTAATGCACCTGCAACATTCCAAAGATGTATGATGTCTATATTTAGTAAATTAATTGATAATGGAATAGAAGTATTTATGGATAATTTCTCTGTATTTGGAACAACATTTGACACATGCTTAAATCATCTTGAAAAAGTATTTGAAGTATGCGAGAAAACTAATTTAGTTCTTAATCGGGAGAAATGTCAATTTATGGTTACAAGCGGCATTGTATTAGGGCATAAAATTTCGAAAAAGGCATGGAAGTAGACCTGCAAAAATTCAAGTAATAGCTAAATTACCACCTCCAACTACGGTAAAAGGGGTAAGAAGTTTTCTTGAACATGCTGGATTTTACAGACGTTATATTAAAGATTTTTCAAAAATTACTAAACCTCTATGCCAACTTCTTGAAAAGGACAAGAAATTTGAATTTACCACTGAATGCCTGAATGCTTTTGAATTATTAAAAGATAAATTAATTACAAGACCTATAATAGTTTCACCTAATCGGGAGAAACCATTTGAGCTTATGTGTGATGCTAGTGATTATGCTATAGGAGCGATTCTTGGGCAAAGATATGATAAGAGTTTCAAAGTTATATATTATGCTAAGTAAAATTCTAAATGATGTCGAAATAAATTATACGATTACCGAAAGAGAATTATTAGCAGTTGTATATGCGTTTAATAAATTTCGGCATTATCTAATAGGAACTAAAAGTATTGTGCATACCGATCATTCTCGCTATAAAATATTTAATGCAAAAGAAAGATTCCAAACCAAGATTAATTAGATGAATATTATTAATGCAAGAATTTGATTTTGAGATAATTAACCAAAAGGGAACTGATAATCAAATTGCTGATCATTTATCAAGATTAGAAAATCATGAATTATCTAATCATGATAATGAAATTTTAGACAGTTTTCCTGATGAACAACTTTATAATATAAATGAGTTGAAAATACCTTGGTATGCTGATATAGTAAATTATATTGTAAGTGACATTGTACCACCTATGTTAACTTTGCAACAACAGAAAAAATTCATTTACGATACTAAATCATACTTTGGGATGAACCATACTTATATAAGCAATGTAAGGATCTAATTATTAGAAGATGCGTGCCTTATGAAGAAACTGAATCAATCATTCAAAAATGTCATGAATCTGATTTTGGAGGACATTTTGGGACAGATAAAACTGCATATAAAATTCTACAATCTGGATTCTACTGGCCTACTCTATTTAGAGACGTATATAGATATATAAAAACATGTCATAAATGCCAAAGAGTAGGAAACATATCGAGAAAAAATGAAATGGCTCTGAATTTTATATTAGAAGTTGAAATTTTGGATGTTTGGGGATTAGATTTCATGGGACCTTTTATTCCGTCATTTGGGAACTCATACATATTAGTAGCTGTTGATTATGTTTCCAAATGTATTGAAGCACAAGCTTTACCTAGGTGTGATGCTAAAAGTGTTTCAAAATTTTTAATGAAAAATATTTTTACTAGATTTGGAATGCCGAGAGTGATTATCACTGACGGAGGAACTCATTTTAGAAACAAATATATTCACAAACTAGTAGAAAAGTATAATATTATGCATAAGATATCAATCGCTATCATCCACAAACTAGTGGATTAGCTAAAGTTTCTAATCGAGAGATTAAGCGTACATTAGAAAAGTCCGTAAATCCTAATAGATCGACCTAGTCTATAAGACTAGACATCTGCATTATGGGCATATAGGATCGCTTATAAAACTCCGATTGGAATGACTCCTTACGAGCTTATATATGGAAAAACTTGTCACTTACTAGTTGAATTAGAACATAAAGCATATTGGGCGATTAAAGAATTTAATTATAATATGAAAGAAGCTGGTGAGAAGAGATTGTTGCAATTAAATGAATTGGAAGAACTAATAAATGAATCATATGATAATGATAAGATTTATAAAGAAAGAAAGAAATTATGGCATGATCGGAAGATTAATCAGAGAAATTTGAACCAGGACAAGAAGTTTTGCTTTATAATACTAGATTGAAATTATTTTCTGGGAAATTGAAATTTCGATGGTTAGGACCTTTCACCATAACTCAAATATTTTCATATGGAACTATAGAAATTGAAGATCCAAAAACATGATATAGATTTAAAGTAAACGGACATAGATTAAAACCATATTTCAAAGGTAGAAGACCAAATTTTAAAGAGGTTTTAATGCTTAGTCAACCTGAACACTAACTGAATTAGGTCGGGTTGACGACGTTAAACCAAGCGCTTTATGGGAGGCAACCCATAATAGTCTTTTATTTTTAAATGTTTACATATTAGTGAATCTATATTATTAAAACAAATCCTACTACTCAAATTTTTATTAAGAATCATCACAAAATTGAACCTATTGGATGAGATCAGAAAATATTCGGACCAGAGCGAAAATGGGCAATTTTTACGAATCTCGTCGACAGCGAGCCCGAGCCGCTGACAGCGAGATCGTGGACCATTACTACATTCAGTTTTATAACTGAGTCGTCGACGGCGAGGAACTTCCTGCCGACGGCGAGGCAGTTAAGAATTTTGTTTCTTAAAGATTTTTCGTGCGGTTTTGGACGGATCTAAGCCATTCCTTCGTAAGAAATTATTCCAAATCCGATTTTACACCATTTGCTTCCTTAGGAACGACTAGAGACCAATCCATTCCATCCAAAATGGCTTCCAAATTCCTAGAAACCACAAAAACGGAAGTTTTCAACTGGAGAAAATTCGTCAGTTCGGAGGCACAGCGAATCTTCAACAAAGGCTTGATGAAGAAGAGACCGATCAAAGAAAGAGGATTCGTCAATAGAGGAGTAGAGAATTCTACTACAAAAATCGAAGAAATGATCGCACAGCGGCATTGGGAGGTATTTTGTTATACAACATCCGCTGTAGTTATACCAGTAGTTAAAGAGTTTTACTCTAATTTACATGCGATCAACAATGAAAATGTGTACCTCAGAGGAAGATGGGTAACATTTACTCCTGCAAGGGTAAATGAATTGTTTTCTATAGAAAATACCTCTGTTTGTCATTATTCCAACATTTTGCCTTCAAGATATAATATGAACGAGATCTACAGATACTTAACTGATGAACCAGATGATTGGGAGTTACGAGAAGATAGGTATGTCAATTTTTCTGCATCACTGCTTAACCCTGTCTCAAAGCACTGGCATTTCTTTATATCATCAAAATTATTACCTACCATGAGAGTAAATAAAGTTTCAAAGGAATGCGCTATTTTAAACTACTATATTCAAATTGGATTACCTATTGATGTTGGATCAATAATAGTAAAGTCTGTATTGGGATTAATTGTGCATGGGTCAATGCATGGACTTGGACACCCATCTACTATATTTGCTTTATGCATTCAGTACCAAGTTTCTTATGAGGCTTGGGAAAAAGTACTTTTATCATGGAAACCACTGGATCTTACTGATATGTTTCCCACTTTGGATAACAATGATGAGATCACCATTATTTATGACAAAACATCGCAGAACAATCCTTTAGCAAGGCCCATTACTGATAAAACTAACTTTATTTTGAAGAAGATTAAAGGATTGGAGAAAGAATTGCAAAATGTGATGAATTCTATTGGCAATATCTCTGATATGTTTGATCATATTGATTGGAGAATGAAGGAGCACTTTGATCATCTTGGACATGTGGAGGCCAGTTTTATTCATTTACTAAGACAGAAAGGATGGATTAATGAAGAATCTACTGCAGAATTCCCTTTCAGGCCTTTCTACAATTTATTTGTGCACCTGCGTCGCATCAGAAATATCAGAGAAGATTTAGTTTAGACACTGAAGAGTAGGAAAGATTTCTATGTTTTTGTTATATTTATATATATGTGTGTGTGTTTGATTTGGAGTTAAGTTTTATTATGAGTCGAAGTTTGATTTGATCATCTCAAATTTGATGAGATTTTATGTAAATTGTTATGTCTCAGCATTTAGAGTGTTGTGGTGTGGATTGCGATAATAAGTATTATGGATTTGAACATTTAAGTTAAGTATATGTTAAGTTGTCAGTGTGAAAATTGTAAGTTTCATGGATTTCATATATAAAGTTATATTGTTTGTGTTGTGTGACTTTTTGAGAGTATAAGTATCTAATCTTCGTATTATTATTAAATTAAGTGATCGGAAGATTGATTAAAGGCAATTTGAGGTTGAAAATGATTGACGAATTTCAAAAAATTTAAAATTTTTGGGACCTCGCCGACGACGAGAATTATCTCGCCGACGACGAGAATTATCTCGCCGACGACGAGAATTATCTCACCGACAACGAGAAAACCCACTGACAACGAGACCGAGCTCGCCGACGGCGGATTTTTCCCGAAACTTTTGCCTTATGAAATTAATTAGCTCGCCGACGGTGAGAAAAACCTCGCTGACAGCGAGAACGCGAAAAGACTTATATTTGACCAGTCAACCGACACTATTCATCATCCCTTTTCTCAAATTTTCGAAAAAACTGACCTAGGGCTTGAGAGATCTCGGATTTGAAGCGATTTCAAGACTTTTTGACATCGGATTTCATCTTCCCTTGGTAAGAGCTTCACTCCTATGCAAAAATTTTTGATTTTCACCATGAATTTCTTCTACATTGAGATATTTTGAAAAATTTTGAAATGTGAAGAAAATACTTGGGAGAATTTCATAGAAATTGATTTAAATTGATTTTAGTTGTTGTAGGAAGCCTTCTCAGTAATATTTTGGAGTTTAGTTAAAATTTTTGCAAATTTAACAGATCGAGAAATGGCTCCACGACAAAAACGATGAATAGAATATGACGAAACTTGATTCATTAATGCGAGAGCACAAACTCGATATTTTCAAAATATTCAAGCAAGAAAGTGCATACAAGATCGAGTTTTCAAGAATCCAGGAGGAGAAGTGAAATGAGTTATAAAGGAGCGAGGATGGGAAAACTTCTGCTACGTTACTACAGTGAGCAATTGTAGAAGTAGTAAAGGAATTTTATACAAATTTAACACGAGTCGAAGATGCACCGGTTAAGGTTAGAGGATTTTTGTAGATTTCAACGCTGCTAGAATAAACACTTATTATGAAGTACGAGACACCTACATGAGCGAGTATGAAACTTTTGGAACTGTGGAAGGACCACTGGAAGAGGTGATCGACTTTCTCACTGATGGGAAAGGAGTCTGGAAGATAAAGCAGCGGGAACGGGTAAACTTCCCTCTTTCTATGCTAAATGCAACATCTAAAACTTGGCATTATTTTATTTGTTCTACTTTGTTACCTACCTACCACCATAGTGAGGTAACAAGAGATAAAGCAGTTCTGAATTTCTGTATTCATAACCAGAAGAGTATTAATGTGGGAAATGTTATTTATAAAAACATATTAGCCACTGCTAGAAATGAAAGTGGAGGAGGACTAGGACATCCTGGTCTTATCTATGCACTTTGCCAATTATCTAGGGTAGAAGCAAGAGATGATGAGGAATGGATAGAGCCTATGAAACTCCTTACTCAGGCTAATATAAAGAAATATGAATCCCACGAAGGATGAAGATCTGGGACAAGGGATTATGTACCTTCTTCAAGTAGAGATATACCCTCTACTAGTTATGAACCACCACCTCAGTACACCACTCCTACCCTTCAAGATCTAATGAATGAATTAACCCTGAGAAGAAAGAGTTTTGAGTTATTTGGAGAAAATATGGAAAGAAGATTTGAGCATATAGATCAAATAATCGGAGGCTTGGAGAGAAGACACGATTATGATAACGAATATCTCCAGCGAAATTCAGAGTACGAGATTGCATACTATGAAGCTGAGCATCGATATAGGAGTAATGATTTAGATGTTGTCTTTCCTGAGTGCCCCTGATATTCACAGTACAGGCTTCTCAGCCTTCACAGCCTGGAGATCATGGAGATGACATAGTTTGGGATTTTGATGCAGAAGATTAGAATCTTTGTTTAGTTTGTTTGGTTTATTTAGATTTGTTATTATGCAAACTTTATTAATTCTGTGTGTAATATTTTAGAACTTTCTGTGGACTTTGGACTTAGTATGTTTGCTTGTTTGTTTGAGCTGTGATATTAGATTTCTTATGTGTGTTAAATTAGTTGCAAATTTTTATATATATAGGATTTTAGTCTTTCTTTAATGAATTGTTTAAGTAGTAATAGATTAAGTTTTCTTTGTTATGTTTGATACTTATTTTAAAATTTCCATCATGCACTTTCTTTTAAATATTATATATGTGGAAGAATACTAACAGTACAGGTTCTGTAAGTAATGAAAAAGCCTGCAAAAATTTCAAAGAAAAGAAATACCTAAAGCTCAAAGGTATGATGAATTTTATTTATATACTTTCCCTTTTTCACTATATAGCATAGATAGAAAAATTTAAGTTTGGGGGAAGGTAAAAATACAAATTTAATTATTAAAATTGTTCTCAATTTCTATTTTCAAAAAAATTATTATTAAAAAATTTTCTATAGTAATTTTCAATTCAATAAATATGAGTTACTTTATTTAATTATTATATAAAGTTAAAGAAAATATTTCTAGTAACTCAATTAATTAATGGAATAAGATATTTGGTTAAAAGGAATAAGAATATAGTAAACTATTTAAAATAAGGGAAACTATATTCTAAAAATTGAAAATTCTTAAGTATTTAAGTGAAAAAGAAAGGATAGAAACTCAATGAAGTAAAAGCTATGAAATATATATAAGCAAAGAAATATTTTAAGTTTCAAATTTAGGAAGAGAAATTGAAGTTCAAAATTATTAACAGACTATCCAGATACAGTAATCCTCACTTGAAAAAGAAAAGAAAGAAGAAAAGAAAAAAAGAAAAGAAAAAGAAAAAGAAAAGAAAAGAAAAGAAAAGAAAAATATAAGTGAGGAGAAGCTTGAGGAGATGCCTTATCAAAAATTGGCTTCAATGGAATCAACCTAAAGGGTAGAACTTAATTATATTTCTAAACTTATATTTATGGATTAGTATTTTGCTAAATAGTGTTTTCTTGAACTTCCTATCATCTAAATATCTTAAGTAATTTACTATTTTAAATATAGTCGTTTCTGAAATAAATAGACAACTAGAAATCTTAGAGTCGATAACTAAGTAATCTTATCTCTATAAAGTTAATTTAATTACTTAGAAATATTTCTATTCAACTTTATTATAATGTTATTTAAATTTAATTCATATATTATCCGGATTGAAAAATTCTATTATAGAAATCATTATTATTATTTATTTAGTATTAAAATTACTTGAGGACGATAATAATTAAGTTTGGGGGATTTTGATCACGAAAAAATACATCAAGAAATTCATATCTATTTTTGATAAAATTGCACTTTAAAGAAATGTATTTTCTTTATTTTATTGCGAGAATGAAGATTTATAAGTGATGGAAGCAAAAAGCATGAAATGGAGCAAATTTGGATCAAAAAGGAGGAAATTCATGCAAATATAACTACTTCGCCGACGACGAGATCATGAGGAGAATTTCTGAAGGAATTATAACTACTCGCCGACAGCGAGCCCGAGCCCGCCGACAGCGAGATCGCGCGGTTTGAAGACCTTCTAGAAGCCCCGCTGATGGCGAAGCCGTTTCCCGCCGACGGCGAGCTAGTTCAAAATGCATATACATTGAACCTGGACACTTTTTGAAGAGGTGTTTAAGCACCCCTTGGACCTTTACTTACCTCTATAAATAGAGGCCGAATTCTAGTGTCTTGGTGTGTCTTTTGAGTCTTAAAAAAGTTTCTCTAGAGTCTTTTATGTAATTCTGAGTGTGTTTAGTGAGTTCGTTAGTTGAGTGCTATTTAGTTTGTCGTACTAGAAGGAAAAGTCGAAAGAACTTCGAGAGTCCGTCAGGGAGGAAATTAAGATAAGTATTTTTGTTTACTGTTGTTAGCTTTAAATGAAATACATGCTTTGTTTTATTCCCATGCATTCTGAGTAGTTTTCTTAGTCTTTCTCCTTGTTTATGAAAATTATTCGGATTGATGAAATTAAATAGAAGCACATAATATAATATTAAAATAAATTGTGATAATTTTTACTTAAAACTTAATTTACTTTCAATCTGGCCAATTAAGTAGTTAAACTATGTTGAATTATCAACTATAGTAAAAATTACATTCAATATTCAGGGAAGTCAAAAGCCTTGAAAGGCGGGTGCAAATAAATAGGGAAATATTAATTATCGGGCGTATAATTGGATATTTTAGTGTGACAAACTAAAATACTCAATTCGGTCCTACTGTTTGAGAGCTGAAGTGTAGATGTTAGCCTTCAGGTGAGGGGAACGTGAGAGCTCTGAAGTGGCAGCCAGTATCCTCCCGACTTAGCCGCAGATTCGATAATCAAACATAGGATTAGTCGATATTCTTTGCACCTGACTAAAGGGTAAAGAATAGGAATGCTCCTATTTGTCACAATACAATTTAAAAATTCTATTTAAATTCATCATTCACTTAATTTTCTAAAAATAAGGAGAATGATACTTTTTCTGAATTATTTAAATCAACTTATTTCAAGCATTAGTTTACTTTAGTTGCTATAGTTATTTTGAATTTCCGTTCACTTTTTTAGTAAGTAATTCTTTTTAAAATTTAGCTGATAACAAATCTGTTAAAAACTTCCCTGTGGGATCGATAACCAGGACTCCACTAGAGCCCTGTATTACTTGATACGATACGTATACTTGCGTAGAATTCACATTATACATTAAATAATATATCTATATTTTAAGCAGGATCAAGTTTTTGGTGTCGTTGCTATAAACATAAATTGCATAAATATTAAAAGTGGGTCATTTACTCATTTTTTTTATTTAAACATTTTGCTTCTTCAGTTGCTCCTTTATCATTTTTTTACATGCTCGCTATATAATTGGTTTTTATTGGCTGGTTTATTGTCTCAGGTGACATTCATTTTAATTTGGTTTTTATGGAGATTCAGTTAGAAGCTGGTACACTTTTTACTGGCATCCTTGGATAGATTCTCAATATTTTGGGAGAGCAATGATGGATATAATAATTTGTGTTACAATGGGCTCAAATGGTGGCTTACTTACTTTCTCTAGTACGAGTTTTTGGTTGTGCTGACAATTTTGGATGTCTGCACTTGGTCTTTGGAACATATTTCTTGATCTTGATAATGGCTTTTAAGCATATTTCTGAATGAAGCCTTATCATTGTTATGTTGTTAATTCTGATCTCTCCTTATTTACCTTCCTACCTTTCTATCTATATTTTACTCTCCTAGCTTTTTAGTATGAGCTTGGTCGGTATTTCTTAAGTTGCTAGATATGTAGTTCATTATTGTTCTCTTCTAAACCTGCATAATGCATCATCTTAATTGCTATGAACATTCACCAAAAAAATGCTGAAATAATCTGCAAACAAATTTTGGGCATGATCTATTGTTTTACAATTGTTTGTAATTGACAGTTTTATTGAAATTTAGGCGCGAGATATGTAAATCCATAAGAATTGTGTGCAATATATGTAAAATTGCCTTTAAATTGAGAAGTTATTGATCAAATTATCGTCTCATGTGATAATGATTCCTGTAAAGTTATACACTTTTGATTATGGAAATTTTTTTATCAAATGATTGCCTCAGCTATACACTTTTGTCTTATGTGTTAAAGATCCTAGTAAAATAATGTATTGTATGGAAATAACTTTATTATTTATCTTTATAAACTGTATGAGCATGATCTTTAAAATAATAGAATGATGTGTAAGATTTACATTTTTAGATTTAATTTAAAGTAGTAGGGTAAGCCTTTTGAAAATAATAATATTATAATTTTTTGAAAAATATAAGACATGTAAGATACCATACATTCAACCACAAGTAATGCATCTATCCCAAAGGGTAGACACATCACTTAAATAGTGGAGTTCGATTAAATAAACTAAAGAATTTATAGCATACGTTCAGTCTACGGAACCATTGTATTGGCCACAAGTTCTCTTATTTAATACAAATGATTAAATAATGTTTATATTATCTGGGTTCTAAAGTTCCCTGTAAGACCAAACCCTTATAGTTAATTACATCTTAGATGACTGAAATCTCCTATGAATACTCGATTAAGATTAGTAATTCTGCTTTCAATAATTTCAAAGTTCAAGTTTTCAAGGATGGATACAAGAAAGTCAAAATAAAATTGATCAAAATAGGAATAATTTATTTTGGGGTCCAAAGGAATGAAGAAGTAGGGGATGTCACAGATTTTGAAGGGAACCTCAAATGACCTCCCAACTATCCTATATGTCGGGTTTTAATTTTGAGAAGATGTTATCTAATGTTTCATCCTACCTGTTTTATTATTTAGGGCATACACGATCACGATACTCGATCATGCAAATAGCCTAAGAAGATAGGAAGATTTGTGTCGTACCGTACGACAACCTCATAATCCTAAAAGCTTTAGGACTTAAGATGTTAAAATTATATTTTTTTGATAAAAAATTGAGTTGACACTTTATACGAGTCTAGTTTGGGTTAATCGTGTCTGGGTCGAGTCAGGTTTGGGTTGAGATTTCCAAACCCATTTATTATTGGGGTCGGGTTTGGGTTACTTTCTGTTTGGACCCAAACCCGACCTGCTGACCCGAATTGACACCTCTAACAACATGCATATATATATAACCTTATAAGACAATAAGGAAGTGTTAGGCATCAAGTATGAATAACATAAGAAAACATGCAATCATTTTCAATCAAATTTCTTATTTTTAATTTTTTCATTTATTATTTATACAATCAGTTTTAATAGAGACATTGAAACCGGGAAGGAAGGTCAATACCAACCTAAGGAAACTCGTTGATTTTTTGTAGTGTTTCATTCTGTTGGCCCATCGGCCCGACTAGCCAAAATTCAAAAGAGTTATACCGATTAACATATCATCATACACAAGCCTGTTGAATTATTTTCACATGTATAATATTTAAAATTGTAATATGTCATGCATGCTTATGATATGACAGATGTAATTCTATACAAGTGCAGAAAATGAAAAGATCATAACTGCAGGATTAATTTAAATATATATAAAATATTGTAGCAATAAATTAAGATGGATATGATTCTCATCATGGCAATAATTGAAACATATGATAAGTACAAAGTTAAAGTAGAAAATGCGTGACTGACAATCTCATAAAATAGCTATGAATATACAAATAACAAGGATTAATGCCCATAATTAGGAATTATACGTTTTTTCTCTAATAAAAGCATTTACACACTTTGAGGTGACAATCACGATATTTCTACGAATTTGATGATTCAATTAGCAATCCTACACCAATTGAAAAAAATAAAATATAAATGATCATGCAAATAAATTTATTTATCTATTAAATTAGGTGCTACCTAATTGAGAGTTAATATTACTTTTATTTTTGTTATTATTTTATTATTATTTTATTATTATTTTATTTTTAAAAGAAATAAATTATCAATGTTGACCAACCAACATACTTAAAAATAATATATTTCTGCATTCTAGTTTGATAAGGAAGAGAAAAATTAATTTTAAATTAAGTTTCAAGGGAAAATTATGTGCAAAATAACCTAATAAACAACACAAAAATATCTTTTAACCTTACCCTTCTTAAATCCCATTTCTCCTTTGTTTTCCTTAAATCTTGGTTTAGTAAATCACATTGATACATGGATTATTGGATTTGAGAGAGCTGATATGTGTGAGAAGGAGAAAGGAGAGGGTTACCTTACTCAATAGTTTCAGATAGGAGGGAACATAAGGAGATGAATAAGGTATGTCACGATCCCGTTATTGCCTTCACTTTTAGCTCCAATCACAGTTGTATCTCAAGGTTCTCATACACAAAACTAGGAAGTAGGAAAGGGTAGGAGGGATCGACAAGGATTTCAGTAGAGAGCTACAGAAGGAGGCGAGGTGAAGTGAGTGCAATGCCTCCGTCCTTTCTTTTAGCGTAGTGTGGTGATGGTTTGATCAAATTTAGGAAAGCGGTAAGCGAGAGCAGGAAGAACATAAAAGGAAAGAACACGAGTCTGAATTGGGATAACAACATAAAAGGAAAGAATCGTGTAGAAGGAAAAAAAAGGTAAGAAAAAATTTTGGTTCTTGCATACTACCCTCCTCAAAGGAATTTGGTCCCCAAATTCATATCTTAGTTCTGGAACAATTGCGGGTACTTCATGACAATTTTTTCTTCAATCTCCTAAATTACTTCTTAATTTGATTGGTTCTTCCAAAGCACCAAAAAAAGGAATTGATTGGTGGCGAAGCTATTGAACTTCTCATTCCGTGATGTGATCTGCTACTTCTTCATAACTTAGAACTCCTCGAATCACCAGTAGCTCATACCATATAATATGTGAATCATCATGCATATAACGCTAAAGTAGAAAGACATGAAAGCCATTGTGCACTCCTACAAGTTTTGAGGAACTATCAAATATTATGAAATTTTATTGACTTTCTTGATCACCTCAAGGACCAATAAAATGAGGTTAAAGCTTTCTAGTCTAGCTAAATTGTGTAACTCAACTCATAGGTGAGACCTTCAGAAAAATGTGATCTCTACCATTGAATTCAATTTCTTTATGCTTTAGGTCAAAGTACTTCTTATGACGATTCAAGGCTAACGTAGTTCATCTTGAATATGACTTATTGGTAGCCTGCTCCACTAGTTAAGGTTCGAATATTTATCTGTCACCATCCTTGAACTAACACAAGGGGAATCTAAACTTTTTGCCATAAAGTACTACGTATGGTGTAATGTCAATACTTGTCTGGAAGTTATTACTATAAGAAAACTCTACCAATAGAATATAGTCTTCCTAGCTATCTCCGAAGTCCAAAATGCAAGCTCTCAGTTTTGCTAAGGTCTGAATGGTGCGCTGTGACTCTCCATCTGTTTGAGGATGAAAACAGTCCCGACGTCCAATATCGTGCCCGTAGCTTCTTGCACATGTTTCCACAGCCTGGAAGTATTCTTCCATCTCATTCTGATACAATGATAGTTGGAATCATGTGAAGTTAAGTAATGTTGACTATGTAGATTTTGGCTAGTATGTTCACTAAATAATTTTGCTTGATTGGTAGAAAATAAGCTGGCTTAATTAGTCCAAGGACCACAACCCAAATAACATCATATCCTTGCTTTGATCTTGGCAAGCCAACCATAAAGTTCATGAAAATATCCTCTCATTTCCACTATGATTTGGGAAGGGGCTGCAATAAACCTTCAGTTATGTGATGCTCGGCCCTAACTAACCATCTGCAGATCAAACACTTAGCTACAAACTCAACTATAGTAGTATTCATTCCCTATTGCCAATATAGCTTCTTAAGATCTTGGTACATCTTAGTTTCTCCCATGTGAGCAGAATGTACATTCGAATGTGCCTCACGAAGTATCTTCTATTGAAGTCCTTCCTAATCTAGAACACACAATCAATCTTAAAATCTCAAAACATCATCCTGATTGATAATTCGATCTATTATTTGTTTTCTATCTAAGTTTTACTGAGTGTGTATTCATCATCTGAGCTACACAAATATGGTATACAATTGTCATCTAAATTGATAGTTTTTACATTTTAGGAGTAGCTCTTATTTGTGTTATCTTGAGTTAGAGTTGATTCATCTTCTGTGCTAACACATTCGAGTGTCATCCAAGCTGCATACGTCGAAGATTTTCTACTTAAAGCATCTGCCACCACTTTCACCTTACCATGGTAGTACTAAATCTCCAAACCATAATCCTTCATCAACTCAATCCACTACATTTGTTTCAAGTTCAACACCTTTTGAGTGAAAATGTATTTCAAGCATTTACGATCGGCAAAGAGCTCACAATGAATGCCATAAAGGTAGTACCTTCAAATCTTTAGTACAAAAATAAATACAGCTAACTCCAAGAAATTGATAGGATAATTTCTTTCATGATTCTTAAGTTGCTAGAGCCATAAGCTATAACATTGTCACACTGCATTAGAAAGCAACCTAATCCTTGATGTGAAACATCATTGTAGATCTGAAATCCAACTGTGTCAGAGGGAATGGATAGAATTGGGGTTGTGACCAAGTAAATCTCGAGTTTCTAACAACTCTACTCACAAACATCAGACTACTCAAACTTAACAATCTCTCGAGTCAACCCAGATAGAGGTACAACAATGTAGGAAAAACATTTAATAAATCTTTAATAATATTTATCTAATCCAATTAAACTTCAAATCTCGATGAAAGTTTTTGTTCTTGGCTAGTCCATTAATTACTTAATCTTTATGGGATCCACAAAAATTCCAAATATACTAACACTTTGTCCCAAAAATAACACTTCTTAAAGCCAAAATTTAACATTTAGAGAATTTGGCATAAAGTTTATTCTCTTAAAGAGTATTTAGTGCTGCTCTGAGATGTTGTGCAATGCTCTTCTTCATTCTTGGAGTAGACCAAAATATTATCGATGAAAACAATAACAATTTGATCCATGTAGGGATTGAAAATTCTATTGATCAAATCTATAAAGGTAGTAGGGGCATTAGTCGAACAAAATGACATAACAAAAAATTTATAGTGACCATATCACGATTGAAAACTCGGTAGCCTGATCAGAGGTTAATATTGGAAAACCCTGAAGTACTTCTAATTGATTGAACAAATCATCTATACGATCGCCTTATTCAATTCTTTGTAGTCTATGCATAATTGAATGCTTCCATCTTTCTTTTTCGCAAATAAAACCAGTGCTCCCCAAGGTGAAGCACTGGGATAGATGAATCCTTTATCAAGTAGTTCTTATAAATGGATCTTGAGTTTTTGTAGTTTCACAATGGTCATCTGATATGGTGATTTAGAAATTAGAGTGGTGCCCAGAAGTAGGCCTATGGTAAACTTGATCTCATGATCTGGTGGTAAGTCAAGTATGTCTTTAGGAAATAACTCAAAAAATTCTAGAATCACTAGGATGTTATCTAAGCTAACACTTGATTTTTTGGATTCTATTACATGAGTTAGATAGCCAGCACACCCATGTGAGATTCTTAAGCTCTCCAAACTCTCCATGCTCTCCTCTTAAGGAAATAACTCCATAATCCATATATTCTAAGCCCCCATCAAGTTCAAAAGGCTGAGAAAATGAAGGGAACGAGCTTTCAAAAACTCCACACTCTTTTAATTAGGCGACTCCCTCAAATGGCCATATAGGAAGCATGTAATTGGCCATAACTTTATGTAGGGGACTAAACACTTTCCATGGTATCATTCCCAAATATTTGATGTCCAAAAATTAAGCCTTTAGTGGCTTAATTTAGCCAAGATGGTCCACCAAACAGAAATCAAGAAGTAGGTTGGCACGAGGGTGCCATAATTGATCCAAGTTAAAGTGTGGCTACTAGCAAACTAGCACAGGGGCACTTCCTTCCAAGCGCGTGGGTGTCAAAACCCTAGCATATGGTCACCCAATCAGGTGTGGGGCGCCTGCATCTAAGTGCGTATTTACCAATTGCTTCGTGTTCTAAAGTGGGTGCATCCACATCTAGGCATGGATGAGCCTAGCTAGGTGTAGGTGCGTCGGTCCTCTGGCACAAGGGCGTTAGGAAAAAGCTAGGCTCCGTTGCATTGGCCCCGGACATGTGGGCGTCAGCCAAAAGCCTGACATGGGTGCACCAAGCTTAGGGCACGAATGCACGCCAAACTTAGGGCACGAGTGCACCCATGTTAACCTCCATTTTCTTTCCTTAAATACACACTGGGGAGTCTCAATTGATGTCTTTGGGCTATGGGATACTACACATGAATGGAATATGGTCTCCTAGTTTCAAATGAATGTCCCTTACGTGTGACATCAAAAGTTAATTCCAACAATACTCTCCATAATTAAGTCACAAACATAATGTCAATTAAAAATTTAACATATTTTATGCAACCAACATATAAAAATACAGACGAGTATGGAAAATATATGCATATTAAATAAGTGAAAATACCAAATTCGTTATAGAAAAAATAGAAATTTATATTACATTATGAAAACTGAGTAACATTATAATGAGTATGGGTGCAATAAATATAAATTTACATTTAAAAAAAATAAAAATTGCATTATTAAAGTCAACTTGGCCCTTGTCCAAATTTACTTCTAGACATTACATCAAAGAAAGAAAATTGATTTTTCCAAAGCATCTGCAAGAAATTTTTTGGTATTTATAAGGTGATGCAAAATAAATTCACATCAAATAAAAAATTACTTTGACCTTAGAAACTTTAATGCATTTCGGCTAGAAAGACAATACATTTGAACACTTGAGGCTAACAACTTCATTTTCCACATAAAGATTACTCTTTATGATGCTCAATCCCTCTGGTACTTCCATCTATGTTATCTGCATCTTCATCTCCGAATATTGAGTCAATTAGAGATTTCATCTCTCATCGTCAAAAAATTATTTTATTGGGCAGGCAATGATTACTTCAACTGTGTAATCTCAACTGATATCCCTTGACTCACTTTGCATGCTTAACCATTTCAACTCACTCTATCACATTTGATTTGATAGTAGGTTGGGAAGGCCCCTTAATCTTGGGGTGCTTAGTTGTTTGCACCCAACACGACAACAACTCGGTGGCCACCTCCTTCGTGCACTTGAAGGTCAAAGTCAGTTCACATTTTCATCAATGTTAGCCATCATGTTACTTAGTGTTACTACTTTGTGTTAGTTCATAAACTCGGTGGTCACCTCTTTCGTGTTACTACTTTGTGTCTCTTCCCAATGTTAGCCACCATGGCTTCCTTGGAGTTTGTAATGGAGTAAATAATGAAACCAAAGAAAAGCCCGCCAGGTTTAGCTCAAGATGAACTAACTAAGCTAAATCCATAAAGGAGCTTGACAACAAACTTGCTAACTCGGTCTTAGGACTCGCCCAACAAGATTCAAGCCTCCAACCCACCTATATTGAGGCAGAATCATCACAAAACTAAGTGGAAATACTTCCACTAGGCTAGTCCATAAAACTATTGAGGAACACACATGAAGCTTTTATTTGTTGACTCAATTTTGATAATCTCATAAGCTGAGAGAACTATTGGCATTTACTTTCAAAATATTCAATAATTCCCTCAAGTACGAAGGTCGACTTATATTCCAAGTTAGAGTCTTCATTTAGGACACATGCCATTTATATTCACAGTTTCTCTTAACATGTATAACTTATTTTGTAGCTTTTCCTCTAGCCCTCAGTACCAAATTCTTGTCTAAAACTAGAGAATCTTGGGGAGAGCCATGGATTTCACTTTATTATCTTTTATTATAATTTTTTAAATCTCATAGTAGATTTTTTCTATTCTTTATTCCCTCATGTTATTCTCTATAGTAAGAGCTGGCATAACTTGTTGACAACATAATATCCAATAGGTATATCTTTCTTCCTCGCAATATAAAAATTATAATGTCAAGTATGAATCTTTTTCATGCGATTATTTATGGGCCCACTCTCTTCCAATTATTGCTATGTATAATAATTGCACATCTTGGAAACTAAAATAGAGATCAGTTGGTGTAGCTTCTTTTATAAACATTCTAATTGAATTCCTTAGTTAATTATATATTTAATGTATTTTATATTCATCTATTGTGCTTTGAATACATTTTTATTCAATGTGCAATGCACTTCAACCATACATGCATTTAGGATTGATTTTTGAGATCCCCTAAGAGGATCTATAATGCTTAAGATCTTCTTTAGAAAAGTTCATGTCCTCAAAAGGTTTATCCATCCTGTTAGTTTTTCCTTGAGATGAAGTTGTAACCTTTTGCTAGAATGTATTTATACTTATATATAATATAGTTCTCTTTTGTTATTCTTAGCCTTGGCTTTTATTAAGCTGATTTACTCTTTTGATGATGATTCCCTTTTAAGGACTTGTTTTAGCATGCTTAATTTTTTTAGCCCTTTTGTTCATGTTTAAGGCATTGTGATGACATTAAGTTATGTTAAGATGTGCTCTACATTCTAATTTTAATCCTATTGTGGTTATCATTATTGTTGACCAAATTTTATATTTTGGCTACTATTTATTTATGCTTTATTTATATATATATATATTTTTTTCTTTTTTTCTTCCCTTATTTTGACTACATACACGTTAAATATTTTCTTTTTGGGGCTATTTGGCTTGTGAAAAAAAGAATGATATAGTGTAAAATCAATACAATGTAAAATTAAAGTTTTGTATTTGTAATACTTCGGAGTTGTGTGGCTTAGTGTAAAATAACTGCAGGACTTTACATTTTCTTGTTTGGTTAAAAAAATTAAATCGATATAATCCGTCAATAACAACAAAAATCATGGAGAACAACTAGCGGCCAATGGTGGCGACGATGGGCGGGGGATAGATGCAACCAGCTGGGGGGCACCGACAGTTGTTGGCTCCTTGCTGACAAGCAACAACGACCAGAAGGAAGGTAATGAGTAGAGGGAGGCTAACCCGTGGGTGCTGAAGACTAGCGACGAGCAATAGTTTACACAAAGCTGCTTATATATATATATATATATATATATATATATATATATATATATATATATATATATATATATATATATATATATATATATATATATTCAATCTTCTCCACTTACATGTACTTTTAACAAGTAGGCTAAAAGTTTGCATTGAAAAAGTTATATTCTACGACTCTTTTTCAATGAACATATGTTTTATTCAACATTATTCTTGCTATCAAACTTTTATAATGTTGCTATTTTGTTTAAAGTTATCACATGTTAGTGGTTGTGTGACACCACAAGGAATGCATAGGTAACACTTTTATTGCTTATGTAAATAGTGATAATGTACACAAATTACATATTGGTACACATGAAATAAAAAAAAAAAACAAATAATGGGCAGACTTACCCCAAGTAGTTTAATTAATTTCCTGTGAAAAATAATAATTATTAAATTTCAACCTTTTCATATTGAAATGATTTGTTTAAGGAATTTGTGGAATTTCCATTAATTATAAATGATTTTTCATATATGTTATGTATTATTTTAAATTTTTAATATGTATAAATGATAGTGTAAAGTCGAATTTGTGTCAATATGGTATATTTTTAATCATAGACATTTTCAATGTCAATCTTACATTTATATTCCCATTTTTATATTGATGCATTCTAATTTTTAAATCATTACAATAGGAGTGTGAACGAGTTGCATCGAGCTCGAGCCACTCTAGGCTTGAGCTAGAGTTTGATTAATTAATCGAGTTCCAGCTCGTCCTCGAGATTAACTCTACGAGTTTGAGCCGATTTTGTTTAGCATGAGACAGAGAAAGAATATTAGTTTAAGTTAGTTTTATAATGAAATGATAAATAAAAGAATTTTTTAGAAGGGAGTTAATAAAAGATAACTTAATATAAAATATAAAATATTATTTATTAAATATTTGTAATTATTTAAACAAAAATACTTGTGGTTTAATTATTTTTCAAAAAAATCGGCTCAAGAGCCAACGAGTCGAGTCCGACCTGACTTTAGTCGAGCATTATTCTCAAACCAAGAAATATTAATGCTAAGATCATGTTAGCTCATCAGGCTCAGTTCAGGAGCCACTTATCGAATCGAGCTCTCGGCGACTCATGTGTCGGCTTGGCTCACTTACACCCATACATTACGTCAATATTCGATCCACCATTTCCTTGCTGCAGCTTTGTCTTCTAGTATTTCATTCTGAAAATACAAGATAGTGCATTAGAGGAGGAATAAGAATATATATGAAATACATCTTAATAAATTTCAAATTTACATTAAAGATCATTCGAGCTTAGATTTTAGTAACTTTATAGTTGAATTAAATGTCTTTATGAGATGAACACTTTGATACAGAAAAGTGATTTGATCTAAGTTTAAATAAACTCAAATCAAACATCTGTAGTATGATAAAGCTTTGAGGTATTAATTGAAGAGTCCTGTTGAATTCCTTTTAGTCATTGAATCATACTCAAGGAATATAACGTAAGGAAATGAGGGGAGAGTGAGCTATAGCATATAGAGAAGAGAGAAATGGAGAGAGTGAAGAAAGAGTGAAGAAAGTGAAGGGAAAGTATTATACTAACTCTAACGATAGATGTCCTCCAGGGAGGAAGAAATCTTCCTTTCACATTCATTATTCCCCCATTATACAAGGGCTATATTCTTAAAAAATATACATAAATAATAATTACATTTAGATCTCTAGGGATCTCTTGTTTTTTTTTTCTTTTTTTGTGGCATGGACATATAAATTTGGTAATTTCTGGCACGTTATCATTTTTTTGACGTCGCATTTCTCCTTTCATAATCTGTGTACTTTGTATGGACACAAGACATGAATCTCGAGGTATAACATAAATCTCGAGGTAGTTTTTTTATCAAGAAATGTTCATTTTTCAATTAAAAATCATCTTGAACAGTGATTTCAACAAACTTATAATCAAACTGAAGGCTCGACGAGAGAGACCCAACGATACCAAAATTGGTCCTACAAATCAAGCCAAGGTCAAGTAGATAAACCACCTTTAAAAACTTCATTAGATAATTGGAAGGTTAAATGAACTCCAAATTTGACAAGTTTATAGTCGAATTGAGCGCCTTAGCCAGACAAATCTAATAAGTCCAATATCGCTCAATTACGATATCATTAAGGAACTCAAATGTTCACCGTAAACTGTTTGATCGAGTTAGTCACTTCAGACCGTTCAATGGAATGATTTGAATTTATTCATTATTTGTAGAAGCCACTTTCAGAATTTATAAATAGAATCATACCTCTCTCTTGAGAGGGAACTTGGACCTTAAGTCATAAGAAGATCGAAGCTTGGAGAATGAGCTGAAATCTAACATCGCTTCTAAACTATAGAACTGACAAACACCCTCAACTACCACCTATCGACCACCGCTGACCATCATCAGTCGCCTCTAACTCGAAGTCAAGACAATCATGTTGCGGAGTGAGTAACATCGGATGTTGCGGATTCACAAAGCATCCTACAAAGCAGTTCATCATCCTGAACATCGGTCCAACCTCAAAGAGCGTGTATCAAAGCTCCAACACTGCTCCCCACAACGACCGCTCTATACCACAGGGCAAGGATCACTTTTGTACACGATCATTATAACTCAACGAACTGTGAAAGCCTTTCCCGCCTCTGAGACAAGGGCTTATACATTTATTCACCAACTAATAGTAGTTATTTCAACAGTGTCAGACATCATTTTTTTTTTTCCCTTCTGATACTTTCAGATAAAAATTTTTGGTGTTTATACCTATCACTTCTATTATCTGAGAGTATTGAATTCTCGTGAAACGCTAAGATGATAATTCATTATTCTACCGTGAATTCTCCAACACGCATCAGAAATAAAAAGATTACAATGCATTTTCACTAGTTTGTTCAATTATAAATATATTTGTTGAGGACAACATTTTTCACTGATCTTGGTCTGTTAATCCACAACCAAATCCAAATCTGTACCTGCAAACGTGAAAATTAATTTTCTTCCATTAAAAAAAAAAATAAGGAATGAAAAAAAAAAAGCTGATGAGAAATATATTTTGTTATCTTGTAAGTGAAAGGAAGGCCAAAAATAGTTCATTACATTCCTTGATGCAACTGCAGTAATAGGGAACAAGAAGAATCGAGAAAGACATGTACTACTTAGTACCCTCTTTAGGGAAGATTTACATGCATACCACTCAATTCCTATGTATTTACACATCTACCATTCATACTTCAATTTTTACATAAATACCATACATGAAAAGATGCATTTCACTATTTAAAATTTAAAACGGTGATATTTTCAACGTGATATGAAACTTTGGGTGGTATGTATGTAAATATAAAAAACAAAGTTTAGATGTTAGATATGTAAATACATATTAATTAAGTGGTATGTATGTAAATGCCGCCTTTTAAAATGGCAGCCATTCCTGGGCGTAGGGCGACCAATAGCAGAGGCAAGTAAAACTGCCAGAGTTTATATGATATATAATTGAGGAGTCAAGCAGCAGAAGCTGACCTTACTCTGCAGAACTTTTGGATCAGATTATTTTGCCCAAAATTTAATTTTTATAAATCTCAAAAAAAATATATATAATTTTAAGATAATTACAGTATAAAAAATTAATCAAAATTTATATTATACTTACCATAAAATAAATCTAAACACCCTCAAAATCCACTCGATGAGAAGAAGGAAGATTTACATAAATACCACTCAATTCTTATATATTTACGTGTCTACACCAAAATTTCAATTTTTACATACATACCACACTCCCATGGATGCAAAAGTGCATTTCACTTCTTTAAAGTTAAAAAGGTGGTATTTTGTATGTGATATTGTAAGATTTGGGTGTTATAAAAGTATAAATTGAAGTATAGGTGTTAGACATGTAAATACATAAGAATTAGGTGTTGTGTATGTAACTTTCCCCAGAAAAATTGGTGTACTTCCACTCTCTGCCTCAGAGAGGACATGCACGTGAAGGTCCAATAATTTCCCATGCACTGAGTGGGTCCAAACTCAGCCAGCCTATTCTCAGTTGTTCTCAACACAAAATCCATCAATTTTAAGAATCTCTGCTCTCTCTCTCTCTCCCTCTCTCCCCTTCTTCTCTACCAGCCAAACTTCCTCGTCAGATTCCTCTCCTTCAATGGCGAAACAGATTGTTTCACTCTGTTGTTACTTCTACCTTCTCGTAGAGTTCATGGTGGTTGGCTTTGCTGGCATGGAGGAGAAGAAAGTTCTAAACTTGCAGAAGGTGGACTTGGGAGAGGAGAGAAGCTCCAAGTGTTTTTTGCCTCAGAGATCAAGTAAATGTAGCTACTCATTAGTATTTCTTCAAGATATATGGTTTCAGTAGTGATTTTTGTTCAAAGAATTCATCCTATATTCATATGGTTGTGTGTGTGTGTGTGTGGTGTAGATTAGTGTTTCTGGGAGACATCTAAAATTCAAGAACAGGTATGAATCAGTAAATGAATTCTATTTTAATCATTGTAGAGAAAATGATAAGTTTTATATGTAGATTTTACTCATTCTCTGTTGAAATAGAAGCACACAGAGAATTATAAAATTGTGAATTTGATTTTATTAAGGTCCATTACTCCTAGGAAGTGCTTGGCTGCAACCAGAATTTAAGATAAATAAGATTTAGTAAATCCGGCAGATTCAAATTTATCAAATCCAGATGCTGTAAAATCTGGAACCGTTTGTCGTCTTTTATTCCTAAGCTAAATCCGTTATATCCACCTAATGTAGTCAGATTAAGCAAATCTGAATTTACGTTGAAAAAGAGATGTATCAGAGAGAAATTGGATTTAGTGGAGTGCAGGATTTAACTTCCTTATTATTCTGCATTTAGTTGGGTTTATGTTAAATCCATACGTAAATTCTAATAGTGCTACCAAAGACACCTTTAATATACTCTGTTTACAGCAAGGGAAAGAGACAATAGCTAAGGCGACGCACTCTTTTACAACTTTCACATAAAATTGATTCAAATGAGAAATTAAACGTATTTTTATTGTCATTATTGCCCATCAACTTTCTAATTTGGCAAATCCAACTCCAGTCACTTCTGCAGAAAAACACAAACTATTTTTCTGTACTAACACTTAAACCACAGGAAGAGAGAAAGGTGCAACAATACTAGAAGTAAAACATCACAGCTGCTCCATGTCATTCTCAACACCCGAAGCCAAACTCATCAAGATCATTGATTCGGACAACGCGAGAATCTCATCCCTGTATCACCGAATCAAAAAATCCGATCCGAAAACGACAATGAAAATTCAATCAGAAGCTGAAATCCCATTAACCTCTGGAGCTATGCTCCAGACTCTAAATTACTTGGTCTCAATCAAGTTCAGCAACAGCGAGGTGACTTTGATCGTCGACACCGGAAGCGACCTAACATGGGTTCAATGCCAGCCCTGCAGCTCCTGCTACAACCAACTGGATCCTATCTTCAATCCCTCTACCTCTCAATCCTATCAGCCGATTCCATGCGATTCCCCTACTTGCAGTTCAGTCCAAATCGCAACTGGAATATCTTCTTCTTGCAGCACTGATCAACCAAGCTGCAATTACTCTTTCAGCTATGGAGATGGATCTTACACAAGCGGAGTTCTCGGCTGGGAACAAATTGACCTTGCTGGAACCATTATCGATGGATTCGTATTTGGTTGCGGAAGAAGTAATTACGGACTTTTTGGGGGTGCTTCAGGGTTAATGGGACTGGGAAGAACACAATTATCACTCATATCACAGACTACTCTTCAATTTGGAGGCATTTTTTCCTACTGTTTGCCACCGAGAGAGTATGATTCATCGGGCTCCCTTGTTCTTGGAGATAACCCCTCCATTTTTAAGAATAACACTCCTGTGAGTTACACAAGAATGATTTTGGATCCTCCAGAATCGCCATTCTACTTCCTTAACCTTACAGGAATAAGCATCGGTGGGGTGGCTCTACAAGCTTCAGGATTTTATAATGGCAGCAAAGTTCTTATCGATACGGGAACGGCGATTACCAGACTCGTTCCTTCGGTTTACAAAGCTTTGAGGGATGAGTTTGTGCGACAGTTCTTAATGCATCCTGTGGCTCCAGGGTATTCAATATTGGATACCTGCTTCAACTTGGGGGGTTTACGGGAAGTAAGCATTCCTGCAATGAAGTTTGTGTTTGAAGGTGGAGTGGAAGTTGATGTTGATGTTAATGGACTGTTCTACTATGTCAAGGAAGATGCTTCACAGGTTTGTTTGGCTCTTGCGAGCTTAACGTATGAAGATGAGGTTGGGATTATCGGAAATTATCAGCAGAAGAATTTGAGAGTGGTGTATGATACTCTTGGATCAAGCTTAGGGTTTGCAGAAGAAACTTGTGGTTGGCTATAGCAGGAACAGGAGGAAGGTAAATGACCGGGTATTATACAAGAGATTGAGCACATTTTATATTTGCAAGTACAATTGGTTTTCACATTAAGCTTCATAGTTTATGGATTAGGCAAATATATATGATCAAGATTGTAAAGAATTGTAAGAAAATATATGTAGTATGTTAATGAAGTTTCTAATGCAGCAACTTTTTTTCATAATAGGTAGATAAAATGTATCATTTACAAAGCAAGCTCCAGTATCATTTAGATCAAAATATTGAAACCTCTGTCTTTCAAAAAAGTCCTAAAAGTGAAGGTTAAGAAGATTTTAAAGAATTGAAATGTGGATCAAAATTAACGATGCAATCTTATGGAGTACATGACAAAAAAAAAAAAGATATAATTAGATGATCAACTTTTTAGTAAGAAAAGAGTTCATTCTTCTTATACATGAATACATATTATAATTTTCATCACACAGATGGCAAAGATTTACAATAGTTAAAAGTTGACTTTGGCTGCTTTTATATTCATAAAAAAGTTCAGCTATTTTACATCTTGACTACTAAAATATTTCAATGAAAGGTGCGAGATGTGAAGGGAGAGTTAACATCATCTCTCTCTCTCTCTCTCTCTCTCACACACACACACACACACACACAAAACCTAACCAATTCTAAAAGTCAGCTCTTTACATATTGATATGCATAAAATGTGAAGTTGTATTATAGTTTTTTCAGAATGTATTTTGTCACTTTTTATGCTTTTTGTAGGTATATGTTGTATAATTGTGCAGTATACATGGACAAAGGAAGTATTTGGATATCACATTTTACACATATGACATTATCTCCTAAACTAGCAATTTACATAAAAATTGCAAATCTTATTTCCAAACAAGCGCACCATCAGCAGTAACTAATGTCAATATGTGGACTAAGAAAAATCATTATAGCTCATTTTACACAACTATCACCTTTTTTTTCTCCTTCATTTGACTAATATTGGAGACTGAGGGTCTTCCTCAAGTTGTAGATCTACCTACAGGTTAAGAACATTGACAAACTAACACAGATAGATATATATATATATATGTATGTATATATATATATATATGTATGTATATATATATATATGTATGTATATATATATATATATATATCTGTGTGTGTGTATGTGTGTGTAGATATATATGTATATGCATATCTGCATATATGTGTAGATATATATATATATATATTCATCTCTTTCATCGACTTCATTTGCTTAGGCCGACCTTTGCGACTGCTTTATGTGGCTTCGTCAGCTTCTTTATCTTCATTGTTTGTGATTTGGTCATCTCCTACGGCTCAAATCGTTGATTCAGTGAACATCGAGCCCCACGACTGGACGAGAAGGGGTTGCGTCGTTGCAGCAGTTTCGTTGTCTCTCACTGAGGATCACTGAGGACGGGAAAGGATTTTGTCGTTGCAGGTTCGTCCCTCCGCACGAACTTCAGCCCATGGCTTCTCACCCTGCCTCTGAGGCTCGGCTCGATTGCTTCGATTTTAAGTCCCACACATCTTCTTCGACACTCAGCATGGACATGATCGAAGCTCCCCCTTCGATTTCCTCCTCAACTCAGCTCGACAGCGCGATCCTTTGCTCCAGAGTTCGGCTTAAGCTCCTCATTTTTTCCTCTGTTTTTTTTTCTCTGTTGCTTTGATGGCCACTGTTCCAAATTAGTATCCAGTCAAAGAATCTTTTGTTAAGGCGCTTGGTAAGGGTCTAAAATCTAAGAAAGCTGTCAATCATATGTGGTGTTTCCTCAGATCTATCATGATTCTCTTGAGGGGAATGCCGACTGTCTGTTTGTTAAGAGGACTTGTAGGAAGGGTGGTAAGACCGCTCTTATTTTCTTAGACCTCAAAGTTTCTATTCTGATCGATAAATACAAATTCACCCTCACTGGGAAATTTCAGTTGGGACATCCCAAAATGAAGGTTATTCACAGAGCTTTTGAGAATCTCAAGCCTGTAAGCCAATAGAAGATGGGTCTCTTTGATGGGAGACATGTGATGATACGATTGACTACGAACGAAGACTAAGCTAGGATTTTCTCCAGGAAATACTTCACCACTGAAGGAAAAACGATGAAGTTACTCAAGTGGTCACCTGAATTTGAACCAAACCAAGAACCACTTACAGTATCAATATGGTTTAAGTTACCCAGTCTTAAGTTTGCACCTTTCAACCATCAAGTCCTTTATTCCATTGAGGCCATGCTTGGGAGACCACTGAAATTATACATACCCACTTTTAATGCCACCAGGTCTTATGTTGCCAGGACCTTGTGGAGATAGATATCACTTTACCTAACATTGAAGAAATTTGGCTTTGCACTGCAAATAACGAGTATTGGCAACAGATTGTCATAGAACAAAGACCGTATTATTGCACCCATTGTAAGATGTTTGGACACAGTTGAAAAATGTTTCAGGCTACACCCTAATTTGAGACTCCACCCTTCAGCGCCTCACCTAACTACTCAAAAAGCACTTATTCCACCAGCTGTTATAGTAGAAACTGCAACTAGAGAGGATATTGCCATTGAGTTTACCCCAGAGGAGCACCCCTCACTACCTCAGCACCCTCATGTTGCCGAAAATGAGGATAGTCTCATTTTGATGCTAGATGATGTTCCATATGCTACGTAAACAACTATTGTTGGTGTTGAGGGCCCTCAAACCTTGGCGGAGTGCCAAGTTCAAGGTGTGCGGTTGAAATTGCCCTCATTGATGATAAACTCAGTGATAATTGGTACAACCGTTGGAATGAGATTGGCAAGTTTACAAAACCAGGAAAAAGAAAAAATGACTAAATGAAATCGAAAATTTACAGAAGGATACTTTGCTCGTTTCGAGTGGAAGCCCTCATCACAGTTTAGTGCTCAACTCCCTTTCTAGATCTAGGGAGAGAGAAAAACCCACTCATCATAATTAAGCTCTCTAGTGAACCATTGTTTTTATCTTTTTTGGGGGAATTGTCCAGCATTTTTTGGGGTATACTTGTACTTTTTGGTTATTTTTTGGGTATTGTATGCCTTGTGAGCGGGTTCCTAGCACCCGCTCACTAAAACTTTTGTACCCTCTTCCCATCAATGGATTTTTTTTTTGTCTTACTATATATATATATATATATATATATATATATATATATATATATATATATATATATATATATATTCTTCAAAATTTAAGAATCGCAAACTACAAACATTATTCATGCAAAGTAATAAAAGAAAAAAAGGTCATATTTAAATCATACATAATGTTCATGCATCAACAATGCAGCCTCTCTAAGAATAAAAAATAATGAATTTCCATTCCATGTAAATATATGTATTCTTAACAAAAACTTGGAATCTTACCAAGGTGCACAGGTAATACTAAAGTGTCTGTACAACTGACAAAGAACAATGGTATATTATTGTTAAATCACTACTTCAAGCAATTACAGAAGCAGAAGATGAAGAAAACCAATTTTACTAAAAAAAAAACCCTTTAGGAGCTGTTTACCAGAGATGCCAATTCAACATCAGCTTCTTTCAGACTATTTGTGCTTTCATTTTCCATTAACATCTCAGGAGGAAGTAGATTCGAATTCTGATCAGTTTTGGGAACCAAAAACAACAACGACAACGGCAACAATCTCATTATATTGCGGATCAAAATTGCCGTCCAAAGGTTACCGAATTCAGTGCGCGTAACCTTCAAGAGACGAAGCAATAGCCCACCACCCCAGGACGACGAGAGCAAACCGACATTATCAATCGACATGAGCAATGCGAAAAAAGTTCCTTCGATACCTGATGGACAAAGCTTGGAGCTCAGAACGAGAATTGGCATCCACTTTAGGCGCCCAATCAACTGCGAAACACACTCGTCGAGGACGACGAAGAAATAGTCGGGAATCCCTAGCTTCAAGTTCAGACGGAGCACCAGAATCAAATCGAGCATTCCAACGAAGCCAGTTAGTAGTTGGGACCAGAAAAGCAAACCGCGGAACTGAAAGTCCTTTAGAAGGTTTTGGTAAAGCAGAATGCCCAAAAGCGAACCGATCGATCCGATGGAGAAGATAAATCCAACATTTTTCTGCAGCACAAGCATTACGATTTGCGTTCACTATATAGGAATTTTAGGGGTGTAAATGATCCAGGCTCAAGCTCACCGGCCGAGCTCATCTAGCCAGCTCAAATTTGAGCTTGTTTATTAAACGAGCTCGAGCCGGTTCCGGCTCAGCTAGTTCGCTCGCTAGCTGACTCGTTTTGGCAAATGTTGGTCATTTCAATGCATTTTTGGTCATACTCCTCCTTTGGCCACCCAATACCTTTTCGATGAGCTCCCACAAAAATTAAATTTTTAGTTTGAGCTCGTGAGCCAGCCCAGCTGCTACCACTACGAGCCGAGCTCGAGTTTAGCATGACTAGAGCTCGACTAGTTTACACCCTTATGGTGGATATCTATGTTTAGAATAAAGACGGGGTCATTTTAAGCCCAATTGTTTATAAAATATCAAATTAGTCCCTTAACTCTTTATTAGAGTTAAAATAGTAATCTATAGGGACTTTTGCAGCCCATATTAAAAGGATCTAGAGAATAAATTTATACTTCTATAGACTCTAGGACTAAAATGATCTGCTTTAAAAAGATATAATCCCTCGATTATTTATATGGGGTCATTTTAGTCTGAATGTCTATAAAATGTCAAAGTAGTCTACAAACTCTTTAAATTTAAGTTGAAGTAGTACTTTGTAGGAGCTATTTATGGAGATTAAATTGACATTTTTATAGACTCTGGAACTAAAATGAACCCCCGATAAAAATTTAGAGAGGACTATTTTGACACTTTTCTCTCTATGTTTATCATGCTTTAGACATACTAGGCTTTGATAGTTACCTGGGAAAAAGCAGGACCAGCCTTAGGATTTGTATACCAATAAAACATTCCTTCCTGAATGTTAACGCTCAAGGCAAATGTAATATACGTATATAAGCATGGCCTCCAAACTTGTGGGCATTTCAAAGTTGACCACATGGATTTGCCAACTTGCAGAAACCTCTTGTGAACCTGAGATCAGCTTGTTTAAAACAACAGAATCCAAAAACAAAAACAGAAAAAAATAACATTTAAATACATACCACAAAATTCTTATATATTTACGTATCTAAGACCCAAACTTTATTCTTTTACATTTGCATCATTCAAATCTTTCATATCACATAAAAATTATCACTTTTTGATTTAAAAAAATGAAATGCACCTTTTCATGCATAGGTAAGAATGCATACATGTAAAAACTTAAGTTTAGGAGTTAGATATGTAAATACATAGGAATTGAATGGTATGTATGTAAATCTTCCAAAAAGTAAGGAAGAAGATAAAGGGAGATCTCACCTCAGAGTAAGCAAAATTAGTGGTCCGTGGCTCCTTAATCAATATTCCAACTAAAAATGTCAGCAAACATGGGATACTTAACAAGCCAATTACCCCCTTTCATGCATACAAAAAATAAGAAAAAAAGTTAACATTAATTCTGCTAAGAAATTATGAATGCTCATCTCATTCGGGCTATGTTTAAGCATGATGAGGATTCATTGAGAAAATAACCTGTGATCCCATGGCATGAATAAGTATTCCACTTAACGAAAAACCAATCAGTGCTCCAATGGAGGCAGTCAATCCACATAAGCTTTGCATATCCGCCGCAAGGAATGGCTTAGCAATACTGTTCTGTGCAACACAGGCATCAATAGTTACATCTGCTATAGCTACACTTGCGCTTCCTGCAGTCATTGCCAGTAAGGCAAATACAACATGCAGTTTGCTATGGAGTGATAATGTGAGCATTGAAAATATACCCAAAAGGCCTGCATGATTCATACCAACATTTAATCAATAATAAGCTAGTTGACTTGAGGAGAAAACATTAATCCATGACCAAATGTTGGGAGTTCAAGAGCTGCAAAAATGGCATCTATATAAGAAATGAGAAAACAAAGAAAAAGAACAATCCTCAATCAGTAGTAACAAAGATGACAGACCTAAAAGGAAAATGGTGCAAAGAGTGATGGAATCTTTACAAGGATTCATAGGCTCACCAGAAGCTTGTTTATGATGTGCTTTTATGATTAAGCGGAAGAGAAGACACTAATGGCAATGGCCTTGAATCTGTAAACAACTAAAGGGGATGGAACCCAATGAGGTAGCCTGTTCATATCACCTTAGAATTGTTGATAAACATTTACTTGAAATTATGTCACTAATCTTTTTTGATAAACTGGTCTGGCTAAAAGCCATATGCTACTACTATGGAGATTCGGAACACATATAATAAAACGGATCTCCTAGATGACCCATCATAGTATGGTAGAATAATTAATTTATTGGACTATTACAACCCCTAACGTATTTCATTCTCTTGAGTTTATTAGCTAGCATACACAAAGTGAAAAAATAGAAGCATAGGGAATTTGTAATGTATACTCTCAAGTATATTAAAAACTCTCCTTAAAAAGGATTGTTATATGGTAATACTAAGCACCTACATATTGAAGCATATTTTATGTTGATTATGTTGGCCCTTTTAAAGAAAACAAATCTAATTTAGGATATGATATTTTCGTTGGAGAAAACTTGATCACTTGAATAAGAAATAAACAATTATGGTTTTGCCTAGCATAAAAACAAACCACAAAAGTTTGGCTCTCTCTGCATATGACATGATGTAAGTAAAAATCCTTTCAAGAAATAATGTTTTTCCAATTACTTAGTTTATAACATAATAATATAATAATTGGCTTATCATTTATATTACCAGCAACCTTATTTTTTTTACAAATGAACTAAAAATATTGAAATTAATTGGCATTTCATATGGGATATTATGCATTCTAAGATGATTGTTACTCGTATGCCCAGTTCAAAGCAAACAATAGATATTGTTACCAAAATTCGTGGTAATTTACCACTTTTGTGCTTATATAACTAGCCAGAGCTGATAAATTATATATATTAGAAGAATATCTTATTTCAAAACTATTAGTTTATTCTCTCATTACTTCTAGTTATTATCTGTTTATGTTATTTTCTATTATAATCAACGTCTTTGTCAATATATAGGTTCATATATTCAGTATTTTAGCAATCCCCTTCCACTAGCTCACCCAACCAATCATTTATTAATTAGTAAATAAACAACTATACAAGGGAAGAGATAAATTCAAAATGGTAAGATGAATTATTTTTTTTGCTTTACGGAAAAACGATTAGGGTATCTTGAAACCTACATCATCATTAACCTTATCCCTACAAGTGAGTGCTATCTTTATGAACACTCATTTTATATTTTGTTAATATTAAAATGTTAAAACTACTTTGCTCAATCTTTACAATATACATTTTAATATTTTATTCATTTAACATCTTTTTCATCCTAATCCTCCAGTATTAACTTTATCTATTATCGGAGAAGCTAATAAGACATGGTATCTAATATAACAATTGAAAATGATACAACTACATCTCCAAGGGAGAAGGAATTCATTATACTGCAGAAAAAAGATAGAAATTTAAACTTCAAAATAAAAGATATTAGTTGGCCTGCTCAAAAAGAAGAATTGATGATTGACTCCTAAATTGTTATATCATATTCATTGTCTTGTTTGAATCTTGTTGCATGAAGATATTAAAAAATGAAGCTTGACAATTTTTATCAATCAATTGGAATTCACTTGAAGCTATTTTAAGGGACATATCAACAACAACTTGCATAAATGGAAACTCCACCAGCTCCAAAGAACATGAAGGACAAAAAAGGAAGAAAAAAAGAAAAAAGAAAAAAAAAAAAACTTAAGTCCAATAAGAACTACATAGTTAACCTGCCGATGTGTTTAACACTTTATAGCAGGTAAATATCAATCACCTAAACTATGCTTCACCAACCTCAAATACCGTGTTGAACAAATTTACAAGTAATAGATAAAGTTACAAATAAGAAGTACGCACAAAAAGATAACCAAAAGTAAGCAAAGCTTCCTTGCCTGCAAAAATGAAATATGGTTTTCTTCGATACCCAGCCATTGGAAGAACATCTGTTAGAAGACCCCAAAGAGGCTTAACAATCCATGGAATTGATATGATCCCCTGATAAAACTGTGCTGCTGAAGGCTGCACCTTCTGCACATCCTTCCAGTAGTATTCAATGGAAACTTTCCATGTTCCGCCTCCAAATCCCTGGCTGATTCCATACACTATAATGACCCCAAAAACAAAACTCCAATGCGTTTCCTTCGAAAGGACTTTAAACCAACTCAGCGGTGAGAGGAGATAAGGGACCTGCTGAGGCTTTGAATCTCCGACACCAACAAAGTCATGCCCATAGGATCCATTCTCCTTTAGCACTCCATCAATGAACACAATAGGTTCCTTTTCATCTTCAGTGGCATGCTCAGATGAATAAATTTGAGTTTGAAGAAGGGATCCCATTAGAAAGCTGGAATAGAAGCGTTGACTGATTCTGTTGGGGGGATAACAAAAAGCAATTTACAACTGGTTTCTTCCTCTGTTACAAAAAAGAAGGATTTTTTACAGAGATGGCTTCACCGGTTTCCATGGATTTACTCAAAGAGGTGACAGAAACAAAGAAAATAAGACTTTTGAGAGATTTAGTTGACCTTTAAAGAGAAGAGTTTGCAGATCTGTGGAGTGCCGCGCCTGCGAAGAGAGTGAAACCGCGAAGCGGATCTACCGTTTTCTACTTAGAAAAATAAAAAAATAAAAAAGAGCTTTTTTTTTTAAGAAAAAGAGAATTTTGCGCGGATATTAGTCGAGATTCAAGGAACTGACTGTAAAAATTCCCTGAAAGCCCTGAAAAAAGGAATAAAGATTCTGAATAAAAGTCGAAAAGAGTCAAAATCAACTAAATGAAGAAGGAAGACGAAGATGTTTGTATCTATATCAGAAGGTTGACCAAAAAAATTTTAAACTCTGAGAAAACTGATTTCTAATACTAGCTGGTTAGCAAATTGGAGAGAGAGTAAGGCGCGGCAACAGAAAGAGGTCTCAAACTAGGTTGAGGTTTGAACGAAGGTCCCTCAAATCTGAACGAGTGAGGTGGAGCAAAAATACTTGTGCTGATCCAACAACTCTCGTGTTGACACGTGGCAAGATAATATTGGATTTTTTTGTTGGGCTGAGACGGCGGAGACCATCTCAGTAGAGTGATAATCGAACTGTGTGCACGAGTCCAGCATCCGGCCGAATTTTTATAATTTAGGAGGATTTACATCATGTGTATCTAACATCTATATTTTAATATTTATTTATTTAAGATATTATTTGAAATATATATAACCAGAAACCTTTGGGTAGGTCCAAGGTGTGAAGTTATAAGAGATTGGTCAAGCTAATTAATCGAGTAATCCCATCGAAGGACTTGACGGGCATTTCACTCTGGATGTTGAAAAATAGAAAGTTGATGTGTGAGAAGGTCTACATTAGTAAACTGGTTATTTAACGTCTTAACATTGTACTAGATTCTATCACACTCATATAATAAAAGTAAAGTCAACAGGAGAAAACCCCTTGACTTTTTACGTGGAGAATTCTGAAAGGGGAAAAATTACTGGGTCTAGTCTAATTGAAATAATCCACCATGTAGTTGTGATTATATATGTTCACTCTTCTCTTGAATTATAGAAGATTTAGTTACAAAGCTGTGGGCCGCTAGAGGCTAGAGTTGAAAGCTTTTGTGAATTGTGATAATATTTGTGGACTGTAGAGGCTAGAGTTGGGAGGTGCATAAGCCGAGATAATGTCTGTATGTCAGAGGCTGGAGTTGGAAACAACATGAGCTAAGATAAAGTTCATAGGCCACAAAGGATTTGGGAGATGTGTGAGCTGTGATAATGTTCATACTCCCACAGAGGTCGAAGTTAGGAGCTGCATGAGTTGTGGGTCGCGTAGACCATTATTGGTCACATGGATCGTAGCTGAGAGCAATAATAATGTTCCTTGGTCGCAGAAGCCAAAAGTGGGAGCTGCATGAACTATGAGAACATTCATAGGCCGCAGAGTCCAGAGTTGGGAGCTGCATAAATTGTGATAATGTCTGTAGATTGTCGTGGCTGGAGCTGCAAATGCCGAGATAACACTCATAGGTCGTAGAGACCGAAGTTGGGAACTGCATAAGCTGAAATAATGTTCATAAGTCGTAAAAGCTGGAGTTCAGAGCTGCAAGAGCTGGGTTAACATCTGCAGGCCGCATATGCCAGAGTTGGGAGCTGCAACGGCTATGATAACGAGAGGTTAAAGATGGGAGTTTCACAAGTTGTGATAACATATGTAGACCACATAGGCAGAAGTGTAGATCTACACGAGCTATGATAACATCTGTAGAGCATGGAGGCCGAAGTTGGGTGTTGGACAAGCTGTGAACCACATAGGACATTGCGGTGAGCTATGAGGAGAGAGCTTCAAAAGTTTGGAGAAACACATGTATTCTGAGTATGATAGTTGTGAGCAGTTGTATTGGGTTTATCATAGCACCGTATTTGGGGTGCATTGTTACACCATCATCAAGATGCATCATCACACCATATTGAGGGTGCATCGTTGCATCATATGTAGGGTGTGTCATTGCAATGTATTCAAGGTGCATCATTTGCGCCATATTTAGGGTGCATTGTTATACCATCTTCGGAGTGTATCGTTCCATGGTGTTCCGAACAAGGTGTTGTTCTACTGGTGCTTCACTATTCAGCAACATATGGTAGGATTTCACAACTCATGTTGTGATTCCACATGGGATTTTGCTGCAAGAAGTAGGTGGCGGACAACGGTGATCGACGGTGGCCGGCCATAATGGTTGGCAGTTGTAGAAGCGAATGATGTTTACTATACCTTGGTGTAGAAGACAGGTGTTCAACTCCTTCCAAGCTTTGGTAAGGTCTTGGTTTCCTCTCAAGAGAGATGCAATGATCTATTTGTAGAGTTTGGTAGAGGCCTTACTGCAAATAAAAAAGGAATTTTGACCACTCCATAAGATGAGCCAGAGAGGTTCCCTAGAACGAACAACATTCTATAAACATTTGAGTGTTTTAATAATGTTAGAAAATATATAAGCTCTGAAGAATCTATTTAGACTAAAAAGATAGAGCGGAGCTTACACTTGCAAAGCATATGATAGGGATTCCTACATAGTAGAAAGAGAGTGGATGATTTGGCTATAAGGAGCTTACTTAGGTTAAGTTAACCCTAAGCCATGTTTAGGCTCAAATTGAGTTAACCTAGGTCATTAAGGATAACTTCATGGTTAGAGGGGTAACAATGTTGTTAATCCCATAAGACCAGGGCCCTAGGGTTGGTTTCATGTCTTAAACTAAATTTGGGAACAAATTGGGCTGAAGTGCAAATTTTCATCTTCACTTTTTTTTACCCCAAAGTTCCTCATTTTTATTTTAGAACTTTAATTATATGGGCATTCAACTCATTAAAAGGTAGAAGAAAACAAACCCAAAATGATGAAGTGGTGGAGAAAATAATAAGTCAGATCAATTGCTGGACAACTTCCTTCATTTCCAATGGTGGCAGAATAACATGGTTTAGGGTTATGCTTGTTGGATTCATTTGTTGAGATGTTTGATTCAGCTATAAGCTTGTTAGATTTAGAATATGTTTAAGCACCAAAAGCTTTAAAAAATGGCTTCATGGCTGAATATGGGCTTGATTTGATATAGATTGGATTAATTCTGTCGTCATTATGTCTATATCCTTATGCCAATTAGTTTGATTATAAGTTTATTGAAATCAGAGTTCTGGATTATCATTAATTGAAATTTGAATGTTCTTGCTAAAAAATTACCTTAAGATTAGTGTCACATCAAGAGATTTACATTAGATGATGGAAATTTGTTGATGATGTATCAAAAGTGACTAAGGAGACTCAACTAGCTTCTCTGAAAAACATGCCCGATTGTTTGGGCCTAGTGAATTCAATATCATACTCCCTTGACCTGATTGAGCGAACTCATTTACTTGTCACGACCTCGAACAGGTTTACAGAGGCATTATCAAGGATTGTATAATGCTCTGATTAATTGACATTATATGATATCATTGATAAAAATATCTAATTTGTATAATTTTTGTGTGATATGGTAGATATTTCTTTACAGTGTTCTTAATAAAATAAATTATGTATGCTATCACTGCTATGTCACGATGTCCTATTACTAACATATATCACATATCATTAATATGTTATATTTTGGTCATAATTTTTTGTTTAAGCATGATATCTACACATGAGTAGTACTAGAAAGATTATTTCTAAGTAAATATTTATTATTCTTGATACAATGGTTATTAGTATATATCTTACTTTATTTTTGTGTATTAAATAAGATTAAGATATTGGGCTATTTGCTTATTACTACTATACTTTTACGTTTTTAGGGAAGGGTTAAGTTTAGTATAGTGAGTGAGGTACTTATTCTTATCAATTGAGGTGCTTTTTAATGTTGTAGATGAGCATGAGATAATTATATTTTGTTAAATTTATTAGAGCAATTCTAGTATTGTATACAAATTACTTTAAATTTAAATATTCTAAAACATATATAAATATAAGATGGTGAATTCTACTTTATTTTCATTTAATGGATGATTTAGTAGCTCTATATTGAGACATTTTGATAATACAAAGAACTCTTTCAAAATAAATTCTTAAAAATTTGTTATCATGCATTTGACTGGATATGATTTTTTATGATATATGAGTTATGTTGGATTGAGTCATGACACAAAAGACTATGATATCATAGTAGTGTAGATTATTTGAAGTTTGATGTGGAATTGAACTGTTGATTTGGTACTAATGACGTTCTTTGGAGAATTTAATATAACTTTGAGTCATGACTGATGAGTAATAGTCAAGCCTTTTAATTTTGATTTTTTTTAGGCCTGATTGATGACCCCAATATAAACCTTCATGTATGTCAACCATCATCTTGTGGGCTTTGTCTTCTCCAAGGCTACATAATAACATTTGGTCGAATAGGCAACAATATATGAGATCATTGATGATGATAAAAAATAATACTACTTTCTTCATGATTGGAGTTGGTAGAGAACGGTTATGAGGGAGACTTCTTGAGCAAAATATTCAATAAGATCTTGATGCCTAGCATCTTCATTATCTTAAACTAATTTATTTACAACTAAAATTTGATTTTCAAATGATGAAGCTTTTAGATAGTCAAAGTAAGATGGTGATTAGATTTACTTATTTTGAATGGTGATTGTCACTAAATCTTTATTTGATATTGGAACATGTTCAACTGATTTAGCCACAATGTCTTGAATTCTCTTTACTAAAAGCATGACCCGTTAATGAGAGAAATATATGTCAAGTTTCATGACTTTAAACTTATGCTACTTAGGAAATAATCATCGAGAATTTATTATAGAATTTCATTCATTTGACGTCTATTTGAATTTCTAATCCTAACTTTATCATGAGGGATTCATATTATGCTTTGTTCTTAGAGATCATGGGAGTATGATAAGATCCCATTTCATAGGAAATCAAATATCACTATGATACTTTCCTTGACTTTTAAGTTAATATCAGATCTATTTATTTTGATTGATAAAAAACCATTAAAACACAACCCTTATAATATTTCATTATAAGCGTTTTTTTCATCATATATACAACCATTTATAAGAGAATTAGTAAGGATATGACATGCATCCCGAAAATTAGCTAAAACTTACCATTTGACAGCTCCTTGAGGCATGCACACAATGTCAAATTATAATAGAACCACTTGGTCACTTAACCTACCAAAGTAATTGTGCCATCAGATATTACAAAAGATTTGTGAAATAAGTTTTTTGTTATGTAAAAACATATAATGCCTTAATTTTTTAATCATAGAAATAAAATCCAAATAATATTTTTCAATTGATAAATATTTCTTTATAAAATTTTACTGAGGCATTTTAAATGATATGAGCAGGAAATGCCCATCCAGAATTCTTAATGGTGGCTAAGCATAGGGTTTATTGACTTTCCTAAATTGGTTATGTTAGAACTAGTAGTTGTAATAAATATTACTCGACAGTATTAAAGACTTCTTAGCGAACTTTGTCCAATGAAAATGTAAGTTATTGAGTAACTAGTTTTTTTTCATTTTTATTGAGATGTTTGTTTAAAAGGTTGTAAATGAGTCAAAAGTTCAACTAGATAAAAGTGGTATGGGCTAGATAAATCCCATTCATGATCATTTGATTAAACTTAAAGAGTTTGAATTCTTTCACAAATACTTAATTGCTAAATGAATAAGTTTGAACCGATTATTATTTGATTCATTAATGTTTATGAATAATGTCATTAATGGTACTCAATTAAGACTAGTTTGTGAATAATATTATGCAGAAGTCTTTTTTGGTATGACTGGATTATTTTTTAGACAGCTCAGATAAAGTTGGAGTAAACTCTATTACAAATTGTTAATGAGCTTGAATTGACACTTGAAACAAGCTCAAATAAGGTTTTGATAAATGAGCTCATGCTTAAACACTTTCCTAGAAGCTTGAACTGAGTTGAACTAAGCTTTTAATAAATACTCTCGAACAACAACATGCTTTACTTGCCTCCGTGTGGTTTAGCTTGATTTAGTTGAAGTCTTAGTTTTTTTAGTAGTGATTTCCCACCAAATTCTATACTTCTATAATTTGAAAATAATTATTAACTATAAGACTATAAGAGAATTAATTTATTTATCATGTACTATATGTAATGATATGATTCCCCTGAAATTTATAATTTCTATATATAAATAATATAATTTATTCGTTTTTAATGTATTTTAGCCAATTTGATAATTTTACCCTCTTCCGATATATTTTTGGCCCAATGCTTAAAAATAAATCAGATAATAAACAATGCTGGTTCAAAAGAATGCATAAAAATCACAAAATATAGCCATAGAAAAAACAAAAGACAAAATATATGTTCTAAAAGGTCTAAAATTGGTAGCTTTGGCACAAATATTTTGCCGTTTGATAACTTCCAAGTTTTGACAAACGAAAAGTTTACGAAATCAGACAAACATAAATTTATTATATTCAGACTTATATGCCATTAACAATTACAAAAAAAATAAAAAACAAAATAAAAAATAAATAATAAAAGCTTGCCTTCCAATAAAATAATAATTTAAAAAAAAAAAAAAAAGTCCCATTCTGCCTCATTCACATTTTCCGGAAAAGCCAAAAGAATTTGCAATCTCTTTAGAAGATTTCCTTATTTCAAGAACAGGCAGCAGTACGATTCGTCAAAATGAAGGGATTTTATAAGCAAATAACATAACTTTTATGTATTTACATATCCAACATCTAAATTTTGATATTTAATTTTGTTAAAAATTTAAAAAAAAAAAACACCTGTTTATGGCATATCAGAGAAGATGGTAAATAAGAAGTAATAAAAGAGAAAAGGCTAAGCATATAGACCATATAATTACAAATGCCACCAAATGTGGAGCAATTTGCAAATAATTAAAAGACAAAAAGCTCTACTCTGTACCATGTACTACAGCCACAACCAAGTTTGAAAATTCGCAGCAGAAATTTACACCATTACGAATAAATATAGCATAGGGATGTCATCATGAAACCGCCACCATAATTATAAAATTGATCAGATAATACATTATAAAATGGATCAGAGTTGGATTAACCTAAAAACCTTAAGTGTCCTAAAATAAGAACTTTGCAATGTTGGAACTTATACAATCAGAGTTGTCCGTGTCTTCCCGTGTTCTTAACTATTGCAAGTCACAGCCCCACTACCAATTCACACTATGTTGCACAACGCTCTCCTCTTGCTTGCTATCACCTATTCGCTCTTCAATCAGTTTACCTCTTTCGCTAGCTATATGACTACGAGACGCAATTGAACTCAGCAAAGTCGAGTCTCCCGATCTCCTTGGCAACCGGTAACTCTTCTCCTCCACCACTTCGTTCCATATATGATATGTTTCTTATCTACCTTAATAGGTTAGATTAAAGTAGTTCTTATGTCTTATTCACTGCATTTGACTTTCACATACATGTCATTTTTTGTACACATATGAACCAAGATATGTTAGGATAATTTGAGTTAGGCTTGGTTTATTTGAGATGAATATATGACCTGTTAACCAAAATTGAAAACCCTGACCTCCAACAACGCTTCATAGGAATGAATAGAAAATGATGATTCATACTGCCACTAAATAGCTAGAATACATTTAAAAAAAAAAGTAAATAAATAAATAGTTAGGATAAGTCTAATAATGAGGTGATGATGATAGATTCTTTTGGGATAATTCATGTTAGACTCACATTTATATTCCCTTAGTGGATAATCAATGTGAATGTGAAGGTTAATAATTGTTCCAAGTTATTTAGATGGAAATAAAATGTTAACACAATTAAACATATCAAGACTTTAAGGGGCTTTAGTCTTGTATTGGAGAGTTTGATTAAGATTTATTAAGTGAATCACAAATATCATTCTCTCTCTTCTCCCTTCTCTCGCCTCTCTTTTTCGCTGTTTTAACATTACATTTGCATGATAAAGACTTTTCTTTTATTATATGTAAAGGATGACTAGGAAGGAACTTTGGCCATGGATGAACATGTAAGTACTTTAGCCTAAGCATGGAGATTGTAATAGATGATACAACCATGAAGAGTTTAGAAAAGAGAGGAAAGCTTCATCCATGATTAAAGTAAAGAAACAAATTAATATCTATGGGAACTCACCGAGGGATCCATGAAGGAGAAATCCCAAGCTCCTTCCATTAATAACATGCATAACAGCATTTTACATGATTCAATACCAACTTTGTTTTATACTCATGAGCAATTTTCATTGGATAACTTTTTCAACATCATAACTTAGAAATAAATAAAAATAAAGTAAAAGCAATGTTGGCTGAACCATTTTCTTTAAATAGGTGTGCTCATAGGCAGAAGCCAAGAGATCTATGCTTTCCTTATTTGAGGCGGTGCAGCACCGGATGGGAAAAATTGTTACGGTGTCTGGAGCCAAAGCATTTCAAGCAACATTTAAGGTTGACGCCTAGGTGCCACCCATGGGCACTCAGGAGATGGCGCTTAGGCACCGGCTTTGGGTGCATATGCACCCGCTATAGAGCGGGCGCTGCTCATATTCCTGAGAGACCGGCGCATAGGCGCCGGTCTACTGGCGCCGATACCGAGAGCTTGGTGCATAGGCGCCAAGTTTGAGTGTCTAAGCACCCGGTGCAGTTAGTACATAGAATTTTGGTTTTAAAGCCGATTTCGAGCTTGGAAAGGATGAAGTTGTTGTTTCTTTCTTCTGAATTCTTCGAAGAGCATCTTGGTGAAGGTGAGGATTGTCGAAAGATTTTTTGCATTGTATTGAAGAGGAAAGATTGTTGGTACGAGTTCTGTAAATTTCTTCGTGTGAGTGTGGAGAATAAACTTGTGCGAGTCATTTAAAAAACTTTCCGAATTACATAGTCAAATTTATGGTGTTGTGGCTCTGTGACTTTTTCCCGTTTTTGAGTTTTTCCACCTAAAATTCCTGTGTACTTTTCTGGTTGCTTTGATTGTGTTTCTTAAATTTTTATTCTGTTTTTTTCTCAAATCATGTGATCCTATTCCTTGGCAAAATTAAAAGGTGACTCTTTCGGAGTAGCTTCATTAACAAACTGGTATTAGAGCGTGGTTCAATTCAAGTGAAAGCAATGACAGAAGAAGCAAGGTTCAAAGTGGAGAAGTTCAATGGGACGAACTTCGCTTTCTAGAAGATGCGGATGGAGGATTTGTTGTATCAGAAAAAATTATATTTGTTACTACAAGGAATCACAAAGAAGTCTCAATCTATGCCTATGGAGGAATGAGAACTGTTGGATCGAACGACATTGGTTCGATCAGGCTAACGCTTTCCTCATATATTGCATTCAACATTGTAAATGAGAAAACTACGGCGGATCTCATGGCGGCACTAACCAAGATGTACGAAAAACATTCTGTTTGTTTTTCTGATGAAAAAATTATGCAACATGAAGATGGAAGAAAACAGTTTAGTGGCAAAGCATCTCAATAACTTCAACACTGTGACGAGTTAGTTGTGTTCTGTGAGGATCAAGTTTGATGATGAGGTAATAGCACCGATAATACTATCTTTATTGTCGGATAGTTGAGATGGCTTGGTAACGACGGTGAGTAATTCTTCAGGGACTTCAAAGTTGAACTTCGATGATATCATGGGTCATATGTTGAATGAAGAAGTTCGTAGAAAAGCAGCAAATAGTGAAACTTCAGATTCTGCGTTGAACGCTGATAACAGAGGAAGGAATTTGGTCAGGAATACAAAAGGAGGCAGATCCAAATCCAATAGCAGAAAACTCAAGTAAAGCAGAGGAGAATATTGGAATTGCAGTAAGAAAGAGCATTTCAAGAAGGACTACAAAGCTTTAAGGAAATTTGGTGATGAAGGACAGGAAAGTAGTCTTTATAATAATATCTCCATAGGTGAAATCCAATATGACTCCCTTGTATTATCTTTAGTCAGCACTGAATCTTGGATAGTGGATTCAGGTGCCTCTTTTCATGCTTGCCCCAATAAAAAAATATTTAAAAACTACACTTAGAGTGATCTATAGAAAGTTTATTTGGGAGATAACAATGTTTGCAGTATTTTTGGAATGGGTGATGTTCATATCAAGTTGATGAATGAAACAATCTAGAAATTTACTGAAGTAAGATATGTTCCAATTTTGAAGATAAATCTTATTTCTGTGAGCAAGCTGGCAAAGTTAGGACTCGTGACTACTTTCATAGGTGATTCGTGGAAGGTGAACATGGGGCATAGGCATTAATGATGGCTAGAGGTAATATTGAAGGCACCCTTCATCTGATCAATGAAATGACTGATTTATTTGATGTGGCCGGAACCAGGGTGGATGTAGGTTTATGGCACCGTAGGCTTGGCAATATGAGCGAGAAAGGCATGAAGTCCCTACTTTCAAAGAATAAGCTTTAGGGTTTGAAATCGGTTGATATGGATTTCTGTGAATACTGTATATATGGCAAGCAAAAGAAGGTTTATTTCTCTAAGAGAGGGTCAGTGGTGAAATCAAAGAAACAAGAGTTAGTGCATACTGATGTATAACATCCTACTCCTGTTTAGCCCATCAGAGTTTCTCACTATTTTTGTCACATTGTTTGATGATCACACGAGAATGGTATGAGTTTGTTTCTTAAAGCAGAAATCTGATGTATTTAAGTCTTTAACAAGTGGAAGTCTATGAAAGAAAATGAGACATATCAAAGCTGAAGTGTCTCAGATCATATAATGAGGGTGAGTACCGTGATCAAAAGTTCGGGAATTTATGTGCTACAGAGGTGGTCAGACATGAGTTCACTGTCCCAAGGACAGCGTAGCAGAAAGAAGTGGTTGAGCGCACGAACAAAAAAATCATGGGGCGTGCTAGAAGCATGAGGTTAAATGCAGGCTTGACAGAACAATTTTGATCTAAAGCAATTAACCCTGCAGTTTATCTAATAAACCGTAGTCCATCAGTACCTTTGGAGGAAGGCTTGCCTGAAGAAGCTTTAAGTAACAAAAAAACATGTCTATCTCACCTAAGAGTATTTAGGTGTTTTGCATATGTGCATATTGATGCAGGGTCTAGAAGTAAGCTTGACTCAAAATCATTCAAGTGCACCTTCGTTGGATATGGCTTGGATGAGTTTGGGTTTAAGTTCTGGGATTATCAGAATAAAAAATTCATCAGGAGCAAAACGTCTCATTCAACGAAATAGAGATGTACAAAGACATGATTAGAACTCAGGATATTCCGTCAGCTACTTTTAAAGAATCCAAATATGTGGAGATAGATGATACTCGTGATCAGAAAGATGTAAAAAGAACAAGTGTTTAACCAGAAGAAGCACTAGAAGTTCCTCAGTCACCTGCTACAAAAGTCAGAAATTCCAGCAGAGTGAAACACCCATACAAAGGTATTCTCCTTTACACTATTTGTTACTAACTGATAGTGGTGAACCAGAGCGTTTTAAGGAGTCCACTCAAGTTGAAGATTCAAGGGAGTGGGGGGCTTGTCATGGATGGAGAAATGTAATTTTTGGAGTCAAATCAAACTTGAGATTTGATGATACTATCAAATAGCAAAAGAGCACTGCACAACAAGTGGGTCTACAGGCTGAACGAAGAGTCAGATGGTAGCAAGTGCTACAAGGCAAGGCTTGTTGTGAAGGGTTTCCAACAGAAGGAAGGAGTGGAATACGCAGAGAACTTCTCCCCAGTGGTGAAGATGACGACTATCAGGGTTGTGCTGAGTCTAGTAGCAGAAGAAAATCAACATCTGGAGCAGATGGATGTAAAATAACTTTCTTACATGGAGATCTGGAGGAGGAACTATACATGATAAAACCACAATGTTACAAGGTTTCAGGCAAAGAAGGTTTGGTCTGCAGATTGAAGAAGAGTCTCTATGGCTTGAATCAGGCACCGAGACAGTGATATATGAGGTTTGATGAGTTCATTTTAGATAATGGGTATATGAAGTACTAGACAGATCATTGTTGCTTCATCAAACACTTCGGTAACTGTTATATTTTGCTTCTTTTGTATGTGAATGGCACGTTGATTGCAGAGGAAGATATGAAAAAAAACAGGGACTTAAAGAATCAATTATCAAGTGAGTTCGAGATTAACAATTTAAATCCAACCAAGAAAATCCTCAGGATGAGAATCAACAGGAACATGAGTGCAGGAACACTAAAGTTTTCTTAGGCAGAGTATGTTGAGAAGATCCTACATGTGTTCAACATGAGTGAGGCAAAACTAGTTAGCACTCCCTTAGATATTCACTTCAAACTCTCTAAGGAGCTATTGCCAAATTCTGAAGCAGAGCAAGCACAGATTGAGAGAACCCTGTATGCTTCAGCAGTTGGAAGCTTGATGTATGTGATGATTTGCACCAGACCAGATATTACATATGTTGTGAGAGTACTCAGCAGGTACATGGGCAACCAGGCAGACATATTGAGAGGCGGTAAAGTGGATTCTCAAGTATTTGAGAGAAGCAATCAACATGATACTTTGTTATGGAAATGCAGGGATCAGTTTATAGGGATTCATAGATTCAGATCTGACAGAAGATGAAGATAGTAAGAGAAGTACAACGGGGTATATCTTCACATCGGGGAACACAACTGTAAGTTGAGTTTCCAGGTTGCAGAAGATTGTTGCACTTTTAGCTACAGAGGCCACATATATTGCTATCACTAAGGCTAGCAAGGAGATGATTTGGCCACAGAATTTTATGGTAGAATTGGGGAAGGAGCGGGGGATTGGAAAGCTCTACAGTGATAATATGATTGAGATTCATCTTGCAAAAGACATTGTTTTTCACGTCAGGATTAAACATATCCAGCTGATGTATCATTTCATTCGATCTCTTCTAGAAGATGCACAATTATTTTTGGAAAAGATACAACTGAAAATCCTACGGATATGTTGACGAAATTGGCGACTGCTGAGAAACTGAAGCTGTGGTTGGCTTCAGTGGGGGTGAGCCACACCACGGTACGTGTCTATGAAGGCGATTCAAATGGAGGTACAAGTACAGAGGACTAGTGCTCGGTGCTTTATCTCCAAGTGGGGGATTGTTATGGCGTGTGGACCAAAGTATTTCAAGCAGCATTTAAGGTTGGTGCCTAGGCGCCAGCCATGGGCGCTCAAGCGCCTCATATGGGCATGACTACAGTGGATTCGGCGCTTAGGCGTTGGCTTTAGACGCATATAAGCCCGCAATAGAGCGGGTGCTACTCTTATTCCCAAGAGACCGGCGCCTAGGCACCCATTTCTAGGTGTCGATGTCGAGAGCTTGACGCTTAGACACAAAGCGCCTAGTGAGGTTAGTACATGGGATTTCCATTTTTAAGCCGATTTCGAGCGTGGAAAGAATGAACTTGCTGCTTCTTTCTTTTGAATTCTTAGACGAGCATCCCGATAAATGTGAAGAGTGTCGAAAATGTGGATTTTGGTGATTCGACGTGATTTTTTGCATCTAATTGGAGAGGAAAGATTGTTAGTGCAAGTTCTGTAAGTTTCTTCGTGTGAGTGTAGAGAAGAAGCTTGTGTGAGTCATTTGTAAAACTTTTGAATTACATAGTGGAATTTGTGGTGGTGCGGTTTCGCGATTTTTTTCCGTTTTCGGGTTTTCCATGTAAAATTCTTGTGTACTTTTCTGATTGATTTGATTGTGCTTTCTTAAATTTTTGTTTCGGTTTTTCTTGAATCCTGTGAACCTATTCCACGGCAAAATTAAACGGAGACATTTTTTAAGTAGTTTCCTTAACAAAAATAACACAGAAATATGAAGAGAATAAAACAAAATTATGTTTTTCCCAAAATCTATGTAAATCAAGTAGTGGTCTTATTACGACTGTAAGTGATGTTTCATACTATCATTTCGACGATCCAGCTATAAACTAAAGTAATCATAGATGATAATTCCTTATAAGTATCTTAATTATCACTTCACCAATATTAGAGCTATAAGTGCAATTATCTAATAAAATAGGTAGAAGAAACTTGAACTGAAAACATGAAATACTGCTTCAGTGCCCTCCTGCAGAAGAACCCATCGAAGGTTCAATTACATCTATTAGTCATTATCCGGAGGCTTGTAAAAGTATAAATTTGATACATTGAATGTTGGTGAGATGTAGAGGACAGCTGGAAGATCAACAAAGTAAGCATTGTTGTTAATCTTTTTTAATAGTTGAAAATGGCCCAGGTTTCCTTGGTTTCAATTTTAAGTAAGTGCCAGAAGGTAATCTTTCTTTTCTTAAGAAAACTATTACCGAGTCAACCACATCAAATAGTTAAGCTCGGCGATGTAAATCAGCTTCTTGCTTATTTTCATGGAGGAGTCCTCTACCTTCGGTTACACCCTCGAAAACATAAGTCTGTTTGGGGCAGCTTGTGCGTTTCAGGATAAGCAGCTTATCCTGAAACATGGCCCGTGGGCGGGGTCGACCCGCGGCCTGAGTTTAATGTAAAAAACCAAAACGAGGCATGCAGCGTTTTCAAAAACACACGAAGCAAACGGTTAGGCAGCGTTTTCAAAAACGCCACCGCAAGCTGTCCCAAATGGGCCCTAAGTTATCTGAAACCGTGTTTATAGCTACTTGGCTTCTCTGATTTGACAGCACTGCCAGATCAACTGTTAGATTTAGGAACTTTGTATAAACAATGCAAAATGAAGAGAGTCCTAGAGAATGATTGACAGATGAAATGAAGGCGAATTGGTTTGACATAGTACAACATCCCAGAGTTTTGGTCGTTCCCCAGCTAGGAATCTCATCATATTTCCTAAAGAGCTGTTAACAAGCTCTGTCTGTTCATCCGATTGGGAGTGATATGCCAAGCTCAAACCCAATTCAGTTTGAAAACGTTTCCAAAATTCCCGTCAAAACCAACTCATAAACTTAATATCTCAATCAAAAGTGGGGCTGCAGGCATTACCATAAATGCAGACAATTTCTTTAAGAAAACCCTTCCAATATTAACATCTAAAGTTTTTTTTTAGAAGCAATAAAGCGCGTAGTTTTTGAGAATTTGTCTACCACTATCATGATCAAATATGAACATCTTTTTGTTTTAGGTAAACCCAAAAAACAAATCTAGGCTTAGTTTATTCCCAAAGAGAGTTAGTAATAAGAAAAGGCGTATATAAGCCTGTATTTTGGAAGGTTCCTTGTAAGATTGACAGAAGTATTGTGCACGTCTTCGAAACTTTGCCCGGTAGTACCTTGTGTGGACTGAAGTGAATTTCTTATCTCATCCCTCACAAGCTGCACAGCAGGTTCATGAGCTACAATTTTTTTCTATGGAAAAGTGAAGTATACATCAGTTGCATACCATTCTTCTAAAAATTTCAAACCCATAATCTCAGTTTGCAACAAGCAAACTGGATCATTTGCTAAGCGCGTCAGCTATAGTGGTCAGCTTTATCTTTAAACACAAAACTCAGTTGCTTGAGGAATTGAACACCCATTTTATATGCGTTCTAATCAGATTTTTTTGGTAACTAAGAAATTGAAGTGAATGATAAACACTATAAGGATGAATTTTTGAAGGAGAATAAAATGCTCCCATTGCTTTAGTAATTGAATAACGGAATAAAATTCCTATTCATAGTTGGAAATATGGCCTTGAAGTAAGAGCTGGAGTTAGTGTTTGAATAACGGAATAAAATTCCTATTCATTTTAGGGTTGGTATTGCACCAGTGACGGATAAAATTAGAGAGAGTCGCCTTAGATGGTTTGGTCACATTAAACGTCGACCACCTGATGATCCGATTAGGAGAGCAGATGTTTTAAATACAACTTATGTTAAGAAAGGCAGAGGTAGACCTAGAAAAACTTGGGCTTATTGTATAAAAAATGATCTTAATTTATTAGAATTAAACAAAAATTTGACACTAAATAGGATGCAATGGAGAAAAAGGATTCATGTAGCCGACCCCACTTAGTGGGATTAAGGCTTTGTTGTTGTTGTTGTTGTTGTTGTTGTATAGTTGGACCATCTATATCAAGACAATTGAATATTTCACTAAAATATTCAATTGGCTTACCTTCTTGTGAAAGGAAAGCACCAATTCCACAAGCTGCGCCATCAGCTTCAACTTAAAAAGGCTAACTGAAATTTGACATGGATAGAATGGGAGTGGAGTATAATTTGGTCTTGATGTTTTTTAACTGGCTTGTTATGCATCCCCCCAATTGAAATTTTGGCTCTTGAAGCAATCACTGATTTGCGCCCTGAAGGGACTGAAATTCCGAACAAACCTTCTTTACAAATTCGCCAATCCATTAAAAACTCCTTGCATCAGTGACGCACGTTGGAGTTGTCCATAAGCAAATAAACTCTATCACCAATAATGCAATAAATAAAGTGAATTTTATCTAGAACAAAATACATTTTGAAAGGTAAATAAACAGTTGAAGCACTCGAAGGGCTTCAAACACTAACTCCAGCTATGATATATGGCCTTGAAGTAAGAGCTAAAATGAAAATATCAACAACAACAACAAGCCTTTGTCACAGTAAATGGGGTCTGCTACATGAATCTTTTTCTCCATTGCGTCCTATTGAGTGTCATATTTTCATTTAATTCTAATAAATTAAGATCATCTTTTATACAATATGCCTAAGACTTTTTAGGTCTACTTTTGTCTTTCTTAACACAAGTCAAATCTAAAACATCTACTCTCCTAACCGGATTATCAGATCTAAAACGACTCTATGTAATCTTATCTACCATTGGAGCTACACCAACCCTATCACGAATATATTCATTCTACATTTTGTCTCTAAGTGTCAAGCCACTCATCCACTTAAGCATTCTCATCTCAACAATATTTAACTTTGTTTTATGCTTCTCTTCTAAAGGCCAACATTCTGCGCCATAGCGCATTGCCGGTCTCACTACCATCTTATAAAATTTTCTTTGAGTCAGTACTTTTCTATCACATCGTAGGCTAGATGCATTACCCCACTTCAACCAACCAACTTGAATTCTACTAATAACATCCCATTCTATATCACCAAAACTTCGAACAATAGACCCAAGTTATAAAAAACGTTCACACTTTTTAATGATTTGATCACCCATAGTTACAACACTGTCACTAGAGATACTATTACTAAAATTACATTCCATATATTCAGTATTTCATCTACTAAAAAAGAGAATATCATCAAACTACATAAATCAAAACTTGCTCAAAAAAAATTGAAGCACTCGAGTCATAAGCCGCATAAAAATGCCAAGTGCATTACAAAGCTTGAATGGCATCACACACCATTCATAAAGGTCTTTCTTTATGGGCTTTGAATGCAGTTTTCCATTGATCACTAACTCATCTTCAAATTTGGTGATAACCACTACATAGATCCAACTTCAAAAAGATGGCAGCCCAAAGTAACTTTTCGAACATATCTCCTAATCGATGGAGAGGAAGCTTGTACTTGATGGCCATCTTGTTGATTGATTGGCTGTTCATGCACAATCTCCACTTTCCATCTTATTTCAGGAACACTATTGAGGGGGCAACACAAGGGCTCGTATTATAGCTTATGCACTGTTTAGCAACAGCTCATCAATAATTTCATGAAAAATTTTATGTTCTTTTGGCCTCATCATGTAGTGTGGTAAGTTCAAAGATGCACCCGGAACTACATCAATTTGATGCTGAATCGGCCGCATGAGTGGAAGCTGGCTTGGCAATTTGAATGGGGCAATATCTTCAAATGGTTTTAACAATTACTGCATTTCAGAAGGTATTTCATTATTACTTATATTTTGTTATGAGAATAAGAATGCTAAGAGTACAGAATCCTTCTTGCAGTTTGAAACAAATCGTGATCAAGGAACACACAAAAAAGTTGTGTTAGAATGCAGTTCCAGGAGTTTACTAGTGACCTTTCCAATTAAATCAATAAATTTTCTTTGACAATTATAGCAAGCAGCAACGTCAAATTCCCAAGTTCTTGCTACTATCAAATGGCTAACGCCCATATCATAAATGTCATAAAACGTCACAAACAAAACTACTGCCATCGGAAAAAGTTACTTCACAAATATTAATGACAGGGACTTCTATCCCTCTATTAATCCAACCGATTTTATACAGGTGAGAATATTTGGAGGTCTTCAAATTGATAGCCTTAATCACTTTGATAAAAATAATATTTTAGCATCCACTGTCTATCAGAAGATTACAGGCTAAGCTATGGGCTGCCATTAAGATTTTCTTCAAGACAAAAGAAAGAAACTCACCCTCATCACCAAGGATATCTTCAATAAGCTCAGCAGCTACTATAGGAAATTCACAATATATGTTTGACACTTCACCATCAAGGAGTTGCACCTGCTTCCTTTGTGGGCACTCATTGGATCGGTGTCTAGGATGGAAACACCAAAAACATTTGGAAGGTCCTCGGTCTTCCATACGCATTGTCACGCATTGTCATGCAGAATGCTTGAATGGGAAGGAAATTTTGGAACAGAAGTGCAACGAGAGGTTCATTTGAAAACTGAAGATTGCTCCCTTTGCTGGGCACTGCGCCAACTTTGTTAGGTTCACAAACAGAGGGAAGTTCTAAATGTTGGCGCCAAGTATTAAGCTGTTTGTGGCCCTAAATAATTTGCATTTCAGCCTTATAAACATAATTTACTGCTTGAGACACAGCATATTGTGCTCATTTCTAGCTTGAACTTTTTCAATCCCCAAAAATAACAGCTATAAGCTGCTGTGAGTTCTCTCGAAGATTATTACAAGCACTAAGTCTATAAAATTCCACTGTATAATCGCCAACGAAACAGTTGATTTACAAGCACCTTCAATATTGCAAATACAATAATTGCTCATAATTTGAGGGAAGGAAGCGGCTATGCAAAAGAAATTTCATTTTGCTCAAAATATTAACCCTACTCTTCCCTTCACTTTGTGAAGTTTGCATGAGTTGAACCCAACAACCTACACCGCCTCCTTTTCAATTTGCAAGCCACATATTTTACATGTCATTTGTTGAATATCCGCATATTCGAAAAAAGAATCCACTAAATATTCCCATTTTAGATAATCTTTAACATCAAGTTGATCATCAAACAAAGGAATGTCTATTTTGAGCTTGAAATCCCCATGTCCTCCATTAGAATGATTCTGCCTTCCATGAGAGGATGCTCGGAATGTGCTGGATAATTAAACTGTCGGGGCCTCCTTAGATCACAATTATTCACAACAGTAAGGGGATATACTAAAACTCTTAGGGGCATTCTTATGATTAGAAAAATATATTTTTCAATCACACACACACTCTGCAGTGACGCAGTGAAATAGATAGCCTCAGAAAATTACTGTGATAGCATATCATGCATAGTTACTGAGACCTTTTGGGGCGTATAATGAGAAAATATTGTGAGAAAGAGCAACACATCATCTTTGCCGTCTTTTTTATGCTCGTTGTTAGGAAACATTTTTAAATTATATCATGTTTTATTTCTGAAATTCGGTACTAATACCCTTGGGGGCATTCTTATGATTAGAAAAACATATTTTTCAATCAAACACATAAACTATGAAGTGAGGCAGTGAAATAAATAGCCTCAGCAAATTACTATTACATCATATCATGCATAGCTACTGATACCTCTTGGGGCATATAATGGAAATATATTATGAAAAAGGGCAACACATCATTTTTGACATCTTTTTTATGCTCGTTGTTAGGATACAAATGTAAAATATCATGTTTTGTTTCTGAAATTCAGTACAAATACCCCTTAGGGCATTCATATGATTAGAAAAACATATATTTTTCAATCACACACACTCTGAAATGAGGCAATGAGATAGTTAGCCTCAGAATGTTACTATGACAACATATTGTGCATATATATTGATGCCCCTTGAAGCATATATATTCTCAGGACGGGTAACATAACATCTTTGTCATTATTTTATTGCTCACTGCTAGGAGACATGTAGAATATCATGCATTGTTGCTGTAATTGAATACTAATAACTCTTGGGGCATTTTATGAATTAATGTTGTAAAAAAGGCACATATCATCTTTGTCATCATCTCTATACTCATGGCTTCTGTTTTTGCTATCATAATAGTAAAATGGCTAAGAACAAGGAGTCCGGTGCCCGCACTGTTAGACAAAGAAATCAAAAGTCTTTTGTGATCTTTGCCTCATTGAAATTGATTTGGGCAATAGACCGACTACATATTTCAACAAGGAAGAGTGACATAATATTATCAAAAAATGCAAGAAGAGTACAGGTCGAGAATATGACATGATGCAATTGAAGAATAAATTGGATCAACTCAAGAAAGATTGAAAATTTTGGAAGGAGTTGAAACAATAATCAACAGACTTGGGTTAGGATCCGGTGAAATGAACCATTGATGCTCCATAGGAGTGGTGGACATAAAGTCTTGCAGTAAAAATTTTTCTATATCTAACTAATTCAGTCGATTTCATTTTTATTTATTAAATGAAGCGTATGTTATAATTTTGTAGGTGGTGCCCACTGCGAAGAAATTTAAACTTTGTGGGCTTGAGCCTAAGTTGGAGGAGAAGTTGGACCGGATGTTTGGGGGTGTCGTTGGTATAGACAAATATGCATGCACGCCCAGTGAGACAGGGATTTGTGACACCCCAGTGAACTTGGCAACCAACCTATCAGGTGATTCAACTGAAGTACCCAGCTCGGACCTCCGTAAAGTCCTGTCCACCTTTTGTTCTAAGCGTTCGCGGGTATAAAATAAAAAAGAAAGGTGGAGCTGATTTCATCTGAAATCAGATCTCACAACTGGTAGTTACTTCCTACGCTGAACCTCATAAAGTACAAGAACATTCCATTGAGCAGGTCATGCAAATTCTGAATGCAAATAAAAAAATTTATGAGGATTTGCCTCTATAATTATTTGCAGTAAAGTTGCTTGAAAATCCCACCTGAAGAGATTTTTTCGTGAAGATTCCCCAAGAAAAATGGGTGGCGTATTTACAACATTTTTTATAATCAGAAAGAAATTTGAGAAACTTTTTTTTTATTTACTACTCCATGGGACACATTTATTTCTGTATTTTATTATGTTATGACTTGGTTCTTTGAACTGCTTAGTACTCTGCTGAATAATATTCATAAATCCTCATTATTCATATATCACAACTGATTGGGACATGGTTTATTCATAATTTATTAATTATTTTGTGTCAACTAGTACGATATACACCTAAATGGATTCAGTCAGAGAAAGATAAAAAATGAGAGCTACAACAATCTATTTGATTCAATTGATCGCTCTCCGTGCTAGATATCGTCATATTGGTGACAAATGGGTTGAGAAATTACTTGCTAGACACTCAACAAGATTCAACATGTTCCGCATGAGACAAGAGATATTTAATAATTTTTTGGCAGAACTTAACGGATTTCATGAACTTCATGGGTCATTGATGACGACTCAGCGAGAGTTATTGGTGAAACCCTCTACATATTATCACATAAAAAGTCAATGTGAGGAATATTGGAACGATTTAAACACTCTTATGAGACGATTAGCAGATACCTTTCGATGGGTCTGAATGCACTTGTGCACCTTTCTACGCAAGTTATCAAACCAACGGATCCAACACTCGAACGGACTCCTACAGAGATTTCACGCGATGCATATTACATGTCATTATTTAAAGTAAAATTTCTAATCCAATGCAGTCAATTTTAAATATAGAAGCTGACCCACAATTTTATATTATGATATTTTTAATTTAATTGCAACGACGCCAAAAACTTGACCCCGCTATATTATATGTATATAATTGTAATTGTTTATGTTGTGGATGCTTACGCAAAGTATACGTATCGTATCAAGTAATACGTGCTCTAGTGGAGTCCTCTACAGAAAAATATCGATCCTACAGCGAAATGAAAATTAAATAACAACTAATTTTAAAATAATAATAATAATAATTTTAAAATAAGTATACGAAAATTTGAATTCTAAATTTAAGCGCAATAAAGTAAACTAAAGTATTTTAATTGAGTAACTTAACCGAGTAGAAAATTAATACGTATCGAAAGTGTAGGAAATTAAACTAATCGCTAAATAAGTCTTAACTATTCGAAAAAATATCTTTCCCTCGTTTAGAAATTTAAGCTGATTGATGAATTTAAATAGATAATTTTAAGGTATCGTGACAAATAGAGAGCATTCCTATTCTTTACCCTTTGCGTGCACAGTAGAAAGAATATCGACTAATCCTATGTTTGACATCGAATCATGGCTGAGCTCGAGGATACCGATCGCCACTTCGTAGCTCCCACGTTCCCTCGCCTTGAGGCTAACATCTACACTTCGCTCTCAAACAATGGGACCGAATTGAATATTTTAGTCCGTCACACTAAAACGCTCTATTCTACGCCCAGCGATATTATTTCCCTATTTATTTCGCACCCTCCTTCCAAGGCTTTGAATTCTCCGAATATCGATGTAATTTTTACTATAATTGATAATCAACACATTTTAACAAATCAAATCGTCAGCTTGAAAGTAAATTAAGTTTTTAAGTAAAAATTATCACAATTTATTAATATTTAAAAGTACTTCTATTTTTAGCTCATCTAAGTCGATTAATTTCATAAACGAGTGAGAAAGATTAAATTAACTACTCGTAACGAATGGTAACTAAACCAAGCATGTGATTTCATTTAAAGTTAAAAACAATAAACAAAGATACTTTATCTTAATTTCCTCCCAAACGTATCTTTCAAGCCTTTTGACTTTTCCTTCTAGTACAACACACTTCTAACTCACTAAAGATTTACTAAGACTCTCTAAATAAACTCACTTAAGACTCCAGAGATACACACAAATGACACACTTATAACACACTTAGAAGCTGAATTTCGGGTTCTATACATAGAGGTGAGCAAAGGACCAAGAGGTGTGTAAGCATCCCTTCAAAAAGTGTCCAGGTTCAACGTATCTCGCGCCATTTGAACTACTCGCATTGTCGATGACGAACTACTCCGTTGTCTGGCGAGGCTTCTAGAAGGTCTTCGAACCGCGCTATCTCGTTGTCAGTGAGTTTCGGTCTCATTGTCAGCGAGACAGTTATAAATCCTTCGAATTTCTTCCTCGTACCTCGCCGTCGGCGGCTCGATCTCGTCGTCGGCGACTCAAGACAAATCGCATTATTTTCTTCCTTTTGCTCCAAATCCGCTCCTTTTTTATGATTTTTGCTTTTATCACCTAAATTCTATATTCCTGCAACAAAATAAAGAAAATACCTTTCTTTAAAGTGCAATTTCATCAAAAATAGGTATGAATTTCTTAATAAAATTTTCAGTGATCAGAAGCCGTACATTAATAACTTACTTTTGTTTGAGTAAGATTGCATCAGAGCAATTGATAGAACCCACGTTGATACACATATGTCAAATAATGAGAATATCGCATTCATCGGACGTTGCGGTGCATCTACACAGAATGTCATGATTTTTTGAGACTTCAACATGTGTTTTACTTTATTCATGCCTGGTTGAGAGGGTAGTGCGAGTGACAGTAGAATTTTCAAGGTTGCAACAGAATACCTATTTTTTCATTAATGGTTCATTTAAAGTTTGTCATTTAATTCCGACCCAAAAATCCAATTAGACCTACTTAGGAATTAAGATGTAATTAAGTCTAATTTTAAGTTAGAGTTAAGTGATTAATTAGGTCCTAAACCCTAATTAAGTCTAATTGGATTTTTGGGTGAATTTGATAACCCTTAAAATTTAGAGGTACAATCTTATTCTAAGATCATTGATAAGGTAGGTATAGTATGTCTTCACAAAAGTGAAGTCAACAATACCCAATACAACTTCTCACATCCTCCTCAAGGCATGCTCGAGCCCCAAATATTCTGCTGATTCATTTTAATCTTCATACTAATTATGCAATAAATTTTAGACAAATATTATTTGGTGGATGATGGATATCTGTTGCATCAAGGGTATCTCAAGCATTTTCCTGATTTGAGATATCATATACATGATTTTGAGTGAGCTAGCAATGTTACACCTGACAGAAAAAAACTGTTTAATAAAAAATATTCCTCCTTACGCGATGTCATCGAGAGAACTTTCGACGTTTGAAAGAAGAAATGGTTTATACTCCACAATATATCGTCTTACCCGTTTCTCAAACAGATCTAGATTGTGATTTTCACGATGACTCTACACAATTATATTCAGCAACATCATTCCCACAACGACATTGACTTTCGTAGGGCTAACGAGAATCAGAAACATGTACCTCCGGAAGCATTTGAGTAGCACCTCGGATATTTCTTGTTAAGAGTTCAGAATGATCCTTCCATTAATTGTACTAAAGAGAGAGAGGGAGCAAACGAAATGGCAGAGGTAAGGGAGCAAATTACTGATGTGTTAGTAGGAGGTTGATTGGATTATTTGTAATTTATTCAGTACTATGTGTAATTAATTTCCTTTGTCAAAACATCATTCAGTGTTATATTTCCTTTATTCAAAGACATTTGTTTTTTACATTTTATATTTCTGGTTTAAAATTTTTACACAATTTATAAGTGTAATTTTTTAATTATTTCTTTTAGCAAATTCAATTTTTGTCTTCACTAATGCATTGTCTTTATAACATTCAGAAAATATTAGCTCAAGGATTTCAGGGACATCCTGATAATTGCTTTGACATTGCGGACTACACTTCCCTACTGACGTCACACCGGACCCATAGCTACAGGAGAAATTTCTACAGCTGCCTGTGGATCATCGCAGAGAAGTGTGACTTCTTCCGGTGGGTAGACAGTTCAACAGATTCTACTGCTGACGGTGATCGGGAATGAATATCATCACTGGAAGACAGTGTAGCATGAAACATACATCATCTGCATGTTAAGAATAATATAATCATCATATTAATTTTAATTTTAATAGTTTTTTACCTTTTTTTGGCACTCTTAGTACTCGCTGTTAAACAAGGTGTGTATTTAAATTTTTGTACTGTTTTGAAGTGATTTTATGTTTCTGAAGTATCAAATATATAACTATAATAGTTTTGTTATAAACAGTATTGTTGAACATAGCATTATGATCATTTGTCGTAAACAATCACGCAAACAACAGTTTTAAACAGCTAAAACAAACAGTCTAGCCAGCTTCCCACAACAACTTCCTGAGGCAGCTAAGCTGATAAGCTACAATTGCCCCAAGCAGACCCTAAAACATTACTAGAACTAAATAACTTCATCAAATTGCACTCAAGTTCATCAGTAAAACCAGAACAACCAAGAAGCTCACCGAATGACTATGTGTTGTAGACACAGAATATTACCACACCAATAGATGGAGGCATGAGGAAGATATACAGACATGCTTATTTCTTTCAAATTGTTAAACCACTTATAGGGATCGAGAATCAATGTAGGCCATTCTGGTAGACCATGTAATTTTCTGCATAAATATTTTCCATGTACCTAGCATGCTTCCGATCAACATCTAAATTGGAGTTCTTTAGCTACCGATATTTTTTTTTCAAAAAACAAGTAATATCAACAATATTCTAGGATCATGTTAGGGATTTATAAGCCAAATAATTTATTAGATACATAACCAGCACCAAGATGCATATAATGTTCTTATTCATCCACATACTCATGACGTTACAGCACGACATGTTTATCTCCAAATTAGTAAAACAGATGAAAACATCTCACAAGTCCCACTTAATTAATTACAAAATAGATTCAAGAGGCAATAAGGCGACCGACGACGGGATACTTAGCTCGGAATTTCTTCTCCCAGTCCTCGAGGACTCCCATCTCCTTCACAGAGAGGTCATCGAGGTTGCCGGAGACGTCTTCCTCGTTCTTGCTCATCTTAGCCAGGGCGCGGCTGGCCTCGCGGCCGGAGAAGATGGCGTAGGCGCCTCCGGGACCGTAGAAGGACTTGCCTGCGCTGACATCGAAGACGACGCTGCGGATAGAGATGTAGATTGGCTTGCTCTCGTCAGATCCGTCGTAGTCCTTCAGTTGATCCGACGTTAGATCCATAGCGGAATAGAGGCGAGCAGAGGGCGAGAGAGGGAGAGTGAGGGCAGCGCGTGCTTCTGACGCTCTTAAGGGAAAATTATTCACGTACGCAGCTCTCGTTACGGAATCCCGACATAATCACCCGGATTATTGGATATCTTATTAAGATATTATTCTAAATAATCAATGAATGATGTTCTAATAACGTCTCAATAATCTCCGCGATTTCATTTTATATTTTTTATCTGTTATTCAGGATATTGTGAGGTTATTGAGAAATTATTGCTCAAATAACATTGCAATAACTTCTTAATAATCTGTCACTAAGTCCCGCAGTTTTATTTTAATATTATTCACGGGTTATTCATTGGTTATTCGGTGATTATTTGGGGATTCCGTATACAGCACTGCGTGTGTTGTCCGCCATGAAATAATTGGGCGGAAAATATTCCTCTAATGGTACGTTAGACCCCTTTTTGTTGGGATAATTACATTCAGAGCATATAAACATTACTATTTACAAATCAAATATTTAGGTGATTTTTTGAATTATTAGATTGATTCATCTATGTGTGTCAAATTATTATGAATTTAATAAAAATAAAAAATAAGGGTTGGGATTTTTTGATGACCTTTGAAAAATGGATGAAAAGAGGGAGCGTGATTTTTAAATAGCAATGATTTGAGTGCCTTTGTATGTAATCCCTTTTTTTTGTTTTGAGTTTGAGAAATAAATTTTTTTTAAATTTTAAGTTGGTTTAATAAAATTAAAAAAATTAAAGTTAAGATGAATGAATTTTGACCTTAATCTATTTTTTTTAGTTAAATTTATGAAAAATCTGCTACTGTCAAATAGACATTTCATTGAAAGTATTAACCTGGAACTTGAAGAATGCTTTCCATTCTTGGATTATGTATGGAAAGATAGAAATAAAATGATTATTATTTTGTGTATTCGCTTAATTTTATTAGGTACAGGAGCTTTTGTTCTAGCACTTAAGGTTCTGTATTTTAGATGCATATATGATACATGGCACCAACTTGACCCTTAGCCCGAGTGTTATCTTTGATTATTTACTAAAATCTCCTTTTGGGGGGAAAGGGTGGATTGTTAGTGTCGACAATTTAGAAGATATAATTAGAGGGCATGTTTGGCTAGGTTCTATATATATATTTGGTGGAATTTGTATATATATATGTATATAATGTTTGGTTAGGTTATATTTGTATGCTTAGGAATCAATTAATATTTAAAGTTTGTGTTTACAGTCAAAATAAGAATCTAGATAAAATAAAGCTAATCAGTTCAAAATTATTCAATTTTGCTATCATTAAAGATCATTTTTTTTTTCAATAATGCATTTAATTACCTAATGAATGATTTATTGTTAAAGAGCTTAACACCAATCATGTGAATGAGAAATTTGGATTTTGAATAAATTTATTAAAATGTTTTTCTAAAAAATTATAGATAAATCTCATTATTTGTATGAAAATAATTTAAAATTGTAACGCGCTTGGAGAATTTAACAGCTCTAAAACATTGTCCAACCTTCAATGTTGACAACCATTGTTAACAATCACTGTCATTTGATTTTTACAATAACTGTCAAACTAGGAATCAAAATAAATCATGAATTAGATATTAAACCCCCAAAAATAATATAAAATTTACTAACTTAAGCCATGAGAACCACCACTAGGCAGATCAAATGTGGACCCTATGTTAGATAACTTAGAAATAAAATCGATGATCACATACACTATAGAATAGTTAATTCTAGAAGTCTAAGTTAGTTTACTAGATACCTGTAGTTGGTGCTAAGGACAAAGAATATAAAACAAACAATATTACCCTCTTGGACTATGTAGGTGTCCTAAGATGAAGTAAGTCATGGTTACTGACAAATGTAGTTCAAACCACCTAACAAGAAGAATGCAAAATTTGTTATCGCTATGATAATAGTGGAGACCTTTAACTATCTTATTGTATAATAGTCTAAGGATCCTAATGTACCAGAGATGATGAAAATTTATGAGCTTCTTGACCATGGGCATTATTTCAAAAAATTAGGTTAGTCCACCCCTTTAACATCTTTTATAGTCTAGGTTTATTTTAGGATTATAGCTTGACCTCTACTTAGGAATCATTTTAGCTAATCATTCCCCTTAATTTAGGGTCAAATATCAAATCCAAAACTCCAATTTCAAATATCAAATTCAAACTTCCAATACCAAACCTCAAATTCAAACCTCTAATTTCAAAACTTTTGATCTATACCTCAAATTAAAAAATAAAAAAATAAAAATAACTCAAACTCAAAGCATCAACTGTCAAATTTAATTTCTTGAATTTAAACTTTCATATTTCAAATACTTGATTTCAAACCCTCAAATTATAATCCTCAACTTCAAGCTCACATTTTCTAATCCTCAAATTCAACAAAAAATTCTTCAAGCTCTAAAAATTTTTAAATCCGCTTCAAAACCTATTAGCTCAAATTTAATCAATCTTAACCAAATTTATGCAAATTTAATAAACTTAGTCAATCTTAACCAATCTCAACTTAAAAAACTTAAAAAAACTTAACAAACATAACAAACTTAACCAACTTAGCAAACTTAACCAAGATTTAACAAACTTTAGCAAACTAATAAATTCAATAAATTTTAACAAACTTTAACAATATAGCAAACTTAATAATTTGATAATCAGCTTTTAACGACCTTAAAACAAATTAATAAAAACTTTAAATAACATTAATAATAAAACAAATTCAATATAAACATTAAACACCGCAATAAACCTCAAATAAACCCTAAGCAAACTTCAAATAAAATTTAAAAGACCCTAAAACAAACCCAATTATTTTAATTAAGATTAAATTAAATTTAAAATGACCTTAATAATCTTTAAGCAAGTAAATAAATGAATATAAACAAAAAAACTCAGTCACCCTCTAACCAAAACAAGCAACTTCAAATAAAAACATTAAAAACACACTACATAGAAGCAACCATCATAACTTAAAACAAACCTTAATTAATCAAAACTAATGAGCTTAAAACAAAGCTTCATATGAAACTAAATCCATCCAACTTAAGTTTTCAACTCAAGTGAATGAATCTAAATCGAATTCATAATTCAAATCCCTAGGTTATACCTTCTTTTCTAAGCCTTTTTATGACACTTCATCATTGGACTGTAAGTCCTAACATTTCAATTTCAATCAAATCTTTTCAAACTCTAGTTCTATCAATCTAAGTCTCTATACATCAATCGACCGACACTTACTAAGTAAACATGCATAATTTTACCTGCCTCTAGAGTACCACAACATGATCATGGACAACACCTGAAATAAAAAGATAAAGTGTTATGTACCACAAGCATCGTTTTTATGTTGTCACACTATTATTGTGTTATATCGCTACACCCACAGAGCTATAAGCATGACAACCTAACAATATAGTTATTTGACTTCAAATCAAACATTCAAATGTGGAAAAGAGAAATTATAGAAACTGATAGGGCTTAATTCAGGCATAAAAATTTATTAAGTGGGAGTCTTAGTATTATATTATATAGAGTGAGTGTGAGTGTGTGCCACTTTACCAAGGAGAGAGTGAGTGAGCACAAGGAATAGAAGAAGATTAATTACAGATCAAGGAGAGGATTTTACCAAGGAAATTAAGGATTACAATCATGGAAAATTGGCACATTCATTTATATATCTCTTATGATATTTAGTTTGCTATACTCTCGCAACTACTGGTTTGAAATGAAATAATTTCATATATTTTATTTAATAATATGATAAGCTAAATTTTTATCATTGGATTTGTAGACTATCAATTAGATTTCATAGAAAGTTGAGTTTATTTACTTGAATCTTGCAAATACTTATTTACTTTTATTCTAGTGTTCATATATATGTTTAAAATGAATTATTTTTTTGAGATATCATTCAAATCAAAATGAGAAAAAGGAGTAAAGTAGTTATGGATTTGTAGAATAGACATATATTCATTAAATTCTATCAATTTAATAGGGAGATTGTGAATTCAATGCACTTATTTTATAGTTCATAGACATATAGTACTTTGAGCTATTAGAATTAGGACTTTTAGTTATCAAAATATATTAGATGCTATTTTTGCTCTCGATTGAAAACAATGTTATTTTGAAACTCATAATTTATGAAAATTAATTTGATAATTTGCAAATCCAAATACTCATTTACATCTGACTTTTTACTTAAATTTTCTGTTAATTGAAAAGAAATTAGGGTTTGTGATTTAGTACTTAGCGTTTTCAATTGAATTTTCCTCAAATCCTCTTGAGAGTGATCAAAGACTCAAACCACTTATATTACTTAAAATAATATATGCAATCACATTAACTTTGCATAAGCTAGGTCAAAAAGCAACCATCTAAAGGCAAACGTACCATAGAGAGTAGTGAATGTAATTTCATCGTGGTCTTCCTGTGTGATAGAATTATGATGATATCTTGAATAATTGTCTAGGAAACCAATGTAAAGTTTCTTGCTAACCTATCAAGCATCCAATCAATAAAAAGTAGAGTGATATGGTTTTTAGTAGCTTTATTCAATTTTTTATAATATATGCATATTTGTCAACCATTGACAGCTATAGCGGGTGTAAGTTCCTTATTAATCTCATTCTTAATAGTTTCCAATCCACCTTTCTTAGGTATGTAATTTATAGGGTCACCCAAGCATCAACCAAAATTAGATATACTTCTCTTATTTAATCATTTTAGAAATTATTTCTTAATTACTTCTTTCAGAATGGGATTAATTATTCTCTATTGTTTTTCCTTTGGTTGATGATTTTCTTCCATTAAGATTTTATGAATGTGGAGAGAAGACTTAATTATTTTAACATGAACTTGGAATGCCGCCAGGGTGAAGAAGATGGTCATCTTGGTTGACATCATTGTTCTCTCAAACATCAGCTTGAAATGGCGACAGGGTGAAAAAGATGGCAACTCAAAACGATTTGTTCAAGGGCTTTTGTAAAACGAACATTTATATATAAGTTCTTAAGGATTAAAGTATGAAGGACATCATTCTCAATTTAAAAATAACACCCACTCAATCGACGAGCCAATCATTAAGTGTGTGTGGACGCTCTATTTGCTAAAGGTATAGAGGCTCCATTGACTACATAGATGGAAACTCAGATGGATGTAATGGATACTAAGATGAAGAAATTATAGTAAGAAAGATGGTGGGAACGTGTTTGTGGAAGAAAAGAAAGAGGGGAGAAGCAAGAAGAGAAAGTGGATGATTAGTCTATAGTTATACGAGTTTATCACATAGCATTAAATAAATATTTGCAATATTAATTTTTATGATTTCATGGTCAATCATTTATATGTTTATAGTTTGAGTCACCAAAGTATGAGTTTTTTTTTTCTGTAACATCGTAATGGCTACTTGTAATATGTTAGAAGATTGTGAATATCATAATTGTCTTCAATTTTGAAGGTTTAAAAAAGGAAGAAGAATCAACACCACATTCTACTTTATTTTTATTTCATAATTCAAATGATTTAATTAAGAAGAAGAAGAAGACAAAGAAGATCACAATATCTTATAAATTTAAAGCAAATTACTCAATATTTAGTATGTTTTTACACTCACATAATATTAATATTTGAAAATTGAAAGATAATTTGTTGCACCCTATCTATAGGGGTTAAATACAAAAAAAAAAACAAAAAAAACCCCAATCAAATTAAAATCATAGAAGAGAAAAAAGAACTACTATGATATATTAAAATGAAAACAAAATATTCAGCATCTAATCAAAATAATAAAGATACCAAGGATATCACAAGTCAAGCTCACATGGAAAAATGGGAGCTTCAAATGCATTAATCTCTCCAAATATTGTGCCATCTCCCTCAACAAAGCTTCCACTGTCATTGCACTCAAAAAAAGTCTGAATATCTTCCGGAAAGCTGCATCGAGACGACTGTTTGCCATCAGAATATTCCGGTGAAGAAGATGGCATCTCGGTCATCATCGTTGTTCTCTCGAATATCTCCTTTAACTTGGATGATTGAAGCACGAGATCAACGGCCAACGACGATGACGTTGCTTCATTCTGTTGCTTTTGTGGTTTATAGTTCAACCTGGTGACTTGAATTGTTTTATCTACGTTGTTTTCAGAATTAGGAGGAATACATTTTACGTAGTGACTGAGTTCGAAATTGGTGACTGCGTTCAGACCACGATATTCAATAGCTGCTTTGTCATAAGCAACTGCAGCCTCTTCCTGCGTAGCTGTATGAATTGATGGTAAAAAGTAAAATAAAATATTGTTTTTGTAAGTTGAAAATTTATATGATGTGAATAAAAGAAAAGGAGAATATCTATAACTATAATTAGTCATGATTTTAAATTTACACTAACTATGAAACAATGTATGAATATTGATAACAGTGGGCAAAATTTAATTATGGGTAAATGTTGAACATTAAATTTGCATTAATTGAGAACATGCGCAACATATAATGTTTACATAAATTTTGACAAAAAGTGAGTGAATAATCTGCAATATGTCTCACCCATTTCCATCCCAAACCCCCTTTTTTTCTGGCATTATATTCAAATTTAATGCTATAAAGCTCTGACAAGTCACATGACCAGGATTCAACATTTGGCATTTATGACCACTTGAAAGGGACGATTTTGAATTGAAATGTAAATTAGTCAGAATTGATGAGTAATTTATGAATTAAAATTTGTTTAGGTGGTGAGTCAGCTTTGATTTGGCTCATCAATTAATAGATTGATTTATTTTAGAATATATAATGCATTCAAATATATTGTAAAACATTTAAGTATGGAATTATTTTAAAATATTTAAAATTCCTTTTTTTTTATAACTTGTAAAATAATTTATAGCTGATAAAATACTTTATTTATTGGTATGAGAGTTGATGAATCCAAATTTGAATGGTAAAGCAATGTGGATCTCAAATGTATTAAATTTGTTTTTAGAAGAATATATGCACATTGAAGATGTGCCAACAGTGATCATGAGGAGGTCTAATGGTTCAAGGAAGAAGAGTATGACGAATGAGGGACCACTGATGGAAGATCACGAGGCACACTTATCTGATAGGGCGCAGTTGTTCGAGCCAAAGCCAACGAGGCTAAAGCTGACCAAGTCACGAAAGACGACTAAATTATATGAATTTGAGTTGTTTGGTCAGAAATAAGACAGAGAAAATCCATGTCAATCGACATGAAGAATTTGACTCGAAGGAAGACCTAGTCTCTTGGCATCTCCAATCATATCGGTGATTCATAAGGTCTCATCTATATTATCAAGGGTCGACAACTAGACTAACTCAACAGATCAAACAAGCCTTGCCGACCTGAAGCCAATCAAGATCATCCGTCTGACAACATTGACTAAGCTTAGCCGGCATAACCGGTCCTATTGAGCATAAGCCAAGCAAGCTCAGCCGACCGAGCCAGAGATCAATTGAGTGATAGGCTCACACGTGATAAATACCAAGAATACCATGTACAACCCTCATTAAAGCATGAGAAAAAAAATGTAACATCACCACTTTTTTCTCTCTCATTTATAAATGAGATCATTTCATTAACAAATGATACCCAAGTTAGCCAAAAAGGACAGGAAATGTCAACATGATTGACACATATTACTATTTATTATTGTTCACTTTTCTCTCTCTTCTTTTTTGCGCTTTATTCCTTCAAGTGTAATTCACAGACAAATCAAAATATAACACCCTAAAAGGTGTGATGAATATGGATCATGTCACAAACAAGAAAAGGAGCAGACCACGAATAAGAAACTCACAATCGAGACACCGACAACACGGAGTGTATCAGAGAGTTTGTGAACAAGCGGATCAAGAAGTTGAAGGATCAAATATTGAATGTCATCCGAGATGCGAAGTGAGTGGTGCCCTCGAGAGGAAGGGCCGACGCCTAACGACCGAAGAGTTCCTCATGCCTTTGAAAGAGAAGGTGACTCGTACTTTGATTGTGCTGGGTCGACATCGATCAACCGACAATAGTTCTAGTGTATTGAGGTACCCCAACAACCAAATAATGTGTTTTCTCATCAAATCTCTTAAGTTGAGCCCTCATAGAGGTTCAAAATCCCTATACTGCATTACTATAGTGGCATGACTGATCTAACTGACCACATACTCTAGGTTAAGTTGATTGGATGTCTACTGAGGATCACTAACATATTGAAATGTCATCACTTTTTTACCACGTTGAGGGAGTCAGTCTCAGATGGTTCAGTGCATTACCACAAGGAGTGATGGCATCGTTCGTTAATTTTAAGTGAATGTTTATGATGTAGTTTGTCAGTGCCCAAAAAGACTTTGAAAAATTCGCAGTCCCTTATGCAGATCTTATAGGGATAGATAAAACAACCTTCTTTCATTCATCAAACACTTCTAAAAGGAGATGTTGGAAGTGTGGGTCCTAGCCCGCAGTAGCCCATGTCGCCTTAGATCAAAGGATGAAGGAAGAACCCTTCCGAAAAACATAAGGCTTGTATGGACTAAAGATGATGGTCCAGTTGTTGAAGCTATAAAACAACCATATATCAACTAAGGAGTATAAAGCCGCCCCCATTGCCTCCAAAGAAAAGTCTACCACCCATCACCCAAAGAAGAGGCCCCCAAGGTAAAAGGTGGAAGCTGATACATGATTCGTGTCCTTCCACTCATCTAAAATACGAAGACATTCGACCGCCTCTAGATCACAGAGTGATCGACTGAGCATACCACCAAGGGAGTTAGGTGCAATATCTTGACTATCATTTGGCTATGTAATCAGAATGCGTTATCATTCCAGCCCTTTTATTTTATTTTCAAGTTCAAATAAATGGTTAAGTAATTTAACCATGTTCGACTGACACTTACATAACTTGATAAGTTTGTGCAAGTGATCATAAAAGTCTGATTGGCATTTGGGGAACTCGAATTGACCAGTCAATAGTGATTTCATATGAGCAATAAAAGCTATAGTGATGAATAAATGTCTAATCACTAAAAATTTTCAAAGTCTAACAGCGACGAATAAACATCTGATCAGTAAAATTTTCCAAAGACTGACAGTAACAAATAAACATCCAATCAAAAAAATTTTCCAAAAACAGACAGTGACGAATAAATTTCTGATTGAGTAAAAATTATTTAAAAATATCTGATAGTTATGATAAACGACTGATTGGAAAAATGCGCTAGAATTGACCCACAATGCTCATTCATCATAAAAACCTATGTCTCCTAGCTTAAAGAGGTTCAAGTTATAGCAGTGATTCCTACCCTTAGCGATATGATTCATGATGGGTAGCGTATGAATCACTCTAATAGTGAGTTTCGACGGTTACTGCTATGAAGGCTATAACAAGATCCACTTCATATTTCATACATAAGGTGTAGCTCGTCCAAGATAATGATCTAACTGAGCAATCGAGACATGAGAAGTGTAAGATATGAGCTGAGCAAAAACCTAGTATATAAATCGAAAATTTTCTTTGAGATTAACGACCCATCAATCATCACGACCTAGTATTTATCACAAAAAAATAAAATGCACAGTAAGACAAAAAAACATAAAGGTGAAACTGATTAAACGCTTTATTTTATTCATGATAAAAAAAAATTACAAATTTTACTCACATTTCCTTACAGATGTTTGAAAGGTGGTGGGGGGGGGATCAATTTATAGATGAAATTGAAGGCAATTCACACATTCGAAGACCTTTATCATCTTCACCATTTTCCTCTTCCTTCCCTTCAAAGTTTGAAAGCACGGTGGAAAATTTATCCATATTGGCCCATCCAGAGAAAACCAGCTTCAATTTCACCATTTTATTGATGCTGAACGTCATTCCTTCCCTGAGTTGTGCAGCAAGGAATTCCACTTGACTAGGGTGGGAAGAGAGTTCAACTAAAAACTAGTCAGACGTCCCCATTATCGCCATCTTCTCCTTCGGAGTTTATTTCTGTCTCCAAGTAGCCAACAATAACTAATAGTTTGAGAATTTTTGCTTCAACCACCTTCGACCATTCCTCTAATGCTTCTGCCCTCTCCTTGACTGCAACACTCTTTTCATCTTCCTATTATTGCTCTTCATTTTCTTGAAGGAGGGCCATTGATTGGAAGTGAGAAGCCTCCCAGGCCATGAATTAATACCTGTTGGTCATCTGACACGGGCTCGAGAAGCTTTGCGCATTGAGGATATTCTTGTAATTATGTGATATATGACATCGGTGAAAGTTGAGGGATAGAAAGTCGCAGTAAGGGAGTTAGAGCACCAATCTCTTCTCATATTGATCAAGGTAAACCAACCATCTGAGTTGATGCTCACCTTCGCCTTCTCGTCTTGCATAGAAACCCACACAAGTGGAGAGGGAGCCCTTTTGCTTTTTTCAGGGAGGGGGAGGCGAGCCACTCATAGTGGTTGCAGGTGATTTCCCCTTACAATGATGCTCCCCCTTATGAATGATGTGCTTGGGCTCGTGCTCAAAATAGCTCAAACTAATAGGATAATGGTCACTGAATTCATCCCCTGCAAAACATCATAAGGAATGCCATGGCGGCTGATCGAGGGATGACAGATCCGACTTTCTATCTTTCTGCCAAAGCATCCCCCTCAAGATGGCTCAACTTTGCCCAGCTCACTATCATATCTGCCTCTTGGTGTTTCACACTCAAGGGATTTGCATTTGATAGAGAGCTTTTAGTCGACATTGCAGAAGTTCCCTCTCGATAAGGATAAGCTCGCTAATAGTGATCCTTTAAAAATAATATAAGACTCAAACACAAAGTAAAACATTTTCTCACGTTCTAGATCCTCTATAGCGTGAACCACAAGTGACTTCCTCCTGCCAATACAACTGTTTTGTAGCGGGCAACTCGACATATTCAGCCACTTATCCTTATCACACATTCGAAAACCTTTATCATCTTCACCATTTTCCTCTTCCTTCCCTTCAAAGTTTGAAAGCACGGTGGAAAATTTATCCATATTGGCCCACCCAGAGAAAACCAGCTTCAATTTCACCATTTTGTTGATGCTGAACGTCATTCCTTCCCTGAGCTGTGCAGCAAGGAATTCCACTTGACTAGGGTGGGAAGAGAGTTCAACTAAAAACTAGTCAGACGTCCCCATCATCACCATCTTCTCCTTCGGAGTTTATTTCTATCTCCAAGTAGCCAACAATAACTAATAGTTTGAGAATTTTTGCTTCAACCGCCTTCGACCATTCCTCTAATGCTTCTGCCCTCTCCTTGACTGCAACACTCTTTTCATCTTCCTATTGTCGCTCTTCATTTTCTTGAAGGAGGGCCATTGATTAGAAGTGAGAAGCCTCCCAGGCCATCAATTAATACATGTTGGTCATCTGACACGAGCTCGAGAAGCTTTGTACATTGAGGTTATTCTTGTAATTATGTGATATATGACATCGGTGAAAGTTGAGGGATAGAAAGTCGCAGTAAGGGAGTTAGAGCACCAATCTCTTCTCATTTTGATCAAGGTAAACGAACCATCTGAGTTGATGCTCACCTTCGCCTTCTCGTCTTGCATAGGAACCCACACAAGTGGAGAGGGAGCCCTTTTGCTTTTTTCAGGTAGGGGGAGGCGAGCCACTCATAATGGTTGCTAGTGCTTTCCCCTTACAACGATGCTCCCCCTTGTGAATGATGTGCTTGGGCTCGTGCTCAAAATAGCTCAAACTAATAGGATAACGGTTACTGAATTCAACCCCTGCAAAACATTATAAGGAATGCCATGGCGGCTGATCGAGGGATGACAAATCTGACTTTCTATCTTTCTGCCAAAGCATCCCTCTCAAGATGGCTCAACTTTGCCCAGCTCACTATCCTATCAGCCTCTTGGTGTTTCACACTCAAGGGATTTGCATTTGATAGAGAGCTTTTAGTCGGCATTGCAGAGGTTCCCTCTCGATAAGGATAAGCTCGCTAGTATTGATCCTTTAAAAATTATATAAGACTCAAACACAAAGTAAAACATTTTCTCACGCTCTAGATCCTCTATAGCGTGAACCACAAGTGGCTTCCTCCTGCCAATACAACTGTTTTGTAGCGGGCAAACTTGACATAGTCTGCCACTTAGGATTTCTTTTTTGCATCTTGAGCGATAACCGTTGCATCCCTCTCAATTTCTTTAGTGTCAGAGGCTACCCAATTTTCCTCCATTATTCACTCAAATGAATCCAGTTGCAACACTAGGTTGACAGTCACCAGATTAAGGTATTAGACGATAGAAGTTGTCACCCTTCTACCTTCATAGCCTCCTTCAGTACTCAATAATAACACTTTGTTCTTTGACTTCACAGGTATGCCTTCAAATAGAATGGTTTGGATGACCAACCCTGAAAAGAAGAAATGAGACAGAAGTACAGCTTTAATTCCTTTACTTTGTTCTCCAACCCCCATCATCTGGACATTACTGGGGGAGGAAAATTGAACGGATTCATCCTGACCAACCAAAATGATAACAAATATGCCAACAACTCCAATGACCAAAGGATTTTCAGTCGACAGTAGACAATAATTAAATTTATGATGATGGTTATACAATATGACAAATTTTGGGCCAGGATAAATCCATAGAAATTAAAAATACCTTTGGTCAGCAAAAAGGAAGCCCTAAACAAAAGCAAAACCGATCTTTGTATAAGAAAAGGTCAACGCCAAATGGACTGGTTGCCAGGTCATTCTCATCGGTGACCCGAAGCTTCACAATAGAATCAAAGACACATGTCTCATGGAGTCTATCTACTTCCCCCCATGTCATTCTCGATCGATATGTTGTAAAGATCGATCTAAAGGTTTTGGGAGAGTAATTCAAAGCAATCGAAGCATAGCCCAAATAGCCCTCATTCTTATATATATAAAGAAACATAAAAAATATAACTATTGTGCAGAGATAAAAATAAATTTGCACGGTAATTTTGAACATGTATTGACATAAAAAATCACATTAACACATGATTCAATAAGGAAAAAATAAATTTCCTTCTAAGAAAAAAATTATGTTGTAATTTATGCTTGAAAGCAAGTCTGAGATAAAATATTTTTCAAGGAAATTGTCTACCGCTTTGGCCAAGACATACATCAGTCGAAGCAACCTTTTACAAAACTGCTCCCCCCAAATTTGACCTAGTTCACCCGATCCATCTCGGCTTGATCCCGAAGTATGAAACATTTATCTCGGAAATGGGGATTGCCTATGCGGTCAATCCCTCCATTCTTACTCGAGAGTCTACCACTCTCTACCGACATCGTAGTTGGGTTGCTAATAACGTTCGGAGGCGAGTCAACACCAAAGACTATCAATTCAATTGCACCAGAAGATGAAGTAAATAGAAGTTGACCCAGGAAAAAATAAAACGTAAAAAAGCAAGGTCATGGCTCCTCGTACTAAGGAGTGAACCCCACTTAAACGTTGTAACCGGCACAATGCCCTCAATGGATGGCAGCTGAGCACGAGCAACTTCTTGCACCTTGGGCGGTGGTAGAGCACCAATAGCTTCTTGCATTCTGGGTGCCGACAAAGCACCAACACTTCTTGTGCAGCCTGTTTAGTCATCAGGTTTCATGCCTTAGTAGAAGTTTAAGCCGACAGAACAATGGTGAGGTCGGTTGCCTAAATTTAACTCTGTTGAGAGCCAAGGAACAAATCATATTTCCCTACCGGTTCTTTCAATGCAATTACTTCTCTCTTCTTAGCAGTTGTTTTCTTATGTTTTTCACCATCTAGGTGATTCTGCTCCTGCGCTCTCTTAAATGCAGCACGAAGGATATCTTTACTAGGGTCACCGACATGAGGATGCATTATCCAAGGCAACTGGAATGAAGAAGCCAACCCGAGGGATGACCTAGACCCACGACCTCTCTAATCATAATGGGGATGTCCAAAGCTACCCCCACATATTATTAAGGGTAGACATCCAGACTAACTCAGTTGACCGAACCAGTTCTATCAACCATAAGGCAATCAAGCTCAACAAACCGACAACATCTACTAAGCTTAGCCAACCAATCCGGCCTTGCCAAACCGAAGTCTAACAAGCTCAGTCGGTCGAGGCAGAGAGCAACTGAGCGATAGACTCATACCTTTGAAATACCAAGAATACCCTATATAGCCTCCATTCCAAGCATGAGCAAAAATATAATATTAGTAAATTATTCTCTCTTCCCTGAAAATAGGGAGATAGTTTCATGAACAATTGATAGTCAAATTAGCCAAAAAGAATGAGAATGGCCAACACGATTGACATGTATTACTAATGTTCACTGTTACTCACTCTACTTTCCCTATCTCCTTTTTAAGCTCTATTCCTTGGGGTACGATTCACGGACAAATCAGAATTCAACAATATACTTAATTTCTATTTTTAAAGTATTGTACAATAAAATATACTGGGGTTATTAAATTGCTTGAATTACATAAGAAAAAATAAATAAACTTTACTATTTGTGTAGAGAAATTACTATTTTAAGGGGCAATTGTTCACCCTAAACATAATATTGTTTTGCCCCTATGTATATATATATATATATTCTTAACCAAATTTTTTCCCTATATAGATTAGGCAAATGGAACTGCAAAAAAGAAGGCAATCAATTGGGGTAAAATAATTGGGAGGTAGTTACAGTTCTTTTCCTACAATTTATTTGTCTTTTCTTAGACTTAATAGCATAGTTGAGGTCATTTAGTAGCCGTTGGAAGTTGGTGCTTTTAAATTTTGCACTCTACCTTTTTCTCTGTCCCTCCTTGGAGGGGAATTAAATACCAAGTAAATTATGTTTAAGTGGACCCCATTTAGCCATATAGGTTGACGTGTCAAACTATGATTGAATGGTTTCATTTGATGCCTAGATGCTGCCTATATAAATTAATTTAATCATTTGAAGGGATTAGAAATTTGTTTTTATTAATAGAATATCAAATAACAAGGCCTTTATATATATATAGATATATATATATATATATATATATATATATATATATATATATATATATATATATATCTATATATATATATATTATAATATGTAAAATCTTATTAAGGTGTAATATTTAATTGTATATTTGGAATCTCTTTAAATCCATCCGTTGAGTTCAAAAAATTTCTCTTAATAGCAGTAATTTAATATTTTAGCAATTTTAATATTTCAATATTTATTAAATACTAAGAAATATTTTTTGAAATACAACTTAAGGAGATTTTGTTAATATTTCTTCATTTGTAATTTAAATATATGATTTTAATAATTATTTGCTAAAAATGTTTACTTAATTTTAATTTAAATATATGAATTCAATTTCACATATTATTTTGCCAATATTCAATTAAAAAATATATCAAAATAATTTAATCAATTTCGATTAAACCTATTATAAATTATTATTTGAAAAGAAAAAAATTATAGAGCTATGATTCAGATTGAAAAAATTGTAATTAAGAGAAGGGTAAGATTGTAATTTTAAAAAACCCGTAGTGATTGCTCCCACCTATTTTTTCGGTTACTCATTAATTTTATTTAATTTCAAAGTTATTTATAACAATTACATCATACTTAAAAATATTTTAATATTATTCTATGATCAAGAAAATTATAATATTAACATTGGTGCAGACAAAAAAAAAAAAAATAGAAATTCAAAATTTATCCTATTTAATTCACTGGATAAATTCCACTTGGACGCTCCTTAGATTTGCTTACTTGGTCTTGTTTAACACTAATGATATAAATTAACATTATCATTTTTAATTATAATAATATATAAATCTACTGGATTTTAGTTAATATAATTCTAACAAATTATTTATTTAGCTTCCATTTGGCGAAATTAAGGCACACATTTGCGACAAAATTATTCTTCTTTAATATAGAATGAAATCTATTTAAATATTAAAAAAATGAAAATATGATCCGGGTAAGTATTCCCATGGGACAAAATTTAATTAAAATAGCATTAATTACTGGAATTTATTTTTTATTTTTAACATTATCTTTTTTTTATAGGATAATTTCTTTTTTTAATTTTATGGCTGATTAGATTTAGGGTCTGTTTGGGGCAGTTGCAGCTTATTGAATAATCTACTAAGAAGCTGATTAAAAATAATTTGTTGATAAGTTAGGTGTGGTGGTTATTATAAATTTTTATTTTTTTTGTAAAAGTCAAACTGCAGTTAGAAAGCTCTCACCGCACCTAGGTAGGTGCGGTGTGAAAATGTTGTTTTCAGCGTTTTGAAAACGCATAAGCTGCCAGAATGCAGTTTACCCAAACTGTTCAAGTGCGTTTTCAAAACACTACCGCACCAAATAAGCTGCCCCAAATGGACCCTTAATGTTTTAATATTTTGTTATAAATTTCAAAATAATTATTTTCATTATTTTTATGGTGCCACAATATTTCAATAAATTTATATATTTTTTAAAAAATTAAATAAGTTGATTATTTAAACAAAATTATAATTGCAATACTAATTAAACAAAAAAAAATTTCTTTCTCCACAAAAAAAATAAAAAATAAATAAATAAAATAAAATAAATAAAGAAATAGAGGTAGTAGGTATATTACTTACCGTAAGTTCCAAGATACAGATATTTGTTGCCAAATACGCGACCAATTCGAGCTTCCCATCTTCCATTATGATGATGTCTACAAATTATTAATTAACTAATTAAATTTCTGAAAACATTTATTTTTTTATAAGAAAATAACTAAATAATGAATAACTATTTGTGAAATAATTTAAATTAATTTCAACTTTAAAATATAAATTTATGTGCTTAAATAGTCCCCGATTATTACATGCGGTCGTTTTAATCTACGAATTTATAAAAGTTTAATACTCTTTCATGAGAACTATTTCGACCCAAATTTAATAAAGTAGCTAAGAATCAACAAATTTCTCTCATAAATCTATCACAAGTAAAATCTGATCAAACGGCTAGGAATGCATGAGTAATAATTTTATATTATTTACTAGATTAACTGATAACTATATGATTCTACATAAAAATATTACGTTCATTATCCGGATGTTTGGACGACAGCGTGGATTCGACCACTCCACTGTGGATAGTAGCACGGTTGAATCCGCATTGTGGACCGTACATACAGCTATCTAGACGTAATATTTTCTTCATGCATAAACTTATTTTTCGATCGATACAGAAATAACCTCTCGAAATTTTAGGCATACAAACCTTGCCACTCCTCTGTATTTAGAGACTCCTCTTGAGAATCCACTACTTTTCCTGTAATTTACATGAAAATTAAATTATAATAATTGACATTTTTTTTTTGCATAATAATTTTTAATACTTTGGCGTCCTTCTCACCTTCTTAAAGTGCCAATATACTCTTCCTTGGACGGCCCATCCATGTCCTTCAACTCTGCTCGATAGTTTGATAGCTGCCATTTTTCAGAAAAATCCGCATAAATATAATTTTTTTTGTAAATACCCCCTTAATAAAATAATAAGGAAATAAACTATTAAAAAAATAGAAAATACAGGAAAATTCAGGGTGGTATCGTTGCCCCAATACTTCAACGCAGCCAAATCATAAGCTCGAGCTGCAGCTTCTTCTTCATCATAAGCTCCTATAAGTTTTTGCATAATTAAGAAATATTAATAATTTCAAAAAAAATAATAATAAAAATAATTTATTTTCTCTGATGAACTCACCGAGATAAACTGCATTGCGTTTGAATTGCATCCACAGAGCCAACAATAAATAAATAAATAAATAAATTATGAAAAAATAGTCCAATAAATATTTAGAAAAAGAAATATATAATTAATTTACCTTGTCTTCCTTTCTTATTTTGGGATTCATTCCAGCAATTCTTATCCCAGAGATGAGCCTCATATCTGCCAGTCCACCTGTGCCTGTAAATTCATCAACAACTTATATAAATATGACGAAGAGATTAATTTAATAATTAAAAAAATAAAGGAAAACCTGGTTACACCGCGATAAACGGAGCTTCTCTGAGAGGGAAAGTCTCTGGGGACGCTTTTCCTGCTCCTCGTCGTCTTCTCGACGCCATTGTTGCTTACTCTGTTACGTCCGTTGCTCTCTTCGTTTGAAGCAGAGCTGCTCTGCTTCTTCTTCGCCATGGTTCCTTACACTGTGAAGAAGAGAAGGAGAGAGATGTATTGAAGGAGAAGAAGAAGGAGGAGGGGGCCGGCGAAGGTTGGATTTTGGAAGGGATGGAATGGTAAAATAGATGTTGGCCGGCCGGGGAAAATATATAATTTTAATTATATATTTTGATATTAGTTTTTTCATGTTCGCAAAAGAAGGGGTTGAAATGTAAAATGAAAATAACAATTGATATTTAATTTCTGTTTAATTGCACAGGATATTTTGGAGAAAAACACCTGAACTTTATTTTTTTACATATATAACATCGTGTATTTCAGATTTTTTTGGGTTAACATCGATATATTTTTGATGTGCTGTGTAAGAATTGGGTGATCTAAATGTGGTGTAAATGTAAGAAAAGTAAAGTTTAGGTGTTAGATATGTAATTACAAATGAATTGGTTGGTATTTATGTAAATGCCCCAAAGGTTTAATATACTCTTATTTTAAATATTTAGTCTATAATTTGGGACATAGTATGTTTTTTATTTCTTATTTAATTTGAACCTTCCCAACAACCAAAGTTTTCATGTCAAGGTTTTGGTTGAAAGATTGTAAATGCAAGTTTAAGCACAAATGATATTTGTTGAATTTAAAATTATCCGGGAGACAAGCCTAAGAAATAGAGCAGGAAAGTAAGGAAAAGTGCAGAGAGAGCTTAGTAATGAACATTGAAATCACATAACCCTTTTTTCACGAGATAAGGCTCTATTTACGGGAATGGAGATGTAAAGTTACATTTTGTACCCCTAAAAAAATAGTTACAGTTGGAATATTTTGGACAATACATAATTATAGGACCGGGAGTTTGAAATGGTGTCGGATTGGATGGGGCCGCAAGTCTAGGATGATATTCGGCCAGAGTTTGCGCCGATCGGTCACACGCTATGAGTCTGAGGGAATGGCAGGCCGGGTTATTACCCGAGTGACTATGACCAAAGGGTGGACCATAAGGCCTTGGCTGACTGCATTAGATTCAGGCAGTTTTCATCGTTCGCTTGACTTAATTGAGGAATGTCGGCGGATTCGCCGACGTAGATTTTGTGCCAGTAAACTTTAGGAGGGTGGCCGAGTTATGCCTGTCTTGAGACTCTTTTTCTCCCGGCCCGCATGAGCCAGCCAGATAAATACTAACCCCTTTGAACTATCCTTGGTGGATTCAAGACCGCCACATTATCTTCTATGTAGGCTGTCAGATCTTTTCGTACTGACACATTTTTTATGTACAATATTCATAAAAAAGAAGTTTATGCAAATATTGTGATAATAAAAAAAAAATAATCTTCTTAAACAAATACATGGCAGTGTATTATGTTGCTCTTTTGCTGAGCTCCTTTCAAAATCCCCTACAACTGCTATTACTGGAGCTTCATAAGGTGAGCAAATATTACGTGCGTCGACATAATACACGTCTGAACCACGGTTTGGATGTGCCACGTTGTGATACACTGCGAAGTGGCAGCATCCAGACTATCATCTGGACGTGCCATCCAATGCATGTAATATTTTCTTTCATTTAGTACCCCTAAATAACATAGAAAAACATACAATTTGTGCCAGTAACTAATAGTAAAATATAGTTCAATCATTTGCATATGCAAGACTTACGAGTACACTCATATGAATAACACAATTTGTAAGCGTATGGACAATGATAAAAATGAATGAATCAACTACTAATAGTTCTTATCCTCTAAATTAATTGGTAGACTCTATTGGATTGTAGGGATGAGCTTTATTAATGGCATGGCGATGATATGATTGCTAACAACATTTATGTTTTGTAAGACCATATTGCAAAACAAACAAACTATAATCTGTTTAGACAAATTTGTAAAATTCATAACACAAAATTTCAATGATCCGCACAAAAAAGTTTCTGCTAATTAACATTCCACAGATTAATGCAAGCTGCAATTGGCTGAGAAAGAACAGTTCTATGCTCATTCAAATCAGGATTCATCTTATTGCATCTTCTGATAACTTTCAATCTTTCATATAGAATACATAAACTTCAAAAAAAGAAAGCTAAATATCAACAAACATAACTTCATGAACTGTAGTTGTGTGCTAAAGAAGCACAATAGTAAGTTCATCTAAAATTCACAAAGTCATTTAAATTTTTAGCTTCTATTTGTTAACTCTTCAAAACTAAAGTTGGCATCCTTTAGAATTCATATACTAAAAATTAACACGAACATTATATTTGAAAATCACACTCAAAATTCTGAGTATGAACATAAGCAATAAAGTATATTATATTGCCTCTTTTGTTTTACAATGAAGTTTGTTCGGTCCATTATGTGAGGGTAAATTTTTTAATTTTTTTCTTTTAACTATCTTTTACTGCACACTCTTGCAATAAAAATATATTAATTCTCGTACAATAATGATATTAAATATCTATATGTTGCTAACCTAATTTTTTTACGGTGGCCATTGGGTCACCAATTGGCATCACTACACTGCATCGATTCTTGTTGGGGGGGTCTCCACAATTTCTTCGATCAGTATTTTATCCTAATACTATGCCTTTAGTATAGTTTCTTGATAGAGCCATTTAACCCTAATTGATTGAATAATCGATCGTTGAAAATGTCCAAACATATGTAAATTTTTAAAGGCTTTTTCACAAAAGTGAGAAGTAAATACTATGAAACGCAAGTGTAAAAGATCATTAGCACACTTAATTTTAAAATATATACATCTATTTGAACCATTGATGAAATCATTCATTCAGAAACTTCTCAATGTTTGAGAGAGTTAATTTTAAGCATGTGTCTCTTTTTTTGCTTGCTAGCAATAAATATTTCTCCATATGATGCTATATAAAAAAATAAAAAAAATGATATCACTATTAATAATTAAAAATTTAGGATTATTTAGATTAGCCCAAATGAGTAGGTATTTTTGCAAACATGTAAAATTGCATAAAAGCAAGAAAATAATCATATGCAAACTTTTAAGACACAATGGTTTGGTATTAATCTTAAACAAAGTTCAATATATAAGAAGTTTTATAATTAGAAAAAACAAATAGTTATAATTTTTTCTAAGTATGACTTTGCATTACAGCCTTTCCAATAATATGTCATAAATTTATTCTAAGACATATAAATGCATCAATTAGCTTAGTTTGCATCCAAATTGTTTTTAGAATTTAGTTTGACTAAGAATAAAAGTACTAACATTTGAGTAATTTTAGTAATTTTAAGAGATTTAACCTCTCATAATTTTTAAAAATTATTTTAAACTCAATAAAATCAATCAAACATGACACCATATAGGTCAATACATCATATCTCTTTAGCTCATTAAGGACCCATAAGTAGGGGTGTAAATGAGTCAAACATGGGCGAGCTCGGACTCGACTCGTTTTCGGCTCGTCAAAAAATATCATTGTTTGTATTCGGCTCGTTTGCTTAGTAAGCCGAACACGAGCTGTTCGCCAGCAAAGAGTCGTTTTGACAATCCTAGTCACGAAGTTGTTGGGGGAGTAAACAAGCCGAGCTTGAGCGAGCCTAGGCTCGGCATGTGTTCGACTCGTTAAAAATATTATTGTTTGTGTTTTACTTGTTTGTATATCGAGCTAAAAAAAAATTGTTTGTGTTTGACTCGTTTGCTTATTGAGCCGAGCAAGAGCTGTTCACAAATTATTAATGAGTCATTTTGACAACCCTATGCACACAATCGCAGGATGTTAAAGATAGAGCGAGATTTAATTCTTATTATTTATATTAAAAAAAATTAAATAGAATTTAATATATTTTTATTCTATTTTTAATTAATAATTTTAATTGAGTATGATCTTTGTACCCTTATAGTCAATTAAGTTATTAAAAAAATAATACTCGTTATATATATATATATATATATATATATATATATGAATTGTTTTGAGCATAAACGAGAGCCGAACATGAATGAACAATTCTTTATTTGTGTTTGACTCGTTTGAACAATGACCACTTTGACAGCCCTACCCACAAGGGTCACAAAACAATGAACAATTCTTTCAGATCCAACATTTTTCTCTGAAAATGTGCAATGAATGTGTGCAGGCTCTCGTGTTGATCTTGCTTGAGCTGCCACAAGGATTGCAAGCTCTTGGTGGGTTTCCTGACACTGGCAAACTGCGTCAAGAACAATCTCTTGAAACTAGAGAAGTTACTGATGCTTCCAGTAGGAAGTGCATGGAACCACTTCAGGGTTGAATACCTCAACATAGTGAACAACAAACAATACTTGATCGTGTTCAAGACCTTGAGCAAGCACACGACCAACTTAAATGCAGAGATATAGTTAATGGGATATGATAGCCCCATATTAGCCTCCAAAGCCTGCAATTTGAATTTTTATGGGACTCAAAAACATGCATTGACCTTGTTGGCTGATAATGCAATGGGCTGTGACGGGAGGGGGTGATTTTCTGCTAAGGCTGTGACGGCCCTCAGGACTTTAGCGATTTAGCCTGTCTTCTGCTCCAAGATCTGAGTCCTCATCTCCTGCATCCCTCATTACATACGCTCCTCGATAGCATCTCATGGGGAATCTACGTTAGCTACTACTCTTTGGTCATCCTATTCTCTCTTTGATCTTCGTGCTCCTCTTTTTGTCAATGACATACTCAACGCATCTTTTAGGATGTTGAATTCAAATCTATCTGGGAGCACGTCTAAGGAATAAAGCACTAAAGGGGTAGAGGGAAAAAGAGAGAGAGAGAGAGAGAGCAAAGAGAACAATATAACAGTAATGAAAAGTAAATTTGTGTAAGCTATATTTATGAAATTGACCTTCTATTTATATGAGTACGTATGTACGACATGGGGTATTTTAATCTATACATAAATATGGCCCGAAGCAACCACGTATGTGGTCGGGCGGCCTCTAAGCTCAACGACTGTTAAGCCGGGCGGTGGTGTACTGAGATCGGTGCCAACTACAATGGAACTGAAGGTAAGTTTTATCCATTTGGACTGTCCGGGAAGGAGGGCGTCAAATTCATTTGCATGAGACTGACCAGATAGACTCTTTCGGAGCTAATCTCTGCTTATTCGTCTTGGAGGCATTATCCTCCCGATAAGTGAGAGCTTGCCGGCTAGGCATGCAGTTCTGGATAGTCTTTGGAGAGCCCTGTGACGCCACGTCAATTTTTCCCCTTACTATGAGACAACTTTAAGATTCATGCTGACACATCTTTAATGTACATTTATGAATTAGGAGTGATTGTAGGTGTTGTGTGTAGGACTAACAAATAATGAAATGGACAATTTTATTATCTATTTGTTTTGTTTAAACGAGGAATTCAAACTAGAAGAAATGCAATAGAAAAATAAACATAACGTTCTAAAGTACATGTAGTTATGTCGAAGAATAATGATTTTTTTTTTTTAATGGTTAAATGATTGTAATACAAATGAGCTTTGGGGTAAAATTTTTAACATACAATTTTAGTAGAGTAAATTTTATTTATTCATTGCCAAGTATTCAATAATTCACATTCCACATATTTAATGTAAAGTTGATTAACTAATGCAAAGTTTAAAAGAAGGAATTTTACATACATACCACAAAATTCTTATATATTTACATACCAAACACGTAAAGCTCAATACTTATAATCTTAACATTATGTTGACATGCAAGGAAAAAAAAGTGTATTTCAATTTCAAAAATTTGGTGATAGTAATATTTTTTATATGATGCCTAAAAATGGGATAATAAGCATGTAAATACGAAAGTTTAGGTGTCCGATACGTAAATATATAAGAATTGTGTGTTATGTATATGACATTTTGCGACACGAAAATCACTCAATGGGCAATGGATAATTTGAAGAGATGCTGACCATAATGACAAGTGATAGGGAGAAACATTCTACATGACATACGAGAAAGATGATGAAGTACATTGATCACAAAAAATAGTTCATCTCTTTCATCAGTCGCCGTAACTGCATGATTACGGCTGTAAATGAACCAAATCGAGTCAAGCAAGCGCTAGTTTGAGCTCAAACTCATTTACAACATCTTATTCGAGCTCAGCTTGCAGTCCAATCTAGCTTTTATCATTGAGTTCAAGATTGAGCTCAATTCATATTAAGATTATCGAGTCCATTAATGAACAACCCATTAATCAATAAGAGTGTAAATAAATAACTATTAATATGATGATATCACACATTGGTATGCATCTTTAATTTATGAAAATAAAAATAAAAATAAAAATGGGCCAATAAAACAAGTCATATCAACAATTATAAAAATTAAAAAAAGCAAACAAAAAATTTGCTTTGAGGACAAAACCCTGTTCATTAAAAGAGTGAATCTACAGAGGGGAAAATTATTTCATATGAACAACGTACACAGCGCTGCATATAGAATCCGCAAATAACCACCGAATAACTAGCAAATAACTCATAATAACTCTCTGAATAACATTAAAATGGAACTGCGGGAGTTATTGGCAGGTTATTAGAAAATTATTGCAGCATTATTTAAGCAATAACCTCCCAATAACCTCACAATACCCTAAATAACAGATAAAAAATATAAAAGTGAAACCGCGGAGGTTATTGGGGCATAATTAAGAGGTTATTCGCTGGTTATTCGGAATAATACCGCAATAACCTCCTAATAATCTCCCGATAATCCTGAAATATAGACGATCTCGGAGGTTATTCGCTGGTTATTCAGTGGTTATTTGCGGATTCCGTACGCAGCGCTGCGTACGTTGTCCGTATAGAATAATTTTCCCTACAGAGGAGGCGGCTTTCCGAGCCACTTGGCACGAAACCCCGTGCCCTTACAATCAGCACAGCACACAAATCCCTGCAATAAAAACATTGTTTAAACTGCATGACAACTATTATTTTTGACATAACACTTAATTTGTTAAAGTCAAATCAATCCATAACAATCAAGCATGCTACAAATGCGAGTTATTTGACAAGAACAATTACATACATACCAAACAATTCTAATGTATTTAACAATATTTATGATACTTTAGTGCCGCAAACATAAGCATGAAAAATTATATTTCACTTTTAAATAGCTAATAATATATTTAAGATTTGAGCATGCAAGCAAATATTAAGCTTTGACATCATAAAATATTGCTAAACCATGAGTTATTTCACATTATTTAAAAAAAAATTTTATAGAAGAAAACATATCTAAAATTTTAGCACTTAGACTTTTGAATGAGATATTTTGCTCCATTTTTAAATTCATAAATCTTAAAAAGAATGGACATTAATATCTTAAAACAGGGCATTTACATACATGCCAGCTAATTACTATGTATTTACATATATATAAAACCTAAAATTTACTCTCTTTTTTTTACATTTATAACACCCAAATCTTTCATATCTCGTCAACAATACTATTATTTTGGCTTCTAACTTTTCATGCATAAGTAAGGTGTCGTGTAAGTAAAAATTAAAATATAGGTGTTCAATATGTAAAAACATAGGCATTGAGTGGCATGTGTGTAGATCATTCCAAAAGGGGGGCATTTGCATACATACCACACAATTTTTATATATTTACATATCTAAAATCTTAACTTATATATTTTTGTTATGCAATTCAGGGCGAAGAAAACGCAAATCCAGAAGAAGAAGACAGAGATTTAACGAGGTTCGGCAAAGATGCCTACGTCGATCTCCTCCGCCCTAGAACCAGGCTCTGATAACAATTGGTATGTGAACCAAACAATATAACTCCTCTAAAATAGTGAAATTCGCTGCTCTGCTCCCGAGGATAGGCATCTTTGCCAAACCTCGTTAAATCTCTGTCTTCTTCTTTTGGATTTGCGTTTTCTTCGCCCTGAATTGCATAACAATTTTACCTGCACACCGCTCAGATATATAACATCAAATCAAACATATCACTATTACTAATTTTTCAAAAGTTAAATAAACTTTTTATGGATAGATTTATAACACCAAAATGCTATAGATATAAATATAAAACTTGTGAGTTAGATATGTAAATACATAAGAAATGTGTGGTATGTATGTAAATTTCCCAAAAAAAATAATTATAGAGACAATTAATTGTTTTCTAACTCATTTATTTATTTTTGGTTAACAAACGTGTAAGATGTGCTTATATTTCATTTTCTGATACTAAAACGTGTTGTTTGCATGACAAAGACTTGTTACCTTCCCTGCACAAATGACGCAGCTAGTGTTTCTAGAGGGAACTTCACAGAGCACGTTGTTTCCGATGACAAAAAAGCCAGTTCCCCCACACCATCTGCATTCAACTTTCCCTTCTGATGCACATGAAGGGCAAGCAACGGGTCTTGGTTGCTGCAAAAATTACATTAAAGTATTTCATTATTGTACTTCATAATCAAATGGAGAATATGAAAAAATAAAATTTGACTTTTGGCCATTCAAATTTGGTTGAATAATTATACAGGAAAAGTTTCAGCGATAAGCAAGAACTAGTACCTCAGCTCTCATTAAAGATTTATTAATTGGTTATAATCAGGTGAAGGGTGAGGAATCATGGGTCGGTAGGCTATACAGAAAATCCATTAGATTGATTGAATTTGCAAAAAATCTACTCTTTCTTCTAATTGGAGAAGACGAGCTTACAAACTTGATGACATAAGGTAATTAACAGTTCAATCTCATAAGTTTGTGGTAGAAATAATGGAGGGTAAGATGGGTAGTTAAATGTCAACGATCATCTAATGGACGACGACGGTCAAATGAGATGGCAGTAAGGCGAAAATGATCAGGCAATGACAATTCATTGTGGCATAATGATGATTGTTGGATGGCAAATGTCATGCGATGATCGCCAAATAACAATGTAGTTGGCGGTGATTGTTAGTGTTAGTCATCAAACATAACTCTAGATTTACTCAAATCTCCAAGCTCTCTACAATTTCAAGTTCAGATCCATTTTATATAGAGAATGAGGGTCTACAAAATTTTTGGGGTGAAAATCTTATTATCTTAACTGAAAAGATTCAACAGACAACTCATATTTTTTTCTTTTGATCATAGATGATTCATTTAACATTTAAGTGCCCAAAATGATCTCAAAATTGGGCAATCTCAGCTGCATTAAATATGCTCGATTCAACTATTAAGTACAATATTCAATTTTTTTTTACTTCTCAATTGAGATCTTAAAGATTTCAACTATACTTCAGTTACTTAATTTAGGTTTGTTGAACTCGAATTTAGCAATTTTTTTTTTTGTATCTTTGGGTTCGTCTCATTGGACATTGAATTTGATTGTATGTTTACTAAAATGAGACTTCAAATGACCTTAAATTTTCTTCCAAAAAAATTTGAAGTTAAAAATTGTAACAAAATTTGTATCTGACTGAATAGATTTTCTGACGACATACCACCTTACAAGAGATATAACCCAAATCTAGGGAATTCAACTTACTAGAAGTGGCCATGTTCGCATACAAAACCAGAAAGTTGCTTTCCCAACCCTAAACACACGGGTCAGGCCATCCTCCCCCTCTACAACACCACCCAAAAATGCATTAAATCCATAATCTGCTGCAACTTAATAATATGCAATTCACTAAATTAACTTGAGCTGTAGTCACAACGAAGCAATATGCTGTAGGAGTTCCACAGAAAGGCGTACAGAAAAACAAATCAGCAAAACCATTTCATCCCAACGAAAATAACCTTCCTGTAATACCTAAAATTGTTAGAAGAGAATCCTCGGCAATACTTACATAGCCTACAGGCAAAAATCATTCCCATAAAAAATTACTGCATAATGTGTATCATTAATAAATTCAATTTACTATAAACAAACATACAAATCAATCATGTGGTATTAGTTCAATTTTGTTTTCAATGTCAATAAACAACATAAAGGAGCCTATTGTTATTCTCTATAACTTTTTAGGGGAATTTACATACATAACACACAATTCTTATGTATTTACATGTACAATAACTAAGTATTCATACTTACATGCATACAACCCAAATCTTTAACATAGCATCAAAAATACCACCATTGCTATCTTTTTAAAAGTGAAATACACATTTTTATACATAAATTTATGACACTAAGGACTTATAGGTGTTAGATACATAAATGCATAAAAATTATGCGGTATGCATGTAAAGTTCCCATTTTTATATTAATTGGCGTATAGCAAAAATTGGTAAGGACTTTTGATAACAACATGACTATTAAAAGCATTGCATAAAATAAAGTGGTTTATAGCACCCACATGACTTTTCTAATCCTTTCCCGAGCTCTCATTCTTTTAACTCATAAGTTTAATACCTTATAATTGCCGCATTCCAAAACTCCTTTTTCTTTAAATTGATATCAAAGATCTTCTAATTAAATCGATTGACATTCGCTTGGCATCTATAATTTCATAAAAATGATTTTTCAACCAAGCTACTTAAATAGTTCCCAAAAATGTCTGAATGTCAATAATTCTCATCTTACACTTGAAGCTTCAAATTATGTACCTTTATCAAAGTTAATTAAGCTTCAATTTTGGAGTCAATCATCCATTATTCTTTTTATTTAGCTCTTTTGAAGAATTTCTTCCAAATCTCTTACATAATAATTCCTCAAAATAATAATTCAGTATTTCTCTAAGAAACTTTTACATTCACTCTTAATAAATTGAACTTGAGCAAAACCTTTAAATCTCCTCAATTTCCTCAGCGATTTTATATATGTCATTTTCTACTTTTCATTTGTGGTTCTGCACAAAAATGCCGATCATCAGGTATTGGGTTACAAGATGACTAACTGCCTCAAGGGCTCTTTCAAATGATCCCACATGAAATTGGTGATAGAGGTCCTCTATCCCACATCAATCAGTACCCACATTTCTCCATAATGCATCATTGTCTTTTTATCATTTAAGAACCATCTTTTCCATTAATAGCATTTGGCACATCCTGTCAATCCAATTGCAAGTCTCCGTTAAGATTTATTTCAAGATTAGCACAAGACTTCTCTTAGTTAAAATCATACATTATGTTGGGCACTACATATATAGCATTTGCTTGATGAGTTATTGAATAAATATTATTAACAGTTAAGTCAATACCCATTGATATAGGCAAAAAGTAGAATTTAAGCTCTCACAAACCATCTGCCACATACAAAAATAGGCTTTCACGCTTAGCCTCCCAAACTTCAAAAAGCTCAACAAAATATATTCACAAACTCCATATGCAGCATACTGTTTCCACAGAATACCATTCAGAGAAAGCTCATCATCAGAATCATTTTCAACTTACCAAAACTCACAAACTTCTCTACAATCCCCAAAATCGATAGACGAAAAAAAAAATCAAATTTTAACATATGCAGCCATCCAATTCTGCATCTATACAGACAGATCCCATCACATCACAATCCCTCCCTCATTTTCAATAGCTCAGATAAAATGAAGAAAGGTTTGGGGTAAAGAAGATAGAGTAGCACCTGAGAGATAAGCCACGCCCGCTCCATACGCTTGACGAAATCCGAAGAGTTCTCATAGGAATCCACCGCGGAAGCCCTCACGATGAGGGATGCAAAAGCTTTGCGGGAGCTTTTAGAAGGAAAAGCTTCTATGCTGTCGCCGGGTAGAACGGGGGAATATCTCTTGAGGGGAACAGAGTGACGGAGCGATTTTGAGCTGGCGACGGAGACGGCAGCTCCGCCGGAACAGGAACAACCGCAGAACGCCGACATCGGTGAACTTCTTCGTTCCGGATTTTTCTCTTCTAGGTCTACTCGCTCAGTCCACGGAAAATTATTCCAAAATAAACGGAATAACGTCTGAAATTTAGTATCTAGAGATTATTAGGAGTTTATTACAGCATTAATTTCAAAAATCTTTCAATAAATTTCTAATAACATTCCAATAACTTCTCTGGTTTCACTTTGAGTTTGGTGAGGTTATTATAAGTTTATTGGGGTATTAACTCAAATAACGCTGCTATAACTTCCCAATAACCTTTTTAATAATCTCAACAGTTCCATTTTGATGTTATTCATAGGGTTGTTACGCGTTATTCGCTAGTTATTTGCAGAAATGCACGCAGAGCTATGTGTATGAAATAATTTTCCTCCACGGGCCACTTTGGAGCATTTTACATGGTAGTCTTCTTTAACGGATGAGTTTCAAGTTTTTAGGATTTTGTGAATCCGGATTTCTTAAATTTTGAATAGGATATATCCTGAAAATTATCTGCTAACGGATTCACTAAATCTGATAAATACATTTGAAGATCTTTGAAAGTTATACTAACATCTAAAATTTCTCTCCTGTAAATTCTGTAAATTCACTGATAATTTAGTAAATTTGAAATTTATGGCCAAAATTTGTGAAATATAGATTTAACAAATTTGTGGCCTTATTTTATCCAAAATGACCTTCTGGCAAGATTTAGCCTATATTCAGGATAAATCTCACTCTAAATCTGTTACAAGATAGCCTATGTACTTCCCAATTTTACTTGGGTCCAAGCCTTATACCTAGACCTTATTGATGGTCGCAGGCACAAGCGGTGTGAATAAACCTTCTTAGTAATAATAATCACCAACATTAGTCTCGATGATGTCCATAAGCCTCATTGATAATAACTGGTATCAATAATATTTGTAGTTATGATTGGTGTCTTTATTAGTTTTGATTGCCATTAGTAGGCACCAATGGACATCAACATTAATGTTGATGATATGGGGTAACTTCATGAGCATAGATGAGCATGACATTAATGTCAATCATGCACCCATTTTATTAATTATGAGGGGCATCAATATTAGTGTTGTTAACATGCATTGATTATATTTTACTCCTGATCTAGTTGACTCATTTATTTGGAAAGAGATGCTTAAGGTTGCTAAAATTACTGAAGATTTCTTATGATGAGATGTTGGTAATGGAAATTGTAGTTTTTGGTATGATTGGTGGTTAAGAGATGTTCCTTTAGCTAATAATAATTTGGGTTCATCTAATGTGAATTTTTTTGTTAATAGCTGTTGGATTAACGATAACTGGCACTTCTAGACGCTTTGTAGTTTGGTTGGGCAAGATCAGGCTAATTTAATTAGAAAAATTCGTATTACTAATGATATCGATAAAATCAATATCAAAGGTCAAGGAGGTAATTCTATAACTAAAACTTTTGCTAAGTCTTAGCAGATTTCCAATGGGTTGGATTTAACCTGGGCTTGGAATTCTTTTAATAAGCTGTCACAATCTTTTTTCATTTGGAGATTTTTTAATAAAATTCTCCCATTTGATGATATTCTTAAAATGAAGGGTTTAAGAATCCCTTCTAGATGTTTTCTTTGTAATCAAAATGAAGAAAATTTGGAACATATTTTCATTAACTGCACTTATTCATATGAGGTTTGGTATAATGTTTTCAACTGTTGTGAGAAGAAGATGAATGAGGTGAACACATTTTCGATTGACGGTTTTTCAATTATTGGAGGCAATTTGGTGGAGGTAAGTTCTTCACTTCTATTCCTATCGTTGTTTGTTGGTTTCTTTGGTTTGCTAGAAATGAATCTGAGCATAATGGTAATTTTGTTTCTCGACATTTCTTTTTTACTTTTATTAGAAATTACATATACAAAATGCTTAGATTTAGCAATTTTAAGAAACCAATGAGGCTGGATTTGCTGAAAAATGTTTGATAAAATTAATATTTTGATCCCGACTTATTGTAAACCTGTGACTAGATTTTTTTTAAGAAACCATTTAGAGGCAGTTTAAAATTCAATATTAATAGTAGTTGAAATAGCTTATATGTTGGTATTGGTAGGGTGTGTTCTAATTTTGCAGAAACTTGCTTGTTTTGGTATTTTGCTCTTGCTGCGGCGGAATCACCTCTCTGCGTTGAAGCTAAAGTAGTTATTTTTGGCTTTATTTTTAGCTGTTAGTTGCGGTTGGTTTTATATTGAAACCAAGACGGATTCTATGGAGCTTTGGAATTATTGTACTAAGAAGAAAGTGTATCATTTGATTCTTATTCATATTTTCTCATGTTTGTGCTAGTTCATTGGCTTTTTATTCATCATGAAGGGAACCGGTGAGCCGACTGGGCTGCTAAAAGAGGATCAGAGATACAAGAATTCAATTTCTTTGTTAGGATACTCGGGAGCTTCTCGTCTGATAAAATATGATTGCTTAGATATTCCATATATTCGCATAGATAATATTTTTAGAGGCATTGTGTGGTTGTATTATTGACCAACGGTTCTTATGTCTTTATTTTTTGCGTGAGTTGTAGGTGCGGTGTTGTAGCATTATTAGTTTCATAAAAAAAAAAATGGTGGGCATTAACTTAATATCAATAGATGAGTACATTGTAGACATTAAATCATGAGAAAAATGAGATTACAAAAATTGGTAATTCGTCTCCCTATTCTAAAAAGTCAAAAGGGGGCATTTACATAGCACGCAATTCTCGTTAAAAACAAGTCGATGGCCCCTACTTGACCTTCAAGTCAATAAAAATTTTGTTACAAACTTTCTAATTATAATTATAAAAACGATAATTCAAATATCATGTACATGATACAACTTCGGTCGATCAACCGTAACTTTCGATAGGAATATGCCCACGAGCCAAGAGGCTCTTCTCTATCTTCCTCAGAATCCTCCCCACCCAAAAGCGAAATCCATCTTGTGGATCTGATTCGTCCCGTCGATCTCCGTCTCCATCCAATAGTTTTTCCTCTCCTTGATCTCGGCTCCACTCTCTCAGAGCTCATGTGCTCGCAACCATGTCCCCATCTACGATAACCCAAGAGCCCATTCCTCATCTTGATATCACCTCCCAACTTCGCGGCCTCTCATTCGACGCCGGTCTCTCTGTCTCCTTATTCCCTACAAACTCTTCCTCTTCCGCATCTCATCTCTCCAACTTCCTTTACTTCAATAGTGTCCCCTTATCTTCATCTTCGCATAGGAGAAATCGGAAGCCAGTCTTGTCCTGCAGCCTTTCCTACAGCTGTTCCAAGTTCCAGTCCGTCTGGAATGAGTTCAACAGGCACCTTCAGCTTCACTGCGGGTGGGTTCCAGCTAGTTTCGCCTCTAACGGGATCCCCTCAAACGAGACGAATTCTCTCGAGGGGGATGGCAATGGGGTTTTTGAGGAGGAGGTCTTGCCAATTAATGGCGTAGATGCGGAATCCCCCAAGAAAGTTCTCATCTTGATGAGTGATACCGGTGGTGGACACCGTGCTTCGGCAGAAGCCATCAAGGCGGCTTTCAATCAAGAGTTTGGCGACGAGTATCAGGTTTTTTTTTATTTTTTTATTTTTTTATTTTTTTATTTAAGGTTTAATTTTTCTTTTCAGTTTTAATCAGTTATTTATTTGGTACGAAAGTGCTAAATATAGTTCCTGAATATAGGGATTGTTGCTATGTTTGTTGAGCTAGTTATCACAATTGTATTTGGTTATTTCCTGAATGGGGGTTATGGCTCAAGCTTCACACTAATGGAAAAAGTGGTATATTTATTGAAGATTGGTTGTTTAGTCACTAGAAAAATGATAATTGTTTGGTATGTATATATTCTATATTGTCATCTACCTTGCCCATACATGTAGATAGAGCTATAATGTGCTTGCCTCTCTTCCAAATACTTTACGCAGAGGTGGCGGATGGGTTGGGTTATATCTAAAGAATAGAGAAGAAGGCCAATAATTTTATCGTGGGCTGGTGGGCGATGTCAATTTACGCTTAAAGATTTGTTTTTGGCCATAACTCCCCGGTTGCCTCTTATATAACACTTCCTCGTGTAATTGCTTGATGATATACTTATTTTTCGGAGATTTGATTCCATGCTTAGTTATTACTTTGATTTTTTAAAGTAATTGAAGCTTTTTAATTTGTTAAATTTTATTTTTTTATTCTTGATTGCAAAATTTCAGAGTAATAGTTGCATCTGTATTACATTGGCACCATTAAAGGATGGATGCCACACATAGCAGTTTTCCCAATTGCAAAATCAGCCTTTATTTCAAAGTCCAAGAACTTTATGATTTTTCATCTTCTTATTTTGGAGAATTAATGCTTTTTTGTTTGATGCAGGTTTTTGTGACTGATTTGTGGACCGATCACACTCCATGGCCATTTAACCAACTACCGAGGAGTTATAACTTCTTGGTCAAGCATGGAACTCTATGGAAGATGACTTACTATGGAACCGCCCCTCGTTTAGTGCATCAATCCAATTTTGCTGCTACATCGACCTTCATAGCTCGGTAGCATTTTTTCTCTTCATTCAATCCCCATCAACCCTTCTGTTTTTATTTTATTTTATTCATTATTTTTGACTGAATTTATCTTCTGCAATCTCTATCTTAAGTGACACTCTATAGGGCACTCTATAGGACACAGTGGAGAAAATGGACTGATGCAGCCGACCCAACTTAGTGGGATAAAGGCTTTTTGTTGTTGTTGTTGTGAATCTCAATACCTTAAATTTTGTCTTGTTACAAGTTTAGAGAAGCTTTGAAATTCCCTTTATATTAAGGTTTTAAATCAATGATGACTCAGTCTCAATTGAAATAGTCAAGTGAGTAGAACAGTTCTGCGAACGTGGCTTTCAAAGCATTAAATAGCGTAAATCTCTTACCATGTAATTCACATTCTATCACAAACATGAGAAGACTTAATTGCCCATCAATGTAAAATGCGAAAACGTTCCTTTTTTTTTCTCTTCCACTTTGATAGATTGAAAAAAAGGGAATGTGAAGATTTAGGGATATAAATTATTAGTTATATTACAGTTAGTATCATTTTGTTCAAGGGCCTAGCTATATTCATATTAGCACATGCTAACCTATTTTGCTGCTTATCACTTATCCATTGACTTGATGACTCAGAGCATTATATATTCATATATTCAAGGCTTGATGGCATGGCTTAATTAGCTTGATATTGTATCATTAATTATATTAATCTAAACTTCACTCTTTTAATACACTAATACGAGGCGCCATTAATGCTCTACCGTTCTACAATTAGAAATTTAGTTGAAGCTACTATATTGTTAATTTGACATGCAATAAAATTTTCAAAGTAATATGCTTGGCTAATTTTACCTCTTTTATTCACACAGAGAAGTTGCAAAAGGGCTAATGAAATACCAGCCAGATATTATCATCAGTGTACATCCCCTGATGCAGCATGTTCCTCTTCGAGTCTTGAGGGCGAAAGGTCTTCTTAACAAGATTGTTTTTACTACTGTAGTCACAGATCTAAGCACTTGTCATCCAACATGGTAGGATAATTTTATAACAAAAGAGTTTCATCTTCTTAAATTTGTTGATTTTTTTGATATCATCTGATCTTTTTTTGGTCTCTAGATGGTGCACCTTTCCTTCTAGTAATTAGTATTATTCTTCATATATATTTAGTGATCAAGTCTACAATTTTCTTCTAGGTTTCATAAATTAGTTACTAGATGTTATTGCCCTTCTTCTGATGTGGCAAAAAGAGCGTTAAAAGCTGGACTAAAGCCTAACCAAATAAAGGTTTATGGTCTTCCTGTGAGACCATCTTTTGTTAAGCCTATCCAACCAAAGGTAGGCTTGATTTTTTTCTACTCATTGGCGCTCTCTCTGCCATCCACTGTTCTTCATTCTATCTTTATCTTGATAAAGTATTCATAAAAATTCTATTTTCTTAAAGTTAATTTACTAGTCTTATGGATAGGATGAATTGAGAAGAGAATTTGGAATGAATGAGGACTTACCTGCTGTGTTGTTGATGGGAGGAGGGGAAGGCATGGGTCCTATCGAGGCTATTGCACGTGCACTTGGACAGACGTTGTATGATGAGAGTCTTGGAGAACCAATAGGCCAGATGCTTGTGATTTGTGGTCGTAATAAAAAATTGGCCAACAAATTGCTTTCGATTGATTGGAAGATTCCAGTTCAGGTATTTTTTGTTATCAGTTTAATGCTCTTCTAGATGTTTAGCTTGATTTTTTAAAAAAAATATTATAAATGTGGAAATTAGTATAAATAGGTTTTTCCATGAATTACTTTTTATGCTTCATTTGAATTTTTTTTGTTGTGTAGAAAGGTGTGAACCTTGAAGTAGATCATTGTGAAATTTATTGGTTCTTGTTCTCATTATTTAGGTCCAATTTTTTGTTTGTGATATTTTTCTTGTTTTTTAAAAGAATTAAACTGATCATAAAAAATGATTGTTTACTCATTTTTGTTTATCTATTTATTTCTTAAAAGGAATTATTTTGTTTTTAAAACATAAATAAGTTTTTTGTGCTGGATTGTTTGTTAATCCTATTAAGATTATTGTTTGAATTATTGTGAGAGTTGTGACTGTGATATAACAATCATTTTGACATTGATATGAATAGATTGAATGTTAAATTTGATATTATTTTTTGCATTCATATAATTAAAATATAATTTTTATCCTAATTAAAATGTAAAAACATAATAATTAGGTTAATTACATTTTATCCCAATTCATTTTAAAAATATTTTGATAACCTCCATATACTCGATTAAAGTGTCACTATTATATTTCCATCACAATGGACAACAAAGCATTATTTCTGTAAAAAATGATGTTAGTGTAATCTTACCAACTCTCTCTTCTCTCTCTAAAAGCAATATTTTTCTTTCCAAAATCCCTTACTTCCTCTCATCTCTTAACTTCACTTTCATGAAAATGGTAACAAGCGACAAATGACCAACAATAGTAACGCCAAAAAGAGACGATGATAAGGATGCAAATGTTAGTTCAAAAAAGACAAGGTTTTAATGCTTCAAACACCGCCCAAATGGTCACAATTAATAATTTGTCATCTAGATGAATCATTTGGTCTAAAGCCCATCTGGTGCTTGCCTCTATGATGCAATTTTTTTATATTATTGTTAAAGCGTACAAAATCATATTATTAGATGAAGGTCTACAAATCTATTGATAAGGAAGAGAGTATTGATGAAGGAAATTAAATAAATAGTAGTGTAGCTTATAGTAACATTATGTAATGGAAGCTAAGAACTTAAGTTTTTATTTATTTGTTTAAACTTATAAGCTAATTTATTAGAATTAAACGAAAATTTGACACTAAATAGGACGCAATGGAGAAAAAGGATTCATGTAGCCGACCCCACTTAGTGGGATTAAGGCTTTGTTGTTGTTGTTGTTGTTTAAACTTATAAGCATAACTTTTGAGTCTTGTAGCGTTTTTAGATATACTAGTTGGCATAGTTTTGTTATTTTGATATTTGAAATGATAAAACTTGAAAATGTGCTTTTTTTTGCTGCACTTTAAGATTGTATAATTATGGCTATCATATTTTATACCCCAAAATTATTCCTTATAATTAAACAAGTATTTTTTTTGTTAGCAAATCAGTGCAGGCGAGCACCTAAGTTGGTGCTTAGTGCCTCAAACATTTGGTAGAATCGTCACTTTAGGGGCTATCATCTTTATTAACACTACTTTTCATGATCTACAATTCTTCTTGCGGGCAAAAAAATTTTTTGAGTACTCTCCATCATCCTGGTTGGAAGAAATAATTATGATGCTTTAGTTAGAACTATATTTGGGTTATTTTTATATTTTAAAACGGCATGTTAATATGTGCCTTTTATGATAACTATTGAGGGGAAAATATATTTAAATGGATAAAAATGTAAAAATTCATTCAAGCTAGTTAAATTATCATTTTTAAATAGATTCTTTTTAAGAGTTTATAGTTGAACTTTTACTGGACCATTTTTCCAAAGGCTCAACTTGTGATCAAGAAAATGAAACATACAACAGAGGGCTATGTCAAAGGGAGACTAAGGTTTCTCTGTACAAATAGGTGCAAAAAATAAGAATGTTTTAGAAAGAAATAATTTTTTATGCTTAATGGCAGGACTCTTTGGGAAATGTTTCTTTTATATTTTTATTTGGCTAAATATCCCCCAAATTTTATTTAGTACAAAAATAATGGATGCCAATTCGTGTTAATGGGTCAAGTTCAATTTTGACCCAACATTGACTATAGGATCAAACTAGTCATTTTCTTAAATTAATCAAAAAGTTTTTTTGAAGCCTAACATGTCTTCAAATCAGCTTACCTAAACCCGATGCGAGTAACCCATTTAACAAAAGGTATAACAACCATTTAGGTTCAATAATCTAACAAGCTGCTCGTGTAAAGTTTGATTATGGCTTATTTATTTTGGGTAGTGAGCTGTTTATTAATAGTATTTATATTTTCAATATGAATCAAGCTCGAAGTGGATTTTAATAAATGAGCTCAAGCTTGAACAAAATCCTAAAAGCACAATTAGAGCTTGAGTTGAGTTTGAACGAAATTTTGATAAATGAGTTTGAGCTCTAACAAGCACCTGATTGGCTTAGCTCGATTCATTTGCAGCCTTATTGATATGTTAGGATGCTTCAAATATGTTTACTTAGCTTTGGGTGCTTTTATGAAGGCTTTAAAGGTCCATGTTATCTCGTGCTAAATGTTAATGAAACATTTTTTAATACTAGATGCAGTGGCAATTTGCTCATGGTTGTGGCCTAAGATACAAATATATAAATTTATTCAATGGCACTCACAATGCTTGCTTTGAAAATAATGATTATAGATGCTTTTTATGCTTAAATTATGAGAGTTATTAGGCTTGGTATAGAATTAAGTGTTGGTTACAAATTGACACAATAATATTGCCATTGTCTTCTGTATAGTATTTTTAGAGGTGCATCATAGAACCTGTACTTGTTACATTGTGATGAATATAATTTTATAGTTTAACATTAATAATTGTCTTGAAGAAAATCATTTGGCCTCCAAAGTATTAAGAATTCAGCCACTTTTGCCCCCGCTTAGAGCGGTACTGATAAAATTCAGTTGGATATTTTAAAAAAGCGTTAACAATGTCACCAAATGTGTGCATTCCTACTTGATGGCCTGTGTTTAGAGTTAATTATGTTACTGGTTTGTGAGAATATATTAGTTGCACCAAATTTTATGTTCAAAACATTTTCAAACCAAGTCATACAACATTAAATCATAATATAGAACTCAAGTCTTGTTTGAACTTATTCAAGCTTCAGTTCGAAGCTCATACCATTGTTCAAAGTTTGTTGTCGAAGTTTAATATAGTGTTGAGATCTTTTGTGTGAACTAGTTGTCAAACCTGTTTTTTTTCTTTTCTAGCATATCGAGAAGGATTGCTAGCATTAAAGGATCTATGAATGCATTCTAAAAAGAATATTGAAAATTACCTATGAAAAGATGCTGCTGCTAAAGGCTTCGAACGAGGGTAACTATGGCAATAAGTGTGGCGGAGAGGATGCTTTGCACAAAAAATTGATCAAAGTAAATGCTCGACAATTTATGAGGGCCATCTTTCTAGTATAATCATAAGGGTTATCCAAACTAGACTTTAGTGCATATTTCTCTAAATAAAAATTTAAGGGCCATATTTGTTCTATTAAATGGATTAATGCATATCAATTCAAAATTCTCACATTATTATCTAGTAATAAAACTATCCTCTGAATCGAGTATGACAGTCCTTTCTGGCCGCATCTTGAGCCATTATATCATATCTATCTAGAAACATATTCAATATTGCAAAAACTTTATGTTGTGTGCTTGAATGTGTAGCACATTGACTGAAAATAAAATAAAGAATTTGAGGTGCTAGTTTTGAGTGCTCACCGTACCTGGAAAAAAGCTTATGTTGTAGCCCTCTAACATTTGGATACATCAATACTATATAAAAAAAAGCCCCTTTATGGGATTGTAGCATGATTAAAATAAATTTGATGAGGTTCATAGAAACATTAGCTTGTGAGATATCCACCAAATTCCAGATTGGCTAATGCTGGAACTACAACCAAAGGCCCATTATTGTGTATCAAAAATAACATATTATGTTGCACAGCCAGCAAATCCATTTAAAATATCTACCTAATTTTTACAAGCAATAAGTTTTGATTTGTGCACATTAGAAGCCCAAATGAATGGAACTTCTTTCCTCATTCTTTTTATCCCATTAACAAGTAAGAATCTATTTGTGGAGGATGGTAGCGGCTAATCCCTTTATTGATAGCATTATCTATAGGTTCCCACTGGATCCATGTTGCCGATTCTATTTTGTACTGTGACATAGGTTTAGCTTAGCCAACAATCATCCAAATGAAAGCATAAATCATAAAAATTAAGTATAGGATCAATTAATATTTATTTTATAATAGTAATAGATAATGATTCATTTTTGCTAGCTAAAAATTTATTAGGGTTTTAATTATGTACATTAATATTTTGTATCTACTATGAACCAGGAATAATTAACAAACGAATAATTAAGTAGAAATAAAATATTATTTATTTGATTATATTAATTAATGATTAATTATTATTAAGACAATTAAAACTGTATTACTATTAAGTTATGATAATTAGTCATGGGATTTGTAATCTATCATTTAGATACTAGTAGCTAATATTTAGCAATGATTTATAAGCTCTTTAATTGTGATAATTATGGTCTACTAAAAAGGTGCTTAAGATAGTTTTAACTAGTTAAGGTTTAAATAATATTTATTAAGGATAATTCTTGCCTAATTATAAATTACAACACAGTAATGAGCTAATCAAATATATTGCTTGTCTTCATCTAAATTTCATGCAATGTTCTGCCTAAAACTTACAAACGCTATTGCTTTGCTTCATCAGTCCATATGATGTTCCTCTAAACTACTTGTTAAATATTTTCTTTCTTTTATCTTGAGTCTGTTATTTTCTTATGTGAGCTTCTTATATACTTTATATATATATCCAGGTGAAGGGTTTTGTTACTAAGATGGAGGAATGCATGGGTGCGTGCGATTGCATAATTACAAAGGTAAATCTTCTTTGGACATTTACATGCATACCACTTAATTCCTATGTATTTACATATCTAACACCTAAACTTTATTTTTACATTTATACCATCTGAAACCTTTTATATCGCATAAAAAATACCATTGTTTTAACTTTTAAAATGTAAAATACATGTGTTCATGCATTGGTAAGATGGAATATGTGTAAAATTGAATTTTAGGTGTTAGATATGTAAATACATAGGAATTAAGTGGTATGTATGTAAATCTTCCAATCTTCTTTACTTGTAGCATCACGTGTTCATGCTGGCAAATTTCCTATCTGATAGTTTTTTTTTTTTCTGAAAATTTTATGTAGCATCACATATTTTATCTGCAGGCTGGGCCGGGGACTATAGCTGAAGCTATGATTCGAGGCCTTCCTATAATTCTCAATGGTTTCATTGCTGGCCAGGTAAAGCAGTTTTTTCAAAGCCATTAACTTTTTGTTCCTCACATGAATGTAGCACAACTCAACTTTAAGCATGTTGCCAATTGATGAGATACTAACTTATGTAACTTCGTATGTTTCAGGCAATTTTTATTCTAATGATATGTTTAGAACATCGAAATTTTAAACATCGTAAATTTTGGACTGTTCCTAATAAAAAACTTGGTCTCTTATAACGTCGCCATTTCTGTATGTATTACTTTTCATATATCCAATACTAGCATTAATGCTTGATGAGCCAGGAACATATCTAGTTTTGAAATTTTATAAAAAATGCTAGAATGCATACATACATATCTACAGATTATTTTTTAAAGCATTATGTGCAATGCTATGTGTAAGAGTTCATTTTTTCTTCCACCGTGATTGCAAAGCGAGATGCCATTTTCTATGAATTAGAGTGTTTAGGAATTACATATAATATATATACATAGATGGCGTGGGGCTTGCATATGGGCTGGACCGTGCGGTGCAACCCTAGGGGGAGCCGGTCCAGTAGGGACGCTAGACCAGTCAGACAGCCTTAGGCGGGAATTACTGCTCTCTTCCCCACCTTCCATCCTATTTATCTATTATAAATTTGTGTGCTTGTTGAGTTAGGGTTTAGTCTTGATTTTTGTTTCAGATTTTCTCCCTACAGGCATCTTCTCTTGCGTATTCGATGACAGGTAGTTCTCCAGTTGTATCTTGCTCCGAAGTGATGATTATCCCTTTGATTCCCTCCCCGCTCCTAGCCGTCAGTCAACATCTCTAATCCTTCTGCCAGCCACTCAATTCACCTTTTCCCTGCTCCTAGTTGCCAACCAGCTCCAACCGCCAGCCACTCAACTGCCCTTCTCCCTGCTCTTAGCCACCGGCCATTACCTTCTTTCCTCCCAGATCCATCCACTGGCCACCCCAGTCAGTCCCCTTCTACCAGCTCCTAGCCGCCGGTCACCCAACAAACTCCTACTTCCAGCCACCTATTTTTTACCCTCTTCTACTTCAACCCTCGCCCACCCTGCCAGCACCATCGTTGTCCCCAAATCTACCCTAGCTGGATATCGATGTTTTTGTGTTTTCAAGTTTCTTTTGATTCCCGATTGTTATCCTATTTGTTTTTGTGTTACTCTCTTGTTTCATACTACCTTCACCTCATGATCTTTAACCACACAATCATTTATTGATTTTTCCAATATGCACAAAAAATAAAGATTTAATATCTAAACTTTCAACAAAACATAAATAACATGATTTCTTCATAAGATTGGTTTAATCATCCTAATTTGATATACTAGAGTAATCTTTTTATTTTGCATATTTGAAGGTATTAGAAAATATGCACAAAAGAGGAGAAATGTGATGATGTTTTTCTTTACAACAAAAATAGAGCTCTTCCAACTACTGTAATAAATACAATATAAGGAAGGCAATCACAATAAAAAGCTTGAACTAAAAGGAAAGAAGTAGAAGCACATTTATATTACTTCATTCTCATAAAGTTAGCTGGGATAGAATGGTGAGTTCTTTTTGTCCCTCTTTCACTTTTTTGTATGACTCAGATTTTTAATGCACATGATTCTAAAATTCCTATAGGATGTTTCTCACTTAAATTTTTAATACTTTCATTGAAAATGGTTAAATTATAGATATTAGTTTAGAAACTTATGCAGCTTAAACATAAACTGCTATTGATATTTCAGAAAAGCTAGATAGATCATTGAGGGAGTACATGGTTTAAGTTTAATTCGCTTGTTACTCAATTTAATGCAATGCTCCATAAACACTGTTTTTTTTTCCTAATCATGTCTCTTTTAAAATTATGACACATGGAATTAATCTCATATTTTCTGTGCGCGCGCGTGTGCTCGTGTTTGTATTCATGTCTTCTTTATATTTGATATAAACTTCTTCAGATTTTCTTAGGAATCTTTGCATACATGCCACTCAAAGTCTATGTATTTACATATAACTTCAATTTGTACATACATGTCACCTTACCAATGTGTGAAAAGGTGTATATCACTTTTCAAGAGTTAAAACGATGATATTTTTGATGTGATATGAAAGATATGAGTGGTATAAATGTAAATTGTAAAGTTTGGGTGTTAGATGTATAAATAGATAAAAATTGGGTGGTAGTATGTAAGAATGGGGCTTTTACATACAACCCACGCTATTCTTACATATTTACACATTTAACACCTAAACATTTATATTTACATGTATGTCACTCAAATCTTTAACATTACAACAAAATTACCGTCATCACTATCTTCTTAAAAGTGAAATACACACTTTCATTGATTGGTAAGTGTAAAAATGAAATTTTGGGTGTTAAATATGTAAAAAGAATAAGAATTGTCTGGTATGCATGCAAATTTCTGAATCATTTCTGAAACAAAATTGTAAAAAATGGCAGGAAGTTGGGAATGTGCCATATGTTGTAGAGAACGGATGCGGAAAATTCTCAAAATGTGCAAAGGAGATAGGGAGAATAGTTGCAGATTGGTTCGGGCCGAAATCCCAAGAACTGATAACAATGTCTCAGAACTGCTTGAAGCTTTCAAGACCGGACGCCGTCTTCAAAATTGTTCGTGATCTTCATGAGCTTGTCAGACACAGAAACCTCTCTCCACAGTACTCTTGTGCTTCCTGAACTTTTTCTTCTTCTTTTTTTTTTTTTCTCTTTATGTAATTTTGATTTTGTTTATTATTGTTATTATTATTATTATTATTATTTAAGTATGTGCGGGGGTATATTTGTTAACTGAGTGAAGTTTTTTGATAATTTATGAGAATTTCTGTCATTGTTTTCTGATACGGTTTCTCTCCTATTGTTGTGGATTGGTTTCTTCACGAATGAGCTGAGAGCTGTTTAGAAATGTTGTTTGTGTGCACAAAGAACAACGTGCGCTATCGGAACTGCAACCATACGGTGGGAAATTAAGCCCTCAACCAATTACGAGCGAACATTATTTGATCGTGTTTGACTCAATGGTAGCGTAATTAAACTTATGTATTCATAAAAATAATTATGTATGTGTATTTTTCGTGTTTTACACATATAAGCGATGGCATGTATATGTTAAAATGCTTAATTCAAATTCAACTTGTTTGCATACTGTAAGTTTGTGAGTACTGAGTGTACTTGGGTGGGTTTTGGTGAAGAATATGAGCATAAATTACTTTTAAAATAAAAAAAAACATGCAATATTGGAATGCATTTGAGCATAAATTGTATAAAAAAGGCTTGTTCATTTATTCGATTCTTAGCATATCTTTGCAACATTAATCTTACTGAAAATATATATATATATATATATATATATATATATATATATATATATATATATATATATATATATCTCTCTCTCTCTGTGTGTGCGCGCCCCCGAGCGTGTGTGAGACAATGAAGGCTAAAAATGAGGATGATATACTTTAAATCATTAAAATGTAAATAATGTCTAAGATGATGATAATCAAAACAGTAACATAAAATATCAGAAGAAAAATAAAATGTCAGAAACAGTACATATATTACTTTAAAAGGTGCTTATAAAATAAATTAGATTAACAAAACTAAGAAATAAATAAAAAATCAATCATTGGAGCCCATAAAAGAATTTGCTCTATCAATAACCTTGCATAAGCCGGTAACTTATTACTTACATATGGAAATTTAATAAGCCTAGAATTAAGTACACACCTCCCAGTTTAAGCTCTGCAATAACTATATAAAAAAAATTAGGCTTGGACATTCAAATACTACTGTTTATTTACAAATTTCATGTAATAACCTCATAAGACAGTCATTTGTTTTTACCAAATAGCTTAAGAACATTCATGAATTCATCTGAAAAAAGGAAAATGTAAGTCTAAGATTTGAAAAATGCTGCCAGTAACTGCAATTAAACCCAATAGATACGCCAAACTCCTACAATTTACAACATTTGTAGGGGAATTCACCAACATAGGGAAAGAGGGATCCCCGTCCATTGCACATCAAACTTCGTGTGATCGATAAATAAGATGAAGGCGCAAGTTCGATGAAACTATGGAGGCAAAATCCTGCACATAAAAATCATAGAAATTGGTTTATAAATCATACATTTTCTTTAAGTTATGTAAGAAGCAAGGCAAAATAAGTGACAATTCTATAACATACAATCAAATGGAAATCAGCAACAAGACCTCAGGAGAAAACAAATAAGAACAGCAATAAAGTTTCGAAGGAATAAGATGTAATCAACAGGAATTTTCCGTTCAGGATATGGTTTAGAAACACAGCTTTGATGTTACTCATATTTTTGAAGTTTTTACTTCAGTTTTTCAGCGTTCTAACGTGTGAATCGTGAAGAGAAGAATATACATATGTTCTAGTTCACCTTGCAAAATTAATTTTCGTGAATTATAAAAAGAAAAAGTTAAGATGTAACTATGACAAATACAGTATTTCCTTCCCGCTTAATTCCTCCAAACCAGAGGAAGCAGAAGTGTCCTGTAGATATAACGGCCAACTACCTGACTTACTGTAGTGAACAGCAAGCAAATCTCCCTTTATTTGTGTACATGTAACCACTTGGATTTTTCCCTTACCAACTTTCTAAATATTTTTATGATGGTTTTGCTAGAATTTTTCATTTCTTATCAAATTTAATACAACTAAGATTTCAATTGTGATGTTTAGGAGTTCAATTGCTAGCCAATTTTATATTGTTTGGATTTCTCATAGATTATTTGAACGCACTCAAACTTAAAGGTGAGAATGCTTTAGATATCTTGGGTCTATTGTTCAAAGTGATGGTGATATAGATGGGGATGTTATTAGTATAATTCAAGTTGGTTGGTTGAAGTCGAGAAATGTTTCGGGTCTATTGTGTGACAGAAAAGTACTGCTTAGACTGAGATGAAAATTTTATATGACGGTGGTGAGACCTACAATGCTTTATGGCGTTGAATGTTGGCTTTTAAAGGAGAAGTATAAAACTAAGTTCAGTGTTGCCGAGATGATAATGCTTAGGCGGATGAACGGCTTTAGACTCAGAGACAATGCAAAATGAGTATATCCGTCATAGGATAGTGTAGCCCCAGTGGCGGACTAAATTAGAGAGAATAGTTTTAGATGGTTTGGTCACATTAAACGTCGGCCAGTTGGTGATCTGGTTAGGAGAATGCTTTAGATTCGACTTATGTTAAAAAAGACAGAGGTAGAGCTTGAAAGAATTGGGCAAATTGTATAAAAAAATGATCTTAATTTAGTAAAATTAAATGAAAAAATGACACTCAATATGATGCAATGGAGAAAAAAGATTCACGTAGCCGACCCCACTTAGGGTCCGTCTCGCTGGGGGGGGGGGGGGGGGGGTGCTTTCTGCTGTTTGAAACCGCTGATTTGCGGTGTTTGGTGGGCAGCGACGCTATGGCAAGCGTGTTTTATTGAAAACGTGAGCCACGGGTCGACCCCACGACTTCTTCGCGATATTTTTACTGAGGTGCCCCCTGCGGCTTCACGATATCCTTCTACCACGACTTCGCGTCTTATGCCTTAAACCCGCTCCGGAGCTCTCGCTTTTTCTCATGTGCCTCACTTTTTCCTCGTCCCACATTTGCTCGTCTTCTTTCTCTTCATTCCCCGACACCTGTGAGGAGGGTTTCCAGACGTTTATTTCTTTATGGTATCTTCTATCTCTTATCTTTTCTTGGTGGATTTGCCCTGTTAGCCGCATTGGTTTGTGCAGAGTTTCTTCGTGGATTTGCTTAATGGGTTTCTTGTGTTTTCTGCGTAGCACCCATTTTTTTAGATTTTCTAATTTTTTGAGATTTTTACATTCATAATTGAGGTAGTTTCAGCTACTGATGCTTCAGTTTTGATGTCTCAGTTGAAATTTGGTGTTGGATTTGAGTGAGAATTTGGAAATAAGAGGCAACCTGATGGGGGAGTCGGTTTCGGCTGCTATTTCGGTTTTCTGCATCTGTGAACGGTTTTGTTTTTGAGTTGGAATTTGTTGTTGTATGCTAATTTATAATACAACAAGTCTCGTCTTCTTTTCAAAATTCCTCAAATGAAGTGTTATGATCAGTTACAATCTTGTTGGGAGGCGTATATCTTATTTTTTGTACTGTTCTGAAGTGAATTTTTGTTTCTCAAGTATCAAATATATTACTATGACAATTCTGTTGCAAACAACATTATTGCACAGAGACAAAATGGTCATTTGTCAAGAAACAACTACAAAACAGCATTTTTTCAAACTGCAAAAAACAAACAATAGTAGAACTTATCCGCAAGAGACTTACACGCGGTAAATTCTGAGATAGATTGCTACGCAATGAACTTATTAATAAGTTGCAGTACTGCCTCAAACAGACCCTTAGTGGGATAAAGGATTGTTATTGTTGTATGTTTATCGTTAAAATATAAATAAAAATAATAAAATAAAATAATATAAATTAAATTAATTTAAATTTAGTAACTATTCACGACGAGAACATCGTGTTTGAAATAAAAAAAAGGGGCCACGACAGTCCAGTAAGTGATACCCCCCTGACATTGGTACGAAGCACCATTGGTTCTTTTCTGGAAGAAATATTACATTAGGACTCTGCACGTAGAGCTACGTGCGGAGTCCAATAAAATGACTCCACGTAGCGTGACAGAAAATTAAAAAAAAACGGTACGGTAACACGGGGGAATATTCCCGCCGTGTTATTCCGCATTATTAAGTGTTATTGACGTTTTATTGTGTTATTATAACATAGAGAATATTCTCATAACACAATAACACACAATAACACATGAATAACACACAATAACACGTGAATAACACAGAGGGAATATTCCCCTGTCGGCCCAATAACACAGGAAATATTCTCCCCGTGTTATTCGGGTGTTATTATGTGTTATTCAGGTGTTATTGATGTGTTATTGTGTTATTATAACATCGAGAATATTCTCATAACACAATAACACATCAAAACGACCACAATAACATTTAATAATGCAGAATAACACGAGAAGAATATTCTCCCGTGTTACCACGCCGTTTTTTTTATTTTTCTATCACGCCACAAAGAGTCATTTTATTGGACTCTGCACGTAGCTCTACGTGCAAAGTCCTAATGTAATATTTCTTCACTTTTCTGGGTTATAATTGTTGAAGCCTTCTGCTCTTCCGGATCAAAGAAAATCTTGCTCGTGCCTCCCTTGCCTTCGTCTCCCCGCGTCGTTTCTGCACTTAAGCCCTAATAAAGCTGAAGCCTTGTCGCAATTCACCGCGCGCAGAGACTGCAGCGGAAATTCTCGCCTATCCCTCTCCTGCGTTAGTACCCCTCTCCTGATTTCAAGCAGAACCATCGCCATCGTGATCAAACCCATGTGGCAGTCGCGATTATTGCCAACTGAGACGCAATGACAGGAGCGACGGCATACAGAGACCCGAAACTCCCATTTTTCTTCTCCTTCTAAGCCTGAGAAGACCAATGACGATGGATTTCTAGTGTACAGAGACCCAAGATCTTGATTCTCTCTATAGACACTAGAAACTCTTTTTGAAACCTCTCTCCCCTGCTAGAAGCCCTTGCCCTCGTTGTCTCTCAAGGCTGAAGAGGTGATCGCGGCATTCAGAGACTTGAAACTCCCATCTTTGACACTTGTCGCTTGCCTTACTCTAGCGAGAAACAATGATGGGATCGCTCGATATAGTAACCTTCGAAGCTTTCATTTCTCTCCTATGCATCTCTTCTTCGACACAGTCACATAGTTGCAACGAGGGCTAGCTGGGAAAGAAAGTCGCTCACCGCCTTCTGCAACCACGTAGAGTCCAGCTCCAAAGCCCTCTCCGATTTCATCAGAGGAAATTGATTCCGCTTGATTCGGCGGCTACCACCTTCTTGTAGTCACTGGAGCATCAAATCTCCACTATGAGCAGTGATCTTAGTCTGCTACACTCCATGGCGTTCGACACAGTCTCCTTTGAAGAGTTGCTCGATTACTGCAATGAGGTCTACAAGGCGAATGAGAAGCACATTTCTGAAGTTGAGGATATTATGAGGAGCTTCAAATATGTTAATGATACTGGACCGGAGGATGAAGAATATGAGGAGTTTGGTGCGAATGGCAAGGGCTTTGATGGAATGGGTTATGCTATGAAGAAGCCTCCACTCAAGGATGAACTATTTAATGATTCCATTCTTTGAAAAATTTTAGGCTTTCATAAGCTAGTCTTGTTGCTTTAGCTTCTGAAGAAAAATTGCGCCCACATTATTTATTGCAGGCAGTGAAGACCCACATTCATCTTATAGATCGGTGGAGTAGAAAATCTTTTCTGACCGAAAATGCAGAAAAAATGAAGACTCACATGCATATTATAGACCAGTGGATTAAAAGATTTCTTCAGACCGCAGTGTCTCACAACACTGACCAGCGCGTTTTATAGACAGCTGGGAAGGCATGCACCCCACCGAGAGGCTGCCAAAATTTTAAGTGATTTTAGACTTGCAAATATTCTTAAGAAATTGAATTAAAAGTCGCAAACCTGATTATAATTGAAAATCCTTAAATAAAAATCGAAGTCTTAATGTAAATGAATTATTATGTTGTTATATTTGAAGTTTTGGGTGACATGTATGTAAAAACCCCAAAATTTAATTATTTGAAGTTTTAAATAATAATAATACTAATATTTGAAATTGGATTGTCAAGACAATTCATTAAATTTTCAAATGACTCGAATATGAAAGAATTTAGAGGCTAAACTAAATTGAATACTGAATTTTATAAATTGGAGTTTGAACTTGGCTTAAATATGAAACATATAAATCAGAGCTAAGGTTAAAATATAAATGTCATTTTTAAAAAAAAACTCAACAAGGACTTCGTATGTCTCACCGCCACCGGGTTCACAACATGATTCCTAGCGAAAATAAGATGGTTTTCAAAAGATCAAAGTGAATATATATGTATTAATGTAGATATATTCAGATGAGACAAATTTATATAATTCCAAGTCTTAAAGATGTCATTTAAAACACTCTTTAATTCAATCCATGTTTTAAATCATGTAAAATGTTTTAAGACATCAAATGCTACAACTAAAATAGCTCAACTACATAAAGTTAAACGCCCGCATGTGCTTCAACCAATATTTAGAAGCTCAATGTTGACCTCATTTTTTGTCGAGGTTTAGTATTCCTCCTAGATTTAGGATTCTAGCCTCAGAAGCTTCCCCGACGATCCTAGATTCCTAGCGATAGGACCCATCTCGTTTTAGAGTGTCTGGAAGCCACTTCGTTACTCTTTGAAATCCTGTACGAGATTCCGTACCGCTAGTCTATAGCCGGTCGAAATTGACGTCAGGAGTTCAAATTGAGTCCCTATAGGACCTCTGGACATTAGGACAGCCTCGTGCACGTCTTACACACCTACACCATTCTGATCGATCGAGCTCGAGTTAAAATTTTGCGAAGATACTAAATTTCGACGCAATTTTGACGCGACCGTCGACGAGGTTGTCCGAACGACCTCGAATGACGAAACGGACTGCGCCGATGAGTCCAGAACGTCGATTTTACCTAAAATGGACGTTAAATTTGCGACGATAGCATGCCGGGGATGAAACTTACGAGATGATTATAATTATTATATTAATAATAATAATATTTATTATTGTTAATATATATATTTATATATAACACATTTCCTAAGCCCTAATTCCCTCTCACGCGCGACTCGGCCTGTGCTCCCGCTCCTCTGATTCGCTCGGCTGACTCCGTCTCTCCCGCACGCGCGCGAGAGAAGCTTCGACCGAGCTCTCCCTCGTCTCCTTCGCGGCAACAGGCGTTCCATCCTCTGCCGCGAGCCTTATCGCATCTTCCTCTAGATCCTACGAGTCTCCTCGAGAGGCACGAGGACAGGAACCCCGTCTCCTCCATACCTCTCCCCTCCCGATGCTTATCTGCCGCAGCCATCTTCCTGCTCTCCTTCCTTGCGTGAGATGCAAGTGGATGATCTCATCCATGCTTTCTTCTTATCCATGACAGCCAAGTGGGTTTTCATATCATTTTTTTTGTGATTTTGTGGCTGCCTTGAATCCTTCTCCTTTGCCTATATAAACCCCATTTTGGGATGAGTTTAGGGCTCGCCAAAAAAGTTTCTGAGAGAGGGAAAACTCTGCCATTTTTCTTTCTCGCTTACTCCCTTAGTTTTCTGTGCTTGGATTGGCGTCCTCTTGCTATTGGAGGGAGAGTTGAGGTCGGAGAATACCTTTAAAGTTTCTATATTGCTCATTTTTGCTTCAGGAAGGTACCTTTTTATCTCTTATGCTCTGTTGCCTTTTGGTTCTCTCTGTCGAGCCATTGGAGATGGTTTTGTGGGGTGTTACAGAATGCTAACTCACTATCGTGACTATATTTGGGAATGTTTATTACTTAAGCATGTGAAAGATAGGATTATGGGCATGTTCTAGGAGTAGGCTTGAGCACTTGCTTGGAATGATGAAAATATAGCATGTTATGAACTCTTCTCTCTCTTTCGTTTTATTCAAAGCAAATTAGAAACATGAAAGCATAATTTTAAAACAATGTTAGCTCCTCTTGCAAGCATGTGGTAAATTTGGTTGGGATGGTAAGTTGTTTATTCCCCTTTTGCTTCTTTTATATACATGTGGAGGCTTGATTTTCTTGGGCTCCTTGTAGCCTAGTCCTTTATAAGAGCATGTTATGAAATCTTTAAGTTGGTTGGGAAAGCTTAGTTTTAGTGTCTTAAGTCTTTTTTGGCTTAAGAGTGCATGCTTAGATGGATTTGGAAAAGATTCTATACTTGTTCTCATGTGAACCATGTGAAAGGTTTAGTTCCAATGCCTTAAGCTTCATTTGTTTCAAGAATGCATGCTAGAAAGGGTGGTTGAAAAAAGGATTCTATGTGGGTTCTTACTCAAAGCATGTACTTGTCTTTTATTTTTGATATATTGGAAGCATGATCTTAAGGCAAAGTTGGCTCTTCTTGCAAGCATGTTAGGATGAATATTATAGAGCTCCTTGCTTACTTTGGCTTGGCATGAGTTATGGAAAGATTTATTTAGGTTTTTAACATGCATATGGAGCTCATTTCTTGTTCCTTGTAGCTTTGTCTTGATAAGATGCATGTTGTAAAGATCCTAATTGGTTTAGAATGCATTGCAACTTATTTTGATAGCTTGGTTTGGTCCTTCATAAAGTGCTATCCTCTTTAATTATTTGTTGAAAGATTATTTCATGCTTGTTCTTATATAAAGCATATTGTGGCTCTATGTTTTGAATATTTGGAAGCTTAATTCTTGGGCTTCTTGTATTTTAGCCCTTCATGAAGCATGATTAATTAATTTGAAAAGCTTCTATGCTCATTCTTGCTTGCAAGTACATGATAGTTTTGTAGTTTGATATATGAAAGGCATAAAGGTGTTATTGTGGCCTAAGATCGACCTCTTTCTTAGTTTCAAGCCAAGGTAATGTTTAAATATATATGTATTTCATTTAATTGAGCTTTTAAAGAAAATTGTTGTAGCCTTATGCTCGGGCTTGAATTTAGTCTCATGTGGCTCAATTTTTGTGGAGTTTTGTCGTGTCCTTTGTTTTGGCTTAATCCATGATTTGATTTTAGCCTCATGTGGCTCGGTTTTGACTCTTTTGGCATTTCTGGCTTTTGGCTTTGAGTTGAGATTGTTGTAACCTGATTTTAGGCTTGTTCCCAGCCTTGCTATGGCTCAGGTTGGGCCTGCAGTGGCTGGGTTTTGCTCTTGTGATATTTATCCCTGCCTTGGCTCTGTTTTGAGTGGGCTGTAGCTTACTGTTGGCTCGGTTCTTGCCTCATGGTGGCTCGGGTTTGGCTTTTCTGTGAGCTAGTAGCTGCTCCTATAGGGGGTGTTTAGTTGGGCCTTGGAGTTGGATCACGGTGGCTCGTGTAAGGCTCTGTTGTTGGAGTTTGGTGAGATGTGTTGAAGCTGAGCTCTAAGTCTATTTAGTAAGGGCTCTCTAATGTGTTTGTGGAGGATTTGGGTTCAGTTTGGGGCTTTGCCGTGAGCCTCTTGATGTTGATTTGTGATTTTGAGGATGGGTGGGTGCTTTACTCATTGCTGCCCCTTTGTTGTGGCTTTGGCCGAGAGCCTTATGGTGGTGATTAATATGGTGATGGCTTTGCTTATTGCTATGTTTGAACTTAGAATTGATGGTAAATGTAATTCAGAATTATTTCTTATCTGCTTTTGGGAGTGAATTGGGCATCGATACTTGAGGGACTTTCTTAAAGATTTTATTTGGTGGGATTGGTGCTAGTTTTGAGACTTTTGGGCTGGTATACTCACTTTATTATGGATTGGAAGTTCTCCTGATTCTCCTATTGTGACTCCGGTCCCGAGCCAGTAGGTAGACCTATTGAGAGAGTCTGTGCCTTAGGGGCTGATATCTGTTTTTGAGATTTGACGTATCCGGATTTTACTGCAGGTTTGGAGTCTGGTAGTCAGTTTTTCCCCGAGTCATTTTTCTTTTCTCGTTCGATTTGCGAAGTTTTTAAACGGTTCTCGAAGGTCACTGCTTTTGGTTTAGTTTTATCTGAATGCAATGGATATCCATTTCGGGGCCGATCCAATTGTGTCCAAGTGAGAAAATGACGTCCTCAGGACTGATTCAAGGACCTCGGGCCATGCTTTCAGCGTTCTGTTGTTACATGTTTTAGGGGCTAGTGGATTAACCTTCCTCCCGTTTTAGTCTCTTCGGGTCTGGAGGTGTGGTAATCTCCTATTCTTCCCCTCCTTATTGATTTACACGTGTTCCCCGCTTCACTCGGAGTCGGTTTTGTTTTGTTTCGTTTTGGGGCAATGACGGCGATGATGCAAAAGGCACGCCAACGATGAGAGTAGAATGATATCCCATCCTACGACATCGGACTCGCTCCAGGGCCCCAGTGAACCGTAGGATGACGGTATCATTCACCGCTACAGCAAGCGGGGCACCCGTACCTTCTTAGAATTGTTAGTGATCCTTCACCCGACGAATTGATTGACTCGTGGACAATCATGATTTTCAAAATCTGATAAAAATATGATATTACATTTCGAAACAAAAATATATATATATATCTTTCCACTACAATCGGAAATTGATAAAACTCTCTTTGTATGCCTGAAACTCATGTGCATGCTAAAAATATAAATTTCAAAAAACTATATTATAAAACCTGGTTGTCCACTTGTTGATTATCAGTTTTGGGTTGAGGAACACTCTCCTGAGTCAAGTTTAGTTGGACACCCTTCTAGTTAAGCAGCGGGCTCTATACACTCGGGTGACCGAGTAGCCTTCGACGACCCTTCGAGCAGTACTACACAGTTCTAAGCCTAGCCCCGACCCGAGTGCTTGCGGTTTTATTCGAGCTTTCGTTTGATTTTTGATGAAGCACTCGCGGTCCTTTTTCCGGGATTTCCCGAGGTTTTGATGATTTTATTTTTGACTTTCGTTTGTTTTCTCGGTTTTTTTGTTATAAGTCAGTCTCCTTGCTTTCTCGAGCTTTTCGACGACTTTTTCCTTCTCTTGTTTGGCTTTTATGTGACACACTCCTGCTGGCTACACATAAGAAGACTACGGATCTTCCAGGTATACAGGTTTGTTTACATTTACAGCGTGTTACTTTTTGCGTACCGCCATCGTACGTCTATATCGTTTATCGTTACTTTTGCATACCTACTCCCGCATGCTTTCTCGCTAAGCACGTTGTACTTATACTCTATCGTACGCTTTATTGTTTTCCTGTGCTACATACTTTGCCATACACTGTACAACATTTAAACATACTTGGATAGGATGTTTAGGTGAACTCGACTATAGGACCACCTGATTGAACATTTTGACTTGCCACCTTAGAAAACTCGACCTCTTCACGGCAAGGAGCTTGGAGCTAGCGGTGGGCAACACGGCCATCTTCAACAACAAAACATGTCTACGTCAGCTAAACTATTCCTTAGTTAAACAACAATCCATAGTGCGACATAAATCCTCAACCTCTTGTTGGGCCTTTGTATAGCTCTGCTGTACAATATAAGCCCCAACTCGCTTTAGGATTCCGAGATTGTCGTTCGTTACGACCTAAATCCTCACATCTTCTAGGCTGTTCGTGTGATCGTTTCACACAAATATAAGCTCTAATTAAATAAAATTGGCAGGATGAAACCTTTAAATAATATCTCCTAAATCAAAGCCAAATCATAGGATAGTCAGGAAGTCACCGAGGTTCGCCTCTGGATCTTTGACATCCCCTAGTTCTTCCTCCTTTGGATTCTACAATAAAATGTTCCAATTTTGAGCCAATCCCCTTTCACACATTTTTGTCCGATTACGTTGAAAAGTCCTATCTTTTTGATCTCCTTGAAGATAATATTTTCTAATTTTTATCGAGAGTTTTCTTAAGTGATTTCGGTCATTTAAGATGTAATTAACTATAGGGGTTTGCCCTTATAGGAAACATTTCCGAACTCCAAATTTAAAATAAACCCTATTTAATTCTTCATATTAAATAGGGAACTATCGTCAAGAATAAAATGGTTTCGCGACCAAACAGACGTCGTATATTTCTTAGTTTATTTGATTGAGCCTCACTCTCAAGTTTTGTGTTTGTCTTTCTGGATAAATGCATGACTTGAGGTAGTAGCGTTCTTTCATTTAAACTATGAAAAATATGGCCGATTGATTTCATATTCTTTTCGAAGGATCCTTCCGAAGCCGGCGACGGATTTCGATTCCGGCGACCGATGACCTTCTTACGGGCACTTCACGCACAAAACAACGCCGACACTCAAATATTAGGTTCGAGAAAGTTGTGCAAGCTAATCGGCTGCTTTATCTATAGGTTAGGGTTGTAAGTCCCACCTCATTAGTTCGATCTTCCTCCTCATAAGAACTGGAGTTGACGAGTCTAGTAAACACTAATAAATATTCAAATCCTAAAATAAGAGTTTACAAGTTCAAATCACCAAACTAGTATGATCCTCCTCTTTATAAAGACATGAGTCGACAAGACTTATATTTTGAAAAACTTAAACTAACTAAATTAATTGCCCCCTTCAAATATAAAAGTTTAAATATTTAACACTCCGATAATGATAGTGTTGATCTAAAGATTTCAACTGGAGGGGTCAATCTTTTAAATTAAGATTTTCAAAGTAATCAACTAATATTCTAGCTAAAATTAAATCACTTAAAAGACTTAAAGCAAAATCTCATCCACCCTCCCGCAAAGTGTAGAGAGTGAAAAACTTATGATTGATTTTAACTCACAAAGAGCAAATGTCATATCAAATGCGCTTCTATATTCACAATCAAAGCAATTGCATGCCAGTAAGGACGTGGTCCAAGTCCTCTGTCCGCATGGTTTTGCAGCCAAATGGCACCATAAAGTAGAGGTTACGACCAGAGCCCTCTGATGGGGTGGTTGCTACCAATTAACATCATTATATTACAGTCACGGTCACAGCCCATATGTTCCTCAATGACTTTCTACCCCGGGAGTTATGAATCATAAGAGTAAAATTGCTTGGCATAAAGCCTCATGTTAGCTAAGGTTTACTTAAATTGTCCCCTTAGGTAAACATCCACCCCAGATCTACAAAGATCTCTTAAATGACGCAACTCATGGCTACTGACAATAATTCTTCTATCAGGTTAGGTCGACTACCTCTTATGACAAAGTAGATCATGGACCACGACAACCTTAGATGACGGAATCATGAAATCTTGATCGGGTTTTGTCTTCATTCCCTCACCATCCACTTTAAGCTTCAAGTGGTGAATTCTACAATTTAAAATCCCAAGTCTAGTGCTATTATATGTTCTATTCAATTCTCAATGACTAGCCTTAATCAAAAGTGCTCTCCTCTTATCGAGAGGGGTAATTAACTATAAGGGCTTACGCCTCTAGGAAACCTCGAACCTCAAATAAAAAAAAAATCTCACTAAAAGAGGGCAAAATCTCTGAGTAGTATTTTATCTACAATCCAACCCGCAGCTCTCTCTCAAAACAAAATTGAAGATAAATGTCGAGAGTGTCCTCGAGAGCGGTCGTGAATTTTCGGAGCCCAAATTGTACTCAATAGTTGCATTATTGCAGGTGCTCTTTTTAATTCACTTAAAAAAAGTTACTGTGTATTTAGCAGTCTTCATATGAATTTTATTTTTATTTGATTTATATTTATTGTGTCATCCTAATTGCAACAGGAAATCTTAAACATACTTATTGTGATCTATATTTAGCCGTCTTCATACTAATCTAAAACTAATCCATTTTGCTGATTCTATCTCATCTAAACAATTGGAAATCTACCAAAAAATCTTTAAAAATACTTCCTGGATGATGCAAGCGATTTTCAGTGATGCAGCAAATCCATGCTTACAGAAAAAGAAAATTCTGACTCTTTAAACATCCTTATAAATTACCTTTACGTCTGAATAAGAAAAGTGGATGATGCCAATTGAACTGCCCAAGCTATAAGGTCCTCCAACCTTCTATAATATGGAGCCATAGCCCGACACCATTAGAAAATCCACAGGTTTCCATTAATCACATAAAGGTTCTTTGATCAAAAGCTTAATTTTTTCCACAAGAAACTCTAGAACATCTTCTCTTTTTTCCTTCAGCAACAATTGCCTTAATCTCCCAAGTGTTGATTCTGGTGGCTTGATGCCTTTCTCAATCATCTCTTCCATAAGAACACAAGCCCGACCGACTTCCCCTTCCTCACACAAACCATTGATAAGAACAGAAAAAGTATGCATGCTTGGAACATGCCGCTTCAATCCCATGTACTTCCACACCTTCAAAGCCTTGCTCAACATGTTCGTCTCACAGAACATCTTTATCATCATCGTATATGTATCCGAGTCTGGCTCACAATACTCGATCATCCTACGGAAAATTCTATATGCCTCATCGTTCTCTCCAACACTTATCAAGCTGCTCAGAATTATGTTGCAGGTCCTTGAATTCGGCGAAACACCCTTATGTCCCATCTCTTCTAAAACTCTTAAAGCATTCTCAAACCTATTCGCCCGGCAAAAGGCTGAGATCAGAGCATTATACGCTGCAACATCTGGATTCACGCCGTTCTTCTCCATGTCCAAGAAGGTATCAACCGCATCCTCAATACGCCGCTCCACACCATATGTGTGAACGAGTACACTATAGATAAAAGACGTTGGCTGGCAGCCCCTAGATGGCATCTCCCTAACGAGATTTACAGCGTCGATTATTGAACCTGCCTTGCAAAGGGCGTCCACCATAATGCCATATGTGACGATATCTGCAATGCAGCCGGTCTCTGTCATCTCATCGAACACCTCCCACATCCTAGGTAAGTTGGGCTCCCGGCCCCACCCTTCAAGTAAAATGCTGTATGTTTTGACATCGGGTTTGAACCGGCGGTGCAGTTCATCAAACACCTCTTGGGCCTTCCTCACATTCTTAGATTTGCAGAAAGCGCTGAGCAAGCTGTTGAAAGCAGCAAGATTTGGGACTAAGCCATACCGCTCCATGACATTGAAGGTGTAGAGGGCCTCATCAACCTTTTGAGCCCGAGCATATTTGCGAATTATGATTGAGAATGTTTCGATATTGAGTACTCCCTCATGGCGCATGCATCCAACTATCTCCCATATGAGCTGATACTGTCGAATCTTAGCAAGGGAAGTGATGATGGAATGGTAGGCGGAAGTAGTGGTGGAATATTCTCTCTGCTTGCGAGTCCATATGAAGAAGTGATAGGCGAGCATGCCGGCATTTTCAAAATGGCGAAGGACCTCCTCAGCCATGTCCGGCGAAACCCATATGCCACTATCATCCAAGGTTTTCTCTAGTGTCATTTTGGGGCAGGAAGACATGATCCGGAAAATCTGTTTCATGGGGTTGGAAATTTCAGCTTGGGTTTCCCAGCTGGAACTATATGCTCTTGTAATTGGTTTCCAGCCGCTACTATATAATCTGCAAGAGAATCTGGATTGGGTTAGTACTTAGGGAAAAGATAAAATAAATCACCAAGAATTTGGAGATTTCCATTTGATATACCTCTTGGAAACTAAAAATTTTAAACAATGAAACACAGTTTCATTTAATAGCAACAGTAATTTCAACATTAGTGTTGTTTTCTATTGGAGCTTGGCACGTAGTACTGGTTTTCTTAGTGAAATTCCCTATTTCAATGAAAGAAAAGATCGAGTACTTCTCAACATGTGGGGTACAACACAACCACGCAACACAAGGATGAATACAAGCAAACATATCATGCATGGTAGCTGAGCATGTGAGTGGACAACACCAATTAACATAGATATACAATTCTTACAATCTCCTGAAGAATTGAAGGCTGCCAAGACGATAAGAACTAAAGCATTGCGAAGACATTACTACTCTTGAACCTATAGATCTAAAGAGGGACTAATGCATCCATCGAGTAGAGCTCACAACTTAGATTAATGCAAGCGTAATAATGAGATTTATAACTCAAACCCACCCAGAGAAGAATGCTCATATTATAGTTCTGTCTAGAATGAATTGCCAGCTAGACCCACTAAATTGAATGAAGATCATGACATCCAGCTTTCATATAAATAATAGATAAGTAATGTATGATATTTAAGAAATGAGACTTATCATTTCGCCAAAGAAGCAAAGGCGTTCCGATCATAGATTGATTATGATATCCATAAGCAGAGTTTTTATTTAGTAATCTATACCTAAATGCGTTATAAAAAAAAAAAAAAATCTATCATGCTGAATCATTGGGTTATGCTCATGTAAGAATCGATCTAAAGCTTTTGCTAACTTAAAGAAGCACATCTATGATGGATAAGGCATGTCAGTTAAACCTTTAACGTCAAGAATCCATTGAAGATTCTAAAGATCGAGATCAATTATTTTTAAAAAGTGGCTTTGAGAGCCATGCAAATAGTTTTTTTAAGAAAAGTATTTTCTTATGAGCTTTTAGGTCATTTGATTAATTTAGATGTAAAAGTAGAATATAATCAATGTCATGCACAAACAAGTGAAGAAATTTCAGAAAAACATCCATTTCCAGCGGAGCACCCCAAAAAAATACTCAGAGCGATCAAACAAACAACCAAAATAATAAAATAGAAGTCAGGTGTGGCATGGTACCTAATACATCTCATAAAAGGAAAGTGTAAGGTAGCTAGACTCTCATATATGCAACAGTGCCCAAGAATTCTACAAAAATTATCTTGGCCGTGGGGTCTTGAACACCTCCCCTGGAATCATCATTTAGCTCCATGCATTCTAAAATGACCCACATTTACATGACTTTCCTAGAATAAAAAGCACTATGTTTAAAATAAAAAGAAAATCACAAAGCCGCCCTGATAAAATGAATATTAGCGACAGATAAAATATAACAAAAATAACATTTCGCAAAAGGCCTGACATAGATCGGTGCCAAGCTATATCTTTTTGGTCATGCCTATTCAAAGCTTAGCTTGGCATAGAGACACCTGCAAGCAAAACAATTATATTTATAATATTTTTAAATTAGCCCATTTGGGTATGTTCTCCTACAGAAGATATTTCCATCCTAAGTAGTCGAGAGTGTTGGATTTGTGGAGCCGAAGCACCTATAGAAGACCGAGCATCGGCGCATGTGCGCCAGGTTGTGGGCACTGCTCACAGAGAAGCCGGCGCCCACTTTATGTGTACGTTCAATAAAGTTGTCTCATAGGCGCCAACCATTGAGCGCCTAAAGCGCTCAACCTAGGCGCTCGATCTACAGGCCTTGGCGCTTAGGCCCTCGATCCTGGAGCGGTTGGCACACGAATTGCCAATTTAAGGTCGAATTTCAGCAGCATAAGACCTACTTCCTGTCTACGTTCTTCGACAAGCTCCTGGTGAGGGAGAGAAGTGTCAGAGAGGAGGATTTCAGTGACGGCATGCGTTTTCACGTCGGATCGGAGCAGGAAGAGTTTGGAACTGGGTTTTGTAAGTTTCCTGGAGAGAAGAGAGGAATTTGAGAGTGTTCTTTGTATACTCTCTGAATTTCACAGTGAAATTTTTTGGTGGTGTGACTCCATGAATTTTTCCCGTTCTCGGATTTTTCCCCATTAATTCTCGTATGTTTTTATGGTTTGTTTTATTGTGATTTTGTTCATAAATTTGTTATAGTTTTCTCAAATCTACGAGATCCTATTCCATGGTGGTGTGGTTTAGATTTTTGAGTCTGAGCCCCGCTATATTTTGGGAAGGAGATTATTCCGCAAGTTAAATTTCTCCCAAAAAAATGATATAAAAGCAGGGTTAGATTCAAGTGGGAGCAATGACCGATGAAGCAAAGTTCAAAGTGGAGAAGTTCAATGGGAAGAATTTCGCATTCTGAAAAATGCAAGGAGGATTTGTTGTATTAGAAAAAGTTAACACTTGCTACTACAAATAATTAAAAGGAAATCTGAGTCTATGTTTATGGAAAAATGAGAAGTGTTGGATCAAACAACACTAGGTTTGATCATGTTATCACTTTCCTCATCTGTTGCGTTCAACAATGTAAATGAGAAAATTACGATGGATCTCATGGCAATAAAGGCCAAGATCTATCAAAAACTTCTGCTTCCAATAAGATTTTTCTGATGAAGAAATTAATCAATATGAAGATGGTGGAAATCAGTTCATAATAGAACATTTAAACAAATTTAATATTGTGATGAGCCAGTTTTGTTCTGTGGGGATCAAATTTGATGTTGAGGTCAGAACAATAGTGATACTATATTCATTGCCGGATGGTTGAAATGTCTTAGGCACGACAGTGAGTAATTCTTCAGGTAATTCGAAATTGAACTTCAATAACATAGTGGGGTTGATGTTGAATGAGGAAGTTTGTAGAAAAGTGGCATATGATAAATCTTCAAATACAGGCAAAGCAGATCCAATTCTAAGAGAGGAAAGCCCAAGTTAAATAGAGGATAATTCTGGAATTGCGGTAAGAAAAGGCATTTCAAGGACTGCAAAACTCCAAGGAAAGCTGGTGGTGGAATCCAAAATGAGTCAATTTACAAATGTATTCACCGGTAAAATCCAAAATGACTCCCTAGTGTTATTCCTAGTCAGTATTGAATCTTGGATAGTAGATTCAAGTGCCTCTTTTCATGCTTGTCCCAAAAGGAGGTATTTAAAAATTCCCAAAATGAGGTATTTAAAAACTACACTCAAAATAATCTATGGAAGGTTTATCTGGGTGATGTAGTATCGTAGGAAAGGGTGATGTTTATATCAGGTTACCGAATGGAACAGTCGGGAAACTTACTGAAGTTAGATATGTTCCAAGTCTAAAGAGAAATCTAATCTCTGTGAGCCAACTGACAGTCAGGGTTTGTAACCACTTTCACAGGTGATTTGTGAAAGGTGACCAGAGGGCTTTGGTGATGGCTCAAAACAACATTGAAGGCACCCTTTATCTGATTCATGAAATGGTTGATTTCATTGATGTGGCTTGAACAAAGGTGGATACTGGTCTGTGGCACTATAGGGTTGACCATATGATATAGAAATATATGAAGTCCCTACTTTCTAAAAATAAACTTCAAGATTTGATTTCTGTGAATATTGTATATATGAAAAGCAGATGAAAATTTCTAAGAGCGGTCAATGAAGGTCAAAGAAACTGGAGCTAGTGCATACTGACGTATGAGATCCTAATTCAATTCTGTCCATTGGAGGTTCTCGCTATTTTATTATGTTTATTGATGATCACGTTTGAAAGGTATGGGTTTATTTAAAGCAAAAATTTGATGTATTTGAAGTTTTTAAAGTGGAATAATATGATAGAAAATGAGACAGACTTGAAGTTGAAGTATCTCATATAATATAATAGGGTCGAATACCGTGATCAAAAGTACAAGAATTTATGTGCTGTAGAGGGGGTCAGGCATGAGTTCACTGTCCCAAGGACACTGCAGCAGAATGGTGTGGCTGAGCGCATGAACCGAAGAATCACAAAGCGTGTTAGGAGCATGAGGCCTTGCTGAAATAATTTTGGGTTGAAGCAGTAAACACTATAGTTTATCTAATTAATCATAGTCCATCAGTACCTTTGGAGGAGGGCTTACCTAAAGAAGCCTAAAGTAATATTCCATCTCATTTGAGAGTATTTGTGTATTTTGCATATGTGCATGTTGATGCAGGGTCCAGGGGCAAGCTTGACTTGAAATCTGTCAAGTGCACCTTTATTGGATGTTACTCAGATGTGTTTGGGTATAGGTTCTGAGATTATTAGAATCAGAAATTCATCAGAAGTAGAGATATCACATTGAATGAAATAGAGATGTATAAGAATAAGGTCTATACTCGAGAAAACCCATCAGCTATTTCTGAAGAGTACAAGTATGTTGAGATAGAAGACACTGATGATTAGGAAGGTGGAGAAAGAACTACTCAGCCAAAAGAAGCTTTGAAAGTTCCCTAGACTCCTGCTACATAAGTCCAAAGATCAAGTAGAGTGATACGACCTATAAATATATATTCTCCTTTTTTAACACTATTCAGTACTAACTGATAGTGGTGAACTGGAGTGCTTTGAGGAAGTCACTCAAGTTGAAGACTTAAGGGAGTGGGAGCTTGTCATGGATAAAGAAATGTAATCTTTAAAGTCAAATCAACCTTGGGATTTGACGGTATTACCAATGACAAAAGAGTACTATACAACAAGTGGGTCTGCAGGCTGAAAGAGGAGTTAGATGATAACAAGCGCTACAAGGCAAGACTTGTTGTGAAGGTTTCCAGCAGCAGGAAAGAGTGGATTACACGGAGATTTGATCCTCAATGGTCAAGATGACAACAGTCAGGGTTATACCGAGTCTGGTAGCATTGGAAGATCTATATATAGAGCAGATAGATGTAAAACAACTTTCTTACATAGAGATCTGGAGGAGGAGCTATACATGGTGCAACCACAAGGTTACAAGGTTCCAGACAAAGAAGGTTTGGCATGCAGATTGAAGAAGATCAACTATGGCTTGAAGCAAACCCCGAGAAAGTGGTGCAGGAAGTTTGACAGGCGCAAGTCAGACAACAGGTACATAAAGTGTCGGGCAGACCACTGTTGCTTATTATATCTTGCTACACTTTTATGTGGATGACATACTGATTGTAGGGAACAGATGTGGAGAAAATCAGGGACTTGAAGAAACAGTTATGAAGTGAGTTCGAGATGAAAAATTTAAGTTCAATCAGGAAGATCCTCCTAATGAGAATCAACAGAGACAGGAGTGCTTGAAGTTGTCTGAGACAGAGTGTTGAGAAGATCCTATAGAGGTTCAACGTCAGTGAGGCGAAACCAATTAGCACTCCCTTAGGTAATCACTTCAAAATATCTAAGAAGCTATCGACTAACTCTGAAGCAGAGCAAGCACATATGGAGAGAACTCCATATGGTTCAGCAGTTGGAAGTTTAATGTATGCACTGATTTGTACCAAATCAAATATTGCACATGCAGTTGGAGTGATCATCAGGTACATGAGCAATCCAGACAAGCATCATTTCAGGTAGTAAAGTGGATTCTAAGTATTTGAGGTGAACAGTCAACAAGGCAATTTGCTATAGAAGTGCATGGATCAATCAATATGGATTTGTAGAATCAGATTTAAGAGATGTGGATAGTAGGAGAAGTACAACAGAGTATATCTTTACATTGGAGAACACAGCGGTCAGTCGACTTTCCAGATTGTAGAAGATCGTTGCACTTTCAAATACGAAGACCGAATATATTGTCATCACTGAGGCTATCAAGGAGATGATTTGGCTACAGAGTTTCATGGAAGAATTGGGCAAGGAAAAGAGGATTGGAACTCTACTGTGACAATATGAGTGTGATTCATCTTATTAAGAAAGCTATTTTTTATATTAGGACAAAACACATTCAACTGAGATATTATTTTATTCACTCTCTCTTTGAAGATGAGCAGTTGTTCCTGAAGAAGATTCACACAGCTCGGAATCCTGTGGATATGTTAACGAAAGTGGTGACCGTTGAGAAACTAAAACTATGTTTAGCTTCAATTGGGTTTCATAAAGGTTGAGACCAAGCCATGGTACATGACTATGAAAAAGATTCAGATGGAGGTTTAAGTACAAAGAACCGGTGCTCGGCGTTATCGTCTCCAAGTAGGAGATTGTGGAGACGAAAAACCCACAGAAGACCGAGCGCTCGGTGCATATCAACCGAGTTGTGGGCGCTACTCAAGAGAAGCCATCGCCTATGCGCTAGCCTATGGCGCCTATGCCCCTACTTTATGTGGGCAAGCAGTGAAGTTGGCGCATAGGTGCCAACCATTGGGCGCCTAAGCGCCCAACTTAGGCGCTCGATCCAGAGACCTTGAGGCTTAGGCGCCAAGTCCGGAGGCCTACGCACCAGGAGCGGTTGGCACGCAGGTTGCCTGTTTAAGGTTGAATTTCAGCTGCATAAGGTCTGCTTCCTATGTGAGTTCTTTGACAAGTTATGGGTTATGGAGAGAAGTGTCGGAGAGGAAGATTTCTGTGATCTTGGAGTGTTTTTTGAGTCGGATAGGAGCGAGAAAAATTTGAAGCGGGGTCTTGTAAGTTTTCTTGAGAGAGGAGAGGAAATTTGAGTGTGTTCTCTGTAAACTTTATGAATTTCATAGTGATATTTTCTGGTAGTGTGGCTCCGTAGCTTTTTCCTGTTCTCGGGTTTTTCTACATTAAATTTCAGTGTGTTTTTCTAGTTTGCTTTGTTGTGCTTCTGTTCATAAATTTGTTCTAGTTTTCTAGAATCTACTTAATTCTATTCTGTTGTGGTGTGGTGGGGTTTAGATTTTTTAGTCCAAGCCACGGTTGATTTTAAGAAAGGGATTATTTCGTGAGTTAAATTTCTCCCAACAAAGGGCAAGTGCCTTCTACGATATCACATCATAAAGAGCATATCACATCATTACATGCAAAACGAAAAGATCTTAGTGACACCATAGGCCAAGAAACTTAAGGGTATGTCTATCGCACCATCTAGTTTTTGTTAAGTTGGAGAAGCTGTGTTTTATTCAATTTATGTATGATTAGTTGATGTTCAAATTTATTAATCAGAGAGAGGTTCATGTCTAGTTAATAATGACTTATTCTAATTGCCTACATCTTTTCTGGTTTAAGGTTTCACCACTAGGGGTTATAAAGAACCCAAATGTGATGAGTATAGCCCAACTAGGGTGAGAAATGCCTTCACACGAGCCCTAAACATAAACCTTAGAGAATAATAACTTTATATTTTAAAAAATAAGATGAGGTGGTCTCATCTCCTAGTCAAAAATCCAAGATCAAAGGCTTGGCGTGATATAAAATGTATTAAACAAGTACATGTTGATCTATTCCTGACTCCCTATGACATGAGTCTATAGGGTAAAGGGATCGAGTATTAAGGAATGAGCTTGATCCCACTATAAATATCCTAGGCTTCATATGTCTAAGCCTTACCAATTAAAAAAAAATATTGAGAAGAGACTTCGCCCACCTTTGGATGGGCCATGTTATTCTCAGGATCAAAGGTTCACCTAAGACTATTCTAGTAACTAAGCAAATCTAAGTTTCTCTAAGGCTATCTAGGATATAACATCAATCTCTCCAAGGATAACCCAAAGTTCATTGATAAAAAATCGGGTCACCTATACTTAACGAGGCCGGGGCTAAGATAACAAGTAGGATGGGTCCACTAGGTTGGCCTAGTCACTAATGAAGTCTTATGATCAAATGACCATTTTGCTCAGGACTTTCTAAGGGATCCTAAATTAAGAGGAAGAACCAATAAATAAATCACAATCATTTAGAACTTTCTAATGTTTTTTCTTGGTTCGCTTGATGGCAAAGACAACTATAGAATCTTCTATAATTGGCAGACTAGGCCCAAAAGATAAAGGGGGTCCTACTAGATAGCTAAAAAAAAGTAGACCTAACCTATTGGATAATCTCTAGCCCACTTAGTCATCTAAGGGGAAAGTTAGAACTATATCTTAAAGCATTAGATAGCCCAAATATCATGGGACTGTCCAATCAAAACCACCGAAATCTTCTATAATTGGCATATTAAGCTAAGGTCAAAGAGGTAAAGAGGTCCTAGTAGTAGTCTAAAAATAATAGAACTAACCTACAGAACAATCTCTAGACACTTAGGCTGTATTTGGGGCTGCTTTTTTAATACGGCGCGGCCCCAAACCGCAATAAATACTCGTTTAGCTGGCAGCTTCGCGGCGGGATGAAACTAAAGTTTGCGAAAAGCGGGCCACAAGATCGGCCCTGTGACCCCAGTGTTCGCCTCGCTATATTCCTGTTTGCCCTCGTGTTCTGCCTAGCGCACACCCACCTCCTTCTACCGTCCCGCCTCCTAGTGTTCCCGAGCGATCTCGCGAGGTCATGCGCCTTCTTCTTCCTCGACCACGAACGACTCCCGATCAGCGTAATCTCCGACTGCAACTCCGAGGAGCGGCAACCTCCCATCTCCATCAAAAAATTTTCTTCCTCTTTCTCCGACTGCTTTAAATCTGTATGCTTGAAACGAGAGCTTCAAATATATGCTTCAAAATATTAAGGGATTACAAGTATTGGAGGATTGGTTTGATGGAGCATGTGCAGCAGCATATGAACGTGCTACAAAATCTTAAACCATACAAAAACCTAAAGAGTTTGTCCATATTTTCATACGAGGGTGTAAGCTCTGCAAAATGGATGTACAATGCAGATTTGATCTCCAATCTGGAGTACATCAGTCTGAACGGGTGCTTGGAGTGGGAAACTCATCCACCTTTTGGGCAGCTTCCCAACCTCAAGTCGTTTTACCTTTGTAACATGCCAAAATCAAAGCGGCTTGATTGTAAATTCCATGGGAATGACAATGTTTATGTGTTTCCATCGTTGGAGGTGCTAAATATTAAGGGATTACAAGTATTGGAGGATTGGTTTGATGGAGCAGGTGCAGAAGCAAATGACTGTTTCTTTCCATGGTTAATTGCTCCAATTTTTGGGGGCATTTATATACATAGCACTTGAAACGTTACATTTTACAATTCTAGCACCCAACACTATAATTTGTCTTATTTTTACTGGAATATTAGCTGGATTTCTGCGAGAGTAGCATATTGTGCTTATAATAGATGTTTGCTATTATCATTCTAAAACATGAACTCTTTTGCATCGCAATTTGTACAATTTGATAGATTTTGAATAGTTGCTGGCCTATTTGATTATGGATCTATGCAGATGAGATTTAACAAATGTTGAAAAACGAGATTTATCCAAATAGCTGGCTTTAAATGCACAGTGATCTGCTTGTTGTATTGCGTGCTTTTTAACAGATGGGGTTGTTGTGGTGGATGCACAACTTTTGTGTTTTTGTACCAACCCATTCCGTTGTGCATTCTATCAAATATCAGTGGCGGACGCTTGAGGTGATTTATTGTTGAATACCATTCGATCTTGCATAATTACGACTAGAGAAAGTGTAGTTGTGGAGCCTTTTTGTTTAATGACTGCAGATCTATTGTGATTCAGTTTTTCTAAATCTGAGAAAGATAAATTTCAAGGATGGTCTAATATCCATGCTCAAGCAACTGATACTACCATCTTCATGTAATTCAAAAAAAAAAATTCTCCCTTGTTCGGGAAGTTTAGTATTTTGTTTTTTTTTTGTTTTGGTGAGCTATGTATTGTTGGAGATTTGAGTTGGTGGAATGATTTTTGTTTCTAATTATCCCTTTTATTAAAGCTTGCTGTGAGAGGACTTCTACAAAACTGCTCCAAATTTTGGGGGCAGTTATATACATAGCACTTGAAACATTTTTATTTACAGTTATATATATAGCACTTGAAAACCTTCTTCTTCTTCCTCCTTATTGTCATATCGTCTATGTAGCGGTGATGGTATATTTAGTAGTGATGGAAATATAAATTTTTAAACATATAACAAGATTTACTACATACCTAAAGTTTGTTTATTATAAAGAATATTTGTCTATTGTTTTTGTTGCCTTAAAAGTATTGACTTTATGGTTAATATTCTGTTAAGCGCAACATTATTAAATAGGGGTAGAATAATCATTTTTTCATAAACAGCTGCCCCACAGCTGTTTTCACATAGCTGCCCCAAACAGACAAATCAACTTCTCACAAGAACTTTCCTCAGTGCAAGATACAGAATCGAGAATCGAAAAGCTGAACCTGCGCCAAACAAAGCCTTAGAGCCCGTTTGGGGCAGCTTATTTTGTGTGATGCGTTTTGAAAAAACACTCGGGCCCATTTGGGTAAACTACGTTTTAACAGCTTTTTCCAAAAAATTGTGTTTTCAAACTGATGAAATCACCGTTTTCACACCGTTCCTGGCTAGACACAGTAGTAGCTTTCTAGTTGCAGTCTGACTTTTCAAAAAAAAAATATATAATAGCCACCATAGTTATTTGAACAACAGATTATTTTCAGCAGCTAATTAATAAATTGCAACTGTCCAAAACATAACCTTAAAGTATCTAAGGAAAAGACTAGAACTATATCGAAAATTCATCAGACAAACCAAATATTGTATGAGACTACCCGAGTCAAACCCCTACAAAGATGTAAGGTCATCTAAGATTAAGCTAATGGAAAAAGTGAGTTAAGACACCTACAAAATACTAAGAGAAACTATGGTAAAGATTGCCTAACGACAACACAAGGTACCTTCTAAAATATAAATTTTATGAGTTTTAATAGGTTAGTTTACTGGTCAAATATCATATAATTGGCAGACTAGACTAAGGTGGTCCTACTAGTCTAAAACAGTAGAACTAACCTATAGAACAATCTCTAGACCACTTAAGAGTCGTGTAAGGAGAAGATTAGAACTATATCAAAAAGTCATCGGACTGCCCAAATATAGAATGAGACTATCTGATTCAAACCACCGACCAAGATCTAACGTCATCTAAGATTAATCAAATGGAAAAAGTGAGTTAAGACACCTACAACATACTAAGAGAAACTATGGTCAAGGGTGCCTAACGAATAAACAATGTATCATCTAAAATATAAATTTTATGAGTTTTAATAGGTTGGTTAATTCTTAAGTATCCTATAATTTGTCATTTAATCAATTTTACTGCATTTTATATTTTATATTTTTTGTGCTTTTAGAATATACTTAAATGAGTGTGAAACCGCTCAAGCAAAATAATGTTGAACTTTTAAAAATCGATGTGTCTTTGGTGTAACGGTGAAATTTCATTAGAAACTCCAAAATTAGCATGCTTGTCCTTGAGCACTTCTAGAATGGGTAACCCCCTGGGAAGTTACACCAACGGGGTAAAACCATGAGGCCATTTGGTCAAACCAGATAATACCTTGATAGTTAAGAGTTCGGGTTGTCACAAATGGTATCAGAACATTACACCAATCGAAAGACGGTAAGTGTCACGAAAAATAAAGTGTTACGCCGTGAGAGCCACCCTTGAACCTCGGATAGGAGAAAGTGCTAAAAGATAGGAATCACTTTTGAATCTGTAGAGGTCACCTCTAGAATCTCCTCTATATGGTGGATGATTTTGGGGTTACAAAACTCATGAGGACATCAGGTACTTAAATGGAAAAAGTATAATGAAGCTAAACTCTTAAACATTTAGGTGCATTTTGGTTTAACTGTGAAATTTTATTAGAAACTCTAAAGTTAAATGTGCTCGTCCTAGAGCACTCCTAGGATGGGTGACGTCCTGGGAAGTAACACCAATGGGGAAAAATTGTGATGCCACTTAGACTAAAGCGAACAATACCTTGATGGGTGAAAATTCTTATTGTTATAGTGGGTGGGTGGTTGGACCACTAATAGAAAATAACAAGAGCCAAAAGGTTCACGACTCACAATGTATGGGTTGATTTGAACTACCATAGTCCAATCCACCTAAATACAAGTGGGGATAGACGATATATGATCAAACAACTATGTTGTGGTCTAAAGGAAGAGTTATTTGCTATAGTCTCACCTGACTATACCTAAATGTGAGTGTAAAAGTGCCAAAGGGGTCATGACTCACAATATATGGGTTAATTTGAACTACCATACTCCAATCCACAAGTGGGGATAGACGATATATGATCAAACAACTCTCTTGTGGTCTAAAAGAAAAGTTATTTGCTACAGTCTCACCCGACTATACCTAAATGTGAGTGTAAAAGTAAAAGCACTCATTTGTAGTGTGCGCCCAATCGCAGCAAACAAAGAGGTGATCAATAAATGAAGAAGAATACTCCGGTCAGGGTGGAGTGAATATATAGGAGCATATGTACATGCTCAAACATAATGAACAACCACACTCTATCTCTGGGGAAACTAATTCACGAACAACATGACTAGTCACAAATAGCTCACAAGTAATATAAAAGAGCAAATATTGGCATAGTGAAGCAAGTAATAAATACGAATAAATATAAGGTTTAGGGTTATTGTGCAATGCATATAATGTGTATGCCGTGATTTCCACATAATATGATGCATGAAATCGACGTCAATCCTTGTCGAAATTAATTAGCATACAAATAAGTGCAATAATGTAATCATGTAATGCAATATGCTTGGTTAAACAACACCTAAAATGATGCTAGAAAATTATGAAGAGCTTGGACAGGACTATGCAACATGTAAAGTGAGGCACACACATGTTGTGAAGGGTGGTCATCAATGAAACAGGTTTTAACATAACATCAAACATATGCGCATGAATCTCTTCACATTTACAAATTTGACATGATTTTTTCGAATCCAAATTATTAGGTATGGATCATATACCAGATAAGGAACAGATGCTGGAGCGGAACAGAGCGAGCCAGCGGAGTGGAGTGAGTGAGCGAGCGAAGCGGAGTGAAAGCATCTATCTAATCGGGGGAGTTACGTTACGTGGGTTGGGGGTGTGGGAGCAACGCCCCTGCGGTACGGTACATGGGTAATTTTGTAATTACATATTGTACGCCATGGCTATATATATGCATATTTGTAACCCTAAGGGGATCTTGTACTTTTTTTCTGAAATCAAAAGGAAAGCCACCACTCTGCTCCCGAGGACGTAGGCATCTTTGCTGAATCTCGTTAAATCATTGTGTTCTTCCTCTGGATTTGTTTCTTTGCCCTTAATTTCTCAACACAAATAATTTATTACAGTTTCAAGGCAATGAGAAAACAAATTGAAAGAAAATCATATCATAAAACTGACGGCTTTATACGAGCAAATGACTTAAAATTATCACCAGCAGATCTATTCAAAATATATCATGATCTACAGATTTTCTAAAAGGTTAGTTCTACTGTTCTTAGAATACCTAGTAGGACCCCCTTCACCATTTTTGTGCAACGTGTTTGGTTATTCGTTTATATTTTATTTGTTACTGACATCTGTTTTTAAGGAGCAACTTTATCATTTTTTTTCCTGTCTTAAATATATTCTTTCTAGTCTAGGAAAGCCATTTAAGTGTGTTATTTCACTAGGCAGATAATTCAGTTCTCGTCATCATGGCGAGCTTCCATTCATCAGATATTGTAAGGCCGACATATCTTCATCCTTAGATGATGTCCTCTCACATGCTGAACTACCATGCATAATACGTTTTCTTATACTCATCATTGTGTGCTTGATTGTGTTTTATCATGCAAAAGTTGAGTAGCCACTTGAGCTTACTTTCATTGGAATAGGGAACTTTACTTAGTAAATCCATTTTATGCCAAATTCTCGAATGAAAATGAACAAACATCTTTAATCGAGAGTGCTCCTGGGCTCCTCCACTAAAGATGCAATTAAATATGGGAGATTTTATCCATGAGAAAAAGAATTACCCAAAATAAAATTAAACATGTATTAGAGGAAATCTTTGGTTGATTCGAGTCACACATAATTTTGCATTTGTAGATAGAACCATCTTCATTCTTTCGGGGTAGTATGGTCTCTTCTTTAAGGAGTGACCAAAAACAAATGTATGCGTGACTAGTATGTCTTCCGTTAAATCTCATGCCAGAACATAAAGACTTATAACTGCTTTTACCCCTTGGGATAATGTGATCCAATCCTTCGTAACTCTTCCACTTTCTTAGGCCGCATGAGTCCCTATTGAAGAGCACAATTATGGAGGCAAAATAGAGGACCTGAATAGCAGCCAAAATGCAACGGCTTCAAACAAAAGAGAAGGATATTGTGAAAACATTTTAAGAGAGAATAAGTTTAAGATGGTCCAATGGAGGAACGTGAAATTAAGAAAAGCATCAGAAGGACTTCAGAAATAAAAATGAGTCAACAAAAGCTTTTAAGACAAATGAAAGGCCCTTCATGTCATCCATTCTCTGTTAGCATAGCAGCTGACTCTCAGATCACACTTCAAGTACTCAAGCCTCTTCTTGTGTCCTCGGCTTGTAATCCTCAAACTTCCCAAGCTCAAGGCTCTTCATGTGTCCTCAGGTTCTTACGCTTAATTAGGAAAAACCAGCAAAGACAGCTGAAACCAACCTGATAAAGATTGAAGCAGCTTTTCTGGCACCATTTTCATTCCCCATCTCTATTGATCCAGTTACCTAAAATCACGTAGAAAAATCAATTTGGTCGTTTTTTTAAACCAGAGATTTCAAGGAGTAAAATGCACCTAGAAGCATGACGAGTAGAAATACAGTTGCATTATTCCAAACATGTCTTTTTCACCTCACAGGTCAGATCAGTCGAGAAATTTAAGAGAAACAAAACACATTGATGGCAGCTTACCTTTTCTTTTTTTACAACAATTGGCCAATCAAACAAAAAACTCTGATGTCCATAACAACAAAATTTCAACTTGGTCTCCCATTTTTGCCCAAATTTAACAAGTTTTGTTCGTGTTTTTGAAAGTCACACTTGGATGCAATTTTAACAATCACCATCATTGGAAACTATAAAATCTGATCTAATGAAAAAAATTGTTGATCACAATTCATTCCTTAATAATTACCCAACTAATAAATGAATATTATGGTTGTACCTTGGTGTATGCTTTTTACTGATGATAACCTTCTTTTGGATAAGACTAGAGAAAGAGTTCAAGAAAAACTTGAATCATGGACGTCTACATTGGAGTCTAAGGCCTTCGTTTGAGTAGGTCTAAAACTAAATACATGGAATGTAATTTTAGTAGTAGTAGCCTTATTGGCAAAGTTGTAATTATGGGTGATCAAATCATTAAAAGGTGGGATCATTTTAGATATCTCGGGTTTATAGTTCAAAGTGATGGTAATATAGATGGAGATGTTATTAGTAGAATTCAAGTTGGTTGGTTGAACTGAATGAATGCATCGGGCCTATTGTGTGATAGAAAAGTAACATTTAAACTGAAAAAAAAAATTATAAGATGGTGGTGAGACCTATAATGCTCTATGGCACAGAATATTGATCTTTATAAGAGAGGCATAAATCAAAGTTAAGTGTTGTTGAGATGAGAATGCTTAGATGGACGAGTGACTTGACATAGACAAAATGAGAAATGAATATATCCGTGATAGGGTTAGTGTAGCTCCAGTGGCGGACAAGATTAGAGAGAATCATCTTAGATTTAGGGTTTAGGGTTTGTTCATATTAAAAGCCAACCATCTGATGATCTTGCTAGGAGAGTAGATGTTTCAGATTCGACTTATGTTAAGAAAGGCAAAGGTAGACCTAAAAAGGCTTGGGCATATTATATAAAATATGATTTTAATCTATTAGAATTAAATGAAAATATGACAATATGATGCAATGGAGAAAGATAATTCATATAGCTGATCCCACTTAGTGGGATGAAGACTTGTTGGTGGTGTCGTTAGGGTGCCAAATTGTGTTTATTTTTTAGACTTCACATTTTTATTTTTCTCGAAAAACTGACATTGGAGAAAAAATCATGCTTAAGCATTGGAACATGTTAGCTTATTTATTTCTAAATATGATTTCTAAGCTCAACATGACATAATTTTAGTTGTTCACCTCTGGTTTTTCTCAATTTTAGAAACAACAAAAACAAAGCCTTAATCCCACTAAGTGTGGTCGGTTACATGAATCATTTTTCTCCATTGCGTCCTATTTAGTGTCATATTTTCATTTAATTCTAATAAATTAAGATTATTTTTTATATAATAAGCCCAAGTCTTCCTAGGTCTACCTCTGCCCTCCTATATGAATCATCAAATGGTCGACGTTTAATGTGACCAAACCATCTAAAGCGACTCTCTCTAATTTTGTCTGTTACCGGAGCTAAACCAACTCTATCACGGGTATATTCATTTCGCATTTTGTCTCTAAGTGTAAAGCCACTCATCCACCTAATCATTCTCATCTCAACAACACTTAACTTAGTATTATGCTTCTCTTTTAAAGGCTAATATTCAGCACCATAGAGCATTGCAGGTCTCACCACCATCTTATAAAATTTTCCTTTCAGTCTAAACGGTACTTTTCTATCACACAATAAACCCCAAGCATTCCATCACTTCAACCAACCAACTTGAATTATACTATCAACATCCCCATCTATATCAACATCGCTTTGAACAATAGACCTGATATATCTAAATAGTTCACACCTTTTAATAATTTGATCACACAAAGTTACACTTCCGTCAATAGAGTTACTATTATTAAAATTACATTGCATTTATTCAGATTTAGTTCTACTCAAATGAAGGCTTTTAGACTCCAATGTAGACCTCAATAATTCAAGTTTTCCCTAGGATTTTTTTCTCGTGTTATCCACGAGAAGGATATCATCAGCAAAAAGCACACACCGAGGTACATCCTCTTGTAAATGTCCAGTAAGACCATCCATATCTAAAGCAAAAAGATATGGGCTTAAAGCTGATCCCTAATGTAATCCAACAAAAATAGGAAAATATTTCGTCAATCCTCCTTCAATTCGAACACAAGTAACATCTATAGTATACATATGTTTAATTACTTGACTATAAGTCATATCAACACATTTCTTCTCAAGAACTCTCCAAAGGATATCTCTTGGAACCTCATCGTAAGCTTTTTCTAAATCAATAACAATCAAATGTAGATCCTCCTTATTATCTATGTGCTTCTCCATCAAACCTCTCAATAAATGTATAGATTCCATAATAGACCTGTCTGACATAAATCCAAATTAATTATGAGAAATCTTGGTAATACGTCTTAAACTATGTTCAATTACATTCTCTCATAATTTTAAAGTATGACACAACAATTTAATTCCTCTATAATTTGAACACTCTTTTGCATATTCTTTATTCTTAAAAATGGGGAACAAAATACTATTCCTCCACTCCTTAGACATCTTTTTAATTTATAAAATAATATTAAAGAGTTTAGCAAGCCAAGAAACTCCTAAATCTCCTAAATATTTCCACACTTCAATTGGGATATTATCAGGTCCTACAGACTTTCCACTCTTGGTTTTCTTTAAATTCCCCAACTTCGTTTTTACTAATGCTACGGTAAAAATGAAACGTTTTATTATTATTAACGATATTAAAATCACTGAGGACGATCGAATTTTCAAAAACTTCATTAAAAAGTTTATCAAAATAACTCACCCACCTATATTGAATATTTTTTCTAAGAAAAACACTTTTTGATTTTCATCTTTAATACAATTTACTTGAATATTTTCTTTTATTTTATCTTTGTTTTGCTAGTTTATATATATATTTATTTTTCACCCTCCTTATATCTAATATATTATAAAGATCACTAAAAGCATAATTTTTAGTGTTACAAATTGTTCTTTTAGACTCCCTGCAGACCTTTTATATATTTCTCAGTTCTCTATGCTTTTACATTTAAACTAATTTTTATAACATAACTTCTTATATTTTATCTTTTCTCACACATTATTATTCCACCACCAACTATTTTTATTTATTGAAACGTTTTCTTTTGATTCTCCAAGTACATCTTTTGTCATTTGTTTAATAGTATTTGTTACTTTTTCTTACATAGCATTTACTTCTTCATTAACATCCTAATTTTTAATAGTTTGAATTTTACTCATAAAAATAATTTTATTTGTATCTTTTAGGTACCCCTAATTAATTCTACGATGATGAATCCTAGTATTTTTTATTTTAAACTCTTCATCTTAAAATCTGGAACTAATAATCGATGTTGGGTATTTAAATCCTCATCTAGAATGACTTTACAATCTCGACGATCTCTTCTTCTCGTAAGAAAATAATCAATTTGTGTTTTATTTGATACATTCTTATAAGTAATAAGATGCTCGTCGCTTTTCTTGAATAAAATATTAGTAATAATCAAATTATACAATAAAGCAAAAACTGATATGGCTCTACCTTTTTCATTAATCGCTCCATAACTGTAACCCCCATGAATATTTTTGAAATCGTCTACCACTTTACTGACATATCCATTTAAATCTCCTTCAATAAAAAAATTTCTTCAAAAGGTATCAAGTGTATTAGGTATTCTAAGTCATTCCAGAATTTATCTTTCAAGCCTATATCTAAACATACTTGAGGAGCATAAACACATAAAATATTAAAAATCTTAGTATCAATAATAATCTTAATTACTATAATTACATCTCCAACTCTAGTAATTTTTACAAAATTATCTTTCAAACTTTTATCTGTAATTACACTACACCATTTCTAGTGCGACTCTTACCAGAATACCAATGTTTAAAACATAAGTTATCAATCTCCTTAGCTTTTTCTCCAACCCACTTAGTTTCTTGAATACATAAGATATTTAACTTTCTATGAATCATAATATCAACTAATTCCATTAATTTACCATTGAGAGTACCTATGTTCCAAGATCCTATCCTATTATTACACCTACACCATTTTTAGTTCCATTAATTTCAAAAACAAGACTAATATTTGAAAAAAAAAAAAAAAGAAAAAAAATCAATTTGCATGAAGATTAAAATGCAGCTTTTTTAAAACTACATTTCAATTAGCTTTCCAAAAAAGTATTTCTATGAATTTTCACTTCGTTATCCAATTAATTAATTAATTATGATTGTAATTTTGATATACTTGCTAAGATTGGGATAGTTAATTAAAATTATATAAAATGCATAATCATATCCATTCCGGTCGATCAGTCAACTCGTAGCAGTGTTATAAGAGCATGTTATCAAAGAGAGTCGTGACTTTTATAACATCATAAACAACAATTTTAAGATGATTTTGTTAAGCAATTACTCCTATCATTCATTAGCACATTAGAGTACAGCATTATACAACAAAGCAAAAGACAATAATGCCAAACACCAAATCAGTAAGTCAAAAAAAAAAAAAAAAAAAAAAAAAAAAGAAACAGACCATCATTACTAATTACTACCATAACTCCATTTACTTTATCAGAATTAATACACATTTATTTCTAACAACGCTTAAAAATCAAGCCATTAGAGCTGCCAAATTGATTAACCATGTTCTTAGTTACTTGATCAAGGCAATGTAGAAAAAGGGCGCTAAAAAGGTTTGTTCAATCTTTATCCGATTAGTTTAAGCTACCAGAACGTTTATCTCTACGTAAATCCCAAAAAAGCAAAGGAAAACCATTGAGTCTTTATCTCGCTTCTCCCTGTCTCATTGTGTACGTGTTTGTGCTTCCATTAACTTTAGTAATCTCTTACAAATCCACAGAAAAATGAAGAAAATCAACAGAAATTATAAGGAAATTAGAAAAACATACATCCAAAAGCAGTAAAAGGCCACTGCTCGTCTTCTCCTCGACTTCGATTAGGGTTTCAGAACGCCAACTGTGCACTAAAGCATGAGCTTCGGGTTTTGGGGATTCTAAGAGCGAATTGAGTTACTCTTGCACTGTGAATAATAGGAAATGAAGGCCACCGTCCAATTGACTGTTAAACTATTCTTTAAAAATTTAATCCGTCCGATTCTAATATGAACTCATTAAAACTTTATAAATCCTGTAAATTTAGATTTATTAAATTTGAGTTAAAAAAATTTTATAGCAATAATTTTTTTTAAATCCCACGAATCTCATTAAACTGTTTGGGAGCTTTAGCATAAATCCATCCTAATCTCCTATGCGTGTCATGTAGATCTCATAAATCTAGTAAATTCACCAATCTGTGGGATTTAAGATTTACGAGATTTACAATTGTACGTTGGAAGAAATATTACATCAGGACTCCGCACGCTCTACGTGAGGAGTCCAATAAAATGACTCAACATCATTTGACAGAAAAAATTTAAAAAAAAAATGGTGCGGTAACACGGGAGAATATTCTTCTCGTGTTATTCTACATTTATTAAGTGTTATTGTGGTCGTTTTGATGTGTTATTGTGCTATGAGAATATTCTCGGTGTTATAACAACACAATAACACATCAATAACACATGAATAACACATAATAACACCTGAATAATACGGAATAACAAGGGGAGAATATTTCCTGTGTTACTGGGCCGACGGGGGAATATTCACTCCATGTTATTCAGGTGTTATTGTATGTTATTCATATGTTATTGTGTGTTATTGTGTTATGAGAATATTCCATGGGTTATAATAACACAATAAAACGTCAATAACACATCAAAATCATCACAATAACACTTAATAATATGAAATAACACGACATAAATATTCCCTCATGTTACTCTTGTATTATCGCACTTTTTTTTTTTTTCTATCACACCACGTGGAGACATTTTATTAAACTCTACACGTTGCTCTTGTGAAATCCTGATATAATATTTCTTCAATACATTGAGTTGATTCTAATATTTCATTAGCTGCAAACAATATTTTCAGTAATGGCCGGACATTTTAGTTAAGGAATTTATACAATATTATATAATTTCGAACAGTATGACATTTAATTACAGATATTTGAAGGAAATTATATAATATTTTAAAATATATAAAGAATATTTTACTTGCATGAATAAAAAAAGTAAAATAATATAACCTAAAATAGGAAACCACCTGACATTTTCTATTATAATCATTTAAAAAAAGTAGCTTTTCAATTTTACTAAAAATAAAAAAAGAAAAAAAAATTAATTAATATAATATTATAAGTTAAAATGAACATAGGTGGAACAGCATTATATTCCCAACTTTACTTTATCACATAATATGAGCTCTAATGACAATTAAATTAAAACAGTACTAATCTCAACTGGCCTCCTCAGCCCACATTGTTCCCAAGTTCCAACTTTTAAAATGCCATATACCACTCTCAACTTCAATAGCAGAACGTTAAAACTAACAAAAACATTTAGTTGAATAACATCAGCCTGCCATTTATTTCATCTTCGCCTCAGTGAAAAGAACATGGCGATTAACTCTGGGATCATATTTTCGAAACTCCAGTTTCTCAGTGATTCTCCTTGGGTTCTTGCGTTTTACATAGAAGAAACCAGTCCCGGCGGCCGACACTAACCTGATGAAGATCGAACCGGCCTTTCTAGCCCCCTCTTTCCCCATCGCCTACGATCGAGCACCTGGAGAACACAGTTTGGACAATTAAGCAGAGCTCTAATGGCTTCATATTTCAGGAATTATTAAAAATAATCTTCTGCTATTTTCGGTTAGGTGAAATTGTAGATTGTTTGATTAAATTATGTTAGGATTGTTTCCTGAACGTGTTCCAAAGATCAAAATGAACATTATTAGGAAATTCATACAGTTATAGTGCCTCCATTCTAATAAATATGTAAAAGGGGCATTTATACAAACCACCTAATTCTTATGTATTTACATATCTACTACGCAAAGCTTGAATTCATACATTTTTACCATCCAATTCATTCAGTTAAACCCCACAAAAAAAAAATATCACACTTTTAATTTTTTAAAGTGAAATAAACCTTTTCATGCGTATGCATATGTAAGATGAGATGCATGTAAAAATTGAAACTTATATGTTAGATGCGTAAATACATGAGCGGTATGCATTTCGCATCTTGTCTCTAAGTGTAAAGCCACTCATCCACCTAATCATTCTCATCTCGGCAACACTTAACTTAGTATTATGCTTCCCTTTTAAAGGCCAACATTCAGCGCCATAGAGCATTGCAGGTCTCACCACTATCTCATAAAATTTTTCTTTCAGTCTAAGCGGTACTTTTCTATCACACAAAAGGCCCGAAGCATTCCTCCACTTCAACTAACCAACTAGAATTCTACTATTAACATCCCCCTCTATATCAACATCGCTTTGAAAAATAGACCCCATATATCTAAATTGTTCGCACATTTTAATAATTTGATCACTAAATGTTACATATTTGAATAAACAAATGAAACAAAAAAAGAGGACCAAAATTATTGGTGAATGTATAAAACAATTAATTGTTCTTCCTTCACTTGATATGTGAAAAAATGATATTCTTTAACAAGGCATATATAATGAAATGACATTCTTCTCTTTCATGAAGTATATAGATAATTCTTTAATTATCACACTTCAAGATCATAAGCTGTGTGACAGAATAAATGTAAATCAAAGATTAAATGATCAATTGCATTACTTCGTAATCCAAAGTTATTTAAAAGTTAGTTAAGAACATTTTATAGTCAGCTAAACTAAACACAAAGACTTTGTTTCAATCCACAAATAGCTCATTCTTGAGCTTATTCTCCCAAGAGCGACATAGCAAGGAATTTGCTTCATATAAACTAATTTGATAAGATTTCATAGAGAAAATAGATCAGCCTTGCATATAGGACAGTTCAAACACAAGAAATTACACTGGATGACTAGTGGGGTAATATTTACCCTTTCATAAAGTAATTTGACGATGTAAATTTGATGGCTTAGTGGTTATTGGATGCTCAGTCACAACTGACATGATAGTAGCTACTTATGAGTACGAATCTAAAAAGAAGGATAAGTGAACGATGTGGTAAAAGTCTAGCGAGAGGTGAGGCTGTAGGGAACGAGGCAGGAGTGAAGAGGTTATCGAATAAAAGGCAACATCGACAAAACATTCAATTTTTAGTAAGAGGACCATAACTTTGATAACCTTTTTTAGTATGAGGTTAAGAATAACCGAAGAAAAAACAATGAAAGACATGAAAAGATAGCCAGAGCAAAGAGAATGTACAAAACACACAACCAAGGCACCAGGTGTAAGTTAAATAAAGATTTTATTCGATAAAGAATGCATGATGGAGTCACATCCATAAAAACAATGATCGATTAGGCGACTTTTAACAAGAATAGTACCCCATAATGCCAAAGTGAACCAAGTAAAAAAGAGCATTAGCACAAGTTGGGAAAATGAGGAAAAGGGGCAGTGATGTTTGTTTACTCCCAAGCATTATATTTAAATTTGAAAAAAAAAAAATTATACATGAGTGAAACTGTAAAGATCTCGAGGAAGTTGAGCCAAACGATAATGTCAATGATAAGGAGAAATTACAAACAAGAATAATGAATAATTTCGAACTTTAAAACAACGTAAGAAGGACAAAACGTTATTAAGCAATTTTGAATCTTGGTTAGACAATGTATGGATAAAAGATTAATAGGAATTCTGGAACATACAAAACATTAGCTAGAGTTAAAAGGAAAAATAGACAAATACTTTTATAGATAAGGCAAGAATTATAGGTGTGAGAGGACCTCAATCAAGAATTAAAAAAAAAAAATTCACAATGTTTTTAACGCAAGGGGTACAAATTGAATGTTTATTGTCAGAAGCATCAAAATATTCATATACATCTATTACATAAAGCCATGAAAATTTTAGGGGAGTCATGTGCCAAATTGTATTATGTAAAAAAAGGGGTGCATTACTTGAATAAGTTGGGCACACAGGGAAAGGAACAACGATGTTTGTTAACTCCTAAGCATCACATTTAAATTTGACAACAAAAGATGATACATGAGTGAAACTTTGAAGATGGTGAGAAAGAAATCACAAATGGTAATTCCAATGATAAGGGGAAATAATGGATAAGATCTGGAATTAGTAACATGGGGAAAATGACTACTTGCCAACATCAGAACACAGTGAGTAGGATAAAGTGTTATTGAGCACTTTTGAATATTGGCCTGAAATTGGTTAGATAAAGGGTTGATGAAAATTGTGAAACATAGAACATTATCTAAATTTAAAAGGAAAGACAAACAGGTACACTTATAGATACCGAAGAAATATCATCAATAAGAAAAATAAGTAGAAGATGACATCAATTATGGAACCATATTTTTTTAATGGGGTGCATGAATTTTTTAAGAGGCCAAAATCTGAATATTTATTGTGTGCAACATTACAGCAGGGGTACTTTCATATACATATATTATATATAAATACAATATTTAGGGTGGGGCATGTATTCCCCATAGAAGAAGAGTCAATTTAAGCGATAAAAATAACTATTGGTTACCTATCATATGCAAACAAGCACTAGAACTTAGAATCCAAAACATACCATAAAATACCACTAGCAAAATTTGATGAAGAGGCCGCATGAGATGCTGAAATAGTAAAGCTTGTGGGGTTAATCGTAATCATCTAAGGGGGTAGTAATCTATATGAAATTTGTGGTACCATACATAGTCAGAGCTAGGCTAATTGTAAACATAGTGATAGCTAACAAACAACAAAATTTCTCTCAACATGAAAGAGAGACAAAAGGCATGACATTGTTTGGAAAGAATTTGTGAATCAAGGAGTTTGCATGAAGGCTGATGTTAAAAATAATGGTACTACGTTAAAAGAAAATGTGCACATCCATTGGCAGTATTGCAATGGAAGAAAAAGCTTGAAAAAAGAATTTCATAGTAATTGGATTGATGTGAAAGACCCTAACAATTTGAATAAATCATTTCACTCCAAAGTGATTAGCACAAGAATATCTCCACCTTCCATATTTAGGTCAGCATAGTTAAGAAAAAAGTGGAATGTTGGGCTGCTTTGCGAGTTTATCATGCATTGCGAGCAACAAGTGGCCACGGTAGTTATTCAAATCATGGCTAATGTGCCATGTTGCACAAGCAATGATGAATAATCAAATAATCAACTCCATTTTAAAGGAAACTAGTGCAGAAATTAGTGTCACATATGTATGTGAATTTGGATGCTGATTTAGGCAAGCTTGTTGCACAATTGAATGAGAGGTTGGAATGCGACAAGATTATAGTTTATTGTTGCTGACAAGCTGTGCAACAAGCCATTGTGTTCAAATTCCAGAAGAAATTAAGTTAGGCTGTAGGAGTGAATTAATAAAGCAACGTGCAAACAAGCACAAACAATAGCACAACAGGTTATGAAAGCAAGAGATAAAAAAGCTTGTTGTACGATTGAGTGAGAGGTTGGAATGCGACAAGATTATAGTTTATTGTTGGTGACAAGCTGTGCAACAAGCCATTGTGTTCAAATTCCAGACGAAATTAAGTTAGGCTGTACGAGTGAATTAACAAAGCAACGTGCAAACAAGCACAAACAATAGCAAAACAGGTTATGAAAGCAAAAGATAAACAAGCACTGTAGGCAGATTAATAGGAGTACGAGAGCAGAGTGACTGTGAGAACGAAATTGGTAGGGAAACATATGGTAAAGAAAGGAGAAGACTGCGTGTCCAGGTCATTGAAATGAGATGGATAGGAGAGAAAACAATAAGACCATGTTCAAAAACTACTTTAGATGAGAAAATTCTTACCTTTCATTGAATAAATGCTGGAGCCTACTTATAGGGATTCAAGTTGTCTACAGATGGAATAAAATAATGAGACAATTATCCTCATTTAACATTACAATAATCATTTAACATTACAATAATGCATATCTCCTAATTTTGTGCTTTCTTATGATAACACATTCTAATTATTTTATTTTCCTGTGATAACAAAGGTCATGAAAGATAACTATGTGTTTGAGAGACCAGTGCGGCAGTAGCACGGGCTTGAGCTGCATTTTAATGCATACCTATTTCGTTTAGTCATTGGCTAATAAAACTCGATGTGTTTTACTATTCATTTTACGTAGCGCCCCTCGTCCCGCATTCTGTATTTTGGACATGGGAAAATATTTCGGTTGCCCCTCTTTCTTCACACACCCTCGTTCTGGATTTTGCCCTAGGGTTAGCTTATCTACCCTCTCACCTCTTATAGTTTGACCGATCATGCACGGGGTATTTTTGATCTTCATTCATTTTTATTCTCTCTTCTCTGATCTCCCATGAGGTATATAGAAACTATACGCCTTATTTATGGGTTTTTTTTTTTACCTTTTTATGGGCTTTCGGTGAGCTTTGTTTCCAGATTTATGAGATGTTTTCATTCTCTTCCATTTTGGTGGCACTTCATGGTTTGATTTTGGCATTTGAAGGTTGTTGGTGTGGAGCGTTACGCCCTAAAATATGATGATTTCTTCTTTCTGTTTTTGGTTAGCTATACTATTTTGTTGGTTACCATTGAGTGGATGTGTTGGCATGCATTTGGTAGATGGGTTTATTGTGGTGGCATTATGGTGACACACTTTTTTTGCTTTTAATATTAGGATTGTGACGATGTGACAGCCTCACCACCCACTCAAACGAACAGTATACCTCTTTGTTATTTATTTTGTTGTGGTGCATTGGTGTTGGGCTGAGTTGGCATTATGGTGTCACGATTTTAGTCTACCATAAGTGTTATTGTCTTTACACAGAGCATTGTATTTCATAGCTTCAGATTATTGTGCTTTTATTGTGTGGCTTGATGATGGGAGTGTGGTTTAGGGTTATTTATTGTGTGGCTTGATGTTGGGAGCGTGTTATTATTTTTTTACCATTTATTGGGTGTTCGGTGAGTTTTGTGTCCAGATTTATGAGATGTTTTCATTCTCTTCCATTTTGGTGGCACTTCATGATTTGATTTTTGGCATTTGGAGGTCATTAGTATGAAGGGATTTATGCCCTAAAATATGGTAATATTTTCGTCATGTTTTCGGTTAGCTATATTATTTTATTGGTTTCCATTGAGTGGATGTGTTGACATGCATTTGGTGGTTGGGTTTGTTGTGGTGGCATTATGGTGACGCACTTTTTGGTGTTTGATATTAGGATTGTGAAGAAGTGACCGTCGCGCCACCCACTCAAACGAACAATATACCTCTTTGTTATTTATTTTGTTGTGATGCATTGGTGTTGGGCTGAGTCGGCATCGTGGTGGTGCGATTTTGGACTATCATAAGTGTTATTGTCTTTACACAGAGCATTGTATTTCATAGCTTCATGTTATGGAGTTTTTATTGTGTGGCTTGGGAGTGTGGTTTAAGGTTTGTATCCTTTTGTAAATTTAATGCTTACACATAGTATGGTGTGGTGCTTTTGTTGTGGTGCTTTTGTTGTTAGGAGTGGTGTTGTATCCATCCTCTTGTGAATTCCTTGTTTAGTTGTTTGGACTTTCATAGGATAACAGAATTGCTCATGTCAATTCACTATCGGTTTGGTGCTCTGTCTTATATTTTTGTTGTTGTACTCTTTGAATAGTGAAATTGTGTCCATGCTCTTTTGAAATCAATGTTTAGGATCAGGAGGTTAATGCTTTAAAGCTTTCTTAGAGAAATCAGAAGTGTTGATGTTTCTACACAAAGCATTGAACTTCATAGCTTCATCTTGTTATATCAGCACAAAGTAGAAACAACTACATAGATGACACTTATTATTAGGATAGTATCTCGCAGGGCGTGTTTTGGAGGCAGTGGCCCGAAATGGTGGGTGTACCATGGAGGCAGTGACCCGAGAGGGTGGGCTTATCATGAAAGCAGTGGCTGGAAGGATAGGTGTGTGGTGGGGGTAGTGACCAAAAAGGGTTGACGTGCCAGGAGGTAGCAGCCGGAAAAATGAGTGTGTCGTGGAGACAGTGATCCGAAAGAGTAGGCGTGTCGTGGAGGCAGTGACTCAAAGGATAGGTATGTCGTGAAGTCAGTGACCCAAGAGGACGGGTGTACACGAATACAGCATCCCAAAGGATGGGTGTGTTGTGAAAGCAGACCCAAATGAATAGATATGTCATGGATGCAATGACTCGAAAAGAGAGATGATCCTCGCTGAGGATAATCATACAAGCAGGGTGAGCGTATGAATGGACACTCAAAATACAGCTCAAGCATGTGATAAAAATTATGCAAGATGTCATACAACAAATATAGCACAAAATGTATTGTGTTTGATCGTCTAGAGTATAGAACATCACTAGGGAGAATTACACCTTACCCCAATAACGACCAGGCACACATGCAACCGACAAACACAGACCGAGTATAGTGCACCATGCAAGCAAGAAACAAACTCATGCACATGCACAACATACACTATACAAATGATCGTTTTGTCATGTCGAGGGGCGGTCAAACCAAGTGATCGGTCGGTCGAGCCAAGGCATCTAGTTAGACCAAGTGATCAGTCTTCCGGGCCCAGCGACCGGACAGACCCAAGTGATAGGTCTCCTGGGTCGGGGCTTCCGGTCGGACCAAAGTACTATGTCAATCGTGTCGAGGCGACCGGTCTAACCCAAGTGATTAGTTGAGCGGGTTGGGGCGGCCGGTCGAACTAATATGCTATGTCAAACAGGCTGGGGCGGCCGGTCGAGGCAAGTTGCAAATGTAACTTACTCCAACCAAGACACATGACACAATTCAAAGAAAACCATCACGCTCAATAACAAGTCATACTCGTGCTAATGTCCTGCTTGGGCACCTACGGTTTAGAGCTTGAATGTGAGGCATAGCCGCCTACTACTTTGGCAAGGTAAGTGGGGTTTTTCTCCTTTGAGTCTCCAAAAGGAAACTCTCTACGATGTTGCGCAATGTGCTGGCTACAAAGCTTTTTTCATTTCACAACTCTTTATAATTTTGCAATGTGAGTTAGCTATAAGTCTCACTTTACAAAATCCAAACATCCTAACCCAATGTCGGGGAATGTCAAAGCAATGGGAAATTGGGATTCCAAGCCGTTAGGATTAGGATTTAGGTCTAGAGTTCGCAACAGGAAATCACTCGGCTCCGCATATGACTATGTCACGCACGGGATTCCTAACCTAGGACTTCTTCTAGGAAATCAATGGCCAATCCAAGGGAGTGTGACCGCGCCGACTAGTGTCGGTCGGCCATATCACCCTGTGCGGGCGACCGGACCTACAACGCCTAGCCTACTCCTTGGGCTAGCTAAAAAGGAAAACGCAAGTTTCAAGGATGTTATACCGTATCGATTGATGAAGCTCTGCTAATTGTAGGAGAGAAGTCGTTCGTGGCTCTTTACGCTGTGACGCTGTCGCCGCCCGCCGACGGGGAGGAGCTCTAGCGAGGCTTCCGGCCGAAAGAAGATGAAATTCAGCGGGGGCTTTACACAAGAAAGGAGGTTCCGGCGAGGTGAGGGCGCGGCCGGCAAGGAGTCGCTGCAAAACCACGGACCGAATGAGAGGCGGCTGTCTCGCGAAATAATGGGGCTCGGACACGCGAAGAATGATGGGGAAGAAGGGCGTGCGAGGATTTTAAAGCCCCTTTATTATTATTTTATATTTATTATTTAAAAGTCTTAATTTGTGTGTTATTAGCTCAAGCACGAAATTATAGTGAAGTGGGAGTTCTCTCTGGGCAAAATTGATATTCTAGACCTGTTAATGTGGTTCTTATTGTCATATGAGACCATATAGACAAATTTACGGATGAACAAGCTAAATTAAGTCAGTTTCGTGTGAGGCATGGCGAATAAGATCTGTAGGTCCGATCAAAACTATCTGACAGTCAAAATGTCAACCGGCCTTCGCCTAACCGACGGGCTAAGTCTAGCAAAATGATCCTACATCGTGCCCCTCAACACACGTCGAAAGGTCTCAAATGGATATCCTGCAATACGAGAATCAGCACATGTATCAAACACGGTTTCATAGTGCTTGAACGGATATTTTACACTCGAGACATCAAAAATCAATGTTAATATCGTCGTTTTGCAGGATCATGACCACCCGAAGGGCAGTGTACTAGTTCATTATTTGTGTTTGTCATGTCCAAACCTCTTCATGTAAATCTCGATACACTGTCACTTTATTGAACTCTATAGGGGTTATTTCTCTCCACAGGAATTCTCCTTTATAGTTGGCTCCGCCTCTCTTCTAGGGCATGTCCACGGTAACTGCACCACTTTTCAGGCCGTTGAATCATAAATTGTATTTGTGACGATGCCTGGAGAGTTAGAGCCGGGAGAAGAAAGGAAAGGGAGAGAGAGAGAGAGAGTAATTAGGTAAATCCTCAAAAAGGAACCGAGAAAGGAGTCTCTTTATTCCTCATTTTGCCTCCTATTTATAAAGTTGTATTTGTACAATTACAAAAATAAGAGAATGGTTATGGAAACTACTCTTAATGCGATTAATTGTGTTGATCTTTATACAAAATATGTATTACAATTTGAATTTGAATATGACAGTAACCCATTAGTTGATGTGTTTTAGTTCAGTCAACTGAGGCGACCGTTAGATGGCAGACGTGCTTGCCAAAGTAAGAAACTGGCTAGTCGACTAGCTACGATTGAGCGCCCTTGTAAGAAGCTTTTAGCCGATTCGGACTGCAGGCGTGATCCACTGATTTTGTCATAGTATGTTGGTTGACTCCAACTGGAAGATCAATCGTTGAATAAACGGTTCAAATCATGCTCTTTTGGACAAGCCACTTTTCTGAGCCGCTCGGTTGCTTTAAGATTCGTGTCAGCAGTTCTAGTGTATACAATATAATTATATTTATTTATTTCTAATGTATTAATAAATACTTAAATTCAATAGTAGCAGCTCAGAATCATTTAATCTCAAAAGCATTTTTTTTTCAATTCCTACAAAACTCCAAAATTTCCATTAAAGTGAGCTTAAACATAAAAAGCTTTCGAGATATATAGTTATTGTGGTATTATAAATTATTTGAAAGTTATTTCTCTAATTGCATTCAATATTTTAGGCCATTTTTTATCATTAAAGCTTAGATAAATCTCCACCCTCAAATGGACAAGGGTGGGATATATGTCCCTAACCCAACTCTTGCTATACTATTAATCATACAAGGCATATTCTTGGGACACATTGGACATACTGATTATATTTATGCATGGAGAAGATAACCCACCATTATTTGTATCTCTTAACCTTAGTTACTCATGATTAAAAATATATATGGGTTAGGCAACTTGTTATCATGCAAGATAAATGTAGAAGAATATAAAGATGTTTGTAATGTATCATTAAGTCAGCAACCTATTACAAGTACGTAGTTTATAGGATTGATGCATTTTGCCTAATCATTGAAGAGTAGCATAGAATTGTAGCAAGCATGTAAGAAATATTCAAAAGTATTAAGGAATTTTACTTACATACTACACAATCTAACACTCAAAGTTTACTATGTACACTTATAGCACGTTAGTGTCATAAGCCCATGCATGAAAGAGAATATTTCACTTTAAGAAGTTAACGATGATATTACTTTTAATGCGATATTAAAAATTTAAGTGGTGTGCATGTAGATATTAACGTTTAGGCTTCAGGTATGTAGATGTATAAGAATTGTGCTCTGGTATGTATGAAAATGCCCATATTGTTATTTGTGATGAATATTTAACAACTAAAATATTTGAACTATTTTTTAATGGACTACTATATATTTTCTTCGTGATTTTCTAAGTGAGTAATATTATTTATATTTTCAACAATTATTCTAAGGGGGTATTTACATACTTCCCACCCTTTTTAGATAACATAATACTATGTATACATCTTAAAATTATTTAGAAAAGTTATAATTATCATTCTTATTTAAGGGATTAGTTGTTTAATCATTATGATTCTTTTTGGTAGAAAATAATTATCATTCTTCTTCTTTTTTGGAAAGAACTTATTAGAATTGCTTCTAAATTCAAATCATATTTAGATTTTCATATTACTAATAATTTTTCTATGTTATTTTATTTTATTTTATTTTGATCCTTTGTTGGAAGGTAAGTCTCTTGTGGAAGCATATGTTGATTCTATCTTTTATTGGTTTAACCTTCCTCATAATTCCAAGTTAAATGTTATTGTTTATGGGAATTTCTCTGCAAATCATATTGTTCCTCCATTTTGCGTTCTTGCAATTAATTAAATTTTTATTACTAATAGTTTTACTTGTTCTTGGAAGAATGGTTTGTTCTTTTCTCAAAAAGAGATTCATAATTCTCTTTATAATTCTTTTCCTACTGTTGATTGGCATGAATTGGTTTGGTTTAAGTGCTATTCTTTAATATATGCATTCCATACTGCGAAGAGTATTGTTAAATGCCTTAAAATTTGGATGGTTTACATAGTTGAGGGCTACATTTTAATTTAAATTGTATTCTATGTAATAATAGCTTTGAATTTCATGACCATCTCTTCTTTGAATGTTCTTATTCTCATTTCGTTATAAATGATTATTTAGGGGTTGTTTGTGATCAATTTTTATTTTTTATCTTTTTTTTTAAAATAAAAATTAGAAAAAACAAAAAATAGTGTTTGCTAATCTATTTTTTCTTTTATTATTGTATTTTATTTTTTGGAGGAATACTTCTCTTTTTAAAATATTTAAAATAGGTAAAACATGTTTTTGTCTATTTTAAAATATCAAAAAGAGCGATTCCATCTAAACACAGAAAAAAAAATAAAAGAAAAAAACTAAAAAGAAAATAAAAATAGAAAACAGAAAGTGATTCCATTGAGACCTCTAGTAAATGTTCATTTTTTATAATACCCTAAAATATTTTTCATTTTATTTGTTTTGCTGACAGCTTTACTTGTAAGATTGTTAAGAGGTTTTATTTATTATCTTTGCAAGTTGTGACTTACACTATTTGATGGAAAGGAATTCTAAGATTTTCCAAAAAAATCGCTAAACCTATAGACTTTGGCATTAATTATATCCGTCGGTTAATTGGTTACAAGTCAAGAAAATGGAAATTTAAAACTGATACTCATAACTCTATTAAACTTTTTCATTACTTATAAGTTTTGTTTTTCGATTTTGGTTGGTTGTTAATGTTATTGTTCTTCGATTTTTACTTGTTGGTTGATTTTCTGTTTTTATCGTTTTGATTAGCTGTAATCATTTCCTGTTCTTTGTTTTATTTGCTACTAATAATACTGATTTTCTATTAGATATTATCAACTTTTTTTTCTATTAGAAATATCTCTATTTCTTTCTTTTTCATTAGTTATGTTCTCTCCTTCCTTCTGTTGCGGTTTGATTTGTACTTCGTAATTTTGATTTCTCTTTTGTTGGAATTGGATTTTGGTTTGGTCAGCTTTGATAAGCTTTTGTTAGCTTATTCTCAGATATTTTGTTTGATCTTTTGTTTATTTAATATTATTGAATGGTGGGACATTGGTTTTTTGTTGTTTGGGTTGTTTATTGTTAGTGGTTAATATTTTACTGAGACTTACAATTCTTTATTTGATCTTACTCTTTTCGGCATACTTATTAGGTGAAGTGATGATGTACCCTTAATAACTTTACTATCTTTAGAGATCTTTTTCTGCTTTTTGCTGACCGTTCTTCTCTAATTATTGTGGATTGCTTTGCAGCTTTTAGAGTGTTTTTCTAATTGCTGAGGAGACTGTGGTTGCTGTCTGTTATTGTTTTTTGAGTTGTATTGTTGTATTGGTTTTTTTTTTTGTATTTTTTAGGTTATTTTCTCTTTTAGTTTCTATTGAGTATTTTCTTTTTGTTTTATACTTTTATTTAGTTTTTAATAACATGTGCTAGGCCCTCACTTTTTACAAAAAAAAAATAATAATAATGAGCATATAAAGCTATTTGAAGGTTTTAATTCATAATTGTTAATTTGAATAAAAATACTCTCATTTCAAGTATTGTGAGGACAAGTTAAATGTATACATATTATTTTTCTAACGATTTCATAGCTCATGTATTCTTTTTCTATATTTTATTATTGGCATATTTAGACATAGACTTGTGCTAGAATTTGCACAGTCATTATTTTGTGACAATTAATTTTTTTTCTACTAGATTTATTTATTTTTCAAATGTTTGCTAACATTATCAAATTATTATAATAATTTCATTATCAGTTAGTTCAAAAAATTTAATTTTTTTTTCCATTTTTGTTTTGGGAACTCAAATATGGATTTTAATGAGCCTTATGACATAAGGGTTCATTAAAAACTAAATTTTTGAGAGAGAAAGAAGCTCCCAATTCAATTTTTAGTTTTTATTGAAAATGATCAAAATGTCCAACAAAAGGAGGAGACAAAAGGTTCTTAAGCATCTATTTAGCCATATCTTGTCCACATCTACGCCAGAACTTGTCTCATCTTTGAAAGTAGTTCTATCTTATTAGCTTTATTTTTTTTTATGGGCTCGTTTGAAATTGTTGTCTTTTATATAATAATCAATATTGTGATTTTGGAATTGTTGGACCATTGTGTAAATATGGAATTGATTTTATAATTTGTTTATAGTATTAAGATTTGGGGAATATGTGGGAGCATGTCTTTGGAATGGAGACAATGGCTATGGTTTTTAGGAAATCATTAAAAGAAGTATGGTGTTGGAATCATTAAGGGTTTGTTTGGGGCAGCTGTAGCTTATTGAATAATCAGCTGATAAGTTAGGTGCGGTTGTTATTACAAATTTTTATTTTTTTTGAAAAAGTCATACCACAGCCATAAAGCCCCCACCGTATCTAGGTAAGTGCGGTGTGAAAATGATGTTTTCAGTGTTTTGAAAACGCATAAGCTGTCAAAACGCACTTTACCCAAATAGGTCAAGTGCGTTTTCAAAATGCTACCGCACCAAATAAACTGTCCCAAACGGACGCTTACATGACGAAATGTCATGTGTGAGGAGGATTTGATATGTAAAGATGACTTTGTTGGATAGAATAATTATGTCTGAAGGACAAGGTTAACTTTGACCATAACCAAGTAGTTTTTAACATATGTGCTTAATCTACTAAAAAATTGCCAAGCCAAAAAAGCAAATTGAGAAGGGCTAACTATATTAAATAATTTTAGAAAGTTCAAATGACAAGGTTAACTTGTAATTTTTTTGTTATTTTGTGCAAAAAAAAAAGGTAAAGTTCAAGTAACACTTGCAAAACTGTAAATTAATGAAAAACACCGATACAAATAATTAAAATATTGCAAGTTTTCTTTCCAAACCTTTTATTGTTCGATATTCCCAAATTGCATTGATTCATTTATTTCATCTTCCCACAACCAAATTTGTGATTGCAATTGGATTTAATTGATTACCATATGCCCCCTTGTGTTCAAGTTTCTTAAATTAGTAGTGGGGAAATTTACATGCACACCACTCAATTCTATGTATTTACATATCTAACACCTAAACTTCAATTCTTACCTATATATGAAAAAGATGCTTTTTCACTTTTAAAAACTTACAATTGTTATATTTTTTATGTGATATAAAAGATTTGGATGGTATGAATATAAAAATCATTGTTTAAGTGTTAGATTTGTAAATACAGAAGCACAAGTGATGTATTATTAGTTGTGTTGCACGCACTAGCTCTCAAAGTCTCTTTCAATTTGTCGATTGTGAGAGCTTAGACTGGGGGCTCGAATAATAGTCTCCGACCATTCTTTTAATATATATATATATATATAATAAAATTGTTTTTATGTTTATAGCTGCCATAATTTATTACTCATCATTTATTTAAAAATGAACTTAATATTTAATATTTAATGTGTTGCAAATATGTCATTTCTCACTTAACAAAAGTAGATTTGAAAAGAGCTCAATTAATTTTCTATTTATAGATGAAATTTCGTGGAAGGATTGATGCTATATATAGCTTTCTTGACTACTTAAATTAATAATGGGAAGATAAGAAGCAATTAAAATGCTTCTTAAGTCTTCCAGAAATACGGGCCTGTTGAATAATTATAAAATAAAAAAAAAGAGAGAGACAACTTAACCTTCATATTTCTTTAAAAAATACTATAGAAAAGGTGACAAGGGCTAGAGTATGAAAATCAAATATAATTTTACTTATTATTATTATTATTAAATTTATTTATTTCTTATTTAAAAAAGGGCCCATTTACATGTCTACCACCCAATTCCTATGTATTTACACTTATATCACCTAAATTTTTTTTCTTTACATTTATACGGTTCTACAATGCAGAATTAAATGTGCCATGTCAATATACTATACATGCCTATGGATTTTTATGGAAGTCAGATTAAACATATCGATTTCATTAATTTTCCTTATGTGGAATATGAATCCAAATTATATATATATATATATATATCCATGTGACGTCTCAACCAGTAATTTTACTATTTATATTATTTTTACTATTTGACATGAATCTCAAGATATTTTTTTGAAAAAAAATAAATATTCTAATTCTAATTAAAAATTATATGGAGCTCTCATTTCAACAAACTCATCGCAAAACTGACAGTTTTGACAGGAGGAGCCCAATGAAACCAAAATTGATCCAATCTGAGCCAAATCAAGCCTGAATCAAACCGTTAAACCGCTTCTGAGGGATTGGAGTGGTAAATTGGGAGGTTCAAATGGATTCCAATTTTGAAGTACTTATAATTAAATCGAGTGCGAGTTATTCGCCAAATGACAAAAATGATTCTCTTAGGCGCACTGTGTTCACTTGAGGGAGAGGAAGAGAATGAGTCTAATTTCAGTGTTGTTATTGACTGAAGCCTATACGATAACTTCCAACATTTGTAACCGCCAACCACCACCCATCGACCCATCGACCACCGCCAACCACCGCCATCCACCCCCTGCTCACCATCGATGCAGACTCAAATGAGTAATGAAGTAGTTTGTTGGGTAATGAATTATCCTGTTGAGTAACGAAGGACTCTATTGAATAACCAAGAACTCTGTTGAATAATAAAGCATCCCAAATACTTGGTAACAACATACCTCGAATACAATGCATTAAAGACCCAGCCATAACTTTCAGTGGTAATTGCTCTCAGGTATTGTATTCAAAATACATTAAATCTTTTTGTATATTATGCACGAACAATATTATATTTGGTGTAATATTGTAACTCATTCTTAGTTGTGGAATAATGATCTATCTTTATACTTGCAAACTTATAGTAGATCATTTTAACAGTATTATAATGTAAATCAAATTTGTAATATTTTAGTTCATAAATTCCATATTTTATTTCTCTATTATGATGAGTACAAGGCCGTAGAAGATGCTTTTGTTATGTTTTATAGGATACGGATATTGAGCGTGCTTTGGGGAGTCATAAAGGACAAATAGGCTAAAGGACCACTAGGATGCTTGCACTAAGAAGAGGCACTTCTACACCACTTCATGGAAAGACAGCAGGCCTGTGCCCAAGGCAAGCCCACCCGCGTCGATGGTTCACTATACTTTGAAATGGATTAAAGCAAAAGCCCCAACAAAGATAATCATTATGGTGGTACATAACATCTTTTTGCCCAACTTTATTTGTATATACAACCTTTCAATAACATTCATCACAGACAACTAACAACAATTCTTAGATAAGAAGATTATTTTTTGTTAATCACAAAAAATTTGCCTCAATACTTCGGGCCTATTGTGTGATAGAAAAGTACCGCTTAGACTGAAAGGAAAATTTTATAAGATGGTGAGACCTGCAATGCTCTATGGTGCTGAATGTTGGTCTTTAAAACAGAAGCATAATACAAAGTTAAGTGTTGCCGAGATGAGAATGATTAGGTGGATGATTGGCTATACACTTAGAGACAAAAAAAGCGAAAGAAATATATTCGTGGTGTAGCTCCAGTGACAGATAAAATTAGAGAGAGTCGTCTTAGATGATTTAGACACATTAAATGTAGGCTATCTAATGATCCGATTATAAGAGTAGACGTTTTAGATTCGACTTATGTTAAGAAAGACAGAGGTAGACCTAAAAAGACTTGGGCTTATTGTATAAAAAAATGATCTTAATTTATTAGAATTAAATGAAAATATGACACTAAATTGGACGCAATGGAGAAGAAGGATTCATGTACTCAACTGCACCGACCCCACTTAGTGGGATTAAGGCTTCTTTGTTTTTGTTGTACAAAAAATTTGCCTCAAGTTTGCAATAGTTTACCACCCATAGATCAATGGGCATGTAGAACCAACCAATAATTTGATTTAGAGTCTTTTGAGAAAGAAAGTTTATGATTGTCTGTACTTTGGGCCCAAAGAACTATTTCATCCTCAGTGACTAGTTAAACCCTTTTTTGTCTTATCTCATGACATGGAAGCCTTACTATTTATTTTATATTATTGGGAAAACAAACAATGGCGTCGGGCTTAAAATTTAAAGAAGTTGAGACGGTAGAATAGGAGAAAAATCAAAATGGCATTAAATATTAGTTGACTTATTAGAATGTCTAAAGGCTTAAGTCAGTTCAGAGGAGAATGGTGATCTATTGCAACTCAAATTTCAAGGAAAAGACTCTCAGTGCTATAGATCTAGTCTTAAGAAGAACATTATGAATGCATTTGGTCTTAGATTTTAGCAACTTCTATGTTAGCATGTCAATATTATGATCCAACATTTATGATCCTCAATTAACTTAAAATGATTATTATATGTTATTTACATACTAATTATATCGTTTAATTATATTTAAGTAATCAACTAAATACTAAATAACCTCTACCTAACTAAACTATTAACCATAAATTTTTATTGGCTTATGCTAACATATCAATATTATAAAACTAGTATTTGTGTTCCGTTCATAATCAGCTTATTTAAATATAATAACTCAAAATTTTTTTACCTAAACACTAATTAATCTAACTAAACACAGGTTATATTTTACCTTTTAATCTAAGCGATGGTCCAATCACCCCTTGGAAACAAATAAATAAATAAATAAATAAATTCAGCCATTCGCGCTCTCAAATAAAAGCCCCCCTTCTTCCCCTCAAACTCCATTGCCCAACTTCATATCCATATCTTTCTATATCTCTCTCATCCACACCTCCATCGCCGCCGCCGGCCGGTCGACGGAGATTTTGCCGAAAAAGAGTAACTCTCCGTCTATCCTCATTCCTAAACGGCGTTTAGCAAGTTCAATGAGAGAGCATGGGTTTCGGCTCACGCTGCGAGAGTGACCGGATCGAGGTTTGTGTTTTTGAATATTTGCGTTAGTTTGAGATTAAAAATTTACAAAAAAAAAGTTCAAAAAAAAAAAAGAAGAAATCTGATCTTATCAAGAAATTGTTACATGCGGAGAATCTACGCAGTCTTATATATGTACTCATAATAAATTCACAATACCCTCATAATAACCTATGAAGAACAACAAAATTGAACCCCTAAAAGTTATTAAGGATTATTAGGTTATTGGAATTAATACCCAATAAACTATCAATAATCCTCTAATAACCTTGAAATAGAGTTTATTTACAGGTTATTACACACACTATGTTGATCTGGAGTATAATATAGTTTTACTTTAATTTTTATCAGTACAATCATATTTTATTCAATGATTTTCACATCAAAATATTTATTTTAATATTTTTTCTACTATCTTATTCTCTGTAATTTTCACAACAAAATATTTATTTAAATTTTTTTTTACTTAATAAAAATAAAAATAATTATACCGAAAAAATTATAATTATAATTATACTGTAATCCAATGTAAGCTACTTACGAATTCGGGGCATAATGGTTTCGTTTACTCGGGATCTCCAGGTACTGTTCTTTCTTCCTTGTTTCTGGGGGGATTTAAGGAATTCCCTGAATGCCCCACGACTAATGGCGGGCCCCACCTCTGTCCTTGGTCTGTTCAGATTCAGGTTGCCAGGTACAGGCACATGGGAACCTGAACCTGAACCTAAATTAGAGTGTACTCATATTTATTAACTGAAAGATTTACATACGTGCCACTTAATTTTTATGTATTTCCAAAATTTCCCTAATATTATGGGCGGGGGGGGGGGGGGGGGGGGGGGGGGGTTTACTCAAAATTTTGAGATAATTTTTAACTATTTTAATAAATTTATTTTAATTTAACTTTTTTAAACAGTCTCCGCTTCAAAATAGGGCCGTCAAAAATTAAAATAAATTGAGTCTGGAGAGCAGAGATGTGTATGTCAAAAATGTACACTTGAGTTATACTGGGGTTACACGGAGGTTATAATCCTTTTATACCTCCAGTGTAATTCTCATGTACAAATGAATGAAATAGAAACACTTGTTATAACTGAGTTACACGGGTGGTACAAAGAGGTTATAACACGCATGTAACCCCCTTGTAACTCTCGTGTAACTCCCATGTACTTTTTTATGTATGCATCTCTGCGTACGCTCTTCAGACACAAATTTTTTCCGTAAAAACGGCTAGTTGCTCGAGAACAGCTCTTGTTCCACTCGTTTACACTCCTGCTTCAAAATATGTTAGGATGCATGATGATCCATGGGAAATTTTGAAATTATTTTTATACCCACAATTTTTTTTTATAGGGATGACATAAACATTTTCATTACAATATTTTGATTTATAAAGCTTTATCTTTTTACAATGGGTTTAACGATTTATAAACCTTCATGTGTTTATAAATCTTCACATTTAAGGACATAATTTCTTACCCGAAAATTTCCCTAAAGTTTGACAGATTAAAGTAATTTATGAAGTAAGTAAGGAGTTTTACGCAAAATATCATTTATGGGACGAGCCAAAAGCATCTAATTCTGCGGAGCCGATGACAGCTTAGATGCAATTTATACATTGCCTTTCTTGTTTGTTTATAACTTTATACATTAAAAGGGTCTATTCTGCAATTCTTATCGATTATATAAAAGATATTCATTTAAATATCACAGATTTTTTTATATATTTACATATTAATATCTAATTTTTTAATAATTTCCATATCTGAAAATATCAATGTTAAATACAGAAATATATAAATATTCTGTGCAAATTTTACATTAGGAACCCGAAGCAAACTGTTTTGGAATTTGTTCCAAATCGATTTTCAATTTCAGAAAATATATATATTTAAAATTTATTGAATTTTTTTATCAATGGTAGGTGTCGGGGTAAATCTGGAAAAACGATTTTATTTTTTGAAATTTATTCAAATGCATGATTTTAAAATAATACACAGAATTGTTAGATTATAAATTTCCTAACACTTACAAAGTTTAAAAATAAAATTTAAAAGCTAGAGATCGGTCACTTTTTAGGTAGCTTATTTGGTACGGTGACGTTTTGAAAACACGCTCGACTTGTTTAGATAAATTGCGTTTTGACAGCTTATGCATTTTCAAAAATGCTGAAAATAATATTTTCACACCCCACTTATCTAATAAAGGTGGCAAATTTTTAACTTTTTCAAAAAAATAAATATTATAATAGTCACCGTATGTCCGTACAGATTATTTTTAATCAGCTTATGAATAGATCATTCGATAAATTGTAGGTACCTCAAACAGATCCTCAAGCTATGATTCTTATGTATTTATATATTACAATTTAAATCGAAATGTAAATTTTACACATAAGCCATATTTATGGACGAAAATATTTGTTTCAAATTTTTTATATGATGTGAAAGCTTTAAATAGTTTAAAAATAAATAAATACATAAAACTTGTTCTTGAAGCCGGAAGAAGAGCAAAAGAGAAGAAAAGGAGCAATGGCGAGGAAGGCGGAGAGGAGGAAAAAGCTCTTGCTTTGAGCAGAGCTGACCAAAGAAAGAAGTAGGGAGAGGTAATGGAAAAAATGAGTCGACGCCGGCTGCCGCCGGCCGGCGCACTGGAGCTGAGGCCTTGTTTCGCCGCCGGCGAGGTGGAAGAGCTTTTGCTCCATTAACTAAGGTCTAGTTATGGTGATATTGGCGCTTAAGGCTCAATCACTTCTTTCACCCCCTTCGCTTTGCTCATTTTTTTCTTTTTACAGTTTTAACCTCTTATTTATTTTCTTTAATTTCTGGGTTGGAGTGAAATTTACATTATATATTTTTTTTGGATCTCTGCTCCCAGTTCTGTTTTGGTAAATACTTTTTGTTTTAAAATTTACATACTTACCGCTCAATTCTTATGTATTTATAGATCAGACACCTAAACTTTAGTTTTTACATCCATGCGGAAGGAGTATTTCAGTTTTTAAAAAGTTGAAGTGGTGATATTTTTATATGATATGAAGGATTTGAGAGATATAAAAGTAAAAAATAAAATTTTAATTTTCGAAAAATACATCCGAATTGGGTGGCATGTATGTAATAATAATAATAATAAGTATAATTTTTTGAGATGATAATATTGCTAATTCTAATTTGCACTCAAAGTCGTCTAGGGGCTCGTTGGTTGAGGTGGAGGAATGCTTCACGTATATTGTGTGATAGAAAAGTACGGCTTAGACTGAAATAAAAATTTTATAAGATGACTGTGAGACTTGCTATGCTCTATGGTGCTGAATGTTGGCCTTTAAAGGAGAAGCATAATACTAAGTTTAGTGTTGCCTTGGAGACAAAATGCAAAATGAATATATTCGTGATAGAGTTGGTGTAGCTCTAGTGACGGACAAAATTAGAGAGAATCGCCTTAGATGATTTGGTCACGTTAAACTTTAGGAAGTGCCACCATTTCTAGGGGCTTATAAGATCTTTTCCTTGGATTATGATTGCCAATTGTAAACATTTATCAAGTAAAATAAACAAATATAACCAAAGTTGAAATTTATACAGAAGAAAATTCGGCTAAAGTGTTTGTAGGAATTGAAGGAAGACATGCCATTATATAAATGACTCAAATGGGTTTTTTACAATTAATTGTTAACTTTTAGAAGATATTACAACCGTGGATTTTTTAATATTTGATGTTGTCATTAAACAAACCAAAATCAAAGGGCATTGGAACCAAATTCCATAAAAAAATAATAATCGCTATAGACACACAACTTGCACAAAAAAAAATGAATGTACAAGTTCTTAGAAACTATTGGGACTTGATTATTCTTATTAAGATATGAATATGATAGTGAGTTGGCGTGCTTGAGATGGCAGTATGTTCTCAAAAGATCAATCTTTGCATTGATCTCTAATAGCATTTCTATCAAATATTCATCAATGTAAAATTCATTAACATCAAATGTTATGTTTGCTTCTTCAATTGTACAATATTTAAGTCATTAATCTTGAATAGTTTAGGTGATATTAGTGAATGTTTTCCTGCCGATAAACTCCTTTAGATTAATACTTATAACATTTTTTGATGTATAGATATCATTATTCGGAAAAGGAAAATATACGACAATGAATAAATTGACAGTTCTTCAAAAATTAAAAAGGGAAATGAACATAAACATCTGCAAATAAAAAATGTTAACAAACTACTAAAGACTAACGACAAGCACAAACAAAATAATAAAAAAAATAAAAAAAAAAAAAGATTTTTGTTTTTTACTCGCTCATAAATAGATCTAATCAAGAAATCCTCTCCGGATGTCTTCCCCCCTCCCTCTGCTACAAGGTACCTTTACCTTCCGACAAAAGCGAGTAAGGGGGGAGACCAATCTCCACTCCCTCCAGATAGTCTGAGCCCCCACACTATGCCTTCATTAAGCAAGGCCTGCTGACCCCCAGAGCTTGTACCCACACCCGGCTCAGAAATCACCGTCTTGTAACGTGGAACTTTCGACACTGGCCCCTCAGGGTCCCCAAATGAGCTGACTTGATCATCCGACGCAAGTTCGGTCCTCGACTGCATTTCCTTCCTGACCTTGATTCTCTTTGCAGGAGCTGAAGGCCCACAACCCATCTTCACCAGAAACTTGGGGTCTACATAGAGTCTCCTTAGATCATCAGTCATGATTCGAATTGGCTGACCAGAAAAAAAAAATAACGACAACAGATGCAATGTCAACCTATGTCTCTACTTATAGAGCACAATGGGCACAAAATCTGAGAGAAGTTGATTATTAAAATTGACTTTGATTTTAGTATCATTGAATAATAATAATTTCCTTGTCCTTATCGTAGTTGTCACTTCCAAGGAGTAGGAAAATTCGGGGAACTAATATGAATACACCACAACAGTTAGCACAAATCTCAAAACATTCAAACGGCTAGACAATCAAGGTGTTCTACCATATACTACTGCACAGTTGGGAATCAACCAACACATTGCTTCAAGAGATTCAAGCAGCATGTTACATCGATAGCCCTGATCGATCTAGCCGCAAGCATTCTTGATCGCTATTGATCGATCAACCCGCCTTTACCGCAACAGATGAAATCTACATTCAACTGGGCGTCTCGGACGACCACTCCATCGCTCAGTAACCACTCGATCGGCTGAATTCAAGCAAACCGGCCAATCAACTACCGCCATGCTAAAATTTAAATTGTAATACATATATTTTATAAAATTCATAAGATTAATGAGAATATTCACTGTATTAATAGCAGTTTCCATAACCATTTCTTCATTATTGTATTTGTACAAAATACACCTCTATAAATAAGTTAAAAAAACAAATAAATGGACTTTTCACTGACTCTCTCAACAGGTAACTTTTGGCGAGCTATTCTCCCTATTTCTCTTCTCTTCTCTTTCACTCGATCCTAAAACTCTAGGAGTGTGTTCACAAAGAATAATTTAGGATCCAACAACAGGGTTGCAATGAACATTGATAATTGATATGATTGATGAATTGATAGGGAATCCCACACATGAATCATCTTCACTTTATGCACTTTGGTTTAATGCATTAAATTTTTTTTTTATTATTATTGTAAGGTTGCTGGAGTTTTATTTCATTGTTTGTGAGATGTTTTTGATGCATAGGAGATTAGTTCGAAGAATTTGTGTTCTATGCTCTCTCTATATATAATGTTCTTAAGTTGTTGAGCTTTAATTGATGGATTGATAAATGTTTTGATATATTTAAGATACTATGAATTGTGTGTGTGTGTGTGAGAGTGTGTTTTTTTTTTTTTTTTTTTTTTTTCTTTTTTTTTTCATATTTGGGGCATTTAAATGCATAACGCCCATTTCTATGTATTTTTATGTAACTTAAACTTCAACTTTTTCACTTGTACTGCAAAGTGCAAATATAAAAATTTAATATTTAAGTGTTAAGCATATAAATACATAAAATTGAGTGATATGCATGTAAATCTTTTGTCATGTATATTTTTATTATTCTATATGCAAATTTATTGAAAACATGTATAATTATAAGAATTAATTTTAAGAAAATCTTGAAGTTAGCAGCAGTTTTTTTTTAGTTAAAGGAGACTATTGCTTCCTACACGTTTCATAAAAAGAAAAAATTACAACCCGGGAAAGAATTCTTATCTAAACACAAACCAATACAACTCACGCAAAAAAGAGGAATCTAAGGATCTCTTTCCAGAAAAAAATAAAAATACAACACACGCATACGACCCAACCAAAGACAAAACAACAACAAAACTAAGCACAATCAGACAATAAAATACCAAATAAATCATAAGGAATAAAAGGAGAAATGATAGGAGAGTTCAGCTGTAAACCAAATTTGGCTATCCAGCGAGCAGCTTATTTCCATCCCGCTTAACATGCATTCAATGAATAGTGAAGTGTGCAGCCAACCAGAAAATGCGTTTCATAAGTAAATTGAGCGTCCAATGATGAGAAATCTGCGAAGTACAATACTTCCATAACAGCAAAGAATCAGTTTCAATAATAATATATTTCCATCCTCGATTAAGAGCGAGTATACAAACCAAAAACAACGGCCTCGGCTCAACGAACTAAAGGAGAAGAAGAAAGAGATTTAGAATCAAACCAATAAATGGGAAGCCCCGAACATCACGAAAAATGCCCCCAACACTAGCACTCGTAGGCATCCAAGCAACCATCACAATTAAGTTTAATAAAAGGGAGAGCGAGGTTTGGTCCATTTCACGGAATCGACAACACTAGGCTTGCGAGGAAGGAGCGAGTAATAGAAATGCTAAAAGATCCCGATAAACCAGGTAAGCTTCTTCTGTAAGCTAATTTAGAGCACTGAATCCAATTTAAGCATTTAATCAAATAACACAATATAAGACTAAAGGTATGATTAACAGAAACAGCTTTTCCATTGTGGTTACTATCATTTCTGATGATCCAAAGGAACCAGATAACCACAACAGGAACATTTAAGAAAAAATACTTACCCAAATTGCGCCAATAATGAAAAATTTCAGTAAGGGAGTTGAAACCATTAGAGGGAAAAGGAAGCTGTAGCTGAGTGAAAAGCTGCTTCCAAATAAAAGAGGTAAATGAACAATTAATGAAAATATGCTCTGAAGTTTCCTCTTGAAGATGACAGAGATAGCAACGAGATTGGAGATGTAAACCTTTAAGCTTCATAATATCATCAGTAGGAATAATTTTATGAAAAACACGCCAAATAAAGAAAGAAATAGAAGGCGTGATCCATTTATTTCAATTCCAGCTAAGATCCAGCCGAGGAGGCTGATGAAAATTATCAGCAAAGGTTTTGGAAATAGAATCACCCAACTTTCCTTTAGGTATAGGAACATCCTTCTTATCATTGGTTAGGGGAATAGTAGCAATGTAATTTGCATCAATGATATTAAGAGAAGAGGAAAGCTTATCCATACACCAATCATTATCTTGCCAAAAGTCCTTGACTTTGACATCAATATCATAAGGGCCCCCATACCAATTAGAAAGAGGACCAAAACCAGTCCAGTCATCAAACCAAAAGGAGCAATCACCCTTACCTACATCCCAACTGAGTAAAGCATCAGTCTGCTTAGCAACACTAAGCATGGCTTTCCAAATAAAAGAAGCCTTATTATAAACAGCCTTTAAAGGATGGAGCTGGGAACAATATTTATCCTTGAGATAAGAAGCCCAAAGAGAATTATCTTTACGAAAACGATACCAAAGCTTCATATAATTAATCTTAATAGAGTCACTAAGACTTCTGAAACCAAGACCACCTTTATCGGTAGAGCTTACACGAACTTATTCCAGTTTTTCCAATGATAAGAGGAATTACCTTTACCATCCCAAATAAACTTATTAAAAAGTCTTTCCATTTTCTGAATACGGCCGGAAGGCATATTCATAACTTGAAGAGAGTAAAGTGGAATAGAAGTGAGAATACTTTTAAGGAGAGTAACTCTACCTCCAAAAGAAAGAAAAGAATTCTCCCAAGTAAAAATTTTAATCCTGATTTTCTCAAATAAAGTATTAAAAAGAGCAGTTTTATTTCTGCCCTTGTTAAGCAGTTAAAATCACTGCAAAGACCATTACAGTTAAAGTCTCTGCAAAAGCTATTGCAGCAAAAAACCTTCCTCATAAGCTTTAGAGCCACCGCTAAAAGCCTTTTTTTAGGGCAAACAATTAGCAGCAATTAAAATTATTGTAAAGAAAATAACAGTTAAAACCGCTGCAAAAATCATTGAGCTAAAACTTTCCCCGATGATTTTAAAGCCGCGGCTAAAAGCTTTTACAACACTAATAATTGCAACCACATGCAATATTTAGGTGATTAAAGAAATTTTCAAAAACTGAATTAGTTAACTGCATATTGGATTAAGAAGTATTTTAAAAAAACATAGAGTATTATATTAAAATTTTATGTATTTATATATATCTAATACTTCATTTTTTATTTTTATATAATTATGCAGCTCCCTACTACGGCCTCTATGGTTAACCGACGTTTCTGAAGTAATTATGTATGTCCATTTGACCAACTACTACTACAACTTTCAACTACGGTCTTTAAGCAATCTAGCACTATTGTCATCATCTACAAAATTCACGACAGATAACTACCTCTATAGAAATTGACTACGGTTTTTGTGGCCCGTAACGATTGTTATTGTTGAAATATTGTTGTACATCAACTTCTTAATTTCATCTTTTCTATTCTAGGGAAGAGCGAGTCTGTGTACTCACCGTTACATATTGAATTATTTAAACCGAGTAAGTTCCATGATTTTCCTATTTATATGGTTTTTCATGTAAAAAATCGAGGTGACTCATCTTAGTTACTTCTATATTGTGTGTGTGTGTGTTGGTTGTTAGTCCAATGTTAAGAAATTAATTAATTACTCTATTAGTGTGAATAAATATTAAAATTTTATGTATTTATATATCTAAAAATTAATTTTTATTTTCTTATATAATGTTTTGATCTTTAAATAATGTCAAAAAATATCATTAAAATAGTTTATTAAAAAAAAAACACTTTTTGGTCATATTTAAATATTGTGCGCTGTATAAGTCTAAAAATTAAATGTTTAATTACATAAAAGTTATCAATATTTATTATTTTATTTTCAGTAAAAATAAATAAATAAATGAAATAAAAAACCAAGGAAGGTATTACAGGTGATGAGTCTCGCAACGACGAATTTAATTTTGAAAACAGAAATATCAAACTATCAGCTTGGCAAAAATTAAAAAAAAAAAGAATAAAATTTTAAAAAATAAAAATAGAAAAATTAAAAAAAATAACTTAAAAAAGACAACTGAGTGGAAGGCGGAGATAAGCTTAGGCCAAGTAGATAACAAAGAGGTTCCCAACTTACAACTTAACATGAGTTGGGGGGTGAAATTAGCCTGGGATAAACTATAAGAAGACAAAGTAATATTTCGGGGACGACAAAAATGATATTTATGAGTGACAAAAAAACTAAATTATCCCCCCCATATAAATAAAAAACTAAAATTTGAAGGGACAACGCCCTTGATAAGAGTGGCCAAATGAAAACCACATTTGAACCCGAAAATTCAAATATTTTTTTTTGTCAAGTTTGAGTCAGAGAATTCAACCCGTTTATTATTCGGGTCGGGTTCAAGTTGAACTTGAAAACTCAAACGTAATCCGAATAGGAACTAAAGTTAGGGTCAGGTTTGGCTTAGCAGGACAAGTTATAGTTTTAGTCTTAGTTTTCGATCCGTTCGGATTGAAATTATTCAGATCAGACTCGAACCCTATCCACTTATCATTCCTGCAATCAAAGATATTCCCCAGAATAACGAAATAATCACCCATTAAAAAAATGTCGAACAATGCATCATGGAATATGCAATTATGATGAATAGACTAATAATAGTAACAAAACATCCCTTCTTGTCAAAACAGCATTTCATATAACACATGAAATAGATAGCCAATAAAGAGGAGGGAAATCAGATATTGCCTTCAATCTTCAATGTTATTATTATTATTATTATTATTATTATTATTATTATTTTCAATGAAGAACCTTAACCATAGAGACATTTCTAATGCTGTACAAGATAGAAGATCTTATGGATTTGAGAGTTTAAATACCATAATATTCGTCAGCCATGAGTCTGCTAAGAGCTTTTAGAGAAGTAAACCAGACTCTAATTATGATTGACTAAAAAACCAAAAGCAAAGGTAACGAGAGGAGGTGGCCTTGTCTCTGCACAATGATAACAAGAGGGGAATAAACCTTTCATTCAATAATAATATTTGTTTATATCCTTTTCATATGAAATTTTTATATTATATTCTACAAACTGAAAATGAGATTTGGTTGGTATAAATGTAAAACATAAAATTTGTGTATTAAATCAAGCTGTCGTTCACTAGTCATTTCGAACAATTAGGGGTGTAAACGAACTGAACACGAACGAACAGAGCTAGTGTTCGTGTTCGAAATGTTCGAACACATCACTGTTCATGTTTGGTTCGTTTAACAAACCGAACGAAAAAAACTTGTTCGTGTTCGTCTCATTTGCTTATCGAACGAATCGAACATGAACTTCCCAGCGAACCGAACACGAACTGTTCGCGAACGACGAGCTTTTTTGACAGCCCATAGCTTTGATAGCACACTTCCTCAAAATGAAGCAAATTGATCAGGTATTTCGTACACATCAGGTAATCCATACTTCCTCAAAATGAAGCAAAACAAATAATGCGTTTAGGGTTTTGTTTAGGATTTTATTTTAATATATAGTATAGTATATTAATTATAATATTATAATATTTATATTCATATAATTATTACTATAATATTATTATTATTATTATTATTTTATCATATATTATAATTTATAAAAGTTTAATTATTTAAAATATGATAAATTTTTATAATATATAATTATCTTTAAAATATTATAAATTACTTATGTTAAGAAAGGCAGAGGCAGACCTAGGAAAACTTGGGCTTATTGCATAAAAAATGATCTTAATTTATTAGAATTAAACGAAAATTTGACACTAAATAGGACGCAATGGAGAAAAAGGATTCATGTAGCCGACCCCACTTAGTGGGATTAAGGCTTTGTTGTTGTCGTTGTTGTTGTTGTTGTATATTTCGAACAATAACGAACCGAACACGAACAAACACATCACTGTTCATGTTCGGTTCATTTAACAAACCGAAAGACAAAAATTATTCGTGTTCGTCTCGTTTGCTTATCGAACGAATTGAACACAAATTTTTTGGCGAACCGAACACGAACTGTTTGCTAACAACGAGCTTTTTTGACAGCCCTACGAACAAGTAAATCTTGAGCTCACTCAAGCTTGGCTCGTTTACACCCCTCTACACAAGAGTAACTAATTCCATAATGATATTTTCAATCTGTTGGCCTTTCATTTATAAGAAAAATAAAGAAACTTGAGTTCACCTTGACCAAAAGAGATCCGGGTAGCATGAAGTTGAAAGAGACTTCTGAGCTTACAACACTAATTAAATAAAACTTTACTCTGTATGAATTAACAACATTAATCACTCGCCACAAACAATTTTATCACTTAAATCTCAATAAACTTCTCATCTATGTCCAAATAAATTTAAAATTTATTGCAACTTAGCATTAACTTATCTTTCGCGGCTTTATTAGTCAAAACCTTTGCAATTTTATTTCACTATATAACTTCTTACTAATTTTCACAAATGTTTAGAATGGAGACTAATGTTTTATAATCAAATTTATTAAACCAGACTTGGATTTCCAGACTTAAAATTCATCCAAAAACTAGTAAATTTAACAGTAACACAGCACAATAGTAGTTTTTTATTCAAAGTCAAACAAACATACATCAGCTCTGTGAGCAAACTAGACAAAAGTAAAGAAGAAGAAAACAAACATGAAATACGCAAAGATAAACAAATCAAAAGTAACGGTAACCTGATGCCCGCTTGACCAGGAAAAGTCTACATCAGATATTCTGATATTATAAAGCAACAGTAGAAAATTCTGTCTTTCACCAATAACCATAATTCTCAGAACTTCATCTCCTTCTCGCTCTTCTCTTCCTCATTCTCCGTTTCCCAGCAATGCAGAATAGATCTCGGAGAGTTAGTTTCATCCATGGCCGAAGCAGAGAAGCTTTGGTACAAGAGCAGTCCGCCACCTCGGAGCTCCTGCTCTACATAATCCCTGCGCATGTATCCATGAACATCTAGCTTCCCACCAAAGGAGCAAGCAAAGGGACGCCCGCCAAAGATTGTGACTGCCACAGAAAACTCTGCAGGTTCAAAGCACCTAAGAACCCGCCCAATCAGATCGCCATAGCTCAATTTGCTAGGCTCAAAGCCCATGGCTTCGTAGCTCGCATAACTGAATCCCTCCTCTGGTGTGACATGAATGGTTGAAAAAGCTTTACCTTTGATTCCATTCATCGAATACCCGCAGGGGTCGAATTCAAAGTCACATATTTCCATTTCAGGGATGATATGAGGAATCCCAGATCTTTCAGTCATCACTCCAGCAGATGAAACATTACCGCTAGCAGAATTCTTGAAGAAGACAGTTGCTTTCTCACTGTTTAATCCCGTCATGCACATCTCAACTGTGACCATTGAAAGTTCAGGCTTCTCAGAAGCATAATAAACATGCCAGTTCTGGTTCGGCACGGATGGATTACCAATAACATAAGCAGCCCCACCAGATGCAAGGTGGCCGAAGAACTTATTGAGAACTCCAACTTCTTCAGAGAAGCTTCTGTGAGGAGAAGGCTGGGCTTTTGGGAATGTGAAGCTTCCTCTAGAATACTTCACTGCCATTACAGAGAGTGAAAGCTCAGCGGCCAGATTAAGGATCACAGGAATTGATGCCAGGAGCCTGGTAGTGCCACAGGTCTTCAGAATTATCTTGTATGGGTACACGAAAAGGCTCGATTCAGAGAGCACGTAGGAATCAAAATCCATGTTGGAGAGCTTTGCGACAATGGTGCATTTTGCAGGCTCCAGAATGGAATCAATTTGGGGTCGGCTGAGAGCACGAAGGCCACAGCCATGAGGATCGACTAACAAAGGAGCTTCTGAGAAGGCTATTTCAAGGCGCTTCTCATAGCCTTCGAATCCAATTGAGGAGAGGGCCATCAGTTCAAGCTTGACAGAGCAGACAGATGATGCAGGAGAAGAAAGAAGGAAAACAAAGAAGAAGAAGAAGACGGGGTTGAAAGAATGGTTATGGATTGGTGAGCAGAAAAGCAGAGAAAATCAAAGCAAATAGTGCAGGGAAATCCCTGCACTAATCAAGCGATAACCAGCAAGGTTATCAAGAAGGCTTCCGAGCGCACTGTAACACAAACCAATAAAATTAGAATCCATCAGAAATACTGTCAAGGCTAAATAAAATTTGAAAAAAAAACGATTTTTGAGTCTATTACGTTGGAGTAAGCAGCAGATTGGAACTTCTTCACTCCGCCATTTGGACGAACATCCTCAATGCTGTAGCCTAAGGGAACTTCGTACTGTAAGGAATTACTACTGCTTTTCTTCTTCCCAGCTTTTGACTCCATTAAAACATCCAAACAACCTGCATCATCACAATTCATAATGAGATTGTTCCTTTAAACGTGATCTTGCAAAAAAACCCTAAAAATGTCTGGCTTCTAGTTTGATCCGATCAAAGTGAGTAAACGCCATAATTTCACCTCAGCTTAATAGCATAGATATAAACCAAATAAATCTGCAAATAAAAAAGAAAAAGAAAAAAAATTGAAAGAATAGATGCCTCTGTTGAAACTCAAAAGATGAGAAAATCGTTTGCCTGTAAAATGAAAAAAATCGACCAGGAGAGGAGTAAAACTCAAGAAAAATAATCGTATTAACATGATTAACATCATATAAACATCTATATGTCTCTGATCTAGCCAAAGGAAAACGATGATAAGCAAAATAAACCCTAAAACACCAGGGATCATCACATAAACATAATCTATCCAAAATTAATGGGCTTTTAAGACAATAGATTCAACCCATTACCAGAAAGAAATTTCACGAATCAAATGAAGTTTAAAGAAAAAATTACATGCAAACACAGAAAAGACGGAATCATCAATAAATGAAAATTACCGGATCAAAATAGAGACGCAGAAGTACAATGAAAGAAACTTCACAAAATCAAAAAAGGAAAAGAAGAATCTGCATTACCTAGACATATCAAATCTCAAAAAAACAGACAGAGAAAGAGAGCATAAATCAAAATCCGCAACAAATAACCGAAGACATGAATTAAAAAAAGAGAACAAGAGATCTCATATGCTAAAACGTACAATAATAATGGGCAAAAACGTGATCTTCCTTGCAAATATTTTTGCTAAACGTGGCGAGACGACAGAGTAAACCCTAAAAATCGCTCGGAAGTATGGAAGACGAGCGCTTTTAGCAACTTCTTGTTGACGAATTAAGCAAACCGTCCGTTGGGGCCATTTATAGGCCTTAGAGAAGAATCATGAATCGAATCTCACAATGAAACGCGTTTCCTGCAAGTTTCCAAAATTAAACGGTCCTTCTTTTTCCTTTTTATCAAATCATACAAACTTTATTCCCAGAAAAAATTATTATTTAACTCAATTTTAAATCAAAATCGACGCTGCATTATTGCAGATCGAACGGAATTAGATTCGGGTCCACAGTCAGTTTTTTTTTTTATAATTATATTATTATTTTCAAAATAAATCATAGAAGTTTATGAAATGCATTAAAAACATTGAAAATTGTTTATAAAGATATTTGGAAATGTTTACAGCATCTAATTTTTTTTCCAAATTAATTATGATTTTATTTTTGAAATAAATAATTAATTTGATATGATGATGAGGCAATGAGTAATTAAATAATTGTAAGCTTGTGTTCGGCTCATTCGATACTGGCTCGAGCTTGAAATCGGCTTGTGTTCGAAATAGCTTGTGAAAGGTGTATTCGTGTTCGGCTCGAATTAAATATTCTCGTTCGTGTTCGGCTCGAAATTGGCTCGTTAAAATTAAATGGAAAAAATAAATGCATAGTGCTGGATTCGAACATGAACCAAATAAATGGAAACAAGATACATACCTACGTTACCACACTAACAATTATGATTTAAACTCAAATATAAATATATATAATATATAAATATATAAATAATATATATAATAAATTATTATATAAATAATTATATGATTATTTTTTTATTTCGAATTAAAACGAAGCGAACACGAGCGAACAAAGAGTTGTTTGTGTTCGGTTCGTTTGTAATTCGAGCTTAAAAAATTTATTCGTGTTCAGCTCGTTCGCTACTTCACGAGCCGAATACAAATTGTTCATGAACAACGAGCTTTTTTGACAGCCCTAATTGTAAATGTTGCCCCTAAATTAAATTTATATTAATATTAAATAATTATTTATATAATTTAAACATTATATTGTTCTGTATATAGTCTAGAAACCCGACAACACATGTCTACTGGTCTGAAACAGCTTAAAACAATAAATTGTCTGGTGTAACAACAAATTAATATTATGTAACATACATGACATATTGTAATAAGGTATTTATTTTTTATCTATAATGTTTCACTAAGGTTTCCCAAGTCCCAACCCAACAAAAGAAAAAAAAATATGGATTTTTGGTCATGCATGTTCCATATAGAAGCAAATTGTTATGATTAATTTTATCTTAGAACATCAAAATAAAAAAATAAATAAACTCTTGATTATATATATATATATATTAAAGTATATTAGATTTCCAAAGACCAAAATAAAAGGATTAAAGTGAAAAGGAGCAACATATCCCAAGGAAGATATGCTAGGATAATATCACTTTTAGAGACCTAAGATGCTCAAAGGGAATTTAATCCTTAATTGACTTTTGGGTTTAGATCTAGAACTTTCTTGACTATACTCCATGAGATTAAATAGTCTTTATCGTACACACATTATGGATTGTTTTATCAAAGTGTAAAAGTACAAAATGATGTGAATTCTATGGGGATATATCACGTCTCATGCAATCATAACCCATGAAATCACAACTATTTTTTCAATAATTTTATTCAATACAAATATGAAATACCATCTTAAGCATTTTAGAAAATATAAAATGGCATACAATTTTTAGAAGTTTTTTAAAATATTGGAAATTGAAACTTTAATAAAAATATAAAATTACAATCCAAGTAAAATACAAAAAAAAAGAATGTATAAACCAAATAAAACCCATAAAAGTCAGTGAAGGTTTAAAAAGTCTCATATTTTCTTCTTTTTTTTAACTGAAAGATACATAGTCTCCTTACGCGTTTCATCGAAAAAAAGAATTACAACACCGGGAAAAAGATCCTATCTAGCACACCCGAACAACACACGCAAAAAAGAGCGAATCTAAGGACCACTTTCCAGAAAAAACAGAAAAAACAACTCACGCACCACTACAAAATGACAGACACAACAAAAAATAAATATCCTAACAAGCAACATGAAATAAATGGACCGGAATAAAAGAAGAAACCCAAGCAGTACGAAAATAAAGTCTCATCTTAGCAATCCAATGAGCAACTTGATTACCTTCACGTCGAGTGTGACTCCACTTGACCACCAAATTCCTAGATAAATCTAAGATTCTCTTCATCTGAAGATTTACACTCCAGTGATATCATTCCTGCAATAAATAATACCTCCACAAAATAAAAGAATCAGTTTCCAAAATAATGAATTTCCAACCTTTTCGAACAGCCAGTTGCAAACCAAAAACCAAAGCATCCGCTTCAGTCACAAGGGGCGAGATAGGAACAAAAGGAGAAGCAAACCAGTACAGAATGGATCCCGCAAAATCACGACGAACACCCCGACACTAGCAAACCCGCTATCCCAACAACCATCGACATTAATTTTGATAAAAGGAGCATGAGGTTTAATCTAACGAATAGTCTCAGAAACATTCCCATTACTAGTATCAGGGAAACCCAAGTTATGGAGTAATTTGTACAGCTTCCTGTTAAGCTTCTCCTTAGAGGTTAAAAAAACCAAACATTTGAAAAGATATCCAAAGATTAATTTAACAGTAGAAACAACATTAGGTCTCTTACCATAGAACCGAACATCATTTCTAGCAACCAAAATGAACCAAATAATGATAGCAGGAATGGAATTAAACAATATATGTCCAAACTTCTTCCAATTGTTAAACAGATCCATAATAGTAGCATGCCGAAAATAATCAGTAGAAATCTTAAGAATGCTACAACAACGAAGCCAAACCTCATGAACAAAAGAACAGTGCAGAAAAATATGATTAATGGACTCACAATCATGCATACAAAGAGAACAACAAGAAGGGAGATGTAAGCCCTTAAGTTTAAGAATGTCATCAACAGGAAGCACATTATGCAAAACACGCCGCGTAAAGAAAGAAATAGAGGGCTTAAGCCATTTTTTCCATAACCATTTAAGGTCAAGACCAGACTTTAAATTTTATGTGAATTATACTTTACAATGCATAAATTTTTAAAAGTTAGTAAATTTGGTAATTAAATATTTAAAAATATACAATAGCAATGTGTGTGTCTGTGTGTGTGTTGATGCGTGCCAAGAAATTTGTGGCAGTAAAGTAATAGATTATCGTCTTAGCATTGCACGAGAATTCAACACACATTCAAATGAAAGAAAGATAACCAATAGTGATACTAGAGGTTTTTACGTGGAAAACCCGAAAAGGGAAAAACCACGGGGCCTGACCCAGTTGTAAAATTTCATTATTAGTAGATGATTACAAATATCTCTTATCCCACAGACGAGAAAGATAACAATATTTTCCAATTTACAGAGTCTACTGACGGCGTCTGATTGGTGGTGATCAATGGTGACGGTCAACAGTGGCTGACAACGATCTTCGGGCGTCGAGGACGGTTGATGGTGGTCAACAGAGGCGGCTGTGGCCGAAGGAGGCCGACGATAGTTGACATTGATCGGCGGGTATCGACGACGGTCGGCGATCGATGAAGGTTGGCGGCCGTCAACTGTGATTGTCTAGTTAGTGGCAGTTAACAGTGGCTGACGGCGATCGATGGGTGGCAATGGTGGTCGGCAATGGTCGGCGAAAGTCAGGATGGTTCCGAACTTCAATTCCTTAGAACTTCAAGTTCTCTCTGAAGCTTCTCGTCCCCTCCGCATGTGAGTGGTGGGGTTCTATTTATAGTGTTCTAGGTGCAATTAATGCAGGAATATGAAACATTTTGATCGGACGGTTCGAAGAGCTTCCTCTGATCAAACGACGTTTAATGGACATTTGAGTGCCTTAACGATGTTAGAATTGAGCAATCTTGGGCTCGTTAGATTCATCTTGTCGAGACGCTCGATTCGACTATAAAATTGTCGGATTCGACATCTGTTTGACCTTCCAAATGTATCTGAGAATCTTCTAAAAGCGGTTAGATGACTTAATCAGAGCTTGATTTGACTCAAATCTGTCTAACCTTGATATCATTAGGTTTCTCTCTTTGAGCTAGTCAGTTTGACTATAAGTTTGCTGGAATTGGAGCTCTGGATGACTGCTTATCAAAATTTGAACATTTCTTGCTCAAAATATTATCTCGAGATCCATATCATGCATCGAGATTCGTGCTGGATAATGAAAATTTGTTGGTGACTTATCAGTCGTATCATATATATATATATATATATATATATATATATATATATATATATATATATATATATTTATATATATATATCATAAAGATAAAAAAAATACATAGTTTTTTAACATTTACAAGAACTTTTAATTTCCTGAATCAAATGTACTAAAACATGAATATAGGAATTCAATAATGCACATTCATTATACTATGGAGATCAAATTATATATATCCGTTAAAAAAGCTCACACAAGGCCATGTGATAGAAAACCCATCTATTGTGATGTGTTGTATTAATGTCTTGGTTACCTTGGCAAATTATATGTATTCTGATTATGATCTACTAGTAAAGGTTTTAATGAGTCAAGTTGAGCTTGAGCCGCCAAATACTTTAGCTTGATTAATTAATCTAATTTAAGATTGAGCTTGAACTTAAGGCTACGAAATCGAGCTGACTCATAGTTAAGTCTACTATGATCATTGAGGCCAACTATTGCTATTACGACTAAGAACCATATTTTTTGTAGCCCATTTATGACTATTATAGCTAAACTACTATTTTACATTTATGATTATCAGCTCTATAATTTCATCTTTTCTAATTCATGAGAAGAATGAACATATGCATTTACAATTATATAGTGAATTACTTTGACTATGCTAGTTCTTGTAGTCATTTCCCTTTCAGGGTTTTTTTACCTAAAAATTTTGATGTCTCTACGTGTAATATATATTTATCTGTGTGCGTTTGATATTTGTCTGACGCTTCGAATTTGTAGAGCACAACAGGATTTAAGGAATCGAGAACAAATAAATACTTTGAATGCAAATGGAAAGTTGGTATAAACTTGTTTCTCACCTAATATTTCTTAAATAAGTAAATATTTAAATTTATTTTTTTTAATTTTTTATATTTTTAAAATGAATTAATCTAATATAAACGAATCTATATTGATTTGATTAGACCTAAATTATCATAGAAAAATTTAAACAATCAAAGTACAAGGATATATGTGAAAACTCATCTTGGACTCAATCTAAATATGAACAACTTTAAGTATGATCACATCCAATCCATAATATGCTCACTTGGCACAGTTCAATTATAGCATTGCTCATTTTACAATAAATTGGTAACAACGACTACAGTCGACCGCCGTCTATTAACCATCGCCTACCACTGGAAACCGTCGTCGGTTGCCACCCCTAACTCCTATTTGCACTAGTTGTATTCCAAAGATGTTATGTCTAACACATGTATTTAAAGACTCAACAAATAACCATTGATCTCGGTAGTCACCAGTCACCATTGATTGCCCCCAACAACCACTGCAAATCATTATCAGCTGCCACTACCTACGGCCATAGACCACTGGCAAATCATTATCAGCTGCCACTACCTACGGCCATAGACCACTGGCCTCCAGTGACTCCTACTTGAAACCATTGTAGCTAGACTACACCTCCTGTGGTTATCTACTGCCATTGCAGCCAACAAACAACTATAACATTTATGTCTAACTACTGCTGCTTTGGTAGCAACCAACTGCAATTTTTTTTAACCAACTAATGCTACTATTGTAGCAACCAATTATGACCTATTTTGGCTAATTAAGGCCTTTTTTGACTCCACAAATAGAAAATTCTCTCAATATATAATTTTCTATTTATTTATATGTGTGTTGAATCTTTGTCCGATACTAAGACGTTAAATTATCACTCAACCACTGTGAATCTTGAGGCACGAAACATCACTAAATATAAAGATAGAGAGGAATTATGCTCATCAAATCAACCACTTTTAAACTGCTTTGGAATAAAGAGTATAGACCTCATACCATAGGGTTAGACAACAATCTCAATATGCTTAATTAAGCCAATTCAACATGGTATGCTTATGATCTAAGGAAAAAGGCATGGTTTTGATTAAGTTTATGAAACTTATCACTAGATTATTCCAGTAAAGGCTAAATATTCAAAGATAATTTAGGATCCTAACAAATTTATGTATATCATGAAAAAATTTAGAAGGATTTTTTAAAAAAAATCTAAATTATCAATTTACTGTCAAATGAACAGTGCTACAATCGAACTGTGCTAAGCGAGCATATTATGAATTGGATTTGATCATACTAATAGTTCTTATTTAGATTAAGTTTTCACATATATCTTTGTACTTGGATTGTCTATTTAGGTTTAATCAAATCAATATAGACTTATTTATAGATTAATTAATTTAAAAAAAAAGAAAATAAAAAAAATTAAGTTTCAATATTTACTTATTTAAGAAATATTATGTGAGAAACAAGTTTATACCATCTTTTCATTTGTATTCAAAGTATTTATTGTGCTCTATAAATTTGAAGCGCAAACTGGTAACTCCTCAAAGATTCAGTTGGGGTAGACTTAGAGCCTGTTTGGGGCGGCTTATTTGATGTGGTGGCGTTTTGAAAACACACTAGGCTTGTTTGGGTATACTGTACTTTTAAAACACTGAAAACAACGTTTTCACACCACACCTATCTTGGTGCGGTCTGACTTTTTCAAAAAAATAAAAGTTTGTAATAGCCACTCTACCTAGCTTATCAACAATATTTTTAATCAACTTATCAGCAGATTATTCAATAAGCTACTGCCCTCAAACTGACCCTTCGAAGTGATAAAACTTGAAGGTGTGGCATAGAGATCAAGATGTAGAATTAAAATGAAAATTTTGGAAAGTGCTCAAGAATTATATGCTTCTTTCAAACAAATAAGTTAATTTTTTTATTCAATTAAAATTTAAATAAATAATATAAATGTCATTATTGAGTAACTGAGTTTAATATAAAAATTTTAACAAATTATTTATTAATTAACAAACAAATTAATTCACGAATATTTTAATTACTTAAAAAGAGTTGAAGCTTATTTAATTTCAACTCAAAACGAGTATTGGTTTACTTAATGCACTACTTATGTGCAATGTATTTGTTCTATTGTTTGAAAATGAACTATATGGCATCCAATGCATTTGATTAGACTATGTTTAGGCTTTATTTGAATTGCATCAAAGTATATACTATTTGGAATTTGGAATATCAGATATGGATTTTGGGCTTTTTATGGGCCCAATATTAAAGCCCACAAGCAATTCTATTGATTTTAAGCTAAATAGGGAACCGGCTTTTTAATAAAATTTCTCAATTTTTCTTTTCCTGAATTTATAATCTAGCGATTTTACGAAGCTTTATTTGAATTTTTTTAATATAATAAGATAAAATATATAGTGATAAAAAATTTACAACACTTTGCAAGTAGGACTATCAAAAAAGCTCGTAACACCTCATGTTTGGCTTGTTCGTTAAGTAAATGAGCCGAACAGGAACAAATTTTTTAAACTCGTATTACAAAGCAATCGAACACAAGCAATTCTTTGTTCGCTCGTGTTCATTCATTTTAGCTGAAATAAAAAAATAATCATATAATTATTTATATAATAATTTATTATATATATTATTTATATATTAATATATTATGTATATTTATATTTAAGTTTACATCATAATTGCTTGTGTGGTAATGTAGTTATGCGTCTTGTTTCCATTTATTTGGTCCAGGTTCGAATCTGACACTATGCATATATTTTTTTCAATTAATTTTAAAGAGTCAATTTAGACGAACACGAACAAAAATATTTAATTCGAGCCGAACACAAACACACATTTTACGAGCCATTTCGAACACGAGCCGATTTCGAGCTCGAGCCAGTATTGAACGAGCCGAACACGAGCCGAGCCTGAGCTCGTTTACAGCCCTATTTGTAAGCCAATTTTTTTTAACTATTTATATTCAAATAAATTTTTTATATAATGAAATTTTGAATAAATAAATATAAATTATAATTTTTATTTGAACATTTGATATCGAATAATAAACATCAAAATGAAAAATAATTTTAAAAAAATTCTCTTAGGTAAACGACTTTTATTAGTTGATTGATGTATATATATTTGCTCAAATTATAATAAAGATTATAAATCTAAACGAATGTTTAATTAATTTAAATTATATTTTCATCAAATTTTAGATTAGCGAATCATTATCAAATTTTATTCTTTAAAAAAATGATTTGAAAAATATCAAAAATATAATTAATAAATATATTAAAATCTATCATCAATTTCTTATAAAAAAATGCCAAATCATCTCATCTCATAGGACACTTTTCTTCTTTATTAGCTTAAATCAATTTTTTTTATCGAGACATCATATATTTAAATTAATTCAAAATAATTACAAAAATTTATCTCAGTCAATATATTTGCTTTGATTTTAATTATACTAAAATAATTCTGTGCATCTCTATGTTAATATTTATTAGAATACATTGCTATATAAGCGAATTGAGAGTATTTTAATATATAGGCAAACTGTCTCTGCAAACTGTAGATTTGACCTAACTCAATCTCATAATGATTTTAGTAGCCACTTGCAAAATTAGGGTTCACAATGGCTTACTTGTAGAGAATAATATATGTGTTGCATAGCTCAATCACATCAAATTTGGAATTATCTTTTAATTGCTTTAGAGGGTTAAATTAACAAATGTTGTTAAGTAAAATAAGTATGTGTATGTTAATATCCTTCAGCAAAACGCTAATGGTTGATGCTTGCACTTCATTCAAACCACTCTTATTAGTATTTAACACGTCATATTTGCACAAAGCCAACAGGTTGATTCATATCACTATTCAATGCTAATAGCTATGCTAGTATAGTTTGACTAATATTATTCAAATTTTTAATAGCCTTGAGGTTGATTATATGGGATGCATTGATTCATATATCAGTCTCAAAGGCATAATGGTCCAATACAAATCTCAAAGGAAATTTTCTATGGGTCATTGGCCTTTGATTGAGAAAATGACAGGCACATATAACATCAATCAATGAGTACTTTCGGGCTAGCCATGTCTATCCAATGTGTATATTGTTGAGCAAATAAACATGGAGATCCAAATAGCTTTTAATACCCCCTAATAAGGCAAAGTCTGATTATGAATCCCCACTTCCTCATTATATCATGCTTTAGGAAAATGCTATAGAATTAATTTTAATTTGTACTCACTTTTAAGCTTAATAGCTAATTAGGTATCTATTATCGGATCAATCCACAATGTCTTTATTATTGATTATATAAGATATTATACGCAGCTCAAGATGAGCAATCTATCCAAATTATATCAACACTAATGATTATCTATAACATGTATGATTTGGTTTTCTATATATGAAATTATTTACCATCATTAATTAGTACAACTCATATTAGTTAGTGTTGAATCATGATTTCTCCATGAATCACATCTAAGGAAAAGAGTGTAAAATAGAAGATAGAGAGAGAGATGCACCATAATGAACAATAATTTGAGAGAGGTGTGCAACCCTTTATCCATAAAATATTCTCTTATTTATATAGAAAGATGACCTTTTACTAGCATGGGGTCGAAAAGATTGACTCGGTTGACAGTTGTGTGGGTATTTTGGTCAAGTCCGATCTTTGATCCTTGATCCCTGGGGAAGAACTCTTGTAGGCCGAAAAAAGCTAGGCTATCGGGAAAAGTGACGAAGAAATCTCGAGGGATGGCTAAGATGTGTCTTATAGACTCAATCGTCATTATGTTTAGGGAGACTGCTTGAATGTCTCCAATAGAGCTGCAGGATCAGAGGGGTTAGCTTCTCCCTTGGGTTGGTTTCATCATAGGGAATGACTTGGATCCCCCGTGCATTGCTTCCGGTCGAACCACTCAGGTTTGAGCCACTTGGTTGACTTGGTTGACCTTGTCCCTAGTATCTCTGATTGGACAATTGAGCCCCCCGAGTCTCCTATTGGTGGAACCACCTTCAATATACCTTGTCCCGTCTGCACCACGATCGGATCTCCTAGAGATTCTTGCAAGCAATTTTTTCGTATAATTTTAATATTAATTACAATTGTCTACAACTTTAGGTAGAAATATACAAAAGTTGGCTTTCTTCTTTATTTCAATAAGAGAAATTATAATCCCACCTTAAATTAATTGTGATCAGTTAAATTTATGGCTTTATGATTCATAATAAAGATAGAGAGCGACTCAGTCTATTAACTTTACACATTGCAACAAATGCAGAATCTAAGGCTTAATTAATTATTATGAGCTATCTTGCTTATTTGATGAGATGTCTCTTACTAAAACTTTTAGGGAAATTTACATGCACACCACACAATTCTTATGTATTTACATAGATAACTCCCAATATTTGATATTTACACTCATAACACATTGGTGTCATAAAAGAGCGCATGAAAATGCAAATTTTACTTTTAAAGATACAGTGATGGTGGTATTATATGCACATGAATATGAATGTTTCTACGTTAGATATGCAAATATGCAAGAATTGTGTGGTTATATATATATATATATATATATATATATATATATATATTGTGATATATGTTTTATGAACCCTCTATGTTTTAATAAAATGGTTTCTTTCTTAGTGAGAGTTGGGGCGACTCCATTAATACTGATACATCATTAATAAATTTCTAACGTTTAACATGAATCTTGATGAATTACACAAATCTGAATGCATCTTTTTGAGCAAAAAATGTTCAAACTTTGATTAAGAGTTCTTCAGAGCTCAAATGTTAGGAAACTTACAATTAAATTGACCAGCCAGATGAGAGGAACTCAATGATACCAAATTTGATCTAATCCAAGTCAAATCATGCTCAGATCAAGCCATAAAATCACACTTGAAAGCTTTATGAGCATATTTGGATGGTCAAATGAATGTCGAGTCTAGCAAACTTATAGTCGACTCGAGTATCTCGATAAGACGAATCCAACGAGCCTAAGATCACTCAATTCCAACACCGTTAAGGCACTCAAATGTTTTCAAATGTCATTTGATCAATGAAATCTCTCTGGAACGTCCGATCAAAGTGCTTCATATTTCTACATTGATTGCACCCGAAATTCTATCAATAGAGCCCCACCCCTCTCATGAGGGGGGAAGAGAGTTTGAGAGCCGAGGAAGAGCTTGAAACTTTGAGAACGAGCTGAAGTTCAGTAACACTCCAGCCACCTTCGACCACTGGCGATCACTACTTGTCAACCGCTGCCAATCACCTTCGATCGCAACCCATTTCTTGTGATTCATAAAATTTTGTAACCCGTTCCCGCACGTGGGACAAGCGGCCTCTTTAATCATCAACTTATAATGGATCTTTAGAACTGGATCAAGACCTATGATTTTTTCATTTTTTATGTTTTCCATGTAAAAACTTATAGAGTTTTTACTAGTTATTTCTACTAGATTTTTTTTTTTTTCATCTGAGTGTGTATTGAATTCTCGTGCAACGTTAAGACGACAATCCATTACTCTACAACCCCGAATTTTCTAGCACGCATCAATGACGAATGAGTATTTGGCGTTCTCGGGTGCGAACCCTTCAATCTACGTCATTCCCAGATTTTCCTTTTAAATTAGATCTCGTTATAAGTTGGTGGGGATAAAATTTATGGAATGAAAAATAAAGTGACACTAAAAGTGTTATTCTTCTTGATAAGAATAATGTTTCCTAGCATTAGCACTATGGTTTATAAGTTTTTTTTTATCAAATTTATTTATGTACACATTTTGGCTTGCATAAAGGTGATGAAGATGGCAATATTCTCTTTCACTTTGGCTTAAATCTTCAAGGAATATGTGTTCTATAACGCTGAGTTTTTGTTTTTCTTTAATTGTTCCTGTGACGTTGAGTTTGAAAATGACAATTATTTTCTTAGGCATTATTTGTGATCAAGTTTGTTAGAAAAGTGCTTTCAAATGAGCATTTTAATTATGATCCCACTTTACTTCAAAGGTCATTAGGGATGGTGAGCAATTGTCTCAATTTTCTCTATAACAAAGTTGCATCTAACGGATGGGAGGGAAAAGGATGAATCACCTTTGGGCATTTGCAGTTTGATGGCAAGTCAGTGCTAAAATGACGATTTACAAAGGCAAGCGTTATTTTGCTGGGGCAAGTTGATTAGCTTATTTTACGATAATATCATTTAGGGGTGTGAATAAGTTGAGTTGAGTTTGAGCCGCGCTAAACTCTAGCTAGACTCGCGAAATGTATGATTGGCTTGAGCTTGACCCTTGAAACGTGTGATTGGCACGAGCTTGACTCGTTCTCATAACTTGAGCACAAACTCAACTTAAAAAGCTTGATTTTAATAAAAGTATATTAAAATTTTATGAAATAATAGAGATTTTAATTATTTGATGAAAAGTAAGATTAATTAGAAAATTAATTAATATAATAGAGTTGAATCGAAGAACTCTCAAGGGAGGTTTGAGCTCAAGCTCGTATGATATACAAGGTTTAGCTCACGTACAGCTCGATAAGACTGATTTATGAACTAGTTAATGAGTTGTGCTTGAGCTGGATTCCTGATCTCATTCTTGGTAGCTTAATCTTTAAAAAAGATGTGCTTCGTAAGTACTCCCATCATTGACATCATCTTTAAGAGTTTTTTAATATAAATATTTTATTAGAGTTCATGTATTTTATTCCTTTGTTTTTGGGCTATATCTAGGGACGTTAATGATCTGATTTTGAGCCGAGCTGAGGTCGGCTTGAAATCAGCTCTAATAGATTTAGTGCAGATCGAAATTGGCTCGTAGCTTGTTAGATTCGATTTTGAGCCGAGCTGGCTCAAAATTGATTCGAGCTCGATTTGGATTGAAATCAAAACGGGTGGCTTAAATTGAGTTATGTGAGATCTGGCTCACAATTGAAACTAACTAGCTCAAATTGAGTTCTTTGAATTCCTTCCTACTCGAAATATGCTCGAAAGTTACTCGTGACTTGTTATATTCAACTTTACTTGGCATTATAAATACAATTTTTATTAAAAAAAATTATTATTAATCCATCCACGTATGAATCAAAACCAGCTGTCCAAAACAAGAATCTATTCTCGAACGATTAACAATCTTCCAGCTGAACTCACAGCCCTAGCTATATCAAGCATTCTCAATTGTAGCTTAGCATATTTTTATCATGTGAATAAAAATAATATTTTAAATAACATTTTCTTAATTTTATAAAAGCATACATAAATACTTGCTCTTAGCCACTTAAAAAAAAAAAGATTAATTTTAAAATAACTATAACAATGATTGATATTTTATTCCACAATTATAAATGCAAAACCCACCTTTACATTTAGCTCCAAAATTTGATTGAATCCTCATCCATCCTCCTTTAGCCAACTTGCAAAGCATCTCAAAAGCTAACATTGTTAGTCTATAGGCATCACATGTGCCCCTATTTAAAGGAGAAGAACACTTTTCTTCTATTCATTCCTCAATGCATGAATGAAAATAATTGTAAAATAAAAGATGGAAAGAAGTTTAGGGAAGGTGATGCTTTCAACTTTGTTAAAGTAAAACAATCCTTTTTTACATCAAATTACAACCACAAAGCTATCTTTATCCTCTCTTTTGCTCAAAAGAACTCAAAAAGCAAAATATAAGAACATGGTTGAAGAATAAGGGATTGCTTGGTGGGAAAGCAAGTGGAAAATATCTGAATCAAAATATGCTATGTAACAAAACATTTTGATGACGACGACGATGATGATGATGGTGTTGGTGGTGACAGAGGTTTCGATTCTTTCTCTCGAATATTGATTATTGAGCGAATAATATCACTAATATGACTTGAGTAGAAGTCGTGTGCATGAAAGAGTTAAAACTTCGATAATGACATGAGCGGGTATAAGAGACATAATTACATGAAAGATTACGGGGATTTGAAGAGAGGGGAATTTGTTTTGATAAATCTAAAGTATTTAAATTTATTTGACTTCGTATGTATAAAGAATAAAATCAACTTAAGTTATTTACAAATCAACCATCCACTTTAGTCCAATTTTCAAGTTCTCGCTCAAATATCAAAAGTCCAACCCATATTTTTCATTTTTATCAAATTCTGAATAGTTTGATAGTGACATGCCTAAATACATCGGTTCGGTAGTTCAAAAAATCACCTGTGTGGTAAATTTGTAAATTTCAATGTTTCAGGTAGTCTATATGTAATTATAATTTTTTTAAAAAAAAAAGATGATTCCAACGCTGGTGCCATGTTTTAAACTTGGAAGATTTACATACATACCACCCAATCTTATATATTTGCCTATCAAAGACTTAAAACTTCAATATTTACATACATGCACCCTTTTCCTACGTATAAAAAGGTGTATTTTACTTTTCAAAGCTAAAATGATAGTATTTCTTATGTGATATAAAAAATTTTAGCGGTATAAATGTAAAATGTAAGATTTTAGGGTTACATAAGTAAAAATACAAATGAATTTGGTGGCATGCATGTAAATGCCTCTTTAAAATTATCCTAACTAAATAGTAATGCAAAGAGGTCTTTTACGACTTGTGATCTAAAAAACATCTTTAGTATAATACCTAAACCGTAGAAAGTAAAAGTTAACTTGACTTGCAACATTAAATAGAAGGGGCGATTACGCACAGATCACCCAAACATCGATATTTACAAATCAAGCACCCTCCTTTGTCAATTTTTAAAATTTCTCACTCAAATATCAAAGGCCATGATGAAACCCCAAATCATATTTTTTATTTTTATCAAATTGACAATGATTTGATCGTGACACACATAAATGCATCAGCTTGATTGTTGTTTGAAAAATCACATTAATTGTCAACCATCTGATAATCCGATAAGGAGAATAGATGTTTTAAATTCGACTTATGTTAAAAAAGCTAGAGGCACACCTAAAAAAACTTGAACTTATTGTATAAAAACTGATCTTAATTTATTATACTTAAATAAAAATATGACACAAAATAGAACACAACAGAGAAAAAGGATTCATGTAGCCGACCCCACTTAATGAGATTAAGGCTTTGTTGTTAAAAATAGTTTAATTCATTTAAAAAGTAAAATTAACTTAGGATATGTATATATTTTATTATTTTTTAGTGTATATTTTAAAATAAACTATTAAAATAAAAATAATGATGAAGATAAAGCTAAATATTATTCTAATAAACATTTAGTAGACAAAAATGTGCACTTTTGCATAGTTATAATAATATAGAATGTATGAGATAGTATTTAGTCTCTAATAGTGCTATTGATTTGTTAATGTTGCAATGCTAATATATCCTTAAAGAATTAAAGGTAAAATAAATAGAAACGTTGCAGGAAAATTAATGCCCTTTTATCTCTTATTTATAATAATGTTTAAAATATTATAAACAATAGGAACTTGACGGAATGGACGAAATTTTTTTCCCAATGATTTCCGACTAAATATATGGTTGAAGGTGTTAGAAACTTTCTTTTGAAATCAAAATCTCTTAGAAAATTGCCACGAGAATCTTTCGTTCACGTTCAAATTAATGAGAAAAACTGAATCGATACAATAGCGGAAGCGTACCTGAATCCATTTGATCGATTGCAAACAACGATCTTCCAATCTGCAGATTTTCGGAGTTTTCCTTGGTTTCTCGTTGATGGGGAACGAGAATTTTTAGATTATGCGGATCGGGGACAATTACGCCTACTATTTAATATAACCAATGGGTGAGTTACGAGAATTGCTTAAATTTCAATTCCGCCTCATCAAATCGAATTTGCAACTTATGGTATCCACACTTATAATTTCGTACATAAATGTCTCTAAAGTCATAAACTTTACTATTAATTAGACCACAATAATTTTGACTTATTAAATAATGACCCAACACATTTATTAATTACATTGTAGTCCCATAATTAATCTAACAGAAGGGTCATTAAAAATTTTATGGTTAAAACATTGACGGACAGTTGAACCGGTTTTCAGTTAAGTTGTTCGGCTCTATCAGAAAGCAAACCAAAATTCATGACTATTCCCTCAATTATGTGAGCTGTTGGATCTTAAATTGTCCAGTAAATTATATTTGAGATGACTAATCCCTGAACTATATGACCTGCTAGATTTTAAATTGTCTTATGAATTACATCCAAAGTTGTTGGTTGAATGAAAGGAAAGACAATAGAAGATAGAGAAATAAGACACAAATAATGTTTAGGGTTTGTTTGGAATATTTTTGTTTTTATTTTTAGTCTGTTTTGTTTTATTTTATTTTTTTTATTGATTTTGGCAAATATATTTGATACAGTTATGATTTATATATTTTTAAAAATACAAAAGAAAAAAATATATTTTGGTTGGATATTTTTTATTTTTTTAAATAAAAAGTTTTGCTTTTTATAGAACTGTTGTGTCACGTGCGCTCCGGTATTAAGCTCTGCCGCCCATGACATATACAATGTTTTCCTTTGTCCACACAGCATATAATGCTCAGAAAACATGTCTTTAAAACAAAAAAAAATAAAAAAAAAAATTCATGTGTGTCTGATGTTTTGAGAACAAGCCTTATATGTTTTAAAATTAAAATTAAATAAAAAAACAAAAAATCAATAAACAAACACTATTTTTAGATTTATTTTTTTTAATTTTTTGTTTTCAAAAGCAAAAAAATAAAAAACAGAATTGGTCCTAAATAGAGTTAGTTTTTTGGGAATTACGTTAACTCCTCTTTTTAGTGAAAATGACATTCATATTTATAGATCATGAAATAGGTATAAGATATTACATGATTGTCCCCTGTTTCATGGGGTCGTTACTATAATTTATGAGCAATTACAGATTTACATATATTTAATTGAATCATACATGTTTTGACCATGTAACTATCGTTAGTATCGTTCATATCTGTAACTACCCTTGACACTGCTTTGTATTCGTAACTACATGGCTTGGTCACTTGGTATTCATTCGGTCGACAAAGTGTCATTCGACTGATTGAATGAGCTTCGACAGCCTTTTTCGAGGTGACCTATTTTGAAGACACATTTTCCTTGCGAATGATTATTCAATCAGATAGAGAGTATATTACTGTAATTTTATAGTCAGTCTACCTTTGTAAAAAATGTCTATATTGAAGAATTCCCTCCAAGCCATTGTTGATCTTTGTAATGGCAAATGCTAGTTGCGTAGGCGTCGACACAGTTGCACACTATTAGTTGAGTCGGTCAATCTTTCATTGGGTCGGCTTTAGAAGCCGACGAATATAATGGCGAATATTTGTACGTCAATCCTTTTTGTGTGGTCCATCGTATCATCTCGAGATTCATGCAAGCATATTTCTTATGTACATAATTTGTTTGTCGATTCTCGTATTTCTTTGAAGGTGACAAAAACAATAGGAATAAGATAATTAAATGGCATGTCTGTTCACAAAATGAGTAAAAAATATTGCCTATAATTATACTCATTTGATTTTTATGCCGTTTTTCCACGTAAATAGAGCACGAAGTGTGTTTTTCTTTCTTCACGTTTTCTGAATTATCTACCTTTTAGTCGGTCATATCTATGAATGTATATGTCAACTACTAAGAAACCAGTGAGTGAGGAAGCACTAACAGAGGAATTTGGGCTTTCTACTTTGAAAACTCAACATTCTGGGGATGAGAGAAGGAAAAAACTCGAATGATCCCGCCCGGTCCAAAAGAAAAGAGCAGACGAAGTTGCCCGATCGACAGAGAAGAGAAAGAAAGATGAGAGAAAAATGCTTGGTATCAAAAGACCCGCGTGGTATTGAAGGATTTAAATCAATTAAACAACTGACAACAAAGAAGCCATGTGTCGAAGAGGTTGGGGAATCGTCTGATTCGATACCACTTCTAGATGTGCAGAATAAAAAATGTAGGCATGTTTTAGAACTTGTACCGCTTTATCAGAGTCCGGTTCAACTACCAACCATTGCTAATGATTGTTTAAGTTCTGCCACCAGAATTTGATATGCTTCGTCTTCCAACTATGGAGGTCACTCAAGGTGGTGTTCCATTCCACACAGATGATCAACTCTAGTATTTAGCTAACAAAGCTGTCCAGGGCGAAGCTTCGCTGACAGAAGGTAATTCTCCTCTGCCTTGGCCGAAGGGGCCCCTAGGACAGTGTCCCTCCTCTCATTGCAGAGAGCTTCCACACGTCAACCATAGATCACAAAATTGGTAACCAAGATTTTCCTTTTGATCGGTCCTTCAAAACTTATGTTGTTATGCAGAATAATGTTACTGGAGATTTAATACTGATCGAATGAAGACCTCCCCTTTGTGAATATAGGTGATTCAAGAGATAACACGCCACCTCTTTTTTCTCAACGGATACTGAAGGGTCCTTTAGGCGTCCCTTAACAAAGGAGATCTCTCGGCCGTCTATGACAGGCTTTATCCCTCTATCAGAGAGGGGTGAAGCAAGCCGACAGTTGTCCAGGTATAGGATGAGGGAGAGCTAGCTCGTGGAGATTCAAGGAAAAACTTGAAAGAATGCCCTTATTCGGCTGAGGCTGTTGAGCACAGGAGAAAGCGTAATGCTGTCTCATCTAATTCTTTCATTCCAACTCAGCCAAGTAGTAAGAAAGGAGTTCACAATTGATGGATTCCACTACAGAAAGACAGATCTGTAGTTTAAGTGAATCTTGATTCAAGACTTGGTTTGGTGAATATTGAGAGATATTGGCTCCTCTTGATTTCAGTGTCAATCAGATACATTTTTACGATTGTTGGCATTAGGTGGCCAAAGGACTTATATAAGCATCTCTACCAACTCCGCCTGGTTAAGTTGTGTTAATCGCTCAACCACTTCCAGTACCTAGATTATGCTTACATTCACCACTTGACTTCCCTCTATCTATCCATGAGGGAGCAAGTTGCCAAGTTTGAGGAGAAGGCTAGCGAATATCAGTAACAGGTGAAGCCACGGAGGAAGGGCGCGCTGCTAGCCGACGACCAAGTGCTCGTTAAAGGGTCATTGGGCAACAACGGTCAGGCAGACTATGGTGCCCAGTGATAGCATATCAATGAGGCCTCACAAAGAACTCTGGCTTTACACCCACTTTGCCTGAAAGAAGGACAAAGATGGGAAGGATGAAAGTCTCGCCTCGTCTCAAATGGAATGCCCTCGGTTCTCGACTCCCATTTAACCCATGTTTTTCGGGTCTTCCTAAGACTAAAGAAAGAAAGCATGGAAGAGTGCGAGAAGGAGCGCCTGACTCGAGAGCCCTCGCCACAAGTACCCATTTCCCTCCATGTCTCATATTTTTCCTTGCTTTAAGAGGAACAAGGGATGGTGAGGAAATGAGTCCTCAGAAGACTTACGGGCCCTTATGGCAGCCATGACCAAATGAATGTCTTGCATTCCCTAGGAACTTGCTCAACACATTCTTATCTTGGGATCCAATACACTCGTTCGCGGAGAGGACTTCCAACGAAGTGTTGGCACCGACTAGATCGCATTAGATAACCGACTCGAAGAAAGTCCCCTTCTTCGATAAACGACTCAAAGAAAAAAAAATTAGAATATAGCACAGGCAGGGCCCATTACTCTCATCGACAAAAGGTCACCTCCTCCATCTATCCCTCATGATAGAAAAAAATGAAGTCATTATTGCGGCCATAGAGTTAGGCAAAACTTATGCTGAAATGACCCCATACGTATTGAAAATATTCTGGAGCTCATCACACAGAGGTAGCTGGAGGCAATACTTGATCTAGTCTTGATAGAAGACCAGGTCCCAACCCAAGTTGTTTGTCGCTCGCGTCAACCCTGTCATCCCACGAATAGTGATGTCACCGTTAATGACATACTTCCTCCGAAACCCCTTCACATTGTCTTCCATCAGGAACGAAGGGTCAACATTTGTGATAGAGCTAAAGAGGGTGGGGGTGTATCTTCGAACCATCTTAGAGAGACAAAGTCGGTTGAAAGATGAAAGGAGAAGAAAAGACCGAAGGCACGGAGAAATAAATCAGAACGCATAAACTAGAAAGAAACATCACATTGCTCTATTTATAGGGAAGATGAGTAAAACAAAGCTTCACATAATGATAAATGTCACACCTAACATCCATTCAAATTTATTAAAAGACCATTTTATTACAAATAACGTTAATACATGCCTCAAATAAAGTGCTTTATGAATGGGTTCAGTCAAGATATACCCCATATGAGGCAACCTTTGGAAGACCATTGCTCCGCCTAACCTAACATGGTCATCCGATTAGCCACGCGATGGAACTTACTTAGATCGGTCGACTCACGTAGCACTCCTAGTTCGTGCATTGCCTCAATCAACCTACTTCTCAAGATGACAAACTTCGCCCACATGGTCGCTATCTCCGATTTTGTGGTTGTCAGGTCCACTGATAACTTATGCCCATAATCCACGGTCGAACTTTTGGCCGCTCCCTCGTAAGAACTGACCAACATCATCAAGGGCCCGGTCTCACCAGCCAATTACTTTATGGGTTCGAGAGAAGCTAGCCCCTACTCTACTCACTTATGTTGAGAGTTGATAACATGCAAAGGGTCGGGCGACCGGTGACCCCCCAAAGTGATTGATGGCAGAAGTCATGTGAGCTTGACCTACTGGGTGGCCCTCCAACCTGACCAATTCATTTGCATTGGGATAACGTTAAAAAAAAGTTAAAAACCGCCAACATCCAATGAAACCTTTATGTGCCCATAAATCTATCCATCAAAGAAAGGGCCTTCAAAAGCTTTTCTCTCTCTCAAAACGAGGTACCTCCACCTCGTGACAGTGGTGGTTGAGGAGAAACAATGAACGTTTCTCCCTCCAGCTTCCTCTTGCTACCCTCAGCACCTGCCTCAAGCAAGACTTGCTTGCCCTCACAATCATATTCACATCAAGATCGGACGCCAGAGTTTTCTGACGGAGCTTTCTCGGTGACTGTTCCCCAGTGCCATCAGACAAGTCGACTACGTCGATTGTATCAGTTTGGGCCTTGATAGTTGTTCTTTCCTTACACTCTTCTTCTTCTTTATAAAGGTTGGGGGTCGGAAGCCCGCCTTGCCCATAATTCTAGGGTCAACACGGCACGTACCATCAACCATGACGTGCCTCAGCTAGCTGGAGAAAACTGACTGCTAAGGATGCAACGCCAAGTCCATGATGTTATTTATAGAGCACGCTAGGCACAAAACCCAAAGAGAAGTAAATTGTTCAAATTAATTATTAATTTTGATGATAGTGATTGTTTAATAATTTTTTTATTCTTATCGTAACTGTCACTATCAAGGAGCTGAAAAACTCTGTGAGCTAACACATAAATATCATATTATCGGCACAAATCTCAAAGCAATCAAACAGCTAAGGATGATGACACGACGATCGAAGCATTAAATTCAAGAAAGCATGATCTAACTTAGTCATCTAAAAGCTCAACATACTGTTAAAATCCACCCTTAGAGAATCTGGTTGGAGGGCCTATCTACGGTCCTAAACATCGAAGCTCCCTGAAGGTCAGTTGAACGCAGTTGGATGACCGACTGCTCATACCTTGGTAGAAACGATTCCACGAGGCCCGACGCTTTGTTCGATCAGAACATGTTGACCGATTGATTACCGCCATATCTGAATTCAAATTGTAATATAAATTTAATATTAAATAACAAATTTATTATATTGAAGACTATTTCTACAACTAATTACTCTTTTCAGCAATTGAGCGTTATTTCCATAATCGCTTTCTCCCTCTTGTAATAGTAGATGAATGCCTCCTATAAATAGGAGGCTCGACGATGAACAAAAAAAACCCAAGGTCTAAGGACATTTTCCCCAACCTCTATACTAATAATTCACTGACATTTTTCCTCTCTCTACTCCTCATTCTCCCGACTCTAACTCTCCAGGCGTGTATTTCTAAAGGACAATTCTGAATTCAACAGCTACAATAATCAAAGTAAAAATAGATTCAAAAGTTAGAGAAATTATATTTTAAACTATCTAATAAGTTATAATAAACTAACCATTATAAAATGATTTTGTAGTTGTGATTTTAATAATATTAAAAGGACATGCTTCCAAATGAGTTAAATGACTTAAAGGACTACAATGCTCATTTTAAATTAATGTCTCTTTGAATGATTGTTAAAATCACTTTTTATCATGTATGCTAATTCATTTAGATGTTATATATTCTCCTCAATATTCTTTGGTCATGCTCATCAATATTCTCACAAATTAAATAAGTTTAATAATTCTTTTATATTTATTTAACATTCAACTAAATAACTATAACAAATTAAAATAATTTCCCATCACAAATATTTTTAGAAAACAAAAAAAATTATAGTAATTAATAACCTATATTTTAACTTTATAAATTAGATATATTTATAGCCCTTTCTTTTCTAGGCCACTTTACCCAACCTAGAATTTATCTCCTCTTTTTCTCTCTTTCGTTTTCCCTCATCTTCTTTTCTCCACCACTCTCTCTGCTTTCTCTCCCTCCATTCCTCACCAAGCCAATGGCGTGAGTGTGGGCACGCCTATTCAGTGAGTACTGTCTTCCCCCACCAACCTCTCTCTCTCCAACTTTCACTCTTTCTCTCTCCACTTCCTCCCCACCCTGTCTCGAATTCTGAGGGACCTGACACCAGAATCAGTTCCTTGATTTCGAATTCCTCTCTACAATGCCATGCATCATCAACATCCTCCATAGCAAAACCCATCGCCATCATCACGGCCGTTCCCATGCTTGCATGCATGCCATGGCGAAATCTCCATCAGCCATCATTGCTTTTCCTTTTCTCTCTCCATCTCTGCTTCGGTTGGGTCTCTTTTGCTTCCAATATTACAAAAGCTTGAAACTTGGAGCACTTGCCAGTGTTCGCACGATGGCTTCTTCTCTTCACACTACCAGACTTCTTGTCTTCTTCTTCTTCCTCCTCTCCTCCCCCACGCTGTCACTCTCCGCTGAGCCTCTTAATATGGAAGGTGGCGACTCTGTCTTTTGCTATTGAAGTCCTCCTGCTTCAACCCTATTCCTAATTTCTCTTTCACAGGATTTTGTTCTTTGCTCTTTGTTTTTTGTGTCTCCAGTGCAAGCACTCATAGCTATGAGAGATGTCCTCAACGACCCCTATGGAACATTAAGCAAATGGGATGAAACTTCAGTCGATCCCTGCAGCTGGTCTATGATCACTTGCTCTTCAGAGAACCGCGTCATTGGCCTGTAAACTTTCGCTCTTTCTCTTTCTCTCTATCTTCTGATTTCCCCTCCATATTCCTTCATCTCCTTGCTAAAATGGCTACGAATTGCAGAGGAGCGCCAAGCCAGAGCCTCTCAGGAACTCTGTCTCCGGCCATTGGAAACCTCACTAACCTGCAGCAAATGTGAGAATTCGTCTCCAAATTTCTACAATCCGATTGGCGTTTTCTTCCATTTGAGCTTATATTTCCCGCCGGGTTATGTAGATTGTTGCAGAACAACAATATAACAGGGGTGATCCCATCAGCGATAGGCCATCTTCCAAAGCTTCAGACCATGGACCTCTCGAACAACCACTTCTCCGGCATCATACCAGATTCATTTGGTCGCCTTACTAGCCTTCGCTATCTGTAAGAGATCTTCCATCATTCACGTTTACTTTAATCCTCGGAATCCTAAAAAGCAAGGAGACAAACACATAACTGCAATTTCAGGCTTTGTTCTGCTTTAATCAGTATTAAAAGCTCTTTAATTCTCTCTCTTCTTCCTTCTCTGCTGATCCCGCAGGAGACTCAACAACAACAGCTTGACGGGCGCTTTTCCTTCATCTCTCTCAAAACTCCCCCAACTATCATTCCTGTAAAATTTTCACTCCTGCCTCACTTACGATCCTCTCTGTTCTATTGTAGAAGATGACATCAGGTGTTTTCCATGCAGGGATTTCTCATACAACAATCTAAGCGGTCCAGTTCCTTCTTTCCCCGCTAGAACATTCAAGTGAGATTTCCTCCATTTCTAATCATTATGTCAAGACTACTGCATCTTCTAATACTTGTTTCTTTATTTCATAGCGTGGTCGGTAATCCTCTCATATGCGGCGGCGGCCATTTGGCGGCGGATTGTTATGGGACGATGACACCTGTTTCTCTTCCATTCCTTCTCGAATCAAACCGCCGTAATCTCTGTTTTCTTGTTGATCTTCTGTCGTTCTTTTTGCGGATAGAAACTTGAGGATGATTTTAATTTTCTCGAATCAAACCGCAGTAATCGCTCTGTTTTAAAAATGGAAATTTTGTCTTTTTGGTTGAAGGAGAACTGAAGAAGGAGAAGCTCGCTATCCTTGTAGGCTCCGGCGTGGGTAGTGCCATCGCTCTCCTACTTTTTTTCTTTGCGCTTTTGTTCTGGCGGCGGAGGCGGCTCCGGCGGCGTTACCACTTCACTCTCAACGGTGGGTTGATCGCACGTTCTTTATATAATAATAATCGATATATATATATATATATATATATATAATAATCGAAATATTAATTAATTTTTCATGTATCATATTTACATGCTTATTATTTGAGTGCTTTAGATCTATGCATTAAAAGATGTATTTAATTTTTTTAAAAGTGATAATAGTAAGTTAATTTTTTTAATGTGATTTTAAGGATTTAAGTGCTGTGTTAACTGTATATAAAATTTAATAAATTAATTAAAAAATTATTTGGCATTTATTTAAAAAAAATAACTTTGTTGAAACTGTCCTGAACAAAAAACTACGATTAGAATATCTTTGCCAACAACAAAATTTAGAGGTATTGTTACTAAAGAGTAATATTATAATTATACTCAACTAATGAGTGCACAAACTACAGAGTAAGTAAACTTCCATTTCCATGCTGCACAGAGATGGAACATAACGCTGCTGCCGAGGCGGCGGCGGTTGCCGGAATTGCTAACTTACGGCGGTTCAGGCTACGGGAGCTCCAGGCGGCGACCGATAACTTCAGCTCAAAGAACATACTCGGTAAAGGGGGATTCGGTAACGTGTACCGTGGACGCCTCAACGACGGCATGGTGGTAGCCGTCAAGCGGCTTAGAGACGGCGGTGGTGCCGCCGGTGAGGCGCAGTTCAAAACAGAAGTAGAAATGATAAGCCTTGCCGTTCACCGTAATCTTCTCCGCCTCATCGGATATTGCGCCGCCGCCGGCGAGCGGCTCCTCGTTTATCCTTTCATGTCGAACGGCTCCGTCGCGGTTAGGCTTCGAGGTACGCCATGTTTTTCCTGCGGTGTAGCCTAAAGGATAAATACTAAGAAATTGTCATGCGGGTGGGTTGTGGGGCACACCGTAGCTTGACAGTTCCGGCCGGTGGAGTCGCTAGAGTGGGAATGCTATTTTGTCCTTACACGATCTACGTGGCTTTTGTCGTACTTTATCCGTTAATAATATTTTATTCATTTTTATATTATTACATTAGTTATTAGAAAAATGTCTTTAGTAATTATGGCAACACCACAAATTTCTATAATCTTAAACTATTTGCAGGCAAGCCTCCACTAGACTGGACGGCGAGAAAGCGCATCGCCGTCGGCGCCGCTCGCGGCCTCACGTACCTGCACGAGCAATGCGATCCGAAGATCATTCACCGGGACGTGAAGGCGGCCAACGTCCTCTTAGACGACGCTCTCGATGCCGTCGTCGGCGATTTCGGTCTCGCTAAACTGCTCGACCATGCGGACTCTCACGTCACCACCGCCGTCCGTGGTACCGTCGGCCATATTGCGCCGGAGTATCTCTCGACGGGACAGTCTTCCGACAAAACTGATGTCTTCGGATTCGGTATTCTACTACTTGATCTCATCTCCGGCCGGCGGTCGCTGGACTTCGCGGGCCGTTCTCCTCCTCCGCAGAAGGCGTCTCTCCTCGATTGGGTATGAAAGTGTTTCTGTTATGGTTATTAAATTTATTTGGCTGCTTGCAGCATCATGTTACATGAAAAAAATTTCTCAAAAAAAAAAAAAAAAAAGAAAAAGAAATTTAATGCATGGATCAATGGTGAAACTCTAAGGAGCTGCCTTGAAACGGCGTTAAGTTGGGATTTACAGAGGATTTAATCGAAACTCTGCTTGACAGTCATTTTGGTCATTATAAATCCCAGGATGCCGCAAATCTGCATTCCTCGGATTTCGCCTGTAAATTCAGGGATTTTACTTGGCGGGCTATCTCTTTCTATTTTTCTGGATTTACAGTCGAAGAGTTTTGTTGGATTTAGAGGCCGTTTTCAGACGATTTTCTGGATTTAGCGCATTTATGATTTAGTAAATCCTGAATGGATTAAATCTGGATAACTTTCTCATAACAGATTTAGCAAATCTTGTAAATCCATTGAACTGTTTGGTATTTATCGATCTGTTATCGAGCTTTGCCTTAAATCTGAAATGCACGATGTTAAATCCACTGATTGGTAGGATTTACTAAATTTTAGATTTACGGTGAAATTCGAATTTATCACATCCTTTTTTTTTTTTTTGTTTGGTCTAAAGTGAACATTTTAGATATCTCGGATGTGTTGTTCAAAGTGATTGTGATGTAAATGGACATGCTATTACTAGAATTCAAGTTGGTTGGTTGAATGTAAGAATACATCGGGTCTATTGTGATAGAAAAGTATGCTTAGATTGAAAGTAAAATTTTATAAGATGATGGTGAGGGCTTCAATGCTCTATGGTGCAGAATGTTGGCTTTTAAAAGGGAAGTATAAAACAATGTTAAGTGTTGATGAGATGAGAATGTTTAGATGGATGAGTTGTTTGACACTTAGAGACAATGAGAAATGAATATATCTGTGATAGGGTTGATATAGTTCGAGTGGCAGAGAAGATTAGAGAGTTGTCTTAGATGATTTGGTCTAATGATTCAGTCGGAAGAGTAGATGTTTAGATTCGGCTTATATTAAAAAAGACAGAGATAAACTTAAAAAGACTTAGGCATATTATATAAAAAAATAATCTTAATTTATTAGAATTAAATAAAGATATAACACTCAATGGGATGCAGTGGAGAAAAAGGATTCGTTTAGCTGATTCCACTTAGTGGGATAAAGGCTTGTTGTTGTTGTCGTCGTCGTTGTCGTTGATGATGATGATCGACCGGCAAGATTCTACTTTAATCCTGCCTAAATCCGACCATAAATTTGTTGCCAAGGCAGCCCTAAAAGCCCCTTCAAAATATTGATTTTTATATTCATACAGAACAATAAATGAAAAAAAAGAAAAAGATTGTTTGATCGCATGGAGGCAAAATTGCCTCATTTTTTTTTATTCCGCAGGTGAGGAAGGTCCAGCAGGAGAGGAGGCTGGACTTGCTTCTTGACAGAGACCTGGGCAACAGCGTCGATCGCATCGAGGTGATGGAGATGGTTCAGGTGGCCATGCTGTGCACCCAACACCTCCCCGGCCAGCGGCCGAGGATGTCGGAAGTTCTGAGAATGCTCGAAGGCGACGGGTTAGCGGATAAATGGGAGGCTTCCAATAGGCTGAGGCAGGATCCTGATGCCAAGCATGGTGTTCAAAGCTTGAGTAACTGCATGCTGTTTGTGGTGGACGGAGAAGGTAACTATAGAGACATTGATTTTACGTCTATGGAGGATGTTGAAGAGATGGAGTTATCAGGTCCAAGATAGTGAGGAAGCTTTAGATTGAAGATACAAGTATTATGTTTATAGGTTTAAGTAGATGGCCTTGAGCATAGATTGAAGGGAGAATTGGTGTGTTTGCTTTTTTTTTTTTTGGACAATTATGTAAGGAATAGGTTTAGAAATTGGGCAAAGGTCTATAAAATATTGTCATTTAGTTACTTTTGCATCTATGTTATAGGATGGAACGATTTGGTTTTGGATAATATTGACTTTGGTTCTTTAGGATAGTTTTTAAATATTGGCTTATGTCTAATTTTTTATAGCATTTATTTATTATTTTGACAGCACATAAATGTCTTTTTTTTATTATTTTCTTCACGATAAATGTATTCATGGTTTTTCTGAGATTAAAGATTATTAACTTTTTTAAGAAATAAAATATGAATAAATCTAAATTTGTAATATTAATTTAGTCTAAAATTACAAAACATTCAGTATCTTGGCAGAAGCTGTCCCCTTTTAAATTAGTTCTACTATGAGTAGGAAAGAAGGGGAGAAATAAGAAAGGAGTTCGGTTCTTGTTTTAATAGAAAGGTAGTGAAGGCCGGCTCTGCCCGCAGGCTTTATCAGTTTTATAGCTTTATTGATTCCAAATAAGACTGTTATCTCTCGATAAAAAGTGCATCATGGCCGTCCATTTTGGCAAACTTTGTGGATGTGGTTTTATGTGCTGAGTTTTGTGGGTGAGTACCTAATTTGATGCGGATGTGGGGCTATTTTTTGGAAAAAATATTGTATCAGTAGTATTGATGTAATTTTATATCAGAATTCACATGTATAGTCAGGTCCTTCTTAGTAAAAAAATAATTTAATACATGAATAGATCTTAATGTGGAAATAAAAAAGGAGTTATATTTCAGTCCAGTAAAGAAATAAAAGAAGCAAAAAGACTGATATGCAAATAAGCATAAGCTTGTAGATTATAGAATAATGTCATAAATGTGAAGATAAACAGTAGGGTCACGAGGCATATGTTAACCCGAAAAGGACTTGAAAGAGCAGCACATCCGATTTGAATGAAGTGAATCATAATAGTAGCAATATGCATTATATATAATAGGATTGAAGAGGTTAAGTGAGTATATTATTGAAGCTTTTAGAATCCATCATGTATTCGGGACCAATAGTTAAAGAAAATCTCTAAATTAATAGACTACAACATATAAAAGGTGTCGGGCTATGGTAGGGACGACCAGAAAATAATGAGGTTTTCATTTTCATGACAAATTTGCTGCAATTATATTTATACTTTTAAAGGGAAAAATATCTAACATTTGAGCTCAAATTTTGTACTCGATAAAGCAAAAGGAAGACGACTATGATGTGCAATATATATGTGGGCACTCAGGATAAAATAACATAAATATAATCTGCGAAGATGAATTGCATAAGAAATTGGGCTATAATCACCGCGCCAATCAAAAAATGTAATTCACTGAATTGGCCTTAAAAAAAATGTGTACTAAAATCCAAAAGAAGGTGCACTTTCCGCCCTATTATCCTCAAGATTAAGATGTGTCAGATATGACTCATATACCGGATAAGGGATAGATGCTGGAGTGAGTGGGCGGAGTGGTACGATACAAGGGTATTTATGTAATTTCATGAGTTTTATCCGTATATATGATGTGCAACTCTATGGGCATGTACTAAATTTTTATGGAATAGTGAAACCGTTATGCTCCCGAGGTAGTAAGCACAAATTGCCGAACCTCATAAATTTTCCCGTGTTCTTGATTTTCGTTTTTCTTCTTCTTTGGATTTTCACTTCAAGATGCATGTCAAATATCCAAAATGCTTCCCTTTTAAGTTGAGGATTTTCAATCAATATAACATAAGAGTGAGTAATAGAATTTCATCCAATTCAACCAAAAAAAATGCATAAATAAAAAAAAAATCAAATCAAATTGTGATAAAGAATAGAATAAAAGCATAATGTACATTAACAATTTGTAAGCACTAATCTTAAAGAGATCTAATGGCTAGAGGAGAAGAGTACAATGCAAGAGGGTTCGCCGACAAAAGACAATGAGGCACACTTGTCCGACTGAGTGAAGCTGTCTAAGCCAAAGTCAGCAAGACCAACAAGCCAGTAAAGGTGATCAAATAATTTGATTCCGAGTCATTCAGTCGAAACAAGATAAAGAGGCATTCGAGCAAACCACCACTAAGAAGTCTATCAAAGGAAATATTTTTCCCCTCAACATCTCCAATCATATCGGTGATGCCCTGAATCTCCCCCATCTATTATCAAGGTCAAGAGTCAAACTAACTTAGCTAAGTAGATCAGTCTGACTAACTCAAACCTAATCAAGCTCAACTAATCGACAACACCAATCAAACTTAGCCGATCAAACTATTTTTGCAGACCCAATGCCATACAAGCTTAGCCTAGTGAGCTAATGAACATCTAAGCAACAAGCTCATATATGTAAAATACTTATAACATTCTGCACAACTCACAATAAATCAAGAGCAAAAATATAATATCATATTTTACTCTATCCTATATAAATAAGGAGATCATCGTACGAATAAGCCATAAACAAAAATGACTTGAAATTTCAACATGATTGACACGATATACACGATGTTTTACTGCTCATAATAATTCACTCATCTCTCTCTCTCTCTCTCTCTCTCTCTCTCTCTCTCTCTCTCTCTCTTCTGACATAATGTCTATTTCTTGGGGTGTGAATTATGTAAAAATCAGAATTTAACATCCTAAAAAGTATGGTGAGCGTAGACCATGCAACAAGCAAGAAGAGGAGCAGTCACAAAGAAGAAACTTACAATGAAGACACCGACAACATGGAGCACACCAGAGTACTTGTGAACAAGTAAATCCAAGAGTTGAAGGATCCAATGTTAGATCTTGGAATCATCTATTGTAACCTTCCCACTCATCTGTGCAAACATCGAATTTGTTCCCATCTCACATGAAGGTTCCATTCTCTCTTTGAATTTCGGTGCGAGAAATCTTTAGTTCAACTTCATATAGCATATTCTAATTCATGTTTCTATCTGACTTTTATATTTATGCATTCTCTCTCAATAAAAGTGTGAATAAACAAAAAAAATGAGAAAATCTATTGGTAAATTATCAGTATTCTTTTATATTTTCTTACATTTTAATAATAAATTATATAGCTTGTTATATACATAATTTTTAATCTTCAATCAAAGCTTATCATAATTGGGTATTGACAGAAATTTGAGAGAAAAAAATATTTCATATTTGACGATGAATAATAATTTATTTTAAAATTAGTCGATTGTGTGCATTTATTCTAAAAAATGACTAATGATATGCTTTCATTTTAAAAATGAGTGTTGATTGACCTAATGAATCTCTTGTATGAACAAAAATGTTTGATTTGATTCCCAAATAAAATATTAATTAATATTATAAAAAAGGTAAAATAAATTGAACATTTTATAATAATTTTTAAGTCATCTATTATAATAAAATATAAGATTTTAGTTTGAATTATTTGTTTATTATTTTTTTAAAATTAATTTATTTATATAATAAGTATGACTATCAATATACGTATCTATACCACTCAAAATATTAATATTTACAAATTAACATCTTAGGTGAATTTTCTGAACTATTGAAGCTGATGTATTTATACGTGTCATGATCAAATTATTGAAAATTTGATAAAAATAAAAAATTTAGGTTGGGATTTTACCATCAATTTTGATATATGATTAAGAATTAGGGTCTGTTTGGGGCAGCTGTTGACCTGCGAAGGGTAGTGCAGCGGGAGCTTCGTCTTCGCTTGGAGATCAGACCTCCTACGAGCGAACGAGGGAGAGATTTCTTTCGAGGGAATGAACCTCCTCGTGCGGCCTAGAATGAAGGAGGGCGACTGCAATCGGGAAGGTTGAGGGCGAGAGCAGGATTTCTATCCTAACGCGATATGTATAAGTGGGACACGGGGTATGCTTCGCTTCTCATCCTCTTCAGTAAAAATTGCTAAGCGCTTATCAACGGTACGAATAAGTTGAGCGAAATTTTTTTTCAAACACAAGGATGGCTTTTTAAAAACGCCACTGCACTGGCCTTAGAAAAATGAATTGCAGAGGGCTGGAGTTATAAATAGCAAGTTTCCGGTGCCCTGTATGTAATGCATACAGAAGAGAGAAAGAAACTGTCATATTTCCTTATTTAAATCGAAAAAAACCCCTAACCTCCTCCATTGCAACTTCGGCAATCATAGTTTTCCATATGCAATCTCCGATGGCCAATTCCTCCGCCGCCCCTATTCTCTGCGCTTCCTTCAACCAAGATAACAGGTTGCTTTCCCAACTAGGGTTGGGGCTTCTTGACCCCCTTCGTAACCGACCAACTTCATTTTCATGATTTTGCTAACGATTTTGAGTTCTCCGTGCATCTCCAGTTGTTTTGCGATTGGTACCAAGAATGGGTTTAGACTTTTCGATGCGCGGAGCGGAAGACTACGCTACGAGAGAGGTGAGCCCCCTCAGCCTCTGCTTCCTTCTTTATCGCTTTTATAAATTGTTCGGTAAAGGTTGGTTTTTGAGTGCGACGAATTATATTTTAAAAGAACTAGAATCAAAATGGTGAAGCTATGATGCAGGTTTACTAAATTTATTGAATAAATAGGCCTAGTATTCAACGACCATGTGGCTCAAAAAAATTTTTTATTTTAATTGCGGATGGGTTAGGCCTTCCAAGAGAATTTTGATTCGCCAATCCTGCAATTAGGTTTATCTGATAACTGATAAGAGCTTTGATTTATGTGCAAATAAATGAATCTGATGGCCGATGAGATGATTTTTTTTTCCTTCAAACCTTATTCCTGCTCGTCGAGAACAAGCTGAGTTCGTAGGATAGCTATAATTTTTTTTTTCTCTCATGATTTTAGAAGGTGTATAAATACGAATGTAAGGATTTTGTTTACTATCGCATAAAATGAACAGTTTAAAATGAAGTTACAATGATTATGGTGTTCTATGGATTCACAAATTATCTATTGTACTAATTAATGCCTGATTGAATGCCACTTGATTTGTCGATGCAAAGTTCTAATTTTTATTATTATTACAAGGAATTCTAGTTTTTTTCTTGAATAAGAATAACATTATCAAATATGTGTGTTATGACAGTTATTGGAGCATTTAGCATTGTTGAAATGCTGTTCAGCACAAGCCTTATTGCTATGGTTGGAGCAGGGGAACAGGTTTATTTCTCTCCTTTTTCTTCTCCTATCTTTTCCCACACGCCCTTCTTCATCCAACACTTGAAGCTGTTTGGTAACAGATTTAGCTGCTTTAGTAAATCCTGTAAATCCAGATTTACTAAATCCTGCCCTAAGGAGGATTAAGTAAATCCAGAAATTAAGTTGAAACTAAGAAGAAACTAAGAAGAAACTGGATTTATGGATTCAGGATTTAAAATTTCAGTTTTTGTCTGTGGCAAAATTTAAGTTTTTGTCTGTGGCAAAATTTAAGTTGAATCCCACTTAAATCCGTTATCAGACAGGCTCTTAGTAGGAACATTTGGAGGATGAAGTTTTATTAGGCGGATATCAAGTAGCTGGGATAAGGCTATTGATAATAATGATATCAAAATAATTTTATCACTCCCTTATCCTATTCTTACCCTTTGTACATTTCTCTTTATTAAGCCAACTATTCTTTGATCCCTATCACCCCTCTATTCCATTCCTATGGAGATCTGTTAAGCTGCATAAAATTAATATCATTTTAACTTTTCTTAAACAGCCATCATTATCTCCTCGTCGTCTTTGTCTCTTCAACTTTGTCACTGGCAGTGCACTTCGAGAACTGAATTTTTTGACCTCAATCCTAGCAGTTCGTATAAATAGGAGAAGGTATGTTTGTATTATTTTTTTTCTTTTTTAATTTGGTTTGCAAGAAGTTATTCGTATGATTCATGCAAATTAGGATCTAAATCGTAGATATTTCTTAATTTTTATACGCATACATATTTTATGGTTTTCATACCTATTCTGTAATTTTATATTCAACAAAGCTTTTGACTGTAACGCATACAAAGTTTTGGTTTATACTCACAGGTCATTCGATTGTATGGAAGTTTTAGTTGAGCAGCAAAATTTAATTTCCAAAAAACAAAAAAAATAAAAATATTAATCTACATTGACATTTAAAACTTATTGTGATATGCAGTATTGATCAATGCTCAAATTAATATAAAATTTCTGCTGCTTGAAGCAATTTTAGTCACGCCTCTGCAGACTTATTGTTGTGTTGCAGGAAAAGACATATATTTATGATGTTAACAGCGTTGCTATCCTCGATACAATTGATACCGTGCCAAACAGTAAAGGTAGGGATGACATTTAACTTTTCTTATTTATTATCCCCCTTTTTTTTTTTTGAAAGTTTTATTACGATTTTCTATTGTTATCAAGGGCTAATCCTTTCTTTTGATTCAATCAAATGCTTCTACTGTGAAATGTTTTAATCATTAGGACTGTGCTTAAGATGATTGAAAAGAGCTGAGTATCAGCCCGCAAACTTTCTTCTTTGTTGTCAATAGAGCAAATTTATATATCTGACATATTATTTACATATATTTATTTTTTAAGCAAGATTGAATCCATTCAATAAGAGTGGATTTTTTTGTCACGAAGTTGTTTTAACATTCTACTGCTAAATATGAGGACGTATGTTTTAACATTCTACTGCTAACCATGTGCTTTTTTAATTTGTCATTAGCTTTTTTTCGAATCCACTATTTTGTTTAGTACTTGTAGAACCCAAACTATCAGGTTATTATTATCTATGACTATCATTAAATTTCACTTGTTTATGCGCCCCTCAACTTTTAGGACAAAATTGTGTAGTATCTTTTGTTTAGATCTTTATTGAATATTCTAGGTTAGAATATGGAGGTGAACCTTTTTCATGCAATTATTGATTGATCAAAACAACCATCAAGTTCATGATTTGTTGAAGGCTTAACAAACTGACAAGGATCCAAGTCCTGAAAATTAATACTACATCCACACAAAATTTGTATAAAACAAGCTGTTTATTCAAAACAACTAGTTATGAACTTTGATGAAGGCCTAATGAAATGATATAGTCCAAGCCATGAAAAAATTCTATGAACTTCGCTAAATTCTAGCTTGCAAGTTAAGGATTATGGATGTTACTCACATAGTTGAAAATTTAAAATATGTAAAGAGAGTCATATTGTTTTAAATGTCTAAATATAATCTCACTCTGAACCAATGATAAAAAATGCGAAGGATAAAACAAAAAGGCAATAGGAGAAGAGCGCTGACCTTCATATAAGGAACATGAATCAACACGAATACGTGTGATAAGAAGAACAAATATAAATGGAACAACAAATAAGATTAGCTCAAAGATGTTGATCGTAATGAGAGTCATTCAAAATCTTGTTTATGCACATAATAAATCACACAAATGAATTTCATAATCGATGCAGTGGAGCACAGTGAAGATAGTAAATGTCGAGGCGGTGACGCACAAATCATAGTTAAGATGACTCAATCAAAGGCAATTGATTAGAAGATGTCCAGTCACTAAAAATACCACATCAACACGTCTGGAACATCAAGTTTACCCAAAAATAACATCCATATTGTTGGGTTTTTGTGCATAAATCTATGGAATATAAATTGAGAAGCAAAATTTAAGAAATTTGCACGAGAAAAAGAAAATTTACCAAAAAATATTATTAATGCCAGAAAATCCATCACACACACACGCACACACATACAAACACACACACACACACAAACACACACTTTGCACGAGAAAAAGAAAATTTACCAAAAAATGTTATTAATGCCAGAAAATCCATCACACACACACACACACACACACACACCATTATATATTATTATTGTTATTATCATCCTTGTCAATTGTAGCCGTTCAAATATCTCCTCCCCCATGCTTTTGTTATTCTCCTCCCCCATGCTTTTGTTATTCAAGACATCCAATAGAAACATAGAGATAAAAACTCCAAAACTATTGCTAGGCCATCTCGATCCAAATTTTGACCCGCGAAACCATTCTCAAGTTCTCGATCTCCCATTTGCACATAAGATCCCTCACGTGTACGCCTCACATTCTGCATACCTTCTTCCTCTCTTCTGTCTCACAGCTCTCTCACATGACATTACCCAGCCTATCATCTCTCCAAAACAAACAAAAATCCCTTCTTCCGCAGCTAGCATGTGCTCTGATCAATGCACTGAACTCCTTAGCACATGATTCTGTCATATTGTGTGGGTCAACAACAACAACAACAACAACAAAGCCTTAATCCCACTAAGTGGGGTCGGCTACATGAATCCCTTTTCTCCATTGCGTCCTATTTAGTGTTAAATTTTCATTTAATTCTAATAAATTAAGATCATTTTTTATGCAATAAGCCCAAGTTTTCCTAGGTCTACCTCTGCCTTTCTTAACATAAATTGTATTTAAAACATCTACTCTCCTAATCGGATCATCAGGTGGTCGACGTTTAATGTGACCAAACCATCTAAGGCGACTCTCTCTAATTTTATTCGTCACTGGTGCAACTCCAACCCTATTACGGATATATTCATTTCGCATTTTGTCTCTAAGTGTAAAGCCACTCATCCACCTAATCATTCTCATCTCGGCAACACTTAACTTAACATTATGCTTCTCTTTTAAAGGCCAACATTCGGCACCATAGAGCATTGAAGGTCTCACCACCATCTTATAAAATTTTCCTTTTAGTCTAAGCGGTACTTTTCTATCACACAATAGGTCGGACGCATTCCTCCACTTCAACGAACCAACTCGAATTCTACTATTAACATCCCCATCTATATCACCATCGCTTTGAACAATGGACCCGAGATATCTAAATCGTTCACACCTTTTAATAATTTGATCACCCAAAGTTACACTTCTGTCACTAGACCTACTATTACTAAAATTACATTCCATGTATTCAGATTTAGTTCTACTCAAATGAAGACCTTTAGACTCCAATGTAGACCTCCATTGTTCAAGTTTTTTCTGGACTTTTTCTCGTCTTATCCACCAGGAGGATATCAACAGCAAAAAGCATACACCAAGGTACATCCTCTTGTAAATGCCCAGTAAGACCATCCATAAATAAAGCAAAAAGATATGGGATTAAAGCCGATCCTTGATGTAAACCAACAAAAATAGTAAAATACTTGGTCAATCCTCCTTCAAATCGAACACATGTGATAGCTTTAGCATACATATCTTTAATGACTTGAATATAAGTCATATCGACACCTTTCTTCTCAAGGACTCTCCAAAGAACATCTCTAGGAACCTTATCGTAAGTTTTTTCTAAATCAATAAAAATCAAATATAGATCTTCCTTATTATCTCTGTACTTCTCCATCAAACCTCTCAATAAATGTATAGCTTCCATGGTAGACTGCCCGGCATAAATCCAAATTGAAATCTTCGTAATACGTCTTAACCTATGTTCAATTACCCTCTCCCATAATTTTAAAGTATGACACATCAATTTAATTCCTCTATAATTTGCTCACTCTTGTGCATCTCCTTTATTCTTAAAAATGGGGACCAAAATGCTCTTTCTCCACTCCTCAGGCATCCTTTTAGTTTTTAAAATAATATTAAAAAGTTTAGTAAGCCAGAAACCCTCAAATCACCTAAACATTTCCACACTTCAATTGGGATATTATCGAGTCCTACGGACTTTCCCCCTTGGTTTTCTTTAAAGCCTCATCAACTTCTTTTCTACTAATGCGACGGTAAAAATGAAAAGTTTTATTATTATTAACGATATTAAGATCACTAAGGTCGATCGTACTTTCAGATATCATCATTAAAAAGTTTATCAAAATAACTCACCCACTTTATGTTGAATATCTTTTTCTAAGAAAAACACTTTTTGATTTTCATCTTTCATACACTTTACTTGAGTTAAATCTTTACTTTTCTTTTCTCTTTGTTTTGGCTAGTTTATACATATATTTTTCACCTTCCTTAGTATCTAACATGTTATAAAGATCACTAAAAGCGAATTTTTAGCGTCACAGATTATTCTTTTACACTCCTAGCGGCCGTTTTATATTTTTCCAGCTTACGTACGCTTTTACATTTAAACCAATTTTTATAACATAACTTTTTATATTTTATCTTTTCTTGCACATTATTATTCCACTACCAATTGTTTTTATTTATAAAAGCTTTTTCTTTGTTTCTCAAGTACATTTTTAGCCACTTGTTTAATAGTATTAGTTAATTTTTCACACGTAACATTCGCGTCTTCGTGAACATCCCAAATATTTAAATCTTGAATTTTACTCGTAAAAATAATTTTATTTGTGTCGTTTAGGTGCCCCATCTTATTCTACGATGTTGAATCACAGTATTCTTTATTTTACAACTCTTCATCTTAAAATCTGAACTAATAATCGATGTTAGTACTTAATTGCTTCACTTGGAATGACCTTACAATCCTTACTGATCTCGACGATCTCTTATTCTCATGAGAAAATAATCAATTTATGTTTTATTAGATCCATTCTTATAAGTAATAAGATCGTTCTTCTCTTTCTTGAATAAAGTATTAGTAATAACCAAATCATACACTAAAACAAAATTCAATATGACTCTACCTTCTTCATTAATCTCTCAATAACCGTAACTACCATGAATAATTATGAAATCTTCTACCACTTCTACCGACATGTCCATTTAAATCTCCTCCGATAAAAATTTTTTCTTCGAGGATATCGAGTGTATTAAGTCTTCTAAATCATTCTAGAATTTATCTTTACAGCTTATATCTAAACCAACTTGAGAGCATAAACACTATAATATTAAAAATCTTAAGTATCGATAATAATCTTAAGTCTTTATAATTACTATCTCCAAATTTCTATTAATTTTAACAACATTATCTTTTAAACTCTTATCTATAATTACACCTACTACCATTTCTAGTACGACTCTTACAGAATACTATAGTTTAAAACCTAAGTTATTAATCTCCTTAGACTTTTTCTCCAACCCATTTAGTTTCTCGAATACATAGGATATTTATCTTTCTATGGATCATAATATCAACCAAGTCTATTAGTTTACCATCGAGAGTACTCTATATTCCGAATCCTATCGTAATACTAGTATCGTAGACTAACTTCTTACCCGCATTCGTTTGTAATGTGGGAACCTCGCTTACTTGACACTACACCGGGCGCCGGTGTAGCGGCCTCGTACACTTTCCACTCGTATTTGGGCTCATACAGCCGCGTCGCTCTCAGGGGACGCCCTAGCACTTACACAATGATCAAAATGATTCATGTCATGATTTGTTTTCGACAAGTTTTACGCTGGCTGTCGACTACCTAACGCAACCCTCAACTTTTCACATCCGGGCTTGGGACCGGCAACGGCAGTGTTAAAATAAATTTAATTCACTCACATGTTATAACTTAAATTTAAGCATTTGAGAATATCAGGGGGGCCAAAAAATGAAATTAACTCATAATGATCTTCGCTCTAACAAGCATGCTAATGTTTGAATTTTACAAATTTTCTTTTTCAGATGACCTAAATTAAATATATATTATATGCTCTTGAGTGTTCTCTCTTGTTGATAAGGCAAAATCGTAAGTCCCACCTTAGTTCAATTCTCTTCCTGATAAGGATTGGACTTAACTAGACCAAGTTTGTGCTTTTAATGACGATTAAGTAATAACTTTTTGTCTACGATTGACACATTCATCTCAAATCTTAATTGGAAGGGTCTATTCATAACAGTAAAATTTTAAATTATAAAATCTAAAGATATTTAAAGGAAACTTTATCATTTAAAAGCTAGGATCAAACTTTATTTACTATCCACAACAGTTTATCGAGGGTAACAAATCTAACGTTAGCTCAAATTTATATAAAGCCAATTTAATGTCAAATATATTATTACATTCACACTCAGAATAATCTACGCCAATAAAGATATGACTCGACTCCTCTGTCTGTGTGGTTTTGCTTAGTGGCTTTAATGGTTACGATCAAAACCTTTTAACTGGCTGGTTTGACCCAACGACTTCTCTAAATTTTGGTCAACGCTATAGCTTATATGTTTCCCAATAATTTTCTATTTTTCGAGTCATGAATCATAGGATATACTTGATAGGGCACAAAACCGTTTGTTATTTAAGATCTACTTGAATTTGTCACTTTAAATAGACATTTTCTCCAACTCTATAAGGTTCTCTTGGACTACTGCTGACAATAATTCTTCTATTAGGTTGGATCAATTATCTTCTTTGACTAAGTAGATCATGGATCATGACAACAGTGTTTGATGGAATCATTAGATAATGATTGAGCTCATCATCATTCCTCCCACCATCTGTTCGAAGCTTCTAGTGATAATTTTATAATTTCAAAACCAAAATTTACTGCTATTATATGCTAACTCAGAATACTTAGTACATAATGACTAAACTTGATTGAATGTGATCTCTTATTTTGGGAGGGGTAACTAATCATAGGGCTTTGCACCCATGATAAATCTTGAACTTCAGATCTTAAAAGTCCTCGCAAAATGAGTTTAGAATTTTGGCTAGTGTCTTATCCCGTTGTTTCATTTGTTTTCTGAAAATTTAACCTAGAACCCATATAAACTCTCTCATTTCAGTTCATTTTCTTCGACGGAGACTGGGCATCATATTTTTGGAGGCTTCCAAAGAGAGAGAGAGAAAATGGGAAAGAAATCAACATGAAAGCAATCCTCATGTTTGTTCAAGGAGATGGCCTTTCTGAATGTTAAGTCTGACATTTGATTGAATAGTTGAATACTATAAGGAGAATTATTTGCTCATCCAAAGAGAAATTTCACTTAGCATGGAATGATTTTATACATGCTTTAGAACTTTATCTATAATACAAAACACAATTATAATACACCCCTAAAGAGAAGCCACCGAAGGATGATCCAAACAAAAATCTTTCAAGGAAATTGCAAAAGCTGTCATCAGAAATAACCCCTTGGAAGTCGCACAAGCAATTATTAGAAGCTACGAGGAAGTTGCAAAAGTGCTATCATAAATAAACCCAGGGAAGTCGCGCATGCAATTATTAGAAGCTACAAGGAAGTTGCAAAAGTGCTATCATAAATAAACCCAGGGAAGCTGCACCAGAAATTAACAGAAGCAAAGCCACACAAGAGCACTAGTGTTTTTACTCTTCAAGCATTTCCACCTAAACACATGGTACAGTGCTACCCCAATACCTTTCTTTTAATAATTGTCAAGAGAAGGTCAAGCTTTCATTCTTTGAAAGAACCATTGGATAGATACATAAATGGGAATATAGCCAACAAAAATTTCGGTTGACATCACTAGAAATTGGATAGTTTTATAAGCATTTAAATACAAAGTCACTTGATTGAAATTCAGAATTCAAAATTAAAAATTAAAAATTTAGCTTTGTAGGAGTTCAAAGTTCAAACTAGTCATTACAATGGAGACATTTTACATTTGTTTTTTTTTGAAGGAATTATTTAAGAAGTTAGTCCATGATCTATAGTATTAGGATAGGATCTTGAAATATTGACACTCTTAATGGTAAATTATTGGAATTGGTTGATATTATGATTCATAGAAAAATAAATATCTTATGTATTCAAGAAACTAAATGGGTTGGAGAAAAAGCTAAGGAGATTGATAATTTAGGTTTTAAACTATGGTATTACAGTAAGAGTCGTACTTAGAAACGGTGTAGGTGTAATTATAGATAAGAGTTTGAAAGATAATGTTGTTAAAATTAATAGAGTTGGAGATAGAATTATAACGCTTAAGATTATTATTGATCTTAAGATTTTTATTATTATAAGTTCTTATCTTTCCTCAAGTTGGTTTAGATATAGATGCTAAAGATAGTACGGAATGATTTAGAAGGCATATACTGGCAATCCTCTTGAAGAAAAAATTTTTATTGAAGGAGATTTAAATGGATATGTCGGTAGAGTGGTAGCAGATTTCATAAATATTCATGGTGGCTACGTTTATGGAGCGATTAATGAAGAAGGTAAAACCATTTTAAATTTTACTTTAGCGTATGATCTGATGATTACTAATACTTTATTCAAGAAAAGAGACGAACATCTTATTACTTATAAGAACAGATCTAATAAAACACAAATTGATTATTTTACTTATGAGAAGAAGAGATCGTCGAGATTGTAATGATTGTAAAGTCGTTCCAGTGAGAATTAAGCACGCAACATCGATAACTGAGTTACAGATTTTAAGATGAAGAGTTGTAAAATAAAGAATACTAGGATTCGACATCGTAGAATTAGATAGAGATGTACAAAAGACACTAATAAAATTATTTTTATCGATAAAATTCGAATTTAAACATTTGGGATGTCGACGAAGACTGTGAAATCTTATATGGGAAAAATTGATTAATATTATTAAACAAATGATTAAAGATGTACTTGGGAATCGAAGAAAATGTTTCATAAATAAAAATAGTTGGTGGTGGAATAATAATGTGCGATAAAAGATAAAATATAAGAAGTCGTATTATAAGAATTGGTTTAAATGTAAAAGCGTAGAAGCGAGAAAAATATAAAATGGCTCGTAGGGAGTCAAAGAATAATGCGTGATCTTAAAAATTCAGCTTTTAGTGATATTTATAACATGTTAGATACTAAAGAAGGTGAAAAATATATGTATAAGCCGAAACAAAGAGAAAAGAAAAGTAAAGATTTTACTTAAGTAAAGTGTATTAAAGATGAAAATCAAAAAGTGATTTTCTTATAAAAAGATATTCAACATAGGTGGGTGAGTTATTTTGATAAACTTTTTAATGAAGATGCTGAAAACACGATCAACCTTAGTGATTTTAATATCGTTAATAATAATAAAACTTTTCATTTTTACCGTCACATTAGTAGAAAAGAAGTTGATGAGGCTTTAAAGAAAACCAAGGGTGGAAAGTCTGTAGGACATGATGATATCCCAATTGAAGTGTGGAAATGTTTAGGTGATTTGGGGGTTTTTTGGCTTACTAAACTTTTTAATATTATTTTAAAAACTAAAAAGAAGCCATAGGAGTGGAGGAAGAGTATTTTGGTCCCAATTTTTAAGAATAAAGGAGACACACAAGAGTGTGCAAATTATAGAGGTATTAAATTGATGCGTCATACTTTAAAATTATGGGAGAGGGTAATTGAACATAGGTTAAGATGTATTACCAAGATTTCTCATAATTAATTTGGATTTATGCCGGGCAGGTCTACTATGGAAGCTATACATTTTTTGAGAGGTTTGATGAAGAAGAACAGAGATAATAAGGAGGATCTACATTTGATTTTTATTGATTTAGAAAAAACTTACGATAAGGTTCCTAGAGATGTTCTTTGGAGAGTCCTTGAGAAGAAATGTGTTGATATGACTTATATTCAAGTCATTAAATATATGTATATTTTGACCTCACTTTTGTTGAGGATTAGTTTTCCTCCTAGGATTTAGGGTTTTAGCTTTAGGAGCTTCCCCGACGATCTTAGATTTCTAGCAGTGGACCCACATCGTTTTAGAGCGTTTGAAGCCACCTCGTCACTCTTTTGGAATCTCGAACGAAATTCCGTATCTCTAGCTCATAGCAGGTTGGAATTGACGTTAGGAGTCCAAATTGAGTTCCTATAGGACCACCGGACCATAGGACAACCTCCTGCACATTCCTTGCACCACCGAGCACAAATTCCTCGAACCACGGCCTCGACGCTTTGAGTTTCTTCTCGACGGATCAAGATTGAAGCCAGAACGCCGGGACGATCGACGTCGAGTCAGAATTTCAGAAAATGTCGGATTTGACGCACTTTCGACGCGGCCGTCGATTTGGTTCTTCGAACGACATCGGATCGCGAAACGGACTGCGTCGATGCGTCCGGGACGTCGAATTTGCTAGGGAGGGAAATATAACTGCTATGTTTCCGAGCACGAGTAAACGACACGAAATTTGACGTAATTTAATAAAATAAGTTTTATTTTATTTAAAACCTATTAAAACCCTAAATCCCGAATTCCTCGCTCACGCCTCCCTTTCTCGTGAGTTGGCTCCTTCGCGCGCTCGAGCCCCATGTCGTTCCCGAGGTCCCCTCCCGCGACCTCCACTCGCACGAAAAGGCGTCCTCCCTCTCGTTGCCGCCTCCTATGGCTGCCGTCCCCTGCGCATTTGTCGCCACTTCCTCTCTGCGCCCCGTCTCCTCTTCGGCATTTTTGGTTCGGGCGACAGGTATGCGTGGTTCTTCTTTGGGTTGGCTATATAAGCCTCTCTTAAGGAGAGGGTTAAAGTTGACTGGTTTTCTCTTTGAGGGTGTGCTGCCATTCCTCTCTTGTCTTTCTTTTCTTGTGTGAGTGCGTGTGTGTGCTGGAGAAAAGGCTTGGCTCTAGCCAAGAAGAAGAAGGGAGGGCCGCACATTTTGCCCCGTTGGTAGTCGATTCCTCTTGAGAAGTTGGTGTTGGATTGGAGTCTCATTTTCTTTTGCTCTTCCTGCGTGTTCTACACTAGCTGGTACTCCCTTCCTCCCTTTCTCTCCTTCCCGGTTTGGCCCAGGTTGTTCGTGACTTTGCTTTTGGTTCGGCTTTACCTGTTACAGTTATGGCTGGATGTTTATGTGCTATGGAAGGGTTTGTTTGATTGCTTAAAATTATGTTTTCTTACCTCATTTACATAGTGACATGCTAGTATGAATTCATATGGATGTTTGGGAGTGCTCCGTTGATTGAAGCATGAGGAGCAGAGATTTTGAGCATGTTTTATATGAAATGTTGGTGATTCTCTCAGGGGAATGAGATAGAATATGTTGTGAACTCTCCTCTTTCTCTTTCTACTATCGTGAGCATGGAAAATATGTTTTGAGGCAAGGCATTAGCCTCTTTTCTCAGCATGTTGGGGTATGCATTCTAAACCCCTCTTCTTACTTTCTTTCTAGCATGAACCATGGAAGAACTTGTTTAGCTTTTGATATACATGTTTGGGGCTCTCCTCTTGCTCCTTATGGCTCTCCTTCATCAAAGTTATATGCTAGGGAGAAGTTTTACTTTACTTTGGAAAGCCCCATGTTTGTTCTCATGCTAAATATATTGTGGCTTTATACATTGCTATGGTGGACATATGGAGGTTTTTTTTTTGCTTTAGCTTCATGCCTAGTTTAGGGGCTTGGGTTCGTCCTTACATTTAGCTGGATTGTGGGGGGGGGGGTGGGCCTTTAGGGGTGCGGTTTGCTTGTCTTGGCCCCTACCCGAAGGCTGGTTTTTGATGTTTTAGCTGCTCCTTTGCACCTATTTGGGAGCCTTTTTATTTCTCTGTTTTAGTCATATGGTAGTTGCTCATTTGCACTTGTTTGGGAGCCCTTTTATTTCCTTGTTTTAACCATATGGTGGCTGCCCTTTTAGCACTCGAAGTGGGGACTTGTTTTGTTTCTTTTTATTGTTCGCCAAGTAGGTCGCTCCCTAGCACTCTTGGGGCTCGGCTTTCGATTCTTGTTATTGGCTTGGTGCTGGGCTTGATCCTAGTCATACAATGGCTCGGGTTGGGGCCTAATCTGACTCGGTTTGGTGTTTTGTTGTCTCTGTTGGTTGCTCCCAGTGACATTTGAATTTGGGGGTTTTCTTTTTCTATTTTATCTTGCTCTGCAAGTTGTTCCCCTCTATAGCATTTGAGTGGGGGCCTTCCTTTTCTTTTCTTGTTTCGTTTTCGTTGTTCCCGTCCCCTTTAGCGCTTGAATTGGGGACCCTTTTGTTGTTGTCTTCGTCGTCGCCTAGCAGCTGTCCCCATAGCGTCGTAGTAGCTCGATTTTGGTTTCTGCTATTCCTGCAGCCTCCCCCGGTGCAGCCTTTGAACGGCTCGGGTTTGGGTCTTTACTGGGTTCGGGTTTGTGCTTTGTTTAAGCTATAGGTGGGCTGAACTCTTTAGTTATCTAATGGATTTATTCTTATGCACTTGTGATGAATTGAGATTAATGTGGAAGGCTTGTGTGGGGCTTGGCCGTGAGCCTCATTGTGATGATTTGGATTGTGGGAGACTTTACCTCTTGCTGCCCTTTTGTTGGGGCTTGGCCGTGAGCCTCATTATGGTGATTTGGATTGTGGAGGCTTTACTTCTGCTCGCTCCTTTGTTGTAACTTTGGCCGTGAGCCCTTTTCTCCCGTTTGTAGCCTTAGCGAGAGCCTTGGTGAGATGATTGATGTGGTAATGGAATTGCTTCTTGCTATACTTGTCTATGAAATTAATTGGATGAATTTGGAGGAGCCTCCTGATTTACTTGTAGGAAATAAATTGAGCTCGACACTTGAAATATTTATTAAAAGTTTCATTTGGTGGAATTGATGCTAGTTTGGTGGCTTATGGCTTGTCCATTCACTCTCTTATGTATTGGAAGTTTACTGATCCTCCTATCGTTATAGCTGAGTCCCGAGCCCGTAGGTGAACGTACGGGAGTTCGTGTTTCGGGAATCGAAAATTAATGAGGGTATTTGGAGTTTGGAGGAATCCCGAGCAGTGGTCTAGAGTCTAGGGCTTGGTCAGTATCTTTATGTCTTTTTTCATGCTTTGCATGTTGTAGTTTGGGAAAAGGGAGTGTTTTCTCTAGGGGTCTAGTCCTTGTCCTCTCCGAGAGTGCCGATGTGTCTTTAGGTCTTTTCATAGGTCGTGTAAGGACGGTCGGGAGTCCGGGATGACTTACTTGTTTTGACTGTTATTGGAAATCGGTTCACCTCTTTACGAAGATTGTGTTAGATGGATTGCTTTCCCCTCTTTCTTTCCTCGTTCCTCGTCCTCGATTTTCTCCTCGCTTCTTGGTTCAATGTCCACACCTACGGGGGACGTGTAGGTGTGCACATATAGCCCTTTAGGCTATATGTGGGGCCATCAAGCAAAGCTGTAAGTGCGGTGGGGACATTGATAATATTGCATAGGGAAGGCTACGAGAGAATCATAGAATGGTGTTGCCTGACTCGGAGACCCTGGAGAGGGTAGAGCAGGAACTCACGACACTATTCGCCCGTCCTTGGGGTTTCTACCGTCAATTTGTCTAAAGATGTTAGTAGTCACTAGTCATATTAGGGTAGTCGACGCATGTGATTAAAATATTTTAAAACAAAAATACATACATTTGAAAAATACAAAAATACCTCGCAATCACAACACGACCTACTTACCTATAACTTTTACTTGCATGCAGAACCCAAAATGAAATGTGTGAAAATTCTGACAGGTCGCAGTCGACATTTACTCAAGTCGGGTTAGGGCTACGCTTCGCAGAAAGTCGGTGCCAGTAGTCGGCGCACTAAAGTGGGACATATAGCACGACTCGAGTGCTTAACACCATCGCGCTTACGGGTTCTTTTCGGATGCCCATGGCTTTCTTACGGTTACGCGTGAGTTTAGCGAGATATTTGCGAGTTTCTCCTTTTAGTGTTTCGCGGTTTGCTACGACCGTTTCGTGTTTTTCTCAGAGTTTTCTACAGGATTCCTTCTCTTTTCTCGATTTTTTTTGCTTTCTTTCCCCTTTCTTTCGGGTTTCTTTTTCTTTCTTTCGCCTTTTTCTTTTGGATTATTCCCGGATTTGACATTTTTGCTTTTCCTGCACGTATGGTAGTACCCCTACTTACTCAGGTCTTTCCTACTATGTTTACTCTTGTCCTTTTCTTGCACTAATGCCTTTTCTGCAGGAAAACAATAAAATGAAAATAACAAACAATTAATAATGCGCCGCGGGTAGTCAACACCTACGGTACACTTGTAGCACTGTTACTTCTTTTATTTACTGCTTTACCTGCTTTATTTTTTTTTAGCATATATACCTGCTAGCGTAGCATGTTTACTTTCCTGTAAGTTTGCTTCGATTAGCGTGAATGTTTTACTTTTCTAAGTACTCGCTCCTACTGTAGGATAACATGTTTTACTTTTTTCGACATACATACCTTGTGTAGCATGCTTTACTTTTCTTCGTGCTCTACTCTCGTTTAGCATAAGCATATACACTATAAGCACGTTCGCAACTTACTCGTTTTCTCGCTTTCTTCTCTGCTACTCACTTATTACTGTGACACACTCACTCTTGCAATAAAAGTGATAATAAAAATGAAATAAAATAATTTGCATGTCCACTTTAACCTAAACTTTAAATTTAAGCTGCGATCTTGCTACGACTTGGAGCTTGGCGCACGGTGGGTAGCACATCCATCTTCTTCAAGATAACACGTGTGTAGACATCAATAGAAACTATTATTTAGATTTAAATAATGTGCCATAGGACTTTGAGGTAGTTCGCCAGTGCGACATAAACCTCACCATTGCTTTTAGGCCTGCATAACGCTTCGTTATGCGATATAAACCCTAACTCGCTTAGGGTTCCGAGGTCGTCGTCCGATACGGCGTAAATCCTCCTATCTTTCAGGTTATTTGCATAATCAGGTGATTATGTAGATGTAATTCCTATAATTAATTGGTAGGATTGAAACTTAAATGAATTCATTTTTCAAAATTTAAAGCTCAACCATAGGATAGTCTGGGACGTCATCGAGGTTCTCCTCGAGATCCGTGACGTCCCCTACTTCTCTTTCCTTTGACTCTGGAAATAACTGATCTACATTGCGCTTTTCACATATTGAATTTCCTACTATCACACTTCTTTGAAAACCCTACCCTCTGATTTCATGAATTTAGAAACCCCTGGTCTAAATCGAGAGTTCTCTCAGAGTGACTTCGGTCATTTGAGGGGTAATTAACTATGGGAGCTTGCCTCTATAGAAGGCTTTAAAGGCACTGACTAATATAAACCCTATTTAATTCTTTTTGTATTAAATAGGGAACTCATCGGTCCACATAAAGGTTCACAGACTGAGAACCGATGTCATGAATTTTGTAGTTCATTTGATCGAGCGATATTGTCAAGTAGGGTGTCTATTCTTCTGAATAGATGCGTTACAAGCAATATAACGCTCGTTCATTCAAACTGCTAAACGAATGAGATCCGTCCATTCTCATTTTCATATTTTAAAATTTTAAAATTTTGCTTTCAAAACTAATATAAATATATATATTAAATTAAATCGAAGACACACTTCAGCTTTAAGCGGCCGACAGTATACTAGAGCTGTTACATGTGTTCGAACTGAAGGAGGATTGACCAAATATTTTACTATTTCTGTTGGTTTACATCAGGGACCGGCTTTAAGCCCATATCTTTTTGCTTTATTTATGGATGGTCTTACTGGGCATTTACAAGAGGATGTACCTTGGTGTATTCTTTTTGCTGATGATATCCTCCTCGTGGATAAGAGGAGAGAAAAAGCCCAGGAAAAACTTGAATTATAGAGGTCTACATTGGAGTCTAAAGGTCTTTGTTTGAGTAGAACTAAAACTGAATACATGGAATGTAATTTTAGTAATAGTAGCTCCAGTGAGAGAAGTGTAACTTTGGGTGATCAAATTATTAAAAAGTGTGAACGATTTAGATATCTCGGGTTCATTGTTCGAAGCGATGGTGATATAGATGGGGATGTTAATAGTAGAATTCAGGTTGGTTGGTTGAAGTGGAGGAATGCGTCCGGCCTATTGTGTGATAGAAAAGTACCGCTTAGACTGAAAGGAAAATTTTATAAGATGGTGGTGAGACCTGCAATGCTCTATGGTGCTAATGTTGGCCTTTAAAAGAGAAGCATAATGCTAAGTTAAGTGTTGCTGAGATGAGAATGATTAGGTGGATGAGTGGCTTTACACTTAGAGACAAAATGCGAAATGAATATATCCGTAACAGGGTTGGTGTTGCACCAGCGACGGATAAAATTAGAGAGAGTCGCCTTAGATGGTTTGGTCACATTAAACGTCGACCACCTGATGATCCGATTAGCAGAGTAGATGTTTTAGATACAACTTATGTTAAGAAAGACAGAGGTAGACCTAGGAAACTTGGGCTTATTGCATAAAAAATGATAGTAATTTATTAGAATTAAATGAAAATTTGACTCTAAATAAGACGCAATGGAGAAAAAGGATTCATGTAGCCAACCCCACTTAGTGGGATTAAGGCTTTGTTGACGTTGATGAAGGAATTATTTATCATGATATTATGTTAACTTCTATACTTAATAATAGAATACGCTTTTCTTTATGTTGTTTATATTTGATTATTATGACAGTTTAAAATGCAACAAATGGATACATCGTTAGAAGGTTTTGAAGGGGATATGTTATAAAAAGATTGGGAAAATAGTCACCCTTAATATATAAATGCTTTTCCATTGATTTGGTTTGCATTAATACCGTTTCTGTTTTAAGTTGATGAAATCCCGAATTGTCCTGTTTGACCTCCCAACTAGTTGAATTTAAGCCAGTTTGGTAATACTAGAGGCGTTTTTTTCGCAAAAGATGGGGTACTCCTTTTGTAGGAGCAAGTTTATTGTTCAGACATCTCGGACTATGTTGCATTTGTGTCCCTAAATCTATCCAAAGAGGCGCCTTATCCCCTAAAAAAAGGCTCCTGATTTTGGTTGAAACTCAACCAAAAACTCCCAAGAAATGATTGAATTGTATCAATTTAAACCGAAATTATAAATTTTTATCATCTCATTTATTTAGCTTATTTTACAATCTTGCAATATTGACAAATGAACCTTAGATACAATTTCTACGCCATGAAATCTAGTTAGACATTTAATTTTTTGTTTTAATATGGTTTAATCCGATATCAAGTGCGCAAAATTAGTACTGCAATCGACAATCCAGTTGGCAAGATAAATGATGTAGTGATATTATGGTATTGGAGTACCAAACGAATGAAGTTTTATGAGCTTGACTCTTGTAAAATATTCAGTTTTTTATTTTTAATATTTCTATTCACAAATTGTTATATTGGCATTTTAATGTTATCTAAATTCTAGAGGCTGTTTTATACCCTCTAGACTACTAGATCAAGTTTATAATCGTGAATGATGTATTTATTTTGAGAATTCCAGTTCCGAAACATTCTTGATTCTTTGAATCCTATATGGTTTTAACAGTGCAATTTCAGGACTCTGTGCATTTGCTCCAAATTCAGAAGCATGTTATTTAGCTCTTCCTGCAAGCACGACTAAAGGATCTGCTCTAGTATACAATACATTGGAGCTTCAATCTCTTTGCCAGGTAATAGATGCATTTTGTACCCTTCTTTTCTACAAAATATAATCTCTACCATTTCACAATTATATTTTGATCAATGAAACTAATTTTAATGTCATCGGAAATTAGTCATATCATCTGAGAGAAATTCTACGTTATGGAAAAGATTATTGTTGATTCTTGGAGAAAACCTGCATAAAATAAGTTGGTTGAGGAAGAAAACATTTGTTGAATGGTTAATGACACCTAAATGAAGTTTCTTTTATGAAATTATATCACCGTTTGATGCATTTTAAGGTTGGAATGAAGTTATTTGCCAAAAGCATTTTGTATGGACATATTCTTCCAATGAAAGAAGTTTAAACCCTTCTTTCATAGTAGTTGTTGCAGCAATTTAAATTTTTTTGGGTTCTCAACATTAATGCAAATTGAAGCTGTTATTTCTTGATTGTGATCGTCTCCTTTCTACAGTTGTTAAGTGAGAGTAGATTGAAGGACGTGTGCTTATTTTAAGATCTATCTAATGGCTCATTTGGTTGCTAGCAGAGAAGAACATGTTTAAGAGAATGATAATTTCATTTTCACTTATTTTGTTTGTGAAAATCTATAGAAGTCTTTTGTAATGGAAATGGAACAAATTATACTTTAAAACAATTACTAATTTTATGTGAATAACCAAGGAGTATTTGATATGCAATTATAGCCTGTGGAATAGAGGAACATTCTACTTACAGATTGATATTTATTCATCTGGTAGTTATATATTTTAAACTTCACGATACTGCAACTAATTTACTCAAATTTTGAATATGAATAAACTTCTATCCATTTGTTTCATTATCATCTTTTTTTATTGTTCCAATACTTTTCACAGATTGATGCTCATCGTTCGCCTTTAGCTGCAATCGTATTCTCTTCAAATGGCATGTATCTCGCAACTGCTTCTGAGCAGGGAACAATAATCAGAGTGCATCTAGTGTCACAAGCAACTAAGGTGAGTAGGAGGTTTTTGTTCATTGAATATAAATTAGGCACAAGTAGGGGTGTAATTGAGTTGAGTCGAGCTCGAACCACTCTCAGCTTGAGTTTGACCTTGATTAATTAATCGAGTTTGAGCTCATGGTTAATTCTACTAGTTTGAGCCGGCTCACGTACTGGCTTGTTTATTATGAAAGAGAGAAACAATATTAACTCAAGCTAGTGTTATAATAAAATGACAAATAGAAAAAAAACTTAGAAGATAATAAGAAATAACAGGTATAAAATATAAAATATATATATTTTAATATTTTATTAATTTAAATATAATGCCTTCAATTTTAATATATTTTATATAAATTTTTTTTATGAACAAATCAACTCACGAGTTAATGAGTTGAGTCGGACTATCTTGGGTTTGTCTTGTTAACCCGTCAAGCTTAGTTCACGAGTCACTTATCTAGCTAAGCCGAGCCAACCCACGGCTCAGCTTGGCTTAGTTCAACCCTAGGCATAACTATGAAGTTCGTTAAAATTTGAGACTCTTAACCCTTGCTATTATTAACCATGCAGTCATATAGCTTGCGTAGAGGGTCATATCCGTCAACCATCTACTCATTATCATTTGGACCATCTGTGGACTTGCCAGATGTTCTTGTGGCTACAAGCTTATCAGGATCTTTGCATGCATTTTCTCTTGGACCTATTATTGAGCTAAGGTTTGGAATGAATTTAGAAAAAATTACCGCTCTCAAGTAAACTTTTGTTGTTATTATCCGTTACGGGAACTGGTTTGTAAATATTGGTCTGTGTATTGTTTTTCATGGTTACAGAAACAGAAGGCCAAACAAATTGCTTGGATCAATGATCCCTGAACCAATCAATGATGCTTTAGAGTCAGCCTATCACCATGTTCTGCATAATGTTTCTGTTGCAGGAGTCAAAAGGTGAAGTTGAATATGTTGTACTAAATATTTTATACACCCTTTTTTTATGCAACTTGACTCAGGATTAAGTTAGTGCAACTGAAGGATGCTTAATGTGCTTTTATGCAAAGAAAAATTGAGGATTTATGAATGATAAGTTACCAATCAATCAAAAATCTCTTTTTTTAATAAAACAGATGATAATAGTCCTACAGTTTTAAAAATTGTAAATGATAATGGAATGATTGTAAATTTCCAAGAATTTCAACAAGAGTTTAAAAACAAATAAAATCAATGAACAAATGAATTACCTTTCACTAAATAATATCTTCAATTTCCTTTTTTTGGCTAATATTAGGATCAATAAATTAGCCAATAAAGAATTATATTGAAAAAATAAACCTGAAATGGAACTGCCAACTATAGAAAATTAGTCCCATGCTGTTGCAGCGGGTTACTTTCCCAGAATTAGTTAATCACACTTTTAAGACACTCAAAAGGAATCACACATCCAACTTGACAATATTGAAATTGGAAAGAGAAATTTCTTTTGAGCCAAAATTTATGGATTGCATGCCTTAGATCGCTATTTATTAAATCCTCTTAGCTTAAGTTAGTAGATATGGTTGTTTTAGGATCAATTTCAAGCTAAAGTTAATTCCCTTGGATACCCTAATTGCAATTTGAATTCTGCAGTTGTGCCATGTAGCAAATAAGTTCAAATTTTAATGTGATAGCATAGCACTAATTGGGTACTTCAAGAAAGAATTGTAAAGGAGGAATTAAGGATCACGAAAGTGCACCGGTGGTAAGTGCCAGAGACCTGCAACAGGTCATTTCTAATGGGAAGAGAGTAACCTTAATGTAATGAAAGTATGATGAATAATATGGTAATTGCAAACGAGAAATCAAGAATCATCAAAGTGAACACCAAAATTTATGCGAGTCCTGTTAAGTATTCTACTTTAGCGACCGAGCAGATGTCAAATAATTTACTAAGGTTCAAAATAAGATACATGAAGATTTATACTTAGTACAAAATTAGAGTTGTATACAAAACGATGAGTTTATCTAGCTAACAGAAAATGTGGTTACATACTGTATGCGCTCTAAACTTCTTCCTTAAAGAAATTGAATAAATCTACTTGCAAGAACTGTAAATACTTTTTTTTTTTTTTAATCTTGGATGTTACCCTAGTTTTCTATTCCTCCTCTCATTGTTTTTTCTTGCAGGATACTATAAAAGTGAGGATTACATGAGCTTATTTAGTGAACTGTTTACCTTCTAATCTTAATAATCAACCACCGTTGAAGATTTTCTTTAGTCTTCATTATTTCATTATAAATTTTTACAATAATCTTAATTTCTATGCTTCTATAATTCCCATACCCCTCGTCATTGTTCAGTGATGCTATGCTATTTACATCAAGTTTCTTGTGTTCTAGCTATGTAACGGTATCAAACACAGACAAGATTCAAAGCACCTCCACAGATTCTACCATACGGTTAGTAATTTATGAACAATTTACTTTTTTATTGTTTTCACATAATGATGTTTCTTGATTATTTTACATTATTTGCAACCATTTTCTGTCTATTTCCATCATAATCCTTAATCCGATTTGGACCAAACGCAGATTTAAAATTTTTCTTCCAAATGTGTCAATCTTATCCTCCGAGAGTACATTTTAGAATTTCTTTAGCTGTGGAGTTGCTCCCAAAATTTTGGTGGGGATGGAAGATATTGAGAGGAGGAATCATGTTAGGCTTCTCTGACTTTATACGATAATTTTTTAACAGAGAAGCGACAAAATGATGATGAAGAGTGAGAGAACAGATGGAATGAGTGAGGAATGGAGAGACCGAATAATCATTAAAAACCTTTCAGCAGGTTGATGTTCATTGTTCTGCATTGTTAACGGGAATAGTTAAAAATTGGATAATCTACATTCATTATTACCTGAGATCATGTCTTTCTATCATGGAAAGAGCTTCTCTACAACGTATCTTTATTTTTAGTGTTGCTGTTGTGGGAAAAACACTTTCTTTCCTTAATCTTGGTAAGAGAACAAACTGCAAATCACAACAAAGAAGATGCAAACACAAGAGCACAAGCAAACAAAAGGATTTACGTGGTTCGGTCTTTTTGACCTACGTCCACGAGAGGAATCGAAATAATCCACTAAGACAAAACAAGAAGATCTTAAACTTTTACATAGATGAGCCCTCATCTTCCATGACCTCCTTCACATCCAAGGCCTCCAAGATGCTCTCCTCACCCTTAACAAGCTAGCCCACACTCCTCGAGTTCTTTTTCACTCTTACAAAACCCACACTAAAGCCTCCTCATCTCATCTATTTATAGTAGATTAGATTACATTATAATATTCTATAAATAGATGAGGTGTAACCTTCAGGATCACATGGCTTCACATGTCCACCCTTTGAGTCTCCATCGCATGGTCTCCACATGTCCTTTCACATGTCCTCCTTCCACCGCATCGCCTCCACATGTCCTTCCACATGTCCTCTTCTGTGTCTTCCATAATGAGGTGGCACCTTTCTAAAGTCAACAGATGGAGGCCTATAGTAAGTAGAAATTTACAAGAGTGTCACTTACCTTAACGACTAATTGGGGTCAAAACAACAAATCTCCACCTCGACCCTCAATTATGCTTGAGTAGTGATTCCTCCACGTGATCTCTGGGGGCCCTCGACCGATGAAAAATTCACTAAGTTCGGACAGATGTATGAACTTAGCTATGAACGACACTTGGTGAGCATATCGATGAGGTTCTCTTCGGTTAGTATCTTCCTACCACTATTGAGCCTTTAGCGACGACGTCCTTACTGAAATGAAGCTTCACATCTATGTGCTTGGATCTTTCATGAAATACCCGATTCCTAGTTAGGTGGATGGTGCTTTGGTTGTCGCAAAACACGAGTTATCACCTTTTGATGTATCCCGAGCTCTTCGACCATGCCCTTTAGCCACATAGCTTCCTTGATTGTTTGACTACAGCATGATGTATTCAGCCTCGTTGTTGAGAGGGCCACAACCGATTGGAGGTTAGACTTCCGACTGATCGCGATGCAGAAGACGATGAAGATGAATCCAGTCAGCTGACTTCCCGGTGTCAATGCTTCTGCGTAATCGAGTCTACGTAACCGACTACTTTTTCTTCTTTGTCTTCCTCGCTTTTCGAAGAGTAGCCTCAAATCGGTGGTGCCTCTTAAGTATCTCGGGATCCATTTTAGTGCTTCCCAGCTGAGCTCTGTCTCGGCTTGCCATGAACCTCGCTTACAATACCGACGGCGTAGGCTAAATTTGGTCCGCTACAAACCATACCATACATGATGCTTACTAACCCCATCGGCGTAGGGGACACCCTCCATGTACCTTTTCTCCTCTTCGTCCTCGGTGCTTGAGAGTTCGATGAGTACGAAGTGTTGACCGATGGATGTTGCAACCTCGCTTAGCCTCGTGCATGTTCGAACCTTGTTAGAACCTTCCGAATATATGACTTTTGAGACAAGAATAAGCTACCCTTTTTCTTGTCTCCGTAATCTCCATACTTAGGATCTTGTAGAGTGGTCCTAGGTCCTTCATGTCAAATTCGAGACCGAGCATACCTTTGATCTTCCGGACTTCCTCCTCGCTCTCGCCGGCTACTAACATATCATCCACATAAAGGAGCAAGTACGTACCGATTTCACCGTCTTGCCACTTCATGTACACGCAATTGTCGTAGCCGCTTCGACAAAACCGATCTTTAGCATGAAATCATCAAATCGTTTGTACTCATTGTCTTGGGCTTTGTTTCGGCCATACTGATGCCTTCTTCGAGCAATAGAACTTTCGTTCTTTGTCTCGGGTGTGTTGTACCCATCCGGTCGGTCCATGTAGATGGTTTCTTCGAAGCTCTCCATGCAGAACGCAGCTCTTAACATCTAGCTATTCTAATTCCAAGTCGAATTGAACTCGCTAGTGCTAAGACTCATCCTAATTGAGCGGTGCTTCACCACGGTGAGAAGATTTCGTTGAAGTCGATTCCTTCGACTCGTGTGAATCCCTTTGCAACGAGTCCGGCTTTGTACCGATCCTCTCGATGCACTGGCATGCCTTCCTTCTTGCTTAAAGGTCCACTTGCAACCGACTACGCGTTTGTTCGTTGGTCGATCCACAAGTTCCCGGGCTTTGTTCTTCATCGAGAAGCCATTTCCTCATCCATCTGCCTCTTCCACTTGTGTCTTTCCTTGCTCTTCGTGGACTTCTTTGTAGGCTCGCTTGGTTCTCGCTTCTTCTATCACTTCAAAGAACACTCGGAGCAAAGGAGATCATATCTGCATGGCCGTATCTCTACGGCGGTCGATAGTTCTCCTTTGTCCGTCCCTTACTAAGTCGTAGTCATCGGATCTTCTTTCCGGTTCGGTCACTTGTTGGTCTTCGCCACTTCATCTGATCGTTCACGATTGTCCTTTGATCGATCAAAGTTTGTCGTTGTTGCGGCTCCACCTCAATTGACGAATCCTCCTTGGTGACACTTGTTCCCAGTAACATAGCTTTGCGGATTCACCATTTTGGACTCATCGAATGTCACATCCTCTATCGATGATGCATTTTTGTTGATCTAAGCACCAAAGTTTGTAACCTTTGGTTCCGTGTGGGTATCCGATGAAGATGCACTTCAAAGCCCTCGCTCCAGACCATCCCGTCTAACGTGAACGTATGCGATACATCCAAAGACTTTAAGATTATCATAGTTACGCAGTTTTCCGTACCACATCTCCGAAGGAGTCTTCATATCAACGACTGCTCGATGGACATCCGTTGATAAGAGTAACATGCTGGTTGACACGCCTTCTCCCAGAAACTTTTGGGTAGACTCGCATTTAGCGAAGCATGCACCTTACTCTCTCTAGGAGAGTCCTGTTCATCCTCTCGCCTAAGCCGTTACGTTGAGGAGTGTTCGGACTATCTTGTGCTTTGTGATGCCATTCCTCCCTGCATGACTCCTCAGACCGCTCCGAACGAGTACTCCAAGCCATTGTCGGTTCTCGAGTGCTTCGACTTTGCTCCCATCTTATTTTCGGTGAGAGTTAACCGGTCCTCGAATCGTTGAAAAGCTTCATCTTTTGTTTTTAGGATAAGGACCCATACCTTCCTGGTGTAGTCATCGATGATGGACATGAAGTACCTTCCTCCTTCATGAGTCTGAGTTCTAGCTGGGCCCCATAGATCACTGTGTACATAGTCAAGAGGTTTCTTTGATGTATGTATTCCAGTGGAGAACTTCACACGGTGGCCTTCCCCGTACGCATTGTTCGCGAATTCCGGTTCCTGACCCGATCTCCGCATAACAGGTTCTGCTTGGACAATTCCTGTAAGCCCCTTTCACTTACATGCCCCAGCCTCATGTGCCATAGTCTGGATCTGTCAGGCTCTGATTGAACTGCATTTGAGAAGTTTCCGATCACAGTTCTTCCAATTAGGGAGTATAGCCCATTCTTTCTGACTCCTTTCATGACTATGAGAGAGCCCTTAGCTACTCTGATACAGCTATTCTCTGCCTTGAATGAGTATCCATTCGACTCAGGCGTCCACTAAGAAATTAAATTTCTTTTAAGTTCAGGACGTACCGACATGTTGCGATATCCGTTCGGCTCCATCGAACATCTTTATTCCGATCGTCCCGTCGCCGATCACCTTACAGAGCTTTATTGTCTCCAAGTAGAACGGATCCACCATTTGCCGAGTTGTAGTGTCTCGAACCGTCTTTGTGAGGACACATGTGGAAGGAACACCCCGAGTCGAGGATCCACTCCTTGCTGGATTCGGATCTCGTGATCACGGAGCTTCAGTCGAATCATAGCTCGTCCGAGACTATGCTTGCTTCTCCGAATCTTTAGGCTTCTCTCGAAAGCCTTTCTTTCTATCCGGACGATCCTTCTTAAAATGACCTTCCTTGTGCAATGGTAGCACTTGTAGGATCTCTTAGAAGGCCGACATCTAACATTTCTTCGGACCTCGATCCGCTCCGATCACTTTTGTAACCTTTGTTGCTCGATCTTCCTCTAACCATCGAGCCGTCTCCGCTGGTTTACTCCTTCATGTCGTGCTTCTTCGAAGTTCTTTGGCTACGATCAATGATTGAACCTCTTCGGAAGTAATCGTTTGCGCCCTTCCATAGAGCATCGCATCCTCGAGCCGCTCGTAGCTCTTAGGAATAGAGTTTAGCAACGGCGGCGCCTTGTCCTCGTCATCCATCTTGACGTCGATGTTCTCGAGATCATCTATGATCTTGTTGAACTCGTCTATCTCGCTCCGAGACTAATTTGTCTTCGTGCATTTTGAAAGAGTATAGGCGTTGTTTCGAAATAGCTGATTAGCCGAGGACTTGGTCGGGTAGAGTACTCGAGTTTGGCAGCGCGCTTGAGCCGTTGTCTCCTCAACACCTCCCTCGGAACCTTGTCGCCCAAGCTCAAGATTATCAAGCTATGAGCTTTCTCCAGGCATGCCAATCTTCTCTTCTCTCGTCATGTCGGCCGGCGGTGCCGTCGGCCCCTGCGAGGCTTCTACGACACCTCGTCGAACCGGTGGGGCTCTCATCTTTACTCTCCACAGGCCGAAGTCGTTCTTTCCAGTGAATTTCTCGATGTCGAATTTGGTGGAACCCATTGTCCCCGCCAAACACCTCTTCTCTGCTGCGATTTCTTGGGTGTGATTCCTCCGACCAAGATGTGTCGAGATTTTCCCACGACGGCGCCGATTGTTGTGGGAAAAACACTTTCTTTCCATAATCCTGGTAAGAGAACAAACCGCAAATCCACGAAAGAAGATGCTGAACACGAGAGCACAAGCAAACAGAGGATTTACGTGGTTCGGTTTTTCGACCTACGTCCACTGGGAGGGAATCGAAATAATCCATCTAAGACGAAAACAAGAATACTTAGCTTTACGTAGATGAGCCCTCATCTTCCATGACCTCCATTCGCATCCAAGGCCTCCAAGATGCTTCCTCATCGCCTATAGTAGCTAGCGCTCAGCTCGGAGTTCTTTTCGCTCTTACAAAACCACACTCAAAGCTCTCCTCTCATCTCATATATTATAGTAGATTAGATTACGTTATAATATTCTATAAATAGATGAGGTGTAACGCTTCGAGGATCGCATGGACTTCACATGTCCACGCTTAGAGTCCTCCATCGCATAGTCGCCACATGTCCTTTCACGTCATCCTTCCACCGCATGGCCCACATGTCCTTCCACATGTCTCTCTTAGGTCTTCCATAATGAGGTGTCACCTTTCTAAAGTCAACAATGGAGGCTTATAGTAAGTAGAAATTTACAAGAGTGTCACTTACCTTAATGATTAATTGGGGGTCAAAACAACAGTTGCATATATCAACCCCTCTTCATATTGTGCACGGTTGGAATTTCATGAGTTTTATGCATTCATTATTTTTTACTTATAAAGCATATTAATGAACTTCATGTAGCCTTGCTGGTTGCATGCAGCTATAATATGACCAAAATTCCAGGGCGGACTGACTTTCAGTTCACGGTGGGCATTTGGCCCATCTTGAAATTTAATTTTCGTTTAATATAGTAAGGTTTTTTTTTTAAATATTTATTTTATAAATTTAGCCCTTCTACAAATTTATTTCCCAATACTAATGAAAAAAATCTATTTTCTGGTTTCCCATTGAAGTTTTTACACAATAGTATCGAAAAACAAAAGCCAAACAGTTTGAAAATTTTGTAACCATCATTTAAATCATCGATCTTAGTGAAATATAAGACTGATTTGAATTATGTATCATTCATTTAGTTCTTTCCTTAATATTTATTTGAGTAAGAAGTTTGTCTACTCTAAGAAAAGAGGCTTATTTCGCCCCTAATTCCATCATTATATTCTAATTCATGTTGCAATGATGATTGATCCTCTATGCCAATCATCGCAGGTCAACTGTTTACATCATCACAGGCGACGGACACTTCTATAACTACACCTTAAACATCACAAGTTCAAATAAATTATCATGGAGCTTACAATCTGAATTCAATCTGATGGATACACTTTTATAAGATTTGAGCTGATTCGGATTCTAGAGAGGAATTGTTA